>OY728152.1:1327960823-1330360823 GCA_963277665.1 Viscum album
GGTAGACCCATAGATTTTAAGAAATATATATTTTCAAATTCATTTATCTATTAAATATTTCCAAATTCATGTGAAACTAGAAATATATATATATATATGAACAAAAAGTCAAACATTCCATTCAAACTCTGTAACAACTTTTCATGTTCTACACACAACACCAACTTGGAATACTTTACAGGAAACACAAACTTGGTGTACAATGAATGAAACACTTAGTTTCTATGAAAAAATTTTATATTTATATATATAATTAAATAAAAGAGATTAATATAAACTATCTAATAAAATTACATATAGTTATATTAATAACTAATTTCCAAATACTTTTTACGGTTGATTTATATAATTAAAAAAGCTGATAATTAAAGATTATTTTTTTGGTAGAGTCCTTTTACATTGAAAATAATGTTTTCTTGAATGAATCGAATTTAATAATAAAACTAATTTTAGAAAAAATAATATATTGCATTTGATAAATTAAAATTCCTTTTTTGAATTCATAATGTTTAAATTCTCCTACGGTGATTTTTTGAGATTTTTCATTGAAATATAATTTTATGATGAACACTGAAAAATACTTCTTTTAGTTAAAAAGAGTTTTTAAAAAATTAAATATTAATTTTAAATGATATATTAATTTTTTATTGTTAAATTAGATAAATATTTCATCTATTAATTGAATTTAGTACATTGAAATCATTTTCACTTTGATGCTTAATACAAATTTATAACATACATTTGATCTTTTCCAACCATAAAACCTAGTTATTTTCCCCATCTGTGGGATTTTCAATTTTCAGAATTATTCTACATCTATGAGTTCAATTATTGAAATTTGACATAAAACATTGTATTTTGTCTAATATTTTTATTCTCATAAGACCAAGTAATTTTTTGACCAAAATGATTAGTAAAAGGGATTAAAATGAATCAATGTAGCTAGTGTCAAATGATGATTAAATATGGACTAAACCATAAAATTAAGGGTGAAATTGACATGAAACTGGACAAACACCCCATTTATTTCAATATTTCGTCCATAAAACATCTGTTATTTATTTTGGATATTATTTTATGACTTCTTTAGGTAATGACATGTGCACAACTATCTTGTTTCTAAAAATTCAATGCGAGACATTTTCTGCCACTATAAAAGGACACCACTTCTATCAATTCATCACACCTATAAAAAATTTTTGATTCATCCTACATCATTACATGTATCCTCCAAATAGACCAACCATTTACCTTGAAGCCATACCTTTGGCATAAATCCTCATAAGGAAGACTTTCGGAAAAAACTAAAAGGAGTTACCTGATTAATAGTTAACGTCTTCTCTCAACATCCATTCATTTATTTCCCCTCTTCACACCCTCCACTATATTTATTCCAATATTGTGAGAAAAAACTATTATAATACATATATTATGATTTTATTCTGAAAATTATTTGACCTACCTTTACACACAAATCCATATAATTGATATCTATCATAATGTTTATGTGTATGGTGAACTACTGCTTCACAAAATGATGATTGATCATTTATTCTTTACCACAAATCATGATGGCCATAATGATGGAAAATCAGTATATATATGTCATATATTATATTTATTACTTCATATAGAAAATTTATTACTTTTTAAAAACACATCTCTATACATTCCTTATGGTGTTAATACGATAATCAAGTTTGAGGAAGTGTGGACTACCACCCGCTCACTGCATTGTGATTCATTCACACAACACATGGAATGTATTAAGTGTAGTATTAATAAACATATTATATATATATAACATATAATGGTACTTTATTTATATTATATAAATCTACAATTTTATGTTGTTTTATTCTTTCTTTCAATGCAATAATTAAAACATAAACAACGTTCATTCATACGTACGACGTATCGTCTCCATGAACCATGTATTCCCTTTCATACTTATTTATTATATAGATTATTTTAATATAAACATATACGATGTAAATGAAATTTTTATCATGATTCATATTTTTTAATCATGGTATAAGTATAAAAACCTAATATATAACAAATTAAGACATATGCAATGAAAAAAGAAAATATTACCCGAAGAAAATCCTTAGAATATGATGGTTAAAAAGTGGATAATATAAGGTATTAATCAACCCATATATAGTATTACGTATAATAATATGATTCTATAAGGTATTTATAATAAATTTATATTTATTATAATGGAGGTTTTAATTAGTATGATGTCCGTCATGACACAAGGAAAGCGGATTTCATTTTACTTCTAATTTTATGATAATCTTGTTTGGATCACCACTCATTACTTTTTGTGTAGTGTATGTACATCCTGTTAATTATTTTTATTAATATTATACTCAAATTTATTATTATTCACAATTCTATATTATGATCAATCATTTAGGGGGTTTAATTTTCAATATTTACCTAATATGTAAAATATTTTTGTCTCGATTTCCATTCATTAAGACTCGTTTTTTGTTATGAACCTAAAATCATACATTGAGGTGTATATACATAAATTTTACATGTTATATCATTAATCTAATTATTTTAATGATATTTTAATATTTATGTAATTTGTTTTCTTACATGGAGTGTACGATCCCAGGTTACCAGGTTATAATAGGTTATAGAGATAGTATCATCGTTGTTTTTTTCAAATTGTTTAAGTTTATGCTTCACTGATGAAATAATATGATAAATATCTCAATGCAATTCATGACATTTCTTCTCCTCAATTTATCCATGATATACTCGTGTCATGGTTCCATTTATCTACTCTTTGGAATAAAATAAAGTTAAATTTGTTTTTAAGAAGTCCGGAAATTACCCTACCTTTTTTTGGGTATCTATGTTTTCCAAAAAAGTATTCCAATAATATTATATTGTTATACTAAAAACATTAAAATACATTTTTACTGTCTTTTTGTTTACAATTATATTAAATTAAATATTCTTCTTTCTTTCCAAAAAATTCATCATTTATGAAATTTTTACAATGAAAAATGAATATTCTTTTTACATCGTATGATATGTAAGGATTTACTCATTTTCATTCCTTTGAAGATTCAATTGAATATTTAAATTGATGACTTTTAAGATATTATTTTAAAAGATATTTTCATGGGAAAATGTTTAAAATATTATTTCATTTATTATTTATAATATTTTTAGATTTTCTAAAAAAACTTATTCTTAAATGGTTTTATGTATTAAAATGACGTTTTCAAAGAAGAAAGCATATTTTGATCAATAAATGTTTCAAAATTATTTTCCATATGAGATGACATTTATTGATGTTTCTCGTTCCTTTATATGAAATTATAGAAAATATCCTTTAATATTTTTTCTATGAATGGAATGTTCTTAAGTTCATTATGTTTATGAATCATGTTCCATTTCACGGGTTACATGTTTATGAATCCCACTTCTTCTCATGGGTTATTATTTGATGAAATTGTTATCAAATTTACCTAGTTCCTATATGTTATGATGTTATAAAAGCTTAATGATACCCATTTCATTTCATTGATTATAATTTATTAAAAATATATCTTTTTGTCGTTAATGTTATATAGAATGTTTTATTATCTTATGGAGCATGTAAGAATGATTTTGTGGGATGGGTGGAAGCTATATCTCCCTCTTATGTATTAGGCAACGATGGATGAATCATGTGTATAAATGTTATGCATGATCATAATTACAAGTTCACAATGATATGAGTGATCCTTATTACGTGTTCATAATGTTATCCATGGACTTCATTTCAATTTCATAAGATTTTGAATGATCCTGATTACATGTACACAATGTCATGAGTGAACCTGATTTTATGTTCAAAATGTTTTTCATAGACCTGGATTCAAGCCCATTAGGAAAAGTGTGAACCAGATTATGTGATCACAATGTTATGCATTGACATGGTTTCATGCTAATAATATATTTTCTGAAAATAATTACATGATAAAAATGTTTTCTAGTTTCCATGATTCATGTCGTCAAGTTGGTGTTGGGGTCTGATTTCATATCTTTAGCATAATGATTGAACATGATTCTACATATAAATGTTTACAAAATTATAAACCAACATGCACAGCACAAATTCCATGAAATTTCCTATGTTATTATTCTTTTTCCTTTGTTCTTTATTTTCTTATGATTTATTTCTTATTGACATTAACTTTTTATTATGTTGTCTAATAATGAGGGAATGATCTTCAAATGTTATGCTCAAGATCCATACCCTTTTTTCTATGTTATGCTTACGCATTTTCATTATTTAACCTTACATAGCATATCATCTCACCCCTTTCAAATGTTTACATTAGATATGGTATAACAAATGGTTTTAGGAAAAAGTACTGAAGGTTTAGATCATTATATGTGATATTGATGATCAATCACAATGATAGATTATTTTATATCCGTGTTTCCAATGTCACTAAAATAGTACAGTCCTTAGGCATGTATGTTTGAAATGTACTCAATATTCATCTAAAATTAGGTAATATCAATGTATGTTAAACCTAGTTCTCTATAAGTCCCTTATATCAATTTAGTTGAATTTTAGATTAATTGTCCAATCATACCATTAATATGTCCAAATAAGTAAAAGTTTTTTATTTGGGATAAATTAGAAAAGTTAGTCTATTAAGAAAATTTTAGGCCATTTATGCCATTTATTTGACCAATTTAGTCCATTATGGTCATTCTGAATTATTCATTACAACTAGGCTACGTTAGTCAATTTAGTCCATTTAGGTTATTTATGTCAATCTATTATATTTTGATCAATTATGTAATTTATTCCATTTATTCCATTTAGAATATTTTGTCTGTTTAGGCCATTTAATCCAATTTATGCTAATTATAATGTTTCCTCCAATTGGTTGTTAGGCCATTATGCCATTAATTCATCAGGTCATTAAGACATTAATTCATTACGCCAATTTTCAAATATTCCAATAGTTGATTAGGATAGTTTCCCATTAGTAAATTAGTATATCAACCCATTATTCTATTATTCCATTAGTCCACTAGTCCATTTGGACATTTTTTATATTGTCCAATTAGCATTTCCATTAAGCACTTATTCGATTAGTCCTATTGTAAATTAGTTCATCAGTCTATTATTCCATTCTTCCTAATTCCCATTATTATATTAAGAAATTTAGTCCATTCATTTTTATGTTTCTCTGTAAGGATATATGATAAATTTCCTGTAATCTATTTAGAAAACAAGCCAATGTTCCCCTATATTGTTCATCTTGTTTTTTCATTACAATGTTAGCCAATGATGTTGTTAGCCATGAGGCCATTATCCCATGAGGTTGTTGGGATTTCCATCCATTAGATCGTGAGGATATTTGTTCAAGGAACCCATTGGTCATGCGGTTGTAAGAATGTTATTCGTGAGGCCACCAGGTTGTAAGTTCATGGGTTAATGATGTTGTGAGGTTATGAGGCGGTGAGGTCATGAGGCTTTGCGGCTATGAGTTTGTTAGGTTATGAGTGCATTAATACGTGATGTAATTAGGAAGTGTGGACCATAGTACATGATTCCACTAGGATGTGATGTGGTTTTTCATGTGTTTGTTAGGCCCTGAGGCATTTAACTAGTGAGGTTGTTACATGATGAGGCCATGAGGCCATGAGTACATTATTTCATGTGGTCATCCGGCAGTGAGGGAATGAGGCTGTGAGTTCATCTGGTGATGAGATCATGATTCCATGAGGCAATATTTATAGTAAGTTGTTGGACCATTATCCAAGTTTTCCATCAGGCTATAGTCTATTAAATTTTTTTCCCATTGGGCCATTTGAGTATGTTCCATTTATTCATTATTTAATTTGGCCATTACAACTTCTGACTATATTTATATTATTCAATTAATATATTTTTTAATGATCCTTTACCCTATTATTTACTTTTTTCAAAATAGTCATTATGTCATTTAGAATTTTTTTCGAATTTGTTGATTACGCAATTGTCCATTAGTGAAATTTTCCCTTTTAGGAAAATTGTTATAATTAGGTAAATTATGAAAATTAATCTGATTAGGATAATTGGTCTATTTAGACCAATTAAATAATATTGGGAAATTTTGGACAATTTTTCCAATTAAGAAATTTATTTGAACAAATTAGTCAAATTATTCCATTTAGACAATATTATGAAAATTAGCTCAATATTTCTCTAATTTAGGCCAATCAAGATAATTTAGAACAATTTAAGAAATTAAGATATTTAGGGAAATTTAAAAAATTTCGAATAATTTTGTTTATTTGGTCTTTTAATTCATTTTTTTCTATTTTGGAAATTTGACGAATTTTCTATTAGTCTATTAAAGAATTAGGTCATTAATCCTTAAGTTCAATGAGGCCATTTGTCCGTTATTCCATTTCCATAATTAGAAATGTTTTCTTTTGTCTATTTGGACACATGGACATCATTTTATTAGACCAATTAGGCTATTTTCCCCATTAGTCAATTTGGAAAATAGTCCCAATGGGAATTGGGAAAATAAACTATTTTTCAATTATCCCATTTAAAGGGGTCATTTCCTGCCTTATATTAAATAGATTAAATATAAGAAAACATAAATTTCGGTATATAAATATAACTAAGTAAAATAATAATTATCTATATTATATGTATTTGTAATAAAGTAACTGGTTCCTCTCATGTTCAGGGATTTTAGTCCACCCCAATGTTCTTGAATACTTAATTGATTATTTATTATTTTTCTTTTTTCTCCATTTTTCCTAAAAAAATCAATACATTTAATTAGAATTAAATTTTATATGAAAACTATTAATGAGTAGGATTCTTGTAAACCCATCACTCTTACAATATGTGGTCGTTTCTTAATATAATGATCTTTGAATATTTGTGGATATTGGTACACCCCCCAAATCATAACTGAATCTAATTTTCCAACCAACATATAATCCATTCTTATATTATCGCCAAAACCCCCAAGATCCATAAATAATGCAGTCTTATCATCTTTACCCTTGTGAAATTTAAACTGGAGTTTTAAGGGGAATATTAATTCATATAAATAATGAAAAAATATATTTATAAAATAAAAAAAATCTCACCCATAACAGTTCTCATGATTTTTCCTTGATTTCATAACTGATATGCCTCCATGATACTGGTTTCATTATAATTTTATCATTGTACATTGATAAATTTCCAAGGATATTTCTACATGAACATACTTTTTTACTTATCATCTAATTATATTCATTTTGATACATGATTATTTATGGTTATATAATCTAGGATTCATGAATACAGGTGTAACCACGTTTTCTAATAGAGTATCCCACTAAATAAGATCAATGAAAAATAAATAATTATGTCAATGTTAAATAATATAAAAATGATGTGGTATAATTTGGAACACTTACACTAAAAAATATGATGTAGGATACACATTGGGCTCTATAAGGACTATTAGATTTCTTGAATTATTGGCATCTTAAGGATTTCACTATTCTGATTTTGTCTTTGGGTGGTCTTCATGCACGGGTATGGTAGATAATGGAATAGAATCATCACATCCTTGAGGGATCCAGAAAATGGAAACGGCATAGTCATGGAAATAAATGAGTATTATGAAAGTAGATACATCAATGGATATAGATATTTTAATGGTGGGAACATCCTTTGAGGTGGTATTCGGTTATAATAGTATTAATGAGATGATGATGGTGGAATGGGTGGGAACATCCCTGGAGTCCCAAGTGGATGTTGGAAATATGTGGTAGAAGGGGTGTTCTCTTACATGTCATGGTGAGAATGAGTTTGAGGGGTGCTCTGTATATATCTATGAGAACACCTACTCACACCCATAGTAGTATAAAAACAATAATTCATCCGGATATTACATGTATGTCCCTTAAAAAATTTGAGAATGAATAAAAACATTACATTTAGTTTGATGTAGAAGAAAAATATTACAATCACACTACTCAGGGAACCATAGGAGGTAACCCCCATCATTATAAAATAATCACACTCATTCAACATCATTAATATTATTCATAATCATCATTTGATTAATATGTAAAAAAATTTGATATAGTTTCCAAAATTCATTCATTAAACATATAATTCTTGAATACATAAATAGTGTCAGGACGTGTGTCACGACCCATCCTCGGGGCCCGTGCCGTGACTACCCAAAGCCCGCCTTCCATAGGCTAGGGGCTGGTGACTAACACCAAGGTGTAAATCCCGGTAAAAGGGAAGGCATTTCCTTTGTAAAGTAAACCACAAACACCACAGATCAAGCAAGCCGAAGTAAACACTAAGTAAAAACGGGTACACCAGTAAGTGCGGAAAAGTAAGTGGGCTAGTATACAAACCCAAACTGAAAGTAAAGTACAACTGGAAAGGGAAAACATCAACTGAAAAGTAAAGCCGCAACATCGAGCCATCCAGTAGAAGTCCCTAACTGAAGGGTGGGTACATATGGCCTCCACATCTCCTAGGGTCCAGTCGTCCGCCCTGAGTACGTCCCGCCCAGTGGTCCACCTCCAGGTACCGCACTACTCCGCAAGCCTCAACCACGATCTGCGATGTCCGTCGTCTGCAACCAACACAACGTAGTGCGGGCATTTCCCATGCAGGGGTGAGTATAAGCTACTTAGTAGGGACCCCAAGACCCTCGATGGTCTCCCAGAATCCACAATGGATAAACCATAGAAGAAAGATACAATCACGAAATAACATCCGACACTGCTTAGGTATATGCCCATACATATAAATAAGTCATGAATTCCAGTACACTCTAACATCCGAGCTCATGTAAAACCCAGTCCACATAGGAAAGAAAACGTAAATCCACACAGGATAGCACAACACAATACACATAGGAAAAAAATAGGATTCCGCTCACACAGGTATATTTCTTCGTAAGACGATAGAGATGATCAGATGCAGCCACTGATTTATCAAAGTCGTCAGATCCACAAAGGATCGGTAGGTACTAACCCCCACAATGACCCACATAGGATCGATCATGAAGTTGAAACCATAGCTATTGGGAAACTCCATCTCCATCAAGTACAGTGGTTATGCCGCTACAACCAAGTGCTGCCCTCTAACCTTGGACTGCTGTTGTACTCCGCCTAACGAGTAATGTGGGCCTGCTGCTACAACCAAGCGGTTCCCACCATGGGTCTGCCGCTACAACCAAACGCTCCCCCTCAAAGTGTCTAGAGGTACTCCTTATGTTGATTACCACGGGTCTGCCGCTACAACCAAGCGCTCCTCTACCGTGGGTCTGCTGCTACAACCAAGCGCTCCCCCGTGCTGCTACAACCAAGCGCTCCTCCGTCGTGGGTCTGCCGCTACAACCAAGCGCTCCCCATCATAGCCTCCAGAGGTAGTCCTTCTGTTGAGTACCGCGGGTCTGCCGCTATAACCAAGCGCCCCTCCTCCATGGGTATGCTGCTACAACCAAGCGATTCCCACTGGACTATTCGTAACACACTGAGTCGTTCGATCAGCAGTCGTCAAGTCTCAACCAGCTCTAGGATTTCCGCACACAGCATGCTCATTCCGGGAGGGTCCACTCGACGAGCCAAGAGGTTGATGCATCAACTGACACATAGTCCGGAATATTTTCATCATTTTCCAAAAAGGGTACTTTATGGCCTTTTTAACAAAATTAAGGTACGAAAGTTTTTTAACATATAAGGTGGGTGCAGCTATTTTCTGCCATTATAACATCATCAATGCTTCCCTTACAATCTTAAAAGACTATTTTAAAAATAATCGTTTTCTTTTAAAATTATTTTAATCTTAAATGATTTCCAAATAGAAAGTGATATTTCTCTCAAAATGTTTTGATTCCATATTTGTCAACAAACTTTGAAAAAATTTATTCTTTTTTGATTTTGATTAACTGTGATACAAATATTCTATATTTCATTTATGGTTTTTTGATATGTTCGACTATGGATCTGTTATTTTTATACCATTCATAGATTATGGTAAAAGTACTGACATTTCGTATGAATGTTTTAATAGGAATGTTTATGTTATCTTTCATCCTTTTCATATGAAGAATGTATTGGACATAATATGTAACGGGTAGAGCCCGCTATAGCTCATTAGTGCATCGGTAGGTCTCATAAGACAATTAGACGTGGAATTGTCCAAGTCCTTTCCCAAATTGATATATGGTTTTGGCTGAGGCCTAAATTTTTTTTGACGTCTTGGCCGAGGCATTGACACGATGTTTCAAACTTTTGGGAATTATACAGTCCCTCATTATGAAAATAATAATGAGGGTTCGTACAGTTATTAGACTAGTAGAATACCCATGACTATGTATTATTTTGGAATTATTTAGTCAGCTCATATTCCATCCATAAATTTATCTTGTTTATTATTTCTAAAGGAATTTGTTTTTAATTATTCACCATTCCTAATGATTACGTTTTCTTCTGATGTATTTATTACCCTTACTGAGCATTTGAGCTCACACATTTCATATGTTTCATTTTCCTAGGATATGAAGAAGTTAGTTATGAGTGACTTTCAGGCAGAATCTAGGAGACTTGGATGTTTCTAATGAAATAAATTAGTGATGTATTTCTTTTCAAATTGCAATGTTGAACTTATGTATGTATTTTGTTTCTAATAATACTAAATTGATTAGTCTTTCATGACATTATTTCTTGTATCATGCCAATGTTATGTAATAAAGAACCAACTCTGGGTAATTGGGGTTTTCGTGTTATAGAAACTTCTTCAAGTTGGTTCTGACGATGCCTACTGGGTACCATTTTCTAAACCAGAAACAAACATTGTCATTCACACTCTATGGAAGCTGATGGCTTAGAATTTCAAATTTTTTCATATCAACTATCACCACATTGTTTTCCAAAAACTTCTTTTTACATGTTCACCCCTTATAGAAAAAATTAATCGTTATTTTTGTTTATTAAACTAATTTCAAAATAACATAAGCATTTCCTTTTTCAAATTCATTCATTTGAAAACCCATTTCATACTTTTTCAAAAACTAACTATTTTTCCCAACAAGAATCATTTCTCAAAATGATGGATGCACTTATAGTCGGAATTCACCTCTTTAAAATGCATGTCATTCTCATCTAATTGGCCTAACCCAGTCAATCTGATTTCAAAATATTATAATTGTCTACAAAACACTTATGTACCCAACTCCCTAGTAACATGATGTTCAATATAATAGGATTAGAAATGTCCTTTAATTCTATAAATTTCATATTCTAAATAATCCTACTCCTTTCTAAGATTCCAACACAATGAATATACAAGAAATTTTTTCATGTCCAAGACCAAGAACACTGATGACTACTTATTAGTTAAAGACCGGACTAGTTGATACCATTAGAAATGACCTGAAAATTCTCATTGGATTATGAGTAAAATGATTCATTACATGGCCTTAGGCGATATAACCAAAATTTGAAACGATGGGAATATATGCTGAAGGGTTCCAAAGCATGTGGGGGATGATTTACTGTTTAATTTCTAAAAGTTACTACCCAACAAACCATTAACAAACAGCTCACTATACAATGGATAAAATAATCTAAAATATTCCAAATCATTCCCTTTAAAGAAAACTACCAAGGTATGCTACAGAAGATAACAAACCAAAATAAAAATAAATAGTGAAATGACAAAAAATAAACACGATTATTACAACAAGTCTCTATGATCCAAATTATCTATGCTAAAACATTACCAAGTAGTCTAAAGTTTCACGATATGGTGAAATAGAAGTGTTATACATTACATTTTCTCGAGTTGTGGAAGGTAACATCTGAAAAAGCACCAAAGTTAAAATGTAGGGGTGATTATAGAATTAAGTAGGTTTCCCCCTGAAATCCATTATCACTACATAATTATAGAATTATTAACTAATTATATGAAATAGTTTATGTAAGCAATTTATTGAAATTGATTATAACCAAATATAAAAAAGTTCAAAAAAACATCACCATGTGAAAATAAATGTAATGGAACAAATTTCAAGCAAATTATTTTCAAAAAAATTAATAACAAAATCATTAAAACCAAATATTATTATCATTTTGGCTTACCCATTACATATATCACAACACACCCACACATGCATGCTTCATTTGACAATTCCATTCTAATGAGTTGTCTCTCACCCAATTACATTGTATCCCAATAACTAACTTTCCGGATCTAGGGTCACGCTCCATGTACCCTAATGGTAAATGTCCCTTATTTATGGGAAAAACAAACTTGAACTCACACAAAACCCCAATGTATTCCAAAACCATTCCAAATAAACATTTCAATGCCTTTCAATAAAATTATACTTTTATTGAAAACCAAAGAATAAATGAATTTCCAAACGAAAAATTCATTTCCTTAAAACATCTCGTTTTTATTGAAAATATATACTCAAATCCATGTGCCACAATTCCAAAAACTCCCCATTTAAAATCCATATTTTTCAACCAAGAAAAAAATCCCTTTATCCGAAACATCCAATTTTCCTGATTTCTATAATTTAAGAATCCATTACAAAATAAGGTTTCCAAATATTCATGACTAGCCAATTCACGATCAATTAATCATAAGGAAATAAATTTTAAATCAATCACATCAGTTATACTAAGTGGATTCGAGAAAGAATCCGACTACCTTGATGGTTTTTGGCGAAACTTGACATGAACGAATAACGCTTTAGAAAATCCAGACGATTCTTTAAGGATCCCCTTTATATATTTTCTCCTTGCATGATCATGAGAAAATATCAACTTATTTGGACTCCACACACATATATATACACATAACGAGTGTAGATATGTGAAACCTATAATAGATGAGAAGTATATCTATGTTGATCTAAGAAAACAATCATGAATGATGAGGAATGATCACATATCTCAGTAATTTGGGTTTGAAACACCATGGGAAGCCTTCATATTGACTAAAAATTTAATGGGAGATGTTATTATACCTTCAAGGAAGAAATATTCGGAGTTGTGGCTACTTAGGAGAAAAAACATGACACTTATAGGAAAAAATGGGTGAGATCTAGTTTTTTAGGATCTCAATTAAACCAACTCTGTGATTAGTTCACAAGGTTAGACAAACCATCCCCTAACTGTGCATTAGATACTACCTACGGAGACCCTCTCATGGCCTCCTCACACGATCTATCTAATTATGCACACACTATTGTAAATATCTCTACCTCAAACCATATATATTAGATGGTTACTACTGGGATGGTTTCACGGTTTGGATAATTAGTGAACAACCCACACACCTCTCAGGTAGTCTCCAAAACATACTAAACGTTCGCATAACTCTCCCATAATTCCTTCATATACATTATATCAATTAAAACACAAGTAAAGAGTTATGTACCATAAACTGGGGGTACTACAAAATTCATTATAAAATAAACCAAATAAAGAAAAAAGAAAAAATGAAACACTGTTGATAAAAAAATCTATTAATGAAAGAATCCATAAATCAAAAATCATGTATATTAAAAAAATACCCAATACTAATAATATACATAAAAGAAATCATCAATATTATGATGTACATCTGAATACATATATTTTATGATTGTTTTAATGACTGTACCCTTATTTGTTACCAATGTTTCATCATAGTTCCCCTCCCCATTCTCAAAGCTAGGACATCTAATTCCCAAAACTATTAGACATTGTTCATCCCCAAATGAACAACTAGGTAATATTTGCGACCAAATATATATGATCATCTGACGAGTTAGATGTATAAAATTCACCATCAGACATCCAGAGGGAACTATAACACTCCTCCAAAGTGCTCATGTGATATAACAAGTAAATATATTGTTCCCATGAGTTTTTCACATATACACAAGATGCATTTACATGTGTACATAAATTTCTCAGTTCCTAGAAGGATCCAAAATTAAAATACCTACATTCTAAAAATACCAGTAGTACATGACCATTGTTTCTTATTACATGGCCATGGATCATATTTACCTAAAAGAGGCAACCTAGACAGTGAAATCATTGAACGTGAAATAATGACTCATCAACCCACTTTTTATTAACGTCTCTTTGTATTGATAACCAAAAATCATTCCAGGTTGTATTTTCTAATAGGGCTTTTGGGACGATTCTAAAAATTACATCAAACATCTATAAAATGTATATTTTACTAACCATGTGTTTGGTATTTTCAAAAAACCATTGAAGACCCAATTTCTATACTCTATAACATTATTGGTCATATAGTAATAACGCATGTCCCCACGATATCCTAATGACCACTTCCCCTTCAAAATGAACATCACATAATGATTTACAACTTAATTATCCCATAGAATTATTCCAAGTAAATAATGAAAAAATACTTTTGGAGCTTATATATTGAAATAGGTAGACAATGATTTATTTAATAGGATAATAATAATTATTCCAAATAATATATTCATACTAACACATACCCGACATGATGATCTCCGTATTTTTTCCCTCTTAATTGAAATTATCATTCATGATATTATAAATATTCCTAATGAAATATCAGTGTTATGAATTTTATTCTCCCCACAAAACATTGTGTAACATCCTGACCCATGTTCCACACATCAGTGACCTCATCTGGTTCACCACATGACCACAAGAGCTCATCCCCGTATACTAGGGGCTTTATACTAGCAGCGAGGGTATGATAAATCATTAATGGGGTGACTATACCCTCATTTATTAGAGTAAAACACTAGTGGAAATAGTTAATCAAATTCTAAATCATATTTAACCAAAACATTACTCATGTCATAAGATACATAAATAGTTGATACAATACTCAACTGGAAGGGGAAATAACTAATTTTAATATATGTGTCAATTTTCTATAATTAATCTATATGTAAAGATATTATGACTCTCCATGTCGGATTCTGAACATGAAATATCCTCTCTTTCATGCCCCATCCCAAATCTTCAATCCTATCCAAGGACTTTTCCCTTATCCTTTCATACAATAATATAATCTATTTGGGTACCAATCAGGTAGCTGAGTATGTTGTGAGTACAACCCAGTATTCCACCACCAACTGTGTCTTAAACAAGTCTAGTCAAATGGAAGTGTATGCAGTTATATATGAAAAAAGTAAAATTCGTAAATAAATTTTTTTTACATTATCATTTATTGTTATCTAACTACATTAACCTTAGAGTTCCTAGGGAGTCAGGTACCCAAATATTAGTATCATCTCATGTTAAATCCCAATGTGTTCCATAGGTAAAATCATATCTTAATACCTACTTTTTTTCAGAGCTCAAAGTATTCAATGGTGATATGATCTCACAATACATAACGTGACTCATGCACAAGTTCAAAATATTCCTATGTGAGGCCATAAATCAGAGTACCATTATTTCCATTTTTTAAGTTCACATTTATAAGCCTCATTTCCAATGTTACTATCTCTCAAATGTAAGTATGATGACCATGTTACCATGATTACTATCTAATATAATAACCATGTTCCCATACTCTTTACTTGAATGTAATACAACTTTATTACCATGCTTACTCTTCAATATAGAATGAGAATGTTCATAGTCCCTTTACTCATATGTATATTAACCATGATACAATTTATACCACTCAATTTATGATGAACTTGTTCCCATTCACACAATCATAATTAATTAAGAATTAATTGTCCAAATCAATTCCCTTACAGAACCAACAATTAGTAAATTACAAGAAATCCACCAGTTAACAAAAAAATAACTCAATGACTATATTTTATTAATTAATCAAAAAATAATTAACCAATATAACAATCCATATCCAACAATAAATTTTCTAAAATTATTTATCTTATTCTACATCTCAACACTTCATAATTAGTCCCACAATTAATTATCTTGATCAGAAACTCAAAGAACATAATTAATTCACAATTAATTATCTCAAAATAACCAATTAGATCTCTAAAATTTAATCCCGTAATGAATTATATAGATTACAATCTCTAAATATCATAATAAACATACCAAATAAATTATCTAATTGGGATTCCCCTTAATGTCCTTAATAATTCTTAATTAATCATTTAATTCAACAATCCTTCCATAAACCAATTTTTCTTCCTAATTAACCCCATTTTAGAGTTCAATTGATAAATAACTCATGAAATTATAAAAATATTCATACGCACGTCACATCGAGGAGTATGGGAATTAGGTTTTATATAACCTACCTAGAGTAGTTGATGGATGCTCTTCGTACAAAAGAACAAAAAATCCAAGCAATGTAATGACTTAAATATGTTTTTTTTCATGATCTGAGACATGAATAAATGACCTAAATATGTGTTTCAAATCTAAATCCATTAACCAAAGCATTGATATCAATATCAAATCAATATAGATCTAGATATACAACCATATATCTAGATATTACCAAATATTCTTAGAAAAACTAAAATAGAGGATATCATTCATCAAAAGATTAAATAATATAGAATTATGGTTGGGATATGCATCAGGATGATATCCACTTACAACGAGAGGATAATATCATTGATTAGGGATTTGAATCATGATGAATAGTGGTCATATTTCCTTATAATACCTCTAGAAATTTCACGAATTTTAAAAAAAAATTTATTACCAGGCATGGTCAAAATGGAGGTGGTTCGGTTGTTCGAGGAATTTCAAAATAATTATTCACTTAATTATAAATTATGCGCCCAATTTTCTTGGACGGGGTGCATGGTTGGGCAATATTTGCACCAACCATGCAGAACATATTGTCCATGTTAACACAGTTATGTAGGTTGGGCTACATGGGTTTTCAAACTGGGTTCCTTCCTTGCGAACCTCTATTCATGGGTTCACACAGTTAGCTAGGTTGGTTGCACGGTATACCCAAACCATGCGTCAAAAGTTCACAGACAATTTTTATCAAATTTTCATAAAAACTCTACCCAAACACAACACTAGTCATAGTAATAAAAAATAATAATTAAATTATCAGGAAACGTACCTATATTCAAACTTTACATAACTCTATCAAAGGTCCAGATCTTCCAATCTCCTGACCTTATAATAGCTCATCTGTGATCTGAACATCCAAGCCTTTTTATCATTCCGAGCCAAAAAGAACGGTCTATTGAACCCTAATATCTACTTCTCTTTCCTATGTTTCATCTTTTACATATCCATGTTTTCATAACTCATGAATTATTGATATGGCCTTTCCCCACAACACTTCCTCACTGTGATCCAATAATCGTATCAGATGCTTCTCAATGGACAATCTATTTTAAGGTTAATCTCATACACATAAATTGCATGATAATGGTCAAGATGGTACAAAGATAGTTGTGATACATTTTTGACATCATTAATAGTGATGTATCCCTATGTAATAGCTAATTGGTACACCACCAACCCAATTCCCACCACAATCTTGGACGTTCTAACCAAACTGGCCACCAACATGCCTTGCCTCAATATTCTTTGGTAAACCAACCTATGAGACACCCAAAGGAATACATGATCACCCTATGTAAAATCTAGGGACATATTATTCTATCATCTTATGACTTATTTATACTTCGATCCATATCAATATGTTTCTGAATGAACTATACCTACTCTAATGTCTCCTGCATGAGACATGGTCCCAATAACTCTGAGTGTCCAACCTCCATCTAGTATATCTGGGATCAATATGGACTAATTTAAATCTCCACATATGGTTACATCAATATTTTTGCCTAAAAAATGTTGTTATAGAAGAACTCCTCTATGTACATGTTCTTTAAAAAGGATCCATCTATGTCCAAAACACATTCCCGTAATATCTCCTCGAGAACATGTATAGTATATTCTGACTTCCCATATTTCTATGGGTGGAATGTCATACTCAATAAAAAATTTGTTCCAAATGTTGTCTACATTCCTTGATAGATGTGAGATGTAATGCATAAATCATGATCTGAAATTATGATCCATGGAACTCTATTCAGATGGACTATATCCCCAACATACAGTTCTCCAAATTGTTCTAATATAAATTTTTCCCTTATAGGTAGTAAATGTGTTACCTTTTTAAGTTGATATATAATTACCCAAATAGGACAATTCTTCCTAATAATCATTTTGTGACCCACCAAAAAATCATTGGTCACGTCATCCCACATCAATTCTGAGATGGGAAATGACTGTAGAAAACCTAAAGGTCATTGATTCTTTTTCATTACCTTCGAATAGATGAAGGATCTTGTCATAATCTCTACTACCTTATTTTTTATTCATTTCCACCAAAACGGTCTTCATATGTCACGGAAAATTTTGGATACACCTTGATGGACCAACCACATTGAGGAATGAATTTATCCCATGAGATCCTCTCAAATGAGCATAGGTACTAGAACTCAAGTATTCATAAAGATGATATCATCCTCTTTTGTTAACCATTCTGAAGATGTCTCTCCAACTATGAAGCATTACCTCAAGGATAATCAATCCATATCCTCATACTATCATTTTATGATATGTCTCACTTGTGTATACTCCACTACAACTGAAACCAAATTCATCTACTCCAAAATCACCAGAACCACCACATGAATTTCAACATGTAAGGTTATCATCTCCCACTCTGTAATCATCTCTTAAACCATCTGAGTCAGAGATTTCATTCTCTCGTCATCAGCCACAAACTTTTCCTTCATCATTACATATTCAAGTTAAAAATCTAATGACTATATATACTCAACCCACATATGCTTCCAAATTCACAAATCATGCAATGAAGACATATACTTCAATCTATTATGATCAATATAAATTCTATACTTTTATCCCAAAAGATAGTTTCTCCAATAATTAAGACCATAAACACTACTTCCAACTCGAGGCCATTTGTAGGGTAATTCTATTCATGAGGCCTCATCTTCTAAGACCCATATGCTACAAATCGATCTCCTTGCATCATTACATCTCCACGACTGATCACAGTAGTGTCACAATAAACGTTTTACTTCTCACCTGACACAAGATGGATCCAAATTGGAGCTTATGTTAAGTGATTCTTTAACTCCAAAAAAGCACTCAAAAAATACTATGGCCATTCAGATATTACACCCTTTTTGGTGAATCCCGAAAGTGGTGCTACCAAATGGGAAAGATCTTGGATGAATATCTTGAAAAATCTATCTAATACCACAAATCATTGGATATCAAAAAAATTAGTAGGATTTCTACATGAAACCACTTCCTGATCCTTCTCTGTGTCCATTGACACACCTTCCTCTATGGTGATCTAACCGAATAATTATATCCAGTCAATCCAAAAATAACACATAGATAGCTTGGCATATAAATAAAGCTCTCCCATAGTACGAAGGACGATATCAATATGTTTGGAATGATCATCAAGATTCTTGGTGTACACCACGATGTTGTCCCCAAACACCCCCACAGACTAGTCTAGATACATATGAAATATCTTAGTCATCAAAACCATAAACACTAGAGGTGAATTTGACAACCCAAATGGAATTATGAAAAAATAATAATGGATATACCTTTTCTAAATGTAGTCTTCATTATATCATATGCCCGAACACTCACCTGATTATACCCAAATCTCATTTTGATATTTGAGAAAACATATGGTTCCTTCAAATCGTCTAACATATCATTGATACACGAAAGGGGATATGGGTTCATCTAAGTTTTTTTTAACATGCACTATTAGACACAGAAACATAAACATCTATCAACCATATTTTCAAAATAAACTAAGTGATCTTGAATGAGACATTGTTGGATGGAAGAATAGCTTATCTTAAAACTCCGAAAAACAAGTTTTAGGTTCTTAATACTGAGTTGGTGCAATTATATATGGTAAAATATCTTTTGGGTTAGCCCTTAACATTATCTAAATAGTGAATTATACATCTCTATCACATGGTATCCCTTTGAAGGCTTCACGAAAGACATCCAGAAATAGTTCCACTACTTGTGGATGGAAAACATTCGAAACAAAATCATCATACAACAATATAATAGAAACATATGTTGTGATCTATACAAATTTATGAATATGTGGACCTTCTCGGCTTGCCTAGATATCCCACTCTCCACGATGAATATACTAGTCACCCTTATGACACAAAAACGACACTCTACTTTGGTAACAATCTATGTAGGATAAGTATATTACTAGATATTCTATCCCTATAATCAGGTCTAAGCCTATAATATAAAGAACACAGAGATCCCATAAAAAATGATATTCCTTAATCTCTAGTGAACATCCCTTGAATATACAAAAATCTCTAGAATTCACTCCCAACAGTGTATCAGTAGTCATTACCTTTCTCACAAACTCTACCATCTTTCTCAAACCATGCAAAAACATTGAAGATATAAAAGAATGAGGGGCATGTGTTTCAAAAATCAACTAGATAAATTATAATCAAATTTAATAATACCTCTCACATTCTATTGTCCAACACCGATATTTGTGAGTTTAGGATATAATGCATGTAACTATGCTACCACTCTTCACGATGATACTGTCTCACTCCCCTAAGTATCACCACTCTAATGATGAGGTGACTATAGTCACATAGCACCACATCGATTGCCTCTACGTCCACTACTAATAGAACTCCCACTCCCAGACCGATATGGTGGAGAGAATTCTCATCACACACCCAGACTGTTCTTGTATTCTCCTACAGTACCAATCTATCATTGCAACATGAAAACCATATATAGATGTCCCATATTGTTGCTAGATCTACACTATACTAGTGGTAGGGAACAATGCTGATTATAGTGACCTGGCCTACCACAATGAGGCCTTATCACCCTTGTAATGTATTTCCTAACCGGACCTCATGTCTACGTACTCTACCTCCAAATTCTATGGATAACGTAAAAATAATGTTTTTTCCTTCTCTTAGAAGTTTCAATTCATGATCATCCACTAGTAACAATCTATCAATCAGTTGAATCCACCCCCAGGTACCCTTCAGCTATGCGAGAATGCTCCACCTCATCTATAAATTTCTTCTATGATAAGATATTCATCTAGGTCTTAATATCAAACATAATTTACTCATGAAAACATTTTGTTGTAGATTACTCATCTCCTACTAAGAGTGGAGAAGAGCATTGCAGATCTATGTCATGTCCAACATAGTCTATTTTCAACATGATCCCCTATGTCAGATGCATGATCTTAGCATCTTTCTCTTGTCTTGGAATCTTTGGATAAAATTGTGCCAAAAAATTATTCATGAAATCCTTCCATAACATAACTTCAACGTGTCAAATTCATGATTAAATTTCCCACTAGTTCCTCATTGATCCTCATAGAATATAAGAATCCAAATTTAAAATCCTTTTAGCCGGTGTCTCAATATGGTAATGTATTTTCTTTATTGACTCAACCCATAATTCATCTCCCTTAGGTCTTCCCTCTCTAGTAAAAGTTTGATGGCGATGCAACTGAAACTCCCTTATCAACTCAATAAAAAATTTAAAATTATCTCCTTGGGACTCATTTAGAGAATTACATGATTTGAGAAAAAGTTCTCTCAAAGCTAGTCCACTTCATCTTCTGTTAGCACGATTGGTTCCTTGATATGACTTACTAGAAAATCAATCCTATGCATTCCCCTTGGAAGTCCCCTTAATAAGAGTACTAATGGAATACTCTCTATAATGACAAACACACATCCCAGGTCTCATGAACCAACATTATAACATTTAGGTAACAGGAATAATCAAAACATGACTTTCCCCCACCTCTCCACATAGTCAAAACTAATGCCCTATCACTACCCTTACAGATCCTACTCATAGTCTTAGGTAAACAAGGTTGAAAATACCATCATAAACATGTTTCTCATTTAGACAAACAATTATTCTTAGTTTTAATCATTTTCATATCCTTTCTCAATTAATTTTAGGAAATATTTTACTTTTTTATATCACAAATAAGGAAAACAATTCATCTTTAACAACTCTACCATAACATGTCTTCTCAGGAATGTATAGAATGATGCATATAATAATGACCCTGAGAAACTTGAATAATTCATGTAGACTCAACTCAGGTTCCATTCTGAGTCAGAAATCCATACTCCAAATTATTATAAACAATAATCACATCACACACAAGTGCATCACCCATCGTGAAAAATATTCAACTATATGAGAAAACAAAAATAACAAAAATCCCACCTGGAGTACTTGGGTTTCCTCAGTGCATCTGTTTTCCACACCCACACATGAGATGATTATAGATCCCCAACACATCCTATTCTCCGATTTACATTTCCTAAAATAGTTAGTCAATGGATGAAAAATTAAAATGAGTCCTATGAAACCGCTTTGTAACGCCCGACCCAGGTTCCACAAGACAGCTCCCTAAGACAGTTCACCACGTGACCTCATGCACGCCTCCCTATATGCTTGAGATTTCTGACTATATGTGAGGTTTTGGTAATTCAATCATGGTGAGACAATAATATAGTTTATTAGAGTAAAACACAAATGTAAACAAATAAAAAAACATAGAATCATATTTAACCTAAACAATAGTCTTTTCATAATATAACCAATGGGGAAATATAATACTCAACTGAAATAAAAAACATGCTATTCAAATATAAGTGTCAAGTATATATAATGAAATTGAATTTAAAGACACTATAAATCTCCAAGAAGGTTCAAAACCATGTCTAGTCCCCTCATCCAAGATCCATCCCATATCAATAATCCATCCTAGGGCCTTTTACCATATCTTGTCCAGCAACAACATAATATATTTGGGTACAAATTAGGCATCCCATGTAATCTGTGAGTACAACTCAGTAGGCCATCACCGAAAGTGTCTAAAACACGTCATGTCAAAACGTTGTGTATGTGGTTTTATAAGTAATATGTACATTTTATAAATAATCAGTTATAACATTATCATTTATTCATAACTAACTACACTATCTTCAGGGTTCCCAAGGAGTACCATAATCCAATACTAGATTCATATCATAACATATCCAAAAGTGTTCCCTAGGTAATATCATATCATAATACCTACTTCCTGTCAGAGCTCCATGAATTCAAAGGCACTATGACATCTCAAAAGTTGATTTGACTCATACTAGAGTTCAAAATATTCTTGTGTGTGACCACAACTCCGAGTTCCATTATTCCTATTATTTAGTTTCACATTTATATGACACATTTACAAAGTTACCAATAGCACATACATAATTAAGAGGACCATGTTTCCATACATATTCATGAATATATTGACCATGTTCCAATTCTCTTTATTCCGATGTACGAGGGACCTATTACCATTCTTACTCCACATTATGGAAAGACCACGATAACATTATCTACACTCATATGTATAATAAACATGATACCATGTGTACCCCTCAATTTAGAATGACCATTTTATAATTCATTTAATCATAATTAATTAATAATTAATTATCCACATAAATGCAATTATTAACCCATCAATTAGTTAATTACATCAAATCCCTTATTTAACACAACAATTAACTAATTGTCTACATCTCATTAATTAATTTAACAATTAATTTACCAATGTCACAAACCATATCCCAAAATAAATTTTCCAGAATTAATTATCTCATTCTAAATATCAACTCTTGATAATTAATCCCATAATTAATTTTCTAGATCATAATCTCAAAGCTTATAAATAATTCACAAATATTTTCTCAACATAACCAATTTGATATCTCCTAATTAATCCCCTCATTAATTTTCTACATTAAAATCCCAAATTCTAAAATTCAATTTCATAAATTTATTTTATAATTGGGATTCTGCTTAATCTTGCGATCAATTCTCAATTATTCATTTAATAAAACAATCCTACGATAAATCAATTGGTCAACCTAATTAACCCCATTATGGAATTTAATTTCTAATAAAATTATATAAATTCTTCAAATTTCATACATGGATTAAATCCATGACTACGGTAATTAGTATTTAAAACACATACCTGGATTCGTTGATAGATTCCTCCTAAAAAGAAATCCCCAAAATCTGATCAATGCGACGATGTAGATATGTGTTCTGGATCAAAATCCCTAAACCAAAACAAATATATCATATTCAATTTATTCTAGATTCAGATCTACAATATTATATCTAGATCTCACCAAATAGATTTACATATAAAGGAAAAAATGATATATTTCATCAAATGAACAAGGAATATATAAGAAAGAATGTGACATGCATCAGTATTAGATCCATATACCAGGAGAAGAGAGGATCATTGATACAGGGTTTGAATCTATTAGAATGGTGTTTGTGAGGAGTTATCACCCCTTCAAAAAGCACTAAAATTTCCAAAAAAACCCTTTATTCTAAAGACATGGCTGAATTGGAGGTGTTTTGGAGGATCGAGGTATTTTAAAATAAATTTTTATGTAATTAAAACCCACAATCACAGTTTTTTGGGTAGGGGCACACAGTTTGGAAAATCATGCACAGGCCTTGTGAACCACTCTTCCTTGGTTGACATGGTTAGTTGGTCTAGGTGTATAGTTTACCCCAACCGTGTGCCAACCTTGAAAAGACACATTTTATCACTATTTCAAAAGGTCCCCACCCATACACACCCCAATTCATAACTCCAAAAAAAGGAACATTAATAAGAGTGAAAAGTAATTGAATTCAAGCCTAATATAACACTAAAAAATGCATGGATCTTACAGATCATCACTGTTAAGACCATCTATAATGTCAAGATGATGATATTTTTTCCAACATACTCATTACCTTATTGTAACAGGAATGAATATAAATGAAAAAACAAAATCCATTCGTTGAAATTATACATATCAAAATATGGAAAATACTAGTAGGAGATGATCACTATTATGATATTCAATGAAAAAAATAACTAGAATGCATTTATAGATCCTATAAAGAATTTTTCCATCAACATGAATTTTTTTTAATAAGGAAATGCAGTGACACATGGCAGGAATTTTGAAAACATACTATGGAACATCACCTATGTTTCATCAGTCTGATTATTATAGGAGACCAATTTACCAATGTCTCCATAATAAATAACCTTATTATTCCGAGATAAAAATCTCATTATCTTTTGAAAAAGTATATATGATTCATTCAATAACTATAGAAATTCACAATTACCAATGGTTTTTAATTATAATATTTTTAATATGTTTTATTATATTAAAAATACATAGTATTAAGTCATGGAAAATGGATACAATATTATCTTGAAACATTAATTTTAATATCCTAATATTTTCAAAATGGAATACTATGTTCAATATCATACTATATAAGCCACGTCGAGCTTAAACAAATGACTAAATATTATTACATAAATTTGATAGTTACCACCTAGTTTTTGGGATGTTAGGCATGAATAAGATTATCTAAATTCTAAAAAAAATAGTTTTAAAATGTTTATAAATTTAATTCATCGGTTTAAAATTAACTAGATTAAAAAAAATTGAACATAAAGGATTTGTTTTAAAAAACAACTATTTGTATTCCCATAATGGCATGAAATCTTAATTAATAAAATTAATCACTATTTGCGAAAGATAATAATAAAATTTATATTTTATACATTCAAGATAATTATTTTAAATTAATCCAAAATGTCTTATACGCTAAATATATGAACAAATCCTATTTTTTTATAACATGAAGAATTTATATAAAAGGGTTTTTTTCATCCCTTTAATAGTGCACCTATTTGAAAAATAAATAATAAACTTTTATAACTTTTATATGAAAAAATAATCCATTTTTTTGAAATAATAATTTCAAAATTGTGTTATGGTGGATTTTTGGTATTTTAATGAGAATTTTCATTTTTCTAAAGAATAGTAAAAAATTAGTAATTTTAGTTGAAAACGGGATTTTCCTCAAAATAATATATAATGTTAAAATAAATATTAAATTGTATTTAAATAAATAATTGTTGAAATATTATTTAATGAATATAATTTTTTTTAATTTAAATAATTTTCATATTTAATTTTTATTTGATAATATTTCCACTTTAAGAAATATTTCTCTTTATAAACCCACTTTTTTAACTCATCTAGATGATTAATTATAAATCTAATTTCCCCAATTATGAAATTTTAATTTTTTTAAATGGTTTAAATATTTTTAATCAAAATATCAAAATAGTATGTTTTTTTTAATTTTCATAAAAAGGTGATCGTGGTTGAAATAATGATTTACCATGGTAGAGGTAAAATAATGAAACATGTTAAAGTTAAAATGTAAAGGCATAAAATACAGAAAAACAAGAAAATATAATAGGAGTTTGAAGTATTTATAAACAGAAGGATATATTTATTTCATTTTTCATTAATATAAATTTTTGGATTTAATTCCACCCAAACATGTTTTCCTTAAAATATTATATAATCATTAATTAATCACTTAAAAACAACCCACCTCAAGTGTAAATACCACACCCCACAACCCCATTTATCAACACAAGCATTGAATCTACTAAAATACAGACCAAGCCATAACATACCCAATTTCCCCATGTACAAGTGTTGTTGTTCTCATAAAAATATTGAATCCACTATCTTCAATGATTCCCTTAAGGAGGTGGTATGCAAGAGGTAAATTTCTCAAACAACAACTCTTATTTTCTTTTCGTCTTTAACTTTTTACTTAAGTTCATTATCCATCAAGAAATAATAAATCTTCAATAATGAACATGAAAATTTTTATCTTTATAGTAGAATATATTATATAAATCTATTTTATTTCATCCCCTTCTTCAAAGAAATATTTCCATTTTCCAAAATATGGTGTTTTATGGTCTATGTGAACACGAGTATTTCATTTTCCATTATTGTCTTCATGTCTAGTTAGAAATGTATTCTAATGGTAAAAATGATTTCAATAGGTATATTATAACATTTTTTATGTTATGGAACTAAAATAACAAACATTATATGAACTAAAATGAAACTACTTCATGATGTTTATAAAAACAACCAAAATAATGTAAACATTTATCATTAACATTCAATGAAATGAATTATTATCCTAAAAGAAATATAAATTATAAATGGGAATATTAAAAAATTTATTAATTCATTAATACTATATTATTCCACTACTCGATTTTTGTACCAATTTTTCAGGAACATACATAATAACAGACATGTAAATTAACCGTGAAATGAAAGCACTCAAAATAATGAAAATATTTAAATATTATAGTTGAATAGGTAATAATATTTTAGTAAAAAATTAACATAAGGTATTATTTTATAATGTAGGTAATCCTGGCCCAAGAGGAATATAATTTTATTCAAAATGAATAAATTTACATGATTCATAAATTTGGAAGTTTATTAGAGTATTTTTCATATAGAGGACTTGAGTCTGCTGGTAAATAATCAAACCAAGATGGCTCTTTGTAGACACCTCTATTTGAAATCATATTCTCCACCTTGTTTTCTTCTCAGTAAACATTTGGGAAAATGGAGTAGAGCTTTGAAATTATCTATAGTCAATGCATCTATCTATTAGTGAGATTCCAAGATAAAGGGATCACTCCATTCGGTATGGCTTTTACAACTAGGGTATAATCTCTTTCTGACATTTTTTCTAGGCCTTTGATTTTAGAATAGTTAAAATCATGGTTCACCCTGAGTAATCCTGCTTCTATGGTTGAGGAGATCGCATTTCATCCAGAAAAAACAATGAATAATCATATTAGTGTGTTCTCTTTAAACAATGCCATATCCAGATGAACATGGATTTCCCTTATAGGCATCATATACATTGATTTCAATCCATCAATGCATGGTAGCCTATCATTAAAATCCATGAAATCAATTATGAAGCATGTATTTATCTAGAGTGTCAATTTTATAGAGTATTAGAAAATCATGCATTGTGTTTATATATTTTCTGGTTTAATATAGTTTTGAAATAGGAATTAACATTATTTATTCCATAAAAATGAAAATTATAAAATGTATGAAGACTATTTAATGAAATGGAGGGGTTTTCTCTTCTAACTTTTATATTTGTAGGATTTATATCTTATTTACCACTAATTTCGTGTATTTGGTGTATATATACATTCCTTTGAAAGATAATATCATAAATATCATCATATTCATGTATTAAATGATAAATCTAAGAATTATATCTTTTATAGGGAATTTAATGTGACTAATTACAAATTTGAAAGAGATTTCATAACTTAGTTACAAATCATTGGGTTAAACTACTACTTCATTTGTTGTTTTATGCTAATATTTTGTGTGAAATTATATATTAACATCTTAAATTGTATATACACTTATTTTATATTGATTAATATTTGAAATAAAAAATATAATAATTTTATTATTAACTAATCGGTATTATATTATTACATATAAGATTCACTCTAAATGTTATTTGAGTTATTTTGGAAAATTTGAAAAATTATTATTTTTATTCAATGATGATATTCAATGATAAGGCACATTTTTTGTTAATTAAAAAATTTAATTTATATATAATAAATTATTTGGAAGAGAATACAATGGTGGGATATAGTTGTAGATAGCCCCATGATGCATCAGCAGCCTTGTGAGATGAATCAGTAGGCCAAATGAGATGATTTTCTAACCAAAAACATAAATTGGAATGAGGATTGATCTTGACAGTAACACTCTAGAAGATATATCATGATAGTTCATACATCCAACAATATTCAATACAATATTATTTTTATACCATGTGTTTATTCGATTTTTTAGAATATCAACGGTAATATTCTAACCTAATTTGATTATATATATTCAATTATTTGAAAATATTTTAATCATTCTATATTATAAAATTTTTAGTAATTAATAGAATATTTATTCATTTATCTACCTATCCATATTGATTATTCATATTTATTCATTTATATTCATTTTTTTCACTTTAATGAGCATTGGATCTCACCCTTATTTTTCATTAATTCTATAGGTTATGAAGAACATACTTTTGTGTGTGTTTTGAAGAATGTATTTTATTATATTTAATTTATTCAATAATATTTTTTGTAATGTAAAATGTGTATCAATTATGTAATCTAGTTTTCCAAAAATACTAAAACATTCGGTCCTTGGGGATTTAAATCTTGTATCTATGACAGTGTAATAATTTATAGCACCAGTAGTGAGATTACTGGGTTCTTGGTAATTATAGTTGGTATTAGATAATGTTTAGTAGAAACCAAGGAATCCATGTTTAAGAAACCATATATTAGATAATCAAAACCAATGATAATGTTTTTAAATATATACAAAACTAATATTATTATATAGATGTTTGTTATACCAAAACATTTAGTTTAGTTTATGTGGATCACTAGTTTGACATTATATGTTATTTTTTATATTGATGTGATCCAATATGGTGTATTCCATCATATATAATGGGAATCAAGATGAATAAATGAGAACTACATCAATTCACAATATCCAAATGGTATGGATGATTGTTTATTAGATGGTTTTAAGCCATCATTTGAAATTCGAATAGTCTACCAAAACATTATTATCCTGTAATGACACAGTATCATGATACAAAAAAGGGAGAGAAGTAATTCTCCCATTATTATTTATTCTATGGAAAGAATGAGAATAAGACAAAGTGTAACATCATGTTACATTGTTAGGTTTTCTGAAACCTTCTTCTGTTAAATAATAATTATCTTAATTGAAAAAATGTGGTTTATTGGTAAAAAGTTTTCTTTTTGTTAAACGCGTCGCACAATGGTAAAACGTCCAATTAATTCTATAGACGATTCAATTAAATATTTTATGAGTAAAACACTAGTTGATTTTGAGTTTTCAAGACCCAAAAAACCTCGATGAAAGCGGAATAAAATTATTAAATAGAATATATTAAGTGAAAACAATTTATTCAATATAATTTAATAATTCCAAAATGGTCTATCGTATGAGAAATTTGAGGCCAGGGTTATGTCCAAAATGTAGTGTTAAACCTATGAGGGGTATAAAATTCAAAGGAACCATCCATTTCGATGTATCTATCATGAAATAATGTTTTTAAATAATATTTAATATATTATTTATTAATAATTAAATATCTCCCAAATGGTGTTCCATATGGAAAATCAGAGAACACCGATCGGTCCGGAATGAGGGGTTTACCATAGACAATGTATAACATTTGTTCATATCAGGTCTTTGGATGTCTCTCTTGTAAAAATACCACTTTTTATATTACATAATTACTTATTCTAGGTTTTAAATAAAAAATCATTAATATTTCTCAAACTGGTCATCGTTTGAGAAATCTGAGACCAACGTTGGATCCGGAATGGGGTGTTAACCCTATACATAGTATGATGCTTGTAGAGACCCGAAGCTTAACGTACATGGACATTACATTACTTTTGCGGAATACTTAATACATAACAAAAACAGACACACAAGGACCGTAATAGTTTAGTGTCCTTGGAATCTTGGAACGTAATCTTCTAATCGTGGTGAAAGATCTTCAACATCTCCCATAAAGATATTTCCATTTTTTTCTTACCTAAAACCGTTCTTTATATCCTGGGAAAAGAAAACATAAAAAGGGTGAGCTCAAATGCTCAGTAAGGGTAAGCATGGATAAAATAAAACATACCACATACATTTGAACTTAAAAACATGAACATAATGTTTAAACATCAAAAGCTTGAGAAATGACATAAAAAATGGAAGTATGTAAGGCATAGATCATAAATAAACATTAAGAAAGAAAAAATAGCATGGGAATAAAACATTTAATTATGGAATCCATTAAGCACATGTAATGATTTCCATAGTAGCCAAGGCATTGCTGCTAAGACCATCTTAGTGGACAAAGTCCCTTTCTGAATGGAGTTCACTCATCGTTTCAGTCCTGTTTTACTGAACCGGTTTAACCTTCCATTCCGGCCATGTCTATCTCATGATATATAAATCATTACCCAATGCATTAGAGGGAGATATAGGTCCCACCCATCTCATAATGAAATCATTTTTTTCATGTGCCACAAAATCATAAATCATACATCATAGCATAACCCATGAAATAAAATAGGATTCTTAAACATCATTCCATCATAACATAATCCATAAACAATTGGTATCCTTTCATCATAAGAAAATTGAAACCATTTAAATCATAGAGACATTTTACTTGAAACATACACATATGAAATAATGTCATCTTAGATGGAAAATAGTTTTGACAAAACACTTGAAATGAATTCTTGAGGAAAATATCCTTTCTTCTTTAAAATCATTTTCTTTTCGAAAAATTCCATGAAATTTTAAAAGATAATGCTTTTGTTGTAAATAATCATGCAATCTTTTACAGGAAGCTTCTTGAAAATGAGGCGTTATGAAACCTTAAAAATCCGTTCACGCCGTATAAGTTAAAAATAACATTCTCCTCGTACTTTTGTAAGAAAATTCAAAAAGTACCTTATATGGTAACCAAAGGAAAGATTACATTCATATAATGTGGTAAAATGTAAATAAAGGGTAAAAATTACTTTAAAGATACCTAAAAAAACTTTTATAAAACATGGACATTGATGATAGAAATAACCCCAGAAAATACTTACGAATATGAAATCTTAGATAAAAATGAGCTTTGCAAAATTATCCCTTACCTTTGGTCCAATTTTCTTCATATGTTTCCGAACATCCTGTATAATAATTTAAATAATGTCATTGACTTATTAGAGAATAATATACATTGTTATTATATCATATATGGTTCACTTATGACTTTATATTACCTGTTCTTTTGTAAATTCATGTTAACGAGCATTTTGGGTAAAATTGTTTCATTTGTCGTCCGTGTTTTGAATTGTAATAATTCATATGATTACTTAGATCATAATTACTTAATTCTAGAATATAAAACATAATTTATATATAATATATATTCAGAATATACATATATATAATAAATCAGTAAATGGAAAGAAATACACCATTCATGGAGACGATAGGCCGTACATACGCATGAACGATGTTTTCGTTTACTTCTTGAGTTGAATGGAATTAAGTAGATTACATACATATATATACACATAAATCCAGTATAATTATTATTTCATATATTTCATGATTACTTATTATATATACTTTATAATCATTCATGAATTGTTAACGTGGAGAATGAATCTCATCGCGTCGTGGAGACGGTAGTCCGTACGTACGCACGAGCGATGATATTATTATCATGATCATGGAATTGTATTGAAGTGTATGTATACTATTTCAGAATAAATATCACTTTACAATAATCATATATAGTTCTTATGTACACCATTATACCCATCCAAGTAAGGTGGTGGTGGAAAATATATTACACCGCGACGTGGAGACGGTATTCTGTACGTACGCACGCGCGGTGATTTCATTTTCCGTTGGATGGATATATGGTGAAATAGGGTTTTTTCATACTTATAATAACATATCATTATATGAGTGATACTTATGTTATTACTTCATAATGAAACAACCTAAGAATAAGACGTGGAAGAAGAAATAAAGTTGGAAGAATAGGTAACAGACATTACTTCTTCTTTGAAGCACCTCTTTGAGATCTCCTTTTAGGGCACTAAAATTGGTCTTTGAAGAAGACCAAGACATATAGGATGTTTATAGGGAAGTATAGAAGAGAATTTGGCAGGGGTTGGCCGAGCTTGAATGCTCAAACTAGTGTGAGGAAGAGAGGGAGGAGGTGCCCTTTTATAAGGGAGGAGAGGGGAACCTTTGGAATAACTAAATATTTTATTTTATTATAAAGTAAAATTCGTTTTTTAATAGCTCCAAATTGATATATTTAGAAGATAAGGTGGGTAGGGGTCTAAATCCTCTCATACAATAGAATTTAGACATGTTTAGGTATCAATTTTAACCTTATCATTTAGATTTAACTTTAAGTTAGATAATTTAACTTTTACCGTGTCTTCTTGTTTTCTTACACTATAAGATTAATAAACATACTATATCAAGCCAAACGAACCCCAAGTTGTTTATTATTAAAATATATAACTTTATCTAAGTCATTTGGCCGAACCTTAGATTTTTAGGAATAAAATAACAATTAATAATATAATATTTGTTTTAAAAACTATTTTATGTCAATTTTGAAACTATTTAGTAATTGATTTTTGTGAAAATCATAACAGAATGATTAGTTAGAACCAGGTTACATAAATCAATACTAACATGTCATATTAACCTATAAAATTAGTGTAATTCATAAAAAGTCTCAAATTACATTTATTTGGGTATTTATGACATCAATTATGTCAATATTTCATTAATAAGATAATTACTGCATCATCATTGTGTCATAAATAAATTAAATTATTTAATATCTAAAAATTAAAAATAAAATACCATTATGTAGGAAATCTTTTTATCTTTCTAATGAATATATATAGTATAATTTATATTATTTATAACCCCATACTAAAAATAAAGGACTTAATAAACATTGATTTTAACTATTTTAACCCTTCTTTAAATAAATTAATAATAAATGTCCTAATCTAATCCAAGTGGGACTAAATGGTCATATTTTATTCCTAAGTTTGTTTTTGGTCGAATTACACTTATCCAATAGAATTAGGACATGTGTTCGGGTAATAATAATCTCTTTTTTACCCTTCATTACCCTATTTACTTTCAACCGTTAAAAAAAGGTAAAAAGTTACTATTCACAAAAAATTATTTTCATCTCATTGAACCACATTTTACTTACTAACATCAACCATGTCTCTCGGATTTTTGAAATTCCACTCACAGAAGCGGTAAAATTAAGTTTTATGAAAAATTCATTTTTCTTAACTACCACATAGTGGTTTCACTATTCATCAAAAAATAAAAGTTTCCAGAAAAATACCGAAAATTAGGCCTAAGCTATATTTGATATTATGAACTCAAAAATGATGTCTATTTTACCAAATTCAAAACATATCTGTTTCATTAATTAATTTATAAATTAATTCCTGTCGTCAAAACAAATAGTGTGTTCTTAAGAGATAATAACTATCAAAAGATTGGCACCTGTTTATGTCTGGTTGAAATTACATCCAATGAACACAATTGTATTAAATTGTAAAAATATATTCTAAATATATTTTAAAACCACTCAATTTAATAATTTATCACTATTAATTATTTCGATCAAAAAGGTTGTTTTTAAAATTTAGTAATTTTCACTATTCATCAGAATATGAAAGTTATCCGAAAAGTACCAAAATTTCACCTTAGGCTAAATTCGATACTTCGAATCCAAAAATGAAGTCCATTTTGAGAGATAAAATTTCTAAAATTTTAAAATGTGGTTATTACTATTCATAACGGCTAGTTTTAATAATATTTTAATAGCATATCGTTGTTTTGTGAAACTCGGTATTGCGTATTACGCACGCTATTGAGGAAGGTCGTGACTGCGGGTAATGCAAGGCAAGTCAAGGATGCATGTTGTGCAAGCTTCTTTTGGGGTAGCGTACAACACAAGAAATTAATGAAATTAAAAAGAATATTTTTCATAAAATCTTGGGGTGTTACATTCTACCCCCCTTAAAATGATTTTTTTCCTCGAAATTCATCGGGGTTTATAAATGGTTTACTACTCGAAAGTTTGTTTAATAGAAACCCACATCGTAAAAAGGAATACCAAAACTTGGCTTTAAAAACTAAAGTATGAAATGTAACGGTTATCCAAATTAACTCATCACTGGGTTTCCACATAGGTGAAAATATGGATATGGAAGAAAAATCTAGCCATCAATTTCTGATGGAGAGTGGTAGAGAACATGGCTATGAAATTGCCAACAATCGCAAAGACATAGATTTGCGATGATCTAAGGTACCATCAGATTCATAGGATATAATCGTACTAGGACAACAATTTTGGTTTTCATGATCATTTCCCTAAAGTTGAAAAATTAGAATTAGAATAAATACTTCCTTTATTTTTGTACAATCACACTGTTATTCGTGCTTTGAAAAATTTCCACTTCAACACTTAAAGAAAAGAAGTTGAATTGGTTTTTCATGAAGTGTTAATAGATCATGTGATAGAATGATGGGTCATTCCATCTGTTTGAAACAAAAGGTTAGCAAAAGTTATCAAATATACATAAGTCTGTCTACGGTGAGGTTAATCATATATGATTCCAAAAATGAACATATACTTCATATATCATACCGCGTTATAAAATAAAACTAGTTTCTACTAACCAGGGACTTCCTGTAGGCCAGTGGTAGGCGATAAAGGTTAGCTGCACTTCGTTTGTGGGTTCGATTCCCACAGCCTTGTCCGACGCAATGGGTTGTCGCCCATCCTTCAGGTTTTCCTTTTCCTAAATCTATATTACTATAACATCCAACCACTAATATCGAAAAAAAATTTATCCATAAACAATACTAACTTATGTCCAACATAATCCTTTCCAATCTTTAGGCTTATCCAAAATACTGTTGTCCAATCTCATATTATAGTGAAAACAATTACCAAAGAGTTCATATAACAATCATGTTAATACCATCATTGATCCCCATATATCATGAGATATGTCTTGTTGGTCACATTCAAAACATTCGAAGGCCTTAATCATGTATTCTATTGAAAAATGAATACCAATTTAATCCTAGTGAAAGCATGAGTACTGTCAAAAGTTAACTCTTTCCACATACCAAAACCCCAAAATTCAACATACTCAAATCACGATATAACTATTTCCTTATATCAGTCATGAGAGCATGAATACTATCAAACATTTAATTTTCTCCTTATCCCTTCATTATGCGCATATCATCTACATTCCAAAAATATCTAAATAACCTTTCATGGATACTAGTACCAATAATCATACACTTTCAAAACTCAAGGAAAGACTATAGTGTAACAATCCTTAGATGTCTCTTTATTCCATAGTACCATGAGATTACTTATACAACATTACACTTGATAAACATGTAATCATTCCACTACCTTCTTAAACCATTAACCGAGATTCAACAATTCTTTCATCTCACATATCATTTGTAGTCTCTTCATCATCATCAACATAAATACTACCCATACGAGCGTACAGATTCTCTTCATGAGACTTTTCCTTAGGGCATCGGTTTGCATAATGCCCGTACATTCCACATTTAAAACATTTAACCATTGTTGATGTCGTAGCAATACCATTTTCCTCATACATGGTGTTAATTGAAACTTTTCCTTTGCACTCACTGGATTTTTTTCCATCTTTTCCACACCCAAATCATCTTCCAGTTCCCTTGAAATAATCTCCTCGATGCCTCTTTCCACATGATTTACATAGGGGAAATTGAACGTTCTTTCCTCTATGATCATCATTAAACTCCATCTTTCTCTTATTATCCGAGTCAGGAAACTTACCAAATTTTACTTTATTGATCATATTATGAGATTTTTGATTCGGCATAATAATGATGTTTGGACTTCCAAATACCATTTCATTTGGTTTCTCATGAAGAATATCATTCCATTGTCCATAATATCCTCCATTATCGTGAATCATCTAGTTTCCAGCCATTTTCTAAAACCCAAAAAGAATAGTGTTAGATGCAAAAGTCATAATAATAGGGGAGAAACTTCAATATCTAACATCTTAGGTTAAATACTAAGATCGTTACCAGAGTTCTAGGACTATATCCTATACGTATACTTATACTTAGGGGCATCCCTATACATACCTTAGAAATATCTCTAGGGATCTCACTAACGTTTTCGCATCCTAGTTTCCAAAGGTTGACTAAACCTTTCCTCTGATACCAACTGTAGAGACCTGAAGCTTAACGTACATGGACATTACATTACTTTTGTGGAATACTTAATACATAACAAAAACAGACACACAAGGACAGTAATAGTTTAGTGTCTTTGGAAACTTGGAACGTAATCTTCTAATCGTGGTGAAGGATCTTTAACATCTCCCATAATGATCATTCCCTTTTTTTCTTACCTAAAACCATTCTTTATATTATTGGGAAAAGAAAACATAAAAAGGGTGAGCTCAAATTCTCAGCAAGGGTAAGCATGGATAAAATAAAACATACCATATACATTTGAACTTAAAAACATGAACATAATGTTTAAACATCAAAAGCTTGAGAAATGACATAAAACATGGAAGTACGTAAGGCATAGATCATAAAGAAACATTAATAATGAAAAAATATCATGGGAATAAAACATTTAATTATGGCATCCATTAAGCACATGTAATGATTTCCATAGTAGCCAAGGCATTGCTGCCAAGACCATCTTAGTGGACAAAGTCCCTTTTTGAATCGAGTTCACTCCTCGTTTCAGTCCTATTTTACTGAACCAGTTTAACCTGCCATTCCTGACATTTATATCTCATGAGATATAAATCTTTACCCAATGCATTGGAGGGAGATATAGGTCCCACCCATCTCATAATGAAATCATTTTTTCATGTGCCACAAAATCATAAATCATACATCATAGCATAACCCATGAAATAAAATGGGATTCTTAAACAACATGCCATCATAACATAATCAATAAAAAATTCATATCATTTCATCATAAGAAAATTTAAACCATTTAAATCATAGAGACATTTTACTTGAAACATACACATATGAAATAATGTCATCTTAGATGGAAAATAGTTTTGACAAAACAATTGAAATGAGTTCTTGAGGAAAATACCCTTTCTTCTATAAAATCATTTTTTTTCACAAAATTCCATGCAATTTTAGAAGATAAGGGTTTTGTTTTAAATAATCATGAAATCTTGTAGAGGAATCTTCTTGAAAATGAGGCGTTATGAAACCGTAAAAATCCGTTCACACCGTATAAGTTAAAAATAACATTCTCCTCATACTTTTGTCGGAAAAGTAAAAAAGTACCTTATATGGTAACCAAAGGAAAGATTTCATTCATAAAATGTGGTAAAAAGTAAATAAAGGGTAAAAATGACTTTAAACATACATGAAAACACTTTTATAAAACATGGACATGGATGATAGATATAACCCCAGTAAATACTTACGAATATGCAATCTCAGATAAAAATGAGATTTGAAAAATTATCCCTTACCTTAGGTCCAATTTTCTTTGTAAGTGTATGAACCTCCTGTATAATGATTTAAATAATGTCATTGACTTATTACAGAATCATATTCACTGTTATTATATCATATATGGTTCACTTATGACTTTATATTACCCGTTCTTTTGTAAATTCATGTTAAAGAGCGTTTTGGGTAAAATTGTTTCAATTGTCATCCGTGTTTTGACTTGTAATTATTCATATGATTACTTAGATAATAATTACATAATTTCATAATATAAAACATAATTTATATATAATATATATTCATAATATACATATATATAATAAATCAGTAAATGGAAAGAAATACACCGTTCATGGAGACGGTAGGCCATACGTACACATGAATGCTATTTTCGTTTCCTTATTGAGTTGAATGGAATTTAGTAGATGAAAAACATATATATACACATAAATCCAGTATCATTATAATGTAATATATTTAATTATTACTTATTATATATACTTTATAATCATTCATGAATGGTTAACGTGGAGAATGAATCTCATCGCGTCGTGGAGACGGTAGTCCGTACGTACGCACGAGCGATGATATCATTATCATGATCGTGGAATTATATTGAAGTGTATGTATAAAATTTCAGAATGAATATCACTTTACAATAATCATATATAGTTATTATGTACACCATTATACCCATTCAAGTATGGTGGTGGTGGAAAATAGATTACACCACGGCGTGGAGACGGTATTCCATACGTACACACGCGCGGTGATTTCTTTTTCCGTAGGATTGATAGATGGTGAAATAGGGTTGTTTCATAAATATAATAACATATCAGTATATTATTGATACTGATGTTATTACTTCATAATGAAACAACCTAAGAAGAAGAAGTGGAATAATAAATAAAGTTGAAATAATCGGTAACGGACATTACCTCTTCTTTGAAGCACCTCTTTGAGATCTCCTTTTAGGGAACTAAAAATGGTCTTTCAAGAAGACCAGGACTGCTAAAATGTTTCTAGGGAATTCTAGAAGAGAATTTGTCAGGGTTTGGACGAGCTTGAAGGCTCAAAGTGGTGTGAGGAAGAGAGGGAGGAGGTTCCCTTTTATAAGGGAGGAGAGGGGCACCTTTGGAATAACTAAAAATATTATTTTATTATAAAGTCAATTTCGGTTTTTAATAGCTCCAAATTGATATATTTCGAAGAAAACATGGGTAGGGGTCTAAATACTCTCATCCAATAGAATTTAGACATTTTTAGGTATCAATTGTAACCTTATCATTTAGATTTAACTTTAAGTTTGATAATTTAACTTTTACCGTGTCTTCTAGTTTTCGTACACTATAAGGTTAATAAACTTACTATATCAAGCCAAACTAACCCCAAGTTGTTTATTATTAAAATATATAACCTTATATAAGTCATTTTTCCGAACCTTAGATTTTTAGGAAGAAAATAACAATTAATAATATAATATTTGTTTTAAAAACTATTTTATGTCAATTTTGAAACTATTTAGTAATTTATTTTTTTGAAAATCATAACAGAATTATTAGTTCGAAAAAAGTTACTTAATTCAATACTAACATGTCATATTAACCTAGAAAATTAGTTTAATTCATAAAAAGTCTCAACTAACATTTATTGGGGTATTTATAACATCAATTATGTCAATATTTCATTAATAAGATAATTACTACATCATCATTGTGTCATAACTAAATTAAATTATTTAATGTCTAAAAATTACAAATAAAATACCATTATGTAGGAAATCATTTTAGATTTCTAATGAATATTTATAGTTGAATTTATCTAATGTATAACCCCATATTAAAAATTATTTACTTATTAAACTTTGATTTTAACTATTTTAACCGTTCTTTAAATAAGTTAATAACAAATGTCCTAATCTAATCCAAGTGGGGCTAAATGGTCATATTTTATTCCTAAGGTTTTTTGGTCCAATTACACTTATCCAAAAGAATTAGGACACGTTTTAGGGTAATAATGATATCATTTTTACCCTTAATTGCCCTATTTACTTTTAACCGTGGTAAAAAAAGGTAAAAAGTTACTATTCACCAAAAAATATTTTCATCTCATTGAACCACATTTTACATACTGACATCAACTGTGTCTCTCGGATATTTGAAATTCCACTCGCATAAGCGGTAAAATTAAGTTTTATGAAAAATTCATTTTTCTTAACTACCACTTAGTGGTTTCACTATTCATCAAAAAAAATAAAGGTTTCCAGAAAAATACCAAAAATTAGGCCTAAGATATATTTGATATTATGAACTCAAAAATGATGTCTATTTTACCAAATTCAAAACATATCAGTTGCATTAATTAATTTAAAAATTAATTCCCGTCGTCAAAACAAATAGCGTGTTCTTAAGAGATAATAACTATCAAAAGATTGACACTTGTTTATGTCTGGTTGAAATTACATCCAATGAACAACATTGTATTAAATTGTAAAAATATATTCTAAATATATTTTAAAACCACTCAAATTATTAATTTATCACTACTAATTATTTCGATCAAAAAGATTTTTTTTAAAATTTTGTAATTTTCACTATTCATCAGAATATGAAAGTTATCCGAAAAGTACCAAAATTTCACCTTAGGCTAAATTCGATACTCCGAATCTAAAAATGAAGTCCATTTTGAGAGATAAAATTTCTAAAATTTTAATAGGTGGTTATTACTAGTCATAAAATCTAGTTTTAATAATATTTTAATAGCATATTGTTGTATAGTGAAACTCGGTATTTCATACTACATACGCTATCGAGGAAGGGCTTGATTACGTGTAATGCAAGGAAAGTCAAGGATGCGTGTTGTGAAAGCTTCGTTTGGTGTAGCGTAAAACACAAGACATTAATGAAATTATAAAGAATATTTTTCATTAAATCTCGTGGTGTTACAATGCTTATTCTCAATGGGCTTTTGGTATCATTTTATTTATTGTTAAATTATTAAATACAATAAAAGATTTTAAAAAAATGGAAGTCACGGTTCATGAATCTCTAACATCACACCAAACCACATTCTTGACCATTCATGAATTCAATATCATTCATTTGATGATCGTTTTGAACAGTTTCAGTTGCAACTCTTTAAATGAATAAAATAAATGAGTCCGCAATAATTATTCGGTGAAACGAAGGTTAAAACAAGTGTTTAATATAGTGGTTTTAATTCTTCTAGTTTTGGGATTTATTAAATAACCAAATTTGTATTCATTCGTTGGGAGTTGATTTCATCAAATATGGATTGATCTCATTATGTCTTAGAAACCTCAAAACATTCTTAGGCATGATCGATCAACATTCCACTAAACCGCATCATGGATCCGCCTTCTATATTTTGGATTAAGGTGTTGTTCACCTTTTATATCCAGGTTATGTTTTTTATTTTATTTAATTTACTTATTTTCATCCAATATTCTAATTTCAATAACATCTATGTTAATGATTGGAATTTCACACCGTGTGTTTCATTGCACTCGTATCGACACGAAGAATCTAAATCATTTTTTATTTGAAAGATTAATTGTATTAATCAATCTGATTTTTCACTTTTTAAATTCTTCTTTTTAAATAAATTTTTAAAAAGATAATTATTTAGAATTATGAATTAATAATTTCAACAACTGATCAAATAATAATTATAATGAAAATATCATGGTTAATTCTGAAATAGTTTAAGTGAATGGGATTTTTATAAAAAATATCAAATGATAATTTTGTGGATTATCAAAATATGTACACACACACACCCATACATATATATCTTGATGAACACATTTGGGATAATTTTTTAAAAATATCCAGTGTTACTTATTTTGATTATCAAAAGAGAGAGATATATATATATTGATATATATTATTGATAATTACTTTGGTGGTTAAGGATAATTTTATTAAATATAAAATTAAAAATGTGTAATTGCATGAACTATTGAACGATAATTTCATACTCATGAATTTACATAAAATGATAATCCATATATTATCCACGAGAGAAAAAATATTTATCAAATGTAATATTTTAAATGATAATTTGAATCATATCTTGGTGAGATAAATTATCATCACATGCGATAATTTAATTGATAATCTAAAAAATATCTAGGAGAGAGAAAATATGATCACATGTAATAATTTATTTTATTGGGAAATAAAATAGAGTGATAATTATCAAATGGTTTTTTATTTCAATTAAAAGCTTTAACATTTTATGATAATCCAGACATTATCCTTGAGAGATAAAATTAAATCAGCTGTAATATTTTCCTTGTGAAATAGAATAGATGTTTTAGGTTCTAGGACCCCTTGACAAACACGAACTTTTTTGTTTCAATGCTTATGATAATAGGGTCGTGCAGAAGTGTGTTGAACAACACTGGGTATATTATCATTGTTGCTGTTATTGATGACCATGATGTGGGTGGTTCTATTATAATTAGCCAAATTGATTATCCTTTTATTTCTTGATTTATTTCAATTAATGATTTAAATTTAATTGCTCAAATTTTCTTTCAATTAAGTTGATAAAAACCCAATTCCAATGAATTGTGGTATTTGACATGGTTTTGGCATGGAAATTTGGAAAAAACCAAATTCCATTGAATTAGATGTGTTTATGGAATTTGTCTAATTTAAATTGTTTAATTTAAATTTTGGATTTGGTGGAATTGATTTTAGTTAAATAGTTAAATTTAATTGTGGAAATAAATTGTGTAATGATGGAATTAATTTTGAATGGATTTCAAACTGGTGAAAGTGGCTTAAAATGATTTAATAGAAACCCATTGGTTTTATCTTGAGAAAAGGCATGTTTTGAATAAAACCTATTTTGGTTTTAAATGGAATGAAATTGGAACTTTTGAAATGGAAGAATGGGATTGATGATATTTTTAATCAGTCTTAAAATAGTTCACCCATAATGTAAGAGCGCATGAAAGCCTTATGTATTTAGTGAGTTATTTGGATACACAATATGCAATGACAACAATGTAAAACATAATTGGGGCGGGTCACATCCCCGACAGGTTGGGGACGAGTCTCCATTGGCCAGTATCATAGGGACATGTGTATACACATTTTGGTGAGTTCACATAGAGAGTATAGAATCTTATAGCTGGTTAATACTATATTACCTTTTGGCAGATGACCATGTTGTTCACCTGTTTATTTATATTTGAGATATAAATGTATGCTAATGCTTTTGAACTACTTTACATGCCCATTGAATTTATATAAACTGTTTTATATAAACGTTTTACAAAATCCATTTTTATAGAAATATTCCATCATTTGTAAAAAATCATTCCTTAAAAATATTTATTTCTATCATTTGAAAATGTATTTCATGATTTCTTTAAATATGATTTTGAGTTTCCAAAGCAGTTTACATTAAAATTGAATTCTTTTATTTTGATAATATATATTTGAATTCTATTATGGAATCTTTGGTGGTATCTTATTGGTCTTAGGCTCACACCCTACTTTTTCCTTTCGGTGTTTGAAATCTTTCCACTTTTGGGTTCGAGAAAATGGGAAGGGATCTCTTGGAGGTGGATCCAGCTATTGAGTTTTGGTCTTGGTGAGTTGTGTCCTTAGGGAACCTAGGGTTGTTCTTCCCATTTTAGTACTTCGGTTGTAGTACAATGGCATTTTTATGCCTCTTTGTATTCTCGTAAATTACTCTCGGTGGAGTTTCTTTTATTATGAATACTATCTAGTTTCTTTTCTTCTGCATTTTTGGGGGAAAATCATTCCCACTGGCTTGTTATGTGATGCCAGGTCCTAGTCGTCGACCCATGGGGATCGGGAACACCCTTCGGCCTATGTCAGGGCCAACTCGGTTGTTGGGTTACAAAGGTACCCAGGTTGGTTCATGATAAAATGTTATAAAAGGGAGGTTAGGCATCATTCCTTGATGATAATATGCATTTGAGTATTCTTGTCAGGAATTAGGAGGTAGTTTCGATTGAGTTCCTGGCTAGATCTCATCGCAATTATCCTTAAGTCACTAGGGGTGGTTAAGGAAAGATGACTTGTTGATTAGTTATACTCTTTTCCTATTTTTATTTGGATAGTGCAAAATCCAAATCATGTATGTTCTACTGATCGGGATCATGTTTCCCCCGTTTCATATATATGAGCATTATCTAATTTCTCTCTTATTATCTTCTAATGTTTTGTAACATCATGCCTCTTAGAAGGTCAGTGAATCAGATCTAGTAAGGGGCTACTGCTGAATAGCTATGAGCGAAACCTCCAGTGGACCCGAGCCTAGTTGATATGATTTTGCACATTGTCCAAGCTCTCGGATGGCCACCACCTCTTAATCCCCTTTCTGGATCTAGTTGTGGAACATGGGGGGTGCTCTTCAATTTTTTTCTCAAGAGCTCTATCACTAGAAACCACCAGTTTTCAAAGGCTCCGCTGATCCTCAACATGCTAAGGAATGGTTTGACTAGATAGAAAATTTTTTTGAGTTCTTGTAGACACCATATGTGATCGAGTTGAAGTGTGCCACCTTTTATGATTGAGGGACCATGAAGAAGATTTCCGGACATGATAGTGACGACATAGAAACATGAGGGCTTAGATTTGAATGACATCAAGGTTTTTTCACCAAATAGTTCTATCCAAAGACAATGGTGTTGGCCAAAGCCGTGGATTTTTTCAAGCATAGGTAGGCTAAAAGAACTGTGGCTTCTACAGATGTTTGGGGGACATTTAGATGATAATCCTCATCTTTCCCACATCATGCAGCAACACAAGATCATCAATACCTTCAAAAACTGTGGGGAAAACAAATTCTTCCCATACAGAAGGGTTCTAGCCACAGGCATCCAGAATGAAACTTCTTCACACAGTGAAAGAGTCTCCAGAGGAAGCTAATACATGTCCAATGACCATAATAGGTATCATTACTGTAACGAACTGAACTTTTTAGTTATATTTTTTTCCTAATTTTTTTGGTATAATTAAAATGCTACCGTTGTGTTTCGACTATTATATGATTGTTGGTCAAACTGACTGTAGGAAACTATAATCTTAACATTGTGTTTTTATAAATATGTTAATCTTGGTTAATTAATAAAAAACGAAGATTGAATGGCCTCATCAAGTAGACTCAAACCATATGAAGCCCATCATTCGGATCTTGGGAAGGAGGTAGCATCACTGGGCTTTGCTCTGGACCAAGCCCAAGACGATCATCAACATATGAAGCTTGAATGGAATCGCCTAAGGAAGAAGTTCAAGTTGATAGAAATCACCACTCGGGCATTGTTGTCTAATCCACCCCAACATTCTATCACCATAGCACACCAAACACTTATGTCCTATGCTGGTGTATTAAGTGGATATGTAACGAGACCTTAGTTTCTTTGTGTAATCTTTTTATATAAATAAAATTTTTATTTATTCTTATGGAAATGTTTGTGAATTTCAAATATCTAGATAAATATAGGATGTGTATTATTGATGATTTTTGTAAAAAGGGGTATTTTAATATATTTTTTTATTTTCATTAAATAATTAATAATGTGAAATGATTTTCAAAAAATGGTCTTTTACAGTTGTGAGCAGTGAGAAATTTAGAGTCTAACAAGATCAACTTGGTTTTTATTGAATATTAAGGTAGGAATAGTAAAATATCCATATTAATAGTAATAAATAGTAATGAATAGTAATTTGACCCAACAAATAGAAACTTCACCCATGAATATATAAATACATTTTAGACATCTTAATAGTAAAAAAACACAATCATAGATTATGTTTCGGTATTTTTATATTCCATAATTATTTTAATTAAAATTTTATAATTAATTTAATAATTTAAATTGGAAATTTATCATCATTAAATTTAATCATAAATTGTTACTTTATTGTCTTATGGTTATACGATAATTTTATGGGACCTCGATTACTTTTTTAAGGTGTTACAAAATGAGTTATGGTTTTAAAGTTGTATTTTTGGAATAAATAATGATTTTTTTTAAATTAGATTAAATATATATATATATATAAATTCATTTTCATAAAATGGACTTAATTTATTAATTCAGATCATCGATATTATGTTACGGTGAATTTTTTGGATTTTTCTCAAACAGTTTAATTATCGGTGAATAGAAAAAATTCAGTTTTGAGTTCCAGGTGTTTAATGACATCATTAATGATGTAATAATGATTTAAGATTTCTGGTCAACATACGAATAGTGATATATGCTATTAGGTGTCCCAAGTGGCCAATACCATGGAAAATACCATTTGCAAGCCCATGGTTTTAGGAATACCACCGATGAGGTGTCCCTTGGAAATTAATAATTTATTCACTCACTTTCCCTATTAATACCAAGTCATTTACCTCATTCATTTCATTACAAAATATTCCTCAACGAAGTTATGGTCTTCTTACCTCCAAAGTAGTCCTCCCAAGGTTCCCAGAAGCCTCCCAAGGTCCTCACGTTCATTCTTTCGAAGTAACTCTTCAAGGTAAGAGATCCTTTCATCCTCCTCTTTTAAGTCGTGAATTCTTTAATGTTGTGTCTTCTAGTTTCTATATCATTATGTTGAAGTAATTTTATTATATTTTCATATTACTGGCCATTTCATGTATAATTTTTGAGATACCATCTCCACTAATCAATTTGTTTTTATAATATTTTATGTGACGTCATTAGGCTGTCGAATTTCTCGTAAAAGAAATTGCATCTTCTCTTTCCTTTCAAGATAACTTTTCTTGTGATATGTCATTCTAATATCCATACCATTTTATAATCTCCATGTTATTATGTAATTATATTTTAATATTAGTTATTTATGAGTGGTTTATCCTTTTACCATCTCTTTTTATTATTTTCTAAAACCATGTTATATGATCGTTATGCTGTAGAAATTTCGTCTCAAAATTTCTATACCTTTCTCTCCAGAAATTCTCTTGTTTTATTTATGTGTATACCCAGACCTATTTCATTCCAATGGGTGTTCATAAATATATAAATATGATATATTTTATTTTGTAATTGACATAAATATAACCCTCACTTATTTTCCATCGGTTATAAATGATATAATGATTTTATTTTTAAGAGCTTCTAAAATGTCATGATTTTGAATTGAAACCCATTTGTTTTATTCTATATGGGTTATTTATAAATTGTTTGATTATTATATATGTGACTCACATGTATGTAAAGACATATTTTGGGTGTTCCCTGATAGCTCTCCAATTTATTGGGTATTGAATTAATCTCTAGATATGACAAGTATCAGGATACCTTGGTAAATAACCTTGGTAATTTTTTATGACACCTCGGGGATAAAACATGGTGATATGTTCATGAATGTCTAAATGAAAGGTTGTAGCCACATTTTCATGTTATGATTCATGTTATTTTTATCATGATATTCATATTCTTCCATTTGTCATTCCTTTATGAATTTTATCATGTTCTTATTAATATTGCTCAAGATCACATGTCAACTATTTCACTGGTTTTCATTACTGAGCATTCTGCTCACCCTTTTTTTATGTATATCTCCGAGATATGATATGCAGTAATTGTACATATTATGAACCTATGATGAAGCCTTGCAGTGTTTTAGAAGAATTTTTAATTTTTTTTCATGTATTATGTTCATGATTACCAAGACACTAGACTTTAAAGATCCTATGTTTGTAAAATGTATTGAAATGTTATGTAATAAAAAGGGAGGATGCCATAGTTGTTATCAAAGGGTAGTTTAGTTTTTTATGGAAATTAGGATATGAAATCGTTAGAAATAACCCTATAGAAAAGTTTAAATATTTGAAAACTTCATGGTATTTTGGTGAATATTGAGTAAGTGGTTTATTGAAAAAATACATCCATGTCTCGATACGAGCCGATAGAGGAGTCTCTGGCACAGATGTACATAGTGGTAAAACCCAAAACACCTCTTTGAGATACACTTGAATGGGAACAGGTGTATGATAAAGTGCCTTGCTGCACTCTTGATTACGACAATTCTGGGGGATACTTTTGGCTAATCATGAGCTTTTTATGAATCATTATGATGGATTTATAAAGAAATGTAATTGTTTAAAAAAGTATTAAGACATAAATCCTTTATAGTTAAAAGATTCATACCTGAACTATGTTTCTCATTTAGGTTTTATTCTTTTATAAAATTGAGGGAAATAGGAGGAACCATGAAAATGGTGACCGTAATGTACCATGCGCTGAAAACCCTCCAATGGAAGCCGAAATGGAAAAATTCAAACGAATGATGAACCAAATAACTCAAGTTTGGGGAAATAACTTGAATCAAGTTGAGAGACTCATATCACCATGAAGGGAACAACATTTTTTTGAGTCTTATATTCATTAACAACCACCATCCTTCAGTGCATTGACTGTCTCATTGATTGTTGAGTAGTGGATCTGCATCATCGAAAAGATTTTTTCTGTGTTCCACTGTTCAGGGAAAGAGAAGTTCACGCCGGCTGTATACCACTTAGAAGGAGAAACTGATCAGTAGTGGGAGCTGATTAAAAACATGAGTCAAAGAGTGGAGGTTGAATCTATGGAGTGGGAAGAGTTCTAAGGTATATTGTTTAGTACCTATTTCCCTCATTCCATGAGAATATGAATGGAGAAGGAGTTTCTCGAGCTGAAATAAAAGGAGAAGGAATCTATGGAAAGCTATGCGATGAACTTCACCCGACATTCACGATATACCTCTAGCATTCTCATGGATCCAAATGGTAAGTTTGATAGATTCTTCAATGGACTGAGACCTCATCTATAAAAGAATATAGCCAACCGAGACTAAGATAGGTATGAGGAGATTGTGCGAAGTGCGATGAAAGTCAAACTAGAGTTTGGGGAGACGCAGTGGTCTCATAAATCAAATGAAAAAAAGTGATTGATGGAGCCCAGCTTAGGGAGGAGCTTTGATCAAGGAATAGTAAGCATTCAAGTGCAACATCCCACATGTAATAAATGTGGGAAGAAGAATTCGGGGAACTACATGCTCAGGAGCGTGAAATGCTACAAGTGTGGAAGAGATGACCATATTGCAAAGAATTGTCATAGTGAGGTGAAACCTCAACTTCCAAAAACTAAAGACATGGGTAAGATGGTGCATTCCCTACCTGATGTCAGTTGCTTTATCTATGTAAAATTGGTCACTTTTCCTATCAGTGTCTGAATCTGAGGGCAGTGGAGGGAAACCACCATCAACCTCAGAAAAGGCCCATAGAGCATGGTCGTGCGTTTTCAATCACGACAACTGATGTTGAAGCTACAAATGATGTGGTATCATGTACTCTTTTTTTCTCTCAAATATTGCAAGTACTTTGTTTGATTTTGGTTCTACGCATTCCTTTATTTCCTCCAAGTTATCAAAGAATTTAGAATCAATCCCCGACATGCTAAAAGTAGAGTTATCATTCAAGACTCTTGGTGGGATTATAGAAGCATCATCTGTGTTTAGAAACAATTGTATTTAAATTGTTGTGCACAATATTATCACAAATATTGTTCTCATTCCAATGCTGGAATTCGACATTATACTCGGTATGGACTGGCTCTCAAATTATAATTCTATGATCAAATGCAGAATGAAATATCAGTAGTCTTGAATGGAAAAGCTACCGTTATCTTCCAAGTAGAGATATATCAACCTGATATTTATCTAGAAGAACCTCCTATATCATTTTTTATGGAACTGATCTTTGATGAATAAGAATGAAATGAGAGTTTGAGGATAGAAAATGTACCCATCGTCTAAGAATACATTGATGGATTTCCTAAGGAGATTCTTGGACCTCCCCCAGAAAGAGAGGTAGAGTTCTCCATTGAACTCGTACCTGATCTCATCCAATATCAAATACCCCAGATTGGATGTCAAATGTAAAGCTGGATGAATTAAAGAAACAACTCCATGATCTTTTGGATAATGGTTTTATCCGACCGAGTGTGTCTCCTTGGGGACTACCTGTTCTCATTGTGAAGAAGAAGGATGGATCGATGCGACTATGTATTGATTATAGAGAATTGAGTGAGATCACAGTAAAGAACAAATACCCTCTTCCTTGAATTGATGACTTATTTGAGCATCTTCATGGGGGTCAATTCTTCTCTAAGATTGTTCTTCGGTCAAGTTATCGTCAATTGAGGGTGAAGAAAGAAGATATTCCAAAAACTGCCATCCGATCAAGATATGGGCATTATGAGTTTGTCATTATGCCTTTTGGACTGACTAATGTACCTTCTTTTTTATGGATTTGATGAATAGAGTATTTAAAGACTACCAAGATAACTTTGGGGTAGTTTTTATTCATGATATTCTGATATATTCCAAAATTCTTGAGGAGCATGAGGATCATCTATGGGTTATTTTTCAAACTCTACAGAAGGAGAGAATTTTTGGGAAGTTCAATAAATGTGAATTTTGGTTACAAAAATTTTCTTTCATGGGGAACATTAGAAGAAATGAAGGAATCATAGTTGACCCTACAAAGAAAAAACATGTAAAATAGTGGCATCAGCCTACAACAATAACTAAGATTCATAGTTTCCTTGGATTAGCAAGATATTATAGGAGGTTTGTGAAAAAAGTATTATGAATTTCTAATCCATTAACTAATTTGACTCGAAAAGGGGTCATGTTTATCTAGAAAAATGAGTGTGAGGAAATATTCCAAGAACTGAAGAAGAGATTTTTTACTGCACCTGGGTTAACTCTGCCCTCAAGTGGAGAAGGATTCATTGTTTTTAGCGATGCATATCTGAAAGGGCATGGGTGTGTTCTCATGCCTAATAAAAAGGTCATAGCTTATGCATCTTGATAGTTGAAGAATCATGAGCAGAACTATCCTATGAATGATCTGGAGATAGCGGAGGTCTTTTTTGCTCTGACGATATGGCGACACTATCTTTTTGGGGAGAAATGTGATATATAAACAGACCATCAAAGTTTGTAGTATATTTTCACAAAAAAGGAATAGAACATGAGACAAAGGAGACGGTTGGAACTCCTTAAAGAATATTATTCTTCAATTCGTTATCATCCCGAAAAAGAAAACAAATTAGATGATACATTAAGTAGGAAAGACCCAGTTTTTTCTTCCAGGATGAGGATTCCAAAAGATCCTTTGATCATTGTCCTATTAAATCTGGACATGGGAGTTATATGGGAAGGGAAATCATCAACCCTAACCCAAATGATTTCTCAACCTTCATTACTAGAGAAGATCATGAATGTAGAGAAAGAAGATCGTTTTTTTACAGAAGATGTTTGAGGCTGTGAAGTATGGGAAGTTTCCTAAGTTCAATATTGATCAATAAGGTGTAAAAAAATTTCGTACAACAATATGTGTTCCATCTATTCCAGAAATAATGAAGGATATGATGGATGATGCTCATAGCTCTACATTCTCTATACATCCCGGTAGCACAAAAATGTATAGGGACCTTCTTGATAATTATTGGTGGGATAATATGAAAAGTGAGATTGATGACTACAGTTTAAGGTGGATGGTATGTTAGAAATTGAAGGTAGAAAGACAACTCCCTAAAGGGGTATTTCAACCACTAACCATACCTGCATAAAAATGGGACAATATCACTATGGACATTGTCACTGGTCTCCCTTGAACTTCCAAAGGAAATAATTCGATATGGATTATTGTGGACTGACTCACCAAGACCCCCCATTGTATCTTAATTCGGGAAGATTTATATATTGAACAACTTTCCAGGATTTATGTGAAGGAAGTGGTAAGGCTGCATGGAGTTCTACTTTCTATCGTATCTGATTGTGATCAAAGGTTCACATCAAAATTCTGGAGAAGTCTTCCACATGATCCGAGCACTGAATTGAATTTCAGAACAGCCTATCACCCCCAAACTTATTTCCAATCTGAATGGACTACAAAAAAAGTCGAGGACATGTTGAGAACTTTCCCAATGTAATTTAAAGGTTCATGGGATCAACATATCTCTTTAGTTGAGTTCTCTTACAACAACAACTTCCTCTCGATCATTCAAATGGAACCCTATGAAGCTCCATATGGTAATATATGTAGAACTCCTACTTTTTGGGATGAAGATGGTGAGATAAAGCTTCTTATGCTTGATCTTGTGGAATAGATGATAGAAAAGGTCCATTCCATCCAACAACACATTAAGGCTTCTCAGAGTCAGAAAAAGATCTATGTTGACAATCATCGAAGGGACTTGGAGTTTGATGTTGGTGAAAATGTCCTTCATATTTCACCTTGGAAGAGAGTCATGAGGTTTGTGAATAAAGGGATGCTCAGCCCTATGTAAATTTGCCCCTATGAAATCCTTGATCGTGTGGGATAAGTGGCATATCGGCTTGCAATGCCACCAAATCTATCCCAACATCATGATGTATTCCACGTATCCTTCATGAGGAATTACATAACGGACCCTTCACATGTACTAAATCCAGAGGTGGTACTACTGGAGCATGACCTCTACTATGAGGAGTAGCCGATGGAGATCTGGGATCATAAAGACAAGGTTCTACGCAACAAGACTGCACACCTTGTTAAGGTGTTGTGGAGGAACCACAAATACGAAGAAGCCATTTGGAAACCAGAAGAGTATATGAGATAGAAGTACCCACACCATTTCCCATCATAGGATACGAGATATAATTTTGGGGAAAAAATTTCATAAGGGGAGAGGAATGTAACGATCTGAACTTTTTAATTATATTTGATTCCTAATTTTGTGGGTATAATTAAAATGTGTTCATTGTGTTTCGATTGTTATATGATTGCGGGTCAATATGACCATTGGTCAATATGACCGTTGGGAACTATAATATTAATGTTCTGTTTTTATAAAAACAGTTATCTTGGTTAATTAATACCGAAACAAGATTTAATGGACTCATCTAGTAGAATCGAGCCATATGAAGCCCATCTGTTGGAGCGTGGGATGGAGGTAGCGTCACTGGGCTTTTCTCTGAACCAAACCCAATCCGAACTTCAATGTATGAAGCTTGAACGGAATTTACTAAGGGAGAAGTTCAAGCTGATAGAAATCCCCACTTGAGCAATGTTGTTCGAGCCACCCAAATATTTTATCACCATAGCACACCTAACACTTAGGTGATATGCTGGTGTAATAAGGGGCTATGTAACGAGGCCTTAGTTGCTTTGTGTAATCTCTTTATATAAATAAAATTTTTATTTCTCCTTATGGAAATGTTTGTGAATTTCAAATATCTAGATAAATATAGGATGTGTATTATTGATGAATATAGGAAAAAGGGTATTTTAAAATATTTTTTTTATTCATTAAATAATTAATAATGTGAAACGATTTTCAAAGAAAGTTCTTCTACAGTTGTGAACAATGATAAACTTAGAGTCTAATAAGATCAACTTGGTTTTTAGTGAATAGAAAAGTAGGAATAGTAAAATACCCATATGAAAATTAATTAATAGTAGTTAATTGTAATTTGACCTAAAAAATAGAAAATTCACTCATGAATGTATAAATACATTTTAGACATCTTAAAAGTGAAATTAACGATCATAGTTCACGTTTTGGTTTTTATGTATGCCATAAATATTTTATTTTAAATTTTATAATTAATTTAATAATTTAAAATTGATGTTTATCTTCATCAAATTTAATCATAAATTTTTACTTTATTTTAATATGGTTATACGATAATTTTATGGGACCTTGATTACTTATTTATGGTTTTAAAGTTGTATTTTTGGAATAAAGAATGATATTATTTAATAATTAAATTAAAAATATTTAAATAATTATTTTAATAAAATGGAATTCATATTTAAATGCAGAGCATCAAAATTTGGTTAGAGTGATTTTTTTTTATTTTTCTGTAATAGTTGAATTATCAGTGAATAGTAAAAAATGCGGTTTTGAGTTTCGAGTGTTTAATGACATCATTAATGATGTAATAATGATGTAAACTTTCTGGTAGACTTATGAATTGTGAGCTATTATATTAGTTGTCCCATGTGGCCAATACCATTGGAAAATACAATGGTAAAGCCCATGGTTTTGCGAATACCCATGATGAGGTGTCCCTTGGAAATTAATAATTTATTCGCTCACTTTCCATATAAATACCAAGAGATTTCCATCATTAATTTCATTCCAAAATCATCCTCAACAAAGTTATATTCTTTATAACTCTCAAAGAGTCCTCCCAGGGTGCCTTCAACTCTCCCAAAGTCTCGACCTTCAAGGTTTTGAAATTACTCTTCTAGGTAAGGGATCCTTTCACCCTCTTCATTTAAGTCATGAATTCCTTTATGTTTCATCTTCTAGTTACATCCTTTTTATGTTAAAGGTATGTTATTATATGTTCTAATTACTGTCAATTTCATTTATAATTGTTGAGAGACCCTTTCCACTCTCATCAGTTGTTTTTCTGAATTTTTTAAGTGACTCCGTTAGGCTGCTGAATTTCTCTTAAAAGAAATCGCATCTTCCCTTTCCTTTCATGTTTCCTTTACTTGTGGTATGTCATTCAAATATCCATACCATTTTCTTATATCTATGTTATTATGTATTTATATTTTAATATGAGGTATTTATCAGTGGGTTAGCCATGTACCCTCACTTTTTATTTTTTTCTAAAACCATGTTATATTGTCGTTATGCTGTAGAAATTTCCTCTCAAAATTTCAATCTCTTTCTCTCCAGAAATTCTCTAGTTTTATTTTTGTGAATACCGAAACCTATTTCGTTTTGATTGGTGTTAATAAATATATAATGATGATATATTTGATTCTATAATTGAAAAATATATAACCCTCACTCCCTTTCCATGTGTTATAAATGATATAATGATCTAATTTTTAAGAGCTTTCAAAACGTCACGATTTTGAAATGAAGCCCATTTGTTTTACTCTCTATGGGTTATTTATGAAATGTTCGATTATGATATATGTGTCTCATATGTATATAAATACATATTAAGGGTGTTCCCTGATAGCACTCCAATGCAATGGGTATAGAATTAATCTCTAGAGATGACAAGTTTCATGATTCCTTGGTGAATAAACGTGGTAATTTTTTATGACACCTTATGGATAAAACATGGTAATATGTTCATGAATGTAAAAATTAAATGTTGAAGCCACATATTAATGTTTTTATTCATGTTCATTTTATCATGATTTTATTATTCTACCATTTCTCATGCCTTTATGACTTTTTTCATCTTTTTATTAATATTTCTTATGATCACTTGTCAACTGTTTCAATTGTTTTCCTTGCTGAGCCTTCGGCTCACCCTTTTTTTAGTATGTATCCAGGATATGAGATGAAGTAATTGAACATAGGATGAACCAATGATGAATCCTTATGAGTGGTTTATAATAATGATTATTGTTTTTTCCATGTAGTATCTTACTAATTTCCCAGACACTACACTTTAATGATCATCTGTTTGTAAAATGTTATGAAAAGTTATGTAATAAAAAGGCAGGATGCCATAATTATTACAACTTCATCTTTTGTGGCCGCACTTTTGATAATGGTTCATCTTACTTATTTATTTAAACCTGTATACTTAATCATCTTAATCTTCCTATGGATCTTTTATCTTGTGAAATGGATATTACTACACCCCTTAATGCAAAGAGAGAGCATGGTCTCGATAGTCCTGTTTGTGACTTCTCTCTATCAAATGTTGAGTTTTCATGGAGTTTTTTCATACTCGACATGGAACCTCATGACATAACATTCAAGATGGATGGGGTTATTTCATATAAATCCTGGGTAGATTGTTATCTTTGACGGTTCTACATAATACAACCAGTGGTGTGCCTCTTGTCTTTTAAGGAGAATGGGACCTAAGGTCGAGAAAAGATAGAACATATATGGAGTTGGGGAATGTGATATCAATGATTAATTTTGATATCAAGTTAGAATATTTTTTTGGTGATCTTATTCCAGTTGTCATCGAGTTTCCCACCATGTTTACTTTTTTTTTGGATTACCACAAGTAAGAGAGGCTGAGTTTTCTATGGACTTGATGTCAGTACTCAACTTCTTTTTTTTCCATCTTACAAAAAGGATCGAACTGAACTGAAAGGATTAATGTTCTAGTTGGATGATCTTCTTGAGAAAATCTGTATTCACCAAATTTTGTCACCTTGGGCGGCGTGAGTTCTCTCTTCCATGAAAGCTAATTGTTCTTTAACATTATTTCTTTTTGAGAGGATTCTTCTGGAATTACAGGTTGGTGAAGAATTTCATATGCATTAGAGACTCTCGTTTTGGTGGGGAGACTGATGCCTTGTGGTTTTCCTCTAAAGATAGTGTTCTATGTTATCAAAACTGTTATGTTGCACTGTTAGCGATAAGGAAGGATATATTAGTGGATTTACATTTTTTTACCAATGGGTTGTGCACCTAGGAAGCACTAAGACATTATACAACTTGAAGCTGCAGTTTTGGGGACCATGTATTCTTTATGGTTTCACCTCAGTTGGGTCATTGATAGCTTGGTAGGAAAGGGAAGCTTGCACCATGATTTGTGGGATCTGTTGAGGTTTTTGATTAAGTGGAGAATTTTTTTTACCTTTTAGAACAACCTCTACAACTAAAGTTGATACAGAATGTGTTTCATGTATCTCAGCTTAAAAAGTATTCATCTGACCCATCTCACGTTCTGAGTTGGCATGATCTTGAAGTGGATCAAGTTTTATCTGTGATGGAATGAACGATCATGGTTGCTGATTCTGAGACCAAGGAACTTCTTGGGAGGAAAATAACTCATGTCTGTATGATATGTATGATATGAAATCATAGTTGTAATTATCACGAGACTTGAGAGAGGGAGAAATTGATGACAGAACATTAGCCTTATCTATTTTATGTGGTTCTTTATAGGATTTCTAGGGACATAAAGTTCCTATGGTGGGGAGGTTGTAGCGTCCCATTATTTTTTCAGGTTTTCCTAAACCTTCTTATGTTAAATTATTATAATGTGAATTGAAAAAAACTAGTTTATTAATAAAAATTGTGTTTTTTTGTAAACATGTCACAGAATGGTAAAACGTCTAATTAATACTTTGGAATATTCAATTAAATATTTTATGTGTTGAAAAATTTGTGAGTTCGAGTTTTTGAGACCTGCAAAATCTCGGCAAAGGCGAAATAAAATTATTAAATAGAAAATATTATGTACGAACTATATATTCAGTATAACATAATAACTCAAAAATGGTCAATCATATGAGAAATTTGAGGCCACGGTTATGTCTAAAATATACTGTTTACCCTGGGAGGGGTTATAAATTCAAAGGCATCATATGTTTAGATGTCTCGCTCGTGAGATAATGTTTTTAAATAATATTTAATATATTTTTTATTAAATAATAAATATCTCTTAAATGGTGAATCGTGTGAAATATATGAGACCACTGATGGGTCCGGAATGAGGGGTTTACCCTAGACAAGGTATAAAAAATTTTCCCATCGGGTGTTTGGATGTCTTGTTCGCACAAATACCGCTTTTTATGTGAATTAATTAATTATTCCGAGTTTTGATTAAAAAATCAATAATGGCTCCCAAACCGCTCATCTTTTGAGAAATCTAAGACCACCTTTTGGTCCTGAACGGGGTGTTTACCCTAGACAGAGTATGATTTTTATTCGCAATGGGATTTTGGTATCATTATATGTTATTGTTAAATTATTAAATACAATAAGAAATTAAAAAAAACAAAAGTCATGGTTCATTCATCTCTAACATCATGTAGAACCTCATTTTTGACCATTCAAGATTTTAAAATCATCTGTTTCATGACAATTTTGAATGGTTTCAATTGAAACACTTTAAATGAACGAAATAAATGAGTCCATAATGAATTTAGGGTGAAATCGATGATTAAAAAGAGTGACTAATATAGTCATTTTAATTCATCTGGTTTTGGGATTTTTTAAATAACCAATTTTGTATTCATTCGTGGTGGGTTGATTTCTTCAAATATGGATAGATATCATTAAGTCTGAGTAACCATGAAACTTTATTTGGAATGATTGATAAATGTTCCACTGAATGGCATCATGGATCCGCATTCCATATTTTGGTTTGAGGTGATGCGCACCTTTTATATCCCAGTTATTTATTTTATTTTATTTTATTTTATTTTCATATTTTCTTCTAATCATATAATTTCAATAAATTCTATGTTATTGATCATAATTACACACTGTGTGTTTTTTTGGACTCGTATTGACAAGAAGAATCTAAATCATTTTTTTATTTGAAAGTGGCATGGTATTAATCAATATGATTTTTCACTTTTTAAATGTTTATTTTTAAATATTGTTTTCAAAAGAGAATTATTTAGAATTATCAATTGATAATTGAAACAACTTATTAAATAATAATTTTATTGAAATTATCAGGTTTAATTCTTATATAGTTTTATTGAGTGGATAAATTTTGTAAAATTATCAAACAATAATTATGTGGATTATCAAAATATGTACATATATATATATATATCTTGATGAATACATTTGGGATAATTTATTAAAATTATCCAGTGTTATTTATTTTTATTATCAATAGAGTCATATATATATATTTATATATTTGATAATTACTTTGGATGTTAAGGATAATTTTATTAAATGTAAAATTTTCAAGGTGTAATTGCATTAACTATTGAACGATAATTTCAAACATATGCATTTATTTAAAATGATAATCCATATATTATCTAGGAGAGAGAAAACATTTATCAAATGTAATATTTGAAATGATAATTGCAAACTTATCCTAGTGAGATAAATTATCATCACATGCGATAATTTGAATGACAATCTAAAAATTATCCAAGTGAGATAAAATATTTTCTCATGAAATATTTTATTTTATTGTGAAATAAAATAGAGAGATAATTATCGAATGATGTTTATAATTATTCTTATGGGTTTGAATTGCAATTTCATGTATTAACATAATATGATAATCCATACACTATCCTAGATAGATAAAATGCAATCGGATGTAATATTTTACTTCCTTGTGAAATAAAATAGATGTTTTTGGTTCTAGGACCCCTTGACAAACACAAACATCGGTGTGTCGATGCTTATGATAATAGGGTCATGCAGAGGTGTGTTGAACCACACTAGGTACATTATCATTTTTGATGTTATGGATGGCCTTGAGGTTAGTGGTTCTATTCTGATTATCCAAATTGATTATACATGTATTTCATGATTAATTTCAATTGACTATTTAAATTCAATTGCTCAAATTTGATTTCATTTAATTTGATAAAAAACCCTATTCCAATGAATCTAGGAATTTGAAATTGTTTTGGCATGGAAATATGGAAAAAACCACAATTCCATTGAATTGGGTGTGTTTATGGAAATTGTCTACTTTAAATTGTTAAATTTAAATTTTGGATTTGATGGAAAGGATTTTACTTAAATTGTTGAATTTTATTGTGGAAATAAATTGTGTAATGATGTAATTGGTTTTTAATGGATTTAAAACTGGTGAAAATGTCTTAAAATGATTTGATAGAAACCCATTGGTTTTATCTTGTGAAAAGGCATGTTTTGAAAAAGAACATGTTTTGGTTTTAAATGGAAAGTAATTGGAAAATTTGAAATGGAAGAACAGGATTGATCGTATTATTAATAAATCTTAAAATAGTTCACCCATCATGTAAGAGCTCAGGAAAGCCTTAGGTAGTTAGTGAGTTATTTAGATACACACTACGCTACAACAACGTTCTAAAACATACTTGCAGAGGGTCATATCCCCAACGAGTTGGTGACGAGTCTCCTTTGGCCAGTGTTATAGGGACGTGTGTATACACATTTTCCTGAGTTCACATAGAAAGTGCGCAATCCTATAGCTGGTTAATACTATCGTACCTTTTGGAAGATGACCATGTTGCTCACTTGTTTATTTATATAAGATATATAAATGTTTTCCAATGATTTTGAACTTATTTACATGCTTGCCGAATTTATATAAACTGTTTTATATAAATGTTTTACATAATCCATTGTTTTAGAAATATTCCATTATTTGTAAAAAATCATTTCTTAAAATATTTATTTCCATCATTTGAATATGCATTTCATGATTTTTTTAAATATGATTTTGAATTTCCAAACTAGTTTACATTAAAATTGAATGATTTTATTTGGATAATCTATATTTGGAATCTATTATGGATTCTTTGGTGGTATCCTATTGGTCTTAAGATCACACCCTACTTTATCCATCAGGGGTATGTAGACATTCTTCTTCCAGGTTCGAGCAAAGGGAATGGATCTCTTAGAGGTGGATCCAGCTATTGAGTTTGGGTCTTGCTGAATTGATTCCTTAGGGACCTTGGGGTTGTTCTTCCCATTTTAGTACATAGGTTGTAGTACTTTGGTCTTTTTATGCCTCTTTGTATTCTGGTACATTACTCCTAGTGCATATTATTTTGTTATACATATTGTCTTTTTTCTTTTCTTCCGCATTGTTGGTGGAAAAATTATTCCCACTTGCTTATTATGTGATTCCATGTGCTAGTCATCGACCTGTGGGGATTGGGAACGCCCTTCAGGCTACATTCAGACCGGCTCGGTTACTGGGTTACCAGGGTACCTGGGTTGGTTCTTGACACAAAGGCATAGATAATATTGGATAAATAATTAAGGGAAAAATACATTTTCCAAAATGTGATAATTGTGGAAAGAAAATCCTTGGAATGTGCTTAATAAGAAAGCTAGTTTTCTCCATGTAGAGAAATATGACACCATCCTCATTATTTCAAGTGAAATATATAATTTTCTAATATTCAATTATTTAACTATAATGATATACAACACAATAAAAATGAATTCCCCTGTTATCAAGGGAGAATAGCTCATAATATGCCAAGGGATCAAGCTTGAACTCATGCTATTGATATTGCCAATGTATACTGACTTTTGTCCTTTCGTTTTTGTATACTAGAAATAATTTGTATGAAATTATTTTTTTATGAATTATCAATAAATTTGGAATGTATATTAGTATATTTTATTTAATTATTTGTGAGTACATGTTGAATGGTACAAATTATATGAGAATGTGATTATGTAGAAAGTTAATATTTTTGAAAAAACATGTTTTAAGGTAATATAACCCTTTATACGTTTTGAATGTTTAAACAATAATTTTTGGATTAATATAAGATATGCCTCAGAACTTGTTATCAATTATTTGAAACAGTTTTTTTCATATCATTGTTGGATTTTACCACATTTTATTAAATAATTAACATATTCAATAACATGTGTTATATGTAAGGAATAACCATGAATGCATGTCTTCAATAATCCTTTATCATAATTCATGTTATTACCATTTTTAACGATGATACGTTATGAAGGTATTAAAATGTTTTTATGTGATGATTTGGATATATATTCTATTTTTTGATAGATTAATGATAAGTTGACTTTTGAAATTTGGGGACCTTTTTCCCAAGGTATTGGATTTTAGTTTTTTTGAAGGATGATAAGGGTAAAAATTTATGAAATAGTTTATATTTATCTATAGAAGAGGAATAATGATCAATGGATTTGTTCATTTTTGGTATCTTTTGAAAACCATATTGGTTTTGGAAAATAGTGGAGATAGAAGGAATTAATTTTCAATAATTATGAATATTAATATCTGTTTAATGTTCATTTTAGTGCATCACACATAAAAAACACATTATTCGATATTCATTTATTGGAGTATGGGATTATATTACAATGGAATTTTCCACTAATTTATCTATGAATCCAAAAAAATAATGATGCATTATGGGAATGAAAAATGAAATTAATGATATAACGTTTTAGGTTAATACACTTATTTAATTAACAATATATTATTTTATTTTGCAACCTAGTTAGGATTATGTTGATTTAGAAAAAGTACAACATAAATGATGTGAAATAACACATCACATCCTGAAATGCTATGTGTCTTAAAACCAAAACTGAATGTTGTTAAAGATGAATCACCTTCTATAGGCATTTGTGATGCCATATTTAGTAAAAATTAGTTATCATTATTTAAATTTTATTTCATATAGAGTATAATTTAATTTTGGAAACCATGTAAGATTGTGATAAATATAATTTTTTGGAATCCTATTTAAGGAATAATCATTAAAATTTCATTTGGGAAAAATATTAGTTTGTCGATGAAATAATTTAAAGGATGAAACTCAACCTATCAATTGATTATATATCCTTATTTTCTTACATCATTAAATAAAATATTTATTCCACTCTAGGAAAATCATTTTGAAAAGAAAAAATTTTCCATTTACTTTTATTATTAAAAAATAAATTTTCTTTTAAATGATAATAATATTTGTGGGTTTTTATTGTTAAATTTATAAAGATCATCTTAAAAATAACTCTCCCTCAAAACATGATAGATATATTTATCTAACATATCCATGTTTTAACTTCCCAATAATGTTATCCTATCTAAAAAACAAAATATGGTGGTGACCTTCACAATTCACATCCCTCTAATTAATTAGATGTTTTATTAACCCTATTAATGATGTGGGTTTTCCTCAAATGAATTTTCAACTATCAAACATTTATTTTAAAATTCGAATGTAAAATTGTGAAGATAAAATTTATTGAATGATGAAAGAATGTAACTCTAGATTTTCATAAAAGGAAACATTGCTTTCAATATCATAGAAGATACACAACATTGAGCATCAACAAATAACTAACATTATTATCTAAATCTGATATTAGTAACTTAGACATTTTAATGGAAACAATTAACGAAATTTTGAAAATATTGTTTATATATTATTATAAAATTAATTTGTTGCTGAAAAATTAATTATAAATGAAAATAAAAACCAATTGAACATAATAGATATGTTTACTAAAAAACAATTTTTATTCCCACAATTGATTTTTATATTAATAACTTAAATTAAAAACTTTTAGTTAAAAATTTAAAAACCATTATATGATATATATTAAATAATTTTTTTATTTCCTTGAATATGTTTTATAGGATTAAAAAAATAGTAAATCCAACTTTATCATAAAAGTTATATATTTATAAATGCCAATATTTTAATGTTTTATAGGAGAAACTATTTTAAAACTAAATTGTGACCCTTTTGTGAATTTTATTTGAAAAAAATATTTTTTATAGAATAAAATTAGAATTATATTTTGAGTAATTTGTTATATTTTTGTGAGAAGTATTTTTTGGTTGAATAGTGAATAATACTGAATTTTATTTACAACTATCTTTTCATCTAAATAATTTATAATGATAAATTATATTTAAAATTGGATTTAAAGTTCAAATATTTAAATTATACATACATTAAAAATATTTCAATTCTTTTTATATTTTTTATATTTAATTTTTTTTCTAAAACATTTGAATATTTTGAACATTTTCTACTCAAAAACCCGCTTTAACGTTTTATCTACAAGATTAATTTAAAATTGTTTTATCCAATTATTTGAAATTAATTGTGTAAAAGTGATTAAAAAATTGGAATCAGAATGACCAAATGAGTTATTAATGTCAATTTTTAGTTTTCTCCATTTAAATTTATTGTGATAAAAATAATCATATACCATGGTAAATATAAAATAATGAAATGGTTAAATGTTAAAAGGGAAAGCCTTAAACTACTTAAAAACAAAAACATTTAATATTTATTTGAGGTATTTATTAACCTTAACTAACCATTAAAACATTAATCTATAACATAATACATTGTAATTAATTCCACCTATATTTGTTGGGATTTAAATGTAAAATAATCCTTATTTATTCTCTTAAAACCACTCATCATTAAGTATAAATACCACCCCTAAGCACCCCATTTCTCCAAAAAAGACATGATGCAATTAAAATATCATCTGAACCCTTTCCTCCGCCATAATCCTATATCCTTGTTCTACTGTTTTCTATCAAATAACATAATCGATGTTCCTCTTCGCATCCTTTAAGAATCCCTCATGGAGTTGATATATAAGATGTAATTTTCTCAAACGACCTCTCTAATTTTTTTATTCTACTTTATCCCCGAATATTTCATCATTCAAAGGAAAATAAAGATAGAATCAATGTCATAATAGAATTTTTTATTTTCTAATGAATTATATTGTATATGTACCTTTTACTACATCAACTTGTACATTTAAATGAAACCATTTTTTAAATTATGGTGGTTTATCATCTCTGTGAATGAAGATTTTTTTCCCTTACAACCTTCATGGATTCTCATAAGTTTATTTTTTTTGGTTTTAATAGATTTTAATTTGTATAATATAACCTATTCAATATTATTTAACTAACAAATGACCATATTACAAAATAAATAAACTAGATTGTGATTTTTGTAAAACCACCTAAATAATTTAAACATTTATCCTTAACATCCTATCAAGTTAATCATCATTATATAATAAAAAAATTTATATATGATAAAATTTATAATTCTAGAAGTTCAATAATTCTATTTCATTCCACTTTTAGAGTTGTAATACCATTTTATAAGAATATCCATACTATTAAATAACAAAATTGGTCCTCAAACAATTAAACAAAATTAATGGAAAACTGGTAATCATTTCATTTTTTAAACATGAAATCAACAAACATGATGAGGAATCACAAAAAATTTAAAATCTAGTTTATGTCTTTCAGAAACCATACATTCTAATATACTCCTTTGGAGAGTAGTGAACTTAATTTCGGGGTCATCGATGAAGATGTATTAAAAACTGTAGTTCATATATTTCCATGTATGAATAAGGTATTGCAAAATAATCTTCTATCTATTGAATCATACATACCAAATTTCATTTTTCATGTTGATCCATATAATATGTTCCTTATTAATGTAAAACTCTTGAGTATCATTGATATAAAATTTCTCCTCTAAATTGTATTCATTAGAATGAAGGATGGGTTCACATGAATTCCATTTCACCAAATCCTTCTTACCTACTACCCTGGTCACACTATTAATAGAAACCTATTCCTAATTAGGATATTTAAATAACACACCACCCTATTTTTTTCCCTTGACCACCCCAAAAAACTTCAACATATTTTATTCAATATGACTCACTATATATATTATCATATAACTTGTCTCTATCGGAATATGAAGATGATTATAGTCCTTACATTATTCATAATTCTATCCCTTTAAAGAAATACAACAACCTGAATTTCTTTAACCCGTATACCCCTTCTTCCTCCAGGGTATGTGTAGTCCTCTTCCAGGACCTTAATTGGCACTATCATCCAAAACATGTAAATAAATATCTCTCTCTTAATCTTATCCATAACAACATTTATAATAATATATTTCTATTGTCATTTGTTTGACCATTCTCACTTGAGTCACATTAACTTTTTCCAATACCAAAGATTTAATTTCACAATATTTAAAGTTATTAATAAAATTAATATTTGGATTGGTTCTTATCATTCCCTACCTGATTTATTAATTTACCAAAACCCTAAATCCTCTACAATTTATAAAAAGTAAGGAAACATCCACACATACTGCTTGAAACCATCCTGGCCATTCAATCTTTCTTCAATTTCCTATGCCTCCCCAATTGGTACTTCCATAATTTCATTAATTTTAACCTCCACAGTTGTTTTTGTATACTCCCCCACCAGGCCATTTTTAAGACTTCCAAAAATGATTACTATTTCATATTAGGATGTAACATTTGTTCTTATTTCTAGGATATGACATCGAGTGATTTTCTACAAAGATACCACTAAATAGATACCACCACTGTAGTAAATTCTATCACCATCAAATCCCCACCCTCATGGGTATTATAGTGACCATCATTTATATTACATCTATAAATTTAAACACCATATAAATCATATTCCATATTACCTTTAGCAGAAGTAGACATTAGACCCTTACCTATTCCATCAAATCTCACAACTGTTTATTGGTCGATGTTCTTTCTCCCACACATTTAGACTACCCTCAAGTGACCCAATTTACATCATGAAGATTCAAAATTAATCCACAACTCCAAAACAAAATGATTTTTAGAACAAATCATCACCAGCATTAATCCAAATGTACTTATCTCATTTTCCTAAAATATTACTTCCAAGCATATTTGACTATATACAATGGGAAAAATCAATAATTTCCTACTATCAGAATGTAGATTTTAACCAATGTGATTCCCTAGAATTCAAATAATCCATATAATTTGAAATAGTATTTGGAGTTCATATAAACTAATCGAAATTTCAATTTTTTGGGGTATCAAGTTTCAGGAGTACACCATATGTCCACTTGAAAATGGAGACATATGATCTATTTTAGATGATATGGGTGTTGGATGAAGGCTTGACCAATTCATTCTCTAGTGTGAACTATATCCAGATGTGCTTAATATTGAGGATAACCATCATTGATTGAACTTTTATTACTCAATATCCAAAAATTAACAAGTCGAATAAATCAACCGATGAACGAAGCTATTTGAACCATAAAATCAATGTCATATTCAAAATATATGAAACATCATTGAACACCAAGGTGGAATTATAAAGTTATGGGAATCCATTAGATAGATCTAAAATATTTTGGATAAGAGTGATCTAAGGGAAATAAGGAAGTAGATTGTGGTAAGAAATGGGAGAGAAGAAGCCATACTGAACTCCCAATAAAGAAAAAGGATCTCCCACCCTTAGCATGTTAGAAGGAAACATCTCTGCCGCTATCTACATTAAAATAAGGGTAGTCACCTTCATAGTGTTGTGGTTCCTCAACGCCCTTCATAGACCTTCACACAAAAAAGTGCAAAAAATGAAATATTATTATGAGATAGGATATAAGATATTAATAAAAGGTCATATAAGGAATGATAAATTTATATATAGTTTTTTAATAAGTTAATAACATTAATTATGACATTATATAGGTGGTTTTGTTACTATTTAAGGAATTATAACATGAGTTAAGCGTTTTCCACTCACTTATACTTCTGTTAGTTATATGCCTTATTAACGACATATTTTTTAAGAGTGGTGTATATATATGGCCCTCAGATATATAATTTCTTGAATATCATCATATAAAAAATATTTAATGCTACATTTGATAATTATTAATTTTATGGGAAATATTATTTGAATAATTACAAGGTTGTAAGGGTTTTCTTTACTCTGTTTATATTCAATGGGTTAAACATCCACTTCATTTATTTTTTTCATCCACAGATTATGTATAAAATGAAATTTATTTGTTTCATGATCGATTTCAACAAGTTTTTTTTTCTATTTAAATTTGATTCTCATAATTTATTCATTTTATTTTTTCCAAAAAAAATAAAATTTTTATATATAGTGTTTAATTTTAATGTTATTGGATTAATATTCAAATTTATGGTAAATGTGTAAAATTTAGTCATTGCAGATATTTGATGATAAGGAACATTTTTTATCTAAATTTATTATTTTATATAAGATATATTTTTTGGACTAGAAGGCACATGTCGGGGCCCATTATTGATATACCATTGATGCATTGGTATTCTCATGAGATGAATCAATTTTCCAAATCTGAGGGGGTTCATCAAATATAATTAGTCTAAAAAATGGGTTGATCTTGAAAATAAAATTCTGATGATATATCTTAATATTTTAGATGCCCAACATTATAAATTATATCATTATTGTTATTCCATGTGATTAGTTGATTAGTTATAATATCCATGGTCATGTTCCAATCTGATGTAATTATTTGTATGAAATTATCTGATCATCACTTATTCCTACCATATTATTCTCTTATTATTGATTAATGGAATGTTTACTCTATTATTTACCTTGAAATGTTGATTATTATTTTATATTCATGATATATTACAGTATATTTAACACTTATTGAGAATTTAAGCTCACCATTATGTTGTTTCCCTTACAAATGTTATGTAGAAGAGGTCATTGAATTCTTTTTCAATGATAATGTTTATTATCTTCTTATGTAATTTATTTATTTTCTATTCCCAATGTAGAATGGTATTATTTATATTCATGTGATGTTTGATCATGTGATAGTACATAACATACAAAAGTATTTCGGGGTATCCTAAGTATTAATTTTCCAATATGAAAAAGAGTTATCATATATTTACAATATTTAAAATATAGATTCTGAGCAATAATTTTCTCACTAAATGTCTAATTTTAACCTATTGGAACAATTAGAGTAAATAAACATTTTCACTACAGGTGGTATTTCGTTATCTCTTTTTTCAATGCAATTGTTATTCCAAAGCATTATCTATCATATACGGTGATATCTATTGATTCTTCGGTTCTACTTATAATTAAAGGGAATTCAATACTTGTTTTAATTACATCCCAATCCAAATGTTATGCACAAGATGTTCCATTGACTAAGGAAGTCAAAAAAAATCATATGATTTTTACTCAATGGATCTTATCTATCTATCAAAGGAACCTCAAATGGATCATACCCAATATCATCATCTACAATATTATCTCACTGTTCCTTATAAAATACATCTTTATTTAATAAATTCTCATTCATTAATTGAAGAGTGTCAATTGGGATGTCCTCTACATATCATTATGTATTCATATCAACATCCTCCCAAAAATTTTAGTTACCAGTTATATAACAATGAAATTAATGATATTGTTCTGATGCACTAACATCAACATATCTCTTATAACATGGAAATTTTTTATTTTGTCACACTTTATTAATAATAGAAATATCCACATATAATTCTATTAAACCAGTACAAAACTGTTTCATGAAAAATAATAATTCCTCCACAAAATACTCTTCATCATATAGAGTATAATCAATGATCCATAAATGATAATCATGTTCTAAATGTTGATGTGGTATTTATGTAATTTCATAATTATCCTTTTGTTTAACCGATGATGAATATTCTAAAAAGCATTATCCTATGTAACACATTAATGATAATATTCCACTCTTACAGGTGGAAAACAATAGGAAAATCCTTGATCAACATAAATTACTTCACTATTGTTGTATATTGACACATAAATAATTACATAGGATTAATATTTAATTAATCATTTTCTATTTTAACCTACACCATAAAATTATTAACATATTTTAATTATTAATGATAATAAAATTACGACATCATATTGAGACTTTTTCTAAGTATTGGTTTATCATTTTTTGATAATCCTTTCAAACCCTAGGGAGTGTTTTGATTCCTCTACTGTCTCAAATTTTATAATCCATTATTCCCCTTTTATTCATGGCTATAAATAGAAATGATTAGAAACAACACTTATCGAATTACCTTTTATTACAATATATGTTACATTCACATTAGGATGTCCATAGGATTGGGATAAAAAATGGGCACATAGGTCCTTACATTCTTTGAGTGTGTGATGAAATATAGGCCATCAATGAGAAAACACATATTAAATTTCTTATGAATCATCCCAGGAACCCTGATAACACAACAACTAAGCTGGCCCTAACATAGCATGTAGGGTTTTCCAATCAACCATGGGTTGGTGACTAGCACTTTTCATTATATAACATGCCCCCTGGAATTAATATTCCATTAAACATAGAGGAATCAAGACAATAAAGCCCATATTAATATAAAATAAACTCCACTGGGAGTAATGTAATAGAATTCAACATGGAATTAAGGCCATAATTACTACAACAAAAGTACAAAAATAAGGAAGATCATCCTATGTTTCTAATACAGAACTCACCATGTCTAATGATCTAAAGGTGGATCCAACTCCAAGAAAACCTTTTACCAACTCGAACATAGAATGAGATAATCTACAAACACCTTAAAGAAAAAGTCATGTATGAGCTGAAAAGCCGCATAGGATTTCAAGGAGTATTCCCTAAGAAATTCAAATAATATATTAACCAATTGAATTCTTTCCATTTTAATATAAAAAAGTTTGGAATTTGAAATAATATTTAATCAAATCATTCTATATAGTTTAAATGATGGAATTTTATTTATGAAAAGGAATTACAAGTGATATAATATTTCTAAAACAATGGATAAAATGAAACATTTGTATATAACATTTAATATATATCCAAAAATCATGTAATGTAGTTCAAAATAATTCTTATACTAATATCTAAAATAGAAAACTAGTGAGCGTCATGGTCAACTACCAGATAGAAGTGAATTTTCCAAATTAAATGTATCCATGCTATCTAAGTGATCATAGAAATAAGTAAATAAACAGTTACCTCTAACACTGGAAAAAGGTAACTCTTCACCATCTCATTGGGAAAGTGACAAACAATATTTAAATTTTAATTGTTGTAAAAGTGTAGAGTGTGTCTTAATAACTCACAAAATGACCAAATTATTTCATGTGATCTTACACAATAAATGATGGGAAATTTATTTTAGGATTGATTAAAATAAAATTAAATCCCATTCACCCATTTAAAATAAAAATTTCAAATTTAAAACCAAAACATGATTTATTAGAAAAATTCATCTTTAACAATATATAACCACTAGTTTTATACAGAAACATTTGAAGTCGTTCTCCCATGTATGAAATCAATTTGAAACCAGTTCTATAAATTTAAAAATCCATTTCACTAATTAAATTAAAAAAATTAATAGAAATAGCTATCATAAAATTTGAAATTTAAATTAATCAATTTAAATCTTCATGTTTCAAAAAACTCTGACCAATTATATAGAATTGGTGGTTTTCCTAAATTTCATTCCAAATCCATTTAAAATCACCTAATTCACTTGAATTGGGTTTTATCAAATCAACTAAAAACCTGTATTTTAAATTTAATTTAATTAAATAATGGAATTAAATCATTTCATTGGAGGCTAATAAAATTGGCACAATAGAGTGGAATCACAACGATTTTTTCAAAATACAACACCAACAATAGAACCCATCAATGAGAATTAATTCATATGATACCTTGAACTCCAAATAAAGTAACTTGGATCATTTGGAGGGCAGCAATATCACCTTGGGAAGGCATTAGGTAAAGAGATATGAAACTAGAGTGAAGGGTAAAAAATTTCTTAGTTGTGTATCCTATTTCAAAACAACAAACGAGGTATTACACGATGTGTAATGCCACTACACAGTCCAAAATAGTTATGTATCATTACTTCTGAAAAATATGTTGTATTAAAATTAAAACTCATTCATTAAATGAATCACAACATGTAATGGATCTTCATTTCATGTGAAATTTCACGTTGTGAATCTTCTAATGACATGTAGATTCTCATGGAATGCACCTAATGACCATTTCACGACATGTAACCTTGTTACAGAACATGTAACTCATCTACAACCTACAGAAATGGTCAGTTATAGCTGAGAGTCAAACTAATATTTTAAATTTACATTATAGTTATCTTATAATTCATTCTAATCACTACCCACTCAATGAAAACAAACAAAACAAGACATGGTTAATGATATAATTGTTAGATTCATAACATGATGTTTCAATCTCCACCTATAAAAACATTCTTCCCATAGAAAACCTACAAATAAGAATTCATTCCAAATAGGTGAAGACACTGATATCTTATTAGTTCCTCTCATTCCCATGTCTCATGATTATCAAAACCATGTTTGAAAAGTATAATAACTAAAGATATCATCCTACCATGATGTACCTTGGTCTCAAAATCAACTATCATAAATATACACTACGTCAAATATAAAGCAACATCAATCTCAATATCACTCCATCTAAAAACATGATAGGAATAAAATAAATACATTCTCAGCTATGATAAATCGAAGCTGTTATGTATCGTTGTCAGCAATGGTGGAATTGTAAAATTGTATACTAAATTCCCACCTACTCAAAAACCTGAAAAGATCCATCAAAATGTGGAGAAATCTTCCCTTTCCACCCAATTAATCGATGAATTAATTGGGGTGAATCATTCAAGAACTATTGGTCACCGATTGAAAATTACATAGTTGTATGGTGATGACAAGACAAATAATTATATCAGATCTATTCCATCAAAATTCTCTACCAAATTAATTAAAATGTTGTTTTCTTCTATTTCATGAATCATGGTCTGAACCGAGGAACTTTTACAAGTCACTAACCAACACAATTGGGATTTACAATGTTGGATATACAAGGCCTTAAAATATTTCATTTGGATCACTAAACAGAAACTATTGATATAATAAAACTCAACCAGTTCCATGTGATCATCCCAACCCCCATTTAAGATGAGAAGATAAGTGTGAATCATATCATCAAAAATATATATTGATCTTTTTGTATGTCCATATGATTTTGAATGGTTTTCAATGCTTAAGTGGACCTAACATCCAAGATCCTCTTTAAGATCTATCCAAAATAGTGAATTGAGATGAGGATCCCAATAAAAAAATATAATATATGGAACTTGGTTCAAGTGGACAATATCAATCACATAATTATTTCCCAACTCATCGATTTCAGTTGTATTGGAAATGAGTATGATGAGAGCTAACATGGTCAGTATGTCAAAATCATCCCATATTGCATTATTCATTCTCTTTGTATGGGGAAAAGCCACAATATCCCTAGATATTTCCTCCCATTTCCATGTACATACTAGATGTGGCAGACATAAAAATTATGGTTATTGATGCTCATCCTCAACCTATTTCCATGTATGATAGAGGGAAACAAATTCATTGGAATCCTATCTCATACCTAGCAAACCAAACTTCTATTGCATGTCACAAAACATCTTAGTCATTAATGGGTGTGCATACCACTTAGAAATATGAAAACCCCAGTCATATATTATCTTGCTGCTAATGTAAAATGAAAAAATCATGACAGCATAAAAACCCCACATTGGTGAATAACCATTAGGCATGTATCTCCCCACCATAAATAGAGTCTCTAATACTATAAAATTAATCACTAGGATATTTATCAAAAGAATCATCTAAAGAAGAGAGTAATTCAATTAAACAATGGATAAAGAAAAATAATACCCTTTCTCATAAACTCTAATATAAAACTGTGCAAAGAGAGCCATATAATATCACTCTTAATTAGATTCATTCACTCCATGGGTTGGATTTTTCCTGCTCAATAAATCTAAAAAACATTCCATTTCCTTGTGGTGTAGGTGATTTCAAAGTCAAAATATTTCTTGTACTCCACCCAATGACTTGGGAAGAGATTAAATATTTTTTAGGGAAGATACAACTCAATAATTATTGTTCTGAATACATAGAAAATCTTTCTCTAAAAATGTAGTGTCACCAACCCTAATGTGTGTTCATCGAAGCTTCATGTTCAAGGTCAAGTGTAGGGGACTTCTTCTTCTATGTCCAAGCTTAAGAGTTCCATAATAAACTACATCGTCACCTTACATAAGTACGAATGACATGACTGAACTTGATGAATCACAAAAGACCACATCGACATACTAGGCCTCTCTGAGATTCAACACTGGCATAGGGGTCAAATGATGTTTCAGTTCTACAAAATATATCAGTAGTTTTTTATTCCAAGAAAGCTTCACCCCCTTCTGAGTCAGATAATTTATAGGAGAATCCAACATCGAGAATTTTTCCAAGAACATACAATAATATTTGGCTAATCCCAATAATCATTAATTCATGAAGACGTTATGCTATTACTCCCAAGTCACAACAACCTTCACCATCTCAGGATCAACTGATAAACCCTATTAAGATATAACAGGTAATAATAATTTCACATCCTGATTCCAAAAATCACACATAGAATGTTTGGAATAATGTTGGTTATTTCTTATTATACTGAGAAGTTTCCCTATATGATCCATATGATCCTCCTCAAACATGGTGTAAACAAGGATTTCGTCCTCAAAGACTACTGAAATGGTTTCCATATTTTTAGAAAAATTCAGTTTATCACATCCATAAAAATGGTAGGAGTATTTTTTTTAGAACAAAGGGAATAAAAAGGTACTCATAATGGTCATACCTTATCTGAATGATTGTTTTATGAATGCCTTTTTCTTTTTTCCCAAACTAATGGTAACAAGATTGAAGGTTTATCTTGGAAAACAATATAACCTCTTTCAAATGATCAAATAGATCACCAATAAATTGTGAAATATACATTTTCTTAATCATAACTAGATTGAGATTTTGGTAATCCATATATAGGAGAAGATAACCATCTTGTTTCTCAGAAAATAGAATGGGATCCTCCCATGGTGATACACTCATGTGTATAAAGTCTTTCTGAAGAAGATAATCCTATAGGTAATTTCATTCTTTCATATTAGTTGGGTCCATATGATAAGAGGAAATAGAAATTTTTTTACTACAAAGAATTAAGTTATTGGAAAAGTGAACCACCCATACTAGTGGAAACCCAGATAAATCAGATGGAAGCTCATTATAAATCTCAATGATAATTGGTGGTAGAAAACCACTAAAATATTCCTACAGGAGATTGAAATCGAACACTAAAATTAATCTCTACAACTCTAGATAAGAAGGTCCAACTCTACTCAACCTTGAGTCCCATTATATTTGAATGGAAAGAGACACACCATTTGGTGTAAAAAGGTAGAACCGTTGATGATAAAAGTAAATCCAGGATACATTGGAAATTACACAATCCATTCTGAAAATTTCATCAAGAGGCTTCATGTCAGGGTCCATAAAAATTAAAGCAAGCTAAATATCTGATAGATATAAAGCACAATATGGACTATAGAGACCCCAATCTCTCTTTGTTCCATGGGGATTACTAATAACCATTAAAAAAGATAAAATATTTATAAAAAAATTAACATACTAACAATATGGGTTGAAATAAATGATTAATATGCACAATTATCAAATTTATTAGTAAAAAATAATGATGTGATGGTAATAGTAACTCTCATAGTCATTGGACCCATATCCACTTCCTTTGTAGACTCTTTCCCTATGGGATGTATGTTTTTTCTTGATGTCTATGGTTGTAACCCTTTTAAATTTGAATCATTAGATTTTGACATTGAATTTGGAAGATATGATAATCATGTTACACTACTTTGAGTAGAAAAGATATAGAATAATTGTGGTAAGTATCCCAAACATCCACACTATCTATAGTTACTGGGTGCCTCTGTGAAAACCCTTTTCGAATGTCTTGGATTTCAAAACTGGTAAAAACCAAAGGAACTTCCCCTATAATTTTAAGAGGTCTAGAATGCACCTTCCATAGATAACTAGAAAAAGAAACATCTGGCTTCCACTTTTTCTTAAAGGAACTGATTCTACCACTAGGAGAAAAAGGTACTTCTGTTAACCCTAAATTTTCATCCAGGTCCATCTCAACTATAATCACCCTATCTAGAAAATCAATATAATTTAGAAAATTTAGCAAGAGAACCTGAGATCATATATATGATCTAAGTCCCCACTTTAACCATAGATCATTAATCCTCTTATTAGATACAATCTTCGTCGCAAATTGCATGAGTTCTGTAATGAAATTTGAATACTCTATCATCGTTCATTCAACCTACTGCTTCCTGTAATACACCATAGCCTTGGAAAACAATATTTATTAGAGATAGAAATGGTCAGAGATAATAACCTTGAGCTCTTTGCACTATAAAACCTCATGTGTCTTTTACATCCCCATATTTTTCCAACGTCTCATGTTTAGTCCTTCGAGCGTGAAGGTGGAAAACATCACCTTGATCTTGTCTGGTCTATCCAAGAACTAAAATAGATGTTCTATCCTTCCAAAAAAATTCCTCACAATCATGGGGATCAAGGGATCTATTAAAATATAGTTCATTATGGTGAATGTACTATTGATAATGATTCTAAAGAACATACCCCGAAAGATACCCAACTGGATCCTAAATGAGGACCCTTGGTGGTGCTTGTCCCAGAGGATGGACAATGTGCACAATCACAAAAACTATAATTGGGTAGACTAGAGGATTCACTCATTATTATTCATAAGAAGATTATTCTTGTAAAATTTTCAAACATCTTCACAGAACCACGATGCTACACAACCTCAATAAAAATCATGGAACATTAAATTAATACTCAAACATAAAATTAATGGAATTTAATAATAATTTAAAAAATAAAAATTTTATGTATTTCAATCTATCCAAATAAAAATATGTAATATACTAGAAGTAATCCACATTATTCCTTCCTCTAACCACCCCTAGATATATAAGTTTATGTTTGGTGAGATATATACAAGATTCCAATCACAACTACCTCCAAAGTACTGAATTGATTTCAAAAAGGTATTATAACTTCATGACAAGATCTCAAAATCCTCCCTCATTATCCTTTTGTTCACGAAACTGAGTAAGTACCTCTGTAACTTGATAACTTACTTATCGATGACATAGACCAAATGGTGTTCATGTTCCTGATGGGTTGGAAACTACTACCTAGATTCATAAAATGTGCATGTGGGAATGATTTTTTCCCAAAATATTGGAGAAGAAATATTAGAAATAAAAAATGCATACAAAAGAAACTCCACTAGGTGTAATGTACAATATTCCAATAAGAAAATAATTACTAATTAACTAAAACCTAGGTACCAAAATAGGGAAAAACACCCAAGTATCTAATGACACCATTCACCACGTCCCTAGTTCAATAGCTAGACCCACCACAAAAATATTATCTACCCCTAGTCGAACATTGAAATTGATAATCTAAAAACACCCCAAGAAACAAGAAGGGTGGTGGATAAGAATTACAATTGAATCTCACCATTAATTCTATAATAGATGAAAATAATACATTAACAAAAACAGTGATTACACTTTTAAAATAGAGATTTTCATCATTTTAATGCATATTTAAACAGATCATGTTATACAATTCAAATGAAAAAAATAAATTATGAAAAATATTTACAAGAAATGGAATTTTTATAAAACAATATGTTAAATAAAACATTAATATTAAATAGTTTATATAAATACATAAGTCAAGTAAATAAGTTCTTCAAAAATAGAATATATTTATATTTCAAACATAAAACAAGTGTGCAACATGGCCTTCTACCAAATAGGTATTATAGTTCCAAGACATAGGACCCGACACTCTATAAGTTATCAAAGAAATATTTTTATACACAGGTCCAACTAACACTAGCCAAAGGTGATTAATCCTCATCCCATTGGGGATCTGACCTACTGCATTTATGTTTTGAAAATTCATATAATCATATTGTGTGTTCAAAGAACTCACAAACTTCATTAGGGTTGTATGTTATCTTTCAAAATCAATGAAATGTAATTTTATAAGACTTTATAAAATATCATTAGATCCAATTTCCCCATTTCAAATTACAATTTTCCATTTATAACCCAAACAATTTATAATCTAAACTGTTCCAATTTAACAAGATAAACCCATTTGGATTTTATCCAGACATTTTTAGACATTCCCACAAGTACGGAATCAATTTAAGACCAATTATATAAATTTAAAAATCAATTTCCATAATAAAATTGAAAATTTTTATTAAAATATCTTCCATAAAATTTACAATTTAAATTAAAAAATTTAAATCATTCAATTTCCAAAAATTCTCCCTAATGCAATGGAATTGGTGGTTTCCACAATTTTCATGCCAAAACAATTTCAAATCTCCAAATTCACTATAATTGGATTTGATCAAATAAATTGAAATAATGTTTCAGAAATTGAATTCAAATCTTAAACTGAAATAAATTAATCAATTCATGGATATTGAATTTGGCCCAAAGGAATAGAATCACTTACTTTTTTCTAAAAACCAACACTCTGAATGAATCCCATCACTGATAATGGATGTGTAAAAGACCAAAAAAACATCCTAGAAATGACATAAAATATAAAGGATCATATTTCCAACACTTTTATGATTACACATTGAAATATGAAAGGATTATAGAGTGATAAAGATGACGAATGAGGAGAATACTCTACCAGGAATCTATATTATATGGTAATGACGATCGGTCTCCAAATGAAGGAAACCAAAAGGTTTGTGTAACATCCCAAATAAATGAAGAATAAGATATTTTCATATTTATTAATATTTGTGAATTAAATATTAATTTTACTCTAAGAGGGTTGGTATGTTCGATAGCGTACCCGATACGCAACAACGGGTTTCTTTGAAATATTACGTTGCACATTAATAATATAATATAATTATTTTAAATGGTAGTTAACTCCTATCCGTTGTATTGGATGTAATGAAAAAAAACTACAATATGATTATAGATTTTTGTTAAATGCATTTACATTTATCCAATAAAACGTTAGAAGCATAAAATATGAATAAATCTATTTTTAAGCATAATTTTCATTTAAATGCCGATTTACCGCCTTTTAAAGGCGAACCCTTTTTAAATCTATTTTTGGACACTTTAATGAATTCTATTTGGAAAAATATAATTCTTTTTTAGAATGGGGACATCAAAATTTAATTTGTGTAAATTTTTGGGATTTTTCTGATAAAGTTCATTTTTTTAATGAATAGTGAAAAATATTGTATTTTAATTCAAAAGTCCCTTTTAATATAATTTATTTATAAGGATATATTATCTTATTAGTTGGTTTTAATGTGAAATTAAAATATATTTCTACCATTTAATCCAATTTTGGTCTTTGAAATTAATTTTAATTTGAAATTGGACATAAACAAGTGGCAATCTTTTGATAGTTATTGTTTCTTAAACACACACTATTTGTTTTGATCACGGGAATTAATTTTAAAATTAATAAATGCCACTTCAATGTTTGGAATTTGGTAAAATAAACATCATTTTAGAATTCGGAATTTCAAATATACCTTAGGCTGAATTTTTGGTATTTTTCTGAAAAACTTCAATTATTGATGAATAGTGAAACCACTTAGATGTAGTTAAAAACTGACTTTTTGATTTAAATAAAATTTTACCACTTATGTTAATTGAATTTTGAAAATATGACATACATGGTTGTTATAAAGAAGTAAAATTTGGTTCAATAAGATGAAAATAATTTTTGGTGAATAGTAACTTTTAACTTTTATTTAACTCGGTTACAGGTAAATAGGGTATTTCAAAGAAAAAAGAATATTATAATAATTCAAAATTACCATAAAACTTGTCCAAAACTTATTGGTTGAGTCATTTTCTACCATGCTCATATTTGGGACTATTTTGGGACCCCTTTGAGCTACGTTGGAGTGATAATGACAATTTAGATTAATTAACATAAAGTAAAGACAAAAACGACAAAAGCAAATATTTTTTAGTAAATTAATTTTTATAAGGGGATATATAAATTATCTTTTTGTCTATAAATATTCATTGGAAAGGTAAAACTATTTAATACATGATAGTATTTTTTTAATAATTTTTAGACATCAAATAAATTAAATTATTTATGACACAATAATGATGCAGTATTTAACTCATTAATAAGTGATTTAAATAGATAATATTATAATGATTAAATTATGTCAAAAACATGTCAAATTATAATTGGATGATTATATTTAGAATATTAGTCACCTTATCTTCTACCTTAAGTACTTTTGGACCTTTAGAAACCGAATATCATTATATTATAAAATAATATTTTCACACTTTCCTAAAGAGGTCCTCCTCTCCCTTATAAAAGGAGACCACATCTAACCAAATCCTTACACCTCTAAAGCCATTTTAATTTTCCAAACTCTTCCCAATTAAGCTCCCTAAATCCCTCTCCTACTTCTATAAGCCTTAACTTATCCATAAGGCACTCGATAAGTCCTTTAGTTCAAACCAAACAAAGCTACCCAAATTAAATTTAACAGTTTTTCTTAAATTATTTTCCTTTTATTTTACTTCTCCAACCCCTAAATTCTTTTTATTATTTTATATTTTAAAAACACCAATATCCTAAAAATACTAGTATGTTTTTATGAGAATAATTCTAACAAAACTTAAACACACCACCATATAATTGATGAAGAACATAATGTTTTTGTAGATGGAAAACTAACGCCTCGTGAAATGATGATTGTTCGATTTTCTCCTACCGCCTCTCATGGTGGCCATTACAGTTGCACTTTATTTATATATGATATATATTATGTTTATGTTTTGTTTATTCTTTTTTATTTTTATTTTATATCATGCCTTTATGGTTTCCATTATGGGTAAATGTGATAATCTCATTAGAGGAAGTGCGGACTACCGCCCCCTCAAAGTAATATGACTCGTTCATACCATATGTGGTACGTATAAAAGATAGATTTAATAATATTACATATGATAAAATACTGGAATTATAAATACTACTATGTATCATTATGTTTTACTTCAATTAAATATGAAATAGAAATGGAAGTAGCGTTCATGCGTACGTACGACTTGTCGTCTCCGTGAACGGTGCATTTCATTTTTTACCTCTAAATGTTATGTAATATTATAAATACATGTATATACTAGATATATATGATATATATGATATCTAAATAATTAATATCATTCTGGATATAATATACTATTGACCACATGGAGAAATTTTAATATAAGGTGTTCATTTTTGACTCAAGTACCAAATATCGACAAAACGGTCATTATTAACTTAAATGATTAAATAATGTTTATAAGATGGTAATAAGTGATATAAAAGGAATAATAAACTTGAAAAAGGTTCCTAAGAAAGTAGAAATTTACTTTAGTTTATTATTTAGGAGATTAAAGAACGATATAGTCAAGTCGTACATGAGGTAAGGGAAATTCTTAACCAAATTTCCGTTCTTTGGGTTGATATTCTCATTCTTGTTTATGTCATTATTTTATTATGTGAGAAATGAATTTTTATGTATTTATACTTTATTTAACTGTGCTTATATTGAAGAAAAATTATAGATCTATTTTATTTAAAATATGATATTTGTAAGGGACTTCATCTCAATCTCCTTTAATTGAGGCATATTTCATTTTAATACACAACTTTCATTTATACTGTGTATAAAATGTAACACCCCAACCCTAGATACCCAGAGTCAGTGCATTATTACATAACATTTGCATGATCACAAAGGATCAAGTCTCGAAGGACAGATTAGTTTAGTAGTCCTGGAAACACTAGATATATTCATAAGTCTTACATTACATCATAAGGTAAAAAAACTACAACCACATCTTGTCTTCATATCCCCTCATACTATCCCCGCAGGTCATTCATAAATTACTTCTTCACATCCTGGGAAAAGATAAAACATTGAAAGGGGTGAGCTCAGATGCTCATTAAGGATAAAAATATACCGGAAGCATTCGTAGATAAGCATTAACACTTAAAGCAATTTATAACTAAAACAAAAGCCTTTTAAACATGAACTTCAGCATAATATGGAAATGATAAAATGAAGTAATGCCATTTAATTTTTCACGTGGATATTCTACTAGTCGAACAATCACATGAAATATCAATAAACTCATTCATAATGATGGAATGCATAATGCCAGACTATCATAACCACATATCCAAGGCCTTGTGCCAAGACTAAAAATAAGATTTTTCCAATGCCTTGTGCCAAGACACTAGTTTATCTCATGAGACCTACCGATGCATCGAGGAGCTATATCGGGCTCCAACCGTCACTTACTAAGTCCAATGCATTCCTCATATGAACATGTTTAAACATAATATAAACATTCATATTAAAACTAGCATACAAAATGTCAATACATTAACCAAAAACCATGAATGGTATAAAAATAGCACATCCACAGTCAAACATAACTCATTCGATACAATGTGAAAGATTGTATTTTATCATATTAACCTCAATTGATAATAATTAATGATATTGACATAGATGAAAATAACCATCAAAACTATTTGAGAGAATTATCCCCCTTTTCTTGAAAACATTTAAAAGTCGCACTATTTGTCAAGAAACCGTTTAAAAATAGATGTTTGAATCAAAGTGTCCCATACCACATTTAACCTTTTAAAAGTAATTTTAATTTTAAAACTTTAATGTCCATATAAATAAATTCTTAAAACCATTTTTAAAACATGGACATTAATGAGAAATATTTAGAAAAATAAATCCTTAAAACACTTAAAAATGTATTTTAGTTAGAGTTTCTAACCAAAATAGAGACACTTGAATACAAATAATTGAGGTAATAAAAACATTATAATATCATTAGAATAAATGGATTCATGATATACTGTGTCAAAGTACATTATATACACCATATAAAAGTGATTTGGTGTATAACAACAAAGAAGTATCAATGTAATGTAAATTGAGACGAATTCTCTTATAAAGACCATATCCTTAGGTTAAGGATAAATCAATGACATAATTATATATGACAAATATAAATACACTAAATATGATTGGATATTTAGTGTAAATAAATCAGATGACATTCACACATATTCTTGTAAAAACAATACCAATAAATTTGGGTATTTAACTCAACAAATGGAGATTGTGTTAAAATTACACTTATCAAGTTCATATCGATGACTTGAGAATTTATCAATGGAGTTATTATCTATATCAAATGTATATCCACAGAAAGGGGAGTGGAATTTATGAAATAATGAAATGAATATTGATTCTACACATAATCTTGGAGTAAAATAATCAATTAATTATGCGTAAAGCTGAATAAATGGAAATTGAAATTTCAAATTCCCTTATCGATTAGGTAACTGATGAAACATACACCCATGAAAGAAGGATCATACAATTATGATTTAAATATACATGAATTAAATTATATTACACAATGAATACAAACATGGGTAGTACACACACCACATGTAATAAATAAGTGGTGAACAATGGAATTCTCACGGAATTAAAAGTGAGATAAGAAACCCCTTACATTGAACTTTTTCCTTGGTCAACGATAGGTTAAACTCCTGTATAATTGTGAAATAATTGTTATTGAATTATACAAGAATCATTTAAATTAATATGATGTCATATATGATCTTTTTACATTGATTTGTTAATAATATCTTAGTATTATCGTTGTTTCGGGTGTTAACATACTCGTTTTCTTTTATATGTTTTGTTACGTAAGCCATGATTGTCATTGATAGGTTGTATATTATTCATATCCAAAATGATATCATGTACTTAATCATAATTTTTAAATAATAAAATGATAATTATACTTTAATGGATACGATGGAGAATGAATCTTATTGCGTTCGTGGAGACGGAAGTCTGTGCGTACGCACGAGCGACAATATCATTCTTTGGATGTTAAAATAATATATAATTGGATGTTGTATCATATATACAGAATAATTATCATGTTATATTTATTATTTACATGAATTAAACATCATTATTATAGCCATCCAAATAATAATTTATTGAATGACAATTACACCACGACGTGGAGACGGTAAGCCATACGTATGCACGTATGGAGACATGTCATTAAAAGGATGGATAGAATACTGAATATGGTTGTAATATATTTATAATAATATTACAGTATATAGGAGATACATGATTCATTAATTTAGAATGGTAATAACAAATAAAAAATAAGTTTAAGAAGAAAAGAATTTGAAAAAGGGTGGTAAAAACATTACCTCTTATTTGGGTTCTTCTTTTTGATTTGATCAAAAGGGCTCCATAGGTTGGCTTTCTGATCCAAATAATGACTCTAAGTTGTATTGAGGGAAGTTGAGATAGTATTTGGGCAGAGTTTGGCCGAACCAAAAGGCTTTGAAGGTTTGACGTAATGAGAAGGGGGAGTGCCCTTTTATAAGAGTGGTGAGGGGCACCTTTGGAAAAGCTAAAAATATTATTTTATATACATTCATATTCGGTTTATAATGGCTAAAAAGTGGATTATTTACAGGATAAGGTGGGTATAGGTCTAAAACCACTCAAACAATATAATTTATAGAGTTTTGGTTCATTATATTAGCCTTATTATTAAGTATTAACTCTTAGTTAATTAGTTTCACTTTTACAATGTCTCTTTGTATTTTTATATTACATGGTTAATAAACGTACTATATACATCCAAGATACCCCCAAGTGGTCCATTAATGATACAACTATCATGATATATGTCTCTTTTCTGAACCTTAGATTTTTAGGAATTTAATATTAATTAAGAATATAATTTTTGTTTTAAAAACAATTTTTTGTCAATTTTGCCACTATTTAACAATTGATTTTTGTAAAAATCATAACAGAATGATTACTTCTAAAAAAGTTAATTAAATCCTTACTAACATTTCATATTAACCTATAATATTAGTTTAATTCATAAAAAGTCTCAAATTATATTTATTTGGGTATCTACAATATCAATCATTTTAATTGTTCACTATTATGGTAATTACTGCATCACCATTGTGTCATATATAAATTAACATATTTAATGTCTAAAATTTATAAATAAAATACCATTATTTAGGAAATATTTTTATCTTTTTAATGAATATTTATAGTAGAAATTACAACATATATAACCCTATGTAAAAATTATGTTTCTAAAAGCTATATGCTTGTGTCATTTTTGTATTCATTTTAACTTAATTAAAATAAAGTGTCCCTATCACTTACAAGTGGAACCATGGTGTCCCAAAATCTCCCCAAAGATTCCCATGGTCGGACATGTATCAACAAATAAGGTTAGGACTCTTTTTGGGTAATTTTGTATTATTATAATATTATTTTTTAACACTTATTTACCAGATTTATCCTTTAACCATGGTAAATAAAATATTTACCGAAGTAATTATTCAAAAGGTCTAAAAATAAAAGTTACCTATTTAAACAATTTGAACATCCTGATTACAAATATGGAATCCATTTTTCCATATTACAAACACAGAAGTGGCAGAAATTAATTTAAAATTAATTCCCGCTGTCAAAACAAAAGTGTGTTTTTAAGAGATAATAACTGTCAAAAGAATGACACTTGTTTATGTCTGGTTTAATTGTGAAATTATGTCCAATGACAAAAATTGAATTAAATGGTAAAAATATATCCTAAATATACTTTAAAACCACTAATATCCATAATTTATCAATATTAATTATTTTGATTAAAAAGAATTTTTTAATTAAAATTTAGTAATTTACACTATTCATCAAAATATGAAATTTATCTGAAAAGTACCAAAATTTCACCCTAGGATAATTTCGATATTCCGAATCCAAAAATGATGTCCATTTTGAGAGATATAATTTATAAAATTTCAAAAGGTAGGTATTACTATTCATTATGGCTAGTTTGATTGATTTTGGTGTGTTAGACTCTCAATGTTGCGTACAATGCACACCATTACATTATTCAAAGGGAAACGTACCATGGAATCATGGGGTGTTACATTATCCCCTCCTTCAATAAATTGCATCCTCGTAATTTTTTTAAAATTGGGCTTGAGAATATAATGGAAAGTCCCACATTGGAAAAAGAGTCAATAAAACTATCACTTTAAAAGAAAGGAAGAGAGGTATAAAGGTCACCCAAGATAACTCATACTTGGATTCAAGGTAGGAAAACATGGATATGGATGACAAACAAAGTGTTACATTCTGATGGAGAGGGATAGAAAACATGATCAGGAGAAATTTAACAATAAGAAAATCACAAACTTGTGTTGGGACAAATGTTCATTAGTCTCCCAGTAGGAAAAGTAAACAGAAAACATTTTTTGTTTTAAGTTACATTACATAAGGACGAGGAATTCATTTATGATATTAACTAAGAAAATAAATAGATATACTTACTTTTTAAGTAGATTTTCATTATTTAAAAACTTTTTACCACTAACTAGTTTTTTTTTAAAAAAATGAGTATTCAAGAAGACTTGGTCATAATGGAAGAGCTAGAATAAACATCTATAGAAATACATGATCCACGTAGGATGAACTATATATTTACCTTGTCTTTAGAGATTAATCAAAACCAAAATGGTTAGTATAATATCTGATGATCCCCCAAATGGACATTCCATTAGAGAAAAAAAACTAATCTTAATTTCTAAAATTAAACCATCAATACCCCAATGTTAAACAAATACCATTCAATAATCAATTGTCCTTAAAATCCTTCAATATAATCCAAACTAATATTGAAACCCAAAAATTATAAGAATGTAGTCTTCCATGTTAAATTGTTTCTCCAAATGACATTAATTACTCTTAAAGTCACATTCTTAAAAGTTATTAACCTAATCATTTCCATAAATAACCCAAATCACTATAAATCCACAATAAAAACATAGATGAAAATCCACCATTACTACTAAAAAGAAATCCCATAATATTCTATTTTCCTTGCGCATATAGTGTTCACAACAAAGCGAACAACTTCCAAAATAACATTTATCACTTAATCACCAAATCATTTTCCTATACTAAGGGTATTCATTTCATAAGACACAAGATCCCAAATCAAATTATTATTGATCAATAAAATCATTTAACTAAAAATAATAGTCACACTAACCAGGGACTTCATGTAGTCTAGTGGTAGGCGATAAATCCCTATCACACTTTGGTTGTGGGTTCGATTCCCACAGCTTTGTCCGACGCGAAAGGTTGTCACACGGTCTGCGTGTTGTCCTTTTTCAAAAACTATATTTTATAACATTACCAAAATGAGATAAATTTCTCAAAATAACCAAAACACAATTTAACCCCAGATCTTATCTCAAACCTTGCATTTTAATCCCAAATTATAATAACTTATAATTGCCTCAAACCCAACGATCATATAAAACCAAATGGTTATTTATAACTATATCCGCAAGAGAAATGATAATTCTTTCTCAAATATCATTCTCACATGGAAAACTGCAGGGTTAAAAATATAAGAGAAAATTATTCCAAAGTAAACCCATCAACAAGGAGAACAAATACTTTTTAAACATTTCTCCAACCATTTATTTCCACATAGCTTCTTCTTTGACCAAGAAAATATCCTATAGAATATGGCATTCACCCGGGTAATGGCCAGGTCCCCTACATTTACGGAAAATGACTGTAAATGGATTCTTGGGACCATTTTTATCGTCTTCCATAGTAATCTTCATTTTTCTTCGGCAATTATTCACTTTATGTCCTTCCTTCCCACACATAAAGCATTTCTGTGTCCCATTGAGACACTTTCCTGGGTGTCTCCTTCAACATTTCCTGCATGATGGAAATTGAGGATTCCTTTCTCCATGGTCTCCACTGTTGGAGCTCTTATCATTTATCAACTTTCTCTTTTTTTTTTAGTCCGAGAAATGGTTAATATATATATTTTTGATCATATTTTTGGAAATGTATTTTTCATAAAGACGATATCCTTTACGCCTATCAACATTCCATTTTGTTGCTCATTCCCACCACCGTTCCCACCTTGTACAACATTCTCAAAGTCACTATGACATCCTTGGAATCCAGCAATTGACTAAAACCAGAAAGCATTGTGTGAGTAACAGTAGTCATAAAATCATTTAGAGATTAACATGTCACCATATTCTCAATTTCAAACACATTAGGATTAACCAAGGTCATTTACTCACATCTTATATATTTAATACTTCCAATAGGTTTGTAAAGAAAATGTAAATTATCTTAAGCATATCCCCTAGGAGTGTCGTAACCAAGAGTGCAGTAAGGCCTGTTGTCGTGCACCAGTTCCCGTTCGAGTCTAGATCAAAGGGGTGTTTTTGGTTTTACCCCTAGGTACATCTGTTCCAGAGCCTCCTCTACCTGCTCGTATCCAGACATGGATGTATTGCTCGGAAAACTCAGAAAATCTCTACAATAGCAAATTTTTTGGAAGATCTTATATACTAATCCTCAATGATCATCTTAGGTCTACGTGATCTAATCTGAGTTTATCTAAATCTAGCTTCCAAGGTTTGTACTAATCTTCCTCTGATACCTACTGTAAGGCCCCGATCCATGATACCCAGAGTCGGTGCGTTATTACATAACATTGGCATGATCACAAAGGATCAAGTCTCGAAAGACCAATTAGTTTAGTAGTCTTGGAAACACTATATATATTCCTAAATCTTCCATTACATCATATGGTAAAAAAAATTCAACAACATCTTGTCATAATATCCCCTCATACTATCCCTACAGGTCATTCATAAATAACTTCTTCACATCCAGGGAAAAGATAAAAATTTGAAAGGGGTGAGCTCAGATGCTCAGTATGGATAACAATATAGCAGAAGCTTTCGTAGATAAGCATAAACAATAAAATCAATTTATAACTAAAACAAAAGCCTTTTAAACTTGAACTTCAGCATAATATGGAAAAGATAAAATGAAATAATTCCATTTAATTATTCACATGGATATTCTACTAATCGAACAATCACATGCAATATCAATAACCACTTTCATAGTGATGTAATTCATAATGCCAGACTATCATAACCACATAGCCAAGGCCTCGTGCCAAGACTACAAATAAGATTTTGCCAAGGCCTTATGCCAAGACACTAGTTTGTCTCATGAGACCTACCAATGCATCGAGGAGCTATAGCGGGCTCCACCCGTCACTTACTAAGTCCAATGCATTCCTCATATGAACATGTTTAAACTTAACATAAACATTCGTATTAAAACTAGCATACGAAATGCCAATAATTTAACCACAAACCATGAATTGTATAAAAATAGAACATCCATAGTCAAACATAACTCATTCGATACAACATAAAAGATTTTATTGTATCATATTAACCTCAATTGATAATAATTAATGATATTGACATAGAGGAAAATAACCATCAAAACTATTTGAGAGAATTATCCCCCTTTTCTTGAAAACATTTAAAAGTCACACTATTTGTCAAGAAGCCATTTAAAAATAGACTTTGGAATCAAAGTTTCCCATACCACTTTGAAACATTTAAAAGTAATTTTAATTTTAAAACATTAATTTCTATATAAATAAATTCTTAAAACCATTTTTAAAACATGGACATTAATGAGAAATATTTAGAAGAATAAATCATTAAAACACATAAAAATGTATTTTAGTTAGTGTTTCTAACCAAAAGAGAGACACTTAAATAAAAATAATTGAGGTAATAAAGACTTTATAATATCATGAGAATAAAGGGATTCATGATATACTATGTCAAAGTACATTATGTACACCATATAAAATTGATTTGGTGTATAACAACAAATAACTATCAATGGAATGTAAATTGAGATGAATTCTATTAGAAAGACCATATCCTTAGGTTAAGGATAAATCAACGACATAATAATGTGTGACAAATATAAATACACTCAATATTATTGGATATTTAGTGTAAATCAATCATATTATATTCACACGTATTCTTGTAAAAACAATACCAATGAATTTGGATATTTAACTCAACAAATGGAGATTGTGTTAAAATTACTCTTATCAAGTTCATACTGATGACTTGAGAATTTATCAATGGAGTGATTATGTGTACCAAATGTATATCCACATAAAGGTGAGTATAATTTATGACATAATCAAATGAATAGTTATTCTATACATAATCTTGGAGTAAAATAATCAATGAAGTATGTGTAAAGCCGAATAAATGGAAATTGAAATTTCAAATTCCCTTATCGATTAGGTAACTTACGAAACATACACCCATGAAAGAAGTATCATACAATGATGATGTAAATATACATGAATTAAAGTATATTACACAATGAATACAAACATGGGCAGTACACACACCACATGTAATAAAAAAGTGGTGAACAATTGAATTCTCACGAAATTAAAAGTGAGATAAAAAACCCATTACTTTGTAATTTTTCCTTGGTCAATGGTAATTTAACCTCTTGTATAATGGTGAAATAATTTTTATTGAACTATAAAAGAATAATTTACATTAATATGATATCATATATTATCTTTTAACATTGATTTGTTAATAATATCTTTTTATTATCGTTGTTTCGGGTGTTAACTTACTCGTTTTCTTTTATATGTTTTGTTACGTAAGCCATGATTTTCATTTATAGGTTGTATCTTATTCATATCCATAATGATATCAAGTCCTTAAACATTATTTTTAAATAATCAAATGATAATTATACTTGAATGGAAACGATGGAGAATGAATCTCATCGCGTTCGTGGAGACGGTAGTCCGTACGTACGCACGAGCGACAATATCATTCTTTTGATGTCAAAATAATATATAACTGTATGGTATATCATATATAAAGAATAATTATCATTTTATATTTATTATTTTCAGGAATTACACATCATTATTATACCCATACAAATAATAATTTATTGAATGACAATTACACCACGATGTGGAGACGGTAAGCCGTACGTACGCACGTATGGTGGCATGTCATTCAAATGATGGATAGAATACTCAATATGGTTGTACTATATTTATAATAATATTATATTATTTATGAGATACTGGATTCATTAATTTAGAATGTGAATTACAAAGAAAGAAGATGTTGAAGAAGAAAAGAATTTGAAAAAGGGTGGTAAAAACATTACCTCTTCTTCGGGTTCTTCTTATTGATTAGATCAAAAGGGATCCATAGGTTGGATTTCTGATCAAACTAAGGCCTCTAGGATGTAGTGAGGTATGTTTAGAAAGTATTTGGGTAGGGTTTTTCCGAACCAAAGGGCTTTGATGATGTGAAGTAATGAGAAGGGGGACTGCCCTTTTATAAGAGGGGTGAGGGCACCTTTGGAAAAGCTAAAAATATTATTTTATAATAAATTCATATTCGGTTTATAATGGCTCAAAAGTGGATTATTTAAAATATAAGGTGGTGATAGGTCGAAAACCACTCATCCATTAAAATTTATACAGGTTTGGGTCATTATATTAACCTTATCTTGAAGTATTAACTCTTAGTTAATTAGTTTAACATTTACAATGTCACTTTGTATTTTTATATTATATGGTTAATAAACATACTATATACATCCAAAAGACCCCAAAGTGGTCCATTAATGATACAAATATCATGATATAAGTCTCTTGACCGAACCGTAGATTTTTAGGAATTTAATATCAATTAATAATATATTATTTTTAAAAAAAACTCTTTTATGTCAATTTTAACACTATTCAATAATTGATTTTTGTAAAAATCATAACAGAATTATTACTTCAAATAAAGTTAATTAAATCATTACTAACATGTCATAGTATCCTATAAAATTAGTGTAATTCTTTAAAAGTCTGTAATTATATTTATTTTGGTATCTACAATATCAATCATTTTAATTTTTCAGTATTATGGTAATTACTGTATCACAATTGTGTCATAAATAAATTAAATTATTTAATGTCTAAAATTTCTAAATAAAATACCATTATGTAGTAAATATTTTTAGATTTCTAATTAATATTTATAGTAGAAAATCCAAAATATATAACCCTTTGTAAAAATTGTTTTTCTAAAAGATATATGCTTCTGTCATTTTGGTATTCATTTTAACTTAATTAAAATAAAGTGTCCCTATCACATACAAGTGGCACCATGGGGTCCCAAAATCGACCCAATGATGCCCATGGTTGGACATTTATCATCCAATAAGTTTAGGACACGTTTTCGGGTAATTTTTTATTATTATAATATTATTTTTAACGCTTATTTAGCGGATTTACCCTTTAACCATGGTAAATAAAATATTAACCGAAGTAATTATTCAAAATGTCTAAAAATAAAAGATACCTATTTACACAATTTGAACACCATTATTACAAATATGGAATCCATTTTTTGAAATTCCAAACACAGTAGTGGCATAAATTAATTTAAAATTAATTCCCGATGTCAAAACAAAAAACGTGTTTTTAAGAGATAATAACTATCAAACGATTGACACTTGTTTATGTCTGGGTTAATTGTGAAATTATGTCCAATGAAAAAAATTGAATTAAATGGTAAAAATATATTTTAAATATACTTTAAAACCACTCAAATTCATAATTTATCAATATTAATTATTTCGATTAAAAAAGTTGTTTTTAATTAAAATTTAGTAATTTTCATTATTCATCAAAATATGAAAGTTATCTGAAAAGTACCAAAATTTCACCCTAGGATAATTTCGATATTCTGGGTCCAAAAATTAAGTCCATTTTGATAGATAGAATTTATAAAATTTCACAAATTAAGTATTACTATTCATAACAGCTAGTTTGATTGGTTGTGGTGTGTTAGAATCTCAAAGTTGCGTACAATGCACGCCATTGCATTATTCAAAGGGAAATGTACTGTGGAATCATGGGGTGTTACATAAAACCCTTTTAATTATACTTTTATTCAAAATAAATCATTTTCTACAAATCGTTTTACTAAATGACAAAAATTTATGTTTCTTTTAACATAAGAGGTGACAAAGACATTTTCCGCCACCGTGACTATTATTTGATCTTTGGCTTCCTCAAAAAGCTGTGAAGTTTTTAAAAGAAAATAAATACCATATACTCTTTTATGCATTTTGGTATTGAATATGGTTTTGATAATTGATTTTTTATGTCAATATATTTAAGTGATATATTGTGATTGAAATGTGGAAATGTTTTTTTCCTATATATTTGTTTATGTATTATGATTTTATAATGGTACTTGGACATTTGACGGGCGGTTACGCGATAAACCAAATGATGGGTGGTGCCATGAAAACTAGGTTGGTTGGTTATGTTATAACCTCCAAGGCATTGGGTATGGAAGTTAGTCGTATAGTTATTCCATTTATTGATATGTGTGGAAGTTGATCGTATAGTTATTCCATTTAAGTATGTTTATGTCCCCAGTTACCTATATATATTATGTGTTCTTTATATGGTTTTTATGGTAATATTTTGGTTACAAAATGGTATGTAATGATCATTTATTCAGTGAATAGTATTTACTACTTCATAAAGGTGAAAATTATTACTTATGATAAATTTTTCCAAGTTTCCCTTTTGTATTGAAAAACTAACAATTTTCCTTCTTTCTGTATCCCTTACTAAGATTTTTATGCTCATCACATGTTTTTTGAAAAGTTTTTTACAGGACATAATGTGGAATATGGTCAATAATGGGATCAAGGAAAAGTCATGATGTCTTAAACATGGAACTAGACATGACTTTTTTTCAAGAGTTTTTGTTTTTTATAAAAATGGTAATTGTTTAGACATTTCTAATTTGTATTTGAAAAGAATTGTAATAGTTATGTCCTAATTGTATAAAACTCTACACCTGAAAATATTCTCAATGTCAATTATTCATTTAATTCATGATTATGTAAGGTTCTAAGGCTGGGTCCTTATAGTTGGTATCAGAGGCTGGTTTAAACAGCTTTAGGAGTTAGGGTATTGTTAAATTTATATACATAAAGTAATTTATGTTAATATTGAAATCATATAGAATTTAAAGATTACCATGTTGCTTCGCTTAAGATATTTCTTTGTTCATAATGGTATTCTGCAGAGGAAATAGGGCAGCTATGTTGGGATGACATTTGGAGGAAGACAACCATCAAAATTAGCAATCTGAGATGGTCGGAATCAGAATTGAATAGTTTGTTGTAGTGATGGAACAATTGACTCAGGATATAAATGGTGGTGGTATTCATGCAGGAAATCATCCAGATCAACTAGAGAGGAAAATGTAAGTAGTGGATCATTTCATGGGGAAACATCCCCATCATTTAGAGTATCATCTGATCCAGTTCTAGAGGAATGGTGGATTAAAGCACTAGAAACGATTTTCAATATCATGGGTTCTTCAGAACATCAAAAGGATAGTCTCGTTGTTTACCGTTTTGAGGGTGAAGCTGATCAGTGGTGGTCAATGGTAAAAAATATCAGGGATAGTGAGGAGATTGATGCTTTTGATTGGGATTAATTAAATGTTATGTTACTTGAGAAATATTTTCCTAAGGTGGTTCGTCTTAGGATGGAAAAACAATTCCTTGAATTGAGGCAGGAGGATGACTTAGAGGTTGCTTATGAAACAATGTTCACCCGGCTGGTAAGGTATTCACCAAATTTCATCCGAGATCTTAATAGTAAGATAAATCGATTTTACTCAGGACTGAAGCCATGATATTAAAGAGAGTTAGCCTCTCGTGAGGTCAAAAGTTATGAAAAACTTGTTCGATGTACAGATAAGGTGGAAATGGAGTTTGCCAATGATCAGGTTTTCTTTGAAAAACAACAGAATAAGTGGTCCAGTTGGCAGGAAAAGGGGAATATTTCATCAAAGAAGCCTAGATGTAAGAAAACTAAATATCCATCTTGTGAGAAGTGTGTTAAAATCATACCAGAGAATGTTTAAAATTGTCTTGAATGTGTTTCGTGTGTGGTAAGTCTATCATATCGCTTGTAAATGTAAGGAAGATGATCAAGCAGGAAATTAAAGACCATCAGTAAGATGTTTTATGTGTAATTTAATGGGTCATTATTCAAATTAGTGTCTATCAATGAACTCAACTGAGGGAAAGAAGCCAAAAAAACAAGCAGAAAGGGGTGGTGAAATCTTTTGAAACTAGTTCAGCCGATGTTGGGCCATCGAACAAAGTAGTATCAGGTTCACTGTTTGTTTGTTTATATTTTACCAATGTGTTGTTTGATTCAAGGACAACACACTCTTTCATTTCTGAGTAGTTTTCTAGTAATTTTGGAATTCCATCTCATGATATGAATACTGAACTAATGGTAAAAACACCTAGAGGAAATGATGAGACAAAAAAACATAAGAACAATCATGTCCTTGTGTGCGGAAAGAACCTACCTACAAACCTTATTGTTTTACCTATAGTAAGGTTTGATGTTATTTTGGGCATGGATTTTCTGTCTATTTATCATGCTTTGATTGACTACAGAGCTAAAAGGTTTCATTTCAGAATTCTTTACAGTTTGTGTACAAGAATGAACCCTTGATTTTGATAAAATATCTGGAAGTTGAGAGACTAGTAAAATAAGGAAATGAATGTTGTTTTGCTCATATTTTTTAAAATAAAGAAATTGTTGAGATTAAGGATGTGTCAGTGGTAAATGAGTACCTTTATGTTTTTCCTAATGAGTTACCCGGTATTATACTTTATCGGGAAGTTGAATATACTGTTGAATTATTTCCTGATACTAAGCTAATTTCAATACCCCCTTATCAAAGGGATCAAGTTGAAATTTTAGAGTTAAAGAAGAAACTATAGGAGTTATTAGATAAAGGTTTCATTCGACCAAGCACATCAACATGGTGTGCTCCTATCTTGTTTGTTATAAAAGATGGTTCAATGAGACTTTTCATTGATTATAGAGCATTTAATAACATCACTGTTAAGAATAAGTATCCTTTGCCTCATATCGATGATTTGTTTGATCAGCTCCAGGGATCTCTGTATTTTTCAAAGATTGACTTGAGTTCAGTTTTCCATCAGTTGAATGTAAAATAAGCAGACATTCTGAAGACTGTGTTTTTTACTAGATATGGCCATTATGAATTTGTAGTTATGCCTTTTGGGTTAACCAATTCACCTGCTGTATTCAGGGAAATTATGAATAGAATTTTCTGGGAGTTCTTGGATAAGTTTGTGGTTGTGTTCATTGATGATATTTTGGTTTATTCCTAAGGAAAAGAGGAGCATGAAATCCATTTAAGGTCATCTTGAAAACATCAAAAGAAAAGAAACGTTATGGGAAATTCGGAAAATGTGAGTTTTGGTTACAAAAAATTTATTTCCTAGGTCACATTTTTTCAAAAAATTGCATAACTGTTGATCCTGCTAAAACAAAAGTTGTTGAAGAATGACCAAGACCCACAAATATAACTGAGATCCGTAGTTTTCATGGTTTGGTAGGTTATTACTGGAGTCTTTTTGAATAAATTTCATGGATATCTAGTCCAATGACTAAGTTAACTCGAAAAGGTGTTAGGTTTTTTTGGACTAAATAATGTGATGATTGTTTTCATGAATTGAATAGAAGATTAGTGAACTCTCCAATTTTGGCACTGCCATCCAGAAATAGTGAGTTTATTATCTACAGTGATGCTTCAATGAAAGTACTGGGTTGTGTCCTAATGCAGAATGATCAGGTAATTGCTTATGCTTCACGTTAGTTGAAACACCATGAGTTAAACTACCCTATACATGATTTGGAATTAGCTGTTGTTTTTTTTCATTAAAAATATGGAGGAATAATTTTTTTTGAGTGAAGTGTGAAATACATACTGATCAAAAAAGTTTGAAGTATATATTCAGTCAAAAATAACTAAACATGAGATATAGGAGATGGTTGGAATTAATCAAGGATTATGATTGCATGATCCATTAACATCCGGGAAAATCAAATAATGTGGTTGATGCTTTGAGTCAAAAAATTAATACTTCATTAACCATGATACATTTGGAACGAGATCCATTGTTTTTTTATTTGATGATCTTTGTCATTGAAGTTGTTGGTACAAGAAATTATCCTATTTTGTATCAGGTGTCAGTGAAATCATCTCTATCAGATAGAATAAAGCACATGCATAAAGAAGACAGTGAGTTGCAGAAAAAGGTAGAGTTTGTTTAGAATGGTATGTTTTGTGAATTTAACATTAATAATGATTGTGTTTTGAGATTTGGTAAGAGATTATGTGTACCTTGTGATTCACATTTGAAGAATGAGTTGTTATGTGAATCTCATAGTTCTCCGTTTTCATTTCATCCTGTAAGTTCTTAGATGTACATAGAACTTCAAGAGTATTACTAGGTGGATGTGATGAAAATATGTATTGCTGATTTTACTGTGAAGTGTTTGACTTATCAGTAGGTTAAAGCTGAGCTGCAGTTACTGAATGGAATTCTTCAGCCTCTACCGGTGATAGAGTGGAAGTGGTAAAATATATCCATGGACTTCGTTGTGGGATTACTGAAGACATCTCGAGATAATAATGAAATATGGGTTATTGTATATAGATTGACTAAATATGCTCATTTACTTCTTATTCGAGATACTTTATATCTAGATCAACTTGCTCGGTTGTATGTTAAAGAGATAGTCAGGTTGCATGGTGTTCCCCTCTCTAATGAATCTGATCGTGATCCCAGGTTTACTTCAATCTTTTGGAAAGGCCTTTAGAAGTCATTGTGTATTGAATTAAATTTTAGTACAGCTTTTAATCCTCAATTAGATGGGAAATCAGAACGAAAAATTAAGACCATGGAGGATATGTTACATGCTTGCTCGATGGATTATCATGGAAGTTGAGACCAACACCTTTTTTTGGTTGAATTTTCATATAATAACAGTTTTCATTCCAGTATATTGATGGATCCATTTGAGGCATTGTATGGAAAGCATTGTCGAACTCCAGCTTTTTGGGATGATGTAGGTGAATGGAAGATGATGGGACCAGAATTGCTAGAAGAGATGGTAGAGAAATTTCAGTTGATTTAGAAGAACATGAGAAAAGATCAGTGAAGATAGAAATGTTATGCAGATAACTAGAGCAATGATCTTTCATTTGAGGTAGGTGATCATTCCTTTCTGAAATTTTCTCCATGGAAAAGTGTGATGCATTTTGGTAAGAAGGAAAAGTTGAGTCCGAGGTTCATTAGACCTTATGAAATTTTGGAGAAAGTTGGATCAGTTACATACAGAGTGGCTTTAACTCTATGTTTATCCCAGGAACACAATGTTTTTCATGTTTCGAGGTTGAAAATGTATATACCATATCCATATCATGTCATGAGCCCAGAGGTAGTCCAGTTGGAAGAGAATCTCTCTTACGAAAAACAACCAGTCTAGATTCTTGATCGTAGGGAGCATGTGTTACGAAATAAAGTAATTCACTAGGTAAATGTTTTGTGAAAAAACCATATGGTTGAAGAGGCCATGTGGGAATCTAAAAATTCTATGAGGGATAAATACCCTCACTAATTTTGATAAGTGAATAAAAATTAAGAGTATGCAATTTCCAAAAGGGGGGAAGGATGTAACATCCCAAGAAAATGAAGAATAAGATATTTTCATTTTAATTATTATTTGTGATTTTAATATTAATTTTACTTTAAAATGGTATCTATGTTCGACAACATACCTGATATGCAACAACAGGTTTCTTTTGAAATCTAACGTTGCACAGTAAAAATATAATATTACTACTTTAAATGGTAGTTAACTCATAACTGTTGTATTCGAGGGAATGAAACAAATTAAATACAATATGATAATACATGTTTGTTAAATGTATTTACATTTATCCAGTAAAATTTTTGAGGCTTAAAATATGAATGAATCTAATTTTAAGCATAATTTACATTTAAAGTTTGATTTACCGCATTTTAATGGAGAAACCTTTTTTAATCTACTTTTGGACACTTAAATGATTTCTATATGACCAAATAAAATCCTTTTTTTAGAATTGGGACATAAATATTTACTTTTTGTAAATTTTTGGGATTTTTCTCATAAATTTCATTTTATAATGAATAGTGAAAAATATTTTATTTTAATTCAAAAGTCCCTTTTAATATAATTTATTTATATAGTTATATTATCTTTTTAGTTGGTTTTAATGTGAAATTAAAATATATTTATACCATTTAATCCAATGTTGGTCATTGGAATTAATTTCACTTTGAAATTGGACATAAACAAGTGTCAATCTTTTGATTGTTACTGTTTCTTAAAAACACGCTATTTGTTTTGATAATGTGATTAATATTAAAATTAATTAATGCCACTTATAAGTTTTGAATCTTTAAAAAGAGACTTAATTTTTGAATTCAGAATATCAAATATATCTTAGGCTTAATTTTTGGTATTTTTCTGAAAAACTACAATTTTTTATGAATAGTGAAACAACTTAATAGAAGTTAAAAAAAGACTTTTTGATTTAAATTAATTTTTACCACCTCTGTGAATTGAATTTAAAAAATCTGACATACATGGTTTTTATAATGAAGTAAAATGTGGATCAATAAGATAAAAATAATTTTTGGTGAATAGTAACTTTTGACTTTTATTTACCACAGTTAAAGATAAATATGGTAATTCAAGGTAAAAAGAATATTATAATAATTAAAAATTACTTTAACACTTGTCCAAACCATTTTGGATGAGTCATTTACGACCATGGTCATCTTTGGTTGGATTTTGGGTCCCCATTGAGCAACATGGGAGTGATAATGACAATTTAGATTAATTAACTTAAAGTAAAGGTAAAAATGACAAAAGCAAATTTCTTTTAGTAAATTAAATTTTAGAAGGGGTTATATAAATTATCATTTTTATATAAATATTAATTGTAAATAAAAAATGATTTACTACATGATAGTATTTTTTTATAATTTTTAGACTTCAAATAAATTAAATTATTTATGACACAATAATGTTGCAGTATTTACCTCATTAATAAATGATTTAAATAAAAAACATTATAATGGTTATAATATTATCCATAACATGTACAATCCTGATTGGATGACTTTATTTCGAATATGAGTCACCTTATCCTCTACCTTAATGGTTTTTGGACATTTAGAAACTGAATATCGTAATATTATAAAATAATATCTTCAAACTTTCCTAAAGAGCCCCTCGTCTCCGTTATAAAAGGAGACCACTTCTAACCAATTACTCACACATCTCAAGCCATTTAGATCATAAAAACTCTGACCAATTAATCTTCCTACATCCCTCTCCTCCTCCTAGAATCCTTACATTAGGAAGAAGGTAGTACAAGTAGTCCATTGGTTCAAACCAAATGGAGTTACCCAATTTAATGGTAACAGTTTCTCGTCAATTGTTTTCATTTATTTTAATTCTACAACCGCTAAACTATTTTTATTCCTTTAATTTGTAACAACGCAAATATCTTCAATATACTATAATGTTATTATGATAAGGATTTGAACTACACTTACACACACCTCTATCTAATGGATGAAGAACATAATGTTTCTGTGGATGGAAAACTAACACCTCACGAAACGATGATTGTTTGATTTTCTCCGACCACCTCTCATGGTGGACATTATGATGGTACTATATTTATATATTATATATATTATTTTTATGTTTTCTTTATACTTCTGTATTTTCATTTTATAGCATGCCATTATGGTTTCCAATATGTGTAAATGCGATAGTCTCAATAGAGGAAGTGCAGACTACCGCCCCCTCAATGTGATATAACTCATTCATACCATATGTGTTAAGTATAAAGGATAGATTTAATAATATAATATATGATAAAATAATGGAATTATAAATAATAATATGTATCATTATGTCTTAATTCCATTAAATATGAAATAGAAATGGAAGTAGCGTTCTTGTGTACGTACGGCTTACCGTCTCCCTAAACAGTGCATTTCATTTCTTACCTCTAAATGTTATGTACTATTATAAATACAAGTATATACTGGATATAAATGATATATATGATATATAAATAATGAATATCATTCTGTATATAATGTACTATTGACCACATGGACAACTTGTAATATAAGGTTTTTATTTTTGACTCAAGTACCAAATATTGACAAAACGAATATTGTTAACTTAAATGATTACATAATGTTTATAACATGGTAATAAGTGATATAAGAGGAATAATAAACTTTAAAAAGGTTCTTAAGAAAGTATAAATTAACTTTAGTTTATTATTCAGAAGATTAAAGAATGATAGAGTCAAGTCAGACACGAGGTAACGAAACTTCTTAACCCAATTTCCATTCATTGGGTTGATTTTCTCTTTCTTGTTTATGTCATTCTTTGATTATGTGAGAAATTAATTTTTATGTATTTATAATTTCTTTATGTGTGCTTATATTTAATACACATAATAGATCTATTTTATTTACAAAATGATATTTGTAAGGGTTTCACCTCAATATCCTTTCATTGAGGTATATTTTGTTTTAATACACAACGTTCTTTTATACAGTGTATATACACCTTTGAATTTTACATTTATTCAAAAGGAATATTTTTCTATGAAGAGTTTTACTAATCAACAAAAAGTTGTGTTTATTTTAACATAAGTGGGGACAATGACCTTTTCTGCCACCGCGAGTATTATTTGATTTTGGCTTCTTCAATAAGCGGTGATGTTTCTAAAAGAAAATAAATACCAAATACTGTTTTATGTATTTTGGTATTGAAAATGGTTTTCATAATGTATTTTTTATGTCAATATATTTATGTGATATATTGTGATTGAAATGTGGAATTGTTTTCATTATTTTATTTTTGTTTTATGTCTTATGATTTTATAATGGTACTTGGACATTTGAAGGGTGGTTACATGATAGACCAAATGACGGGTGGTGCCGTGAAAACTAGGACTGGTGGTTACATTATAACCTCTAATGCATTGTTTATGGTTTTCGGCTGTATGTCTATTCGATTTAGTGATATTTTTGGATGTCGACCATATGGTTATTCTATTTACATATGTTTATGTCCCGAGTTACCTTTATATATTATGTGTTCTTTATATATGTTTTATGTTAATCTTTTGGTTATAAAAGGGTAAGTAATGATCTTTTATTCAGTGAAGAGTATTTACTACTTCATAAATGTGAAAAGTATTACTTTTGATAAATTATTCCTAGTTTACCTTTTGTTTTGAAAAACTAACAGTTTTCCTTCTTTTTGTTTCCCTTAATGATATTTTTATGCTCATCCCATGTTTTTTGAAATGCATTTCACAGGACATAATGTGGAATAGGGTCATGGAAGGGATCAAGGAAAATTCATGTTGTCTTAAACATGGAACTAGACATGACTCTTTTTTTCAAGGGTTCATGTTTAGTAAAAAAATGGAAATTGTATAGACGTGTCTACTTTGTAATTAAAAATAAATGTAATAGTTATGTACTAATTCTCTAAAAATATAAACCAGAAAAGATCCTCAACGTGAATTATTCATTTAATTAAAAACTATTTAAGGTATTAAGGGTGGGTCCATATAGTTTGTAGGGCTCCATGAACGCCTAAATAAGTAAATGGGTTGAGAGAAACAAAACTAGAGAGGATGGGAAAAAATCTCAATTGTGCCAACCATTTAAAAACGGCTGTAATGTTTTTACATGATGTGTAATCCCAATACATGTTGTGAATTAGTTATGTTCCATAACTATTGAAAAATGAGTCACATTAAAAATAACATTCGTTCAATAAATGACACATGATGTGTGAAGGATCATCACATTATTTAGCATTTCATGGAATGAGTCTTATTAAGGCATGAAACTTATTATGGAATGAAAATAGAGACCATTAAAAGGAATTTTACCAAGGTACATGGTGTGTAACTCAATTAAATCCTATAGAAACAATATGTTATAATTTAGAGTCCAATAAATTTTTGAATTCACCAGTATAGGTATCCTCCTAATTTATTCTCATCCCTAACTAGTCAAGGAAAATGAAATCCCATGAAAATGTTAGAGGCGTTCATATCAGATCAGTTATGGGATATTACACAACTATTACAAATTTTATATCAATATAAACAATAAGTACAATAAGAAATTTCAATCTTAAATTTGTTGATATTTTATGATCAATCATCAAAAAATAATCTCACGATGTTTTTTAGGAAACATGTTAATTTCAATAAATTTAATCATTACCTATAATGATATTTAATCAAAAATAAATATATATATACATATACATCAATTTCAATTCATTTATTTAAAAATATTTTCCAACATTACAGGTGGAAAACTATTGCTAAAATCCCAACTGATATAAATTTTTTCACCATTTAATTTTATTGATTAAAACATCATTAAAAATATTAAAATTTAATAAAAAATTATATATATTTTTACCACATCATAAAATGTTTAATATTCTGTAATTATTAGGAATAAATAATTGTTAATTGATCTTCATATTTTTTTTATGGATTGATATATCATTATTTGAAAAACTATCCAAAACCCATGGGACTTCTACAGCCTCATCTACCTCTAATTTTAAAAATCAACATTCTCTATTTAGTAATTATGTAGAAATATATAATTGAACAAAAAAACACATTTTAAAATGCCTTTTTATTATAATGAAACACACATGCATGTGAGGTTGTCAAGGGGTTTAGTATACCTAAAAATTTTTCATGGAAATAATGGACCTTATATTATTAATGACAGGTTTGACAAACAGATCAATAGTAAGAAAAGTAAAAAAATTAATTATTTCAAATTCTATAACCACATACAAAGTAAAACAATGTAAAATTTTGATATTACCTTGGTAAGTCATCTCATGATCAGTCATTATACAATACTCATAACAAGTTTGTATTAAATGATGTCATTAAAATTTTCAAAATATTATATTTTAAATTTTATATTCAAATAATATAACATATATTATCTTCGTAATGATATTAATTTTTTATTTAATATATGAAATACTCATTTTTAAACGATTATTACTATAATTTAATAAAAATAATTAGAAAATTTTAATTTCACTGTGAATCTAATAATATACAATACAATTATTTAATTTTAAATTTACTATATATATATATATATTTCAATATATTCAACAATAAATATAAATATTTTTATATTTAATTACATAAATTTTTATAATAATCTATGGACACATAATTAAAGGATGAATCATTTTTTTAAAAATTACTCAAAATAAAAATTCTAGTACAAAAAACATTAATTCAATCAAAAAACATATTTTGGTAAACACAGAAGTATCAAATAAAACATTTAAAACTAAGTTTAATTTAAATATAAAATATTTGTAATTATATATAAATTTTTTTGATGTAATTAAAATTTCCATAGTTTTTCTAATTATAATTTTTACATAATTAATTGGAATAAAAATTATTTATAAAAAAACATAAATCGAAATGTTTTATTTATAATGAATTTTTATTGTTTCATTAACAAAAATATTAATTTTTATATGTATATATCAAATAATATATTATATATTTAAATAAATTTTAAAATGATACTGAATATATATATATTCCAATAATGGTAAATGTTTTTTAAAAAATAATTATTTTTTTATATATATTAACGACATATTTTCATAGAATATCTTTATTTATATATGTTTCCAATATTATATTTCAAATTCATTATACAATAAATATAAATATAATATAATATAGTCATATAAATACTTTTAAATGGAATTATATTGAATTTAAATTACATTTATGATCTATGATTTTCTATGAGGAATGAAACCTATTTATTTCAATTGAGTTATATAATTTTCTCTTAATTGGAGTACCTAGTTGATTCATGGAGAAATAACGGGGTGTTTTGGGATTCTATGGAACCAAGATCCCGATATTTTTTAGGAGTATGTTGGGCCACATGGACAGAAAAAATCATGACACCCACGTCGCTTGTTTTGTGTAAATAGTGAGTATAAATTATCTAATAATAAAGGGAGCATGGTTTTCCAAAACAATGAATCCTAGGCTTGAAATCCCAGAATAAGATAAAACATATTAAATTTAGAAAAGTGCACGATTAATGAATGGTCTGTCAAACCATGTATACTGTCTGAATGGGGGGATTTGGCATTTTGATGGGAACACGGTTGGCACATGGTTTTTCCAGCAATGTGATCAAACCATGCATGCTAGTATATAATGGTTAAATGACCATGTTTCCATTGATTCATTCTGTGTATAATGCATATCCCTCATCTGACATTTCATCTAGCATCCATCCCCCATATCCTACATTTATGCTTTCATGGAAGCCTAAGTATATCTTTTGTCATATCTTCTTGACTTGTACTTTGAATCACTCAACAACTATCATGTTGAATGTGTATCGGTAAGGTCTCTCTTCAACTTACACCTATAACTATTTTTTTATTATCAATAATTTTATTTTTTTCATGTTCATATTCCCTATTTTTATGGCCTTCAACTATTCATCGATTTTCTTCTGTTCAAGATAAATTAAAATTTTGAGATAATACAAGTGTTCTTATACTAAGATAAGTTGGTGTTGATCATTTCCCAAAACTCTAGGTTGTATATAAATTATTCATTATTCCACATTTTATCCATTTCCCCTGCACTCTTATTTTTGAGATATTATTTTTATATAAAATGGATTTTTAAATGGAGTTTATGGATTTGGGGATGTTGTCCATTCTATGACTATGATATTAATTAAACCCCATTTTAAGGTGAGTTATTTTATTATAATTTCCATGGAAAATTGAATTAAAATGTGATCTTATATTGTATTGTTAAAATATTGGCCATGACCATTTCATATAACATGCCAAGAGTGAGAGGTGTGTTCCAATTTAGGATCTCTATAGGTGTACCCTTCTGTCCTGAATAATTAAATTTAATATTGATTGACAATTATGTGCATTGCATGACAAATGGGTTCTTAGAATAACACCATGTATAAATTCATTCACAACCTAGTTTATACATGCTGGAGTGATGCTTGTATTACATTATAGACAATCAATATTGGAATCATAGGTAATACTATTATTACAATGAATTGATTCTTGAACTCCTTTATAGGAAGAAAGGGACAAACTCTATGGGATGATTATATTATATTCCAATAGTTCCATTTAGGCTCCTTCATAGATAGTTATGTACAGAATCAATGACCAGTTACTTTATACCACACCTAGAGTGATACAATGATTCCTTTTAGAAAATCCTAGGTCAGAATTGAATGGAGTTTTATTTGTGTTATAACTAGACTGATATATGCGTTCTGAAATTGGAATAAAAACTATTGTCATAGGATACACTGAATTCAATAATGACCAAAATAATTATAATGATACATTGTTCAAGACAAAGAACGAGCATAGGTTTCATTAGAACCATACACGAATGGTCTTATCATAAAAATCCTCTTGGATATGATACATAGGGGATTCTTGGGCAATAAAAATGGTCCTGAATCATCATTATGTAATTACATGACAATTGATATATTACTAAGAGATAGTCCATCATAGACCTAAAAAGGTTGGAGAGGATTATATATTCATTGGAAACCATTCCATTATGGATTATTTATATATTTAACTTATATTACACTTTATTTATTAACTTAGCATTGTTTATTATATACTCACTGACTAGATAGAATTAGAAATAATTGGGGGTATCCTACTACATCTATCTCGAACCCCACTCGATCAAACAATATTGTACCCGAATAGACATCATTGATGAAGTTAGGGATAAGCTAAAGCACCAACATTCGGATTCTTGATTGATTTTTTCATAGAAATAGTTTATTATATGGCCACGATGTTTATAATGATGTAGTATAGGGATAGATCATTCTTAGACATATTTACCCTTGATACATGTACTGTAATGTTTTCCATGAACTACATGAATTAATTCTTCTGTATTTCATAACATGATCATCATGTCATTAATGACATTCATGTAATATTTTACATGTTTTTTAATATGATATATGTTATTCATCTATTTTCCTATTATTAATATGCTTTCTCTATTGATAAATATTATTATACTGATGCACTACTCTCTAATAATGAGGGAATAGTCTCTACATCATACCACCGTTGACCCTCCTAGCTTGTCAGTAGCCTATGGCATATATGGAGGTGTGTAGGAGTCCATGTGGCCAACACGGTTCTATTACTATTGAGTCAACTGGATCCATGATGCCATAATGTGGTATGAGATATATTATTCTTTTTCCATACTAGTTAGAAATTGTATATGAGACTATGATGTAATGTAATTTTTTCATTGTATTATTCATGGGAAAAACCAACCAACATATATTGAAAAGACCAACTACCTAGGATGGGATATGTTGTTATAGATTATTATTTTTGTTGTTTCCATGGTTTTATCATTGGTTGTCTCACTGGATGATTGATTTTCCTTATGATTTTTTATATTTCCCATTATTGTATATGGAATCCATTCGCTAAAACATGTATCATTCGAATAAAATTAGGATTTATATTTAATGCGTTATTTAATTCCATGTTTATATTATTGTGTGCATCACATAAAACATGTTTGGATGCATTATATTCTATATTTATTAAATTTTGTTAATATATCACGAAGGGACATGATAAATAAGTTCTTGAAATTGAATATACACCATACCACAATTTAAAAGATCTATGGGCCCCTATAAATTTGATGTAAAATTTAAATGAAATTGATTTCTATAATTAAATAGTTACTTTAAAATATTGATACCAATTTCAATTTATAGGGTGTTTTCCTCTTAAAAAAATCAATTCACAATCTACATATCGGTACCCCAGATTTATAAGATAGAATTAAAACATAACCTGACCTCTATAGTGGGAAGTCGGTAGTGTCTCATTCTTATCGTATAATATTTATATCACCTATACACCTATTTTGGAGTAGGAAGAGGGGTGTTAACATTGTATAGGAAGGCGTGTACCTATATTACTCTCATTTATGTTCCTTGAGTGTTTGTATAATATTTTGTTGAGGCATGTGTTTGTCATTTGACGATACATGCCACCATGACATGATCTGGTCATGTTCTAAGAGGGTGAAGACAATTATGATACATAGGCAGTGGTTTTTGATTCTCAATTCCAATATGTGTTCCTACTTGTTATTCCGACTATTCATGGAGACATACAACCCGCCTAGACTAAGGAATAGTTTGCGTGTGATTTCCAACTACATCATCAACCATTTGTTTAGGGTATGGAGGATCAATGGTTACAAATTCATGGATAAAGGAAAAGATGTCGATTCTCATCCATCTAAATACACCACCATATAAGGGAGTAATTCTATGTACTTATATTTTATTAAACTCCACTAGGAGATGGGGTGACATAATTACAAATATGTATCATCATTGAGATATTTCATGAGGTATTTTAATACCACCTTATTTGATTAATTATATCATGATATGTTGAGGAATAATAATGCCTAATATTTTATTCGCCTGAAGTATGGTTCATTATTAGTTGTGGACTATTCATTCCATTTAATAGAGCTCCCACAGTATACACCTATTTATTTATGTGACGTGTAATCTAAACCCCAGAGATTGTGGATGTTCTCATCTATGGAAAATAATAATATGTGAATTTAAATAAACATACTATGATATCTACAATAGTGAATATATAGATTATCAGGGAGTGTATCTTGATATATGTAGGTGTTGTGACCCAGGGTAGTTCATCAACTAGATCTTGAAACATATTAATGAATAGTTTGGAGCATCACATGGAGCTTCCATATGGTGATATTAGTATTCATTTTTTATATTCAATCATCCATGTGTGGTTCCATCAGTGTGATAAACAGAGATATAAGATTCCTTAGGGTTATAGGGACCTAGTAAAGTGTTGAAATTATAGAAAAATGTTTCATATACTGTTACATTGCAATAATTTACATATATTATCCAGTGAGAGATTTTTCTACCAAATCAATGATCCAGAGTATGTCCAAAATGTTCCCAATGGGTTTGATGAATAATTATAGTTAGATGATTAGGTTGAGATGGTGGTCATGGTCGGGGAAGTCAGACATAATAGATACAGTGCTAGGATTGTGGGCCTACTCAGGATTTTCAGGCAATATCATATTTTTTGAACACATCTAGATAAATTCAATGAAACCAATACCATAATAGAAATATTATAACCTTATCCATTTATAGTTAATATTCTAGTATCCTCAAAGTCATTATTTTCCCATTTCAATACTGATTCATCTCATTATTTCATATATGTGCTTGTTGTGTGGAGCCTTTGGATTATTGTTCAGTTTTCCAATAGTGTGATGACAATTTATAACCTATTAGGGAAATGATATCACAGTGAATAGTAGTGCACATAGTGCCCCATTAATATTGGTGGGTGTCATTTCTAATGGGGCCTATTTGTACTTGAGATGAATATGTTTGATATCATTATCGAGATGGACAAGCTAGTTCACTATCATAATTTGATTAAATTCAATCACTGAATGTTAACATTCACATTACCAGAGATAGAGGTGTTTATTCACATGGTTGAACGGTATATTAGGGTGATCCAATTTAGACCTGAGCATTGTGGTATGGGAGGGATAACATCACATATTGGTAGCTTATGTCTTGATTATCGTAGAATGCATCATGATCATTTACCACCAGTGCATGAGTTTTTCATGGAATGTTTTCATGAAAAAACATTTTTTTTTCTAACTCCCAAAAGAGAGGTAGAGTTTTTCATCGAGCTAGTTCATGGAGATTCACATGTATTAATTCCTTATTATGGGATGGGAAATACTGAGTTCCAACATTTCAATACAAAGCTATTGGATTTGGAGGCTATGTTATTCATATGACCTAGAACTTATTAAGACGTTTTTCCAGTCCATTTCATTAAGAAGATTGATGGAACCCTCTGCCTCTACAGGGATTACCAGAAATTGAACTAAATAGTGGTTTTGAAATGGTATCCTTTTCATTAGAAATATGATATCTTTTATGAGCTATAAGGAACATGGGTGTTCATGTAGATTTATTTGAGATCAAGATATCAATCAATTTTGTGTTAGATAATTAGATATTCCATGTACATAAATCTACTATATATATGACATATATGATTATTTTTTCATTTCGTTTAGACTCACAGACACTGCAATAGTACACATGGAACTAATTAACTTGTTCATCTCTCCAAATGATGATTTTTTTTGGTGGTATTCATGGATGATATCTTAGTGTATTATCACACTCAACATGACCATGGAAATCATCTTGTGATCATATTGAGTACACTAAGTGAAAATCGTTTATATTCTTATATCAAAATGATACACTTCTAGATGGAAGAAATTCACTTTATTTATCATATAAACATAAATTCAAGAGTATTAGTTTAACCAAAAAACATGATAGAAATAATCACATGGTAATATCCATATAATTTCTTTTATAAATGGATTTTTAAGTGATATTGATTTATTTTAGGAACATCATATAGGATATATGATTATTATTATCACCGCATACACTCTTGACTATGAAGGGTGTTAATTTTTTATTATCAGATGAAAATAAGACATCTTTTCTGGAGCTAAAAGATTGAAAAATATTCTCTATTGTCCTGATTATATCAGATCTTTGAAGAACATATCAAGTATTATGTGATGCATCAGGTATCAATATATTCATAGTTATAATGTATGAGGAGTGAGTTATGGAGTTTGGGCACAATTATTTTAGGCCGCACATGAAGAGATTCCTAACACACAATCTCTAGTTACCCATTATTGTACTTGTCTTCTCTACTATAGGAAATATTTACTAGGTGGGATTTTATTGGTTTACATAGAAAAAAATAGTCAATTACTTCATTATACAATGCAAACTGAATCTTCGTAAATGAAGGTGGATTGAATAACTATATTATTTAAACTAAGAGAATTCCAATATTCCTGAGAAAATAAATGCAGTGTCCAACACACAAAAAAGGTGGACTCATTAACAGGAATTTCAGGACACTAGTAGAAAGTGTAACCATATGGAAATATTATTTGATATGCATATAAATATTAACAAAGAACATGAATAGTCAATATTAGAATTTTTAGTAGTGACCTATATATTTATATAGAAATTAAATATGAAAAAACTATCAGATTCTAAGGCATTTTTCATATGGGAGAGTATTTCATGTGATAACATTCCCCCTATTTGGATCGTTGATGGGGTTGATATCATCCAGTTCCATAGATGTTTATAGGTTCCTATAGATATCCAACATGTGTTTATCTGATATGCACATGCCTCTATATGGTTTCTACATCCCAAACATAGAAATATATATAATCACATAAAACATCGATACTAGTGGTCACAAATGAAGGGGGTCATTGTTGGGTTTCTTTCACATTGTTCCACCTATCATCATGTGAAGGTGGAACACTAGTGACCATATAGGATTTCACACCTATTACCTATTATTGAGTGGAAATGGGATGATGTCACCCTGGATTTTGTGATGGGACATCGTAGATCACCTCAAGACAGAGACATATTATTGGTGATCATAGAGAGTTTAACAAAGTTCACTCATTTTCCTTCTATTTAGTAGACTATTTTAGTTGATTATATTGATTTTATCTCCATTCATGATATATTACTCCTCCATGGGGTTGTACATTCAATCATATTAGAATGAGATTATCATTTCAGATTCAAGGTCTGGAAGATGTTTTAGAGGGCATAGGGTTCACATGTACTACTGATTGTTGACTATCATACATAAACAAATTTTGAGTATGATTTCATAACAAAAAATTTATAGCACATGATCTGAGCATGAATCCTTGATTTTAGTGTATATTGGTAGAAACTGTTTTCTCACACAGAGTTCACTTATAATAACAACTTCTAGGATACCATACTTTTGGATCCTTATGATTCCCTATATGATAGGTCATGACATTATCCCTTATACTGGTTAAAGGTATGATATGTATAACTATTGTTCCCTATCTCATTTAATATAATTTAAAGATGGTTTTTTGTATTAGGAAGTAGATTTCCTTGACTTAGTCTAGAACGAAATCATAAACCAATCTTCCCCTTTGAATAATAGAGTTGGAGGTGGGGAGTCATGTTCTCTAATGTGTTTCCCCAATAATGTGTAATATATGGATTAATAATCAATTGAAGATATCTCTTAATTAGTTTGGACCCTTTGGGATTCTATAGAGAGTCGTGATGGTATTCTATCAATTGGAGTTACATCAGAGGTACTGGTCCATCCACAATGACTTCTATGTTTCTCAACATCTATGATATTATTTTGAACCATCAAATAATATTCATCCTGAACAGGATGAGTCAGAGGTAGATGTTCCCTTTAAGTAGAATCCTATCAATATTTTTTACTATACTACGATGGTTCTCAAATCCTAGTTTGTTCCACTAGTATGAGTTCTATGACAGCAAAGTCATGTATAGGATGAGATTTAGGTGAGGGAGGTCAATATGAATACTCAATAGAAAGAGTTATTATTAAATGATTATTTACAAGCCTTTGATGAGAATTTGTTGGGAGAATTAACATGAGAAAGTATATTGTAAGAACCTGAATTTTCTATTAGTTATAAAACATTTTTTTTTAAATTTAATTATTAATCTTTATCATTAGGAGATTTTCTAGTGGACTCATAGAAGAAACTGGGGTATCTAGTGAATGTACAGAGGCTAGAACATGTGATATTTGATGATGATTTTGGGTAGATTTGTTATTATAAATCATTCAACCCACGCATAATGGTTTTTATAAACCATGTAAGAGTTTTTGTGGATATCACATGGCACCTGATTTTACCAATGCATGTGTCCCGCACCATACTCCCATGTGGAGGATCTTTTATTTTAATAGGATAAAAAATTAATAGTCGACACATAGTTTTTCATACCATGAAACATGTCAACGAAATGGGGGATTTGGTTAGTCAAAGGAACATAGTTGTTTCATGGTTTTTCCAACCATTAGGGCAAAACATGAGACCTATTTTATAGTAAGGAAATAACTATTTTCTCTTTAGTTCCTTATGTGTTAAACGGATCTCCCCCTTCCATGTATTCTCAGGTATCCAACCCCATCTTCCTCATTGAAACTCACATTGAACCTTAATCCTATCACTTCTCATATCTCCCTAATCCAAAATATGAATCACTATTTATCAATCTCATTGGATGTTTTTTGGTGAGTTCTCTATTTTTCTAGAACATTTCACTAAATTCTATTTTATTGGTGATGTTATTATAGTACATGATATAATTCCCATTTTTAGGAATTTTTATGTTCTATTGTTTTTTTCTTATCTAGATCAAATCATAGGTTGAGACTGTATAAGTGTTCTTCTACGAAGATAAGGTATGTCGTCCCATTCTTCTCCCTTAATGTTAGGATGTTTATATGTTATGTCATTTTTCTCAGGGTATTTCTTATAGGCGAAGATTATAAATTGAATTAGAATTTAAATTTAATATATTGGAATGATCTATATTACCCATCATTACTTCTGAGGTCTAATTATAGGTTGAGTACATTTAATTCGTTCTCTCCCTACCTTGTGTTTTTGAAATAGACTAAACCACCATGGGTGGCTAATGAAATTGAATTCAAATTTTTATGTATGTCATTTTATCCCTTTAAAAAGTGATTTTTTATATTTATATTGAATTTTATAATTAATTTAATTGAGGTATGATGGAATGGAAGTCCATTTCCCAAGGCCTTTGTCCATTACACTTGTTCATTAAGGCTTGAGATGTATATTATAGTCAAAACTAAAAATTGAAATGAATGGAAGGATTAATTTTATTCTGGAACATATAATCCAACACAATTAATTAAACCACCTATTAGGTGACTTAAATGATTATAATGGTTAAGAATAATTGAATTAAAATTTCTTACTATATGGTATGGTTAGACTATATTCCATGACAACATTTATTGAAATAACAATAGTGAAGTGGGATTTATAATTTAGTATCAATTTATATGGACTCTAAAAGATTTTATAATTATATTTTATTTTGATTTATAATTATATAACTTGGGTGACACATGGGTTCTTGTAAAACCCTAAGATTCCATGGTACGTTTGCTTTTGAATAATGCAATGGCGTGCATTGTATGCAACTTTGAGATTCTAACACACCACAACCAATCAAACTAGCCGTTATGAATAGCAATACCTACTTTTTGAAATTTTATAAATTCTATCTCTCAAAATGGACTTCATTTTTGGATTCAGAATATCAAAATTATCCTAGGGTGAAATTTTGGTACTTTTCGGATAACTTTCATATTTTGATGAATAGTGAAAATTACTAAATTTTAATTAAAAACAACTTTTTAAATCGAAATAATTAATATTGATAAATTATGAATTTTAGTGGTTTTAAAGTATATTTAGAATATATTTTTACCATTTAATTCAATTTTTGTCATTGAACATAATTTAACAATTAAACCAGACATAAACCAGTGTCGATCTTTTGATAGTTATTATCTCTTAAAAACACCCATTTTGTTTTGACAGCGGGAATTAATTTTAAATTAATTTCTGCCACTTCTATGTTTGGAATTTGTAAAAATGGATTTAATATTTGGAATCAGGATGCTCAAATTGTGTAAATAGGTACCTATTATTTTTAGAACTTTTGAATAATTACTTCGGTAAATATTTTATTTACCATGGTTAAAGGGTAAATCTAGTAAATAAGGGTCAAAAAATAATATTATAATAATAATAAATTACCCAAAAACGTGTTCTCAAATTATTGGTTGATACATTTTAGACCATGGGCATATTTGGGTCGATTTTGGGACCCCATGGTGCCACTTGTAAGTGATAGGGACACTTTATTTTAATTAAGTTAATATGAATACAAAAATGACACAAGCATATATCTTTTAGAAAAACAATTTTTACATAGGGTTATATATGTTTTATTTTCGACAATAAATATTCATTAGAAAGATAAAAATATTTCCTACATAATGGTATTTTATTTATAAATTTAATAAATTAAATAATTTATTTTATTTATGACACAATTGTGATGCAGTAATTACCATAATAGAGAACAATTAAAATGATTGATATTGTAGATACCCAAATAAATTTAATTTGAGACTTTTTATGAATTAAACTAATTTTATAAGTCAATATTACATGTTAGTAATGATTTAATTAACTTTTTTCGAAGTAATAATTCTGTTATGAGTTTTTCAAAAATCAATTATAGAATAGTGTCAAAATTGACATAAAAGAGTTTTTAAAACAAATATTATATTATTAATTTATATTAAATTCATAATAATCTAAGGTTATTCCAAGAGACTTATATCATGATATTTGTATCATTCATTGACCACTTGGGGGTCTCTTGGATGTATATAGTATTTGTATTAACCATATAATATAAAAATACAAAGAGACATTGTAAAAGTGAAACTGATTAACTAAGAGTTAATAAATAAAGATAAGGTTAATATAATGACCAAACCTGTCTAAATTCTATTGTTTGAGTGGTTTTCGATCTATCCCCATCTTAAAATTTAAATAATACACTTTGGAGCCATTATAAACCGAATATGAATTTATTATAAAATAATATTTTTAGATTTTCCAAAGGTGCCCCTCACCCCTCTTATAAAAGGGTACTCCCACTTCTCATTACTTCACACCTTCAAAGCCTTCTGGTTCGGAAAACCCCTGCCCAAATACTCTCTCAACTTCCCTCACTATAACCTAGATGCCTTAGTTTGATCAGAAATCCAACCTATGGAGCCCTTTTGATCAAATCAAAAACAAGAACCCGAAGAAGAGGTAACATTTTTACCACCCTTTTTCAAATTATTTTCTTCCTCAACTTCTTCTTTCATTGTTATTCCCATTCTAAATTAATGAATCCAGTATATACTATATAAAATAATATTATTATAAAAATAGTACAACCACATTCAGTATTCTATCCATCCTTTTAATGACATGTCACCATACGTGCGTATGTACGACTTACCATCTGCACGTCGTGGTGTAATTGTCATTCAATAAATTATTATTTCGATGGGTATAATAATGATTTGTAATTCATTTAAATAATGAATATAACATGATAATTATTCTTTCTATATGATATTCCATCCAATTATATATTATTTTAACATCAAAAGAATGATATTGTCGCTCGTGCGTACATACAGATTACCGTCTCCACGAACGCGATGAGATTCATTCTCCATCGTATCCATTTAAGAATAATTATCATTTGATTATTTAAAAATAATGTTTAAGGACATTATATCAATCTGGATATGAATAAGATACAACCTATCTATGACAAACATGGCTTACGTAACAAAACATATAAAAGAAAATGAGTAAGTTAACACCCGAAACAATGATAATACTAAGATATTATTAACAAATCAATGTTAAAAGATCATATATGATATCATATTAATGTAAATGATTCTTGTATAATTCAATAACAATTATTTCACCATTATAAAGGAGGTTAACCTACTTTCAACCATGTAAAAATTACAAAGTATGGGGTTTCTTATGTCACTTTTAATTCCGTGAGAATTCCATTGTTCACCACTTATTTATTACATGTGGTGTGTGTACTGCCCATGTTTGCATTCATTGTGTAATATACATTAATTCATGTATATTTAAATCATCATTTTATGATCCTTCTTTCATGGTTTTATTTTTCGTAAGTTACTTAATCAATAAGTGAATTTGAAATTTCAATTTCCATTTATTCACCTTTACGCATACTTCATTGATTATTTTACTCCAAGATTATGTGTAGAATTAGTATTCATTTTATTATGTCATAAATTCCACTCCCCATTATGTGGATATACTTTTGATACACATAATCACTCCATTGTTATGTTCTCAAGTCATTGGTATGAACTTGATAAGAGTAATTTTAACACAATCTCCATTTGTTGAGTTAAATATCCAATTTCATTGGTATTGTTTTTACAAGAATATGTGTGAATGTCATCTAATTGATTTACACTAAATATCCAATCATATTGAGTGTATTTATATTTTTCACACATAATTATCTCGTTGATTTATCCTTAACCTAAGGATATGGTCGTTATAAGAGAATTCATCTCAATTTACATTCCATTGATACTTATTTGTTGTCATTCACCAAATCACTTTTATATGGTGTATATAATGTACTTTGACATAGTATATCATGAATCCCTTTATTCTCATGATATTATAAAGTTTTTATTACCTCAATTATTTGTATTCAAGTGTCTCTATTTTGGTTAGAAACTCTAACTAAAATACATGTTTAAGTGTTTTAATGATTTATTCTTCTAAATATTTCTCATTAATGTCCATGTTTTAAAAATGTTTTTAAGAATTTATTTATATGGACATTAATGTTTTAAAATTAAAATTAATTTTAAATGTTTCAAAGTGGAATGGGAAACTTGGATTCCAAAATCTATTTTTAAATGGCTTCTTGACAAATAGTGTGACGTTTAAATGTTTTCAAGAAAAGGGGGATAATTATCTCAAATAGTTTTGATGGTTATTTTCATCTATGTCAATATCATTAATTATTATCGATTGAGGTTAATATGATACAATACAATCTTTTATATTTTATCGAATGATTTATGTTTGACTGTGGATGTGCTATTTTTATACCATTCATGGTTTGTGGTTAAATTATTGACATTTCGTATGCTAGTTTTAATACAAATGTTTATGTTATGTTTAAACATGTTCATATGAGGAATGAATTAGACATAGTAAGTGACGGGTGGAGCCCGTTATAGCTCCTCGAGGCATCGATAGGTCTCATGAGACAAACTAGTGTATTGGCACAAGGCCTTGGAAAAATCTTATTTGTGGTCTTGTCACGAGGCCTTGGATATGAGGTTATGATAGCCTGGAATTATGCATTCCATCATTATGAAAGTGTTTATTGATATTGCATGTGATTGTTCGACAAGTAGAATATCGATGTGAATAAGAAAATGGCATTATTTCATTTTAGTTTTTCCATATTATGCTGAAGTTCAAGTTTAAAAGGATTTTGTTTTAGTTATAAATTGCTTTAAGTGTTTATGATTATCTACGAAAGCTTCTGCTATATTGTTATCCTTACTGAGCATCTGAGCTCACCGCTTTCAATGTTTTATCTTTTTCGTGGATGTGAAGAAGTAATTTATGAATGACCTGCAGGGATAGTATGAGGGGATATGAAGACAAGATATTGTTTTAGTTTTTTTACCATATAATGTAATGTAAGACTTATGAATATATCTAGTGCTTCCAAGACTACTAAACTAATCAGTATTTCAAGACTTGATCCTTTGTGATCATGCCAATGTTATTTAATAATGCATCGACTCTGGGTATCTAGGGTTGGGGCATTACAGTTGGTATTAGAAGAAGTTTAGTACAAACCTTAGAGGCTAGATTTAGATAAACCTTGATTAGAGCACGTAGACCAAAGATGAACTTTGAGGATTAGTATAAAATAACTTCCTAAAATTTTGGTATTGTAGATATTTTGTGAGTTATCCGAGCAATACATCCCTATCTGGGTACGATTAGGTAGAGCCGGCTCTGGCACAGATGTACCCAGGGTTAAAACCCGAAAACACCGCTTTGAGCTAGACTCGAACGGGAACTGGTGCACGACAACAGGCCTTGCTGCACTCTTGGTGACGACACTCTCGGGGGTATGCATAGTATAATTTACATTTTCTTTACAAATCGATTTGACGTATTAAATACATAAGATGAGATTAAATGACCTTTGTTAATCCTAATGTGTTTCAAGTTGAAAATATGGTGACATTTTAATCTCTAAATGATTTTATGACTACTATTACTCACACAATGCTATCTGGTTTTAGTCAATGGCTGGATTCCAAGGAAGTCATGGTGACCTTGAGAATGATGTAAAAGGTGGGAATGGTGGTGTAAATGAGAAACAAAATTGAATGATGATAGGTGTAAAGGATATTTTCTTTATGCTAAATCAATTTTCCAAAAATATGATCAACAATATATATATTAACCAATTCCCGGACTCAAAAAAAGAGAGAAAAGTGATGAATGATAAGAGCTCCAGCAGTGGAGACCATGGAGAAATGAATCCTCAATTTCCATCATACAGGATATGTGGAAGGAGACACCCAGGAAAGTGTCTCAATGGGACAAATAAATTCTTTATGTGCGGGAAGGAAGGACATAAAGTGAAGAATTGCCGAAGAAAAATAAAGAGTACTATGGAAGAAGATAAAAATGGTCCCATGAATCCATTTATAGTCATTTTCCGTAAATGTAGGGGACCTGGCCATTACCTGAGTGAATGCCTTATTCTATAGGATATTTTCTTGGTCAAAGAAGAATCTATGTGGAAATAAATGGTTGGAGAAATGTATAAAAAGTATTAGTGCTCCTTGTTGATGGGTTTACCTTGGAATAATTTTCTCTTGTATTTTTAACCCTTCAGTTTTCCATGTGAGAATGATATTTGAGGAAGAATTATCTTTTCTCTTGCGGATATAGTTATAAATAACCATTTGGTTTTATATGATCGTTCGGTTTGAGGAAATTATAAGTCATTGTAATTTGGGATGAAAATGCAACGTATGAGATAAGATTTTTGGTTAAATTATGTTATGGTTATTTTGAGGAATTTATCTCATTTTGGTAATGTTATAAAATATATTTTTTGAAAATGGACAACACGCAGACCGTGTGACAACCCATCGCATCGGACAAAGCTGTGGGAATCGGACCCACAACCAAAGTGTGATTGGGATTTATTGCCTACCACTGGACTACGTGAAGTCCCTGGTTAGTGTGACTATTATTTTTAGTTAAATGATTTTATTGATCAATAATAATTTGATTTGGGATCTTGTGTCTTATCAAATGAATACCCTTAGTATAGGAAAATGATTTGGTGATTAAGCGATAAATGTTATTTTGGAAGTTGTTCACTTTGTTGTGAACACTATATGCCCAAAGAAAATAGAATATTATGGGATTTCATTTGAGGAGTAATGGTGAAAAATTAAAATGATTGATATTGTAGATACCCAAATAATTATAATTTGAGAATTTTTATGAATTACACTAATTTTCTAGGTTAATATGACATGATAGGAATGATTTATATTACTTTTTTCGAAGTAATAAATCTTTTATGATTTTTACAAAAAATCAATTATTAAATAGTGTCAAAATTAACATAAACAAGTTTTTAAAACATATATTATATTATTAATTGATATTAAATTCCTAAAAATCTATGGTTCGGTCAAGAGACAAATATCATGATAGGGGTATAATTATTGGACTACTTGGGGGTCACTTGAAATATATAGTAAGTTTATTAACCATATAATATAAAAATACAAAGAGACATTGTAAAAGTGAAACTAATTAACTAAGAGTTAATACTTAACGATAAGGTTAATATAATGACACAAACCTATCTAAATTATACTGTTTGAGTGTTTTTCGACCTATCCACACCTTAACCTTAAAATAATCCACTTTGGTGCCATTATAAACCTAATATGAATTTATTATAAAATAATATTTTTAGCTTTTCCAAAGGTGCCCCTCACCCCTCTTATAAAAGGTCACTCCTCCTTCTCATTACTTCACAACTTCAAAGCCTTCTGGTTTGGCCAACCCCTGCCCAAATACTCTCTCAACTTACCTCACTACAACCGAGAGACCTTAGTTTGATCATAAATCCAACCTACGGAGCCCTTTTGATCAAATCAAAAGGAAGAACCCGAAGAAGAGGTAATGTTTTTACCAACCTTTTTCAGACACTTTTCTTCTTCAACTTCTTCTTTCTTTATTATTCCCATTCTAAATTAATTAATACAGTATCTCCTATATACTATAAAATTATTATAAATATAGTACAACCATATTTAGTATTCTAACCATCCTTTGAATGACATGTCACCATACGTGAGTACGTACGGCTTACCATCTCCACGTCGTGGTGTAATTGTCATTAAATAAATTATTGTTTGGATGGGTATAATAATGATGTTTAATTCATGTAAATAATAAAAATACTGTTTAAGGAATTTATATTCTTCTAGATATGAATAATATACAACCTATCAATTACAATCATTTCTTACGTAACAAAACATATAAAAGAAAACGAGTAAGTTAACACCCGAAACAACAATAATACTAAGATATTATTAACGAATAAATGTTAAAAGATCATATATGATATCATATTAATGTAAATAATTCTTTTATAATTCAATAAAAATTATTTCACCATTATAAACGAGGTTAACCTACCATCGACCATGGAAAAATTACAAAGAATGGGGTTTCTTATCTCACTTTTAATTCCGTGAGAATTCCATTGTTCACCACTTATTTATTACAAGTGGTGTGTGTAATGCCCATGTTTGTATTAATTGTGTAATTTACTTTAATTCATGTATATTTACATAGTCATTGTATGATCCTTCTTTCATGGGTGTATGTTTCATAAGTTACCTAATCGATAAGGGAATTTGAAATTTCAATTTCCATTTATTCGTCTTTACGCATACTTCATTGATTATTTTACTCCAAGATTATGTGTAGAATCACATTTCATTTGATTATGTCATAAATTACACTCCCATTTCTGTGTATATACTTTTTATACACATAATCACTCCATTGATAAATTCTCAAGTCATCGGTATGAACTTGATAATGGTAATGTTAACACAATCTCCAATTGTTGAGTTAAATATCCAAATTCATTGGTATTGTTTTTACAAGAATATGTGTGAAAGTCATATGATTGATTTACACTAAATATACAATCATATTGAGTGTATTTATATTTGTCACACATAATTATGTTGTTGATTTATCCTTAACCTAAGGATATGGTCCTTATAAGAGAATTCATCTAAATTTACATTCCATTGATACTTATTTGTTGTTATACACCAAATCACTTTTATATGGTGTATATAATGTACTTTGACATAGTATATCATGAATCCCTTTATTCTCATGATATTATAAAGTTTTGATTACCTCTATTATTTTTATTCAAGCGTCTATCTTTTGGTTAGAAACTCTAACTGAAATACATTTTTATGTGTTTTAAATATTTATTCTTCTAAATATTTCTCATTAATGTCCATGTTTTAAAAATGGTTTTAAGAATTTATTTATATGGACATTAATGATTTAAAATTAAAATTAATTTTAAATGTTTCAACGTGGTATGGGACAGTTTGATTCAAAAATCTATTTTTAAATGGCTTCATGACAAATAGTGTGACTTTTAAATATTTTCAAGAAAAGGGGGATAATTCTCTCAAAACGTTTCGATGGTTATTTTCATCTATGTCAATATCATTAATTATTATCGATTGAGGTTAATATGATACAATACAATCTTTCATATTGTATCGAATGAGTTATGTTTGACTGTGGATGTGTTATTTTTATACCATTCATGGTTTGCGGTTAAAGTATTGAAATTTAGTATGCTAGTTTTAATACGGATGTTTATGTTATGTTTAAACATGTTCATATGAGGAATGCATTGGACTTAGTAAGTTATGGGTGGAGCCCGCTATAGCTCCTCGATGCATCGGTACGTCTCATGACACAAAGTAGTGTCTTGGAACAAGGCCTTGGCAAAATCTTATTTGTAGTCTTGGCTCGAGGACTTGGCTATGTGGTTATGATAGTCTGGAATTATGCATTCCATCATTATGAAAGTGGTTATTGATATTGCATGTTATTTTTAGACTAGTAGAATATCTATGTGAATAAGTAAATTGCATTATTTCATTTTATATTTTCCATATTATGTTGAAGTTCAAGTTTAAAAGGCTTTTGTTTTAGTTATAAATTGCTTTAAGTTTGTATTCTTATCTACGAAAGCTTCTACTATATTGTTATCCTTACTGAGCATCTGAGCTCACCCCTTTCAATGTTTTATCTTTTCCCAGGATGTGAAGAAGTAATTTATGAATGACCTGCAAGGATAGTATGAGGGGATATGAAGGAAATATGTTGTTGTAGTTTTTTACCTTATGATGTAATGTAAGACATATGAATATATCTAGTGTTTCCAAGACTACTAAACTAATCGGTATTTCGAGACTTGATCCTTTGTTATCATGCCAATGTTATTTGATAATGCACTGACTCTAGGTATCTAGGGTTGGGGCTTTACAGTTCTTATACAAACACTATGAATGTACTCATTTGGAAGCTAGATTATATATTCCTTAGTGATAATTGGACTCTTTTATGGAATTCCATGGATACACTCAATGGGAAGAATTTTGGTGAAACTATGTGATTAATGTTATCATTTAATGAAATCAAATCATGAAATTTGAGGGTTTATTATATTATATTCCTTGAGTGTCACTTGGAATCGCTTCATTTACCACCAAGGATACACGCATTGAGCGATGAAGTTATATAATTCCTAGAGTGATACTCGAATTCCATTGAGGAATTACTATGATTGTATTTAAGGGTGTTTAGTTCATCATATACCTTAATTCATACTAGGATTAAAACATAGGAATTCGAAGGATGGGATTAAGATACATTGAATTGAATAAATAAAAAATGATTATTATGATGCATCTGCGAAGCAAAAGCAAAATATTGGATTTGGTTGGAGCCTCACCATTTTTTGAGGACATTATCATACAAGTAATACTATATATGATACTTGGTGGTATGATTTAGTAAATGAGATGGGTCCATATAATTGTTTAATTAATTAAATCAATATTATTTGATTACATAGACACAGTATGGATTAGGCCAATGTAGGTAGAAGAGGACATTTATCAATTTGAACAGAGACCTATATGAGTTATTAATATGCCTCAATTTATTTAATGTTTATTTATTACCTTAAAACTATTTATTATAAACTCATGTACAATATTTTATTAGAAACTATTGGTGGTGGCCTACAGATTTTATCTCACACCCTGTTTAGGCCGCCATTATGGCACCTAAATGGTCTTCAAGGAAATTGGTTGGGATAGGGGAAAGAAACCTATTACTGATGATAGATTTACTATTCAATATCATTATTGGATCGTTGTAACATGATATAAAGTATGAATCTATATTTCTATTGTTTATTTCTATTCATTTTATACCTTTAATATATATACTGTACTAGTTTCCTATAATATATATATTCAAATTGAATATTGAATTCTATGAATACCATCTTGGATAAGACATTTATAGATTTTATTATGTGGATATTTATATGAAGTATGTTAATAATAAATTTCCAAATTATTAATATGCTTACTCAATTTGTTAATATTATTATACCATTATGATACACTCTGATCAACAGGGTATGGTCTCCCCAAAGTACAAGATATGTGTATTTGATGGCTGTAAATTATGGTAATTTTAAAAAATATCTTCTTATATTAAAATAACTAATCTCTCAATTTTCATTAATATATTTAATTTTTTTAGGTTTAATGTAAGGATACAACAGATACATGGAAAATGAGAAAAATGAGGAATTTATCAGCTAAATTAAACATCACCCTATGAGCATCACTCGCAGAGCGACACTAGATTTTTGAGGGTGCAAAGGATTTGAGGGATTAGATCATGAAATTTAGATATCGTTTAAACATAAAATAGCATGATATTTTATGAATAATAAATTTAGAAGGGGTAGTCCAAAATTCAAGATGCATTTTCATTCAGTGAAAAATTAAAGATTACCCAACATATATATTTTACATGTTGGGTATGTTTTCAGGAATAAAAAATTAAATGTTCTTGTTGTCAGGGGTTTTAGGGACAAGTAACTGTATTCACACCATTTTTTCAATTTTCATCATCATAGAGGGATCTCTCGATGAGGAGACAAAAACATGACAAAGGTTCACTACTGTAGAGCCGAAATTCAATTTCTTATTCTATAGGTTTTTCCTATCTTTTTTTCACTCTATCATGGTTAAAATGAGTGGATTATTTATTCATTCAATGAAATTCATGATGAATGTGGATTTTTTATATTTTATTTTAATTTTAATTTTAATTTTTTTGTTTTTCATATTGGTTCTAAAGATCAATACCTTACCAAATTCTTTTTTTAAGACCATTGTGAGTGGGGTTAAGATGTGGGTTTAATGTAATTATTTATTTGGGAACTACAATTTCTTAAGTTGATTTAATACCATTATTTATTATGCGATATATTTTTGAGAGATCAAAACATAATTATTGAATTAGTTTCTTCTATATGATTGAATAAGTTTATGGGTTATCCAATCGTTTCAATCTAATGTACCTCACTATGAGAAGAAAAGTGAAAAGAAGTTGGATAGAATTTACATTGACCATTGGACTCACTAGGACCTTCTTATAATTAATAAATAATTTTTTTTAAATAACGATTTACCTTACTATACCATAAACAAAGATTCATTGTGACCCAAAACATTCTCCCATTTCATCTCCCATGTTCATCACCCATCACATGATCAATAAAATAAATAAAAATTCTTCTATTTACATTTAGTTTAGGTTTTTGTAATTTATAAATATTTCCTCCAACACTATATCAATTGGTTCATTCTAGTACTTTCATGTCCTTTACTACCTTGTAGTTTAGTGATTTTTTTGATTTAGTGTTATAAATTTATAAATTTAGTAACCCTATACTAGTTAATGATGCCAATAGGGATATCAATACTTCCATGCACCCTCACTGGCATGTTGGTAGCCACTGGTCTTTGGGGTGGTGCAGTGGAGGCTATCTGGCCAACTTGGTTCAGTTACTATTGAGTGAATCGGGTTATGGACATTATGTTATAACAGTATACATTTCATAAGCTATAATATTTCACTAAATATAAAATATATTATTTTATAAATAATATTTAAATTATGAAAACACCATTATTAAATTCTGTAAATCATTAAATATATATTATATCATACAAATAAAATTAACCTATATGTAAATAGAATCTTACAATGTAAATTTATTCATATATTCATCTAGCCATAAAATTTAGATAAATATGTCATTCATAAAAACAAATATATCAATTAGATAGAAAATAAATTAGATATAATTTTTATAATAATGAATTATGGAAATTAATATGTCGATAATGTGATCCAATAAATATCCACAACAAAAAATCAAGATGTAATACGGTAAACGGGGGGGGGAGGCTTCCATTTATAGTTTTTTTACCATGAGGCATGAATATCATTCATGAATCCATTGTATTTATTAAAAATTTTGTGTAAATGAGGTTAATGAACCGTATCACAGCCCCATGGAAGCATGGATGAGTTTCAGACTTTCTACTCCCCCTCCCCCATGGAATCATCCATGATGTTCTTGATTCTTACTAAATGGGTGTTGCATGAATTATTTCCAATCATCCTTTATGATGTTTTTAAATATATCTAAAACCCCTTTTAGTTTTTAAAAATAATACATTTTATAAAACCATTAGTGATTTTATATTATTATAAATATATATCCCCACGAGTGATCATCTACTTTGTTCACATAGTATCAATCTATGAAAATGTTGATGTCTATCAACTAGAGCACACATCCTCCTCTCTTTATGGAACTGTTACGACCACCACATTCTATATTGTTAGTCATGACAACAGTTTGATATCATTCACTCATATATGTTAACTATGGAAAATATATTCAAATAGTTGGGAGACGATGAATGGGAATATGGAAATTTTTAATATTTTAAATAGATAATAAAATAATGATTAATTTTATTTTATGTTTTATTAAAAGCAATGGATTTGTGGGAATCCCACATGTGTTACTGTTGTATGATTTTCTAGAGTAAATTCATATTTTCTAATAAGTGTCATATTTTCCACTTAATTGAACATATGTAATTTGGTAGATTTTATTAAACATGAAAAAAATCATTACTTTCCTGAAAAAGATATCAAACCAATTATGAGGGTACTGATTTCTTATATTAATGGGTTATTACATGCCTTAAAAATAGATACGACAATGGATGATACAATTAATTATAACAATTATCATGTACACAAATCTAGGATACAAGTAAATGGATACCACATAGAAGCATTATAGTATCTCTCTCATTAGGAGTATGTTACACAAAAATTGTAAGATAATGCTAAATACATTGATGATGGTTGATAAATTTTATGAAAATAACATCAAGATGTTGAAATTTGGATTTATATGCTACATGAAACACAAAATGTTGTTTATGTGCTCAAAAATATAAATTCTCCTAAATCCAATGATTACAAACTTCTCATTTCCCACAGAATACTCAAATTGAATAATAACGATCTTATGTGTAATGAACACATACTCATTTCTTATATGTTGAACTTATCAAAAGATATCAAAATATTCCAACTGGATAGGGGATATAATTTTCCTTGGAAATTTAGTACACCATTGAGGATGAAGAAACTAGTATATCACATTTACAATTGATTATTTCTTATAATAGTGTTGATAATTTATCTATTATATAGAGATAATATAAAATAAAACATAACCTACAAAATTTAAAGAATAAAAATATTAACATGAATGATATTATAACTATCACATCCATAATTGGTATAATCTGCACAACATTGAAGAATATTAAACATTATCTCAATCACAATATGGTTGATATTTACTGTAATATTTTCTCAACAACATACAAATTTTGGAAGAATATAGAAATAATTTGGAGGAAATTAGTTTAAGGATAATTAGTCAAGGGTTCTTGTGGTAGAGAGAGTGGACGTTCTTTGTCCTCAAAGGGCTAAAATAGAATTTTTTTTCAAAAGGATTGATGTAATTCTAGAATAAACACATATGTTTGAGCCATATATTGCAGGTGGGGAAACTTCCAATGGGAATTTGATCACTGTAAAATGAAAAATGGAAACAACTCACTAAAACATACCAATGAATTTATGATATTTGATGAAAATATGAATCAAACTAGACCATTTTCCCCTAAAAAATGAGTACCCATAAGGATATTCCACATATCAGAAAGAGATTCATGTCCCCCATTGGATAGTGATCAACACTTGAGAATCAATGAGTAAACTAGAGGGAATCATTTTACCAACTATAAAATATATATTAAAAAAGATAAATAGTAGAAAAAAATTATGGTTCAAACAAAACAAATGATATATTTTGTCACATAAGAGAACATTGGTTGTGGTATAACTTAAATACAATTTCAAACCAAAAGTGCATGTTGAGATACAATGGATAACCAATCCCAAATCCAGCAATTCCACTTGATAATATGGAAAACACCCCACCATCTTGCCACCAAAAACCCATTCCCATACTATATATACATTTCTACCTCACTTTGGAAACATTTATTTCATGCATCAGAAAAAGATACCTAATCTACACACTAATGATGTGGTGTACATGGTGTGTGCTAAATAGTCTAATTGGGATCCTACACAAGTTTTCCATATCTGGTCTCCATAAAACAAACCACATTTGATAATTTTTACAATGATGTAATGAATAATAAGAAATAAATAATTTTTATGTTTAAATCATGGAAAACATTTCCCATTTTTGGACATTTAAAATTTAGTTCAGGTAAAATAATTTGTAGAATAATTTCCATGAAAACTATTTTGAAGTAATATCAAATATAATAAAATATAAATCTAAAAAAATACGCATACACTACATAATGGTAAATCATGCCATGTAAAACTCATCTTCAGGTAATCTAGTTCAATAGTATATCAATTTGAACAATTGTAAAATTGAAGCCCCTAGATCCCATGAATCATGTTTTATGTAATAGATGGAATCCCTAGAAAGATAACACTCCTACATTATGACGTCTTGTACTATACCCAAATGTATGTTAATATAGGATTGGAAACAAACCTCATAATATATCCCCCTTAAAATAAAAAAGAAGATGAGTCCCAATAACAATACATCCAACTAGGTACCCAAGGATCCCATTACCAACATTTTATATCATTCCATATGGGTTTACACATTTATCAATTTATTTAAAAACACCCATTTTATATATTTATATTAACAATTTGAAAACCTTGTTCTCAATCCATTTCACAATTAATTTTAATATAATATTTCTTTTACCATAAAATGATAAAATAATCGTTTCTCAACAAAAATATTTACACACAAATCAAAATAAAATTTCAATTCAATGAAATAGAAAATAATTAATAAAATAACACCAATAAATAGTTTACATAATATATGATAGAGGTGAAACTTCCCACCACAAACACAGGTCAAACAAAACATGCACCGATATCCACCAACACTATAAGGAATGACGAAAAAACATCACATTTCCTGACAATAATTCTCTCTAACCAAGATCAATTAAACAAACCAAATATTTGACTTATACAATATATCCACACAAATCATAGGGAACATGAATTACCCCCTAACATGCATAACGGTAGACCTTCAAAATGTAGGATGATGATTGGTCCAGAAGAAAATTATGAAATAACATCATCACCGAATCCTAGATATATAAACATATCCCAACATAACTAATAAAAAAAATTTAGTGAGGAAGTAGAAATACCACTTACCCAGAGTGAATAAACACGAGCAAGTAAGGGATAGAGTACTGAAGGAAACTATATGGAATGAAAAAAACCCACCAAAAATCACATAAAAAGATGTTAGGGTTAGCGAGATTCATCTTTATAAATAGAAATGTATATACATGTAATGGGTTCATAAAACCTACTTGGTTGAGAGGTTTTATAACATTAAAATATTATTTCTATATTAAATACTTTAGATTACATTCATGTAAAAAAACATCACCTCTGGTCAAATTATTTCTTGATTAGAATATTTAAAAAGTAAGGGACAAATTTAAATTCTCTTTTGGATTCCAAACCTAACCTATTTCACGATATATTCCCATGCCACATTTAAATTTAATTATATAGATTTATTCCATATGATAGGGGTTTATTCTATAAACTCCCTCTACTTCTAGAACATAAATAAAACCCCTAAATACTATATAATTCAAATAAATCTGAAAAATTTAAACTAAAACCATAAAATTGATTATTTCATCTTTAAATAAAATGCCACAATCTTCCCGCCAATTGGAATTCCTTCTATAAAAATTCATACATATGTAGGGTCCTCTATAAAAAGTTATGGTCTCTACACCCTCAATGATGACCCACACTCATATGAATCATGAGAATCAATCCCATGTTGACAAAAAACTATAATAAGAAAAATATTATACCCACAACATACCTATACATGAGAATCTCGAATCTCAGCTAGAATTTCTATAAATAAATCACCTTGTACAAACTCCTTATCCATCCATATTAGAACATGAGAGAGATCAGAATGGTAAATTATGTGTTTAGATATATTAAAAAAATCATGGAAAACAATCAAATATGATAGAATATAAAACATATATAAAATATTCCCAAGCCAATCATTGAACATAAAGGGAATAACCTATCTCGAATCCAGTAAGATTCCCCTATTTCCCAAGCTGATGTTGACCCAATAAGAGAGTTAACAATATGAAAATTCAGTCACCAATGGAAAACTGTGAAGGGTGGGGTTGATGATCAACATTCAATTTATACTTACTATATGATGTAACCAAAGGTTATAGTATATCCTGAATCCCTTCCTATATATCTCATACAGGACATGGTCCTACAAAAATATCATTATCCATCTTTTCTTGGAAAAGATTTGGCATGAAAGTGTAACCATAAAAATCCGTTAATGGATTTATTCTAAATGATGAATAATAAATTTATTAAATGAAATATTTATAACTCCAATATGGATATCCCATAATCCACCACAATATAAGTTTAATGCATAGAGAATATACTCCTTCATATGAATTTAATGCTCTGTCTAAACATCAATATATATATGATCAGTTGTACTCAACCTAAATTGAGTCCACTTCACATCATCGAGACTCTTAGAAACATTCATGTTGACCTAGGATCCAAGTGTCAAAAAAATGGTATTGGGTACCCCATCATACTTCATGATCTACTTCACATATATCATACCAATATCATCACCTTTATTGTTTTCCCTCATCTATATAATATGGGATGATTATTTAAAAAACTCAATCACCACCCATAAATAAATCTTCCCTTAGGAAGTATATGGTAGTCTAGGGATTAAATAAGTGTAATCCTAATCTACTTTCCAAACCAACACTGAAAGTGGGTGGATAATACAAAAAGTGATCAGTTTCTCTACATATGAAAAATGGTAGGTATAACAGCTTGACACTTAATTAGAAATGTAGTCCATCATACACGACCACCAGAATAATAATCACATGTCGTAATTAATCATTAGAGTTATTAGATGAATGGACTGTGATTAAATATGATAGTTATTAAATATTTAATTCCCTAATAAATCATGGATAAAAACCAGATTCTAGAATACGAAGAAATAATTATAAGGGAGAGACTAACCTAAAATAGTCTCCCCATTGTAAAGGGTTTATATGATTCCTATGAACACATTTTTGGGCTCATAAACCTATCAGATTGACTCAAGGAGAGGCAATGGTAATTGAAAACTTCTCATAACTACAACTATATCATCCTATTATTCATTCTTGTTCAACTGAGTTAAGTGTCCCATTAGTTTCCACTCTTCCTTCAGTTCCAAAAAATAATTTGGCTGAACATTACTATTAAAATAATTTGTGATAACATTCACCTTACACCAATAAAGGAAAATTCAATGTAAAATATTTAATGGTATTCCACCAATAGTCACTATCTTAGATATTTCATATTCGTAGAAAATATATTGATTTAACAATAATTAGTAAGAAAAAGACCATGAACCTCTCACCAAAATTATAATACCTCGAACAATTAAGCATTTGTATAGTTGGGGATTGCTCTACATCATGAGTGGGATATTATTATTATGATAATAGAGATAAAGAGATTTATAGGCCACAACATGATCATCCAACATAATAATATGACCCAAACCAACCATATTAAAATCATAATATATCATATGTCACTTAATATGATCAATTATAATCAATGTATGGTATTAGGTTAGATGTTATTTTAACTCAATAGAAGAAGTCTACTTTTTCAAATCCCATGTAAAATTGTATGATTTCTGGTTTATAGTATAAAAATGTGAATCCAACTTCATGACATCATTCATGAACATATAAATGTTTCTTGAATGGTTTTCAAATCTTTATATATCCATGGATTTCAGGGTCATTTTGAAAACCCGAAATCCATAAACATCTTATGATCATTTTGATGTCCATGATTAAAAATTAAATGCCACTAGAAATCCACTTTATAAATTCATGTATATATTTTTTGAATTATTCCCATAAATATGATGACTACATAAGATCTCTATGAAAATATTTAGATAGTTATCATTATCTCAATCATAGCTCATGTAAACTATGATATTTTCCAAAAATGAAATATAATTTTTTTAATGTACTTATGTAATATCCATTCTTCAAAAACATAAAACTCATTGATGCTTTTATCTAGAAAAATAGAATCTCGTGGTATACGTAATGGTTATTTCATTTCCTGAAATCAATCTTCATAATATCACAATCATAAGCCTAATTTTGAAGACTATCATACCAAATATCAATTTTTTAAAACAGATTCTCCACAATTAATAGTTCAATAAAATAATTCATATGTGGAAAATGGTACTTATTATAAACTGTCGCCCAATTAAACTTTTAATATTTCACATAAAATTGAGTTGCACCATCATCCATCCTAGGAAGTATCATGGGGTCTTTCCATGATGGAACACTTTTCAAAGAATTTTCGTTCACATAATGATCATCCAAACGAACCTTGATCACCATCAGCTCATAAGGTTCTACAATATATGATTTTATCTAGATAAACTACAAATCTCGTACTAGGAAAGTCTTAAACTTTACATCCCATCCTATAGGGTGTCTTCATAAATCATTTAAATTGAAATCATGGAAATTGTGAACAACCAATGTAATATCTATAACAGAAGACACATCATCAAGATCAATGTCAATAGAAGAAAACAAACTCCTATGCTCTAGGTGGGAAGGTCCTATATGTCTTTGCATCAAATCCCACTCTCCATGAAACATATGATATATCATGTTGGAATTAAATAATGTAACAAACCGACGGTGATAATTGTAAATATTATAATGGAGTGATACTTCCAATCCATCTTGATGATTATATAAAATAGATCTTGGTTGAGAATAAGTTATTCTGACACTAAATCAGCATCAGTTATCAATATAGAACAATATGAACATTAAAACCCCTACTCCTTCCACATTTCATGAGTTATCTCTAACACTATAACAAAGTACATGAGCTCTATTGTATGATTTTGAAAATAAAAAAATAGTAACATACAAATGAATGTTCAGTAATGCTAACAAAAAGAGTACTTTATATAAGAGTGGAAAAAATGTTACCTCTCTAATTTTTGGCACGTGTCATCATCAAATAGAAATTATTAAACTGTGTGAAGTTGCTTCACTCCTGAGGCCTAGAGATGGATCATTATATACATTACAAAATTTTACTACATTGTATCATCCTTGGGATATGAAGACCCCATACCCAAAAAAAGTTATACTTTTCCTAGAGGAATCTATTTTAATGTCCTAAAAGTTCATACAAATTGAAAATATAGGCAGGTTAACAATAGGTTAATTGTGTGTGCCCTATATTTCTATATTAATTTCATTTAAAGGGAAGACCTCTAGATACTTATGCTGGTGTTAATGAATCATTTTATTATGAACCACTCCCACCACCCTTTTCATTAAACTTATATAACCTCTTCATTCCCTATATACCATGGAAACTACCACTCGGTGGAAGATATGTTGTTTAATAACTATTTTTACTTATCATATATATCCTAACTGTTATATCTCTATCAAATGTATCTACAAATTTATAATGTTTCCCCATATATTCCTATGATAAAATTTATGTTCATAAACTACATAGGTATCTCTATGATTAAAACATATCATTCATCACCGCCTCTAAAGAAAACAAAACTAGCTCTATAAACCAATTGTTAAAATACAACACTGAGTACTCTCCCTATTTCAAAGGGAGAAACACCAAAGAATTATCTATCTTATAAAATTATATGAGGAAATATTATAAGAAGATGTTTTTTCAAACCATCCAATATAATCCCATATTATTTTATTTTTATACCATAATATTTGACCCATCTTGTTGGAACCCTCTAGCCTAAATGTTTTGCATTTTACCTGGTAATTCTCAAGTGTCTAGAGGATATCGAAAAATGATCAATCATTCCCATATATTACTCCACCTCTGGAAATTTATTCAAACCCAAAAATAATGGGTCCCCCTATGAATGAAATCTCAATATGAATCCATATATCCTTCAGATCATGGCTTCACCTCAATAATTTGGTTCTGAACCCATGGTATAGTCAAATCCATGACATGAACATCTTATATAATATATTCTTAATAAATTTGATCTAGGGGTTGATTCCCTTGAAGAGAATCTACCACTAAACCAGCTCTAGGAACCCAGGGAAGACGTCTCATGGCATATCTCTACATGAAATAAATAAAATAAGGGGTCAAATAACAATATGACCAGAGTATATACTAGAAAATTCAAAGAATAAAGAGAGTTAGAGGTCAATAACTCGACAAAGGAGACTGAGATTCAAACATCCCATGGTCTGTTTAGGCTTTTTAGTGCAGGATCTAGCTAAGAACTAGCCGCAACCTACCTCTTATCTCTCAAAGTTCAGATGTTTCATCAAAAAAAGTATCCAAATTAAAGGAATATATAGGAAAGACACCCACTTATACCAATTTATAATGAACCATCCTAGTTTACCATAAAAACTGGAAACCAAATGGATATGTCCCTTAACTAAAAGGGAATTATTAATCCCCACTGTTAAGGTACTAGCATCATTGAAACAAACAAGTCACTATAGTAAATTATTTGAACCATCCTAAAAAATTTTACATGGAACATATAAAAAATTTAATAAAAAAACATACAAAACAAATATAAAGATATATTCCATGACTAAAGGGAACTATTAGAGTGGTATGACAAGAAATCTATTTTAAACCCAAAGAACATGTCCAAGTAAAAAAAGGAAAACTAATAAAATAACCATTTACTCGAAGTCAAATTATGGGAAATGAACTACCATCTCTCCTCCAACTACCTATACCCAACAGAAATAAGCCTCACCATCTCATTGTAGTTCCATGAATTTTCATTCATTAAAAGAAAATACCATGTCAACACACTTATGATAGGGTTCTAAAGGGGTGATCTAAATAGACTCATTATAATTCAACCCATCTGTTCCATATCATGTCTTTGTAAAAAATAAAATATTATCACTTTTATATAAAAATCCTATAATGATAAGAAATAATGAATTTGTATATCGAATTTATGGTAAAACATTTCCACTTATTCCAACGTCCCAAAAACACTAGTTAAAATAGTTTTAGATAATAATTTCGAAAACATTTTTTAGGAAGGTATATCAATGGAAAACTAGTACAAATACAATATAATACTCCACCAAAGAAAAATTTATAACATAATAATGTAACTCTAGGTCAATTTATCAAGGTAACTCAAATATAAATCTTGAATAGTTCACACTAAAAGTCCCTATAACACATGCATCAAGGTATACTAAATAGACACAAATCCCAAAAACTGAAACCTCGTATGATTTCTTATCTTTTCATAGATGAAAATACATCTTGATTTAAGAGTAAGAATACCCCACTAATGTGAACCCTTATATAATAATTTTTTTCCCCATTACCAAAATTTACATATATGTACCAATGGATAACATGGTATTCATTATAAATCATTCCAAAAAGTTATGCACATTTCAAAATACAATTTTAGACACCATTTTATCAATCTATAAAATCCTTCTTTGAAACCCAATTTCTCAATCCATTTTCCATTTCCATGAAATTAATCATTATTTTACCAAAATTATGGGAAAACTACATTTCATAGAAACCAATTGATACACTCCATTCAATAATTAACTATATTTTATATTTATAAGAAAAAATATTATAAAAAGAGATCAACAAATTGGTCACATAACATAGGTTATAGATGGAACCACCTACCTCAAACATTGGTTGAACACTACCCATAACTGGATCCAACAACACCCAAATGAATGTTAAGAAAACAATGGTGGTCCTATAAATTATTCTCATATAATATAATTGATTACATAACTAATATGTTCAGTCAATAGTATATATCAATATATACCCCAAAAATTTATTCTACGACAAAAAAACCAACACATGGGTTGGGTGATAGAAGTACGGAGCATGACAGTTCAAGAATAAAATTTTTTAAAAAATATTCTCATAACCGTAGTTCTATAAACATAACCAAATTATGATATCAAAACCAAGTGAAATGAAAATTTATAATGGTCACATACAGATATAGAAGCAATTTAACCAACATGGGGATCGAGTGCCTAATGAAACAATTCGTAAGGGCAAGGACCATAAACTAATAACCTAGAAGTGATGATAGGGTTCAATAGATACTGATGCATAATGAGTGGAGGATTTCTGAATGAGCGATTCCTAAAACCTTTTGGGATATATGAATTTATGATATAAAACTTACATGTTGTCAATAAATAATTTGGATTACTTGTCACTATGAAAACACATCGCCTAAGGTAAAACGAAATCTCAAGTGACACATTTATGAAAATATATAGATATTTTGTCTCTAAAAGGGTTTTGCAGCCCAACCATTTTGACTTCATGTTCCCATGATACATTTATACCATATGAAAAGTATTTATACCATAATATATGGGATTATGCACTAAATTCAATCTTTTTTCAGTTCTTAACTACCACCCGTTATTTAAACTCCATAATTCCTATGAAACTAAGAAACCCAAAATCCTTCAAAGATGGCATCCCCTCTAACTATGATATAAAAAATACAATCAATGAAAATTCTACTTGGTATATCATTTTTTGTTCTAAAAAACAAATTATAAGAAAAAAATCATTAATAGAATGAAATTAATCAAATATAGATATTATCTCTAAAAAATGGAACTCTATAAAAACGTTTATTATAAGGGAGATTTTAATACTAATTTTACATTAGGAAATATCTATATAATGAATCATGTCTTTTATGTGCCAGATATTCATATGAAAATTTTCTCTGAGAGCTTCGAAATAAATCATATGTTTAATTTTTTTAGGTAGATCAATTTGTTGTTACAAAATGTGTGATCTTTGTGGAAAAGGGTCACCATAACAATAAATTATTCATATTAAATACACATACTATTTTCGGACACATACTAGATTCCTTAAATTTCTAGAATAATCATCAATAACAAATAAGTATTATGAAAATTCATAACATGTAAAAAATATATTTATTACCTAACATGGAGATAAATTACAATAAATGTTTCACATTCGAAGAAAACAATAGATAAGAAAACATTACCTACTTTATAAATGAAAATTTATTTTTTAGAATTAATTTATATTAGTGTTTGTGACATTCACAAAACACACACTATATGTAAGAATATATTATTTTTAACATTTATTAAAGATAATTTTATATTTTTCATGTCTACATATTACATTTTAATTGTGATGTTAATGAAGAATTTTTTATCTGTAAAATTGTGTTGTAAATATTCATGGGAATAAATTAAATTCCTAAAATAATATAGTGGATGATAATATTATATAACTTTATTTTTCGAATAGCTTTGGAATATAAATGATTTGAAAACTCCCTATACATATTAAATAATGGTTTATCTAAGATAAATAATTGAAAATTATTGGAAATGGTTAACTCCATAATCTGAATATTGGGTTTATAAAAAGGATTTTGGTGAGGGGAATTATTAATATTGTGTCACATGATAACTCCAGGACCTATAAATGTTAAGTCTATGGCTCCATTTGAATTATGGATTCATAGAAAAAAACAAATTTATTTAAATGATTAGGGTTTCCTTTCAATTATATTAGTACATAGACCTAAACTGACAAATTAATATAAAATATTTATTTATAGCACATTTAATTTATAATTGGATTATTTAAATGATTTTTTATTCATGGTTTTAGAATTATTTTAATTAGTAGTTATTGTTACTGTTATTGAATCATGGGATCCTATTTGTAAAAAATATAGGTTTATCTCAAAACCTATGAATGTCCAAATACAAAGAATCAAGACCAACTAAAAGTGTATCTAATTATAATATTGTCGATAATGTTAATAAAAGTAAATGAACACATAAACCCAAGACATATAGATAGATTTTTTTAATTTTTTTTGAACAATCCAATTATGGAATTATTACAAAAACATGAGTTTTCCTAAATATATAGTCTGACACAAAACCTTCCAAACGGTTTAATTTATTTTATGATCCATCTGTTTGGAATGATTATATAAATGGTAAAACATGTTCTATAATTGGGAATAAATTGTATATTAGTCGATCATCTTCAAGGATCACAAATTGTATTTTGTAATTGGGTGACTGAAATAGAACAAATATCTAATAACATAATTGAAAAATATAAATCCATATTCGTAACCAAGGGGTTTATTCAAAAGGAAGGATAAATTATTTCAATACCTATTATAACTTGGATTAGACTACTAAAATTTAAATTATTATCAAATTATATAAAAAATATAATTCATCAATTAGAAAAACGTATTTTAATATAGTATTCATAAATGGTTAATTAAATGATGAAATGCATATGGAAAACTAGACGGATTCAAAGTACATAGTCAGTAAAAGAGGGTTTAAAATTTTTATGGACCCTATATGGTTTATAATAATATCCAATACAAAGGAATTATAAAATAATTAAATTACTCTTTTTCAATGGATTATTAGTTAACCATGATAATAAATTATATTATATTTGGGTTCTAAATAAAATTTTTTTGTCGTGTTATTATGGTATAGTTATATTTATAACTGATATGAATCTAAAGAAATAAGTTGAATCCACTTTATAAAGGAACATTTACATGATATACATAGTTGATTCTAATGTTATTTTAGTAATCAATATTGATAGGAATAAAAATTTATTTTTCCTTACTAAACATATTTGTATTGATGATTTCATTAAAATGATTGAAATTTTTCATTATTCATTAGATTCAACAGAAAATTCATCTGGGCATAGAATTCTACCAAATTCTAGAAGGTAAGTCACTAAGATATAATATTAAAGGGTGATCATGGGTATCAAGCATTCAATGACATCCATAAGACAATAATTTCAATATATTATTGAAAATTTGATTTGGTATTTCAGTATTCGATGATATGTACAATGGGATTTTGTAAAAAAGATTACTAAAGTATCTAAAAGGAAAACTAAATTTCATTATTTTTTCTAGTTGATACCCAATTTCATTGTATTTTTATTCATTTTTGTTCTAGATAAATATTATTACAGATCACTCTTTATGGAGTGTTCATTATTTGTCACTTGGATATGGAGTACTCTCACTATGTACAATGGAATAAAAAGTACAATAGACTCCACAATGACTTCCATGTTTTTTATTTAGTAGATATATTAAAAGATGTGGAATGGATTAGATATGTGTCATATAATGTTCTTTTCTGAAATATGTTGATATCATTGGTTGCAAAACACCATCTTACTCATGAAACATTGGATTGGACATACAAAAAAACAGATAATTGAAAATTGAGACACAACAGTCAAAAATATATCTTTGTGATGTCGTTGATTAAGAATGGTTTCATAACATTGAACATTTTTAGATCAATCCAATGAAAATTTAACCCATAAGAGGACTTTTAATGGAGTTTTTATAAAAATACTCATTAGGGGTGCGTTTAAATTAATAGCCCAAAATTAATCAATGATGGGACCTAAAACTAACATTAAATAACTTCACATGTGTATTTTAAATATTGGAAATTATATATTATATGTGATAAATGAGACAATGAGTTATTCCATCCCATGAAAATGGAGCTTGGTGACCATGAGGAAGAAGAGCATGAGTATAAAACTCTTAATAGATAAGGGATTTCAGAAAAAATGTTGAATCAAGAGGGAAATTTTTGTTTTACATATGTGAATGTATGAGTGGAGGAACAATAAAGATATAATTACAGTGGATCTAAAAAATTCAAGAATGGATATGTGATTCATGGAAATAAAGTTTTCTATGACTTGTTGAAAAACTAATCAATTTTAATGTACTTGATCTGGAAATATGAAGTTGATAAAAATAGTTATATGTTTTGGGTAGTGTAAAAATTTTTCTCTAATCAAAATTTATTTTCATTCACATATTTATAATTATTAAAATTTGAGATATTACAATATTTATAAAGGATTATTCAAATAGGGTACGATTCTTAATTTTCAAACATTGGTTTTAAATATTTTAAAATGGTTGGTGATTGTTGGATTTTAGATTGATTTAAAATAATGGATTTTTTATTGTTCCAATTTAAAGGGAAGGCTTTGTTTGAATCCCATATGTGTTTTACATATTTGTTTTCTAGTGATAATATTTTTTCTATTCAGTGATAACATGGCCTCTTTATCGATCATGTGTGATCATATGTACATCATTAAATCATAAAAGGTCATGCATTTCTAGGAAATGAATCTATACAATTCCAAGGAATATAATTCCTTTTAAAATTGTGGGATTCAATTGTCATAAAATAGAGTCCCCATTGAATGGGGAAATAAATTTCAACGAATTCCAAGCTCTTAAATCCTTACAATATACTAATATTCATCAAAAATACATTAACAAGAATGATAGGATTAATGTTGGTGTGTAAAAAAACATATATTAGTCTCAAGTTTCCAAAGCTTCGTCTTGGGATACCCTCAAAATTGTACATGGGTAGATTATTGGGTAACCATTATATCCAAAACTGGATTCATTGAAAACCCATTGTAGTAAAAATTTTGTGGGTACAAATGTAAAATAAATGCGAAAAACAATGTAACATGCTATTAATAGATCCTTCAACTACTATTTCAAAAAAAAATCTATTCATTTTCTACCAATAATGTCCCCAACTATATTTTATGTGTCAATAAATTCAAATGTCATTATTGGATTCAAAAATATAAACAATGACATTACGTGTTATAAGAATTCATGAATAATAATTAAATAAACCACCCATATCGAACCACAAAATTCCAATGTCACAAATCATCAATTAAATTTCTAATTAAAAATTTAATGAATAAGTAAAATAAAACAACTCATTGAGAACATAATTCTTGAAAACATAACCTATTAGAGAAGAACATGTCAAAACTAGTGTTGTTGGATAATTAATATCAAATATTAATATCACAAACGGATTTTCCATAGTCTATTCAATCATATGAGGATTTATCTATATTAATTTCTACCCTTTATTAGAGCTAATAACACTGATAAAAGTGATAAATTTAATAGAACTAAATTACTATAGAGACCACCATTTTCAATGGGAAATATTCTTTTGTAGTGATTAAATGTGTTAAAAAATGTAATCCCCTAAAGTAGCACAATCATACTTAGTTCAATAATGGGTTCGATAAATGACACCTTTATCAGTGCTAAAATAAAATACTAGTTATCAACACCTTTATTAGAGTTTTATTTTAGCATCGATGCAGTTTGTATTTATGAACACATTATTTTAGTGAAAATGGTGGTCATAGTTGCAACAACACAATGACATCTCTAAAATAGTCCAAATAGAAAATAAGAATTTAGAAGCATTGAAATTAATTTATATATGAGAATTATAGATAGTTTGAATAAAATTTTTACAGTTCACTATCATTTCAATTTAATATTTACATTAAATAATTTAAAACACAATATTTTCATTGATGTGATATTTATCATTAATTAAAATATTATGAAAACCCAATACAAAAAAAACTCTTAGAGACAGACTTAGAAGTGATCAACTAAACTCTAGAAAAATGGGGTTCCCTTTAACAAAACCAATTTTATTAGTAATGATGCATAAAAACTAAAAAAAAGTAATTGTAATGTTATGTAATCTGCATATGATAAATTATTATAATAACAATATATATGAATGTTTTTAACAATAATTAAAATAATTATATTAATAATGATTTTATTGTTAATTATACAATTAGTTATTAATCAAAATATTAACAAATATTAATATTATTAATAATCAATTTCTTTTTTAGTTAATATTCTATATAAATTATGTTGTAAATTACTAAAAATATTAAATATATTATCAATTAAAGATTATCTTAATTACTAAAAAAATTGTTAACAATTATTACCGTAATAACTAATATTTCAATATCATTATTAAATATTGAGTGTACTATTAATTTTATTATCAATTATTAATTATCATAATAACATTAAAACATGAAATTTGAGTAATATTTATCGTATTTGGTGCTAGACTGATTTTTAGACAATTCTTTCAATTCACAAATGAATTATGGATCAGTTTTCTATAGTATAAAGTCATTAACATTTAATTTTCTTAGTTGGGCTGATGTAAATTATAATTTATGCTAAAATAAATATTTTACATTAAAAATATGCATGATGAATCATAACATCCATGATTAGTGTCAATTTTATAGTTGGTCAATTTTTACTTTTCCAAAATGAATTATAGACTAATTCCCTAAAGAATGATTATAATATGATGTTGATATCTTTGTTTATTATTTAAGAATTTTTTTTTACACTAAAATGACATTATTATATTGGAAACACATATATTAAGTCATATCGGTCACATAATTTGTATAATTATTGTGAGTTCATTTATTACGCATCACAAATTAATTATATTTTATTTTCCTAATGTTTGAAAACAAACCGTGATTTTTTATTGGTTTTGACAATGTGACAAGTGTTTTAAAATAAAATGAATGTTTTATATTGAAAACACATGCACTATGTCATAATAACATCATCTTGTTTCAAACAGATTTTTGGACAATTACAATATGACAAAAATAAATTATGTATTTTATTTCTCAAATATTAAATAATATTTAATCCCCTTTTCCATAATTTTCTTTGTGAATCTTGTTTTATAAAAAAAATTAAAACATTTAGAAAGAAAACATCCACTTTGAGTCATACCAGCCACATCATGTGATAGATTATTGATTTATTGATTTTACTAATATCAAAAATAATATATGGATATTTTTTAAAAAAATTATCTTGAAAATTTAAGAATATTTTATCAGTTTTTTTATGTGAATAAATTTTTTGATGAAAATGGAACTTTTATATTTAAAATAGTCCATTTGAGTCAAACCGACCATATAATTTGTTAGATAGATGTGCGGTGGATTTATAGACATGAAAAACGAGTTATGGATTTTTTTCAAATAGAATCATGATAATCCATGTTTGTTCTTGGATTGGATACCTGATTTGCATTTTAGATTAAAATTACACATTTATATTGAATATAACCCCATTGATTCATACTAGTCTGTTCATGTTCTACATTGAAATGTTGTTAAATCCTAAAAAATGAATCATGGTGAGATTTCACGATAAACCATGATAACATAAAATTAGTTTTATGTTTTTTTATCCATATGATTTGATTCTAGAGTTAAATGATACCTTTGTTGTGAAAACACACACTTTGAGTCATACCGATGCTGACATGTTGTAGATAGACATGAAATCAATTCATTCATTTCAAAAATAAATTATACATCACTTTTGTTATGTATCAAGATAAGTAGATCTAATCTTTTGGAATAATCTATGTATGTCATGTTTTAGATAAAAAAGACACGTTTATATTGAAAACAATCATTTTGAGTCATATAATCCTTGTTGTGTGTCAGATTGATTTATTGTAAAATCCTATATATACAAAATGTTATCTGGATTATTATCATAAATTATCAAGAAAATATGAGATGGTTTCATAGGTTTTATCTAGAAAAATTGATTTTAAAACTAAAATGATAGGTTTATTTTAAACGTTCACATTGAGTCAAACCGGCCATATTTTGTGTCTGATTGAAGTATTATTAACACCAACATATCAAAAATTAATTATGGATAGTTTACCAATATTATCAAGGCAATATGTGATCGTTTTTATCAATTTTGGATTCAGGAAACTCATTTTAAAGTAATACGATACTTATTTGATGTAAAAACATACATTTTGACTCATACCAACCACATCATGTGTCAGATTTACCTAAGATTGATTCAAACACCAAGAAAATAAATTATAGACCATTTTTAAAATGAATCATGATAATATGGTCTTAATATATTGGTTTTGGTTAAATGACATGTGTTGTAAATTAAAATTCCACTTATAATGTGAAAACATAGAATTTTAATCACACTAGGAAAGTATAGTGTCATATTGACATGATGTAAATTCATAGACATCATAACTAAATTATGGATCATTTCCCTAATGTGTCTTGATAAACATAGAATTTTTTTCATAGTTTTTTATATATGAATCACATTTTAGACTAAAATAAAAAGTTTATATTGAAATGAATAAATTATAGTCATATTATCAATATTTTTTTGTAATATTGTTGTTTGGTAAAATCCAAAACATAAAAATTAAATATGGCTCACTATACTAATGTAGAATGAATATCCAAGATAATTTTTTGTTGATTTGGCCATAAAAATTATTTTTTTACTAAATTGAAATATATTTTTTGAAACATATAAATTGACTCATACATGAGATGACGTTAGTTGGATTTATGTGAGGTTAACTCATATAAGGAAAAAAGGGAATTATGGGTAATTTATTAATCTATCTATAAAATAGGATCTCATTTTCATGGTTTTAACAATGTGACGGTCATTTTAGAGTAATGTGTCACTTTTTAGTGTAAAAACACTCTTTGAGTCATTCTAGTCACACCAGGTGACAGATTGACATGTGGATGATTCATACAAATCACATGTTTTGAAAATGTATCTAGACAATAGAAGACCATTTTCATTAAGATTTTTTTTAAAATTTGTTCTTGAGTAAAATGGAATTTTTAATGTGAAAAAATTCACTTTGTGTCATAAAAGATACATAATTCCTTAAATTTACATTTTTTGATATTCAAGACTCTTAAACTTAATTAAAGATCGTTTTTCTAATGTATCCGGAAAAAATGGGGATCATTTACTCAGTTTTAGATATGTGAATCACATTATCAAATAAAATTAAACCTTTATATTGAAAACATAATCATTTATTCATACCGAATACTCACGCGTTAGATTACTTTTCATTAATTCCATAAAATATAAAATAAATTATGTATCATTTTAGAAAAGTGCCAAGAAAATACACTATATTTTTCTGTTTTCTTGATATGTGATATGTGTTTTAGAGTAAAATTCCATTTTTAAATTGTGATAATTGTCACTATAAGACCTAACAACCAGTCCATTTGTAATATTAATGTGTTTTCAACCCTTACACATCAAAAATTAATTATAAATCATTGAAAAATTGTAAAATTTTACATTAATGTATAAAACACATAAAATATAGTTCAATTAAAACTATATATTTTCAAAATGCAGAAGATTAAATAAATTAATGAATTTTCCTATAGAGTTCAACTATCCTCTCATAATTTTAACCTTCCAACCCCATTTCAACATATAATATAGTTAATTCCACTTTTCTATTTTCAACATTGGGATATGATGTCGGAGCATAATCTATATTAGTATTTATAGTGTTTTCATTTCATAGACTTTTGTTTAATCCAATTTGAATGTAAAGTAACCATAATTATTCACCAATGTGTAGGTGTAATTGACTGTAACATAGGCCCATAATTTGTTTTAAAATCACAATTCAACAAGATGTCAAATGAATATGTTTAGGAATGGATCATGTAAGTTCCATCACAATAAAAGTGTCACTAATATCAAATCAAATTTAGTAAATAAGAGGTGTATAGCCTTTAAATTCCCTCCATATTGGGTAAGGTTTCTTAATTTTTACATCTTATTCATTTCTAACCTATAGTTCTTGGTTTTGGTGTCATAATATTGAATATATTATTAAAATTAAATAAAACAAAAAAAACCCCCGTTAAAAAAAGTATAAAAACACTATTTCCCACATTATATCACAACTAGGAGTAAACTACATCCTAGCTCCAGGTAATATGTTATCAACATTTTTTTGAAGGATCTGTAACCAATTGTCCCATACCAATTTTCTTTTATTCAGACTAAAATTATAGTCTATAACAAAATGAGTACCTTTGGACATGTTACTAGATCATATATAATCCATATTAAATAAAACTCCATGATATCTCTCCTTGAGAAACAACTCAATTAAATATTATTTTTCAAGGAAATCAAAAAAATGATTTAATGTTTCTAGAAAGTCATTATAAACCTCAAATGATAGAAATTATAGGATATATTAAATGAAATTCATGATCAATTGGAAAATGAAAATACACCCATTAGAAGAATATATTAATTAAATCAAATATATGATGATTTAAGTAATAACCTAATATAAGGGTTAATTAAATTTATATAAAGGGTTAAATTGAACCTAGACCACATACATATAAGAATAATTTGAATTTTAATATTTATCAATCCATTTGGAGTTTTATAAATTAATATTTTGGAAAGCATCTCTATTGAAATCAACACCATAGTACGAAATTATTTACCATAATTTTTTTTTATTATAATTGAGATTATTTTTCGTTGATCCTAGATATTTATTAAATAATAATAATTTTCATATGATATTATATTAAAACAATGGATTGAATGTTGATTTTATAGGATAGATCCAAATTTAGTTTACAACAATTATCAATTAATGGTCCATCACCCACGATCTAAACATTTATACTATTTAAAAATATGGGAGGATCTATAGGTTTTTGGTGATCAATAATTATTTTTCCACACTAAATAACTGAATATAAACTATGTTTGGGCAGAAATTGAGTAGTAATTATTGAATTATGAAATCATGATGTATTCTTAGATGTAAATTGAAACTTTCTGGCTATACTAGGAATTTAACCAATTTATTTCCAATAAAACATGTATTTTATTTTTGGAATATTTTATTAGATGAATTATGCAACAACTTATTATCATACAAAAAGTTTATATTAGGTCATAACTATTAATATATAACAAAATTATTTGTAAATAAACTCAAAATTATGTTGGAAAAAAGTCAAACATCACATACTCTTACAACTCATCTCTAAACAATTTTTTTTTGATTTACATAGACCATCATAAATACATTTTTCTACATAGTAAATATATAAATACCAATATTTTCAAAATATTTTAAATTTAATAGTTATTAACTTTTTAAATACCTATTAATATATTTTGGTTTTTTGAATTTATATAGTATCATTCACTAATTCACAAACCTAATATGGAAAACCATTTCCATTATTTGTTTCATACAAAAATAACACATAACCAAAATACATAAATAGTCTTGACTTTTTTTGTAGGTAAATCTTACCATATATAAATTAATCCATTTCTATATGATGAAATACATAGTATTTTTTCATTTTGTCTTTATCATCTTATAGTGATTTAGAAGATATTTATAGATCACCATATCATTAAATATTATCATTAAAACATAAATTGAAATATATAGATTTATGTTTATCTGAAATATATTTTTTAAGTGTATAAAATCACAATGGCCGTCATGTGTTCTTAATTTTTCAGTAATCAATGATTATCCAAGAAAAAATTAAACATATTTGGTATCCAAATTGATTGTGATGAGCATCTCGTGCTTCTTAAAAAACAAATAAATGTTGAAAAATTGGAAAAAATATTAAATATTAATTTTTTTTAATTTTTTAATCCACTAATTTATAAATAATGAAGAATTTTGTATTTTATTTTGAAAAATTATTCTTTTTTCTAATTTTTAAAAAAACATATTCCAAGTTAGAATTAAATTCATTCATGGAAATTAATGTGGGATTAATGGGTCTAAATTTTTATTCTTGTTTTTTTTTTCATTTGTATTGTTGTTTCATATACCAATGTATAAAATATGAGTGGTTATTAAATATAATGAACATGCTAGATCATTTTTATAAAAATAGTTTATGAAAATGTACTGCATTTGTGGATTAAAATTAGAGACACCCAACCATTCATACATGATAATTTCATTTAAACAATCGAGAATAATCTCATCTATAATGGAAACTCCAAATACTTATTTTTCATATTCAATATAGGAATAATTACCATCTATTAATGTTTTACTCACAAGATTCTAATTTTTATATAAGTCGTATTGTATCTAGTGGGGTTACTGTAATCTCAAAATGTCCTTTTCATATTGAACCACTAGATTTTCATGATCAAACATTTTATTTCCCCATAATTTTCCATTCATTAATACTGATACTCAATTAGGGCATTCTTCATCGACTATTAATAGTATTAGATTTGGAAAAAAAATTGTTCTAAATTCCCAAATATGGGAATGAAATTTTTTAAGATAAAAAAGCCATTCATTGAATTTTAGAATATCATTATAGACATTAGTTTCATCGAAATAATCCAGAAGAATACAAAACACGGTTCTTAGATCATGTTATACATCAATATCATCTATCACATGTTCATTTCATCATATAATATTTTTAGAATGTATCTCGGGATAATTTTCCCCATAACCCTCAAAACAATTGGTTGTGTAGGTTTAGAAGGATATAAATCACATATAATTTCACAATGTAGAAATTTAGAAGTCTAATATTATTTATAGTTATTTTATTAAATGTTTTCAAAAATAGTTATGAATAAATTTATTACCATGTGTAATGAAATATGTTGAGAGGAATAACTAGCGTTAAAAATTGTTGGGTTATTTGGACGGTCTTGTAATGTTTTTTTATCATATCGGTTCCCTTAACCCTTTCATGTATACTGTTCTCCCAAACCATAATATGCAATATTATCTATTAATGAATCTATGTATGTTTCCATAGGTTTCATCCTCTCATATGTATGTGACGCTAGTAGGGCCACCTATTCATAAAAATTTGATATTTATTTTACTTTTGTATTACATTTTTATTTCATGATATCTAAGGCTACAAAATGGGAGTTATGGATGAAATATACTAGGTAAAATGTTTTCTTATGGTTTGTTTAAATATGCACCTAACTATGTGATTGTTCTACTGGTTCAGATAGTACATATTTTTCATGGGTTGAGTATGTTTTATAAAATATTTTATGTATTAAGGAAAATAGTAGTGCATCTATTATGGGGAGATGGTTCCTCCTTGATAGTATGTTCATTGTTTTCCAAACAATGCATCCAAACCATGCAGCATGTCCATGTCACATTAAAATTGGTACATTAATCATTTTCAACAATCTGTTTTAGGGAATTTGGTATTCATCTTCTTCCCATATTGCGAATATCATCTCTTCATTTGTGTGGAATATTTCCCACTACTTTTTTGGTGGGTTCCTCTAGAAATGAAGGTTCTTCTTATTGAGTTATTCCCATTTCAACTTGGTTTTATCCCTATTTCCCCCTTATATTTATTTTTCATCTAATTTTATGGATATTTCTAACCATAGAATTGGTGTCGGAATAATTTGGGTTATTTTATTTGGGTTTGGGTTTACTATCATGTCATTTTGGTGTTTGATGTATTTATAAAATATTCTACATGCTTATCATCAATAGAGACAATGTTGGAATAGAATCTATTTTATGTGTATCGATATAATAGTTTTTACCATATATAACATTTAATTTATGAATCACATTAGTTTTATGTTTTTTAATTTACAAGTACATTATTTATGGTTTTTTATATGACCTTTTGATGTGTTTTATGAAATTGTTAGGAAATAGGTTGTTTAATAATTTTTTCCAAATTAATGTGGCATGTGTGCACCCCATGTGTTTGATAAAATTGATCAAAGGGATTAAATGGTATTAAATGGATATATAAAATGTTTTTATAAATGGGTTTACCTTGTGTAGAAGTGTTTTATAAATTTTATATTTTTTTATAATGAAATGTTCATGAGAAATGAATTTTCATATATTAGAACCAATTAGGGATTATGTTTGCATGTAGTATCAAATGGGTAATTTGGCATGTAAGAAAGGGGTTTTATGAGGTAATGAGAGAGAATTTTAAGAGTAAGGCCGTGAAATATTATAGTTTAGTTTTCAAGGGCCCATGGGAGCCTTTGGGTGGGATAAAAATGGGATATTCCATTTGGTTTTCAAGAGACTATGAGAACTCTTATATTTCATCATGAGGAAGACCATAAGAGATCACACATTATTTATCCAGGTGGTATACTTCGTTAAGGCTCACTCACATTAAACCATTTTTAGATCCCTAGGTGCACTTACTCATTCTAGGATAGTTTATGGGCTCTATTCATATTATTAGTTCCATTATTGATTTGAGGATATTTGTTATTCCAATTTTTTATAATTGTCCATATGGTGATGTTGTTAATGAATATAAAAAATTATTCCTTGTTATTGGTTGGTTGAGAATGGTTTTTCATTATGATATTTTTCATTATTTTTACCATTATAAAAACAATTTTGGTTTTTTTTCAAATTGATGGAGAATGGAATTTAATAGAATATTTGAAACTGAAATATTTTCAATGTGGTTTAGTGCTTAAAAATCATTTGAAAACTTTTTTATTTGATGGGATGAGTAAAAGAGTAAAATTGATTCATGTTGGAATCCTACTGGATTTTTTTCCAGAAACAATACATACGACTTTATAGATATGATGAAATTATTTTTTGGGAATCAAATAATGTAAATGGAACAATATACCTGGGTGGATGTACTTTATTACCATCTTCTAGTGTTTTGAATATGAGACTTAGTCTAATGAATATGGCTTGTGAGAACATATTTGTGGTTTATTTATCCATTGGGATTATATGTGTATGCCTTGTTTAGTCTTATTCGAATTCATATGAGAAATGATAACTTGATACGAGATACCAAGAATATATCTAAATATATCATGTTTTGTATATAGTGTATATTTTTTATGGGATCTTCTTAAATATAAATTGTGTTCATTGGATGATTACTTTTATAATTTTGACCCCAATAATAATATTGGGAATTTCCCCTTTCATGGATGGATTATACAGGTTTACCCAAGAAAAAACCATTCCCAAGAGAATATATGTAGTTTTAAGAGCTTTTCATTGTCCCATGTCACACTAGAATACGCTTCTAGGATGTGGTGGAACATATTGGGTGTTGGGTTTTGTTGACCCTTGATAGTATATTACAAAATAATATTATAGAGGTTGATTTTTTTGGAGTATTTGGTAGACTGGATCTATGACCATTGAAACACAATAGGTAGGAATATGGGAGTGCAATTTCAACTAATATTCATGTTATGATTTTATTTTTATAGAGGTTTTTGGATATTGTGGTGGTTTTTAAGCATTATTATGGGTTTTTGATGATATATTGTATTATTTTCAATCAATATGTTTAATTATTGTTTTTTAAGGTGGTGTTTTGATATTTGGGGTGAAAATGAGGAGGTATTTCATAGTTGTATGATTAGTTAAAACAGTTTTTAGTAATTGTATGTAGCCAGTGCGGCCATAACATAAAAATATAATAACAACCACATGGTTGGAACATATTATGAAAAAATATGACGAAAAACTATTCACATTGTGAAATACATAATATTTTTTATATTTTTTTATTTTTCTCATTTACTTTTTCTTATTGTGATATTTTTTCGTGATGGTACCCTTAAATAGGGTTTCATTTGTTTCTTTTTATGTGACATGATATAAAATTATTCTACATGAGTTCTTGGGTTTTCATATTATAGAATATACCTCCCAAGATAACCACACCTTAGAGTAGAGAGGGTGATATGGAGAAGACATCATTGGTGAACCCTCACCTAGATTTAGATTTGGAGGATTTTTTCATTCATATAATCAAATAATTATAATGGTGTGGTGGTTGAGGTCTAACATTAATAGTGGACTACTCTAAGGAGTTTATGAGGGAAAATAAACGGGTGATACATTATGATCGGAGACCAATGATCCCAAGGTGTGGTGGAATTTTATTGAGGGGGTCTATGAGTTACTAAAGACACATCAGACCTCTAATATGGGATTCGCAATGTATTTGATTTAAGAACTATGTAATAAGTTATTAGAATCTATCTTTTTTTTTGAGGAGTTAGGGGGATCATATGTAGACCAATTCCATGGTGTCATTTAACTGGTGGTTCTCATGATAAAGCTTGTGGGAAGAAAATACATGTGAGTTCTTAAGGATGGAGTAAGGGAATATTTCGATGATGGTGTATGCCATCTAATTTTATAAGCACTTTTATCTATATCTAGATCTACATGAAAATGAATAACTCATGTCATGGATTTTTTAGATGTTCTGGAGTCTATATATTTGTGCTATGATAATCTTCTCTTTCTTCTAAACTACTCATTGGTGGTGGAAATGGAATCAAATGAATAGATTTCTTACTTAATAGGATATGTCTCATTGTTTTTTATCTAGTGAGTGGTATATCGAGAAATTCATCTTTGCAGATGTGGGATTTTAGTGAGACTAATTGAGGCAGTGCCAAGAGTTTCCAGTTGAAATCATGTTTATATCCTATATATTTCATTAGTAGTAATCCATTTGTCTACTATTAGTTTGAAAAGTGTAAACATGCTAGTACTCGATTCCCTCTAACTTGGAGAGTGTTCCCTCAATGTTGATGTAAAAATCATTCTCTCATGTTTATTGAACATACCCTAAAAAATGATTAAAAGATCATTCCAGACTCTCTGGGCCTCATAATCATGTGTCGTTGAATTTCGAGGTCTTGTAATAATTGCATATAAATAGAAAAAATATAGAGAAATTTTGAGATCTTAAATTCTCCCCACCATTGGTATTTATGTTCCCGAAAGACAAAAAAACAATTAAACAAAAAGATGGTGGTACTAAGCATTAATCTCAGAATATCACTCCCATGTGCTCCCCTGGAGATTCTGGTGCTGCCATCAGATGTGCACTAGTTTAATCTACCACATATGTAGGACACGCTCCGGTCAATCATCCATCTCTACTGGGATCTCTACAATGGTCACCCCATCGTCAATGCCCAGCTCTCCCCAGTTGATGACGTGTGATGGATCATGCACGTACCTCCTCAACTATGATACATGGATAACCTCTTGCACCCGGTGCATATGTGGGGGAAAAGCTAGGTGGTATACCACCACACTAACTCTTCTCAGGATTAGAAAAGGTGTGATGAATCGTGGATATAGATTTCCACCCCTGCCAAATCTCTATAATCTTCATCGGGGTGAAACCTAAAGGAACACATGATCTCACTCTCAAACTCAAAGTGTCTCTATATCCTATCGACATAAGACTTCTACATACTATATGCAGTCCACATCCAATATTGGACAATCTACACCTTCTCGGTGGTAGCCCGTACAAACTATGGACCAATGAGTGCCGAATCCCTTGGGTATGTCCTACATATGGGTGATCTACAAGGCCTTCCATACAAGGCCTCAATCGGTGTCATGGAAATGTTGAAGTGATATATATTGTTTTATGAAAACACCAAAAGTGCATGTTTGTTCTTTGAACTATGACCAAATTCATGGATGCAAGAATGGATAATGTCCTCAAAGGTCTATGTGGTTTGATCTGTTTAACCATCCATCAAGGGATGAAAAGTTGTTCCCAAGTGTAGAATCATCTCAAATGCCTCATGCAACCCATTCCACAATTGGTATGTAAAGTTGGAATCACTATACGAGATAAGCATTGATGGCTCCCCATAGAGCTGCACTATCTACTGGATGTAGAGGCATTCCATGCACTCTACCTATCCCTACTAATGGATGGGTAGAAAGTGAGATGACTTGGTGATTTATTCAACGATCAACAAGATAGGTTTTTGACCTATAGACATACATGGTGTCTATTTCACAAATTCCATCGAGATACCATCCCATTTTCACTCTGGTACCTCGAGTGGCTGAGTGAAGCCAGCTGAAACTTGGTGCCCGACCTTCACTTGCTGACAAGTGGGGCATCATGAAATGAAATCAGCCACTGATTTCATCATCTATGGACACCAGTATTGACACTGGAGTTCCTAGTACATATTTTCCACACCAGGATGTTCCTCTAGAGGGGACTTTTTGAAATCTATCAACACCTAATCTTGTAACTTCACTAGCACTACGATGTGCCCTCTTAAAATGATGATGTGCACCCCACATATTGAATATCATTCAGAAACCCATCCAAAGGATATCTGAGCACTTCGAGCCTTGTAGTTAACATCCCCCAGTTGTGTCTCCCTAATTCACTATAAGAGTGGGGGTTAACAGTCCTGGACTGGAGGTTAATAACTTCACCATCATCCATGAAGGATATCTACATTGTGGTTAACTACTATGTCGCCTCACTTAGTATATGCAACTCCTTCCTCCTAATGAGTTCGTATACCACCACGTTCCCCATTCCAAGGGTATAAAATATCTCAAAATCATAGTACTAGATGAACAATATCGCATTATACAGTCTCAGGTTCAGGTCCTTCTATGAGAAGATATACCTAAGACTCTTATGCTTGGAGTAAACGGTGAACCACTCACCCATCAAGTAGTTCAGCCACATCTTCAACGAAAATACCACTACTACATACTCCGGTACATGGGTCCCGTTGTTATTCTATGTTACCTCAACTTTTGTGATCCGTAGGTGATAAGATCTCTCTCCTTCATCAGGAAAAAACCAAGACTAGTCCCTGATTCATCGCAGTAAACTGCATACCCCACACCCTCCGCTGCTAGTATAAAGATGGGTGCACTAGAAAGTCTTTTCCTCAAATCCTATAAACTCTGGTAGAATTTATCTATCCACATGAAGGGAAGTACATTTGGTATCAATTCTGATAAGGGTGGTTCTACCCTATAAACATCGGACACGAACCTCTGATAGTAACCAACCAACCCAAAGAAGCTATGCACCTCCTTCATGCTCTTCGGTGGATCCCAATAAAGCACTTCCTCTATCATCGTTGGATATACTGAAACTCCATCCTCTGAGATGACTTTTACAAGTAAATAGACTGACCAAATACAAATAAGAAACTTTTAGAACATACTATAATGTTGGTTCTCTCGTAGTGTATCCACGATTATCTGTAGGTGTACAGAGTGCTCCTCCTCCAATGTTGAGTACACCAAGATGTTGTTGATGAATAAAATGAAAAACCAGTCGAGGTAGAACTAGAAAACCATATTCATGAAGCCCATTAACACTTCTATGAAATTGGTCACACTGAAAGGCATCACTAGGAACTCATTGTGGCCATACTAGTCCCTGAAGGCATTCTTCAGCACAACCGCATCTCGTACCTTGAGCAGGTGATATCCAGATCTACGGTCATTCTTGGAGAACAACTTTTCTCTCTTTATAATGTCTAAGATGTCATCAATTCTTGTAAGTGGGAACAGTTTATACACATTCACCTAGTTCAGGTGTTGTAAGTCCACTAACAACCTCAAACTCCCATAAGCCTTCTTGGGAAAAAGCACAAAGGCTGGACATAGAGAAACATTTGTCCTTACGAAACCCTTCACCTACAATTCCTCTAGCTATACCCTCATCTCATGGAGCTCTGCGTGTTTAATTTGATATACTGGTGTAGATATCGGAGTTTTCCTAGGGTACATGTTGAAACAAAAGTCTATCACTCAACGAGGAGGTAGTCCTGAAGCCTTATTAGGGAAAACATCCTCATACTCATCCACCACTTGAGGGAATCTTGGAATCATCTCCTCCACTACACCAAGGGTGAATGTATCCATCCAGAGATTAATTGGCTGACCAACAACTGAAAATGTCTGTCTTGCACTGTAATGGTTTCCTTCTCATCGAGGATAGAAAACCTAGTCCCATCTTCATGGACACACCACACTGTATACCTAAAATTTTCGATTAGAGAATGGATTGTGGATAACTATTTATTACCCAAGATGAATTCTTAAGGCCTCAACACTAATACTAGGATCTTGCAGATGAATCTCTCACCTACTAGAGTAAGCTCAGACATCCTTCATGAGTGTGTAATCATCGAATCCCCTCTCGTAGTAGTCTCTATCCATAAGGATTGAGAAAACAGCTTTATCAGAATTTCTGAGCACTGAATGAGTGTCGTGGACAGAAAGGAGTGACTAGTACCTATTTCTATATGTATTGCATCTAGGTTAGAGAAGACATAGATCATACCTCAGACCATCTCTAGAGCACCGTGGTCATAAGCCTCCACTACATGGAGATGAGCTCACCCTTGTCTTCCTGCTCCCTGAGGTTGGGGTGGACCAACTGGGGGTGTTTGCAGTAACATCATGAACTATCACCCACCGCCTATCACTAGACCATCTCCCCTTCCAAGTCCTCCTCCCTGTCGACCTCCTTGATTGAACAGTTTCCACTGCCTCAATGTCCCCTTGATCATCTACTAGTCATCTATATGGCGGTTTGGGAAGTCATGTTTTATGTCTTAATACAAGACATGCGAGTAGAAATGCATGGCCCCTATCTGACTCCCTCTATCATGGGAGCCTTGAACTGTTGACCCTATGTCCAGAGGTCATCCTCTGAATGACCTATCCCTTATAGGTCCTCACATCAGTTTTCTCGTTCCTGCCGAAGACACTGTCTCTTGGGGTTTTCTGGTAACTCTAGCTGCGGGGACCATCTCCACCAGGAAGATCTCCATCATAATATCTATCTCCTGCACTCCGACCACGGTAGGTATACCATGATACACCACAGATACCCTAATCTCCCACCTGAGTCCCTAATAAATAGTTTGAGACCTGAAAAAATGGCATCGCACCATATCAATAGAGTAGCAGGAAATATTTTTGAACCTTGTTGAGTACCCGACCACCATCATTCTACCATGTTTTAACTAGATAAACTCCTCGATGTGCACATATCCATGGTCTTAGGGAAAAAATCCCCCCAGAAAAGCCTCTCGATGTCCACCCATGTTTGGGTCACCTCATTGTGAGTCTGGATGGTCCAACTCCACCATCTCCCTACTAATCACTGAATAAGGATTGCTTCAAATAACTCCATCTAGTCAAGTGGTGTCCTCACTAAGTGGAAGACATACATGAAAATCACCGACCATTCCTCCGCGACATGAGGATTCGTCTCCCCCTGAACCTAGGAGGTCTCTGACTTGGAAAATCTTGTAGGGAACTGACCCTATTAACGTCCTCAACCAGAACAGGAAATAGAAGATGTTGACCATCATGTGGTGTAATATAGGTGCACCACCTGGTTGGGACATTTCTTGAACAAGTCCATGAACAGATGCCTCGTTACTAGGTGGGTTTTCCTCATGACCTCATATCAGGATCCTGACAGGTCGTCCATATGGAGGAATCATGAGATAGATTAATATGGACCACGATTAGAAGGTTATATTGGGTGATCAGAGTCTTATTCAAAAATAAAAAGTCACTTATGCAACTAGTGTTTTCATTTATTGAGCCGAAAATAGAATTAAAGGTCCTCATTATTAGATACATCATCCATATCACTAACACTAGACTCCCCAAATCTGAATTTAAGACTCGCAACACTTAACATTATTGCCCCAAAACAAAAAAACAGCCCTCCAATCATTGAGGGGGGACCGACTGCCCTCTGATACCACATTTTAACAACCTGTCCTCTGGGGCCCGTGTTGTGACTACACCAAATCCCCCTCTCAAAGGCTAGGGGATGGTGACTAGCACCAAAGGCATCAACCTGTATATGGGAGGCATTTTCTTATGTACCTATATGAACACATATGCCCAACCACATACCAACATAATGAAATGAGTAAAACATGTAGCACTAAAACAAGGCTATATGCGAGAACAACTAAATGTATGTTGTTCAAAAAAACCCAAAAAGGAACTAAAAACAACAAGTACAATAAGGAAACCCTGATGGCCATCTTCAAAAAACCCCTCCTGATCATGAGAGTAGTGAATCAACTGGAAGCTAAAGTTGTATTCCATGTATGCCTGGTCCTATTGGGCACTGCCTTGTCCAAGGCCACCAATTCCACTGTTGTAGCATTTGTCTGTCCCATCTCCCCGAGAACCTCAGTCGAAACATTGGTTGTCTACACCAGAACAAACACATACGGGAGAAGCCCTTGCAGGGGTGAGTCACACAACACTCAATTGGGACCCCGAAACAAAAAAAAGGAATGATCACACACAATTTCTTAACATAAAGAATGAGACACAAGACAACTCACATTAGGTATATTCAAGGGAAGTAACAGTAGAATCATCAGTCACATCATCAAACATCCAAACTACTGGAAAACACCTCCTCTAGCGAGTATAGTGGGTCTATCAATTCACAAAATGGTACGTCCAACTATCCCTGGACTACATAGGTACTCCTCCACATCGAGTACTGTGGGCATAAAAATTCACAAATAGGTGCTTCCCACTAGTCATAGCCTACTGAGGTACTCCCCCTAGTCGTGTATCATGGGAATGGAAAGTTGTGGAGAGGTTCTTCCCATTGTGGTCCTACAAATTCATAGATATTTACTTCCCAATGGGCCAAAAGTCAGCAGTCTTCAGGTCTTAGCCATCGGTAGTGTTCTGTACATATTTCTCTTGAGAGAACCACTCATTTATCCCTTTGTCGCATCTCTTCTTCAATGATAGTCACCATAGAGTGTGCAAAAACATCATCCTCATAAAAAGGCTCCCACCTCCATAAATGGATAGTCAATCAAAACATGAGTTTTTCTCGATATGAGCGTTTTAGTAACCAGGGGCCCAGTTGTGATGGGGGCCAGCATGACCTGGTCCACAAATCCGACCTACTCGACCTGGGTGTCCCACAATCCTTGGTTCATTTAGAAAGATTAAAACCAATATGGTGTGGGTCATGATTAGTCTCATATTTTCTATCCAGTGGGTCAAGCCCAATAGGTCTCACAGGACCTATCCCAGTTGGTCATGGGTCGATCTCATCAGGTCTCCCTACAACCCAGTCTAGTCCATCCCAAGCCGAAGGGGGTGTGGGTCGGGCATGTCAGTATGGGTATGGCCTGCTATGTGTGGGTCTGGCCCATCGGTGCAGGCCTAGCCCATTGGCTCTGGTCCGGCTCTGTCAGTGCGGTCTAGACCAAGAGGCTCGGGTTCGGCCTGCTGGGTAGTGAGACATTCCCACCCGCTTGGGGCTCATCCTGCCAGTCTGGGACCAACCACGCAGTGCGGCCAATGGTTCTGACTAGACCAGAGGTGGCATGGCTGCCATGTCCAGCTCCCCTAGTTTCCCCACAGGTGTGTGACCCATCCACCAATCGTGTTTGATGGATCGCGGCTTCGACATCAACATAGAAGGCTCAGACGTAGGCCTTCCCTCTACATGGTTCCCCGCATAGCACCATGTCCTCTAGTGCACTTTAGTGGCTTACCAGTTCCATTTTCCCAGTTAACACGGCCCATTGGCATGGTCCGCATCCTCCAAGTCTCCACTTTTGTCGGAATGGCGTTTGGAAGACCCCCAAACACACTCCAGTGGTCCGTTCTTCAATCCATCTGCGTCTATGGCCCTCCAAGTTGTTCCCTCCTCACCACGAGGATCCCAAAATAGACTTTCCATCATTTAGAGGGTACGAACACCAATAATTCTTGTGAAGAGGTTCTCAAGAATTGTTCATGTCGGTCAAGAGACTCCACATTAGTTGTTTGAAGATGAGGGAGGTTTGGTGAGTTTCTGATCAATCATATCATGCCCGGATTTGGATCCCGAATAAAATAACCCCAAGAATAAAATACTATCCCTCATAACTCATGAATTGTAGTTCAAAATATTTATGGGTTCCTCAGAATTCTTTATTCTTAGAAAAGTATTGGGAAGAACATCAAATCAATAACCCCAACCTCTTATGATATCACATTTTATGACATTCTTCCTCGAGGGATTAAGACGTCGACATCGCTTCTCAGTTCCGATCATCGAAAGGCAATGAAAAAGATGTTCTACTGGTGTTCATAATTCATTGGTGGATGTCCATTAGAGGATCACCATAGAATCCTAAATTTTTTTAATCCATGTTTCCCCAGAGTTTCAAACTAAAAATTGGAGTATGATTCAGTATTTCTATTAAGATGTGACATCGCATTGTTACACTATTTTATTTAAGAAACAACATCACTATTATGCGTCATTAAAGCATCCTTATGCTACGAGTATATTATCCATTAATGATCTGCATTAATGTGTATCATCATCACCTCATGGATTCCCCACAACGTTGCGGCCTTCTACTCAATTGTGAGAAAAAAAATCAATTAAATATTTTATATTATTTCAATATTTTCTATAAAATTTGGAATATTAATTTTTCTGCCCAACCCTTGCCAGCTGATGTTATTTCATTTATAGGGGAATCCTGAAATTATGAATTCAATGGTTCCCTTGGAATTTTTATCCATGAAATGCTTTAGAAATACAAAATCTATCTCGCACGTTATCTGAATGAACTTTAAAATAGTTTATAATCCTCTTTTGGGATCTCCAGTCCTCAAAATCACGTGTCTTCAAATATCATGGAGTCTAAAATATTTCCTAAAAAATATATTACATGGATATTGTCAGAAGTTACATTGACCAAAAAGGGGGTAAAGTTTTAATTGTCAAAGTCACGTGGGAATGAATTCTATGAATCGATGTTGTTGAAATAATCATATATCTTGATCCTACCTATGACATGTGGGGAGTAAAAAATGTTTTTTGATTCTTCTATGATAGTTCATGTTGATGTATTAATTCATAGAGAACCATTTTTGGAATACAGGTCTCTACAGTTGAGGTCACATGAGTGGAACTACCCTGTAAACAACTTTGAGTAATCTACACTAGTTTATGCTTTAAATTGATTTCCAAAGAATATGTTCGGTGAGATGTTTAATGTGTATACAGATCCTAATAGATTTATGTATGTCATATCCCAATGATGATGGATTCTATATATGAGGATATGGGTATAGTATATGTTGTCATTTAATTTTTATATAGAATATATACCTGAAAAAGGAAAGAGTGTAGTAAGTAATTTAATCAAGAAAACTTACACTCAAACTATTCAAGGATATAGTGCTGAGTTGAAGATAACGACTCTACTGGATAAAATTAATGTTGTGGTTAAGGAGAGTTTGGAAGAGATGACTCTTGTATCTACTTCAGTGGAGTATACTATTTAGATATTGATTGAGGATAAATGGTACAAGGATTTGGAATTCTTGACATTGAGGGAAATCCATAAAGGTGAGGAATGATCTTTAGACTAGTGCATATATGAGGATGAGATCAACAATGTCAGAAATCTTGTTTTGGGCCTAAGAGAATATGGGAGGAGATGATGTGATAATTTCAAGACACTAAGCTGGTGGTGCAACAAGGTATGATAATAAAATATTGTGTACACAAATGACTATTTTTTTGGAAAATTATGAAAAAGGAGAAAGTGGGTTTCATGAAAAATTCCACACAATTCAGTTGGTGAATACTTGGATTCAATGACCATGTGGTTTACAACTATTGTTTCCCAATATGAAATTGAACTGGGATGATGCAGCTATGAACATATTGGTTGGCCTCTCATAGATTCCTTATAAGAATGATGTTATTTGGGATTTTATGGACTATTTAAAAATGTTAGTGCATTTATTACCAGAGCGGGAGACCTTCTTTGTGAATCAGTAGTAAGAAATGTAGTTTTGGGACTTAATCCTCCTTCATGGAGTTCCAAATACTATTATTTCCGACCATGACTCAAATTTTACCTCATGATTATAAAGAGTAATATAGAATTAGAATGGTATATAACATTTACTAAGAATGGGTTCCACCCACAGAAAGATTAGAATTCATAGAATACTATACTTTTTCTCAAGGGTATTATATGAGCATATTTTCTAGAATTTGTTGGGTGTTGGGTTAATCACCAGCCACAAGTGGATTTTTACTATGATGACTGTTATTATGATATTTTTCAAATTGAATCATATGAGGTTATTTATGGTAGTCCAGGATGCTCCCATAAATTATGGATGGAGGTAGGTGAGTTAGAGTTGTTTGGATTGAGTCTCATGTTGAAGATATCAGAACATTTGTAGATGATCCAGAAATATATGGAAATGGCTCAGACCAGGTGGAATTAATATACACATATACATCAATGATCCCATGAGAATATAGATGGTGATCATGTATTCCTTGAGTTGTCTCCTAGATTGGGTCACTATAGGATACAAAGACAGGTAAATTTTAGCACCTGTGATTTTTGATCTGTTTTAGGTTGTGGATAGAATTAGTCCAGTAGTATACTGATTGGATCTTCCATAGAGCAAAAATGTAATGAATTTTGTTTTCAATGTGTCGTATCTTCAATAGTATCACCCCTTCCCTTATAATGTGATCGGTGTAAATGATATTGAGCATTATACTAATGCATCTTTTATGTATCATCTAATTCATTTTATAATACTATAGTGAGAATGTGTTTAGAGAATCATTGTGATGATTGTCCATGTATTATGAAAAAAGGTTCATGCTCACAAGGAATCATGACAGAGATAAAACGATTTGATGGATTAGTTACCCGATATTATTTACTCATAATCAAAGAGTTTACGGGAGTAAAACTAGAGGAAGAGTTTTTATAATATGGTTAGATTGTATGATCCAAACCATTTTTGGAGATGTCATGGTATTAGATACAAGTATTTTTATTCCTTTTTTGGGTACATTTCATTTGGGTTTTATCTCTGGACATGTTAAGGTGAAAATTGATAATTTTGGAGGGGGGGGGGTCATGTGCCGTATTGGTGCACAGTTTTCCAAAATCAGGTTCCTTGGCCAAGAAAACTGTGAAACCCTGGATAGAGAGGGTATTCACCAAAAGCACACATTTTTTAAAGCAATTTTCCATAATAGGAGAAAATATACACCCCCTACTCCACTATAATAGGTTCACATTTATGGTAAATGGTTTAGAAAATTGTGTTCCTCTTCTCAGCAGTCCATGCACCCAATTTTAATTATTATGGGTTTTGGTTTTTAAAATACCTGAACCCCATACTAACCAATAATCTACCCCACTATAACCAACCCCATTTCAATCATTTTTGGAGGTTACCAGATGCATTCCATGCCAACACTTCCACCGTTCATGGAAAATCGAAGGGAGGATTGAGGATTTGTTCCATCCCAAGTATATGATTTCTTCCTATTTGGATCTCTCTATATCTCATTCTCTACTCTCTCAGAATAAAGGAGGTATATTTATCAACTATTGGATATAGATCTTGATCCAGGTTTTTGAAATTATGATGTAAAAAATGGTGGATCAAGGTTTCAAATAGGTATGTTAATCGTCATTGCATTCTTGATTAATTCATGCCAATTTGGGGATATGCATTTGTGAAAATTATTTGTCAAATATTGGGATAGCTCACATCCGATTAAATATCCTTGTAGATAACCATCCAAGGGACCTGTAATTTGAGGTTGGAGATAATTTTTTTGTCCACTTATCTATGTATAAGGGAGTCACACGGTCTTTGTAAAAGGGGAATATATATATTATTTTCATTATCCACTTGGATATTCTTGATCAAAATTGAGTTATGTCCTATTGACTAGAACTATAACCGGCCCTATCACAACTAATTGACAAGTTCCACCCCACTGGATTAATTATGTACTATTTCTCTCACATGTTCTGAATCCGGAGGGGGTAAATTTAGAGAATGATCTATCTTATGAGGAGAAACTTTTGAAGATTGTGGACAGAAGAAAAATAGTATACACAATAATGGTATTAAAATATTAAATTTAATGTTGTGGAACCTTATTTAAGATGAGGTAACATGTGTACTAAATGATGCAATGAAACAAATATACCATCCTTTGTTTTCATCTTAGCGGGTAAAATTTATTTTGAACTATTATATTACATAAGGGGGGAAAATATAAGAATCCACAATTTTTTTCAATGGAATTTCCCTTCTGATAATATTAATGTTTCGTATATTGTTTTGTAGTGTTATATAAAGTGCATGCCCCTAATAATAAATCTAACAACATTTTATAATATTTACTTGATCATTAAATTTATTGAATAAATATAACTTCAATAATTAAAAAAATTGATGTGGTATGAATTTGGGTTTATAATAATTTTAATATGAAAATTTCAACTTACTCAATCCCCTTGAATGGCCTCACTCAAAAACAACATAGCAGAAATAAAACTAAGTATTAATAATGAAATATCCATTTTGAAAATGAAAACTTATATAACCTTGAGATAATATAAAAATAAATGAATAATGGATTAAATATTAGTTATTTATAGATGGTAGGGAACCCATATGAAAATTAAAATTATAAACATTAGAATATTTATAGGATCATAAAATATAAATATTATAGTTTGGAATAGTAAAATAGTGGTAAAAATAGTAACATCACATACGTAATAGTAAAATATTATTTAGTTATCTTATAAATTTATAATATATTAAATTTATATCACAATACAAATAAAAAAATGTGTTCCAAATAATAAAATATGTGTTTGGATTTTTTTAATACAGATATTATTAATTTATATTTTTATTATTAATATTTAAATTTCAAAATGTATATTCCTTCATAATATGGGTTTATAAATTGTATTATGATTCATTAAAATTATAATATAATTATTTGATTCTAGATTCAATTTTTTATTTTTTAAAAAAGATATCATGATATTAAAGTTAATATATGTCAATTAATTTATAAATTTAATTAGAATTTAATTATTATCATATTTAGTAAATAATTTTATAAAATTGATTTAAATTTGGATAGTACATTTAAAAAAACAATATGGTGAATTATTAGTATTTTTCTATAATAGTTTTTTTGGTGATTTGTAAAATATGACTAAATATGGTATTTATCATTATAAGTTAAATACATGAATTAATGAGTCGTGAATGATGTAAAAAAATTAGTTCTATATCACATGAAAAAATTATTATATTTCATCACAGGAATAAACATTATTGATATTCTAGTGAAAAAATAAAAAAAATATGGATTGTTATAATAAAAAACACCTCTCTCTTCATCATATAAACACCACCCATCACCACTCTTTATCCTCAAGCATTATAATTCTTGGATCAATCCACATTTAAAAAAAATCCACCTCAAAATCATATTCCATAAATCTTAGCTTTTCTAGTCTCACCATTGATCATTCTAAGGGGCCATAAAGAGAATCTTAAGATGATACTCCCAAAAAATGAGGTAAATTCTTGAAAAAAATTCCCTTTATAGTTTTAATCTTATTTAACCACCCTCATATGTTTTCTATATTCCATGAAATAATAACAAAAATATCAAAACTATACTGAAATTTCCATATTATGGTGGAATATCCATCTTTTAACCTCACATCGAGTATGTTTAAAATGAAAATGATTAATCATAATATGGTTGTATCACCACCCCCATATACAATGAATTTCATTTCCATCCAAAACATTTATTCCTTGTTTCACATAACTTTATATGTATTAATATGTTATATAAAATAATATATAACTTATTTTAAATTTTAGATTGGATATAAGTCAATAATATTAAATTCAACCATATATCTTCATCGTGGTTGGACAATCGCCTTAAGAAATTAACTGTAAAACGATAATATTTATACTTGACGAAAAATTATCATTTTAATACAATTTGTTAATTATAATCAATTAAAAATGTATTAATGATATAGAAAAAATGTAATTATAAATTTATATTTGTGTAACCATATTATAATAACCCTAACACTTACTTATAAATTAATCACACCTTCAAACTGTGAATAAAACGACCTTATGACAGTTTATGTAGACTCTCCTTCTCAATAAAATGAATCTTGAACAATGTTAAATCATTGAAATAAGTATACTATAATTGAATTTGGTTCTCAATAAAGAGTTAAATAAATATAATTTGACTTCTTTGTATGTTTACTCACTGTGAATAGTGAATCACAACATGTTGTAATGGAACATCTCAAATACCCTCCTTTATTTTATGTCATGCATTTCTCTCTAAATCCCACTTAATAAAATTATAGTTTTAATGAGTTGATTTAATATTCTATATATATATAATCCTCTAACATATATAACTTATATTTTTTACCTTTTGGGTGATATAGTCATTTTTAATGTCTTCTTCTCAGTTTCATTTTATCATCAAACCCAAATAATTGGATTTTCTCTATTTCATAGCTTATATCAAACACCACTACATTAAGTATTTTAAACCATCTGAGAATTATAACATTCCCTTTTTATTATGGAAAACCTTATTATTTGATTTCAATTTTGTGGAAATTATTATGAACTTTCCCCTACTTAAGGACTCATTATCCTTTACCGTAAAACCCAGCATAAGAGTTACATTTCAAAAGTTTCAGATCCAGTCCATTTCATTTCTTCACTTACCATGGAAGTCATTTTTCATGTACTATGCTTATTTTTAACTTAAAAACATAAAATAATGATGTAATCCCTTAATTAATATAAACCATTATGATATTTCGTTTGGTTATAAGATATTGTTATTTAACATATTTCATTCCATGGGTGATTCTTCTAATTACATATTATGGTTGATTTATTATTTTGTTATATACATTATTATAAAATATATGATCAATTGGTCCATATTATAATCTTAATCCATTAGAAAATTTTTACATCTAAATAGTTTATGTGTTTCAGATTAGGGAGTATAAGAAATCCATTATGGGTCTTTATGGACTAATTTATGATTCCTTAACAATAAACCTACACTTACTCATATAGAGTTGTGTATTATACATCATTGTCATGTTAATTCCCATAACGTGTTTTCATATCACTATTTTTAATTATGTATTCTGTAATTTACCCTATGAAATTTTAGAATCCCATTTCTATTTTGGAGTACCTTATAGATATTGAAATAATTATTTTTTATTCTAGTTCAATGTTTGTCTAATATGAACCTAGTCTCCCAAAAAAAGAACACCTTTATATACTATAGGTCTTGTATTTGGATTTTTTATGTTACAAATCATATTCTACTATTTGTAAGAGGTCTAGGTCAATATTATAAACCCCATACAGATTTATAATTATTTAATCATTAATGTTCTATACACATCAGTGAATATGAAATTTTCTTAAATAAAAACCATGAGTTCATTATTCATTGATGGAAAATGAGAACATATAAAGAATATTTTTTAATACATATTTAATACAATCAAGGATCTACCAACAACATCGCTATATTCTACAATTATAAAAAAACAACTACATGAAATAATTCATAAATAATGAATCAAAGACAAGAAATACAAATAGATTTGGATAATGGAGTCTATGGATAATATATTGTTAAAAAATAATAACATATTATTAATGGAGTATAATATCAGTGAAATATAGTTTCACTTGTATATGATTTCATAATTATTAGAGTAAAATAGATATTAATGAAATATTTCAATAAAAATATCAATAATTAAATGGACACTACAATATAAAGGTATAAAGATATGGAAAAGGGAGAGAAAATGAATGCTTACGTTGGCATGTTAGTAGCTTATGAAAAGGGTAAAATAGATTTTATAGATTGTCACTCCAAGATACATAATTGTTTTAATATAATATGTTATTATAAGATAATAAAATGTTTTTCTAAATTATATTATAATATATAAATATAATTTTAATAATAAAGGAATCGATGTGAATATTAATCCCTACCATATATAAGCCTCTTTTATTAGAACCAAACACTTTAATATCAAAATATATTAATGATTTAATAAAGATATATTTGGGATACTCATTCAATATGATGTAAATATAATGGTTTTATCAAAATGGGAGTAGTAGGTGGATTTTTATATGCATGGTGAGTGTAATTTCCTAATCCAATATGTTGAATAGTTTATTATCCATAATCATAGAGCCCCGTTACAAAACAATTGATCCCTATTTCCTCTTATAATTCTCCAATATGATTTTTATGTCCCAAAATAGGAAAACATAACGACCTTTTACAATTGGTGTATTTCTTATTTTTATATATGATGTTATATTTACCTCCAGGTACCATATTTCTCTATTTTATTACCATATTTTACTATTTATAACAAAAAGTACCAATTACCACATAACTAATTTTTACATTCTAATTGAAAATAAGTAATACATTTAATCAAATTAATTGTTTAATTATATTTAAAATAAATACTTCTTAAAAGAGTTTTTGTGATATATATTACCCAAAAAAATTATATTATTATTCTAATTACAAAATTTTATTTCTATGGAATGATTTATCTAAATTGATAACATAAAATATAATTAGATTCATATAATTTTAAATTAATATTCAAATGAAAATTATCAACTATTTATTAAATATTTCATTATAAAAATGTTTTCTTAACTATTAAAATATACTTTTTACTATATCAACAACTATGTGATGACTGTTTTATTAGTTTATAAACATTTAAACACACATATATAAATTAAAAAATTTATATTATATTATATTTTAAAATACAATTTTACCTTTAAATAAAATATAATATTGTATCATATCAGGAATATGAAACAATACATGAGATTCAAAATGTAAATTATGAAATATTACATTATTCTCATTAATCACATGCTAAAATTACAATAAAATATTTTCAATATTATTAAAACATTTCAATATCTTCAAATATATCACATTTAATATATCAATAAAAATTAATAAATATGGAAAATGTAAAAATCAAGTTATCATAAATTTGGTAAAAGATATTTTATAAAATTATTTTCAGAAATCATAGTTCATAGACATATGAATATAATTTCATTTTGAAGTCTATACATGCAAACCATTATTATTAATTTTAGGAAAAAAATTATTGATGAATATATATATAGAAATATTATAAATATATTTAAAAAATTTAATTTATAGTGAATTATGAGATCCCAATTTGAGGCTTAATGTTATTTTCATACCATGAAAAGAATTTAATTATATAATATATTTATGTATAAATAATACATCACTTATATTTATGTATACATATATGTGAAAATTGGTGTCATTTTAGGATTATATATTGATAATGAGTATGTTATCAATTATTTTATAAGGAAAATAGAACTTTTATACCTTAATATTATAATTACAAAATAATTTTTTTTCAGAAAAACATATCAACTTCATAAATGTTATATTTTTCATATTGACCATGCCTCTTATACTTTCAACGACTGATAGAATCTAGGATTGAAGATATTAAATTTATCTAATGTTACTTGAAGAATTTATCAATACATTTTTAGTCATTATTTTACCAATATAAATCGAAGTCTATTCCATGGAAATTTGTTTCTTCATCTTAATGGAATTTCTTGATATATTCATCCCCTGAACATTAAATTTACAATCAATAATTTTTATTTTATTAAAAATTAAATAAATTTATCAAATATAAAATAATCTTATTTAATATAATTGTATAATAAATATTTTTTTAACTTATCATATTGACTTTTTTAGTAAAATTATAATATAAAATTTTTTCATTAAAAATAAAAAAAATTAAATATTTTAAAAAATTTAAAAATATTAGAATATATTTATACATAATTTTTTTATAATCCTAAATGTTTCTTAATGTATCCTTAGTTTTCCTTCTATTGATACTAGTTTGAATACCCTCAATTTTGGAACTAAAACCATATTCAAGTGGGTAACAATAGTTGGGATCCAATCCAATGATATAATCTCTATAAAATGTTGATCACATGCGATACAATTGGACTATATTAAATCATTTAATTTTTCAAGATTGATTAATTTTATTTAGTTTGGACATGCAGAATCTATTCATTTTAAGATTACAGGAAGAGGGCATAGGTTCATCCTCAAATCTCAGAAGACCTAGAGAATGTTCATGCTTCTATAATTTATTAAAACAAATAAATCAATATATATGGTAGGGAATCCTGATAATTTCATCAACAAATAATTAATAATCTCACAATATTCTTTATTGAAAAACTCTAAAAATAAAAACCTAATACCTATATCTTTAGTTTCCATGGATATTATTAAAAATATTATTTTATAATATTTTCAACATTGAACATAGGCACTCTTCTCACGTGATACAATTTTTTAAAAATAAGACATAATAATCTTCTTTTTAACCTAGGGAATATAAAAAATGAATAGGTTAGTTAAGATTATCGTTAAGGGAAAACATAAGAGAAATAAATATAATATCATAAGTGAGAAAATTATGAACATGTTTTTATGACAACACAATCATGGTTCATTGACATAGAATAATAGAATCATTCTCAATAATATTAGAAAGCATGAGTCATAGAATAAAATTTTTATTATAACCTAAGTGTATTGAAAAAATATAAGAATATAAATGATAGAATATTTCACGTCTATTAATAATGAAGCTCACCTCATAATATTCTTGGAAAACTATATTCACATAACATAGTAGACTTGTGATGTACCCTTATATCCTTTCACATAACAGACCTTGGATAGGCACCCATATCATTTCTTGATCTCACTAGATATAAAACATTACCCAATTCAATGGTGGGAAAGGGGAATACCCATAATTTATTCACAAACCACCCATGTGTGTTTCACCATAACATCAAAACATTCATAACTCCATCATAGATTAATTAAATCTTGAAAAAAATAGGATTCATAAAAATATCTACAAGATATTATTATAACCCAACCATGGAAATAATTTTGATGAAGTTATTTCATAATATTCTATTCGAATCATCTGAAACATTAATGTATGTTGATAGTGACAAAACCTATTTTTATAAGATCTCTAAAATTTAAATGGGAAAATAAAAGTAATTAGACGTTACATTTTTTGATAACTTTTATAAAACTATTTATAAAACAAATAAATATAAATTTCATTTTTAATTACAAAATTCATAAAAAGTAATGTTTATTGTGATTTTTTTATAAATTTTTCGGAAAACATACATGTGAGATATTGGTAAAAAGGATTATTCTTTTCAATCTATTATGATGAGAATTATAATTACTAGAAAACCCATACCAAAAAAACTAAAAATTATTCCCTTGAAAACAAATTCATGTACATTGAAAATGTTCATCTTAAATAATATATGTAAATATCAGGTCATAGGTTAGTACAAATAAAAAGAATTATTTCATGAAGGAGAAATATTGATCATCAAAATCTGTTGTATGGTTGATTACTCTTAAAAGCATTAATATTTATATATTATGTACTACAAGGGATGTGAAATAGTAAGATTATGTGAAAAATGTATGAAACCACCATGTATATTATAAAATGAGGGCATAAAATTGAGTCTTTCTTTTCATGAAATCAAATATTTGGATATCTTTATATGATGTTCATGATAAGACTTAACAAATTTTATAAAAATAAAATAGTTAATAATAGTACAAAATGTACATAGTGGGGATCTTAAGGATGATATTATTCTATTACTATAAGAATAAAAACATAGATATATGAATTAGAAAATGAATCTGAAGAATAATATAGACATATATATTATGCATGAGTTCCTCAATTGAAAAAAAGATATGACTCCATTGCTATATGACTAAGTCAAAATAATGCGACTAGATATCTAAGGAATAAAGATCCATCTTCTAAACTAATAAAAAAATGATCTCTTTATGAAATATTTATTAATTTAAATAAATTATTGAATTCAACTTCAACTCACATAAACATATAGTGATTCTTTTTAATTTTTTCCTTATATAATGATAAAACATTGAAATTTATTCTATTAATTTCCAAATACTACTTTGCAGAAAAAATTAACGGATAAGATATGATCCTATTTGGATTAATAATAAAGAATTATATGAAACTAAAATGATAATAAGATAATTTGAGAAGAATATAGGTTACATTTATAAAAATAAACCTATTTAAAAATCTAATTTGAGACATAAATAATGTCAGGTTAATAAATCTATATTTCAAGATAATGATATTGAACATCATAAATATTTAATTACAAAAGGTTTTTTTAGTCTAGGAAATAAGTGTGTCCATTATTATCAATATATTTCATTTAAATATTATTAATTAATTTTTGGAAGGATTAAGCTATAATGAATTATAATATCAAAATAATATAAATACAATTAGTAATTCATAATTTAAAAATACATTTCAAATAAATAAATGATTATGTAGTAATAAATTTTACTAAACCCTTAAACTATATACTCTTCCCGTACCTTATCATCTATATATTAAGTGATAGTGTCAAATTATAAATAATTGGTATTTCATCGAATAATGTATTAGTTATCTCAGTCCAACATGAAAACAATCCATAATTTTATTGACTATACGTTTCATAAAACTCCATTTATGTTGTGGACATTTCATTTTATCTTTCAATAATATTATATAATATCTATATTAAAATAAAATATTCTCTAAAAATTATAATAAGTGATATTAGTATATTTACGTTTATTAAAATTACATAAACAAATATCTACCGATTAATTGTTGTTTATTTGGACTCTATCATCCTTGAAACATATTTATTTTACCTAAAAAATATTGTTATGTTATAAAAGTGTACTAATAACATTTATTTTTGATTAGATATTTTCCAATTATAGAAAAATCATCATTTTATTGAACCATAATATATGTTTTCTGATTTCTAAACTCACATATATTTCTTTGACCACAATATATGGTAGAGGATTAATATAATAAACGAAAATAGGCAATTAGTAATGCAAAAATATATATGCAAATAATTAATTGTTCTTCATTAGTAATATTTAAAAACATAGGAATAAATATGTGATATGATGTCCCCCAGAGTTCTATATCTATAGAGGGATGAGGAGTACACTCTACCGGAGGTGGGATATTTACAATAGCCAAAATCTAAATAGTAGATGAAGGAAAATGAATTGATGGTTAGAAAACCTTGTCTACAACCTTTTATAGATGAAGGTGGATAAATATATGGTTTTGGGAGATATGGATTATGAAATTCCTATATAGTGGATGATAGGAACGGGTAATAAGGGGAATGGTAGTATGAGTACTATCAATATGTTTGTACATGTGAAAATTGATATAGAAAAGTAGTGTATGTAAAATAATGATTTGGAAGAATCACATGATGAAATCATTGTGATTAAAGATATTTAAATTTAGTCTAAACTACATGTCATTCTAGTGAATGATGCAGTACAGTGGTTGGATGAACTATAGTGCCACCAATACTGTTAATCCCTATTATACTCTCATTTATTTGAAAATGATATAATCATCTCCTAAATATTGTATCCTAAAATAAAATGGAGTATTGTATAAAATAAATGATAAAAATGATAAATAAAGTGAAACAACATAAGATTCAAGCCTAGAATGTACTTATTGTAGTGGTTAAATGATACATTCCTAAATCTCATATTCACTGTTAATTTCACTGCATTATTACCCTGTTAATATTATCATAATCAGAAATAATGACCATGAAATTTAAATTGTATTTTTAGAGGAATATATATAATTCCATACATAAATAAAATAACTTGTGGTCTTAAAAAGATATTAAATGTGACACAACACTATTTAAAGCATGGATTTTAAAAAAAATCATGATATATTCATATATGGTTATCAATATGAAAAATCATTAGAATATTTCAAAATATAATTAAAATATTAATATTCTTCCATTTATAAATATTTTAAAAGGCATTAATTATTTAAATATTATCAAGTACAAAATTTCAAATCTGTCAATGCAATGTGTGTTCTGTTATAATTTATATTTTACAGTCTATGATAAAAATTACATCATTTATATCATCAAATGAAAAATTAGAATAAATAATAATATGTTCATCAAAAACATCACTATCATTTATACCATCGATACAAATATATCTCTAAATAACATCAAAAATAACACCCACCTATTTTTTTAATAGATCAATTACATAAAACAAATATTTAACATGTTATGCAAGAATACAACATTCATTAGTATAATTTTTAAATATAATATCAATCAGTATAAATCCATATTAATCAATATACTTTTGGGGATTCATTGAATCAACCACTTAAATTTAATCATTGGAAAATGATAATGTCTATAGTAATATAATAAAATTATTCTTTCAATAATGCCATAATATAATTGATTTTGTAATCAAGGATTAATCTCTGATTCAATTTCAAAAAAACATATTATGGTTATTTAGGGAATATAAGAATACTGTGTTGTTAGGTTACATAAAAATTTGATTATAATGAATTTAATTCCATTAAAAATCATTAATTTAAAGTCACGCACCACATTATTTGGACCAAATGACATTGAACTTATTTCACATGATGCACTATTAGTTGGTAAATCTATTACCCAAGAGATATCAAAATTGAATAATGAATAGATATATATGATTAACTTATCTATAAAATGGTTTTAATTAATATTGAAATTATTATGTTAGTAAATTCATTGATATGTATTTTTTCCTATTTATTAATAGATAAAAATTATTTTTCTTTTTTAAAATTTCAAAAAATATATGAAAATATCAAATCACTAATATTTCATATTATACAAGAAACATAATCAATGAGAAATTTCATATTTATAAGATTAGATACATAATGTATTCTTCAAGAGCACACTTGTAGAATAATATTTTTTAATAAACCATTTACCAATATTCATGTAATTAAATAAATAATTAATATGTTCCAAATATTACCCATGTTTTGAGATATGAAGGAATTGTATTCCCAATGGGATCATATTTCTCAATATTATTTGACATTATTATATTAGACCCCATAAAGATATTATCAACATATGATGAATAGAAATCCATTAATTATTCTGATAAATAGACTTTTCCAATAGTGTCTTTTGGAAGTCATTTATTTCTCACAAATGATTCCATTATGGAAATCAGTATTTCTATTATACACATATAGTAAATCAATATTAGTTAACCAAAAATTACTTATGTAGGAATATGAACAATCAGATGGATCATAAATGTGAAACATTTAGTGAAAAATTTATTTCAGCCATAACGAATAATACATGAATCGACATACAATTTCTACAGAAAACATTTTCAAGAATTATAATGAAAATATCACAAGGAAATTAAATAACATAATCACTAGTAACATTTAGGGAATATAAATGTAAAATAAAATGGGAATCATCTCAGGTAACATGTAACACCCAGAGTTAAAAAAAATCATTTTCGATTGTGTATATGGCATGAAACCTATATGTTTTTATATATTTTAATACTACAATATATTATGATAAAATTAGTTTCATATAAATTCAGTCTCTTAAAAATCATGTAATGCATGTAACTTCAGGTTTTAACAAACATTTTACTCTATTAAAATATAATAATTAAAATATGACCATAGTAACAAAGTTATATACTAGGAGGGTATGAATTTTAATAACTATATTATGAAAATTATATATATTATACAATTATAAAATAAATAAAATTAATATCCACTATTTGAGATACAATTTAAAAATTTTAATGAAAAAAATGTTTTATGGAAAACTGTATTTCTCTAAAAGGTGGTTAGTCACTATTTGTGCATACATTTTATAAATAATTTTTACAAATATTCAAGAATGTATTTTAAAAATAAAAAACCTTTTTTGAAATAATAATAATAATATTATATTAATTTAATATTTTGTTTTTTATAAATGTTCAATTTTTCATTAATAGTGAAAAATATGGAATTTTAATTGAAAATTTTCATTTTGATTTAATTATTTATAATGTAAATTTTTTCAAAATTGGGTTTCAAGTTAAAAAATATTAATTATATTTCTATTAATACGATTTATGTTATTAGAATTAATTTCATTTTGGATTTTTAAATTAAAACATTGTAAATGTTTGAACATTTTCTCATTAAAAACATGTTTTCTCATCAAGTCTGCATGATTAATTTTATATATAATATTTAAAATTATGTAATTTTAATTTTGAAAAATGGATTACTTTTTTGGAATAATAATATTTTTTATTATATAATATTTTTAACTTAATTATTTATCATAATAAATATAAAATATATTATGAAAAATATTTACCAATGTTAAGGTAATAATCGGTTTACTTAATAGTTATTCTAAAATGATATGGGTTAAAAATGACCAAACAATTTTCCCAAATCCATTTTTTGGAAATATTTTATCATTTTCTATTCAATTTTCTTGAATGACCCATTTTTTATCCATGTTTCACTAGAAAAATGTTTCTGCACTTTTTTTTCAAAAATTATATATGTGCACCTCACTTAACTTATAATATTCCACCCACTCTTCTCCCCTATTGACAAATACAAATCCAAATTGAGAGTAAAATACCTGAAAAATAACCTATAAAATTCCCTAATATCATTTTTTTAGAATTATTTTTTCATAAATAAAACCTAAGAATCCTTTTCTTTTAATCCAAATAATTTTTCTGAAAAACAAGTAATGTCTTAAAATGAGTATTTTATTTTATTTTCTCCCCCACCTCCTTCAATTGCGCTTAGAACATTATCATATAAAAACATAATTTTATTCCATATACTGATGTATTTAAAATTTAATTTAATAACATAAATCCGTCACCTTGTCAATCAAATTGGAAATGATAATCCTACTCTTCAGTATGGGAGATGACTACCTGAGGAACAAATGTGACAGTTTTCCATCAGAACCTATCGTAGATTTTTATGAAGATGGTTATTAAGTATATATATTATATTTATAATATAATTATATCTATGTATATTTTATTTCATAGAAATATTTTTTTAATTCCATTAAATATGGTCTATGATAACGTCAATAGTATGCTTGTTAGACTATCACTTCACGAAGCGATATGATTCATTTTTCACTAACACATTACACTGAAAGTAATAAGGATAAATATAATTAATAAATGTGATAAAAAATTATAATTATTTTAATGAAATATTTATTTTTATTAAAATATAATATATCATTTTATTTCATACATTTTCTGGCACTGAAAGATGATAATGTCATTCGTGTATGTGTAGACTACCACCTTATCAATGAAATGTGACTTTATTTTGATCACCACACCAAATGGATTATATATATATTTATTTATTAATTTAAATAAAAAACATTTTATTTATAAATTTATTATCATTATACAATGATAAAATATAACATACCTCGTTTTCCAGAGTGATCATTGAAAAATTAAAACATTACTCATGCGTATTTACGACCTTGCATCTTTGTGATAGTAACATACTTGATTTATGAAAACCATATTTATGGAATGTTTATAAAATTATAAGTTATATATACATATGATACTCATTTCATTTTTTTATTCTTTATATGTTTAAATAATGACTTCTTAGTCCAATAATCAACCTACAGAAGTCAATTTGGACACATAAGTCAAATTTCATCAAAACACACACTAAAAACATAATGTATTAAGTAATTGATTATAAAATAGTAATAATAGAAATATAAAAAGTATAAAAGGGATATTAATAATTTAAATATTAAAAAATATTATTATTAAGGATGATAAAGAATGTATGTAACTATTCAAGCTCAAGGTATGTGTTTCTGGTCTGACTTTTACTTCCTTGAAACATATCCTTATTCACCAATGATTTATTTTCTGTAGTGCATATATTTTCCATTTTGATATTTTATATAATTGAAAATATCTATCTTCATGGTAATTAATTTTTTGTTGTTGTTATTTCTTTCAGAGTGATTATTATTTAATGTAAAAAAATCGGTAAGAGTTTATATCACAATCTCATCATTATTCGACATTGGTTTTGTTAAGGTCTCATTTAGTGTAATTATTTAAAATTTAACTCATGAAATAATTTTTTTAATTATAGTAGAGTTATTCATGATCTTCAGAATAAATATAACCATTTTCAACTCTTTAGTGAGTAGAATTATTGATAATACTATTAAATAAAATATTTCATTTTTTCTCTCTTCGTTTGGAAATCCTTTTTAATGAAACCCATTTTTTAAAAAAATCGTTTTTAAACATTCATTAATTACTTATTAAAGTAAATTTTACCTACCTATATTTTAAGATAATGTTTCTAAATGGATACTCATTTCATATTCAAAATAAACCTCATTCGTATTTTACTAAAAATATGAATGGAATATTTGTTTTATCTTGTGTAACCTGAATATAATTTTATATCATATTAAACACGTAATTTTTTTAAAAATATTTTCTAATATTTCATGTTTATTTTTGAAAATAATATTTCTAATATGTATTGTGAACAATTTTCATAAGGTTATTTTCAAAATTAAATTTTTATTTTCGTTAAAAAATATTTACAGATGTTTAATGGTATTTATATTCTTAAAAAAATAAAAACTTCATTATACATATGATACACTCCAGATATATTATAATGAAATAATCCATATTCTTTCATTGGATGATTTATGATCAATTTAAATGTGTTTTCACTATTTTTATACCATTCATATTACTCTGGATGGTTTATCATTGTCTTTACTTCTTGGGGTAATTATTAATATTTCATATTTTATTTTATCAATATGAATTCTTTTGTTGATTGTGTTTTACTTATATCATATGGGGAGGAATTAATCTTAGTATGAATTGGTCAGGGCATGATATATCCTCTCAATGTATTGGTAGGTCTCAGGTGGAAATATCGATTGGGTTTTGGATGATACTTTACCCATTTATTTGGATGTATTGGTTCAACTCCATGGTGTTATGATTCAGATATCCGAAAATATACATTCCATAATTTTGAATTCCATTATTAACATGTTATGTAATTATTTGATCACATAAAATATCCATGGTTATGTATTCAATACCATGTGATAATTGATATTTAATTAATTGATTATAATATATTCCCTCCATATATTTTGAAGTTATTGCTTAACTGGAATGTTGTTTAACTATCTATGATTCTATTTTTTCTTTATTAATTCATTGCTTCCAATTTACAGGTACACTTCTTGAGCATCAGAGATTTCCTTTTTAATATTATTTATTTTTATTAATATACTTGGAAGTGTTTTTTATTAATATAATGTTATTTTCTATGATGAATAATAGTTTATTCAAATAAAATACCTTCTATATTTTATGGTTTCATTTGAAAAAAGAAATTCGACTATGTTTCTAGATATAAAATACTATTAAACTATTCATTTTTTTGGGATGAATTTAGTTATATATTATTACAATATTATAATGTATAAAATGGATCCAAGAAACTGGGAGCATGTTATCTACATAAAAATACATTTAATTAATGTATTTTAAGAGGTTTTAGTTTCACAACTACTATATTCACCATTTTCAAAATGTTACCTGAATAACCATCTTGAACTTTTAATATTTCTAAGACTTGAAGGAATATATTTTTCTCTTAATTTTTCATTAAAAAACTCTGAAATGAAACATTGGACTTATTATAAATATTTAACATAGGATGGTGTCATCATCTTAGATCCCATTCCATCAAATCACGATGTGAATTAATATCCTCTTCTGTTTTTTCATTGAAATCCAAAAGAGTAGAGGGTAAAATTTAAAAAATGTTTTTATAAATATTCATTACATCCATGAAATTATGATATACATTCATTGAAAAATATTTGAACATAAGGTATATACTTAACATTCTCAAAATAAAATTAAAATTTGAATTAAAATTCTATCACATTCTAGAATTTGACTGATTCTTTCCTAGAACATAATTTAAACAATCATGGGAATTTATTATTTCAATCCCTGAAATTCATTTAGGTGATTTATTTTTATCTATTACATTATGGTACCATATTTGATTTTTCTTATATAAATTTTCAAATAATAGAAATTTTATATGGACTATGCAACAAAAATTTCATTAAAATGTTATTCTCCTGGTTAATTTATTTTTCATACAAATTGGGAATTATAATTTCCCTTTTGTACTCTAACAAGAAATCATTTAACAAGTAGTGAGATAATTTATTTCCAATATTAATTTTATGTTAAACATTATATAAACCTTATTAGATGCATATCATGACTGTAAACCAATGATAAAAAGTTCATTTAACTAATCGGTTATTAGTTGCATGTATATTTCAATATCATATCAATATTTATTGGATCAAGATGTCATTATACTCATGATGGTAAATGGATTAGGTATACATATACATTATGGAATCTAATAAATTCAAAACAAAATATTCTTTTTACATTTTTAAAAACGAATTTAGAAAAATATATTGGAACCATCTCATCCTAATACAAATCTAACATTTCTTACTTCCGATACAAAATCAAGAAGTGACTTGCCAATTTCATCTATTCTAACCCATGTTTTGGATATGATATTTTATCATTATCCTTATTTCATTCATTATTGACTATCTCAATATTCTTTCCATTTGTTTAAATATAAAATTATTTTCAATCTTTTGAAATAATGTAAGGGTCCATATCACTTTCAAAGGTGTAAATAATTATGTTAAATAATTATTAGTCTTCCACCTTTATGTATAAAACTATTTTCAATAACTGTAATCTAAATGTTCCTTCCATAATATAAAACAATTATTAAATAACGCATGAATCTTTATAGATAAAAATAAAAAAATCAACCAAATTTGATGTAATGTAATACTTTTATAGAATAAATGCATCATAAAGTATAAATTCCTCATTAAATATGTAGATATATTTGATCGTGGAATTATTAATTCTATAAATTACTTTTACATGGTATTATTGTGTTAAAAACTCAAGTATTCTCAATTTTTTACAGGAGCAACATACTTGGGAAATCACATTTTACATTATCTCTCTTACATTGTCAATGTCATTATTCTGATCAATATATTAGACTCTACTCAAATATTTAATTTCTCTTATACTTATCTATATGTATAGTTTTATTAAGAAACAAATGGAAACTGAGTGGAAATATCAATTTCAACACAACTCCTATCAACTGAATCAATTTTTTTATCAATTTGGGAATATTAATCATAATATCACCACACATGTTTTTTAATATTTTATAGTAATAAAATTACTCATATCCTCACCAACTAGCTATGGACATCTAATATAATGAAAATATGGGCAATGAATCAATCCTATATAAGCATAATTTTTTAATACAATGTCCAAATATATCAAAAATCATTATGAAACTATTCAATTGAATCTCAACATTTTACACCCAACATATTTCAATTCTAATGAAAAAATATGGATTCAATAACTAATAAAAATTGTATAATGTAGTAGATATTGTTTTGTGGTATTAAAACTAAAAAAAATAACATATTTATAAAAAAAATATCATTAACAACCTTAATTAAATGTATAATAATATATTTTACATTGTTAAATATTTGTTTAAAGCCAATTTTATATGCGTACTCTAAAAAATTTATTTATTCATTTTTTTCAAATATGATGTAGTACATCTTCATCAATTAATATTTTGTGAGACTATTTTACAAATTCATATTTTTATGTTAATGTTTTCAATATAAGTACATATTTTTTGAATATCCAACTTGATTATTATACTATGTCATATTTGAATATACTCCTAGGATATATCATATGTTATTTAATATAATATTCATTTTATATCCATTACATAATTTATATATTTCACTTAGGAAATAGTAATTGTAATTGAATTATGGGATACCGATTGTGTATATTTTCTTTTTCAGTAGAATATTTTGGTCTTTATTCTATTTGTAGATGTCTTTACCATATATTTTTTAGTATTTTACTTATTGATAATTAATTAGTTTGGAAAAAGATATCCCCAATATGTTGTGTTCCCCAAGTATTAATCATCATTCATTAAAATTTCATTGATCATTTATATGATCTATGGTAGTAAAGTATAAATAATTATCATTATCTTTTATAGCTCTAAAATACATCTTCATTACTTTTCTTGATTTTTTATTAAACATGTCAATCCCATAATTATATTAATTATTAATTTGACTAAAAATTATTGAATTAACTAGTGTATTAAAGATTGATTAATATGATTTGGTAGATTCATAATATTTATTTATTTTATTATTGTTAATTAAAAATAATAAATAATTATTCTGATAACTTATTATTTTACACTTTAAGACCCATAAAATGTGGATATTATAGGCTTTTAAGGTATTATTATTTCATATCTTTTGAAACTATGGAAAATATTAATTTTTTTGTTAAATGCATGTACAAATTGTATTTTTTATAATTTCCATTTTCATTTCTTGGATGAATTAAATATTAATTATAATGATTCAATTTTGTACGATATAGTTTGTAATTTTTTATTCTTTTAAATATTAAAATATTTTGTAAATTATGTCAATTAATATCCTATATATAGAAAAAAAATCATATTACATGGTGAATAATTTCAATTTCAATTTTATCCAATCACATTGAATATGAATTATCTAGAAATAAAAAATAGAACAGACATTTACATAGGTGCCTAATATGAAATTGATAAAGAATGTGTGAGGGAAAAAATGGTAGCAAATATGGTTGATCCAACACAATGTGTTTTTCTTTGGATTCATGGAAAAATCATGTCATGTGATATGTTTTCATTTTCTAATATATTTTTTCCAGAAAATTAAACATTCTAAATAATAATAAGAATAGATTATACCTAATCCTCACATCATGTCAATTTCTATTATTTAAATTAAAAAATACAATAACACATAAAGATTAGTCATGGTTCATATACAGGATATTTGATTTTTTTCGAATAAATTTGGATTCATTTCTTACACTATGATAGTGACTGAACATATATTACACCACACCATGTGTATTTAATGTTCCCATTCAAAATATTATTTTAAAATATATATATAACCTAAAATACACTCATTTATTTCACATAACACATATATATATTATGAAAATAACATTACACCATTTGACTCCTTATTTTCATTTTAATAATAAAACATAATTACTTATTCTCGAATGTTAATCATCCTCCAATATAATTTATCCATTAAAAATTAACAATCATATCTAAATAAAAACATATTTATTATTACACACCAGTATCCGTCATCTCATACTATAATTATAAGACACTCAATATTTCTTATTCACATTATTTATAGAATTTACATTTCCCAATAGAATCATAAACCTCTAACAATATTTATGAATTCTGTCATAATCATGATAATCATATAATTGATTCAGGATAATCATTTTATTAACCCTCAATTATTCAAAACATATTCATTTTTCATTAATACATATATTTTCAGACATATTAATTCATATTTATTTTATCACCCTTTCTGAAAAAAAATTATACATTTATTAAACATCTGTTTCTAAGAAATTGTACTTATTTATAGATTACATTATTCAAACTCTTCCCTAACACACTTTGATTAAAAATTATTCATCAATAATGAATTTTAATATTTTTTATATCAATATATTACCATTAGTAACATATCATATAATAATATATTTCCTTTTATAAAATTTTCGAACTAACACATATATGTAAACCTAGGGTTTAGAACTATTGATAATTCAAGAATAATAATTATACCTACCCTGTGGTAGGTAATCTATGAAAAATATGTAATGGTGAAATTATCAATATCGGATCTATATAGTTTTATATTAATTCCAAATTGGGAATTTATAATAAAATTTTATATACATTGACACAAAAATGATATTAAAAAATTAATTTTATATATGAAAACATGTTATTATCATCAGAGTGATGTTTATGGAATTTGATTGCTGGACTGGATAAAAATGTAACATGGCCTCTCAGGAAAATCATGCACAAGAAATCATTATGGTAATGTCATAAAATGTTTCCTATAAGAAAATAAATATAATTTATAATAATTTCACACTACTTCTCAACCCATATATTAATAATTTATACATGAAAATATATTATTTAGACCTATAATATCTATTTATATATTTTGGGATAATTCAAAGATTATAATTTCATATTATTTTCAATATTATAGACATGATTTAGTTTTTTAGGGGGGTATATGAAGGAAAATTAAGTGGGGAGTTTTATGCAAATGGGATGAGGTCTTATAGAAAAATATTAAATATTAACTAAAAAATATATACATATTATTATTAAAATGTTTTTATTTATATATAAAATCAAAATTATGGATGTGATAAAAAATATATATGTTTAGAAAAAACACTATTGTATGGATATAAAAAAGAAATTAATAAATACATTAAATAGTAGACGAAATTTTTTTACATTCAATAATAATTAAAATAAAAAAAGAGAAATAGAATGTATTATTAACACGAGAGAATAGAATAACAAAGTGATAGAAAAAAATTAGAGGAGAGTTTCAAAAAGAATATCATGCATCAACACATGTGTGGAAATTAATGTAGAAGACTGATTGTGAGGTTTATGAGGAGTACAGTCTATGAAAAGAGTAGGGGTCACCCAATATATCTTCTACTAAAATTATAATTTTGTTTATACTCAACACTCATGCTTGATCCACTCATGGTATAAGAATGGTTAAGATGATATATGAAATATAGGTGGAATATTTGATGAATTGAGTGGATGATGGAAAAAAAGTGAATTGAATAAACATTGGAGGGAATGGTGGAGGTATTGTGAAATAGAATGAGACGTTAAACAGTGAAGAGGTCAGGTAGAAAATATGTGATTGGGAATATTCAGGAGCTATAAATGGGGATTGCATTAGGGAGGAGGCATAGTGAAAACTAAAGTGTTTTTTTCAGTTCCTTGTTACCAATATGTTTTCGAAAAGGTAAAATATCACTATAGACATGTCCACAGGTCTTCCAATGACATACATAAGAACTAAATCAATATGGGATATAGTGGATCATTTTAAAAAAACATTTACTTTATTTCCCTTCAAGATGACTTCTTACATAATTTACATTGTAGGACATACATTAGGGAAGTGGAGAGGTTATATTGAACACAAATATTAGTTTTATTTAATCGATGAAAAATTTCTTTGTCCATGTTCCTTAAATAACATTAAAAAAATATAAAATTTATTTCAAAAACAGAAAAAAAATATCACTATAGAATAGGGTATATTCAATTTGGACCATCAAGATACATGAAAAAATATTGAACATACTAAATTGAAATTAAAGCGGAATGGGATCAATATAATACATATTCCATGTTACCTTTAAATAATAGCTTCTTCTCACCCATTCAAATGGATCCATATGAAGAATTTATTGGTAACATATTTATAAGACCAATTGGTTGGGATACATTTGGTGAACATATTATATTGGGACCTAAAATTATGGATTTATATTTAGTATATGTCCACTCTATTATAAAGCACATTGGGATAACTCATAGCCGATTAAATATCCTTGTAGATAACCATCCAAGGGACCTGTAATTTGAGGTTGGAGATATTTTTTTTGTCCACTTGTCTATGTATAAGGGAGTCACATGGTTTTTGTAAAAGGGCAATATATATATTATTTTCATTATCCACTTGAATATTCTTGATCAAAATTGAGTTATGTCCTATTGACTAGAACTCTAACCGGCCCTATCACAACTAATTGATATGTTCCACCCCTCTTGATTAATTATGTACTATTTCTCTCACATGTTCTGAATCCGGAGGGGGTAAATTTAGAGAATGATCTATCTTATGTGGAGAAACTTTTGAAGATCTTGGACAGAAGAAAAATTGTATACACAATAATGGTATTAAAATATTAAATTTAATGTTGTGGAACCTTATTTAAGATGAGGTAACATGTGTACTAAATGATGCAATGAAAAAAATATACCATCCATTGTTTTCATCTTAGTGGGTAAAATTTATTTTGAACTATTATATTACATAAGGGGGTAAAATATAAGAATCCACAATTTTTTTCAATGGAATTTCCCTTCTGATAATATTAATGTTTCGTATATTGTTTTGTAGTGTTATATAAAGTGCATGCCCCTAATAATAAATCTAACAACATTTTATAATATTTACTTGATCATTAAATTTATTGAATAAATATAACTGCAATAATTAAAATAATTGATGTGGTATGAATTTGGGTTTATAATAATTTTAATATGAAAATTTCAACTTACTCAATCCCCTTGAATGGTCTCACTCAAAAACAACATAGCAGAAATAAAACTAAGTATTTATAATGAAATATCCATTTTGAAAATGAAAACTTATACAACCTTGAGATAATATAAAAATAAATGAATAATGGATGAAATATTAGTTATTTATAGATGGAAGGGAACCCATATGAACATTAAAATTATAAACATTAGAATATTTATATGATCATAAAATATAAATATTATAGTTTGGAATAGTAAAATAGTGGTAAAAATAGTAACATCACATATGTAATAGTAAAATATTATTTAGTTGTCTTATAAATTTATAATATATTAAATTTATATCACAATACAAATAAAAAAATGTGTTCCAAATAATAAAATATGTGTTTGGATTTTTTTAATACAGATATTATTAATTTATATTTTTATTATTAATATTTAAATTTCAAAATGTATATTCCTTCATAATATGGGTTTATAAATTGTATTATGATTCATTAAAATTATAATATAATTATTTGATTCTAGATTCAATTTTTTATTTTTTAAAAAAGATATCATGATATTAAAATTAATATATGTCAATTAATTTATAAATTTAATTAGAATTTAATTATTATCATATTTAGTAAATAATTTTATAAAATTGATTTAAATTTGGATAGTACATTTAAAAAAACAATATGGTGAATTATTAGTATTTTTCTATAATAGTTTTTTTGGCGATTTGTGAAATATGACTAAATATGGTATTTAGCATTATAAGTTAAATACATGAATTAATGAGTCGTGAATGATATAAAAAAATTAGTTCTATATCACATGAAAAAATTATTATATTTCATCACATGAATAAACATTATTGATATTCTAGTGAAAAAATAAAAAAATATGGATTGTTATAATAAAAAACACCTCTCTCTTCATCATATAAACACCACCCATCACCACTCTTTATCCTAAAGCATTATAATTCTTGGATCAATCCACATTTAAAAAAAATCCACCTCAAAATCATATTCCACAAATCATAGCTTTTCTAGTCTCACCATTGATCATTATAAGGGGCCTTAAAGAGAATCTTAAGATGATACTCCCAAAAAATGAGGTAAATTCTTGGAAAAAAAACCGTTTATAGTTTTAATCTTATTTAACCACCCTCATATGTTTTCTATATTCCATGAAATAATAACAAAAATATCAAAACTATACTGAAATTTCCATAATATGGTGGAATATCCATCTTTTAACCTCACATCGAGTATGTTTAAAATGAAAAAGATTAATCATAAAATGGTTGTATCACCACCCCCATATACAATGAATTTAATATCCATCCAAAACATTTATTCCTTGTTTCACATCACATTATATGTATTAATATGTTATATAAAATAATATATAACTTATTTTAAATTTTAGATTGGATATAAGTTAGTAATATTAAATTCAACCATATATCTTCATCGTGGTTGGACAATCGCCTTAAGAAATTAGCTGTAAAACGATAATATTTATACTTGATGAAAAATTATCATTTTAATACAATTTTTTAATTATAATCAATTTAAAATGTATTAATGATATAGAAAAAATGTAATTATAAATTTATATTTGTGTAACCATATTATAATAACCCTAACACATACTTATAAATTAATCACACCTTCAAACTGTGAATAAAACGACCTTATGACAGTTTATGTAGACTCTCCTTCTCAATAAAATGAATCTTAAACAATGTTAAATCATTGAAATAAGTATACTATAATTGAATTTGGTTCTCAATCAAGAGTTAAATAAATATAATTTGACTTCTTTGGATGTTTACTGAATGTGAATAGTGAATCCCAACATGTTGTAATGGAACATCTCAAATACCCTCCGTTATTTTATGTCATGCATTTTCTCTCTAAATCCCACTTAATAAAATTATAATTTTAATGAGTTGATTTAATATTCTATATATATATAATCCTCTAACATATATAACTTATATTTTTTACCTTTTGGGTAATATAGTCATTTTTAATGTTTTCTTCTCAGTTTCATTTTATCATCAAACCCAAAATAAATGGATTTTCTCTATTTCATAGCTTATATCAAACACCACTACATTAAGTATTTTAAACCATATGAGAATTATAAAATTCCCTTTTTATTATGGAAAACCTTATTATTTGATTTCAATTTTGTGGAAATTATTATGAACTTTCCCCTACTTAAGGACTCATTATCCTTTACCGTAAAACCCATCATAAGAGTTACATTTCAAAAGTTTCAGATCCAGTCCATTTCATTTCTTCACTTACCATGGAAGTCATTTTTCATGTACTATGCTTATTTTTAACTTAAAAACATAAAATAATGATGTAATCCCTTAATTAATATAAACCATTATGATATTTCGTTTGGTTATAAGATATTATTATTTAACATATTTCATTCCATGGGTGATTCTTCTAATTACATATTATAATTGATTTCTTATTTTGTTATATACATTATTATAAAATATATGATCAATTGGTCCATATTATAATCTTAATCCATTAGAAAATTTTTACATCTAAATAGTTTATGTGTTTCAGATTAGGGAGTATAAGAAATCCATTATGGGTCTTTGTGGACTAATTTATGATTCCTTAACAATAAACCTACAATTACTCTTATAGAGTTGTGTATTATACATCATTGTCATGTTAATTCCCATAACGTGTTTTCATATCACTATTTTTAATTATTTATTCTGTAATTTACCCTATGAAATTTTAGAATCCCAATTGTATTTTGGAGTACCTTATAGATATTGAAATAATTATTTTTTATTCTAGTTCAATGTTTGTCTAATATGAACCTAGTCTCCTAAAAAAAGCACACCTTTATATACTATAGGTCTTGTATTTGGATTTTTTACGTTACAAATCATGTTCTACTATTTGTAAGAGGTATAGGTCAATATTATAAACCCCATACAGATTTATAATTATTTAATCATTAATGTTCTATACACATCAGTGAATATGAAATTTTCTTAAATAAAAACCATGAGTTCATTATTCATTGATGGAAAATGAGAACATATAAAGAATCTTGTTCAATACATATTTAATACAATCAAGGATCTACCAAGAACATCTCTATATTCTACAATTATCAAAAAACAACTACATGAAATAATTCATAAATAATGAATCAAAGACAAGAAATACAAATAGATTTGGATAATGGAGTCTATGGATAATATATTGTTAAAAAATAATAACATATTATTAATGGAGTATAATATCAGTGAAATATAGTTTCACTTGTATATGATTTCATAATTATAATATTAAAATATATATTAATGAAATATTTCAATAAAAATATCAATAATTAAATGGACACTACAATATAAAGGTATAAAGATATGGAAAAGGGAGAGAAAATGAATGCTTACGTTGAATGTTAGTAGCTTATGGAAAGGGTAAAAATAGATTTTATAGATTGTCACTCCAAGATACATAATTGTTTTAATATAATATGTTATTATAAGATAATAAAATGTTTTGGTAAATTATATTATAAAATATAAATATAATTTTAATAATAAAGGAATCGATGTGAATATTAATCCCTACCATATATAAGCCTCTTTTCTTAGAACCAAACACTTTAATATCAAAATATATTAATGATTTAATAAAGATATATTTGGGATACTCATTCAATATGATGTAAATAGAATGCTTTTATCAAAATGGGAGTAGTAGGTGGATTTTTATATGCATGGTGAGTGTAATTTCCTAATCCAATATGTTGAATAGTTTATTATCCATAATCATAGAGCCCCATTATAAAAAATTGATCCCTATTTCCTCTTATAATGCTCCAATATGATTTTTATGTCCCAAAATAGGAAAACATAACGACCTTTTACAATTGGTGTATTTCTTATTTTTATATATGATGTTATATTTACGTCAAGGTACCATATTTCTCTATTTTATTACCATATTTTACTATTTATAACAAAAAGTACCAATTACCACATAACTAATTTTTACATTCTAATTGAAAATAAGTAATACATTTAATCAAATTAATTGTTTAATTATATTTAAAATAAATACTTCTTAAAAGAGTTTTTGGGATATATATTACCCAAAAAAATTATATTAATATTCTAATTACAAAATTTTATTTCTAAGGAATGATTTATCTAAATTGATAACATAAAATATAATTACATTCATATAATTTTAAATTAATATTCAAATGAAAATTATCAACTATTTATTAAATATTTATTTATAAAAATGTTTTCTTAACTATTATATTATACTTTTTACTATATCAACACCTATGTTATGACTGTTTTATTAGTTTATAAACATTTAAACACACGTATATAAATTAAAAAATTTATAGTATATTATATTTTAAAATAAAATTTTACCTTTAAATAAAATATAATATTGTATCATATCAGGAATATGAAACAGTACATGAGATTCAAAATGTAAATTATGACATATTACATTATTCTCATTAATCACATGCTAAAATTACAATAAAATATTTTCAATATTATTAAAACATTTCAATATCTTCAAATATATCACATTTAAAATATCAATAAAAATTATTAAATATGGAAAATGTAAAAATCAAATTATCATAAATTTGGTAAAAGATATTTTATAAAATGATTTTCAGAAATCATAGTTTATAGAAATATGAATATAATTTCATTTTGAAGTCTATACATGCAAAACATTATTATTAATTTTAGGAAAAAAATTATTGATGAATATATATATAGAAATATTATAAATATATTTAAAAAATTTAATTTATAGTGAATTATGAGATCCCAATTTGAGGCTTAATGATATTTTCATACCATGAAAAGAATTTAATTAGATAATATATTTGTGTATAAATAATACATCACTTATATTTATGTATACATATATGTGAAAATTGGTGTCATTTTAGGATTATATATTGATAATGAGTATATTATCAATTATTTTATAAGGAAAATAGAACTTGTATACCTTAATATTATAATTCCAAAATAATTTTTTTTCAGAAAAACATATCAATTTCATAAATGTTATATTTTTCATATTGATCATGCCTCTTATACTTTCAACGACTGATATAATCTAGGATTGAAGATATTAAATTTATCTAATGTTACTTGAAGAATTTATCAATCCATTTTAAGTCATTATTTTACCAATATAAATCGAAGTCTATTCCATGGCAATTTGTTTCTTCATCTTAATGGAATTTCTTGATATATTCATCCACTGAACATTAAATTTACAATGAATAATTTTTATTTTATTAAAAATTAAATAAATTTATCGAATATAAAATAATATTATTTAATATAATTTTATAATAAATATATTTTTAACTTATCATATTGACTTTTTTTAGTAAAATTATAATATAAAATTTTTTCATTAAAAATAAAAAAAATTAAATATTTTAAAAAATTTAAAAATATTATAATATATATATACAAAATTTTATTATAATCCTAAATGTTTCTTAATGTATCCTTAGTTTTCCTTCTATTGAGACTAGTTTGTATACCCTCAATTTTGGAACTAAAACCATATTCAAGTGGGTAACAATAGTTGGGATCCAATCTAATGATATAATCTCTATAAAATGTTAATCACATGCGATACAATTGGACTATATTAAATCATTTAATTTTTCAAGATTGATTAATTTTATATAGTTTGGACATGCAGAATCTATTCATTTTAAGATTACAGGAAGAGGGCATAGGTTCATCCTCAAATCTCAGAAGACCTAGAGAATGTTCATGCTTCTATAATTTATTAAAACAAATAAATCAATATATATGGTAGGGAATCCTGATAATTTCATCAACAAATAATTAATAATCTCACAATATTCTTTATTGAAACACTCTAAAAATAAAAACTTAATACTTATATCTTTAGTTTCCATGGATATTATTAAAAATATTATTTTATAATATTTTCAACATTGAACATAGGCACTCTTCTCACGTGATACAATTTTTTAAAAATAAGACATAATAAACTTCTTTATAACCTGGGGAATATAAAAAATGAATAGGTTAGTTAAGATTATCGTTAAGGTAAAACATAAGAGAAATAAATATAATATCATAAGTGAGAAAATTATAAACATGTTTTTATGACAACACTATCATGGTTCATTAACATAGAATAATAGAATCATTCTCAATAATATTAGAAAGCATGAGTCATAGAATAAAAATTTTATTATAACCTAAGTGTATTGAAAAAATATAAGAATATAAATGATAGCATATTTCACGTCTATTAATAATGAAGCTCACCTCATAATATTCTTGGCAAACTATATTCACATAACATAGTAGACTTGTGATGTAACCTTATATCCTTTCACATAACAGACACTGGATAGGCACCCATATCATTTCTTGATCTCACTAGATATAAAACATTAACCAATTCAATGGTGGGAAAGGGGAATACCCATAATTTATTCACAAACCACCCATGTGTGTTTCACCATAACATCAAAACATTCATAACTCCATCATAGATTAATTAAATCTTGAAAAAAATAGGATTCATAAAAATATCTACAAGATATTATTATTACCCAACCATGGAAATAATTTTGATGAAGTTATTTCATAATATTCTATTCGAATCATCTGAAACATTAATGTATGTTGATAGTGACAAAACCTATTTTTATAAGGTCTCTAAAATTTAAATGATAAAATAAAATTAATTAGACGTTACATTTTTTGATAACTTTTATAAAACTATTTATAAAACAAATAAATATAAATTTCATTTTTAATTACAAAATTCATAAAAAGTAGGGTTTATTGTGATTTTTTTATAAATTTTTCGAAAAACATACATGTGAGATATTGATAAAAAGGATTATTCTTTTCAATCTATTATGATGAGAATTATAATTACTAGAAAACCCATACCAAAAACATTAAAAATTATTCCTTTGAAAACAAATTCATGTACATTGAAAATGTTCATCTTAAATAATATATGTAAATATCAGGACATAGGTTAGTACAAATAAAAAGAATTATTTCATGAAGGAGAAATATTGATCATAAAAATCTGTTGTATGGTTGATTACTCTTACAAGCATTAATATTTATATATTATGTACTACAAGGGATGTGAAATAGTAAGATTATGTGAAAAATGTATGAAGCCCCCATGTAGATTATTATATAAGTTTTATTAGAGGTAATTATTATAAAATTACCATGGCTGTAATTTTTATGAAAAATATAATGAATCATAGTTAGATTGAATGAAACCCCTTAAAACAATGATATATTTTTCACCACAAAAACATGAAAGATAGAAATTAAGATGAATTTTTTAATAAATTAAATTTCATGGATATTGTGATAAAAATATAATCGTAGGTACTATATACTCCCAAAAAAATAAATCAAGTGTTTATTATGATGTATATCTCAAAGAAGATAGATTCTGATGACTAACCCTTACTATTACTCTTGACTACCACAGAAGCTCTTTAAATTCATTTATAATATACATAACATTATAATTTTTTTGTTTAAAGACATTATTCATATATATAATTAAATATGAATTACCAAAATTCATGTAATTTTGACCCCTTTTAATTATCTTCCTTTTGTGAATGATGTTTTGTTTTGTCATTGGGGACTTCTTTAAAATTTGGATGTCTTTAAGGTTAAGCACAATCATTGAAAAATTAGGAATACCATGTGGGCTCACCTAGGACATCAAGTGCCTACATTATGATCGTTTGTGGATGGTGAAATGTCCATCCAAACCATTTATCCACCTCTCAAACCATGTGACTATGGATACTAATAGATGAATTGTTGGCATAGATTGTCAAACCGTGTGGCCAAGCCTTGCAACGTCCATATAGTGGCCCATGAGGAAGCACCATTTTCATGCATCTTTTTTTATTATCTTGTAGATGAAATGTTAGTTAATCTCTTGAATCATGGTATAGGTGGATGATTATGATCATTCTTAGATCAACCAATGTGACCTAATCCTGAAAACCTTGCATGCAAGTTTTTAATCCCCAAAAAATTATATTTAAAATATTGACCACCATTATAAATTCTAATCAAATATGATTAAAACCTAATTCATAACTTTGGATTTTTAAGGTTCTATTGATATTACATTGTCTTTGTAACCACTTTACTCTCATATTAAAGTGATGGTTGATGCGATTGAACTCTCTTTAGTAATTATGTTTTCGTTGATTTGGAATTCCCAATTTTTATCATCTCTCATACATTACGAGTGATGAATACTCATGTATTTAGTGGATCTAAACCATAATTTATGGATTTTAATTCTATGTCTTCCACTTTTATAATCCACAACTTCAAGTCTATAAAGTAGATACTCATTTTTTGTTAGTCATGGGTCATATGGTTAATGGTTGGTGGTTCTGTAAAGATTTTCCCAAAACATAAATCCTTTATTTTCATTATTTAACATGAAATTTCAATTGAGTAACATCAATTGAGTAAATTTAATGTTACATTTCAAAAAAAAATTAGAAAAAACCTTTTCTAAATGTCTTGGGTTAAATGATTGTGTTGATGAAATCCCAATATTAGTTTTTCAAATAAAAATGGAATTTCAAAACATTAAATTGGGTATTTAAACTATAAATGATGAATTGAATTGAAATGAATGATTTTCCAATGATTGCTAGATTTGTTGATGGAAAGATCAAGTGATTATGAGTAGTTAATTTTTTATTAGGATATTAATTGTATGAATACGACTTCCTATAAATACAGGATGATGAAAACTCTAACTATACCAATTCCAACATGATTTTCGCATAATGGGGTGTCGAAAATTTCTATTCTAATGACCTCAACATTATATAAATGTTCACACATTGAGACATGATTTATTGATTGGGTATTGAATGGATCATTTATCCAAGAAATAATTGAACATAGGGAATATTAATATGGTTATTATTTTTATTTATTTATTTCATTATTGTTTTTGTTGAAATTATTTATTAATACCATTCCATTTTTATAAAATGTTAGGGTATGCATATTTTTTACACACCTAAAATCTATTTGTTTTTATGCATGGTTTAGCGGAAAATAAGAAATGATTTACAATTTTTTTTTAATTGAAGTGTAATTGGGTTATTTTTATGGGATTTATTTTAGAATATTGTATTGAAACCTACGAGGATATTTTTTCTCACAACCTACCTTTTCTATCAAGAATTTGTATACTTTTTTATGATTTTTCTAGGATAATTGAACATTCCACTTGTAGGTGGTGGGTTATCTTGGTTCATGGTACTTTCGGTGTTGGATGTTACCAAATTACTGATGATTCACTCAATACATAAATAATATGATTTTTCATATTGAGGATTGTTGTCTCATCTTTTGGATAATGTATTTCTTTGTGAAATTAATATTTCTTTTTTACATTAATCCATGTAGGGTTATTGAGATACCATATTTCCAGGATTTATCTTATGTTATTTATAATTTGATGTTTTTTTAGGGAAAATTCATTCTCTCTAATTTATTTTTGATACCCTAGAAATAGTATCCACCCCATAGGGATTGGGAATTCCCTTTAGGTCATGTCTTTCCCGACTCATGTATCGATGTACTATTGTATTTTTAGTTGGATTATTGAAAATTAGTATATTTTGTGGCTAAAAATATTTCCATAACATTAGTATATATCCTTGAAAGTCCTTGAAGATAGTAGGTTGGATTTTCATGAATCATGGTGTAGTTAGGATTGGGTTCATATATAATTATTATTTTAGTGAGCCTTATGTCACTATGGGAGATTTTGAAATATGTAAACATAGAATGAATTGATCTAATTATAGACTTTTTCTGAAAATGATTTGAGTATTTTAAATGACAATAAAATAAATATTATATGATTTAATGGAAATTCCACAATATCATGATTTATTTGACTATCAATGTATCTTTTCTAATGTTTTTTTTTGTTATGGATTAATTTCATGTAGTGACATTCCCACAAGAAGTTGTTTGAAGATACAAAATGAGGGAGATTATGATGGACCCTAAGAAATGAACCATTTAATTCTTCTGAATCCTGTTAAGATTATGGTGTGTGAATTCCAATATCTAGGATGGGTGGACACAACCATTACCAGTCATTATATAGTAGTGGAACCTCGATGGGATGAAACTAGAGATCATGTATTTGAGTTTCATTTAATTAAATATAAATATTCAAAGGATCTGGTTATCATGTAGAGGCTAAGTATTGGTTGAAAAATACTATGTGTTTTCATCCATTCTTGGAAAAAAATTATTCAAAATAGGCGAAATGTGAAACCTTCGATTGTGGAAGTAGTGGTAGGATGTGGTGGGATTTTATAGATATAGTGAGAAAACATGAATTATTAGAGTGGAAATACTGTAGAACACTTTTCAGTAAGTTTTTTTGTCTTATTTTTATTACTTTATAATTGTCTATTTGATTTATAAGCCTCAAAAAAGCTGATTAAACCATGAATCATTATGAAAAATTCTTTTTTGAACAGGTTTAGTTTTCTCCCATGTTAGTAAAAAATGAGAAGTTGAAATCATAAAGATTCACTTAGGGAATTAAATATGATATCCAATTTCATGTTTTAATGATAAAGATGAATTATAATGGAAACATTCCCAATAGATATTTGATAGTTGATCTTGGTATGCCTCGTAAGATAAGGTTTTGTGAGTTCCTCTTACTCCCATAAGTAGTTTTTATAGATCCTTCAATGTAAAGATAAGGTGTTGTGGATCTCATGTTGGATCATGAAAGATAGAATCACCAATGACTTCTATGGTATCTGGTGGATGCATGTTGACTGGATTCCAATGTTAAAAGTTTATCCATTTTAAGGGAGTATATTTTGAGGCAACAATGATTAATGCTTCATATTGTTATTAAATCAACTTGTATAAATATTTTGAGTTTTTGTTTAATGGTAAGAATATAATAATACAACATATATTATTGGAGGTTGAAAACTCATTGGGTGTAGGATACTGTATCTTTACGAGAAAAATTGTGGGACTATAGCACAAGAGCCACTATATCAATTTTAGGAACTGTGGTAGGTAGTATAAAAGCCAAAGTAGTCTAGTAGTCCAATTAAATGGATGATTCTTAAAGAAAAAATGGGCCTCCATGCCTATAATTTATGTTTCTATTTCTGATTGCCTTCAAACCATATTTAAATGGGCTTTAGTTCCTTATGGGATAATGGGAAATTTAATGGAATACCTATACCGAAAAAAGGGTCCTTCATATTGATACAAAAGAGACATTGAACCCAACTTTTAAAAAACAAATACACCTTCCAATGTTCTATCACGTTTTGTATGCCATATATAGTGGAATGGGATAATAATCACCTAAATATAGTAGATTAAAACCATATACAACAATAATTATTGGGAATTATCAATAAGAATATTTAATGGATATTGTTCACATAGTGGATGAGTCTCCAAAGGAAGCATATATGGGTCTAACTATAGTGAGACATACCATAACTATATATTTTTCATTAGTGAACTATTTATTTAATATTAGTGCATCTGGTTATTATTTTTAGAAAAACATTAAGAATATAGTAAAAATTCAAATATATCATATGTGATGTGAGATGAATATTTCTACACCCCTCAAAAAAGAAGATAGAGAAGGGTCTTTAGTTCCCTTCATGTGTCTAATCATTATAAGTGATCAAGCCCACATGGTATTATCTTGTTCACAATATGAAAAATGTATATATAATTTCTAGGATGAGATTTCTAATTACCCATAATCCATGGAATGTCTATTATTTTTGGAAAGTCTCTATTACTTCCCCACGATTTGGTGTGACAAAACATTCCTAGAGAATGTGTCCTAAGAACAAGTAGAACCATAACACCTCCTTCATAGATATGTAGGGAGATATCTCCAGTTTTATTTGATCATGAACCAGAATCATTTAGTGCACATCTTACTCTACCGGTCATCAGGTTTCCTGATGTGTTTTCATCTATCTTTTTGATCTTTCCACCAGCATGGGGAAGATTTATCTATTTAAATTGCACTAGGTTCTCAGCAAATTTTTACTCCCTCGTACTATATGTAATAAGATGAAATGATAGAATCAAATACTTCATTTGATGATTGGATGGGAAAATTAATCATTTTCATAGGTGTATCCCCCTATATGGTGCATATTATTTTCCACAAATAAATTTTATGGGACACTTTTTCTCTTCATTTATTACAAAAAACACAATCGATTCATGGTAAATAAAATAAATAAATTACTAAATATTAGTGGGTTTTTTTGACCAGTTCAGAGTTTCCAAGTGATTCTCTAATATCAATCTTCAATCCAGTTATCACGAGCTTATAATCAATGAGTTTTACATCCAAAATACAACCATTAATAATAGTTTTCTAAATTATGAATACCTCGTTATGATATTTTTTCTGACCAATTCTCCTAAATTTTTTATTGAATTGATAAATGGAATTTTTCATAAGTATATTGATTCATTTGTTATGCTATTTGAGGAAGACATATATTTTTACTCTATAAATAAATAATATCATTTGTTTTGAGGGGAGAAGTTATAGAAATTTTTATATATGCCTATGTTTTTGCTATGATACCAATGTATTGTTTATAGATTTTAGAAGTGAAATTCTATGAAAACATGGTCTTGAACGTGGTTTTTTTATTAAAAGATTGTGAAGGATGTAATGAAATGTTAAATACTATATAATGTCTTCTATAACAGATATTCTATGGATTTTTTGGGTCTTACTATAATTTATTCAATTATCTTTCAATGTCTTCACTTCTACTGGACACTCTTACATTGAAGGTTGTAAAGTTATTATTTGATTTTTAATGTCTGAAATACTTTTATTATTTAATTTTTTCCCAAATTATAGAAAATTTCATTCACATCTTGGGGATATACATTGATATGTGGTCTTTTATGATGAATCTATTTTCGGTATGGGATGTGTTCTCAAGTAGGGTGATATTATGGGGGTCTATAGGTCCCAAATGATCGAGAAAATTGAGAAAAACTATCCTACTCCTGATCTAGAACTCAAGATTATCATATATAATCATAATAGATAGTATCATTACTAATTAAGTTAAGTGATCACAATTTATTATTCTCACCAAATCTTATGTTATAAATTGTTAAGGAAATATTTGAATCTCGATCCGAGGTGATGGGTGGGGTGCCTAAAAAAATTTCATTTTGATATTAGCTACACCCCATGTAAGGGTAATATCATTAGTAATTCCATTATATGGAAACTTATTACTCATGTCATAATAGATTCATGATATGTGTGAAACATGGTGGATCTATTTTCTCATATTAATTTATGAGTTTAGGTGGAAAATTCTATGATTACACTAGAAACATTTCAATTAACCTCATCTCTTCATAAGATGAATCTACTAGAGTATAATCTTGATGTTTTGTTTTGTGATTTTAGGTATTATATTTATAGGGGGACACAATTAGATAGTGGTAATTATCATCTAAGTATATAAATTTATTCATGAACCAGTTCTTCTTAACACAGAATGTGAGAAATTATTTGATGCAGAATTTCAATAATTCACAGTTTTTGATACAAATATAAACAATAATATTGTCTACTATGTCTAGTGAAAATTATTGTGACCCTTTTATAATATATTCCAATGTTTATTTTATCACTCATTCTTATAGTTTCTATCAGGTTAAAGATGAGCACCAGAATCATTTAGGCTTTCTTCACCCCTTCTCTTCATAACTAGGATGTGAGATTCAATTTTGATGGACATTGTGTTGAAGATTATGCATACTCCTAAATAAAATAATGGGATAATTGTAGTGATATATTGGTTTTCTAAATCATATCAATTTTTCCCTGATCATGATATAAAAAATATTAAGGACACGGTAATATTTTATATACAATAGATCATTATGATTCATGTTGTTCCATATGTTATAGTTTTGGATGGGGAAACCCATTTCCATTATAATTTTTAGAGATTCACCCTTGAGTTGATTTGATATCACCTTTTTTTAAGCATGTAATAACACCGTAATATTTATTTCCATATAAAATGAGATATGAACATTCTTGAATACAAGATTTTTTCATCTATTTATGACATTTGTGTAGCATGGGATAACCACTCGATACAAGTTTCATATTTATATAAAATTATTTTCCAAACATAAAAAATGATGGAAGTATTTATGCCTCATATATACATCTCTGTAACTCTTCATTTTTTTGGATAGTGACTAAGGAAACATCCACGATTCATCATAGTTTGGCCCAAAAGATTAAAAAAATAAAAAAAAATCATTATTGATTGATGATGGTTCAAGTTTTGTAAATAATAATATGATTATCTTTATACTCACCCGTTGGATTTTTCAATTAGTAATAAGGTTTTATATTTTCCTTCAATTGGTTCACAAATGTTTTAGAAAAATGGGGAATCATACATCGATATACATGGGACCAATTGAGATTGTGATCAGATGTTCATGCTTTCCTACCATTTGTTATTTCCACCTCAATTGATTTCATTTAAAAAATCATGATTATTGTTTCAAAACTCAAAAAGTATCCATCTGAACTATCTCATGTATCGAGTTTGGAGGACCGTGATGTTGACCCTGATTAATCTGTGACTTGGAAGCTATTTCATATTGTCGATTATGAGAAGATGGTTCTTTTTCGAATGTATATAATTTTGGTTTAAGATATTTGTATGAACGGTTCCTAATTACATTGATATTTGGGAGTAGGATAAACCCTCACCTAGAGTATAGATGAGAATAACTATATGAAACTTGTTGCCAGATCCCAAACATTTCTAAGGGATACACCTCTCAAACTAGAGAATTATAATAAATAAGGCATCATCAATGTGATAACAATCTCATGAACTAGATAAAGGTAAACATCAATAAAGTAATGTTACACAGGAAGATAACGAATAAAAATATGGTTGTTGAGCACATATCTAAGACTCATATTCCCATGTTCACTCCTATATTTCATTGTCGCTCCAATGGACATGATATAAGGGAATATAATTCCAATGAAATACCTTCTAATAATGGTCCCCAATTTCCATATTTAATTCATTGATGACCATGTCATTATCAACGTTGATCTCTCAAAAAACAATGATGTCAAAATCTTCTTGAATATAATGTGAAATCTATAACTCATGAAAGACATCATTAATTTGGTTCATCTAAGAGGGAAGTACTATCTATTACACAATGTCACCAACACATGCCAACACCTCGAAAGTCCCAAAACACCGGGGAATGATATTACACCTATGAAAATTGAATTAATACCCTTGATGAGAAGCCACCATAAAGAAAAAAATAATTCAAAAATCTAACTCTATAGGTTTCCCACTATGATCATCATAGGGCTTATGATGATCTTTCAATTCCTTCTTCTTCTCATTAATTTCATAAACCATCAATATTGTGGTTTACCCTAGTTCACACTCATGAATTGATGAATCTATAGAAAATATCTAAAAAATGTATAATTTAATGTTATAAAATTAAATTATTTAAATGGTTACATACCAATGGTGTATTATAAAACATTATTGTAAGAAAACTCAACAAATGTAATGTTCCCTACCCACAAACTGATAAAATATAGGACACGTTCATAAAACATGTGTTCATGAATATGGATGGTGAAGCTTATTTGACCATAACAATGTTAATTCAATGACTTTAAATGATATAACAAATTTCCAAAATCATGTTGAAGACCTATCCACAACTAGGTGGTGAAATGATGATTATAATCAGAGATGATCATCCTTAGTACTCCATAAAGCCACTCCACCAACTCCAGATACTACCTTGACAAAAAATTCATTGAGATCGACTCTTTTGAATTAATAAATGTTTAATTTTTATCAAATGTTCTTTTATTAACCATATATAATATTGGAAACCCTAATATTTAGGTAAAAATATTACTATTTCTCCCAAAATATCCCCCCACATTACTGAGGAACTTCATGATGCTGGAAAAATCCACTGGGAAAACAGTGTCCAGGCTTCACATTTTTGTATAATTAACATATATATATATATGAAAAATTAAAATTAATGGTTTAATAAAAGACAGAAAAAAATTTATGATTCATGCACACAAAAGACTTCAGAATATTTTGTGGAATATTTTCAGAGTCTGGCACTGAGTCGACACGGGAGGACAGGGCCTCGGGAGCCTCAGTGCGGTGATATGAAAAATATTTAATATATTTTTTCACACAAAATTTTTTCCTATTTAAATGTAAATGTCATATATATGGACTCTCATATCAAATTTTAAAAGAGGCATTTGAGTTCAGAACGTAATTTTGACCTTAGGGGAAACCTAATATCGTTCGCTCTAGGAGTTTCAATATGGTGTGTTTTTGTGAAGGGGCATTAAATTGGTAATTAATTTCTTTTAATTGATTAAAAAAATTATCCCCCCACCAACATGTGGTTCAGATGACAAAACAAGGATGATAGACTCCTCCTCAACTCTCCATATCTCTTTGGCCAACAGATGAAACCTATACCTAATCATTGAAGCAATGTGTTTTTAATCTCATCTTCTAATGCAGATAGTCCTCGTATCGAGGAGTAGCATGATCATGGATTTAATCTTCTTCCAAAGAATCCATCTTTCAAAAATGATGTATTTTTATTTGATTTTTTGTCATAATACCTTCGTTATTCATTGTTTTATGATTTTAGAGCCAAAATACGAATGTTATTGATCCATGTATGGTAGATCTCTGAGATTTGAGGAAGAAATGGATGTATTTGGGAATTTGGAAGGTAATTCTGGTCTTGAATTACAATATATCAGGTTTCTAGTTCAGTGAAACATATAAGGCCTCAGCCTTAAACCTTACTTAATCTTGAGTTATTACAAGATTACACATTGAGGATCTTTTCTGGTTTAGAGTTTTAGAGAATTAGATCATAAAACTTGCATTACATTCCACATTTAAACAAAATGGTTACATAAAAGATAGTATTCATTTTTCCCATCAACAGAATCATATTTAAAATAAAACATAGATTCTTTCTTGAAACTTCCTTTACACTATCATCATATCATGAACCTTTTCCTTGACCTGTGAAAAACATTTTAAAAACATGGGATGAGCATAAAAATCTTAGTAAGGGATATAAAAATATGGAAAGGAAACATGAGTACATATATACATAAGAATCAATGAAATCATACTCTACTCATAAAACATAATCACTTAAACATACCTCATCAAATCATGAATAAATCATAGAAACCATAATCAATAAAGGTAACTTGAGGCATTCATAACATTCTTACGTAGGGAGTAACCCTCTTGGTTACATTTGGAATACCCATCATAGTATATTCCCTAAATCTCTTCAGAGAAACCATAACTTTAAACTCCTTCGCATTACCCAATGCATTGGAGATCTATATTGGGCTCACTCGCCCTTATTTTATCATGGAACCACCTATCTTCATAACAATGCCGAAGAACCATAACATAATCATATCACATAAAACATGCATAAAGAAAACATGACATTTCCACATTTCAATCAAAAGATATCAATACAACACATTGATATAATATAAACATTATGAAAACCATTTTCAATAACAAAAATAAAAGAAAAGTCAAACATGGTATTTATGTTTCCTTTAAAAAAAGTTATGGCTTGTAGAGGAAGCCGAAACTCAAATAATGGTCATGGCGGCGGAGAATTAATTGTCGCCGCATAGGTACGACAAAAAAACATTCCATTTGTCATTTAGTAAAAAGCTTCATATAAAAAATATTCCTTTTGAATAATCATAAATGTAAAAGGGATTTATACACTGTATAAAAGAAGGTTGTGTATAAAACAAAATATGCCTCAATGAAAGGAGATTGAGACGAAGTCCCATAACTCGGGTCCGACATGACTCGATCGTTCATTAATGTCCTGAATAATAAACTTGAGTAAATTTCTACGTGCTTAATAACCTTTTTCAACGTCATTATTCCTTTTATATCACTTATTACCATGGCATGAACACTATGTAATTATTTATGTTAATAACGATCGTTTTAACAATCATTGGTACTTGAGTAAAAAATAAACCCTTTATAATTACAATTTTTTCATGTATCCATTATATCCAGTGTTATAATCATGATGTATATATCATATATATCATATATATCCAGTATATACATGCATTTATAATATTACATAACGTTTAGAGGTATGAAATGAAATGCACCGTTCATGGAGATGGTAAGCCGTACGTACGCATAAAAGGTACTTTCATTTCAATTTCGTATTTTATGGAATGGAATAATTATGATATAAAGGAATATTATAATTCCAGAATAATATCATATATAATATCATTAATTACATCCTTCATATGTCCCACATATGGAATTAACGAATCAAATCACTTTCAAGGGGCGGTAGTCCGCACTTCCTAAAATGTAGATATCGTGTTTACCAATAATGGAAACCATAAAGGTATGCCATAAATGAAAAATAAAGAATCCTAAGTAAAAAATAAACATATTATATATCATATATAAATATATTGTCATATTAATGGCCACCTTTTAATGTGTTAAAAGAATATTGAACAATCATTTTTTCGTGAGGCAGAAATTCACCATCCACGGAAACAGTATGTTCTTTAACCATTAGATGTAGGTGTGTGTAACTGTAGCTTGAATCCTTCTTATAAAAACATCCTAATATATGGAATATACTGTTGGTGTTTCAAAAGAAATTAATAAAAAGAGTTTAGGGGGTTAGAGAAGCAAAATGAAAAATATGAACACAAGAGAAGACACTACCTTTAAATCTGGTAACCCTTTTTGATTTGAGCTCAAAGGCTTCCTTGGGAAGACTTCTGCCCAAAGTGATGCTTCTAGGATTTATAGAGGGATGTGGAGAGACAAAATGAGTAGGTTTTGGCTGAGCCAAAGGCGTTGGAAGTGTGGGTAAGGAGGTAGAGGTGGGGGCCTTTTATAAGAGGAGAGGAGGGGCACTCTTGGAAAGTTATGAAAAGATACTTTGTTATAAAATGAGTTTCTGATTTAAAAGGTCCCACACTGATATAATTCTAGGCTAAGGTGATAATGGTTCGAAATACACAAATCCAATAGGTTTTTGACAAGTTTAGGTCTTATATTTTACATTATATTTTCATTTTATTTAAATCGTTATATAATGTGGTAATCGCTGCATCATCATGGTGTCATAAATAATTTAATTTATTTAATGTCTAAAAATTATAAAAAAATACTATGATGTATTAAATATTTTTATCTTTCTAATGAATATTTATAGTCAAAAATATGACTTTTATAACCCCATTTAAAAATTGGTTTAGTAAAACAACTTATGTTTGTGTCATTTTTACTTTTACTTTAAATAAAAGGCATTAATGTCTTTATCATACCCATGTGGCTCCATGGGATACCAAAAGTCGACCCATGGGTTGTCTTGGTAGGATATGACACATCCAATAAGGGTAGGACATGTGTCTTGGTCATTTCATTTTATTAAAACATTATTTTTACCTTAAATTACACTAATTACTTCTAATCGCGATTAAAAACTTAAAAGTTACTATTCACAACAAAGTTCTTTTAATCCCATTGAACTACATTTTACTTCATAATGACAACCATGTATGTCGAATTTTTGAAATTCAAAACACAGAGGTGGTAAAATTTCATTTAAACAAAAAATCAGTTTTTTAAGTATCACTTAGTGGTTTCACTATTCATCAAAAATTGAAGTTTTTCAGAAAAATACCAAAACATCACCCTAAGATATAGTTGATATTCCGAATTCAAAAATGATGTCTATTTTACAAAATTCAAAACATATAAGTTACATTAATTAATTTAATAATTAATTCCTGTGGTCTGAGCAGATAGTGTGTTTTTATAAAATAATAAGTATCAAAATATTGACACAAGTTTAAGTCCAATTTCAAAGTGAAATTAATTCCAACGACCACTATTGTATTAATGGTAAAAATATATTCTAATTAAAAATTAAAACCAATTCAAAAGATAATATAATCATATAAATAAATTATATTAAAAACAGGTTTTGAATTAAAATACAACATTTTTCACTATTCATTAAAAAATGAACTTTATCGGAAAAATACCAGAAATTTATCCAAAGTAAATTTCAATGTCCCAATCATAAAGAATAAGTTTATTTTGACAAATAGAGTTTATAAAATTGTCAAAATTTTGATTTAAAAATGGTTTGCCATCAAAAGGCAGTAAAACAATTTTTTAAAAATGTTAGCGTATTCCTTGCTTAAGATTGGATTTATTCTCATTTTAAGACTCTAAAACACTATCTAATTCATAGATAAAAATATCTATTATTAATTACTTACTTGGGATGTTACATCCTTCCCCCCTTTTGAAAATTGCGTTCCCACAATTTATTTACTTATCGAATAAGTGGGGGTATTTAGCCCTCATTGAATTTTCAGATTCCCATGTTGCCTCTTCAACCATGTGGTTTTTCCAAAAAACCTTTACCTGATGAATCACCTTATTCAGTAACACTTACTCCCTGTGGTCAAGAATCTGGAACGGTTGTTCTTCATAAGACAGGTTCTCTTCCAGCTGAACTACCTCTGGACTCAAAATATGAGATGGATCTGGCATATACTATCTCAACATCAAATCATGAAAAACATTGTGTACCTGAGATAAAATCGGAGGTAAATCCACCCGTTATGCAACTGATCCAACTCTCTCCAGAATTTCATATGGTCCAATGAACCTTGGACTCATCTTTCCTTTCTTACCAAATCGCATCACACTTTTCCATGGTGAGACTTTGATAAAAACATGATCACCTACCCCAAAAGAGATATCCTTCCTCCTGTGGTTCGCATAACTCTTCTTCCTACTCTGAGATATTCTCATGTGTTTCTGTATCAGTAGATATTTTTCTACCAACACTTCTACCAATTCTGGTCCCACCAGCTTCCTTTCTCCCACATCATCCTAGAAATCCAGAGTTCGACACCGCTTCCCATATAATGCCTCAAATGGTGCCATCTGTATACTTGAATGAAAATTTTTATTATATGAAAATTAAACCAAAGAAAGATGTTGGTCCCAGCATCCCTGATAATCCATTGAAAAAGCACGTATCATATCCTCCAAAGTCTGATTTGTTCATTCTGACTGCCCTTTTGATTGAGGATGAAAAGCTGCACTAAAATTTAATTCAATACCCAACGACTTCTGAAGGCCTTTCTAAAAGTTATAAGTGAACCAGGGATCACGGTCAGATACAATGGAGAGAGTAACTCTATGTAACCTGACTATCTCTTTAAGATACAAACGGGAAAGTTGATCTTGGGAAAAATTATCTCGTATAGCAAGGAAATGAGCTGATTTCATCAAGCGATCAACAATAACCCAGATTGCATTATTACCTCGAGATGTTTTCGGTAACCCCACAATAAATTCCATAGATACATTTTCCCATTTCCACTCTGGCACTAGAAAAGGCTGAAGCATCCCTTTTGGTAACTGCCGCTCTGCTTTAACCTATTGACATGTCAAACACTTCACAGTAAAATCAACAATATCTCTTTTCATTCCATCCCACCAGTAATACTCCCGAAGATCTCTGTACATCATAGTACTTCCCAGATGAACTGAAAACAGAGAACTATGAGCTTCACATAACAACTCTATCTTCAATTGTGAATCACAAGGCGCACGCAATCTCTTCCCAAATCTCAAAACACAATCATTATCAATGTTTAATTCAGGCAACTTACCCCTCTGAGCCAACTCTACCTTTTTCTACAACTCACAGTCTTGCTTCTGTGCTTGCTTGATTCAGTCTGATAGAGAAGATTTCACTGATACCTAAAACAAAACAGAAGTACATCCTACCCAACAACTTCTATGCCAAATTTCATCAAATCCGTAATCAAAGGATAATGTTCCAAACACAACATTGTTAATGAAGAATTACTTTTTCGACTCAAAGCATCAGCCACTTTATTTTCTTTTCCCGGATGGTAATGAATTATACAATCACAATCATTGATTAATTCCATCCATATCCACTTTCTCATGTTCAATTATTTCTGAGTGAATATATACTTTAAGCTTTTTTGATCGGTATATATTTCACACTTTACTCCATACAAATGATGCCTCTAAATTTTTAAAGCGAAAACAACAACAGCTAATTCCAAATCATGTGTAGGATAATTTACCTCATGAGTTTTAAACTGACGTGAAGCATAAATAATTACCTGATCATTCTGCATTAGGACGCAACCAAGTCCTTTCAATGAAGCATCATTGTATATAACAAACTCCCCATTCGTGGAAGGTAGTTCCAAAACTGGAGCATTCACCAATATTCTTTTCAGTTCTTGAAAACAATCATCACATTCTTTTGTCCATATAAACTTAACACCTTTCCGAGTTAGCTAAGTCATTGGACTAAATAACCGTGAAAAATTTCTAACAAACCTTCGGTAATAGCCTGCCAAACAAAGGAAACTACGAATCTCAGTTATATTTGTAGGTCTTGGCCATTCTTCAACAACCTTTGTTTTCGTAGGATCAATAGTTATCCAATCTTTAGAAACAATGTGATCAAGGAAAGAAATTTGTTGCAATCAAAACTCACACTTGCTGAATTTTCCATACAATTTATTTTCTTTCAAGGATTCCAAAATATCCCTTAAATGTCTTTCATGATCTTTTTTACTTTTAGAAAACACCCAAATATCATCAATAAACACAACCACCATTTATCACCTAATTCAACTGATCCATCAGTGCAGTAAACTGCTCAATTTTGATTCCGACCATCTGTGGTTGCTGATTCGAAAGGTCATTATACTCTGTATTCCTTCCTAGAAAAGCTACTATGTTTCCTCTTTGGAAAACCATTCTTATCACAGAAATATCTTAGGCGAAGCAACATGGTAATTTGTAAATTCTATATCATTTCAATTTGACGATAAAAAAAATATTTTTGGATTATAATTTAATAGATTTCTAACTCCTAAAGTTATCTAAACCGACCTCTAATACCAACTATAAGGCCCTAGCCTTAAACATGACTTAATCTTTAGTTATTACAATATTACACATTGAGGATATATTCAGGTTTAGAGTTTTATAGAATTAGATCATAAAACATTCATTACATTCCACATTTAAACAAAGTGGTTACATAAAAGATAGTATTCATTTTTCCCATCAACGAAAACATATTTAAAATAAAACATGGATTCTTTCTTGACACTTCCTTGACACTATAATCATATCATGTAACATTCCCTTGACCTGTGAAAAACATTTCAAAAACATGGGATGAGCATAAAAAGCTCAGTAAGGGATATAAAATTATGGAAAGGAAACATGAGTACATGTATACATAAGAATCAATGAAATCATACTCTACTCATAAAACATAAGTACTTAAACATATCTCATCAAATCATGAATATATCATAGAAATCATAAGACATAAAGGTAACTTGAGGCATTCATAACATTCTTATGTAGGGAGTAACCCTCTTGGTTACGTTTGGAATACCCATCACAGTATATTCGCTAAATCTCTTCGGAGAAACCTTAACGGTTAACTCCTTTGTGTTACCCAATGCATTGGAGAGCTATATCGGGCTCACCCACCCTTATATTATCACGGAACATCCCGTCTTCATAACAATGCCCAAGAACCATAACATAATCATATCACATAAAACATGCATAATGGAAACATAACATTTCCACATTTCAATCTCAAGATATCAATACAACACAATGATATAATAAAAACATTATGAAAACCCTTGTCAATACCAAAATAAAATAAAAGTAAAACATGGTATTTATTTTTCCTTTAAAAAAAAGGTATGGCTTGTAGAGGAAGTCGAAACTCAAATAATGGTCATGGCAGTAGAGAATTCATTGTCTCCGCATACGTAAGACAAAAAAACATTCCTTTTGTCGTTTAGTAAAAAGCTTCATAAAAAATATTCCTTTTGAATAAGCATAAAAGTCAAAGGGGTTTATAAACCGTATAAAAGAAGGTTGTGTATAAAACAAAATATGCCTCATTGAACGGAGATTGAGATGAAGACCCATACGTCGGGTCCGACTTGACTTGATCATTCTTTAATGTCCTTAATAATAAACATGAGTTAATTTCTACATGCTTAAAAACCTTTTTCAAGTTAATTATTCCTTTTATATCACTTATTACCATGTCATGAACACTACGTAACTATTTAAATTAATAACGGTCGTTTTAACGATCATTGGTACTGGAGTCAAAAATAAACCTTTTAGTTACAATTTTTTTCATGTATCCATTATATCCAGAGTTATACTCATGATGTATATATCATATATATCATATATACCCAGTATATACATGCATTTATAGTATTACATAACATTTAGAGATAAGAAATGAAATGCACCGTTCATGGAGACGGTTAGCCGTATGTATGCATGAACGCTACTTTTATTTCTATTTCGTATTTTATGGAATAGAATCATAATGATATAAACGTATATTCTAATTCCAGTATAATATCATATATAACATCATTAATTACATCCTTTATACGTTCCACAAATGGCATTAACGAATCAAATCACTTTGAGGGGGCGGTAGTCTGCACTTCCTAAAATGAAGATATCATGTTTACCCATAATGGAAACCATAAAGGCATGCCATAAATGAAAAATACATAAGATTAAGTAAAACATAAACATATTATATATCATATATAAATATAGTGTCATCTTAATTTCCACCTATTAAGGGGTTAAAAGAATATTGAACAATCATCGTTTCGTGAGGCAGAAATTCACCATCCACGGAAAAAGGAAGTTCTTTACCCATTACATGTAGGTGTGTGTAGGTGTAGCTCGAATATTTTTTATAACAACATACTAGTATATGTAAGATAATTTTTTTATTACAAAATAAAAGAATAAAAAGAGTTTAGGGGGTTGGAGAAGCAAAATAAAACATAAGAACACAAGAGAAGACACTACTTTTAAATCGGGTAACTCTTTTTGATTTGAGCTCAAAAGCTTCCTTGGGAAGACTTTGGCCCAAAGTGAGGATTCTAGGAGTTATAGAGGGATGTGGAGAGACAAAATGAGCTGGTTTTGGCCGAGTTAAAGTCTTTGGAAGTGTGGGTAATGAGGTATAGGTTGGGGTCTTTTATAAGAGGAGAAGAGGGGCACTCTTGGAAAGTTAAGAATAGATACTTTGGTATAAAATGAGTTTATGATTTAAAAGATCCCTAATTGATATAATTCGAGGATATGGTGACAAGGGTTATAAATACACCCATACAATAGGTTTTTGACAAGTATAGTTCTTATATTTTACATTATATTTTCATTTTATTTAAATCATTAAATAATGTGGTAATCGCTGCATCATCATGGTGTCATAAATAATTTAATTTATTTAATGTCTAAAATTTATAAAAAAATACTATGATGTAGTAAATATTTTTATCTTTCTAATGAATATTTATAGTCAAAAATATGACTTGTATAACCCCATTTAAAAATTGGTTTAGTAAAACAACTTATGTTTGTGTCATTTTTACATTTACTTTAAATAAAAGGCATTAATGTCTTTATCTTACCCAAGTGGCACCATGGGGTCCCACAAATCGACCCATGGGTTTTCTTGGGCGGCTATGACACATAAAATAATGGTAGGACATGTTCCAAGGTCATTTCATTTTATTAAAAAATTATTTTTACCTTAAATTACACTAATTACCTCTATTCGCGATTAAAAATTTAAAAGTAACTATTCACCAAAAAATTATTTTAATCCCATTGAACCAAATTTTAGTTCTTAATGAAAACCATGAATGTCAGATTTTTGAAATTCAAAACACATTGGTGGTAAAATTTCATTTAAATGAAAAATCAGTTTTTTAAGTACCACTTAGTGGTTTCACAATTCATAAAAAATTGAAGTTTTTCAGAAAAATACAAAAAATTCACCCTAAGCTATATTTGATATTCCGAATTCAAAAATCATGTCTATTTTAGAAAATTCATAACATATAAGTTACATTAATTAATTTAATAATTAATTCCCGTTGTCTGAGCAAATAGCGTGTTTTTATGAAATAATAAGTATCAAAAGATTCACACTAGTTTAAGTCCAATTTCAAAGTGAAATTATTTTCAACGACAACTATTGGATTAAATATTAAAATTATATTCTAAATGAAATTTAAAACCAATTAAAAATATAATATAATAATATAAATAAATTAGATTAAAAAGAGGTTTTGAATTAAAACACAACATTTTTCACTATTCATTAAAAAAATGTACTTCATCGGGAAAATACCAGAAATTTATCCAAAGTAAATTTCAATGTCCCAATCATAAAGAATAAGTTTATTTTGAAAAATATAGCTTATAAAATTGTCAAAAGTTTGACTTAAAATGGTTTTCCATCAAAAGGGAGTAAAACAATCTTTTAAAAATATTAGTGTATTCCATGCTTAAGATTTGATTTATTCTCATTTTAAGAATCTAAAAAACTATGTAATTCATAGATAAAAATATCTATTATTCATTACTTACTTGGGATGTTACATCCATCCCCCCATTAGAAAATTGTGGCCCTCTAATTTATTTACTTATCGAATAAGTGTGGGGTATTTATCCCTCATTTCATTTTCAGATTCCCATGTTGCCTCTTCAACCATATGGTTATTCCACAAAACCTTTACCTGATGAATCACCTTATTCTGTAACACTTGCTCCCTGTGGTCAAGAATATGGACCGGTTGTTCCTCATAAGATAGGTTCTCTTCCAGCTGAACTACCTCTACACTCAAAACATGAGATGGATCTGGCATATACTTTCTCAACATCAAAACATGAAAAACATTGTGTAACTGAGATAAACTCGGAGGTAAAGCCACTCGGTATGCAACCGATCTAAATCTATCCAGAATTTCATATGGTCCAATTAAACTTGGACTCAGATTTCCTTTCTTACCAAATCGCATCACACTTTTCCATGGTGAGACTTTGAGAAAAATATGATCACCTACCTCAAAAGAGAGATCCTTCCTCCTGTTGTCCGCATAACTCTTCTGCCTGCTCTGAGCTGTTCTCATGTGTTTCTGTATCAGCTGAACTTTTTCTGCCAACTCTTCTACCAATTCTGGTCCCATCAGCTTCCTTTCTCCCAGATCATCCCTGGAAGCTAGAGTTCGACACCCTTCCCATATAACGCCTCAAGTGGTGTCATCTGTATACTGGAATGAAAACTGTTATTATATGAAAACTCAACCAAAGAAAGTTGTTGGTCCCAACTTCCCTGATAATCCATCGAACAAGCAAGTAGCATATCCTACAATGTCTGAATTATTCATTCTGACTGCCCATCTGATTGAGGATGAAATGTTGTACTAAAATTTAATTCAGTACCCAACGACTTTTGAAAGCCTTTCAAAAAGTTAGAAGTGAACCTGGGATCACGGTCAGATACAATGGAGAGAGGAACTCCATGTCACCTGAATATCTCTTTAAGATACAAATGGGGAAGTTGATCTAGGGAAAAAGTATCTCCTATAGCAAGGAAATGAGAAAATTTAGTCAAGCGATCAATAATAACCCAGATTGCATTATTACCTCGAGATGTCTTCGGTAATCCCACAAAAAAGTCCATGGATATATTTTCCCATTTCCACTCTGGCACTGGTAAAGGCTGAAGCATCCCTTTTGGTAACTACCGCTCTTCTTTAACCTGTTGACATGTCAAACACTTCATAGTAAAATCAATAATATCTCATTTCATTCCATCCCACCAGTAATACTCCTGCAGATCTCTGTACATCTTAGTACTTCCAGGATGAACTGAAAACAGAGAACTATGAGCTTCACATAAAAACTCTCTCTTCAACTATGAATCACAAGGCACACACAATCTCTTCCCAAATCTCAAAACACAGTTATTATCAATGTTGAATTTAGGCAACTTACCCCTCTAAGCCAGCTCTACCTTTTTCTGCGACTCACTGTCTTGCTTCTATGCTTGCTTGATTCTGTCTGATAGAGATGATTTCACTGATACCTGAAACAAAATAGAAGGACAACCTAAACCAACAACTTCTAAGCCAAATTTCATCAAATCCTTAACCAAAGGATCACGTTCCAAACGCAACATTGTTAATGAAGCATTACGTTTTCGACTCAAAGCATCAGCCACTTTATTTGATTTTCCTGGATGGTAATGAATTGTACAATCATAATCCTTGAATAATTCTATCCATCTCCTCTATCTCATTTTCAATTCATTCGGAGTGAATATATACTTCAAACTTTTGTGATCGGTATATATTTCACACTTTACTCCATACAAATGATGCCTCCAAATTTTTAAAGCGAAAACAACAGCAGCTAATTCCAAATCATGTGTAGGATAATTTACCTCATGAGTTTTCAACTGACATGAAGCATAAGCAATTACTTGATCATTATGCATTAGTATGGAACCATGTCCTTTCAATGAAGCATCACTATAAATAACAAACTCCCCATTCATGGAAGGTAGTGCCAAAACTGGAACATTCACCAATCTTCTTTTCAGTTCCTGAAAACAATCATCACATTCTTTTGTTCAGATAAACTTCACACCCTTCCGAGTTAGCTTAGTCATTGGACTAGATAACCGTGAAAAATTTCTAACAAACCTTCTGTAATAGCCTTCCAAACAAAGGAAACTATGAATCTCACTTACTTTTGGGTCTTGGCCATTCTTCCACAACCATTGTTTTTGCAGGATCAACAGTTATCCCATCTTTAGAAACAATGTGACCGAGGAAAGAAATTTGTTGCAACCAAAACTCACACTTTCTGAATTTTCCATACAATTTATTTTCTTTCAAGGTTTGAAAAATAACCCTTAAATGTCTTTCTTGATCTTCTTTACTTTTAGAAAACACCAAAATATCATCAATAAACACAACCACCATTTATCACCTGATTCAACTGAGCCATCAGTGCAGTAAAATGCTCAATTCTGATTCTGACCATCTCTGGTTGCTGATTCGAAAGGTCATTATACTCTGTCTACCTTCCTAGAAAAGCTGCTCTGTTTCCTCTTTGGAAAACCATTCTTATCACAGTAATATCTTAGGCTAAGCAACATGGTAATTTTTAAATGCTATATCATTTCAATTTGACCATAACAAAAATATTTTTGGATAATCATTTAATAGAAATCTAACTCCTAAAGTTATCTAAACTGACCTCTGATATCAACTATAAGGCCCCATCATTAAACCTTACTTAATATTGCGTTATTACACTATTACACATTGATGATATTTTCAAGTTTAGTGTTTTAGAGAATTAGATCATAAAACTTGAATTACATTCCACATTTAAACAAAGTGGTTACATAAAAGATAGTATCCATTTTTCCCATCAACGGAAACATATTTAAAATAAAACAGGGATTCTTTCTAGACACTTCCTTGACACTACCATCATATCATGTACCTTTCCCTTGACCTGTGAAAAACATTTCAAAAACATGGGATGAGCATAAAAAGCTTAGTAAGGGATATAAAAATATGGAAAGGAAACATGAGTACATGTATACATAAGAATCAATGAAATCATACACTACTCATAAAAAATAAGCACTTAAACATACCTCTTAAAATCATGAATAAATCATAGAAATCATAAGACATAAAGGTAACTTGAGGCATTCATAACATTCTTTTGTAGGGAGTAGCCCTCTTTGTTACATTTGGAATACCCATCACAGTATATTCCCTAAATCTCTTCGGAGAAACCTTAATGTTTAACTCCTTCGCATTACCCAATGCATTGGAGATCTATATCGGTCTCACACGCCCTTAGTTTATCACAGAACCACCCATCTTCATAACAATTCCCAAGAACCATAACATAATCATATCACATAAAACATGCATAAAGGAAACATAACATTTCCACATTTCAATCACAAGATATCAATACAACACATTGATATAATAAAAACATTATGAAAACCATTTTCAATACCAAAATAAAAGAAAAGTAAAACATGGTATTTATTTTTCCTTTAAAAAAGGTATGGCTTGTAGAGGAAGCCGAAACTCAAATAATTGTCACGGCGTCGGAGAAGTCATTGTCACCGCATACGTATGACAAAAAAAAAATTCCTTTTGTCGTTTTTTAAAAAGATTCATCTAAAAAAAGATTCCTTTTGAATAAGAATAAAAGTCAAAGGGGTTTATACACCATATAAAAGAAGGTTGTGTATAAAACAAAATATGCCTCAATGAAAGGAGATTAAGATGAAGTCCCATACCTCGGGTCATACTTGACTCGATCGTTCTTTAATGTCCTGAATAATAAAATTGAGTTAATTTCTACGTGATTAAGAACCTTTTTCAATTTCATTATTCCTTTTATACCACTTATTAACATGTCATGAACACTATGTAATTATTTAAGTTAATAACGGTCGTTTTAACGATCATTGGAACATGAGTCAAAAATAAACCCTTTATGATTACAAGTTTTTCATGTATCCATTATATCCAGAGTTATACTCATGATTTATATATCATATATATCATATATATCCCGTATATACATGCATTTATAATATTACATAAATTTTAGATGTAAGAAATGAAATGCACCGTTCATGGAGACGGTAAGCTGTACGTACGCATTAACGCTACTTTCATTTCTATTTTGTATTTTATGTAATGGAATCATAATGATATAAAGGTATATTATAATTCCATTATAATATCATATATAATATCATTAATTAAATCCTTTATACGTCCCACATATGGCATTAACGATTCAAATCACTTTGAGGGGGCGGTAGTCCGCACTTCCTAAAATGAAGATATCGTGTTTACCTATAATGAAAACCATAAAGGTATGACATAAATGAAAAATACAGAAGCTTAAGTAAAACATAAACATATTATATATCATATATAAATATAGTGTCATCTAAATGGCCACCTTTGAAGGTGTTAAAAGAATATTGAACAATCATCGTTTCGTGAGGCAGAAATTCTCCATCCACGGAAACAGTATGTTCTTTAACCATTAGATGTTGGTGTGTGTAAGTGTAGCTCAAATCCTTCTTTTAACAACATCCTAGTAAATGGAAGATACTTGTTTTTGTACAACATAAAATAATAAAAAGAGTTTAGGGGGTTGGAGAAGCAAAATAAAACATAAGAACACAAGAGAAGACACTACCTTTAAATCAGGTAACCCTTTTTGATTTGAGCTCAAAGGCATCCTTGGGAAGACATATGCCCAATTTGAGGCTTCTAGGAGTTATAGAGGGATGTTTAGAGACACAATGAGCAGGTTTTGGCCGAGTCAAAGGCTTTGGAAGTGTGGGTAAGGAGGTAGAGGTGGGGGCCTTTTATAAGAGGAGAGGAGGGGCACTCTTGGAAAGATAAGAAAAGATAATTGTTATAAAATTAGTTTCGGATTTAAAAGGTCCCACATTGATATAATTCGAGGATAAGGTGATAAGGGTTAGAAATTCACCCATACAATAGGTTTTTGACATGTTTAGGTCTTATATTTTACAATATATTTTCATTTTATTTAAATCGTTAAATAATGTGGTAATCGCTGCATCATCATGGTGTCATAAATAATTTAATTTATTTAATGTTTTAAATTATAAAAAAAATACTATGATGTATGAAATATTTTTATCTTTCTAATTAATATTTATAGTAAAAATTTTGACTTGTATAACCCCATTTAAAAATTGGTTTAGTAAAACAACTTATGTTTGTGTTATTTTTACTTTTACTTTAAATAAAAGGCATTAATGTCTTTATCTTACCCAAGTGGCTCCATGGGGTCCCAAAAATCAACCTATGGGTTTTCTTGGTCGACCATGACACATCCAATAATGGTAGGACATGTTTCTAGGTCATTTCATATTATTAAAACATTATTTTTACCTTAAATTACACTAATTACCTCTAATCGCGATTAAAAACTTAAAAGTTACTATTCACCAAAAAATATTTTAATCCCATTGAACCAAAATTTACTTCTTAATGACAACCATGTATGTCGGATTTTTGAAATTCAAAACACAGAGGTGGTAAAATTTCATTAAAACGAAAAATCAGTTTTTTATGTACCACTTAGTGGTTTCACTATTCATCAAAAATTTATGTTTTTTAGAAAAATACCAATACTTCACCCTAAGCTCTATTTGATATTCCGAATTCAAAAATTATATCTATATTACAAAATTCAAAACATACAAGTTACATTAATTAATTTAATAATTAGTTCCCGTTGTCTGAGCAAATAGCGTGTTTTTATGAAACAATAAGTATCAAAAGATTAACACTAGTTTAAGTCCAATTTCAAAGTGAAATTAATTCCAACGACCACTATTGGATTAAATGGTAAAAATATATTATAATTGAACTTTAAAACCAATTAAAAAGATAATATAATCATATAAATAAATTATGTGAAAAATAGGTTTTGAATTAAAATATAACATTTTTCACTATTCATTAAAAATGAACTTTATCGGAAAAATACCAGAAATTTATACAAAGTAAATTTCAATGTCCCAATCATAAATAATAGGTTTATTTTGACAAATAGATCTTATAAAATTTTCAAAATGTTGATTTAAAAATGGGTTTCCATCAAAAGGCAGTCAAATAATCTTTTAAAAATATTAGTGTATTCCATGCTTAAGATTGGATTTATTCTCATTTTAAGCCTCTAAAACACTATCTAATTCATAGATAAAAATATCTATTATTCATTACTTACATGGGATGTTACAAAACATGTCATGCAACTCTTCCGATTTGGGGGAGATGAACTTTTGGGACTATATGGCATGTACCAGGGTTACACACTATGTAGTGCCCTAACCCATGTGATAATGGGACATGGCATGGGTTAGCAATGTGAAATTACATTGTTGTATAATAATAAATGACCATGGAAAGTGGTAATGGGTTATGGTACATGGAAATGGGAGAACTACCCCGGTATGTGGTCGTTTATCCTGAACTTTCCATGTAGTATGGGATACGCATCGTGTAGGGGAACTGGATGGATGGACCATGTAGAAGAAGAACACAGATATGGGATGAGTGTTGAGGAACATGATGCATTCCTCTTATACACGTTGTGTACCCCTACATGGGATGGTATGTTGTGTAAACATGATACAAAGCCTAGTGCTCGAGAGGGCTCACAAGCCACGCCTGCCCTAATGCATCATGTGTCCTCTTGAAAAATTTTATAGGAATCTTCCATGTTCGATATATTCTTCTATAGGATTATGTTTTGGGCTTGTCAATAGCCTATCCAAATTTATTTTCACATAGAACGTGATGAAGGGATCCATTATGAATTGCAATATATGAGGTGTCATAAATCACGAAATCCACTTGTGAATATGCAATGACATGATGTATGAAATTAGTCTTGTTCATGAAGAGAGATGACGGGACTGGAACACACATGCATCGTTAGGGTGTGGGTTTACCTTAATTCACTACTTAGGTAGAGACTGGACTCCCCATGTTGTGGGAATGGGATTGTAACCATTGGGTTGTTTTGTTCCATGGGTGTTACTACCTTGATGGACTAGGGTGTAGGTCTCCCCATGATGTTCATATATGTGTAAAATAATTCCATGTTGGACCAGAGAGTAGGAAATCTTCATATGATGTATAAAAAGAGTGGTTATTCCCCTACAATGATAGGGTACATATCCTCTATCATAGGAGTCAGTACTCCCATATCGATCCCAGGTGTGATTCCTCCCAATGTGTTGTTCTAGTAGAGTTGGTATGGCCCTGCCATTCTAGGGAGATGGTCTTCAATCCTAGGGTTGGTACTCCCCTTTTGTATCAATGTTTAGCTCCCCTATAGTGAGAAATATAGTAGAGTAGGTACTCCCCTATCCTATGAGGGTGGAGGTCCTCAAGGAAATTCATGGTACTCCCCTACCAGGTTAGGGTGTGGGTCCCAGATCCATGGGGTATTAGTCCCCTATAAGAATAGGGTACATGTCCTCCATTATCTAACTAGTAATACCATTTTAGATCATGGAGTGGGTCCTTTCATACCGAGTAATACCCCCCATCCCTGAGTAGCAGTAGGGAGCAGGTCCACCGTTAGAGATCCAACTCCCATAGTTGTGGGATATAGTTACAAGGAGTAGGCCCCTCCACTTGAAGTGAACATTATCTAGATATTTTTTAGTGATCCCTGAATGGATTTAGGTGTGTGATACTCCATTCAATAGTGATAGAGGATTCATGGATTTGTTAGGAGTAGTAATCCCTCGACTGTGTGGTAGTGGAGAGTCGCAAGTCCTTACATTATCTCTCAATAGAGATAAATCATGTGGTTCTAAGGCTAGATAAGTGTTCCCTCAATTGTGTACAGCAGTGAGGGAAAAGCTTATTCATTTGTGGTTTTATTACCGTGTGTTTGGTGCAAGGTGACGATGTTATGAAATCTAGTTCTAGGCACTAGATATGGACCAAATAAGATGTTCTAGATAAAGAAAATTCTCTTAGATATAGCATTAAGAATGGTAATGTTGTTCCCAACAGAGTTTGTCTCTCAGACAGGTTCCAAATGTGATATTTGAGATCATTGAGTGGGTTATCCTAGTTTCAATGCATTGTTAGAGCCTTCGTTGAGAATTCTATTACTGGCTATGAGGTATGAAACCTCGTGAGACATGGTGTCTAAGGTGATTAAATCTTATTGATTTCTAGTATTTCATGTGGTGTTATAACATGTCAGTGTTGAAAACCTTGTAGATAGAGATAGGTTTTCATGTATAGACTATGATATTTCTAGATGGTGTTTCTCTCTAAACTGGGTTTCCCTCTGGCTAGGTCGATTGGACTATTTCCTTTTAGTTTCTCCATTTTTAATTTGGGGCTTTTGGGGTTCCAAATAATTATTTTAACACTCAACGCTACATGGGAATTTCAAGTACATGTTTTGTGTCTTTTGAATACCACATGCCTTTTAATAGTGTCAATAGTGGACTCGAGGGATGCAGAGCATAGTGAGAAAGACATACTGATGTGTTTACCGGAGCTGGATGAACAGCATTTGGGCCATTTGAGTTGATAGTGATCCCCTACTTTTGAGCATGTTGGACACTTTTACATTTTTCTTTAGTGTGCATTGTTTTCTTTCATCATTATATTTTAGTACTTCTACTATACTCTATTTGTGGGATATAGATATATGTATTCATTAGTTATATAGTTATTTTTTATATTTCATCATTTTGTGAGAATAGAGATGTGTGTGTCTTTCTACAGGTACATAGGCAATGCCTCACATGTTTTTGATATGCTTAATCAGTCCTAGTCACCATCCCCTAGCCTATTGGTGCATAGCGTGGGGAGTGTCATCACCAGCCCCATTATTCTGGGTAATGAAATATTGGTATCAAAGGGGATCAGTTCCAATTTGGGATCGTAGTGTTGTGAGATAAGTCTCAATTTCATAGAGATAATGTTAGGATGTTCTTTTCTCAACAATCTAGCCATAGCTTTTAGTGGTCTAGTTGCAGCAAAAATATCCATTCTATAGGACTTTGATAACCTACTTTTTTATTTTTTAAATTAGGAGACTATTTGTCATGAAAAAAGGATACATAATCATATAGATGTGGGTTTTGGTTTTCCATTTCCAACATAAGATAGCTACCCAAATATACTCTTTGACTATTGTATATCTTTATTGAAATTTTGTATTCCACAGATAAGATCGACCAAAAATATTACACAAAGTTATTTTGATAACAATATGTCTCATGAAGAGGTTTCAGTGCAGGGAACTGGTTTCGATGTGTTACCTTTGGGTGGTCCAATGGTAGTCCACCACCTATTGAGTAGAATGTTTTACTATTAGTTTAGGATGAGGATGATCATAGGATAAGTTCCCTATAATAGTTCCAAAGGTGGCGATATCTAAGGTAATGGAGTGTTTCAGACCCCAATATAGAAGAAGAATGGCTCAAGGTAGTCGTTGAATTTGTTTTGTTAGTGACAACACCTCCCAATCAAATTGTGGTCCGAGAGATGAGCCTTTTCCTATCTTCATCTTAGATATGGTTTCGTTTGGTGATACATTCTCATGATGATGTGATTCTCGCATTGTTTTAGTTTTAGTGGCTCCATAGGGAGGATTTTTCCATTCCATATTGACACCCATGTGTATCCAAGAGCTTCTACAACTTCGGAAGGATAGCATGAGAATGGAGTTGTTTTCGGTGAGGTTTATAGAATTGTCACAAAATTCCCTCAACATGTTTTTGGATCCATTTTTTAGAGATATTCCCTTTAAGTGGGGCTTGAATCAGGTAATTACGGTGTTGTTCATGCCATTGTAAATTCCCACCTATATTCTTGTGCTGGAGCATGCTCTGGTGGAAGAGAGTTTCAAGGCCAAGGATCATACTGATGTGACCTGAAATAATGGCCATAAGGCTGAGGTGCCAGCATGAGCTTTCAGACAAAAGTTGATAGGATCAGGATGTATGTTTCCTACACATTTCTTGAATTAGGCATCTAGTCCAATAGTAAAGGATTAGCACTAAAGATCAGTTCAGCCTCAGGAGAGGTTATGGTAGACATGTGACGGTCAAGGACATCTCTCTAGAGATTGTCAGAACCGCAATGATACTAAGAGGGAGATACATAACGAGCCACCATGTAAGAGATAATTCTTTGAGTAAGAAGTCTCTTTTTGTTGGGGATGAGGCAGAGAAGCTGGATGAAGGAAGGTGGTGGAATGCATTTCGTGGTGTTTCCACCACCAACCCATGGTGGTCCGCGCCAGGCTCAAGAAGCTGGAAGACATGTGAAATGACATCTGCATTCCATTTAAGCCATTAATTTGAAGTCTCTGAACATGAATAGAGTTATGAATTGAGTCCTTTATAATTCATGTTGTATAATGTTTTATACAATGTAGTGCGGTACTCTTTTCTTTCTATTTTTTTCTCAAGTATTAACCAGAGTGATGTGAAGCGTCGGTATATCCTCATGTTGGTAGTTGTAATAGAGGGGCTAGTAAGACCCAACATGTGTTTGGGAAGCCCTTTATTTTTTGTAAATGTCCTATTGTTTTTGGATTCATCTAAATACATGACGCACTTGTGGAGGATGTAGTGTAGTTTTATGATTCTTTGAACTAAAGTTGAAGAGGTCTTCCGTCCCTCACCATGATGTGTTTTTTCGACACACCCATAACCGTGTGGTAGACCCTGTTCTTCCCAATGCACATATTATCAAAGTGACGAGGAGGATTTCCATATACATTCATGTTTATGGGGAGGTTTTGCGATGATTTTTCATATCAGGTTCTAAACATTCCATTAGAATTTCTCAAAAAAACTCGTGTATGCTTGGAAGCCCTAAAAGAAGGATATCCTTACAAAAAAACATTTCATAGTGACAGGATTAGACCATATGACGTTTTCACAGTGTGGGTTGGTTTCAAACCATCCATGCTCTGTTGGGATACTAGTAGTGGGTGTGGAATTTCTTCTTTTTGGGCATGATGTGTTATAGTAGAATGATTGTAGTCAAGGTTTTAGGAAATACATTGTGTATACTCATGGACTTCCCTATGTCTTCATGAATAAACACTATAGTTCAGTGTCAACCATGAACTATAAGATCATGAGGGGTCTATTGTAATTTCCATCCAAGGGTGGATGTGAATTATCATGTTTTGTTAGTATCAATGTTAGGTTAGCGAGTTGGTGTATTTCTAGAGCCCATGACTACATATGGATCATGATGTTTGTTTCTTTCCCACCTTTCACGTCTAAGAAGACATGTGCTTGATTTTTTTATGTTGTCCTAGTAGAATATGGATTTGAGGGGTGTTTTTACCTTGGTGGTTCCTATGTGTGTGTGCTTATAAGAATCATAGAAACCCTTAGTGAGCTTTCTAGCATGGGAGTCCAATGGGTAGCTCAATTGCTTCCCTTGTACATAAGCATTCACTTTTCATGGAAGAAAAAACCAATGGCCAAGAGAATTTATCGACATAGGTATTGACTACAATTTTTTTGTAATATTTTAGAGAATATTTTAAGAGCTGGGAGCTGAGTCGGTGTGGTAATCAAGGGCTTAGAGAGCCTCAATATGGTGATATTAAAAATATATAATTTATTAAGTCACACTATCATAGGCTTTCATGAAATGTAAATAAATCTCGTACAAATTATGTAATTGGATTTTTAAAGTCATGGTTGATATGAATTTTTTTTTAACCTAGGTACCCCCTATGGTCATCTTCTGCAAGAGTTTCATTTAGAGGGTATTTTGGTGATGGTGTGATAAAAAGCGTAATTAATTGATATAAATTGACTAAAACCATTTTTCTCCACCAAACTCTTGCTTCAAATTATATAAAAATTAGGAGTGACTCATCCTCCCCACTCCCCCTCTCTTTTGATGATAAATGAAACTGATCCCATATTGATGAAGCGGGGTGCAAAGGATCTTCATTTCGGATGGATATCATCATCAGGTCAAGGAGAAACATGAACTAGGTGTCATTCGTCAACCAAGGCATTGAAATTTTTTCAAATACGTAGGTAATTTTTATTTTTTCCCTTGATCTATTCATAATGAATATTATTAAGGTTCTATAGCCCAAATATGAATTCTATTGATCCCAAATATGAAATTATTTGGGTTTTGGGGAAGAATAGGTAAATTGGTGTGTTTTAGAGGTAATTCGTGACTACAATAACCATCTACATGGAATTTAGTTTAGTGAAACATGTCATGTTTCTCTTCCATTAAGGGGAAGATGAACTTTTGTGACTACACACTACGTACTGGTGTCACACTCCATATAGTTCCCTAAACGGTGTGAGCATGGGTCATGGAATGTGTTAGCCAAGTGAAACTATAGGTCTATGTTCTAACACAAGTCCAAGGTACATGTAAACAAGGTTCAATTCATGGACATGGGAAAACCACCTGGGTAGGTGGTTTATTAGCCAGAACAAACCCTATTGTATGGGATACACGACATATAAGGGACACGGTTGGTTGGTCAGTGTAGTAGAGAAAAAATAATATGGGCCATGTGATGGGGAAAATAGAATGTTCATCCATTACATGATACATAACCCATACATGGGTTGGTAAAATTATTTGATAGGATACACGTACAGGTGATTGAGAGGGCTCATACATTGTCTGTTCCACGATGCATCCCGTTTACTCCTAGGAGATTCTCCTTGAATATTCCATCTTCTATATCATCTTCTTCGTGATTCAGATAAAATAATGTGGGTATCATATCCTAAGTAATTTTCTTTGTAAAACAAGTTGGTTTCCTCCATTATGTATTTTGAGATATGTGGAAGTGAAAATAGAGAAAGACTCCAGTGATGCTATACTGGTCGGATGATAATGAATAGTGTTTTTCCAGAAAAGAGACATTTGGACTCAAACACCCCTATATCACCAAGTAGTGGTATTCACATACCTCTAAACATAGGTATAGATAGAATCCCAATGTTTTTGTAATTGGTTTATTTCATTGGGGTAGTTTTCTTCAATAGGTGTTACACTCCAGATGGACTAGGGTGTAGGTTTCCCTATTATGTTAATAAATATGGATAGTACTCCCCTATTGGATTAAGTCACTGGTACTCCACATAAGATGAATAAATATAGTGGGTACTCCCCTAACATGTAGGGACTCAGGTCCTCGTTCCTAGGAGTTGGCACTACCCTTTTGATCCGGGGCATGAACTCTCTATACATGTTGTTCCAGTAGAGTCGATACTTCACTGACATTCCAAGGAGCGGGACCTCTAGCCTTGGGTCAGTACTCCTTTATCATAGTAGTATGTGTGCCCCCCCCCCATATTTAATTATCTTGTAGATTTGGTACTCCCTGAACCCACTAGGGCGTGGGTTCTCCAGCCACTGAGTGGTACTCCCATACCGGGTTTGGGTGAGGTTCCTCGATCCGTGGATTTTTGCTCCCCTATTATTTTAGGGTGTCAGTCCTCCATTATCTAAATGGTACTCCCTTGTTGGATCAGGGTACATGTCCACTCTTAAGGTGTATAAATCCCAAATCTTAAAGTAGGAATAGGGATCAGGTCCTCCATTAGATTTCTAGCTCCCTCTTCTGGGGCATATTGTTACGAGGATCCAGACCCTCCACATGATGTGAATGATACAAAGATATGAGTTAGTTATCCCTCAATAGACTAAAGTGAGGGAACTCCATACATGAGTGAAATAGACTTCACAGATTAGTTAGGAACAATAATCCCTCAACTGGAGAGTAGTGGCGATGTGTGGTTTCTTCTATTTTATCTCGTTAGAGTCAATGCACACAGTGCATTGGTTAGAGCGCATCTCCCTTAACTATGTGCAGTAATGAGGGGTGGGACTCTTAATTAGTATTTTCATTAGATTTATTTGTGTCAATGTGATAAAAACTAGACCTCTTGTGTTGTTCACTATAGTGGGACCTAATAATATGTTCTTTATGAAGCATATTATCTCGGACTTACCTTTAAGAATGTTAGAGTTGTCTCGTGGGTGTGAATCTCTTGGATGGGTTTCATATAAGATGGATGAGGTCATGGAGTGTTCTCTCCTAGTATTGGGTAACGGTATGGTCATACGAAGTGAATCATGTTTCTAGCTATTAGGATGGAACCACATGATACTTGGGGTCTCAAACGAGTATATTTTGTTGATTTCTAAGAGTCCTTATGGTGTGGTCACATGTTGGGGATAATAGCCTTTTAGACCAAGCTGACGTGTACCATATAATAAATGATGCTTCAGGGTAGAGTTTTTGTCTCGGTTAGGGTTCCCTCTGAATAGGTCAAGTAGAATGTTTACTTTTAGTTTTTCCCATTTTATTTTGCGGATTTTTGGTTCTAATTGTGTAGTTTTATATTCATACCACATGGGATTTTGCCACAAATTTATCGTGTCTTGTGAAAACCACATTCTTTTCAATGGACTCTATAGAGGACCCATTTTTGGAATAGCTTAGTGATATAGATATACTGAGGTGTTTACATGATCTACATTGAGGATCTTCCAAATAGATTCAGTTTATAGTGATCCCATCATTTTGATAAGGTCGGATTCAGTAATTATTTTATTTGGTGGGTGTTTTTTCTCCTTCTTTCACTTTCAATACTTATATTGTACTCTGGTTGTGGGATATAGATATATTCATTCATTGGTTACCTAGTATTTTTATAAATTTTATTATTTGTTGAACATTGAGATGTTTCTATGTGTAAATGTACATAGGCTATGCATTTCATGTTAATGATATGCCTACTTAGCACTAGTCACCAGCACCCGGCCAATTGGCGGTGGGCTGGGGGAGTTGCGTCTCGGGACCTATTAGGCCCAACCATGATAAAAAATGACCTCTTAGAGAATTTTATATCTTTATTCAGATAGGATGTACTGATAAGGGTGAACTATGTAATTCATACCACTTCATGCTTCTAAGAAAAAATTAAAAGAATCAACAAAATCAGTATATTATTTTTATCATCCAAAGACCATCCTTCTAATGTATAACCATAGACAACTCAATATCTCTATATTTCTAATTTATAATCCCATAGCTATGACTCTTCCACCAACTAAACTAATGATTTCTTGACCATCCTTATATTCTTCTACCAAAAAACCCTCCCATATCAACATTTATTATGAAGGTCTCTTCTATCACACCGCATGAATGTCTAAACTCATACACAAAGTCACATTGTGACATTATTGTTATCACATAAACTATGAAATTTCCCCTTAAAACTATATAATAAATCTAAAAGTCATAGGATTTCTATAATTCTATCCACTACTTGTGCCACAATCTAGGTCACACTTTGAGAAGACATACTTTAGTCTATTTTGATTAAAAACCCAAAAAGCAGTCACAGATGTGTTGGTTTCAACCAAACATCATGGATATTAACACTTATCTCTACTTGATCATGAAAAATACAATCAATGATTTTAGGACTCGTAAAAAATCTCAAAAAGACTCTGATAATTAAAAAATAAATAATTTGTTTGCTGAAAAACATCTCCTTTAGATTCTAGAAATAAACCTAGAATTAGTCTATCTATAAGAACCCTTGATCATTTATAGTTAAGGATAATAGAGGACCTAAAATTCAAGAGAATTTAGTTATGAACATCCTCTATTATCCTGCATGATCGTAGAAATTATGTACCTATGTAATATTTATGGCAGTTATCCAATAGACAGCCAACTCGATCATAGAAGGTTCCACACCCACTCTGTTATGCAATATGAGATGCTCCATGAAATTAACAAGATTAGACTAGAACTCACACTAAGAATGATTCCTAAATATTTAATGCTAATGAAGAACCCCAAGAACTGACCATATAAGTTCAATGTTATCCTTCATAGACACAAAGTACAAAATAAAGATGTTATGAAAACCACCATGAACTGATCCTGAAAATCACGGAACCCACATTTGTCCCACCCATGAACAGAACTAGAGTGTTAGTAACACAAAAAAATATAAAAAATAATATTTCCTCTAACAAAATCAAAAAATTTCCTTCTACTTATATACATGTTTCACATGTATCTAATGATATCCCAATGATAGATTTATCTTTTAATAACTAACTTGATCCCTTCATATGACTGAATATATCATAAATCTATGTTAGTTGGAAGAAATTATTCCCCTTCACATAGTTCAAGAGATGATAATTGATTCATTGGAATATAATCACTTTTTTATTATTTGTAACAAAAATTGGTATAACTTATGCTAAGACGCTTTTCTAGAAAAAACCCGCTATGAAATATATTATCTATCTAAATATGACTGACATTGCAACTAAAAGGTAACATCCTCTATAGATTCATTGAGATAATAGATGTGATTGAATACATATATATCTCATACTCAATATATCATCAATGTGGAAATGAAAACCCTCTTTAATAAAAAGATCAGGGTACTCATCTATACCATTAGGAAACACTACTGAATAAACCTCTAATCTGCATAAAAATAACTTGTAAATTAAGGAAGATAATGAAAAAACATGCCTCTCACCCATCTGAGTGGCTTACGCTCCAGACAACATAAAATAAAATCCATCAACAACGTAGAAATGATTTTACATATGAATGTATTCCATGATAGGATACCATATATACAATCCATCCATGTTGAGGACGATTTCATGTGGTTGTATCCATAACCGTAGTAGACCTCCCCATGTGTGGTGCATGTCAAGTAATAGCTCATAATATTTTCATAATTTACATAGATAATCACAAAATTTAAGTAACATTGTAATTTAAAAAGGACCTAAAGGCCTTTCAACATAATATCGCAGAGTATAGAATAAGAGAGGAGAAATGAAGGAGTTTGTACCTCCAGATTCAGACAATGAATTTTCCAACGTCGAAAACAGAGATAGAGTACCTCGAATGATTTCTGAATTCTTGATGATCACCAACTATATCGCCATGATCAGATATCTGAGGAAAAGTATCATCACAGTGATATCCTACACAACCATTTCTCCCCTCTTCAAAACAATGTATGGAGAACCCTACTATTTTTGATTTAGCTATTACAACTATAATAAAAAAATCTGATGTAGAACACAAGCTATGTGAGAATTTCTAAGAAATGTTGGGAATTATTTCTTCTTATGATTCATGAATTCCCAATCATGGGTCTCTGATCAAAACAATTTTTACTCCCAAGTTAAATGTAATAGTATTGGAAATAGATTTTTCTATGGAGAGGATAGTGATATCAGGGTATTATACTTTTTTTTGTTGGTTCAATATTTCAAAAAAAATTGGGATATTGAATTGGATTGGATTGAAATGAAATTTTAGATGTACTGTGATAACGTTTTATATCCCATAACCTACCCTGTTGAATCATTATTCTTGTTTCTACTCTCCTTTTTTATTTCTTATAAAATTATGTATCACTTGATTACCCTCTACTATTATTTTTTATTTAACTAGATGGATGAAATGATCACTATAAACACACATACCACTAATCCTAGTAATCATATATCACCAATTTAATATAATTTAGATGATTACACGTGATCATAAATAATGAACAATACCTTCATGGCACATGTATGTGATCCAATTAATAAGGGATGATGAATTCAAGTAAAATAAATATGAAATAAACTAATATTAATACACATTGAATAAATCTAGAGATAAACTATTAGGTGATTAAATAGTTGAAATGTGGAATTCAATAACCAAATGATAAGGAGAATATCCACCACTAAACTACTAAGTGATTAGTTTTCTATAAACAAATTTATCACAAATATTAAATTAAAGGAATAGAATAAACAATTGAAACAATGAGTGCTATTAAAAAAACAATGAGATCATGTGAGAGTTTAACATTGTGTATTCTTATTATTTATAAAAGATAATTATGGTCTTATTGGTGCCCATAAAAACTCACCACAGGAGAAGTATATAATTATCTATCTAATTTGTTTTATGACTGAAAAATATCCCTTATTGAGGGTCTAGTTATATTTAGTTGACCATATTTTTTCCATGGTCAAACTTTTACATGATTAAGAATAATCCAAGGAGTGTTTTTTCTTTTATGGGTATATCCAATATAAAATGAGTGTTTTCCATCAAGCTCATTTGAGGAATTTCATGTGTTGGAAATTGGTCCAGAATATTGTAGCCTTTGTAGTAGAAATGGATGAACTAGCTTAACCCTTATATTGTTTTCAAAACATTCAAGGGTACCAACACATACAAATCTTAACTTTGAGCCATATCCCAGTCCACAATTACCCATATGTAGGTGTCCAGACCCTGTCATACCAACTTCATCAAAATTTCATAAATTGGATGACCCTTACATGAGTGAAATTTTCCCTTTACCCAATTCAGTCTATTCTTATTCATTACATCACCTATTCTTATCCATCCAATGCAACCATTAGTAAAATTATATACCAAGTATTTGACTCATGATCAATTGGCTTGGCATCTCAAATCAATATGGAAAGCTTTTGTGGAGGAATTCTTAGGTGGTCATAGTTCAGATAAATATTCTCGCAACTTGAACGAGTATGGATTTCAATATTGGTGTTTTAGGTCCTGGGGGTTCTTCTTTAGATTGATCACCATGGAGGAATTTTATTAAGGTGGTATAATGAACTGGTTCATGAGGAATGAGGAATTAGACTAATTTCATGGTTAAAAATCAATGATCACTTGGCTTTCATGGGTATTTTTTTTCATGGCTAGTGTGCGGGGATAGTCTCCATTCCCCATCATTTCCAACACCTTAATAAGTAATTCAATGTAATGACTAACTAATAAATTACGATCTATGGTTCAATTAAAATAGTCATATTTATTCTTAGCTATCCCTTTATCATTATCGTCAATAGGAATGGTTATTTTTTCATGGTTCATCCTTATGGTTCATTAGGTGATTTGGCTATTGTGGGGAGATGGGTTTAGATTTGGTGATACTTAATAGGTGACTAAGACACATAATTCATCTTCAGTGGAATGTTCTTAGGGGTTATTCAATCGATAACTACAATTATGTTCATCTTATGAGGCATAGACATTCATCGTGATCAACATTCATTAGGGTTGAAACAAGACAATTTGTCTTAGTTATCCATAAATCAATCTTATAAGTTATTTTATGATTTATCTGGAAAATCATGGAATTCAACTACCACAATGCCTAATCATACCCAATAGTTTGAATTCGGCATTCAGTCATGGATTGTATTCTCTTCAAAGGTGATTGGGTTTTGTTCTTAGTTAATGACTATTTTTTCCACCATCTTCATATAAAACTTATGGGAATGTGATAAGAATTCATATGGTAGGTTTAAAATGTAAATTTCTTCTATTGTCCCTTATGATACCATAACGAGGAAGTAGCCTTCTTGACATCTGGTATGTTCGAATGTGTACCTAATGGTGGTTTGCAGTAGGTTATAGATATAGTAATGTGATCACCTATAAAAGTTGGGGAACGTGTTGTATCTTGGAGGTGAATGCATGGACACATAATATGTGACCACAGAAATGGAATGGTAGGTCTATGGCGGGGTTAATCCAGAATTAGTTATATTATAACATAGAAAAACATTTTTTCTAGGTGTGGTCACCTTCTAGGAATTTCAATCTATTCCCATGTAGGCACATGATTTTTACACATTTGAACCTGTATTTCAAAAATTACTTTTTCAGTGTATATTTTTTCTAAATAAATTTTGAAAATGATTAGCCAATTTTAATTAAAAACTACATCCTTTGATCAACTTATTAGATAATAATTTCATATTCATTTCAATATACTAATTAAAAATATAATTTATCAAAATAAAATATTTTAATCATTAAAAATTCACATATTAATCAAAATTGAAAATTGAATTTTCCAATGTATTTAAATTTAATTTAAAAATATTATCAAAATTTTAAAACAAAAAATTTAAATCCCATATATATTTTCATTTCCATAAGGTTAAAATTAAAATCTAAAATTTCAAAATTCATCTCTTACTCCATGATTTACATGAAAAAAAATTAACATGTCCTTTAAAGATTTTATTTAACACATATTACACATTAATTATAGAGTGCATAAAGACCAAAATAGTGAATGGCCCCACATTATATCTTTAATTAATATATCTAATATTAAGGAACAAAAGACAAATAAAACATATTATTAGCTTATATCACTCCCCCAGACATGTAATATTAAACTCATGGGAAATTTTTATCATATAATTACAACATTTATTTTTATTCTACCTAACATAAAATAACCAAATAAGAATTGTGTGATATGAAAATAGTCCACAAAAATGGGCATGCAATCTATATGACTTCCACAAAATGTGTACATCATTTAGATTGAAATTCTAGTTCAATAAATGAATTATACATATATAAGTGGAACTAAATTTTTTCAAAATTATAACTTCCATCTATACCTCATTATAAATCTTCATAATCTAATGTTCATTTTGAAGCATCATTCATAATTCATAAATGATTTTTTTATAGGTCAGTTTCCCCCTTTTCCATCTTTGTTAAAAATCACCCTCACTTAAATGGAATCAATTTCAATAATGGGAACTTTTTTCATTCATTTACTATTATTATTATTTGTTTTATTCCTATAATGTATGGGTAGATCACTTTGGAAAACAACTTATTTCAATATTTACAAGGGGATTAAACTCACAGATTCATTTCTCTTATGTCATGCATTCATGGGGTGTCCCAATTTCCCAATTCACATTATGATCAAAGGAATTATAGGAATTTATTTTGGGTAGGATACCTAAGGTGATATTCAATTGCAAATGTTAGGTTACTAAATATTAAGTTGTATATTCTAGGGAACAAATTTTATAATTCTTATTCCACAAAACAATAATATTTTGTACTTTATTTCCCTTGTCTTCAAATACAATTGCTATAAGACAAGGGTTGTGTTGACACAACAAAAATTAGAAATAAGTAATTTAGACTCAATGTTCCCCTGAGATATATTATTTAAATTTAAATAGAAAAAATAGCATCAATCTTCATTTTTCCAAATCTTTTCTTCTTTTTATCAACTTATTTACTCTTTTAAAATATATATATAATGAAATGAAAATTATATATATCTTCTAAAATAGAATTGAGATATTAATTTTATTTATTTTTTTATATAAAATGAAAAATCGAAAAATGATATTTAATTCCTAAAACTACTTTGTCCCTCCACCTATACATATCTTATATATAATTAAAGTTCATTGTAGTATACATTTTTATAGAAAATTCATAAATTAATAAATTTGATTCTAGAAAAGTGTATAAGATTGAGGTAACTTGGATTCCTTTAATTTATGAAAACATGGAGGGTATTTTACACCTACATTGGTTATATACAATGATCTTTAAATAAATATTCAATTTTTTCCTCTCAACATGTAGGTGATCAATAATTCATGACTCTTGATTTCAACTACACTATATTGAAAAATAGTAGTAAATGTAAATAGAGCAATATTCTAGGACCAATTTTCACTCAGTATTAGTATCCTTCTTTAACATTGTTGTAATTTTTTTTTCAATTTCCAATATTCTTTTTTATTATTTGTTATTCATTGAAATATTTTGACTTATACAAGTAAAAATGGTGTTACCATATTATTCTAGTATTATATTTCATTTTCTACATATTTTTCAGTTGCGAAATCTCTATAGTATTTCATAATTTCATGTAAACATTTATGGTTGTATAGTGGGCTTTATTCTACATCTCATTAATTAAATTATTATTTCCTAAAAATTTAATAGTTAAAGGAGATGTGTTAGTAGAAAATTAGAGTGAATTAATTGGAAATTTCTCACCAATCTCGTTATGTTTTATAGTTCTTAAGGTAGTTTCATGATAATTTTTTTCAAAAAATAATTCAATTTAAATTAGTATGTTTCTAAATAATTTTTTAATAAAGTTTTATCATAAAAATTTATGATCTCTTCAATAAAAAATAAGTCAAATTAAAAATTATTTAAATTAAAAGACTCATCTTCCTCATGAGGGTTTTTGTTTGAATTATGGATTTTAATTTATACTATTTCCTCTCTAAACGACTTATAAACTGTTCCATCATTGAAGTTTTTATTATTTTAGTCATCTGGAGAAATTTGCTACCATACTTGATGGGGGAATTATTCTTACCTTCTTCTTTTTCAATGATTAATTTATAGAAGTTAGCAGGAAATGAAAAACCATTCACACTCACTGGAAAATCATCTAAAACACCTACTGGGTTGGAAATGGATCTATTGGAAATATAAAAAACCACTTTGGTGTGTATGAGTTGTCTTATCTAAATATAAAAATAAATATATTGAGGTATAAAATTAATTAATATTCTTAAATAATATAATTCATTGAAAAAATAATGCTTTAATCTGGTGTGAGAGATAAAGAAGAGACTTTGTTCATGAAATTTATATTGTATTTTAGGTGTAACAAGAACTCTAACATTTTATCATAGTACTACAATTTAATTACGTCAAAACATTCTCCTTACATATAACATGTATATGATCTATTTTTTATACCTTCAAATTTAGGAAATGGCATCCCATAAAGTGATATTGATTTCTACTATTTTTAAGACATCCATTATATCTTTCTATAATGATTCCTCCTATGTTTTCTTGAGAACTTTATACTTATTGGAAGATTGGTTGAGGTTAAATTGAGTCTCCCATACTATTTTTACATTTATCATTCATTATAGGGGTGTTTTCACAAGTGCTTCAATTTAATTATTAGGGATATATCCCCTTGGTGCATGTTCCTTTTTGAATAATTCTTCTTCTCTAGATAGTGATTCTTCACTACATTCAAACTCTTTCCCCCTACTTATTATAATGGAAATATAGTTTCTTATTAGGATGGGAATAGATTGTGGATGAATCTTATATGATCATAGGTTTTTTATTTTGTGTATAGTAATTAGGATTTGGTTGTTGGACTTCATTATTTTTTTCATCAGTTCCACCAATGACAGTTATAGAGATTTCCATGGTTGGTTAATTATAGAAAGATGAGTGTTTTTCATTTCATATAGTAGTGGATAGATTTATTTATGAATTTATGAAAGGGTGGTCCTTAAATTAGTTGGTTTCTCGATCCATATATACTGTTCGAGTACTATCTTATGACTTGGTTATATCATGGATAATTCTAATATGATCATTTTCACATATATTCATAGTTATCCTGAACATGATGATAACCATTAGTGGAGTGTTCAGAAGAAAAAATATATTTATGACCTATGTGGGTATACTGGATAGTTTAAAACACTTTATCCATTAATATTTTGTCAAAATAATGTTAGTGCGTCATTTTTTTAATAAAATTATAAATCTTCACCCCATGTACTCCCTTTTTGGTAGTTCTCATACCAAAAATTTTAGAATTATAAAAGATCGTTTCATTTTGGTATCAAACTTCAACATGTAATTTTCCATTATATTGTCATCAAGAGGAAGAATCCATAAAATATTTTTCACTATCCATTATTCCTTGGTAAAATAATACTGGTAAATTATTTTCATTACAAGGTTAGTGTGGTCGAAGATCATTAATCCCTTCAGTATCTCCCAATACTCATAATGCATCACACCACATTCTTGCATGATTTCATAAATTAATTTTATCACCCATTAAATCCTCAATTTAGGGATGTAGTTATTGTGGAAGGATTTTAATAATTCATCCTAGCTAGTGAGATATCCATGTTTTATGTTGTAGAGACAATCATTAGAGAATCCTTAAAGAGATAACATAAATTACTTTAACCAGATCTGAGCCTCAAAAAAACAAATTTTTTAAAATCAATTACATATTTCAAAAAATTATCATTGATTTCTATTGTGGTATTCTATTGAAAAGTAATGAAAAATAGGTAGGTGACATAACATTATATTTTTAATATCATAATCTTATATATAATTCATTTATAAATTCTGATTATTGTATTGATAATTAGGTGAACAAAATTATCACAAAGTTCAATTCAATTAGACATGATTATATTACATTTTTTTCAGTTCCTAAGGTGACTCTGGTTGTAGATGAAGAAGGGGATATTGATCCAAACCATGTAATAGTGGAAGAATCTTTTTCCACTTTCTCTATAACATAAAATTTTTTATGTATCACCAGAAAAGTTCACCCAACCACATGATAAAACTAAAAGAGGTGGGATGAATTGGATATGGTCATTTGTTGAAATCAATTTGTAATCAAAAAAATTAAAACATTGGCCTCCTTAGTAATAATTCTATGTTTTATGGGCTTCCTGTTGTGGGATTAAAATGTAATCATTTTTTTACCTGGCCAAAAATTTTGTAGCTATGGGACTCGGGTTTGTCTTTGGAGATGAAATTTCGACTTTTGTGTTTTATTTTTGTTTTTTTTTGTTTTATAAGGAAAATATATAGGATATTGAAAATTAATAGTTTTAAAATAGTATTTAGGAGATGTTTTTAAACCATTGATATCCCCTTAACTAACTTATAAAATAAATTTTCCATTTATTAATCTCTATTTTTCTCTCTAGTCTAAAAAAATGACACTTGATTGCACTCTTATATAATTATAACTTCAATTGCGGGGTCAAAATAATCACTATATCCTCCAATATTTCCATGCCCAGTAATCCTAGATCTTTAAATACCATTTATTCAACCCATTACTCATGATTATAAGAAACAGAGATAACTTATAAACTATGTTCTTGTAATATAGTAATGAAGGGAAGATGAATTATAAGATATGAAATAAAAAATATATTATTTTTAATACACATTCAATAAATCTAGAGATAATATTAGATGATAGAAAATGTTTTAAATTAAGAATTCAATAATATGTGTATGTATAGAATCTCATTCCTTAGTCACTACTATATTAGTTTACTATCATTAGTGTTATTAAAAAAATGATGAAAATGAATTGAAAATTAAAAAAAAAGATTATAAAAAACAGCCTCCAATAGTGAGAGAGATAATAAAATAGTGCATAATTATTTATTTATTGAATTACATTGGTGGGTTGTTGAAAAATTTCAAAATTATATATGTGAGAAGCATAGAATTATTTTACTTCTTCATTTGAAGATCTACACATGTCTTGTATCTAGGTTATAAGAAGATTCAATTTAGAATTGTCTTCACAAAATCATTACTATATAGGTTTATAAGAAATTAGAGAATATTTTTATTGTACAGCAAAGCTCTAGAAAAAATGAGCACTTTTTGACATGCCTACTTCAGGAATTTCACAAGATATAAATTGGGAATGACTAATTTGGCCTTCGTAGAGGCTACAGATGAACTCATGTTACCCTTATATAGGTGATAAAAAATATGTGGGTTCTAACCCATATACTATGTGACCATGACCCTTACGAAATTCTGAAATTACCCATACATTAATGTGATAATAGTTACATACCACCATCATCACCCATTCGTAAATGTAATGACCCTTACATGGGTGAACTTATACTATTTGGAGAACTGGCCTCTTCTTTTTCTATACATGAAAATTACATAGTATGAAAATTCTATCCTTACATAAATTGTAAATCAAAGAATCAATTTTTCAAACATTAGATTCAATTCATTAATTAACATGAAAAGATTCAATGGAATATTCCCTAGAAATTAATATATTATTGACATATTTTTCATACTAGGGTGAGTGGGGGATTCAACTATTGATGTTTGGGTCATAGTGGTTCTTCCTTCCATTAATCACTATAGTATAATTTTTTATGTGTCATGAAGAACTGATGGCTATGTATTGTAGAATAAAGGGATATTCGACTAATGTAAAATTGTAACACCCCCATTTTTTATGTAATTAACCATTTATTTATTAATTTTATGTATATTAGGTAGTTAGGTTATTTTTTCAGAGGATTTTAGGAGTTTTATCTTGATTTTTTGGACATTCTAGAGGCTCAATTTTTTTATCGTGGTTAGTATAAATCGTGTAACACCTCTGGTAAACTGTGAAATAGAAAAATTGATCATTGGGATGGCGTGTGATTGGTGAAAAGTTATGAATAACCATATGGTAAACCAAATGAAATCATGAAATGTGGAACATATGTGATAAGGATGGCTAGACCATAGTTTTTCTAATGATGCAATCCAACCATTTGATGAGTGTATAAGGTGGTGGTTGGTGCACATTTACCGCACAAATTTCTTAATCATGCACCGAAACTGTGAAACGTTAAAAATAATATTTATAGGTTTTGGATATAATCCAATTTAGCATCTATAAACATTATTTTTCCTATAAAGAGACCATAACTCAAAATCCTCTCCCCCGGTGTCTATAGAGACCTTTTTCCCTTTGATTTGGGAGTGATTTATAGGTGAATTGTGGTGATTTAGAGGATAAATTCCTTGGAATGTCCTTGTTAATGGTGGTTTCCATAGTTATATTCTTATTCCCTCTCATGGATATATTCATCAAATTTTTTTGTGATATATACATTTTGGGTGATGCATATCATGATGATATATGGTTTTTTATGATAGGGATTAATATCTATGATGGGTTTTGGTATATATAAGATATTATTTTGGAGTTTAATTCCTATTTTGTTGAAGAATTTCTGACATTATTAATTTTTTTTTTATGTTTTTGAGGTACCTGGCTTAACTCTTGACTCCTCTAATTTTGTCTTGAAGGGATAGTTTCAAATTGATTTAATTTTTTGAAATTTATTGTGAAATCTATGTAAAAATATTCATAAAAATCATCTTTTGTGATGGTTTTTGATTTCATGGATATTGATTATTGTTCAAAGTTCTTTTTTTCATGATTTTAAAATTATGATTTTAAAACATGACATTGAATAATTCATTGAAATGGTTAGATTGAAATGTTTTAAATAAAAGGGATGATTAATTGAAATGGTTTTGAATGGTTGTTTTGGTATTATTTGGCATACACATGATGGTGTGAGTTCATGATTTTGAGATGACCCTAAATAAGGGGTGCATACTAGGGTATAAGGGATGTGACCTTTGATAAGGGGTATTTAAGGATATTTTTCACTATGTAATAACAAGGTGGATGGATGAGAAACCACTCATTATTATGGATCGGCTAGTGTATAATGCATGTGTGTGTGTGTCTGCGAATCATGTGTGGGTATGCCCAAAAAATGTGAAATTGTTTTAAATATTTTTTTGGTCTATTTCCTTTGAATTTTTTTCTATTTAAAAACTATTTTGGTATAAAAACTATTTTTTTATAAATGGTTTGTATTTTATAAAATTTATTTTATATAATTGTTTTTTTAATTTTTCCTAAAATGCTAAATCCTGGTGGCATGAGTAGGTGGTCATCGGGGAAAAACATATGATGTTTTATACTCACCACCTTATCGGGCCTTTTGGTGTGTTTGTAGATATTGTTTATCGAGACATAGGTAAATGAATAGTATCATGTTTATTTTGGGATGCATCATATTACCTTTGGCATAGATTCCGATGTTCGAGCATTAACCATGTTGGGAGTTATAAATTTATGTCTTTGGATACTTTTTTCATTGTTGGTTTGATCTTCCATTTGTTAATCAAATATGGTTCTTGTTTTTTGTTGGTTTTTTTTTAATTTTACATTAATTTATTTTTATTAAATTCATCCAATTCATCACATAATAAATTTTTGGTATTTATGTTCTTAGTTTAATTAATTTCTTTTAGATGTCCAAATAATCCCACAATTATTAATGAATCCACTGACATTTATTTACAACATTTTTCACCTTGGATATGTCACCTAAGGCCAAGTAATATCCCATGTCCATCTCAAGCCATAAGGAGGTGTGGAATGTTAAAAATGGTATTAGTCATTTCTGGTCCATCCTTCAAATTGGGATAAATGAGATTGGTTATATATCTTGGAGTTGGAAAATAATTCATGTTTAGTCCACGGGTTGGTATGGTATCATGGAGATGGATCATTGGGAATTTAAATGTTGAGCTTCAAATGGTCAAGCTAACTTATTTGTGTTGAACATCATGTTACAAAGGAGTTGGGTACACAAGTGTTTAAAGACAAATATAAGAGTTGTCACTACAATGTTATGGGTTCAAATAATGATAAGAGAATTATGTATATTGATATAAATTAAATCCCTAATTGGAGTTCAAATTTCATTTTGAATAACGATTTATGATTTGGTGAAAATGTTTTGATTTATGAAAAGATTTGAAAATGGTTTTTGTTCAATATCATGGTGAAATTATAATAAATAGGATGAAAGAGGATAAATGTGGAATTTTAAAAAGAAATGTGGTGAAATGTGTAAAGTGAAAATTATGAAATTACAATTCCTTCACTTACTAGAGAGTTAGAATTTATGTAATTTTCTTGGGGTTTTGGAAAATTAAGCCAAATTTTCAAAGAAGAAAATAACAATAAGAGGATATTGGTAATGTGGTTTCATATGATACATAGGTTAACTATCAATGGATTTAGTGTATTTCCTATGAATTTCATTTTGTGGATAGAGGGAATATAAGGGATGAATCCAGACAAGTGGATCATTTTTTTCAGTTCTAGAAGAAGAATCCCTCCATCTTTTGGGGTGATTTAGATTCAGATAAAGAAGGGGTGTGGTTGAATATATTAATTGAACCTCTAATTTCTTTGGCACTCCAATAGAGATGAAATTATAGTTGGTGATGTACATATTATAGGATATTTCATGCTTGGGGATGGATTTTGTAACATTCCAGGTAAATAAAGAATTAATCATTTTCATATTTATTAATATTTACGAATTTGATATTAATTTTACTTTAAAGGGGTTTCTATGTTCGATAGCGTACCCGATACGCAACAAAGAGTTTCATTGAAATCTTACATTGCACACTAGAAATAAAATAATATTATTTTAAATAGTAGTTAACACGTAGCCGTTGTATTGGCGGGAATGAATAGAAATAACTAGAATATGAATATATATATTTTTTAAATGTTTTTACATATATCCAATAGAAGATAAAGGCTTAAAATAAGAAAAGAATTCAATTTTTGGCATAGATACTCGGATATTCACTAAAAGGTCGAACTATCTCTTTTTTATGGTGAACCCTCTTTAAATATAGTTTTGGACACTCTTATACATTCTGTTGGACCAAATAAAACTCTTCTTTAGAATCGGGACATCAAAATTTACTTTGTGTAATGTTTTGGTATTTTTCCGATAAAGTTCATTTTTATTGAATAGTGAAAAATGTTGTATTTTAATTCAAAACTTCTTTTTAATATAATTTATTTATATTATAATATTATATTTTGAATTTGTTTTAAAGTGAAATTGGAATATATTTTTACCATTTAATCCTATGGCGGTCATTGGAATTAATTTCACTTTGAAATTGGACTTAAACTAGTATCAATCATTTGATACTTATTGTTTCATAAAAACACGCTATATGCTCTGGAAGCGGGAATTAATTAACAAATTAATTAATGTAACTTATATTTTTTGAATTTTTTAAAATAGACATCATTTTTTAATTCGGAATATCAAATATAGCTTAGTGTGATGTTTTGGTTTTTTTCTGAAAAACTTCAATTTTTGATGAATAGTGAAACCACTAAGTGGAACTTAAAAAACTAATCTTTCGTTTAAATGGAATTTTACCACCTCTGTGTTTTGAATTTCAAAAATCCGACATACATGTTTTTCATTAAGAAGTAAAATTTTGTTCAATGAGATTAAAATAATTTTTTGGTGAATAGTAACTTTTAAGTTTTTTATCGCGATTAGAGGTAATTAGTTTAATTTAAGGTAAAAATAATGTTTTAATAATATGAAATGACCTAGACACATGTCCTTCCCTTATTGGATGCGTAATGACCGACCAAGACAACCCATGGGTCGATTTTTGGGACCCCATGGAGCCACGTGGGTAAGATAAAGACATTAATTCCTTTTATTTAATGTAAAAGTAAAAATGACACAAACATGAGTTGTTTTACTAAAAAAAAATTTAAATGGTATTATACAAGTCATATGTTTGACTATACATATTAATTAGAAAGATAAAAATATTTTCGAAATCATGATATTTGTTTTATAATTTTTAGACATTATATAAATAAAATTATTTATGACACCATGATGATGCAGTGATTAACTCATTATTTAGAGATTTAAATAAAATGAAATGATAATGTAAAATATAAGACCTAAACATGTCAAAAACCTATTGGATGGGTGTATTTAGAACTCTTATCACCTTATACTCGAAATATATAATTTTGGAACCTTTTAAATCTGAAAATAATTTTATAATAAAGTACCCTTTTATAACTTTCCAAGAGTGCCCCTCATCTCCTCTTATAAAAGGCCCCCACCTCTACCACCTTACCCACACCTCTCAAGCCTTTGGCTCAGGCAAACCATGCCCATTTTGTCTCTACACATCCCTATCTTACTCATAGAAGCCTCAATTTGGGAAGAAGGCTTCCCAATAAATCCTTTGAGCTCAAATCAAAAAGAGTTACCCGATTTTTAAGGTAATGTCTTCACTTGTGTTCTTTTGTTTTATTTTGCTTCTCCAACCCCCTAAACTCTTTTTATTCATTTATTTTGTAAAAACACCAGTATCTACCATTTACTAGGATGTTGGTATAATAAGGATTCGAGCTACACTTACACACACCTACATCTAATGGTTAAAGAACATACTGTTTCTGTGGATGGAAAATTTCTGCCTCACGAAACGATGATTGTTCAACACTCATATAACACCTTCAAAGGTGGCCATTAAGATGTCACTATATTTATATATGATATATGATATATTTATGTTTTACTTAATCTTCTGTATTTTTCATTTTTAGAATACCATTATGGTTTCCATTATGGGTAAACGCGATATCTTCATTTTAGGAAGTGTGGACTACCGCCCCCTCAAAGTGATTTGATTCGTTAATACCATATGTGGTACGTATAAAGGATAAATTTAATGATATTATATATGATATTATACTGGAATTATAAAATACCCTTATATCATTATTATTTCACTCCATTAAGTAAGAAATAGGAATGAAAGTAGCGTTCATGCGTACGTACGGCTTACCGTCTCCATGAACGGTGCATTTCATTTCTTAGCTCTAAATGTTATGTAATATTATAAATGCATGTATATACTGGATATAAATGATATATATGATATATAAATCATTAGTATAACTCTGGATATAATGGATACATGAACAACTTGTAATTATAAAGAGTTTATTTTTTACTCAAGTACCAATGATCGTTAAAACAACCGTTATTAACATAAATTGTAACATAGTGTTCATGACATGGTAATAAGAGATATAAAAGGAATAATGAACTTGAAAAAGGTTCTTAAGAAAGTATAAATTAATTCAAGATTATTATTCAGGAGGTTAAATAACGATCGAGTCAAGTTGGACCCGAGGTATGGGACTTCATCTCAATCTCCTTTCATTGAGGCATATTTTTTTTTATACACAACCTTCTTTTATACGGTGTATAAACCCCTTTAATTTTTATGTTTATCCAAAATGAATATTTTTTTATACAAATAATTTTACTAAATGACAAAAGGGAATGTTTTTGTCAGACGTATGTGCCGACAACGACCTCTCCGCCGCCGTGACCATTATTTGGGTTTCAGCTTCCTCTATAAGCCATACATTTTATTTAATGAAAAATAAATACCATGTTTTTCTTTTCTTTTATTTTGGTATTTAAAATGATTTTCATAATGTTTTTATATCAATGTTTTGTATTGATATCATGTGATTGAAAAGTGGAAGTGTTATGTTTCCTTTATGCATGTTTTATGTGATACAATTATGTTATAGTTCTTGGGAATTATTATGCAGACACGTGGTTCCGTGATAAACTAAGGGCGGGAGAGCCCGATATATCTATCCAATGCATTGGGTAACGCGAAGGGGTTAAACGTTAAGTTTTATCCGAAGAGAATTACGGAATATACTATGATGGGTATTCCAAACATAACCAAGAGGGTTACTCCCTACGTAAGAATGTTATGAATGCCTCAATTTACCTTTATGTCTTATGATTTCTATGATTTATTCATGATTTGATGAGGTATGTTAAAGTGCTTATGTTTTATGAGTAAAGTATGATTTCATTGATTCGTGTGTATACATGTAGTCGTGTTTCCTTTCCATATTTTTATATCCCTTACTGAGATTTTTATTCTCATCCCATGTTTTTGAAATGTTTTTCACGGGTCAATGATATGATGATAGTTTCAAGGAAGTTTCAAGGATGAATCCATGTTTTTTTTTAAATATGTTTCCGTTGATGGGGAAAAATGAATACTATCATTTATCATAACCACTTTGTTTAAATGTGGTATGTAATGCATGTTTTATGATCTAATTCTCTAAAAATCTAACCCTGAAAAGATCTTCAAGGTGTATTCTTGAAATATCTCAATATTAAGTAATGTTTAAGGTTGGGGCCTTATAGTTGGTATCCGAGGTCGGTTTAGATAACTTTAGGAGTTATAATTTTATTAAATTATTATCCGAAAATATTTTTTTATGGTCAAATTGAAAATGATATAGCATTTGATGATTACCATGTTGCTTCATCTAAGACTTGTTTGTTCAGAATGGTTTTCCGCAGAGGAAATATGGAAGTTGTGCTAGGAAGGTATACAGATGGAAATGAACTTCTAAATCATCATCCTGAGATGGTCAGAATTGGAACTGAACAGTTTGTTGCAGTGATGGCTCAGTTGACTCAGGTGATAAATCGTGGTTGTGTTTACTGATGATATTTTGGTGTTTTCAAAAAGAAAATAGGAGCATGAAAGTCATTTAAGGGTTATTTTTCAAACCTTAATAGAAAATAAATTGTATGGGAAATTCAGAAAGTGTGAGTTTTGGTTGCAACAAATTTCTTTCCTTGGTCATATTGTTTCTAATGATGGGATAACTGTTGATCATGCAAAAACAAAGGTTGTGGAATAATGGACAAGACCACAATTGTGACTGAGATTCGTAGCTTCCTTGGTTTGGAAGGCTATTATAGAAGGTTTGTTAGAAATTTTTCATGGGTATCAAGTCCAATGACTAAGCTAACTCGGAAGGGTGTTATGTTTTTCTAGACAAAAGAATGTGATGATTGTTTTTAGGAACTGAAAATAATATTGGTGAACGCTCCAGTTTTGGCACTACATTCCAGGAATGGTGAGTTTTTTATCTACTGTGATGCTTCATTGAAAGGACATGGTTGTGTCCTAATGTAGAATGATCAGGTAATTTCTTATGATTCACGTCAGTTGAAAATTCATGAAGTAAATTACCCTACACATGATTTGGAATTATCTGCTGTTGTTTTAGCTTTAAAAATTTGGAGGCATCAATTGTATAGAGTAAAGTGTGAAATATATACCGATCACAAAAGTATAAAGTATATATTCACTCAGAAATAATTGAACATGGGACAGAGGATATTGCTAGAATTAATCAAGGATTATTATTGTACAATTCATTACCATCTAGGAAAAGCAAATAAATTGGCTCATGCTTTGAGTCGAAAAAGTAATGATTTGTTAAAAGTATTGTGTTTGGAACATGATACTTTGGTTAAGGATTTGATAAATTTTGGCATAGAAGTTTTTGGTGCATTATGTTCTTATGTTTTGTTTTAGGTATCAGTGAAATCTTCTCTATCAAACAAAATCATGCAAGCACAGAAGCAAGACATTGAGTTGTAGAAAAAGGTAGAGCTAGTTCAGAAGGGTAAGTTTCCTGAATTCAACATTGAAAATGATTGTGTTTTAAGATTTGGAAGATATTGTGTGGGCTCTGTGATTCAAAATTGAAGAAAGAGTTGTTATATAAAGCTCATAGTTCTCCGTTTTTAGTTCATCCTGGAAGTACTAAGATGTACAGAGATCTGCGGGAGTATTACTGGAGGGATGGAATGAAAAGAGATATTTCTGATTTTACAGTGAAGTGTTTGACATGTCAACAGGATAAAGCAGAGCGGTAGTTACCGAAAGGGATGCTTCAGCCTTTACCAGTACCAGAATGTAAATGGGAGAATATATCCATGGACTTCTTTGTGGGATTGCCGAAGACACCTCGAAGTAATAATGCAATCTGGGTTATTGTTGATCGCTTGACTAAATCTTCTCATTTCCTTTCTATACGAGATACTTTTTCCCTAGATCAACTTTCCTATTTGTATCTTAATGAGATATTCAGGTTATATGGATTTCCTCTCTCCATTGTATCTGACCGTAATCCCAGGTTTACTTCTAACTTTTGGAAGGGCCTTCAGAAGTCGTTGGGTACTGAATTAAATTTTAGTACAGCTTTTCATCCTCAATCAAATGGGAGGTCAGAACGAACAATTCAGACATTGGAAGATATGATATGTGCTTGTTTGAAGAATTATCCGGGAAGTTGGGACCAACATATTTCTTTGGTTGAGTTTTCTTATAATAACAGTTTTCATTCCAGTATACAGATGGCTCCATTTGAGGCATTATATGGTGAACGGTGTTGAACTCCAGCTTTTTGGGATAATGTGGGTGAAAGGAAGCTGATTGGACTAGAATTGGTTGAAGAGATGGTAGAAAAAGTTCAGTTGATTCAGAAACACAAGAGAACAGCACAGAGCAGGCAGAAGAGTTATGCATATAACCGGAGGAAGGATCAATCTTTCGAGGTAGGAGATCATGTTTTTCTCAAAGTCTTACCACGGAAAAATGTGATGCGATTTGGTAAGAAAGGAAAGCTGAGTCCAAGGTTCATTGGACCATATGAAATTCTGGAGAGAGTTGGATCAGCTACTTACCGAGTGGCTTTACCTCTGAGTTTATCTCAGGTACACAATGTTTTTCATGTTTCGATGTTAAGAAAGTATATGCCATATCGATCTCATGTTTTGAGCCCAGAGGTAGTTCATTTGGAAGAGAACCTCTCTTATGAAGAACAACCAGTCCAGATTCTTGACCATAGAGAGAAAGTGTTGTGGAATAAGTTAATTCACCAGGTAAAGGTTTTATGGAAAACCCATATGCTTGAAGAGGCAACATGAGAATCTTAAAATGCTATGAGGGATAAATACCACCACTTATTTTGATAAGTGAATAAAATTGTGAGGAAGCAATTCCCAAAAGTGGGGAAGGATGTAACATCCTAGGTAAATAAAGAATAAATCACTTTCATATTTATTAATATTTATGAATTAAAAATTAATTTTACTTTAATGGGGTTGCTATTTTTGATAGCATACCTGATACGCAAAAAGAGTTTCTTTGAAATCTTACGTTGCACAATTGTAATAAAATAATATTATTTTAAATAGTAGTTAACATGTAGCTGTTGTATTGGCGGGAATGAATAGAAATAACTAGAATATGATTATATATGTTTCTTAAACGTTTTTACATATATCCAATAAAAGATAAATTCTAAAAATAAGAAATGAATTCAATTTTTGAAATAGATACTCTGAAATTCACTAAAAGGTCGAACTATCGCCTTTTGGTGGAGAACCCTCTTTAAATATAGTTTTGGTCACTATTATACATTCTATTGGACCAAATTAAACTCTTCTTTAGAATCGGGACATCAAAATTTACTTTGTGTAAAGTTTTGGTATTTTTCCAATAAAGTTCATTTCTTTAATGAACAGTGAAAATGTTGTATTTTAATTCAAAAACACTTTATAATATAATTTATTTATATGATTAGATTATATTTTGAATTGATTTTAAAGTGCAATTAGAATATATTTTTACCATTTAATCCAATTGTGGTCATTGGAGTTAATTTTACTTTGAAATTGGACTTAAACTAGTGTCAATCTTTTGATACTTATTGTTTCATAAAAACACGCTATTTGCTCTGGCAGCGGGAATTAATTATTAAATTAATTACTGTAACTTATATGATTTTAATTTTTTAAAATAGACATCTTTTGTGAATTTGGAATATCAAATATATCTTAGGGTTATGTTTTGGTTTTTTTCTGAAAAACATCAATTTTTTTTGAATAGTGAAACCACTAAGTGGTACTTAAAAAACAGATTTTTCGTTTAAATGGAATTTTACCACCTCTGTGTTTTGAATTTCAAAAATCAGACATACATGGTTGTCATTAAGAAGTAAAATGTGTTTCAATGGGATTAAAATAATTTTTTGTTGAATAGTAACTTTTAAGTTTTTAATGGCGATTAGATGTAATTAGTGTAATTTAAGGTAAAAATAATGTTTTAATAATATGAAATGACCTAGACACATGTCCTACCATTATTGGATATGTCATAGCTGACCACGACAACCCATGGGTTGATTTTTGGGACCCCATGGAGCCACTTGGGTTAGATAAAGACATTAATTCCTTTTATTTAAAGTAAAAGTAAAAATGACACAAACATGAGTTGTTTTACTAAAACAATTTTTAAATGGGGTTATACAAGTCATATTTTTTTACTATAAATATTAATTATAAAGGAAAAAATATTTCTTACATCATTATAGTTTTTTATAATTTTGAGACATTAAATAAATTAAATTATTTGTGACACCATGATGATGAAGCGATTATCTAATTATTTCACGATTTAAAAAAAATGAAATGATAATGTAAAATCTAAGACCTACACATGTCAAAAACCTATTGTATGGGAGTATTTAGAACTCTTTTAACCTTATCCTTGAAATATATAATTTTTAGACCTTTTAAATCTGAAAAGCATTTTATAATAAAGTAACCTTTTATAACATTCCAAGAGTGCCCCCCCCCCTCCTCTTATAAAAGGCTCCCACATCTACCACCTTATCCACACCTCTAAAGCCTTTGGCTCGGCCAACCCCTACCTATTTTTTCTCTCCACATCCCTCTCTTACTCCTAGAAGCTCACATTTAGTAGAAGTCTTCCCAAGGAATCCTTTTACCTCAAATCAAAAAAAGACACCCGATTTTTAAGGTAGTGTCTTCACTTGTGTTCTTTTGTTTTATTTTGCTTCTCCAACCCTCTAAACTTTTTTTATTAATTTATTTTGTAAAAACACAAGTATCTTACATATACTAGGATGTTTTTATAATAAGGATTCGAGCTACACTTACACACACCTACATCTAATGGTAAAAAAACATACTATTTCTGTGGATGGTGACTTTCTGCCTCACGAAACGATGATTGTTCAACACTCATATAACACCTTCAAATGTGTCCATTAAGATGTAACTATATTTATATATGATATATAATATGGTTATTTTTTACTTAGTATTCTTTATTTTTCATTTATGGCATACATTTATGGTTTCCATTATGGGTAAACGCGATATCTTCATTTTAGGAAGTGCGGACTACCGCCCCCTCAAAGTGATTTGATTCGTTAATACCATATGTGGTATGTATAAAGGATAAATTTAATGATATTATATTTGATATTATACTGGAATTATAATATACCCTTATATCATTATGATTTCACTCCATTAAGTAAGAAATAGGAATGAAAGTAGCGTTCATGCGTACGTACATCTTACCGTCTCCATGAATGGTGCATTTCATTTCTTAGCTCTAAATGTTATGTAATATTATAAATGCATGTATATACTATATATATGTGATATATATGATATCTACATCATGATTATAACTCTGGGTATAATGGATACACGAACAACTTGTAATTATAAAGAGTTTATTTTTGACTCAAGTACCAATCATCGTTAAAATGACCGTTATTAACATTAATTATTACATAGTGTTCATGACATGGTAATAAGTGATATAAAAGGAATAATGAACTTTAAAAATGTTCTTAAGCAATTATAAATAAACATAAGTTTATTATTCAGGAGGTTAAAGAACGATCGAGTCAAGTCGGACCCGAGGTATGGGACTTCGTCTCAATCTCCTTTCATTGAGGCATATTTTTTTTTATACACAACCTTCTTTTATACGGTGTATAAACCCCTTTGACTTTTAAATTTATACAAAACTAATCTTTTTTTATACGAAGAGTTTTACTAAACGACAAAAGGGAATGATTTTTCCGTACGTATGCGGTGACAACGACTTCTCCGCAGCCGTGACCATTATTTGAGTTTCGTCTTCCTCTACAAGCCATACCTTTTTTTAAAACAAAAATAAATACCATATTTTACTTTTCTTTTATTTTGGTATTGAAAATGGATTTCATAATGTTTTTATATCAATGTGTTGTATTGATATCTTGTGATTGAAAAGTTGAAGTGTTATGTTTTATTTATGCGTGTTTTATGTGATAAGATTATGTTATAGTTCATGGGAATTATTATGAAGACGGGTGGTTCCGTGATAAACTAAGGGCAGGTGAGCCAGATATAGCTCTCCAATGCATTGGGGAACGCGAAGGTGTTAAACGTTAAGGTTTCTCTGAAGAGATTTTGGGAATATACTATGATGGGTATTCCAAACATAACCAAGAGGGTTACTCCCTACGTAATAATTTTATGAATGCCTCAAGTTACCTTTATGTCTTATGATTTCTATGATTTATTCATGATTTGATGAGGTATGTTAAAGTGCTTCTGTTTTATGAGTAAAGTATGATTTCATTGATTCTTGTGTATACATGTACTCATGTTTACTTTCCATATTTTTATATCCCTTACTAATCTTTTTATGCTCATCCCAAGTTTTTGAAATGTTTTTCAAAGGTCAATGATATGATCATATTGTCAAGGAAGTGTCAAGTAAGAATCCATGTTTTATTTTAAATATGTTTCTGTTGATGGGGAAAAATGAATACTATCTTTTATTGTAACCACCTTGTTTAAATGTGGTATGTAATGCATGTTTTATGATCTAATTCTCTAAAACACTAAACCTGAAAAGATCCTCAAGGTGTATTCTTGAAATATCTCAAGATTAAGTAATGTTTAAGGTTGGGGCCTTATAGATTTAGTTGTAAATGCATAATTAGGCCAAGATAATTCATGGGAGTATTTTGAATAATTTTTCAAAAAACTTTTCTCTTCACACATCATGTTCATCTAGATGATATAATCCTTCATCTTGAATAAAGATATTCACTCATTTAATGTGTATGAATCTAAACATAGAAATTTATCTGATTTTCAATTGAAATTTCTTGCAATTTCATCCTTGAAGAGACTAATTATTTAATCATGTTTGAGTCTCGAGATTCAATTTATGATTTCCATTATTTCTATAACATGTTATACATATTTTATTAATTAATTAGATGGTGGTAGTGGGGAAAATATTAGTAAATATAGGTTTAGGAAGAATTTTGATAACATTAGTGTAACACCCCAAGATTCCATGGTATGTTTCCCTTTGAATAATGCAATGGTGTGCATTGTACGCAACTTTGAGATTCTAACACACCACAACCAATCAAACTAGCCGTTATGAATAGTAATACCTACTTTTTGAAATTTAATAAATTATATCTCTCAAAATGGAATTCATTTTTGGATTCTGAATATCAAAATTAGCCTAGGTTGAAATTTTGGTACTTTTCTGATAACATTCATATTTTGATGAATAGTAAAAATTACTAAATTTTAATTAAAAACACCTTTTTTAATCAAAATAATTAATATTGATAAATTATGAATATGAATTATTTTAAAGTATATTTAGAATATATTTTTACCATTTAATTAAATTTTTGTCATTGGACATAATTTCACAATTAAACCATACATAAACAAGTGTCAATCTTTTGATAGTTATTACCTCTTAAAAACACGCTTTTTGTTTTGACAGAGGGAATTAATTTTAAATTAATTTCTGTCACTTATGTGTTTTGAATTTAGAAAAATGGATTTCCTATTCGGAATCCGAATGTTCAAATTGTGTAAATAGGTAACATTTATTTTTAGACATTTTGAATAATTATTTCGGTAAATATTTTATTTACCATGGTTAAAGGGTAAATCTGGTAAATAAGGGTTAAAAAATAATATTATAATAAAAAAAAATTACCAAAAAGGTGTTCTAACCTTATTTGTTGATACATGTCCGACCATTGGAATCTTTGGGTCAATTTTGGGACCCCATGGTGCCACTTGTAAGTGATAGGGACACTTTATTTTAATTATGTTAAAATGAATACAAAAATGACACAAGCTTATATCTTTTAAAAAAACAATTTTTACATAGGGTTATATATGTTGGATTTTCGACTATAAATATTCATTAGAAATATATAAAGATTTCTTACATAATTTAAGTTTATTTATAAATTTTAGAAATTATATAATTTAATTTATTTATGACACAATGGTGATGCAGTATTTACCAAAATAGTGAAAAATTAAAATGATTGATATTGTAGATACCCAAATAAATATAATTTCAGATTTTTTATGAATTAAACTAATTTAATACATTAATATGACATGTTAGGAATTATGTAATTAACTTTTTTCGAAGTAATAACTCTGTTATTAGTTTTACAAAAATCAATTATTGAATAGTGTCAAAATTGACATAAAATAGTTTTTAAAATAAATATTATATTATTAATTGATATTAAATTCCTAAAAATCTAAGGATCGGAAAAGAGACTTATATCATTATATTTTTATCATTAATGGACCACATGGGGGTCTATTGGATGTATATAGTATGTTTATTAACCACATAATATAAAAATATAAAGAGACATTGTAAAAGTGAAACTAATTAACTAAGAGTTAATACTTAAAGATAAGGTTAATATAATGACTAAAACCTATCTAAATTCTATTTGTTGAGTGGTTTTCGACCTATACCCACCTTAACCTTTAAATAATACACTTTGGAGCCATTAGAAACCGAATATGAATTTATTATAAAATAATATTTTTAGCTTTTCCAAAGGTGCCCCTCACCCCTCTTATAAAAGGTCACTCCCCCTTCTCATTACTTCACACCTTCAAAGCCTTTTGGTTCGACAAACCCCTTCCCAAATACTCTCTCAAATTCCCTCACTAAAACCTAGAGGCATTAGTTTTATCATAAATCCATCCTATGGATCCCTTTTGATCAAATCAAAAGGAAGAACCCGAAGAAGAGGTAATGTTTTTACCACCCTTTTTCAAATTCTTTTCTTCTTAAACTTCTTCTTTCTTTGTTATTCTATTCAAAATTAATGAATCCAGTATCTCCTATATACTGTAATATTATTATAAATATAGTACAACCATATTAAGTAGTCTATCCATATTTTGAATGACATGTCACCATACGTGTGTACGTACGGCTTACCGTCTCCATGTCGCGGTGTAATTGTCATTCAATAAATTATTATTTGGATGGGAATAATAATGATGTGTAATTCATGTAAATAATAAATCTAACATTATAATTATTCTTTCTATATGATATATCATCCAATTATATATTATTTTAACATCAAAAGAATGATATTGTCGCTCGTGCGTATGTATGGACTACCCTCTCCACGAACGCGATGAGATTCATTCTCCATCATATCCATTCAAGTATAATTATCATTTTATTATTTAAAAATAATGTATAAAGACTTGATATAATTCTGGATATGAATAAGATACAAGCTATCAATGAAAAACATGGCTTACGTAACAAAACATATAAAATAAAACGAGTACGTTAACACCCGAAACAACGATAATACTAAGATATTATTAACAAATCAATGTTAAAAGATCATATATGATATCATATTAATGTAAATGATTCATTTATAATTCAATAACAATTATTTCACCATTATACAGTAGGTTAACCTACCGTCGACCAAGGAAAAAGTACAATGTAAGGGGTTTTTTATCTCCCTTTTTATTCCGTGAGAATTCCATTGTTCACCACTTATTTATTACATGTGGTGTGTGTACTTCCCATGTTTGTATTAATTGTGTAATATAAATAAATTCATGTATATTTACATCATCATTGTATGATACTTCTTTCATGGGTGTATGTTTCGTATGTTAGCTAATCGATAAGGGAATTTGAAATTTCAATTTCCATTAATTCAGCTTTACGCATACTTCATTGATTATTTTACTCCAAAATTATGTGTAGAATCACTATTCATTTGATTATGTCATAAATTACACTCCCCTTTCTATGTACATACTTTTTATACACATAATAACTCCATTGATAAATTCTCAAGTCATCGGTATGAACTTGATAAGAGTAATTTTAACACAATCTCCATTTGTTGAGTTAAATATCCAAATTCATTGGTATTGTTTTTACAAGAATATGTGTGACTTCCATATGATTGATTTACACTAAATATCCAATAATATTGAGTGTATTTATATTTTTCACACATAATTATGTTGTTGATTTATCCTTAACCTAAGGATATGGTCTTTAAAAGAGAATTCATCTCAATTTACATTCCATTGATACTTCTTTGTTGTTATACACCAAATCATTTTTTTATGGTGTATATAATGTACTTTGACATTGTATATCATGAATCCCTTTATTCTCATGATATTTTAAAGTTTTTATTACCTCAATTATTTGTATTCAAGTGTCTCTCTTTTGGTTAGAAACTCTAACTAAAATACATTTTTAAGTGTTTTAATGATTTATTCTTCTAAATATTTCTCATTAATGTCCATGTTTTAAAAATGGTTTTAAGAATTTATTTATATAGACATTAAAGATTTAAAATTAAAATAACTTTTAAAAGTTTAAATGTGGTATGGGACACTTTGATTCAAAAATCTATTTCTAAACGGCTTCTTGACAAATAATGTGACTTTTAAATGTTTTCAAGAAAAGGGGGATAATTCTCTCAAATAGTTTTGATGGTTATTTTCATCTATGTCAATATCATTAATTATTATCGATTGAGGTTAATATGAAACAATACAATCTTTCATATTGTATTGAATGAGTGATGTTTGACTATGGATGATCTATTTTTATACCATTCATGGTTTGTGGTTAAATTATTGACATTTCGTATGCTAGTTTTAATACGAATATTTATGTTATGTTTAAACATGTTCATATGAGGAATCCATTGGACATAGTAAGTTACGGGTGGAGCCCTCTATAGCTCCCCGATGCATCGGTAGGTCTCATGAGAGAAACTAGTGTCTTGGTATAGGGCCTTGGAAAAATCTTATTTTTAGTCTTGCACGAGGCCTTGGATATGTGGTTATGATAGCCTGGCATTATGCATTCCATCATTATGAAAGTTGTTATTGATATTGCATGTGATTGTTTGACTAGTATAATATCCATGTGAATATGTAAATGGAATTTTTTCATTTTATCTTTAACATATTATGCTGAAGTTCAAGTTTAAAAGGCTTTTGTTTTAGTTATAAATTGCTTTAAATGTTTATGCTTATCTACGAAAGCTTTTGCTATATTGTTATCCTTACTGAGCATCTAAGCTCACCCCATTCAATGTTTTATCTTTTCCCAGGAAGTGAAAAAGTAATTTATGGATGACCTGTAGGGATAGTTTGAGGGGATATGAAGACAATATGTTGTTCTAGTTTTTTTACCTTATGATGTAATGTAAGACATATGAATATATCTAGTGTTTCCAAGTCTACTAAACTAATCAGTCTTTCGAGACTTGATCCTTTGTGATCATGCCAATGTTATGTAATAATTCACTGACTCTCCGTATCTAGGGTCGGGGCGTTACAGTTGCTATCAGAGAAAGATTAGTTCAAACCATAGAAGCTAGATTTAGATAAACTCTGATTAGAGCACGTAGACCTAAGATGAAATTTGAGGCATAGTATAGAAGAATTTCATAAAATTTTGGTATTGTAGAGATTTTTTGAGTTTTCCAAGCAATAAATCCCTGTCTGGATACGAGCAGGTAGAGGCGGCTCTGGCATAGATGTACCTAGGGGTAAAACCCGAAAACACCGCTTTGAGCTAGACTCGAACAGGAACTGGTGCACGACAACGGGCCTTACTGCACTCTTAGTTACGACACTCCCGGGGGATATGCTTAGGATAATTTACATTTTCTTTACAAACTGATTTGAAGTATTAAATATATAAGATGAGAGTAAATGACCTTGGTTAATCCTAATGTGTTTCAAATTGAGAATATGGTGACATGTTAATATCTAAATGATTTTATGATTACTGTTACTCACACAATGCTTTCTAGTTTTAGTCAATGGCTAGATTCCAAAGAAGTCATAGTGACTTTGAGAATTATGTACAAGGTGGGAACGGTGGTGGAAATGAGCAACAAAATGGAATGTTGATAGGCGTAAAGGATATCGTCTTTAGGCCAAATCAATTTTCCAAAAATATGATAAAAAATATATATATTAACCAATTCCCAGACTCAAAAAAAAGATAAAGGTGATGAATGATAAGAGCTCTAGTAGTGGAGACCATGGAGAAAGGAATCCTATATTTCCATCATGCAGGAAATGTGGAAGGAGACACACAGGAAAGTGTCTCAATGGGACAATGAAATTCATTCTGTGCGGGAAGGAAGGACATAATTTGAAGAATTGCCGAAGAAAAATGAAGAGTACTATAGAAGAAGATAAAAATGGTCCCAAGAATCCATTTACAGTCATTTTCCGTAAATGTAGGGGACCTGGCCATTACCCGAGTGAATTCCCTATTCAATAGGATATTTTCTTGGTCAAAGAAGAAGCTATATGGAAATAAATGGTTGGAGAAATGTTTAAAAATTATTAGTGCTCCTTGTTGATGGGTTTACTTTGAAATAATTTTCTCTTGTATTTTTAACCCTGCAGTTTTCCATGTGAGAATGATATTTGAGGAAGAATTATCTTTTCTCTTGCGGATATTTTTATAAATAACCATTTGGTTATATATGATCATTGGGTTTGAGGAAATTATAAGTTATTATAATTTGGGATGAAAATGCAAGGTATGGGATAATATTTGTGGTTAAATTATGTTATGGTTATTTTGGGGAATTTATCTCATTTTGGTAATGTTATAAAATATAGTTTTTGAAAAAGGATAACACGCTTACCATGTGACAACCCATCGCGTCGAACAAAGCTCTGGGAATCGAACCCACTACCAAAGTGCGATTGGGATTTATCACCTACCACTAGACTACGTGAAGTCCCTGGTTAGTGTGACTATTATTTTTAGTTAAATGGTTTTATTGATCAATAATAATTTGATTTGGGATCTTGTGTCTTATCAAATGAATACCCTTAGTATAGGAAAATGATTTGGTGATTAAGTGATAAATGTTATTTTGGAAGTTGTTCGCTTTGTTTTGAATACTATATACACAAGGAAAATAGAATATTATGGGATTTCATTTGAGGAGTAATAGTGGATTTTTATCTATGTTTTTATTATGGATTTATAGTGATTTGGGTTATTTATGGAAATTATTAGGTTAATTACTTTTAAGTAAGTGACTTTAAGAGTAATTAATGTCATTTGGAGATACAATTTAACGTGGAAGAATAAATTCTTATAAGTTTTGGGTTTCAATATTAGTTTTTATTATATTGAAGGATTTTAAGGACAATTGATTATTGAATGGTGTTTATTTAACTTTGGGGTATTGATGGTTTAATTTTAGAAATTAAGATTACTGTTTTTTTTATCTAATGGAATATCCATTTGGGGGATCATCAGATATTATACTAACCATTTTGGTTTTGATTAATCTCTAAAGGCGAGTTAAATATATTGTTTATCCTACGTGGATCATGTATTTCTATAGATTTTTATTCTAGCTCTTCCATTGTGACCAAGTCTTCTTGAATACTCATTTTTCAAAAAAAACGAGATAATAGTAAAAACTTATTAAAGAATGAAACTCTAGATAAAAAGTAAGTATATCTCTTTATGTTCTTAGTTGATATCATAAATGAATTCCTCGTCCTTATGTATTGTAACTTAAAACAAAAAATGTTTTCCTTTTACTTTTCCTAATGGGAGACTAATGACCGTTTATCCCAACACATGTTTGTGATTTTCTTATTGTTACCTTTCTCCGGATCATGTTTTCTATCCCTCACCATCAGAATGTAACACTTATTTTATCATCCATATCCATGTTTTCCTACCTGGAGTCCTAGTATGGTTTATCTTGGGTGACCTTTATACCTATCTTCCTTTCTTTTAAAGTGATAGTTTTATTGACTCTTTTTCCGATGAGGGGCTTTCCATTATATTCTCAAGCCCAATTTTAAAAAAATTGTGAGGACGAAATTTATTGAAGGAGAGGAGAATGTAACACCCCATGATTCCACAGTACGTTTCCCTTTAAATAATGTAATGGTGTGCATCGTATGCAACTTTGAGATTCTAACACACCACAACCAATCAAACTAGCCGTTATGAATTGTAATACCTACTTTTTGAAATTTTATAAATTCTATCTCTCAAAATGGACTTTATTTTTGGTTTCGGGATATCGAAATTAGCCTAGGGTGAAATTCTGGTACTTTTCGGATAACTTTCATATTTTGATGATTAGTGAAAATTAATAAATTTTAATTAAAAAAAACTTTTTTAATTGAAATAATTAATATTGATAAATTTTATATTTGAGTGGTTTTAAAGTATATTTAAAATATATTTTTACCATTTAATTCAATTTTTTTCATTTGACATAATTTCATAATTAAACTAGACATAAACAAGTGCCAATCTTTTGATAGTTATTATCTCTTAAAAACACGTTTTTTGTTTTGACAGCGGGAATTAATTTTAAATTAATTTCAACCACTTCTGTGTTTGGAATTTGGAAAAATGGATTCCATATTTTTAATCAGGATGTTCAAATTGTGTAAATAGGTAAATTTTAATTTTATACATTTTGAATAATTACTTTGGTAAATATTTTATTTACCATGGTTAAAGGGTAAATCCGGTAAATAAGGGTTAAAAAATAATATTGTAATAATACAAAATTACCCAAAAACGTGTCCTAACCTTATTTTTTGATACATGTCCGACCATGGGAATCTTTGGGTCAATTTTGGGACCCCATGGTGCCACTTGTAAGTGATAGGGACACTTTATTTTAATTTAGTTAAAATGAATACAAAAATGACACAAGCATATATCTTTTAGAAAAACAATTTTTAAATAGTGTTATATTTGTTGGATTTTTGACTATAAATTTTCATTAAAAAGATAAAAATATTTCCTACATAATGGAATTTTATTTATAAAATTTATATATTAAATAATTTAATTTATTTATGACACAATGGTGCTGCAGTAATTACCATAATAGTAAAATATTAAAATGATTGATATTGTAGATAACCAAATAAATATATTTTGAGACTTTTTATGAATTACACTAATTTTATAGGTTAATATGACATGTTTGGAATTATTTAATTGAAATTTTTCAAAGTAATCATTCTGTTATGATTTTTAAAAATTTCAATTATTGAATAGTGTCAAAATTTACATAAAAGAGTTTTTTAAACAAATATTATATTATTAATTGATATTAAATTCCTAAAAATATAAGGATCTGCCAAGAGACTTATATAATGATATTTGTATCATTAATAGACCACTTTAAGGGCTCTTGGATGTATATAGTAAGTTTATTAACCATATAATAAAAAAATACAAAGAGACATTGTAAAAGTGAAACTAATTAACTAAGAGTTAATACTTAAAGATAAGGTTAATATAATGACCCAAACCTCTCTAAATTATATTGGTTGAGTGGTTTTAGACCTATCACTACCTTAAACTTTAAATAATACACTTTGGAGCCATTAGAAACTGAATATGATTTTATTATAAAATAATATTTTTAACTTTTCCAAAGGTGCCCCTCACCCCTCTTATAAAAGGGAACTCCCCCTTCTCATTACGTCACACCTTAAAAGCCTTTTGGTTCGGCCAACCCCTGACCAAATACTCTCTATGCTTCCCTCACTACAACCTAGAGGCCATAGTTTGATCATAAATCCAGCCTATGGAGCCCTTTTGATCAAATAAAAAGGAATAACCCGAAGAAGAGGTAATGTTTTTACCACCCTTTTTCAAATTCTTTTCTTCTTCAACTTCTATTTTCTTTGTTATTACAATTCTAAATTAATGACTCCAGTATCTTCTATATACTGTAATATTATTATAAATATAGGTCAACCATATTCAGTATTCTATCCATCCTTTTAATGACATGTCACCATATGTGCGTACATACGGCTTACCATCTCCACGTCGTGGTGTTATTGTCATTCAATAAATTATTAGTTTGATGGGTGTAATAATGATGTGTAATTCATGTAAATAATAATTATAACATGATAATTATTATTTCTATATGATATGCCATCCAATTATATATTATTTTAACATCAAAAGAATGATATTGTCGCTCGTGCGTACGTACGGACTACCATCTCCACGAACGCGATGAGATTCATTCTCCATCGTATCCATTCAAGTATAAATATCATTTTATTATTTAAAAATAATGTTTAAGGACATGATATCATTCTGGATATGAATAAGATTCAACCTATCAATGAGAAACATGGCTTACATAACAAAACATATAAAAGAAAATGAGTATGTTAACACCCGAAACAACGATAATACTAAATATTATTAACAAATCAATGATAAAAGATCATATATGATATCATATTAATGTAAATGATTCTTTTATAATTAAATAACAATTATTTAACCATTATACAGGAGATTAACCTACCTTCAACCAAGGAAAAAGTACATAGTAAGGTGTTTCTTATCTCATATTTAATTCCGTGAGAATTCCATTGTTCACCAATTATATATTACATGTGGTGTGTGTACTTCCCATGTTTGTATTCATTGTATAATATACATTAATTAATGTATATTTACATCATCACTGTATGATCCTTCTTTCATGGTTTTATGTTTCGTAAGTTATCTAATCTATAAGGGAATTTGAAATTTCAATTTCCATTTATTCGGCTTTACGCATACTTCATTCATTATTTTACTCCAAGATTATGTGTAGAATCACTATTCATTTTATTATGTCATAAATTCCAATACCCTTTATGTGGATATACTTTTGATACACATAATCACTCCGTTGATAAATTCTCAAGTCATCGGTGTGAACTTGATACGAGTAATTTTGAAACAATCTCCATTTGTTGAGTTAAATATCCAAATTCATTGGTATTGTTTTTACAAGAATATGTGTGAGTGTCATCTAATTGATTTACACTAAATATCCAATAATATTGACTGTATTTATATTTTTCAAACATAATAATGTCTTTGATTTATCCTTAACCTAAGGATATGGTCTTTATAAGAGAATTCATCTCAATTTACATTCCATTGATACTTCTTTGTTGTTATACAACAAATCACTTTTATATGGTGTATATAATGTACTCTGACATAGTATATCATGAATCCCTTTATTCTCATAATATTATAATGTTTTTATTACCTCAATTATTTGTAATTCAAGTGTCTCTCTTTTGGTTAGAAACTCTAACTAAAATATATTTTTAAGTGTTTTAAAAATTTATTCTTCTAAATATTTCTCATTAATGTCCATGTTTTAAAAATGGTTTTAAGAATTTATTTATATGGACATTAAAGTTTTAAAATTAAAATTACTTTTAAAAGTTTCAAAGTTGTATGGGACACTTTGATTCAAAAATCTATTTTTAAATGGCTTCTTGACAAATAGTGTGACTTTTTAATGTTTTCATGAAAAGGGGGATAATTCTCTCAAATAGTTTTTATGGTTATTTTCATCTATGTCAATAACATTAACCAATATTGATTGAGGTTAATATGATACAATAAAATCTTTCATATTGTATCGAATGAGTTATGTTTGACTGTGGATGTGCTATTTTTATACCATTCATGGTTTGTGGTTAAAGTATTGACATTTCGTATGCTAGTTTTAATACGAATATTTATGTTATGTTTAAACATGTTCATATGTGGAATGCATTGGACTTAGTAAGTGACGGGTGGAGCCCGCTATAGCTCCTTGATGCATCGGTAGGTCTCATGAGACAAACTAGTGTTTAGGCACAAGGCCTTGGAAAAATCTTATTTTTAGTCCTGGCACGAGGCCTTGGCTATGTGGTTATGATAGTCTGGCATTATGCATTCCATCATTATGAAAGTGGTTCTTTATATTTCATGTGATTTTTCGACTAGTAGAATATCCATTTGAATAATTAAAAGGAATTATTTCATTTTTATCTTTGTCATATTATGCGGAAGTTCAAGTTTAAAAGGATTTTGTTTTATTTATAAATTGCTTTATGTGTTTATGCTTATCTACGAAAGCTTCTGCTATATTGTTATCCTTACTGAGCATCTGAGCTCACACCTTTCAATGTTTTATCTTTTCCTAGGATGTGAATAAGTAATTTATGAATGACCTGCATGGATAGTATGAGGGGATATGAAGACAAGATGTTGGTGTAGTTTTTTTACCTTATGGTGTAATGTAAGACTTATGAATATATCTAGTGTTTCCAAGACTACTAAACTAATCGGTCTTTCGAGACATGATCCTTTGTCTTCATTCCAATGTTATGTAATAATTCACCAAATCTGGGTATCTAGGGTCGGGGCGTTACAATTAGGAAATGTTGGGAACTCTAATTCAAGGAACTAGTATAAGAGGGATAATTATTTCTACGATAGTGGGATGAATTAGAACTAGACTGGTGGATATGTAACTATTCCTCCAAAACCAAATGGAAATATTGTATTTTATTAATGGGGGACTTTAGATAACTTTAAATGAGATTGAACAACACCACCAAGAGAATTCCAAAATTCCATCCCTATGGGGAATATTTTTTACTATTTTCATCATTCTCTAAGGTCGGGAGATAGAGATGCATCTCTTGTTTTGACATATGTAAAATTACATGATTAAAAAAGGGTGGTAGAATAATTTGAATCAGTATAAACATGGAGCCATAGTGATTCTAGTAATATAATGATTCCTCAACAAGTGCAACCTCAACATGGAAATGAAGATGAAAGTGCATTGAGTGTGGATGTTTAGGGATTTTCTTAGGTTATTATGGATGATAAATCTATAACATTGATGGTAAATGGTTAAATTATTTTTAATTATACCCTAATGAAATATTTTTATGATATTAGTGAATCCTATTCCTTTATTTCTTCTTGTGTTATTTACCATAGGGGTTCTCAAGTTGAGATGATTCCTTTGGTTTTGAAAATTCAAACACATATTTTCTAAAGGGAATGTTGTGCCATTTTTTGCAGAGAATTTTCATTAACAATTCCTAGAGATGAGTTGATATGGTGGTTTTCTATGCTTGATATGGATTTTTATGATATAATCTGAGGTATGGATTCATTGGATTTCTTCAAATCTCAAATTTATTTTTATTTCCAATTACTTAGTTTTATGAATTATGATGACATCAAACATATTATTATTCAAGAATAGATTATAATATAAGGATCATTTATATTTTTGGTATTATAAAATTTATATGTCTCATACTATTTGGTAGATTTGAATTTGTAATCAGATAATGATATCAAGACTAGAGGTTTTCCGGTAGTTGTTAAATAGTTATTCTATGTTTTTATTGAGAATTTATTAGGGTTCCCAAAAACAATATTAGTGTATTTTGTGATATATATCTTACCATGGAGTAGTCCAATCTCATTACTTTCTCATCTAATGGAACCAACTATATTATGGGAAGTGAATGTGTAGTTATAAGATATAGATAAAAAAGGGTTCTTTCATTCTAGCATGTCTTTGTGGGCAGCATTAGTCATGTTTGTGAAAAAACATAGATTGAACTATATTTTTCTGTATAGATACTCTATAATTTTTCAAATATCTTTACATTTGTTTAATAATCATTAACCATGAGATACAATTCAAATATTGTAAATTCTAGTTTGATTAGATGATTAGGCACATAGTTAGAAATCATTAATCCAAAACAAAAACATATTTTATTTAATTTCTATAAATAGATCCTAACGTCCTTTTGGATATTACATATTTATAAGAGAATATGGGGAACAAATGAACAAAAGTGATGAGATAAAAATCCCATAATGTAAATAAAGATAGCAATAAATCCTAACACATGTGTTAGAATGCATAACATGATGAGATAAAAAGTCATGTAAGATGAATATATATAATGAATCATAACATGTAAAACATGTTATTATGTAATCATGTCATCATAGTAATGTGGAAAAATATAAAACATTAAAAAATCATGATTCAACTCTTACTACCAAGACTGTTGCACAAGGAAAACAAAGACCCATAAAAAAATCATGTATAATCCATCTGCCAAAATGTCGTATCATTAGAATAAACATTACTCAATGAATTTGAGTGATATATGGGAACACTAATCAAAACATCATCATTAAAATTTGTGTCACATTAATAATAAAAACATAAAAAAAGGGTTACCCATGTAATGAAATGGGAATCATAATCATATCATAAGACATAAAAAATGGGCGTATCATAACAGTTTAAATGAAAGAATGGATTTAAATCATACATGTAAATTAATAATGGATAGTAGTAATAGATCATGGTAAATTATATCCAAATAAAAAAACCACTTACAAAAGTTGTTTTAAAAACTATTGAAATGAGCCACTTTAATGTTGTTTAAAGAAAAATATTAAAGAGGCAAAAAGAGGACAACTAGATAATTTTTTATATAAAACCAAAAATAATATAAGAAAACGTTTTGTGATGAAATAATTTCTTTTAGAAAAATAATGGTTTATTATAATATATTATTCATGGAACTTGAAAATGTGTATGGAAATTTGGATGTCCACATTAATCGGGTTGGCATATCATGAGGGAATGAGAACAGAAACTTATAAAACATATATATATCTATTAAAGAAAGATGAATTGATCAAGTTAAATATGTTTGTGAAATACACAAAACAATGTAGTTGGATTAAATAAGAATTTTTTATAATTACATTTGGGTAAAGAGAGGGAAAATATAACCCGAATGAAAAAATGGAGGTTCGGAGAGAATCCCATACATTATGTCGGAAACTATTCTCCACATGCATTTACTGTATCAGATATAAAATTAGATTCATTAATAAATAAATTAAAAACATGTTAACCATGTTTTATGTTTATCTATATTTTATTATGTTCATTTATGGCTATTTTTTTGATGTACAAGATTTAATTTCATCATTCAACAGTATTCATTTCCTCGTTTATCATGACTAGTTCACTAGTATACATGTATTAATGATCATGTAAAATGGGAAAAGATTTCATTGATAGAAATGATATATAATTTAAGAACCTAAAAATATAAAACATTATTATATAAATTTTTCTGTTATGAGTATTTTTCATTAAATAAAATGATAATGATTACTGTTTATATTATTTTGAAGTTTTTTTCGATCATCACAGAATAGTTTTTTATTAAATAATATTATGTATATATACTGTGTCTAGAATAAAAAATGATTTGTAATATGAATTTTACAATTTTATTAACCATTATAATGTTTTTATGACAATCTTGGACAGCGCTATTAGAAAACGAAAAATCATCATCCATAAAGGTGGTGAATCGACACCTCATGGATGATGTTTTCATTTTTAGAACAAAAGGCTAAAATAAGGGAATTGATTTTGGATATAACATTAACATAATATAATTAAAATATATATACGATTCAATTCCTATCATGACACATTTTACAGGGGAGTTTAATGAAGTATAATAAAAGAAAATAAATTGAAAGAGAGGGAATGATGGTTTTACCTCTTGAATGTCGTCTCCTTGAGGACCTCCTAAAGGGACATGGAAATGGTATTTTGGTGAGACCAGAATTACCATAATGTGTAGAATATGATTGGGAGAGGAATTGGAATGAATATAATTAAGATAAATAACATATAATTCATTAGGGTAACATGTGGTGGGTGGTGGTATTTATAGTGGGAGAAGAGGGATGTTCTTTAATATTTTATTCATTAGGTTAATATTTTGGATCAAGACTACTAATGGTGTTGACTATTAGGAAAACATATATTATCTATAGAATTTTAATTCTATATTTTGGATAATTACATCATCCATGACTCAACCGTGTCTAAAAATTCGTTTTCTTTTGATGAAATGTTAAACACCATAAATTGCCATATTTTTCTATTAAAAAATCAAATATTTTATAAAAATAAAATAAATTTATCCTGACCATTACTCATTGTTCATAATTAAAAAATGGACACAATTTTAGGAAATTTTATTTTTATATATGAAACATTAATTTTTTTGTTGAAATAAGCATTCATCCAAAAAATACCAAATTTTAAATTTTAAATGATATAATGACACATTGAAAAATTAATTAAGGTTCCATAATTTTTTTTATAATCTTTAGACAAAAAAATATTATTTTATGAATATTTTTTTTGAAGATAATTTTTTTTTCTAAATAATATATTAATTATTAAAATTTAAATATTCATTTAGACTTTTCAAAAACACCACATTTTAATTTTTCATTTTTAATCCATTCATTTACATGTACCAATATATAAATATATCATATATTGATTTATAAGAGTCCAAATTTTTATTTAGACTTTCATATGTATGGTTATTATTCTATTGGTCATATTATTATTCCTAATGGTCAATTTACAATCCCATCTATTGTGGTTTCTTAATTTCTCGAAATTCCTCTTATTTCATTCATTCTTCATTTATAATGTTTTTATTGTTTTCTTGATGTTATTTTATGTTATTTATACTATATGACATATTTATATGAAGGTAATTTCAATTAATAAAATTTAGGCTCTTTATATTCTTTCCCCCTTATTAAATTTCATCCTTGAAATTTAATTTTACATTCTATGTTGAAAACAAGTGAGGATACTACACCTTTATTACTTATATTAGTTCCCTTGTTGCCTATTTATGATTATTAGTCTACTATATTACTTTGAATAGGTGAGTAGTCTTGTTTTATAAAACATTATCTTTATGATCTAATATCCACACTGACTACTCCTTGTATTTATAGATTATATTTTGATCTAATATCCTCACTGACTACTCCTTGTAATATCCTCACTGACTACTCCTTATAAATACTACCAAATATTTTTAAGGGTAATATATATATACACTATTCATTATATCCATGAAATATTTTGACATATTCGTGAGTCTGATGAGAATCAATATGAACTCAGAGTGTCCATACCATTTTCAACGGATAGTCTTGGTACAATCTTTTTTCTTTTCCTTTAATTGGTGGTATCCCAATCAATGGTCTGCCTTAGAGAAAAACTTGTCCTCGCATATTTGATCAAACAGTTAATCTATCTATGGTAAGGTATAATTTATTTTTGTTGTATCCTTATTGATATCATGATTATCAATGTAGAGTCTGAATGAACCACCCTTCTTCTTGATCAAGAGGATTGGTTCTTCCCATGGTGAAGCACTTGGGTGTATAAAACCCTTGTCAAGATTCCCATGTAACTGCTTCTTCAGTTCCTCTAACTCAATGGTGGCCATTCTATATGGTGTATTTGATATACTAGGAGAGCCAATAATATTTTATATTGATAAATAATCCTCTCATTCAATAAGAAAACTGATAAATTATTCGAGGAACACATCAGTGAAGTCACTCATAATGGCTATGTATTATATCATGATTATCCCATTTTTCATTAATAATTTGTGATATATATGCATTCTCAAAAGCTAATGATATCCAAAATTAAAACTATTATTCTGATGTAGATTAATTATCCTCCAAACCCTTATAATTAATTGGTAGGTTTCTTCTCGATGTGAAGATAGATCTCTCTTTCTGATCAACGATGTTAGCTTTGTATATTGATAGCTTATCCATTCTGAAAATAAAATTGGAATCCACTAATAGAAGTCTAATTTGATTTTTAATACATAAATTTATATATAGATTTACATATGATACAATAATCATATAATTTTCCACTGGTGGAGTCAGTTAATATGAGGTGGTGATCCACTGTACTTTGAAACCGTGCAAGATAAGGTATTTTGACAAGAATGGAAATACAATAACTCAAACACAATTTTGGTGTAGATGTTAATTGTACTTTAATAATGAAGATCCATCCTAGAAAAGGGGCTTCCTTGTTCCCTTTGTCTTGGATATTATTGATGCTCAATATTAATTACATATCATTAAATATATAATTGAATTAGATAATGTCCAAATTCTCTACATTTACAACATAGAATCGTATGTGTTACCCTAGTTATAATTTTGTATACCTGTATTTTTTTGGCATGATTATACATTATAATTTGAAAATTGTCCAATTTATGACATCCTTTTCCACATTTGAATCATCTCTCTCCCCTTTGTGAAAACTTTGGGGATGCCTCTTCCCACATTTTTGATAGAAAAGGAATTAATTCTTCATTTAGTTAAAATATTTTTTAACTAAGATTCCGTTTTCGAATTATTTTAGGTGTTGGAAAACTCAACTATGTTCCATTTATTAATTGTAATCTATGACAACCATATTGTAATAAATACGAGATTAGTTACTCCGTCTTCCATCAGTTTTGGCATATCATTAATTAAATCATCCCATTTCCTATCAAATAGATTGTCTGCATGGGTTCAACTATTTATAGCCATTAACTAAGAAAATAAAAAAAATTACGGAAATTTATTAATTATAAAATAAGAATATTAAAGGAATCATTGTACATATAGGGATAAACATTTAAATGAAATTTATATCCCAATATGTGATTACATAGGTTTCAATCTAGGTTATCCATGGTGATAAAATTATCCCAGGGGTTCATAGTAAAGTTAAATTGTTTTAATCTACATATATATCTATACCACTCTATAATACCAACTATAGAAACCCTATCCTTTTATAGATATATTTATGTGATTTTAAGAATAATTAACAATGAGATAAAACTCATGGATCGTAAAGTCTAGTGTCTTTGAAATATTTGGTAGATAATTAGAAATAAAGGAACCAAAATAAAACAAAACTTTTATTAAATCTCCGTAAAGATCTTATAACTTTATTTTAGATCATAAATCATCATATGATAACCTAAGTAATACATTAATAAAATGAATGAACGAAAAATACTATTAAGGAAATAAACATACGAATAAATCATAGTACATTAGTTTCAAGGAATAACCTGATGACATTAAATTAAATCAAACATAAATAAAAATAAGGAAGAATAAAATGTATAATATGGGATCATTAAATTTATACATCATATGAATTTGAAAACAACATACATCATGAAATAATCATGAGTCAATGCTAACTACTAAGACCATTTCACATGGCAGACAATGTTCTTTAAAAGAATCATGTTTACTCACTGTCCCAAAATGACATCTCATGAGACAAAACATTACCCAATAAATTTAAGTGTTATCTGGGAACACCCATAATAATGATTTCATTCATACTTTTTCACATGATGAATCAACCATAAACCTAATGGTTACCCATGTAAAGAAACTGGTATCTCAATCTTGTCATACAACATACCAAATGATGTATCACATAGGTTTCCATGAAATAATGGATTTAAATCATAAATGGATATTAGTAATGGAATATAGGTATAGATCATGTTAAATTATGTACAATTTAATAGAAAAATATAAAAAATTAAAAACATTTAGAAATGATCCAATTTAATGAAATTAAAGGGAGATTAGTAAAGATACATAAAGAGGAAAAATGAATACATTTATATATAAAACCCGAAATAAAATAAGATATTTTTGCATTATAAAAAAAGTTATTTTAGAAACATAGAGAATTATTACAGTAGATTATTTGTGGTACTTGATAATTGGTAAGAATTTTTGATGCCCCCATTAGTCGGGTTTTTTTATCATGAGGAAATGACAAGAGAACCTTATAAAACATTAATTTCCCCATAGAATAGAGAATAATTGATATGGGTAAATATTTTTTGGAAATAAAAAAATAATTTATGAGGCTTAATAATTATAATAAAAATTAAATTTGGATGAGGAGATATAAAATGAAACCCAAATGATAATGATGGTTCAGATAGAATCCCACATCTTGTGTGTAAAAGTGTTCTCTATTGGAACATAATTTCAAAGATAATGAAACTAGATTAATTAATAATTTAATTCATAATATATTAAACATGATTTTTATTTTTTCAATTTTATTAGGTTTATTAATGTACCTTTTGATGAGTTAGAATATTCAATTCCATTGTTCGGTAGTATACTTTTCATGGGTTTTCATGATTGGTTCCCTTTTATACACATATGAATGATCATGTAAAGTGGGTATAGATTCCCATATCAGAAATTGTGTGTTATTAATGAATATAAATATGATTAAATGTTAAAATATATCATTTCTTCTTAATATTATATTGATTCATTAGTAGATATATAATGATAACCATTTAGATTATTTTCACATTTTTTCAATCATCACACACTAATTTTTCCTGATTAATAAAAATTAAGAAAATATACTAATCCCAAAACACTTAATATGTTGTAATATAAAATATAAAATTTGGTTTTACAATTATAATGGTTTAGTAATAATTCATGAAGGCAGTGTTAGAAAGAGAACATTATCCACGAAGGTGGTGAATCGATACCTTACAGACGATGTTTTCATTTCCAGAACAAAAGGGGAAAAGAAGAGAATTGATGGTCGATATACCATTCACATAATAAAAATTATATATATATATATATGATAATGTAGTTATAATGTTACTTTTTATTGTTTATTTGAGGGAATAATAATAAAATAAAATTAATTGAATGATAGAGAGGGATGGTTTTACCTCATGGGTGTCGCCTCCCTGTGAACAACCTTATGAGACATAGAAGTGGAATTTTGGTGATAAAATCAAGACCAGAATATGGGAATGATATTTAAAAGAGTAATTGGTCAAGAAAATTAAAACTATCTAGGGCCTATAATTTTTGATGATAATATGTGATGAGTAGTTGTATTTATAGTGGGATGAGATGGGTGTTTTTGATTATTTTATTCATTAGGTTATTATTTTACGTTAATTGTATCAATAATGATGTTTTTTTGTGACTACATACAGTAACTTGTTCACATGAGTTAGAGATATTGGCATATTATATCATCCATTACCCATCCAGGACTCACAAATTCATATATTTGGCAGAAATGTTACATACCATAAATTTACACATTTCACCATTCACCAAAAAATAAACTACATTATAAAAACACAATAAAAAATCACCCTAACCATTTTCTTGATGTGTATAATTCAAAATTGGAATCCATTTTATGAAATAAATTTTCTAGATAAGAGAAAATAAATTTTAATATAAAACCATCTTTTATTAAAAAAATACTGATTTTAAATTTATAACAGTTTTTATGAAAAGTTGAAAGATTAATTATTTTTTCATAATATTATATTATAATCACAATAGAAAAAAATATTAATTAATTAATATATTTTGTGAAAATAATTTTTCTTTAAAAACCTTATATTATTTATAAAATTTCAAATAATAATTTACCCTTTACCAAAATACCTATACTTAATTTAACATTTTTAAAACATTTATTTACTTATAAAAAGATTTAAATATATTTCATTTTCATTTTAAAGTTACCAAAATATCATTTACACTTGAATAGGTGAGGGTATTATTTTATTGGCTAGATTACTATTACTAATGGGAAATTTAATATTCCAATAGTATAATATCCTTAATTTCTAGAAATTCCTATTTTTTCTTCATTATTCATTTATAATGTTTGTATTGTGTTCCCTGTTTTATTTAATATGATTTATACTATTTAAAATTGTTATAAAAATATATTTTAAATTTATAAAATTTATGGTTTTTGAATGGTAGGAGGATTACTGTAATCATACCCATGTTATGATAAAAAATTGATACGCACCTTCATGAATCGATGATATATTCAATAAATTGAGGGGATCGTAGTGGTTCTCTATGATAGAATATTGATATGTATATCCCAAATTGTGGTTTCGAAATAAGGATATTACAAAGATGCAGAGCCTAGTTGTGGGGGCTTGTTAATCTAGTAGAGGGAGTGAGGGTGAGGGAACATGGGTCTGGTTGGTGGGTACGAGTTCTTTCTGGGATGCTTCTATCTGCCTATTGCAAGTTGTGATTAGATCTTCCCAGCATATGTGACTACTTGGTGCAAGTTGGATACAAAAGCGGAGTGGACCACGTGAGACTATATTTATAGGAAAGCCTTACATATCACTATTGGAAATGAAATAAAACACAAAAAACAGAAGAAAAAAAAGAATCTTTTAGGAATAGATATAAAAATTATGAGTATGTGGTTATTCCTTTCGGTCTTATGAATGCATCATAAATTATTATAGAATTAATGAATAAGATATTTTTATGGTATAAGAATTCATTTGTTGTGGTGTTTGTGTTTGACATGTAGGTGTATTCAAAGACAAAGTCTCAATATGAATGATTTATGGTGTTGGTGTGGGGTATCCACTAAGATCATCATCTTTATTCCAAATTACCATTGTGTGATTTTTTATATAAGAGGTATATTTCCTTGTCCATGTAATCTAATAAAATGTTGATTCTGTGAAACCCAAAAAAAATTAAATCTGTTATCTGTTGGAAATATCCATATAATGAATTTCAAATATGTATATTCATTATCTTATATTGTTATTAATTATTTTTAGAATGAGTTTCTAGATTAGATTTAAAAATGAATTCATTTAAAAGAAATAATGTTCCATTCTAATAGAACAATGAAAATAAAAAATCTTATATATAACTTAAATTTTTTCTTACATCAGCGGTATTAATTATTTTCCCATGATCGAGATAGGGATATGTTATGTATAGTGATTCTCTGATTTTTGGTTTGGGATGTGTTCTCATATAGGTAGATCAGGTTTTTTCTTATGGCTTATGGAAGTTATGGATGAATGATATTAACTACCAAATACAAGATTTGGAGTTAGCTGATGTGGTACATTCATTGAAGACTTGGCATCACTACCTCTTGGGTGGAAAATTTTTCATGTTTATAGATCATAAGAGTATGAAAAACATTTATAACAATGTTATTTGAGCCTCCTGCCAAGAAATTGGATGCATTATCTCCAAATGTATGACAATGACATTATGTGTACATGAGGGAATATAAATTTAGTGGAAAATTCATTAATCAAAAAGTCATATATTTTGTTGGAAAAAGTGGATTTAGGTCAATCATATTTAATTTCATAGATAGCCAACATTCACTTTGATTGTGAGGACTAGATTGGTGTTCTAATTTTCATCTTGGTTACTTTTTATCTTGATTTGGATGAGAAGGTTATAGAGGCCCCAAAATCATATTCTGAATGTGTTTTTAGGAGGTTAAAACTCAATGTTCGTCAGAACATTGTGGGATAGAGTTGGATGGAGTTCAGTTTTTTGGTTTCAAGGTCGTATGGTTATAACTATCGAGTCTCATGAACAAATTCTTCTTGCTTACCACACCCCAAGAAGGTCTATTAATCCGGGAATACTAATGATATATGAGGATATAAAAGAAATAATTTGGTTTTGTGGATTAAAAAGAATTGAGGTTGAGTATTTTCAATATACCAAACCTATCAGAAGGTTAAGGTAGAGCACCAGTGACCCATGGGTATGTTGCAGTCTTTAGCAATTCCTATTTGAAAATGGGAGAAGGAAGATAGGGAATTTTTGATTGGTCTCCCAAGGATAGATTGGAAATATATTATCATATGGTTGATACTGGATCATCACACAAATTTATCCCATTTCATGCATATTAGTTATTCTAATACAGTGGAGGAAGTGTATTAAATCTATATCAATGAAGTAGTAAAGAGGCATTGAATACCAATTCTTATAGTATGGAACTGTGATGTGAGGATTATGTATCAATTTTTTTAAATCCTTAAATCCCTAAGAATTTATTTGACTACGAGTAGGGTGTATCATCCTCAGAAAGATGGACAATCAAAAATGATGATAAAAACATTGAGAGATATGTTTCAGGCCTGTTTAATGTATTATTATGTCTCATTGGAGGATCACATACTATTAATAGAGTTATCCTATAACTAATGTAATCAATAAAATATATATACAAATTATTTTTAATAATTGTATGGGTTTCATTGTTGTTATCCACTTTGTTTGGTGGAAATAGGTGAGACTTCTCTATTCCGGATAAGCCTTGGGAAAGAGCCAATAAAGAAGTTTATGTTGATCGAGAACAGAACAGAGACATCTCAGATTCATTAGAAATATTATGCGGACCACCATTGAATTTTTTTCATTCTAGGATAGTGATCAAGTGTTCTTGAAAAAATGTCAAATGACTGGTCATCATCATTTTAGTGCATAGGGAATGTTATATTTTCAATACATATGCCTTTTTGAGATATTTCAATGGGTTGGTGATGTGGAATACCATTTTATTTTCCACCAATGTTAAGTTAAGTGCATAATGTGAATCATGTATCACAGTTGAACAAGTATCATCCTAATCCTGAACATATGATTCAATGTGATCATGGTGACCTAGATTCGGATGATACGTTGGTTCATGTGCCGGTGCATATTGTGAATATAATAATAAAGTATTGTGTTGTAAAATATCGGTATAGTGTGGGTTTTGTGGTAGCATGGTGGGATTTCGGAAAAAACATTGGTGCTTGACAAGGAAATGGTTAACAAATAGGAAAAAAACTCTTTCATGAAAATGTTGGATTTCAAATTTCTGAAAATGGAAAGGAAGATTATGGGAAGAATGTAGCACCCCAAGTTTTTGGAAATAAACACTTTATTTATGATATATATAGAGAGAGTTTTTGGGTTTTGATTGGGATGGTATGGAGGAGTTTTTGAATTATTTTGGGTATTTTATGGATGTTCATGATTTGAGACAGGTTAGATGATTTCGTGAAACCCCTCCATGAAAACATGAAATGGGAAACATCTGTCACTAGGCATGTTCACGAATGGTAAATAGGTTATCTTAACCATGCTTCCACCCATGTGAAACCATGAAATATCGAATAAGTGGGACAATAATGGTTGGAACATGGTTTATCTAACGATACGATCCAATGGTTCATGTGGTGTTTTAAGGCAGGGGTTGAAACACTGTTTTTACATAGTTTTCTTAATCCTATACTAGAACCATAAAACAATAAATATGAGATTTTAAAAAAAATTATATAATCAATATTATCATATAAACCCATTGTCTTCCCGGAAAGTAGGTCATAACTATAAATCCTCTCATCCCAAATATGATGAAGTCCTTTACATTGGACCCATGAGTGATTTTTTTGTGAATATATGTGCGTTGGAGGCCAAAATCCTTAATATGTGCTTATTCTTAGTGGTTTCTATTACTTTAATTATTATTACTATTATTCCCTCTCTTAGATTTATAGATATAATATTTTGGGGATACATACATGTTTTTTATGCCAAAAATAATGAGATATGGTTATGTTTATGGTATGTAATAAGATAAAACATGGGTTTCAGATTATCTATCCCATGTTTTTGGATTTTCAGTCTCATTTTTTATGATTTTTTTTTCAATCATTGTTTTCCCCAATGTTTGTGAGGTATGTGGCTTCACTGTCAACTCTTATTATTCAAAAATCAATTCTCAGTTTTAAACTATTTGAATTCCTGGAAATTGATTGAAAACTTTATGTGAATGTATATGTAGAAACTGTGTTTAGTGATGTTTTATGAAATTATAAAAATTTATTATTGTGCACGATTATTTGATTAATGATTTATTATTTTTTATTTAAAAACATCACATATTGATTCATGAAAGTATTATATAAAATGTTTTACAATAAAATGTTGGTTTTATTCAAATGTCTTGAAATGTTTGGTTTGGAATAGTTTCGACATGTATTGTTTGGTTTGATATCAATATTTTGACTTGACCCTGAATAAGAGGTGTGTACCATTGGGCTACAAGGAATTTAACCCTAGATAATTGGAATGCTCGATTGGGGAAAATAAAATTGGACACTTTTGATGACGTGGTGTATGGATGAGAAACCCTTCATGAGTATGGAATTATCGTTGGATCATGCATGTGTCTATGTGTGTGTGAATCATGAATCTTTTTCCCAGAAGGATTTTGAAATAGTTTTAAGGAATTGTTTAGTTGTGTTCATTAGAAATAGTTTATTCATTAAAAACTATTATGGTATGAATTTTTTTCTTACTAATGGTGTCAATTTGATAAAAAGTGTCTAAAAATATTATATATAATTATTTGGTATATAAATGTGATATCATATTCAAACTTAGTGGAGTGACAAAGGAATTAATTTAGAAAAAACCTACTGAGTTTTATACTCACCCCCTATTTGAGAATTTTGGTTTTTTTTGAAATATTAATTATGGAGACACATGTAATGGAATGTTATTCAATTTATTTCGTTATGTGTCGTGATACGTTTGTAATGGATAATGGAGTGGGATCATGGAGAATGTTGGGTATTGTGGAGTAATATAGTTTAATCCTTTGATATTGGTTGGTTTTATCATCCACTCTATACTTTGAAATAGTTCATTGTTTAGGATGGTTTCACTTTTCAGTTTGACATTACTTTGAGAGGTATTACATTCATCCCATTCAATATATAGTAGTTTTTTTTATTTGTGTTCTTAGTTTAAATGGTTTATTTTAAATGGTAAAATCATCCCCCAATTGTTAATGACGCCCTTGGAATTTATTTCCATCCATAGGTTTCTTGGGGATTTCACCTAAGTCCATGAAATATTTTATATCCTTCTCAAGCCAAGAGGAGGGGTGGGAAGTTATAAAAATCATCGACCACCTGCCATTTATGTGTCATTGTTTTCATGAATAGTAAATGGGGCTAGTCTAGTGCCTCACCAATCCCCATACCGACAAATGGACTTCAAATTAGTGGCTAACTAAAAAATAATCATCTTATATTTAATTAAAATTTTCATTTTTTAAAACATTTATTTTTTATAAAATATTTTTTTCTAAATAAATTTAATCTCTTCTATATAATCCAATATATGCAACAATGAGTTTTAACAAAGCATAATAAACTATTAATATTATTATTTAAACATGTCTGTTATTACCTTAAAATTAATATTGGTGGCATGGATAGTAATAAAAAATAAAAAATTAAGTATAATGGATTTATATAATAAAATCATATTTATTAAAAAGTATAAAATTGTCAGTAAAATCTTTATATGATTAAAAAAAATCATTTTCTCTCAAAACCAAATATTTGCAGTTCTTCCTTTGGATAAATAAAAAAATTATTTTTTTGAAACTATAAGAAAAGATATTTGAAAATTTTAACATCATTTTTTTAATTATGTTGTCAAAATTATCATATGGATAATTTTCTATAATATTTTGAAATGATAATTTTTTTAGTAAATAATGAAAAATACAATTTTTTATTTAATTTCATTTAAACAATTGAGAAGGATTATTTAGTTTTGATATATTTTTAAATGTAAAATTAGTAAAATTTTATATTTATAAAAATAATTTAAACATTATAATATATTTTATATTGATTTTTTGTATTTTTTAATCATCCGAAAATCATATCTTCGGAAGACAAAATTTTCATCGAATATTCGGGTTTAATTATAAATTAAATTTTACACTTATATTAATATATTTTAGAAAGTTTTATTCCATAATGTTAATGATAATAATATTAATTCTATGATAATTTCTACTTGATTTTTTTCAAAACGATTAGTGAAAATTTAGAAATTAATTGTCATGATTGAAGTTAAAACGGGTTTACCAGGGGTAAACTAAAGAATGAGGGGTGAAATGACAATATTAATTTCAATAACCATTTACAAGTCATTTTTATACATTATCTCCATAATTTTTTTGGTAATGGCCCATGTTTTCAAATGAAATGTGAAAAACATTGGTATACATTATTCATTTCAAAAATTCCTTGTGTATCATTTCTACCACTTAAAAGAGGAAACCCCTATCCTCTCCTCTATACACTATCCAAAAATCTCAGAAAATAAATACCCATATATGTTCCTTATTTACCTCCAAATATCCTATCGTCCTTATTTTAAATATTAATCCCTCTTAATCGGGTGGTAGATGTAATCCAAAAGAGGTTCACTGAATAAGATTCATAGTATGTAGACCTTCATTTTCATTTTATTTATTCCCCTATTTCCATAATATTTTAATAAAATATTATGATATAAAAAATAAATTTTCTACTATATGGTTATATGTCATTATTTTAATGTAATAACTAATATATATCTCTTTTTCCATCACGTAGAAAAAAAGAAAATTTTGGTCAAGTGTACGGCGGACTACCACTTTGTGAACCGAGGAAATTAATTTTCCATCACCAAACCTTATGGATGGATATAATGGTTAATATAAGGTTTATATACTATATTTATGATATTATTATACATTTTTAATTATAATACCACACCAAATGTTTTTCCTTTCATCCCATTGCAAAACAATAATGTCACTCATGGGTATGGCGGACTACCACCTGAAGAAGTGAAGTAATTTGTTTTCCACCATCGATTTTTATGGAAGGAAATAGGTATAAATTTAATAAGTATGTGAGATATAATTCACATAAAAATTATTATACAATGGTTACATATTATTTACATTTTATTTCTTCAATAAATTAAAATATGGAATCAACTTTCATGCGTTTGTACGTCATATAGTCTCATTAAATAGTGTGTTTAAATTTATATCTATATCAGTTATGGAATATTATAAAAAAATATAAAATTAATATATATGATATTTATATCATATTTTACATTATAGAGATGATATAGCCCATATAAACTAAAAGGATCGAAATTACCAAATCAAAACATTTATGAAAAACAACGAAGTTATTACCCAAAATGTGTTTTTATCAAGGAATTTTTAATAAACAGTTAATAAAATCTCATATTAAAATAATAAATAGTATGATATATATATATAATTATATTTCACTAATATTTTTATAATAAAACTATATTTATTATAAATGAGGTTTGAACATGTATGATGGAAGCTGGGACTAAGGTATGGGATTTTTTTCTTAATTTTTCTACTTTGAGAAATATGTTATGTTATAAATATATTTTCTTTAACGAGGTGTATATAATGACCCTATGACATGTTTAATCATTAATCAACTTTTATTCATGATATTGAATGTTTCATTTAATTTTATTCTTCATGGTCCTTATGTTTCATAAGATACCAAAGTGGTATGTGTTTGATGTTACAGTATCATTTTATATCATGATTGTATATGATTATGTTTTGATGATGAAATATAATTATATATTTATGAATAACATAAAGAATTATATTTTACCCTATTAATTTCATGAGAAAAAAATTTTTCCCTTATTTTTCATCTTTTTATTTACATTAAATTTGAAGAGAATTTCATTATAAAAACTAACTATTTCACTCTTTGGCCAAAACCCCCTTTTATCCAAATCCACATTTATAAAAAATGTTTTAGGATATGTATTTATAATTAGTTTAATAATTTATTATATATATTTTTACTAATTTTTAACTTGTTATAATGTTTTTTAATAGAATATTCATTTTCTTTTCTAAACAAGGCTTGTTTATATTCTAAATAAAATGTAAAAGGAATATTTTATTTAACATGATTTGAAGGAACATAATTTTACACCTTCAAGACAACTATATGTTTTAAATATTACTTTTTTAATTTACAAAAGTTATTTTCAACGAAAAGGAATGTGATAATGTTTTTTGTTTTAAAAAGGTTTTTTCAAATTAAAAAAAAATCCACAAAATATTTTTCAATGATCATTAATGATTCGTTCTTACGTATCAATGGTTCTTTTCAAACTAAATTATTTTGTAAATTTTTATTTTTTGAATTTTTTAATGTAAAAATTTTATTTCTATAATTTAATGCTTTAAATGATCATTAACTCTTCATTCATAAGATTTCATGTTTATTTCACTGAAAATTATTTCAATAATTTTTTACGTATTGAAAAGATTTATTCAATGTGAATTTTTTTTCTAATATAAATGGTTTGAATGGTAATTAATGTTTCATTTATATGTAATCAGGATTATATTCAAAAAAATTATTTTGAATTTTTTTTAAATATTGATTTTCAAAGTGAAATGTTTTTTACATCAAGTAATGTTCTAAGGGATCATTCAAAATCATTTTCCATCGAAGATTAAATCCACTGATTTATTTATTCTTTATTGGGAATGTGAGCCTTAGATTCCATTTTTTCTTTTCCTTTAATTGTTTTTTTTATGATGACAATATGTTTATGAAAATTGTTTCTTTTCCATGGGTTAGACCATCATAAAATTCTTATAAAACTTTCTAATTTTTATCCTAGGATATTATATGATAAAATGATGAAATTATTATGAAACATTTTTCTTGTACATGGTTCATGATATGGGGATTTTTTAAATAGAACATTTCTTTTTATAGCTTCCATGATGATGAATGTTTTATTATGGTTCGACACACATATATATATATATATACATTTCATTTTTTTGACGGGTTAGAATTGTGTCTCCCTCTAATGCATTGTGAAATGATGGATATATTATGAGATAAATGGGACTAGAATGAGGATTGAACCCAATTATGTAAGTGAATGATTCCACTATGATAATATTGTGTGTAGACCTATAATTCTAGGGTGGTTTTAAGAGTTTACCAATTACACTATGATTGATATTTAAATGATCAATGACTACTCCAAAAATAAGTTTCTATGCTTATGTGTTTCTATAATTCCATGCCTTATATCAATGTTATAATCTAATGTATTGTGTTATTTGACATTACAATTTTTAATGTCTTGTGAATTGCCAATATTTATTACTTGACTCGTTATTTTCATATTTACAATGAAGGTTATGGTTTTTATATATCATGATTATGTTCACATACCCTTATGCTCAAATTATATTTACATATTTCACTTTTCTACTCTTACCGGGCTTCTTATTTATCCAATATTTATGTCTACATTCCTCGTGTTAGGTTGATTTTTATTACATTTGACATTTACATGAAAGTTTATAGTTATGAAGAACTAAGTGGGACATGATGTAGAACTCTTAAAAACTAGTTGTTTATATTTCCATGTTTTTAATGGAAATGTACCTTATGATCATCAAGCATGTGTTTGTGCAATATAATGAATAATCATCTAAAAATATTTTGTGTCTATATGTGAAAAGTCTATGTCTATTTATCTTGTATCAATGGATATGTTCAGTTAACATTTGGAAAATATAATAAAAAAACATTATTGATATCCCTATGTATATTTCTGACATTATGTCTTAGGATTATTCTAAGGATTATTCTACAGGTAGGAAAATATCCTAGAATATCAGTGAAGGATTGATTGAGTGGTTTCCAAGATATAAATCCCTCTCTAGATTACAAATTTAGGTGTGGTTTTTGAACTAATATACCTAGGTGTAATAACTCTCAAAAAGTCATGTTAGTCCTGAATAAAGTATTATCATGTACACAATAATGATCCTTATTTAACATGTTTTGACACTCCTAGGTTATATACATTCTAAAAATACAATCTACTTATGGACCATCATGATATATTTATATAATGACAACAAATTACATTGGTTAAGTATAACATGCCATCAATTTTAGAGAATGTGACACGAATTAGACCTCATATAAGTGATTCCTCATGATTATGTTATTTACCACTATTACTATTATTACTCACACTATGAGTTTGGTTTTTAGTGGATGGAACCCAAATGTACCATGTTAATTTTGAATGAAACCGATAATTAAATGATTTCCCCTAGAGAAACTGAATGTCATGGGATTTGGAATAAAATATATCATTTTTATGAAAATAAAAATTTCTCTAGCTATGAATAATGCTAATCATACAAACCAGAAAAAGGTGAACCAATGTTTTTTGTCCAATATAAGGAATCATCCATTATATTTTAGTGGTTAAATTGATCCTCTAGATTATGAGAAATGGATCATAACCAATAAAATGTTATTTTCCATTCTCAATTGTCTGAATGATGGGAAATTCATTTTGTCTATATAACATTCAGAATTTGAATCATATCAATAGTGGACAATCACAATGAATAAAATGAAACATAATGAAATTGAATACATGGACTTTGAGGATTTTAAGAGATTATATTGAAATAATAACTCCCCTAATATTCTTTGAATGAAAATATAAAAGGAATGTTTTTATGTAATTAATAAGGATGATGAATCTAGTGGTACCTGTGAGAATATTTTCACAAGACTCATGAGGTATTCTTCTAGAATTATCATCCATCCTGAATGTATGGTTGATTGATTCCTCATTGAATTAAAACCAAATATTTATTAAAGGTAATTATTCATGGATCACATTGATATCTATGGAGAAATTTTTTGATATGGTATCATGCTGTAATTTGAGTTATAAGTTTCCAATCAAAATCATGGTTTTGATAAGAAAATAATTATGGAGTTCATAGGGAACCCCAAGAACCATCAACAGAAGAAGGATATCTTTTCTTTTAAGCTCAATATGTGTAAGAATAATGGAGGAAATTACCTTATGGGGACTATTTAATATTTTATGTTTTGAATGGGAAGGTCATTGGGTAGTTGAATGACAAAATAATGGGAATACGATGACTAGTAATTTAAATATATAGAAAGCCCCAAAAAATTCATCATCCACACGCCATTTCATGATGATCATGTATTTATTGAATTTTGAAAATCAATGCACCAATCCATGGGAAAATGAGGATCAAAATCAACAACATCCTATGTAGAAAAACAGAAAAGGGAAATGATATGAATTTAGAATCGATAAAGTGAATTAGGATAGTTAGGGGACACTTATCTTTCAATCATTAGTTTGGAATGCCTTGTTTTAATTTTTTAATAGTACCTATTAACATTTTATTATTCATCCTTAAGTAAAATTTTATTTTATCCAACGCATTATTAATCAACCACTACATGGATTCAAGAATAATTAAATCTAATTTTATATTATATTGGTGTTAGGATGAAACCATGTTTCCAATGGTAATGTTTTTGTATAATATAACAACGTATTTGAGTAATATCGGGTTCAAGTATTTATTATTTTAAATTCACAAATTATTCTATAAATTTATTTTTCAAATGGAATTTTGGTTATAAGTATCCTGAAACATATAAGAATTGTGTTAATCTAAGAATCGTATATGTCTTCATATATGATTCACATTATAGTTTTGGATATCATAATGGGTTTTGGAGTTTATGATTGATCATAAGTTCAAATTATTAGACACCCCCTTTTTAGATTATATTTGATTCGTGTTTATTAAGATTAAGGATAATTTTAGAGGCATTAATGGAGATACAACCATTTTGGAATTTTATATTTTTTAGTTAAAATTTTATTTCTCGAAAAATGCCATGCATTTTTGGGATAAGATTAATCATATTGGTAACTATCTCGCTTTATCGTATCTTTGAAGTTGTGGTAAATATGGGTTATTCAATCATTGGAGTTATATTAATATATTTTTTGAAAAAGGATAACCCATATACTGAGTTAGATCTTGTCACATCTAGAAAGGCTATAGGGATGGAACCCACAACCGAAGGATGATAAAGTTATAACGTCTACCGATATCCTATGTGAAAGCGTATTTATGGTTAGAAAACATAAAGAGATATCATCCTGAGTATGTATCTGAATACATGGTTTGTCTGAATGTTATTTCCTAAACAAAACATTATAAGGAATTCCCTAGCCATTACCCACACAAGAATGAAAATGGGAAAACATTATCAGGAAATTTATCAATTGATGGCCCAAAAATGTCTAATAAGAATAGTATTATATGGGTTATTTTTTATCAACTTGTGAAATATCACACATAATTTTATAAGAGAAAATATATATTAGGATATACATTCCATTATATAAATAAAATAATTCATATGGTTTCATGGAGTACCAAATTAAACATTATTTGATGGAGATCTATGATTTATCTTAGGTTTCTGGAAATGTATTTAGCCTGACCATCATAAAAAATGACTTCAAAAATATGTATCAACCTAAAAAATATGTCCAATATAAGATAAAAATTAAAACACTATATGATATTCTATGTCCTTTTTCTTTGAATTTCAAATGTTTTTCGGATAAATACATTCTTCTTTTTGAATTTATATACCACAATAACTTTTACTAGAGCATTAACTTGAATCCTTATGAAGCCCTTGATGGAAAAAATGTAGAACTCCAACGTGTTGGATGATGTTGGAAAAAAATATATTGGGACCTGATCTTGTTGAGTAAATATTATAGAAGGTTTGATCTATTAATAAATATATAAAGGTGGAATAAAGTGGATATAAAAGATATGTTTATAATCATAAAAGCATTCAAGAAATTGAGGTTAGTGAGAAGGTATTTATATGAATTTATCTATGGATTAAATAAGGGAAAACAAAGACCTATGTATAATGGTAACTTTGAAATTATTTTTCAGATTGTGATCGTAGCTTATTGATTTTTGATTCCACTAACCTTCTCTCAGGTTCATGATTTGTTTCATTTATCACTATTGAGGTAGTTCATATCTTATCCATTAAATTTACTAAAATCAATAGCCATATTACATGATCATGAACTTTATTATGAAGAAAAATAAATTGGTATTTTATATCATAGAAATAAAATTATATGAAAAAAATACCACAAACCATTTAAAAGTTTTTTGGTGAAACTATCAGCTTGAGGAATATTTTTGGGAACTTGGGGATTTAATGAGGTAGAATTTTCAAAAGAAAATTATACTAATGTGATAGAGTTTTGAGGGGGAAATTAATTTTAAGGTGGGTAGAATGTAACAACCGGTGTTTTATGAAATAAATATTTTTTAAAATTTAATTCATCAATATCTCGTGTTACATGCAACACTTATTTTTAATGAAACAGAAAAGATTATTAATAATTTTCATTAAACATGACTGTTTCTATCTAACCATTAAACCTGGTTGATTTAATAGTCATAAGCACATTGCAAAAAGTAATTATAATTATTTTACATAAATAAAACATATTCACTAAAAAGTACATAATATTTAATAGTGTTTTTAAATGCTTCAAAAAATAATTTTTTCTCAAAATGTGATTTGTATTGCATTTTATTAATAAATTATAAAATAATTTTTTCAAACTATTATGTAATATAATTGGAAAAAAATTTTACTTTTCTTGAATTAATATGTCAAAAGTTATGAAAGATTAAATTTTTGATAATTTATATAAAAGACAATATTTTTAGTGAGTAGTGAAATATAATTGTTTTTACTAAAAAATACTTTTTCATTCAAATCATTTAAAAGCTACATTTTTTTTTGTTTTAAATGTATCATTAGATAAAATATATATTTATTAATCCAATTTGGGTAATTTAAATAAATTCTTATTGAGTTCTTTATATACAAACTTTTTGAACTTTTGAAATGTTTTTCTCTAGAAAACCACTTATTTATTTTGTCTCTAGGTTTGATTTCAAATTAAAATCTTCCAGTTATGTGGATAAAATTTGAAAAAATATATTTAATATTAGGAATAACATGAGTTTATATTATATAATATTTTTAAAATTATTTTTTTTCAAAATTATTATGAAAAACATTAATAATTAATTATCATGGTTAAGACTAAGACACAATAAACTGTGGGCTAAATATAAGATAATAACTGCTAAAATAACCTTGAAAACTGTAAAAATCAATTTTATGGTTAAAATAATGCTTTATAATCTCTATAAATTAATAATGACCCATTGTTTATCCTTTTCTTTATTTTAAAAATTTGAGTATACACTTTTCACATAAAAAGTTTTTTATTTTTCCTCTCCTCTCCTCTTAACACTTAAAATCCCATATGGTTAAAAAAAATACCTAGAAAAAAATCTTCTTTACTTCCCTCCCAACATCTAATAGGTCCTATTTTTATTATTAATCTATCATATTAATGTTTTAGCTTTAAAACTAATGTGGTTCTCAAAAGAATAGGTATTGTCCTTAAACTTTTGTTCTCATTTAATTTCATCCACTAAATTCAAGAAAAATTCATAACTATGATGATATACAACATATATTATCCACCATATAATAATATTTTCTTATGTTAATATAATATCATATAACCATCTTCTCTTCAATCAAATTGGAAATAAAATAATTGATCATGTCTATGGTTGGATACCACCTAGGGAACATAAGTTATTCATTTTCCATGAACAACTCTCACAGATTAATATAATGATGTATTTAATTTTTATATAATTTATTAATGATATTATTATACTCTAAAAATTACAATATCGCACTTAAATTATTACCTTTCAACCTATTGGAAAACTATAATGTTACTTGTGTGTATGAAAAACTACATCCTCATGAAGAGATGTGATTAATTTTTCACTAATTCATTTCATAGAGGTTAATATGAGTAAGTTTAATATTTATATGTGTTATATATGAAGTCATAATTATTTATAAATATGATTTATTCTTTACGTTTATTTTTTCCATCCTTCAAAAAAATGGAACAATGTTCATGTGTGTGTATGACCTGCTATCTCTATGAATGGTTTATTTCATTTTATATATCTAAATATTATGGATAACTATAAATACATATATACTTAATATATAGGAAAATTATATAATATTTAAAAAAATTGAGATTATGGGATCATTATCAATGTAAAGGTACCAAATATAACAAATCAAAACATACAGGAAAAACAAAGGAGTTATTACATGTAATGTGATTTTGAAAATGAATTATAAATAAATGGGTAATAAAATATTTTAAGTGAATAATATATTGTATATTATATAAAATTATTTTTAATTAATATATGTATAATTAATCTATAATTATTATTCCAGATTTTAAAATGTTTATGAAGAAAGTCAATACTTATGGTAAGGGCTTTTTGTTTCAATTTTTATTATATGATCAATATGTTATCTTATGTACATATCATATTTAATGAGTTATATATACTACCCCTATGACAAAATATATAACAAATATCTCCCTATTAATTATATTTAATGTTTAATTTTGTGTCATTCTTCATGGGTATTATTATTTAGAATTAACCAAAGATTTAAAGGTTGTGTGTTAAAATCTCGTTGTTTATCTGGATTGTTTATGATTATTCATTAAATGATAATATATTATGATATATTCCTAAATAAAATAATTAATTTTCCTCTATAATTTTTATTTATTAATAATAACATTTTCCCTTCATTTTTATCTCTTTATGTATTAAAGATTCCGAAATGAATTTATAATGAAATATGATATTGTTTCTCTCTTCGGTCAAAAACCATTTTTCATCCATACTTTTAATTTATAAAAGTGTTTTCAAGAATTTTTTAAAAATTATCAAATTATTTAGTAAATATTTATTTCTATTTTTTAAATTTTACTATGTCTGTCAAAATGAATCATCATGTTGTTTTTCAAAATACGTTCATTTATCTTTTTAAAATATTATGAACAGAATATTTTTTTATAATTTGAAGGGAATTTTTTCCATCATAAAAACTCAATATTTTAAATATTCCTTCACCATTTTCCAATTTTACATTCAAATTAAATGATTTTGAATGTGTTTTTTATTTTTAAAGGTGTTTCTCAATATAAAATTGATATTTTACACAATAATTTTTTTAATGATTTTTAATGATTATATTATATGGTTTCATGATTATTTTAAAATTAAATGAATTTAAAAAGAAACTATAAGTTTAAAAAAAATCTAAGAGATGAAATTATTTTCGTCATGGAATTTTTAATATAATCATTAATCCTTCCTTTATATATATTCATGTTTATTTTAAATGAATGAGACTTTGAAAAAGTTTTATGTTTTCAAAATATTTTTTGAAAGTGAAAATTTTATTTTCCCCATGAAATCATCCAAATGATCCATAAAAATGAAATTATACGTTTCAATTTTTATTTTCTAAAAATATATTTTGATAATATATTAAAATTTTATTTTAAAAGTTGAAATTTTATTTTCCTCAATAAATGTTACATATCTTATTTAAAATACATTTTCTATATATGTTAAAAACCTTTGAAGTTAATTAGGATTCATCAAGGATGTTAACTAAGGATACCCTTCATATCCATTCTCTTAATTGTTTAGGATTATGATGGAAATAATTCTATGAACCTTATTCCTTTTCCATGAGTGATACCGTGATAAAATTATTATGCAACCCATTTATTTTTTAAAAAGGATATTATATGATGAAATGGTAAAATGATTATGAAACCTGTTTCACTACTAGTGATTATTATAAAATGAATGTTTAATGAAACACGTTTATTTTTATTTGTTCTGATGTGATCTATATTTTATGATCTTGTGGAACACATTTTATTATATTCATTATGTTATTAGTGGGAACTATATCTCCCTAAAATGCCTTGGTTAATGATTGATATATCATTAGATAAATATGAATTTAATGGAGGGTGATGCATGTTCAGTAAGAGACTATTTCACCTATGATAGTCTTGAGTGTGAACCATTGTTACTATGATGTCTTATGGAGGGAACACATTCAACTTTGATATCTATAGAAACTGTCCTTGACTACTATTGAAATGAATTTTTATGCTTATTTTTATGCAAAAATTCCATGTCTTATGTCAATATAATTCCTTCATGGCTCGTGTACTTTTATTTCCTTATGATTCATGTCTTATGAACTCCAATTTTTATTTCCATGACTTAATATTTTTATCAATGATATGCAGGGTACATTTTTAATATTTCATGATAATGTTCTCATACATTTATTCTAATATCATTTTAATGTGTATCCCTTATTTATCCTCACAAATAATCCGAGCTCGCGATTTCTTATATTTATTTTTCCCAGGTTATGATATTGGGAATTATATAATATATCACTAATAAGATTGTTATTTATGAGGAACTAAGTTGGAGATGATGTGGATGTCTTATAACCCACATTTTTTGTTTCAATTCTTCAAGAGAAACTACAGCTTTATGATTCTCAGGATTATGTCCACGTTTTTTTGGGACTAATGGACATATGAATTGGTCACCCAATTCAGGCCCCAAAAAAGTTTATTAAAAAAATTATTACAGTATTTGATTAAGGTGTAATGAGTTTACCCCAACACAAAAACAAATACAAACAAATTAGAGTGATACATGACATTATTTCAAAGAGGCTCAAACCATATCTCATTCAAACTGTCCGACCTGAGATGTCGTTTCTTTAAAGAAATAAATTCAGGACAATAGTGCAGACACTCTAGTAAATCTCCAATGCCTCAAGATATTCAATTTTCAATTCAAGAGAACACTCATAAAATCCAGTCCAACTCATCCAGGTCGGTCGTAATTGCAAGCTCATGTGCAACCAATAGAGGAGATTCAACCCATTTGGTTCATATGGGCAGCTTTATATAGCCATGGTTCTTTAGGGGGTCATCCAATACAATGTTATGAACATGAAATTCATGAAACATATCTCTTTAGAATGAAATCTCATTCGACAGCAGCGTCACATATTCTATGGTTATACAATCATTTTTAGTGATTGGGTTTTCCTTAATATTTGTTATCCTTGATCATGATCCACATTCACTAGTGTAATGGTAATCATGGGATTCCTATTCATACATCACCTTAACATTGAGGTTGTAATCTAATTTATTTTGGAATGTGCAACATTATACTAGCCTTGGAACCTCATCTTCCCCAACTTCTCAAATTCTCTATTCTTATGCTGCTCAAATTCTATAAAAATTTCATTCAATCTTCTTCTTGTATCATACATTGGTGATATAATATTGATTTAGTAAATGTTCCAGCCATAGTATTTATTTAGAACGTGAATTAACTTAAATACAACTAGAAATTCCCTTTTTTGGATTCTTAATTTGGAAATATTTTTATAACATATGAGATAAGATTCCTAAAGTACATCACGAACTTCAGTGTGATGTAGCTCCACTATCAAAGGGTAAGAAACACCAAATGACTAAATTTATTTATTATTGAATAAATAAATTCAACTCTAAAATAATATCATAAATTTTCCCAATAAATATCTTACTCCTCATGATACTCATGTAATAAGAACCACACCTTCTTTGAAGCCCTATGCAGCTTCATCATTATCAACAAAACATAATATTCCTTCTATGCATAGAGAAATTTGAAGTCCATATCCTCCACTTCCAACTATTACTCTATCATATAATAAAAATTGTCCCCCTTGTACGTCTACGAACTTTGGAACTAAGACACTTGAAGTGTCCTCCTCTAATTTTCATCATTATTGAATTCAACTATATGATAATAATATTGAACATCTTGTTGAACATATTTGGCTCTAACATAATAAGGTTGTTGAACTAGGTCCATACCTAAAGTATAAAAAAAATGAGATCCAAATATCGGATTATGGAATTTTGAGGTTAATTAGGTAAGGTTCAACCTAACAATAAAGCCTTTCCATTTTATATATTGGTTAAAAGAATAATAATGCATGGTCAGTTCCTAGGTCTCAACCCAGAAACTAGTATCACTTCAGGGATAAAGATTAGTAAACCAAATATTCCTTATCTCAAGTCACTAAAGACCCTAATTTTTTTTGTCTTAGCTAGAATTTCTTGTTTACGTTTTATAATAGGTCCATCTAACACCATTTTCTTAGCAACCCATGTAGTAATCATCAATACATGTCTCTATATATCATTATATCCATAAAACTATCCTTTCCTACCAATAAATACTAAATTCCACCCCCAAAGGTACATCTAAATGGAAATCAACAAGATAATATAGATAATTACACATCAATCCATCCTCCAATAGGTAATGAGTTAGGGACAAGGAAAGAAGGTATCTCATACAAAAAATTGGGGGAATTACTATATAAGAATTACATTAGAAAATAGATATGAAAAAACAAATAGACAAATCATAATAATAAAAAATTTATGGGGGGAAAATACATTCATTTATTGACATACACACGAAAAAATATTCAATTAAAAAACAAGTATAGAAATAAAATCATTGGTAGTAGCCTCGAATGCTATATAATTCATAAAGAACTCCGAAATATATAAATATCCAGTTGGAAAACTAACAAGCTCATACAGAACAAAAAAAAATTATATATATATATGCTGATAATAACATGTATACATTGGATGAACCAACTTATATCCTCCCTTGTAAAATTTAAAGTATACTAAACCCCTATGAATAAAAAAGTAAACCTTACTCGTCGCCTAGTCAAGTATGATATAATCATAGCCTCATGATGTCTCTCTCACTAATTATTGTTTATAATTAGTGATATAATAACCAAAATAATATCAAATGTTGGTAAATAGTTGTCACTTCCCCACTAGTTTTCCACTCTACCCCAATGTTGCACATCATGAGACATCCCTCTCCAAATATATAATGTTTCCCCTGAATAGCGATGAAAATATAACATACCATGCACCCCATTAATTACATAAACTAATTTTTATTTTCTATATTTATAAATAGTAAATTATTAGTTCTATAGAGCCAATTAAACATTTATTTCATGTATCACACCCCAATCCATCAGAACCCATACACAACATATGTATATTAATCCTTAGAACAGTATATCTGGAGATAAATGTCTCTAAAAATAACTAAAATGAATTCAAAACCAACAAAGACGTGGGGAAGGTAACCACCATGCATACTATCCCATAAAACTACATAAACAATACTGTCAGAAAAGAGGAGGTAGTAAATCATTGGTTTCTCACTAACCTGGATGTTAGAGAAAACACCCTCCAAAATTCAATATGTTTCAGTCTCCCTACAAAAATGGATGGCGTGGCATATTATATCACATAACATAATATATATTTATATATATCTATAGATTATGACCATGGTTTGGGTAAATATATGGACTATATCTCAACTATATATATTATCAGACATACACCTGGATACCAATATTAAGAACGAGATATACTGTAAGAAGATATACATTTTAAGATAATTTCTTTTAGTTATTTCATATAACTTTTCCCATTTATTTTTATTACCAAATAGACTCCATTCCCTTTAGAAATAATCAGAACTCATTCAAAGTTTCCTCGTGATTTTGTGTCATTCAAAATTATGTCAAACCCTTAAAACCACATGTTAGATTATTCAACATTACTATCAAATAATTGCATGTACTTCCTAACTAATCTTATGATACCATGAAATTTGCATCAACTAACAATATATAGATATTTTATGATGTGGGGAATATAATTGAGAAATAATAATATCATACATATAGCTTATAATGTATATTTTTTCTCAATAAATAATCTTATATTTTAGAATAAAAAACAATGGGGTAGCCTAGATCTAGCCTACTCCATCTTTCATGTTTCCTTACCTCTCACCCCATTCAAATTATCATCCATCCTTCCATCAAAGGAATTAAATGATACCTAAAATTAAAGCATCCTAGCCAATTCCTTCAAAATCATCTGTCATACCAAGATAACATGACAACACATAGAAATACTCCACATATTGGGAAATATCAAAATGAATCAATAGGTCAATAGAAGTTTGACTAATAATTTAGTCATGAGAACTAAGTAATCCATAAATCATAATAAAATAATCCCACTCAGTCAAAATAAAAATCATTCATTAAAACCCAATTCATTACCATTATAAATTAAATGGTTTATTTATCACATATTATATGTAAAGAAAGTAGTAAACAGGAAAGTACATAAAGTAGTAAACAGTAAATTACACAACAGTAAACAATCCACAGTTTCAATATAAATAAATATCTAACAAGAATCTAAACACAAATAGGTATCCCTCTAGGAAGTACTCACAGCCCATCTCCACTGTTCCTACCTAACAAGTACAAGCAACCCTCTGGGCAGTACACTAAGTTTATCCCCTATAGTTTTGTCTCAAGAATTAACAAAGACTCTCTGAGGAAGCACTCACATTCAATTCCCCTTATAGTATATGGTAGTTAGGGACTCGTTGAGGGAGCTCACATGGTCAATTCCCCTTACAGCCCCAAGGTCAAGGACTCTCTCAGGAGACTCACTCGGTCAATTCGTCTTATAGACCAGGTCATTCGATGATTCATTGAGGAAGCTCCCTCGGTCAATTCCCCTTATATTCTAGAGTAATCAAGGAAATTCCAAGTAAAACAAGACATTTTGAGGAAGCATGTATGGTCGATTCCCCTTATAGTCTAAAGTGCTCAAAGACTCTCTCAGAAAACTCACTCGGTCAATTCCCCTTATAGCCTACTAATCCAGATTCTCATGGCCCTGTGTAGGTCAATGAGAATAGTAATGAAATATGGTCAATGTAAACCTACAGAAATACTTGGTTAACGAGTCTACAACATATCAAGCATGTCAGGAAACAAACTCTCCATCCTACAGCGATAGGAAAAGAAAACAGGAAAGGCGGCCAAAAAGGCTAAGAAGGACCAAACGGTCGAAAACATATCATGCATGGGAAAAACATTCAAAGAATATAAATCATACATATTCATATCCAATTAACATCTACCTAATCATACTAGCACGAAAGTGAAAAACATGGGTAAAATTTTAGACACGCAATTCCCCATTCATGGGAATTGGTGGAATTTTAACATAATACTCAAAGACATTGAATGGAAATGCACAAAACACCTACCTTGGTGTTTAGATATCTATATATGTGAATCTGAAATCTTGAATATCCTTATAAAATCGTAGATCAACCAAAATATCTAAAACGTTCAACCCAAGATATCTCACGAGAGAGGAGAAATCAAAAGATAGTGCTCTAGGAGAAGAGAGAACACACCGATGTGATTCCAACGCAACCAATGGTGTTCAATTCAGAGGATGGACTCACGATTGGGGGTTTCTCAAAGATCTGTTACTGTATGGAGCTCTCAGTTGAACAAGACCTAAAAGAAGAGTGTTCTGGCGATTAGACGTGACCCCAGTGCATTTAATGAAAAAAAATCAAGTACAAGGTGTGTACTCACCATTTCCGTACTCCTCATTAAGTGGCCCCCAAGAAACTCCCACATGTCCATGTGTGTGGCTACTACATGACCAACACATGGCCTCCTTTAGCAAGGCAGTACACAGTGGGTACTCATAAAGTACAAGACATGAACTTAGAAAATTTCTAGAATTTCCTATTTTTCTTTAAAACGGCCTAAAAAGGAAAAAACATACCTTAAAAGGAGATCTGGGTTCTTACAGATAAAAATAATGAAATTGATGGGATTAAGGCACAAATAAATTTTTTATAATGAAATCATTATTGGAAAATTGTTTTCAGAGAATATTATATGATGGAATCCAATAGAAAAAACAGCACAACAACAACCACTATATGAGTATCTTTCCCCAATCTTTGTGGCAGCAAATTCCTGTAAATGTTTTTACATATTATAGGTAATCTATTTTTTATAACTATATTTATGAAATATTAATATGTAAGATATTGAAAACTCTCTTGTAGTAATATTCTACCTAGTAAACTTGATTCAGATTTATAAATATTATCATCCAACCATAACCTTATTGTTAGGGGTAAAATTAACTCTATCCTATTAGATATTCTACAAGTAATAAAACATTACAGAGATCATTTGTGTGTAGGGATTCATGCAGCTCATGAGTCGAACATCGAGCCACATTTTCCCCTTAATGATCTAGATATTCACTTTTCCATATCATTTTATATGAACATTCATAATAAAACTATTTGAACATTTAAAAATACATTTCAATTACAACACATGTCGTTTCCAATTTATTTTTTCTAAAAACCCATTAAAAATTAATGAAAATTTTCTAAAACTAAGGAATGTGAACATATATAAAGAAAAGGAAGAGGGAATAAAGGGTAAAATCAAAATATTCAAAATGACCAACTAACCAATCAAAACGAACCATAGATAGTATCTTCGCCCCTCTAGTTCAAATTACTCATTTATTAATATTGTGAGTTCATGAAAATACATCATTTAAGTATAGTAATACCTTCATAATTTTTTTTTCATGACGAAATATATGTATTTCCCATTACAGACTATTGTGGTCATGAGAATGTTGATGAAATCTTGAAGCAAGGATGGTTGGGAGTCTCAGTAGTAAATGTATACATGAGGTCTGAATTCAAATGTGTTTTTCTAATATAAATTATAATATACTAATTAAAGATAAATCCTTTAAATAACTTTTTCAAGATTATATAGCAGAATTTTCCAAAAGAAAAAATTTTGAATTAATATATTTACTCATTAATACTCACATAAATTCTATAAAAACATCATTGAAAGAATATTAATATTTAAAAATATTACATGAAAGGGAAGTAATGTTTGAAATGAAAATTATAGATAAAAATATTATTAAAATATAAAATTCATAGTTAAAACAGTAAAATCCAACAATATCAAATATATATTCATTTCATTCATTAAATTTGATTATTTAGAGTACATTGGTTGGTAATTTAGTCAATTTAGATACAGTAATGATTTATGTTTTTGTTTTCAATGAATAAATTACCAAAAATAGACCATACTTGATTATGGATTTCAATTTTTAATACTCTACATTCAAATTTTAGAATTATTTTTTGTTATACATTTTATATTATGTTTTAATGAACATAAAATTTTTATAAGGATGGGATTAAATATTTTCAAATTCATTGTATAAGGATGGTCCATGTGCATAATGAGAAAAACAATTTCTATAACCTGATAATTATTAGGGTTGTAATAACCCATGTATTCATTGATTAATTTGTTATTATAACTTTAGAATTATTGACGTAAATAGTAGATCCCAAAATAAAGAAATTATTATATTGGAGTTTTCAAAATAAATGATTATTTATATTTTTATTTATTTTAAAACATTAATTTTTAAATTATATAATTATTATCAAACAAAACTATTTTTAATTTTGAATTTAACATGTTAAATTATTTTAGTATGAATTTTTGAAAATTTTCTAAAAGAGATCAATTTTTTGTGAATAGTAATAAAATATAGTTTTTTATACTATGTTTTGTGTGGAATCCAGAAGAAATATTTGTGATGTAAAATTTATTAATGATATTATATGATAAACATTGTAAAAAAATAACTTAGAACTCGATAATTATCTTCTATTCAAGATTATTAAAGAAAGAAATTTTATTACTAGCAAAGTGCCTGCATAGCATTGTAAAAACTCATGTAATTATAAAATAATTCTCATTGAACGTAATTATTCAAATTCTATATTTTTTTCAAAAATCTAACATATGCAGTTGTGATCAATATGTTATTTGGAGTCTCATGGGACCAACTTGATATTTGGTGAATAGTAGCATACCCTTATAAATAGTAATATTAATAGTAATATGACCCTAATGAATATAAAATTTTATTATTTGTTTATTTTCATGTGGTTATAAGATTATGATATCTTGATTATTTTTTTATTGGTGATAAAAAACATGTTATAGTTCTAAAATTGTTAATTTTTGACATAAGTATGATTTTATTTCAAAATTATATTTATAATATTTAAAAAATAATTTTCAAAAAATGGAATTATTTTGTGTTCTACACATAAAAATGTTTAGGGTAAATTGTTTTTATTTTTTGGAATTTCATGAATTTTTATGAATAGTGAAATACAGCAAAATACTGTATATAGAAATTATTAGATAAATACAGTATTTTTTACATAGTGGCTGATGTAATCCCACTTTTTTAGAACTCACAGGATCTATTTAACATTTCTATGATAATAATTATAAATATTCATAATCCTGGACAAAAATATTAAACTAATGATTGAAATAATGTAAAATACCTCCTCTCCTCCACTATAAATACCACTGTCATTCCCCATGTCCACTCACACCTCTCAAGCCATGATCATTGTCTATTTTATTCCAAATCCCCTCCCCAACTTTCTTCCCCACATAGAAGACCTTATAGTCTCACCAAAAGGTCAAAACCAAAGGCCTTAAGAAGGATCTCAATGAGAAAAGATCAAGAGGTAAAAATCCTCTTTCTTATTCTTTTGTTTTCTTATCAATTCCTTTTATTTTCTAATAATCTCTTCTGTTACACTTATCCAAGTAGAATGAAATCTCTATAATCATGTATATTCATTATTTTACCATGTTTCTAGAAAGAAATCATCAACTTACTCCATCTCCTCCACCTCTTATAAAGACATTGATCGTGATGTGTCATTTACCAAAATCATGGATGAGGTATTTGAAATTTGTATCACTTACTTCTGAAATATTTGTAAAACCATTTTGAGGGATCAAAAAGAATTTAAATTGGAATGTGTAACCTTTTTTTTATTTAATGTACTTATATTCATAAAATTATATTATATAATGAAACAAGTTCATTATTAATGAAGAACCACCAAAATGATATCAACGAAAATCATTAAGGTTTTATCTAATTATTTATAATCATATATGATAAAACAATTATTTATGGTATCATTATATATTATATAAACATATTAATTCCATTTCATTCCAAATCTGGAATTGCTTTTCCTTACAACAAGAAAATCAAATACAATCTGGCCATGTAAATCATGTAAAGAACTAACCCAAAACAATGGAAAGAACCAAATACAAATAATTAAAGGGAGAAAATATGTTATGAAATGATCATATAAGGTATTATAAACATGAATATTTTTCTTAAATATATTAATAAAACTATTTTAATAAATATACAGGATTTTTAAGAATGTTTCATATAAGACAAGCCTGAGGTAAGAGAATTTGTAACCCAATTGACATTCTTGGGGTTAACCATCTACATCATTGTTTACATGGTATTAAAATTGCTTGTCTGATGATATTTGTTTACATTTTGTTGAACAGTGTCTATTTACAGTGTATATACACATTTTATCCAATATTAATTTTCTCTTCAATTAAATGATATTTATAATGATTTTTTTTTAATCCTCATTTAAATTTTTGTTTTACAAAATTCAAAAAAAATATTTTTATGAAATTATTCATGTTGTATGAATATGTTATGGTTCATGGGAATTATTTATGGTTAAATGTGGGAACTATATATTCCTTTAATTCATTGTGTATTTTTATGTTTGAGTTGTCCATATGGTCACTCTAAGTGTATCTGCGATGGTTATACAATAAGTTGGTCGTGAGGGTTACATTGTACGGTTTCCATGAGGGTTGTAAATTATAAGTTAGCTAAGAGGGATAACTGATTATGTAATTAATTCCACATGATACTGTTATGGTTATATTTATGTTATTTATGTCTTCTAGAAATATTTTGGAAATCAAATGTTTCAAAAAGTACGTATATATGGGTTAGATTTATGTCTTTGTGAAAATGATTACAAGTATTCATAGACTATTATTGTCTTTCCTTCTTTATATGTCCCATAATGAGCTTTATTTTCATATCCCATGTTTTTAAATGATTTTTAAAGGTTATAAAGATGTATTCAAAAAATAATTACGACATGTTAAATGTAATGAAGATTTTCCAAAGAAATCATGTTATATTTGAGATATTTTATATTTTGGAACAATTATATAATATCTTTTGAGTATCCACATGTATGATTATGGGATTTTATATATGTTTTATGTACAAATTTTCTAAAAATATAATCCTAAAAAGATACTCCTGGTGTTAAATTATATGTTCATGTCTAAAACTCAAGAATATGTTATGTTTTAAGGGTAGGTCCCTATAAAAGAATATATAATATCATTTCACAAAGAAAAATTATATAAAAAATGTTACTTTTTTCTAAAATTTTTATTGTTTTAAATAATTAAATTTCCATGAATGTGGATGTTACATTTCGATGTCTTTTAAACAATTCATATTTCATCAACAAACATTCACCTCAAAAGAGGTTTTTCTAATGATATTTAAATTTTCATTTAAAATATTTTTCAACCATTTTCAATTTAAATTTTTCTAGTACTAACAATATTGGAAAGGGTCCACATATTTGAAATATTAAGTATTTTTTTAAATGAGTGTGTAAATATGTGATGTCCAAATATATAAAAATATCATGAATATGTGACTTAATATTATATATTTTTCTAATTTCCCAATTATTTTATCTATTTATTTTTGTTAAATCTTATTACCATTTTTATCTAACTCTTATTTATAAAATCTTACAAAGATAATGAAGATATGACTTCATCTATAATTAATTTTTCTCAGACGATTTTGTTCTTTATTAAGAAAATAAACTTCTTAGCGAAATATAAATTCATGATAATATCTTTGAAAATGTTGATTCAATAAAAAACTTTTTTACTTTTAATGCATATATATATTATTAATTTTTAACTTTATATTCCATATTGAGTGTTTTCTATTTACAAATTACTCAGAGTATGTGATTAGTTTACAGAAGATATTTTAGTTACAAACATGTGTCAACAATTGATGAACAATAATTTACACTTTTATAATCATGATACACTATAACAATGACTGATAATGCATTGATGATATTTAGGAATAATATTCACATTAATCTAGTACATGGTGTTCCAATTGTGACCCAAAATTCATGTTTTCATTTTAAAGGTGAAAATTTTGTTAGAAACCTTAATCACTCAATGAAAGTGGAGAAAACAAACTATGATTTCATTAATACATTATCGAAATGATCTATATGGCATTTGTATGTGTGGGAATTAGTTTCACATAAATTTTACAAATGATGTAGCATTTATTATTGAAAGTTTTTTTATTTTTATTTAATAGTTTCATTATAGTTCAAAACACATGTCACTCAATGAAAATGAAGAAAAAAACATAGATTATCATGATAGTTTTGTCAAATGGTAGATAAATAATTTTTTATTTGTAACTATCGTCCAAAATTTAATCCATCACACTATGTTCCATGTTCACCTCAAAATTCATACTTATATATCAATAGTGAAATGTTAGTTCAAAATTCTTTTCACTCACAAGAACCAAGAAAAAAACTAAGACAGTCTTGACACTTTTTGTAAAAATAACCATCATTATTTCTGAAATGTATGAATAAATGTTTTTCAATTAGGTACATATTGTTCCTAGTATTACTTGAAATACATGTTTTCAGTTTAAAATGATATTTTAGCTACAAATATTTCCCTCTTTGAAAATAGATAAAAAAACCTCAGATTCTGATGTTATTTTAGGAAAATGATCTATAAATCATTTTGGACATATAAGAATTGACCAAATGTTATTATGACATGTAGTGTGTCTGATAGTACTTGATGTCTATGTTATCTGTTCAAAAATTCCATTTACGCTAAAAAATGTGTCCCTCAATTAAAATTGAGTAAACACACTCTTATTGTATTTAAATTTTATGAAACTGAATCATAAATCATTTTTCACATATAAGAATTGGTTTTACATTAATATGACACAAAGTGTGCCCAATATAATTCAATGTGTGTGTTTCTAGTTAAATATTTACCATTTAGTTCCAAAAATTCATCACATACTAAAAAATAGAGAAATAATTTTCATATTTTATTAGTACATTAGGAATTTAATTCATTATATATTTTTTAAGTGTAGTAAATAGCTTCACATCAATTTGACATACTTTTTTCATGGTATAATTAAAAATTCACATTTTAATTTAAAATTATATATTTATTTCAGAACACACATCACATACTTTAAACTAAGAAAACATTTCGGAATTGTCCTTATAATTTAGAAAAAAAATTCATAAATACTTTTTCATTTTTATGAAATAACCATACATTAATCTGACACATGATGTTTTAGTTATTAAATGAAGTGGAAGATTTCAGCTTGAAACCAAATTTTAGTTCAAACCCATAATGGCATACTAATTAAAAAATATACACACTTGTAATTTGTCTATAATTTGTAAAACTATTCATGAAAATACAACATATATGAATTAGAAGAAACCCAATTTGACACAGGGTGTGGCCATTATGGCTGATGGTGTGTGTTTTTATTTAAAGATGACTTTTTAATACAAAGAACACATAAATTAATCGAAAATGTTAAAATTAAATCTTGTTGTTTTAATAATTTAGTAAAATGATATATATTTCATTTATTATGTTGGGGACTCAATATCTTATAAATTCGATACAAGGAGTTCCTGGTATAACTGAAAGTGTGTGTTTTTAGTCTGAAAGTAACATTTTATTTAATGATGTGTGTCACTGGTTGATAACCATTAAAATTTACTTATATTGTGTTTATAATTTATAATAATTATACATTAGTCATTTGTAATATATAATAATTATATTCACATTAATAAGATATAATGTGTGGCTGATAACATTGAAAGTGTGTGTTTTAGTATTAAATATTCATTTAAAAAAACTTTCCATTCTCAAAACATATAAAACACTCTCATATTATCTTGATATATAAGTTAAATTATCAGTAATTAATTTATTATTTTTATAAATTACCAACGTGTCAATCAGACGCATAGTGTTCCATGTTTGTCTAAAAGTGTATGTTGTTTGTTTAGAAGTGTTATTATGGTTCAAAATGTTTGTCACTCAATAAAAACAATGAAATCCTGCTACATTTTTTATAATACTTTTAGAAAATGTTCCATAATTCAGTTTTGGAATATATAAATTAGTCTCATCTCAATAATATACACAGTGTGTATAACGACCCATACTTTACATACATTGTTATTACATCAGAATTGAAGCACACTTATTACAACATATAAAAAAACCAGGAAAGGACCGTATAGGTATAGAGTCTTTAGAAACTGGGAAACATAAACAACTGGTTCATAAAGAATCAACTTTTCCTCCCATTTATTTCATCATATCTAGAGTACCTTTTGGCATATCCTACTTAATAACCTTATTCCTGACCTGGGGAAATAAAACATACAAAAGGGTGAGCTCAAATGCTCAGTAATGGTAAACAAAAGAAATATCAATCACATCATATACATAAGAACGTATCTTTTGGAAATATTAACCTGCAAAAGAGATCATAATTTCATAACATGGGATAAATGATAGTGTAGAAATGTAATCCCAATAATCATAACATAAAACATGAAAATTTGGGGCATACACACATAATCATAGAGAATCATTTCTTATTAGTCAAGACTCATTGCCAAGACTCTCTTAGTGGACAAAGTCCATTTCTGAACCGAGTTCACTCCTCGTTTCAGTCCTGTTTTAGTGAACCGGTTTACCCTACCGTTCCATCCATGTCTATCTCATGAGATATAAAATATTTACCCAATGCATTGGAGGGAGATATAGGTCTCACCCATCTCATAATTATACCATTCTTATGTGTGCCACAAAATCATAAACCATACATCATAGCATAACCCATGTAATAAAAATGAGATTCCTAAACATCGTGACATCATAAAAAAATTCATATAAGATAGATGAATTCATAAAAATATTTCCATCACATCATAATAAAATCAATGTAATAATAGGGATAGAAACAGAACCCTTTATTATCTTAGATGGAAAATAATTTTGATAAAACACTTGAACTTCATTCTTGAGGAAAATATCCTTTCTACTTCAAAAACACTTTTCCTTTCTAAACATGTCTTACTATTCTAAACAAAAAGATGTTCATTAAAAATAAACTTGAAAACTTATAAAGTAATCTTCCTGGAAATAATGTTTTAAAAATCCATTCATGCCGTATAAGTTAAAAAAACATTCTTCTCGTAGTTTTGTCAGAAAAGTCAAAAAGTACCTCGTACGAAAAATGACAAAATATTCCTTTCATATCTTTTAATAAAGACTCACCGAAGGGTAAAATTGGATTTAAACAATTGTAGGTGGAAGGAAATAATATTACATATTGAGGAAACATGGATGTGTGTGATAAAATACTCCCCAGTAAATTCTAAAGAATAAACAATCTCGGATAAAAATTGAGATTGTGAGATTGTCCCTTACCTTAGGTCCGATTTGCTTCATAAGTGTCCGAACCTCCTGTGTAATGATTTAGATAATGTTATTGACTTATTCCAGAATCATACATATTTTTATGATATCATATATGTTCATATTCTTAGCTTCTTATTAGTAATATTTCATTACTACTTGTTATTTGGGTGTTTATTACTTTTTTGTTCTTATACATGTTTTTTAGAATAAATTATTATTATTCTTTTTAGGTTATAGATACCTCATTTCCAGAATGGTATTAGTGTAACATATATCATATTCATTCTTTCAATTCATATATATAATCATTACGTAATTAAGATCATATAGAACGAGTAGCATCACATCGTGGAGATGGTATTCCGTACGTACGCACGAGCGATGATATCATTCCCATGATCGTGAAATGGTAATGGATTGTATATATACTATTTCAGAATCAATATCACTTTAAAATAATCATATATAGTTATTATTTACACCATTATGCCCATCCAAGTAGGTGGTGGTGGAAAATAGATTACACCACGGCGTGGAGACGGTATTCCGTACGTACGCATGCGCGGTGATTTCATTTTTCGTAGGATGGATAGATGGTGAAATAGGGTTTTTTCATACTTATAATAACATTTCAGTATATGAGTGATACTGATGTTATTACATCATAATGAAACAACTAAATAAGAAGAAGTGGGAGAAGAAATAATGTTGAATGAATCGGTAACGGACATTACCTCTTCTTTGAAGCGCCTCTTTGAGACCTCCTATTAGGGCACTAAAATTGGTCTTTGAAAAATCCCAAGACCTCTAGGATGTTTCTAGGGAAGTGGAGAAGATAATTTGGCAGGGGTTGGACGATATTGAAGGCTAAAAGTGGTGTGAGGAAAGGAGGGAGGAGGTGCCCTTTTATAATGAAGGAGAGGGGCACCTTTGGAATAACTGAAAATATTATTTTATTATAATGTAAAATTCGGTTTTTAATAGCTCCAAATTGATATATTTCAAAGATAAGGTGGGGATGGGTCGCAATCCTCTCATACAATAGAATTTAGACATGTTTAGATCATTATATTAACCTTATCGTTTATTTTTAACTGTTAGTTAATTAGATTGTCATTTACCATGTCACTTTGTATTTTTATATTATATAGTTAATAAACATACCATATATATCCAAGGGACCCCTAACTGGTCCATTAATGATACACCTATCATGATATAAGTATCTTGGAAGAACCTTAGATTTTTAGGAATATAATAGCAATTAAAAATATAATATTTTTTTAAAAAACTATTTTATGTCAATTTTGACACTATTTAGTAATTGATTTTTTTGAAAATCATAAACGAATGATTAATTCAAAAAAAGTTAATTAAATCAATACTAACATGTCATATTAACCTATAAAATTAGTGGAATTCATAAAAAGTCTCAAATTACATTTATTTTGGTATTTATAACATCAATTATGTCAATATTTCATTAATAAGATAATTACTGCATCATCTTTGTATCATAAATAAATTAAATTATTTAATGTCTAAAAATTACAAATAAAATACCATTATTTAGGAAATCGTTTTTTTCTTTCTAATGAATATTTATAGTATAATTTATCTCTTGTATAACCCTATATTAAGAATTATTTACTTATTAAACTTTGTTTTTTTCTATTTTAACCCTTCTTTAAATAAATTAATAATAAATTTCCTAATCTAATCCTAGTGGGCCAAAATGGTCTTATTTTATTCCTAAGGTTGTTTTGGTCTAATTACACTTATTCAATAGAAGTAGGACATGTGTTAGGGTAATAATAATATCATTTTTACTCTTAATTACCCTATTTAATTTTAACCGTGGTAAATAAAAGTAAAAAGTTACTATTCACAAAAAATTATTTTCATCTCATTGAACCTCATTTTACTTACTATAATAAACCGTGTCTCTCGGATTTTTGAAATTCCACTCACAGAAGCGGTAAAATTATGTTTTATGTAAATTTGCAAATTCTCCTAGGAGGTGGGTAAAATACGGTGAAAAGTTCAATAAAATTTTTATATATCTAAAATTATTATAAAATTACTCCAATGAATTACATTGAACTTATATAGGTATTATGTATCAATTTGGACCTAAAATAAATTTAAATAAAAAGTCTGTTTTTAAATAGTAACCCAGTGTTTTTACTATTCATCAAAAATTGAAAGTTTTCAAAAAAATACCAAAATTTCACCCTAGGCTAATTTCGATATTCCGAGTCCAAAAATGAAGTCCATTTTAAAAAATAAAATTTTGAAAATTTCAAAAATTGGTTATTACTATTCATAATGGCTAGTTTTAATAATATTTTAATAGCATATCGTTGTTTAGTGAAACTCGGTATTGCGTACGACGCAAGCTATCGAGGAAGGAAGTGTTTTCGTGTAAAGCAAGCCAAGCTAGTGTTGTGTGTAGTGAAAGATTTATTTGATGATTTATATTACATAAAAGCAAAATATTTCTCATAAAAGTATTGGTTGTTACATTCTACCCCCCTTAAAATGAATTTCGCCCTCAAAATTCGTCACTTTGTAAAAAACGGATGAGGATACCTCTCCCTCATCATATCCTCGAGCTCCCATGTAGCTTCTTATAATTGGTGGTTCATCCATAAAACTTTCACCAAGCGAGGGGTCTTGTTCCGTAGGACTTTTTCACTACGATCCAGAATCTCTATCGGATGTTCATCATAAGAAAGATCTTGTTCCAGTGGTATAACTTCTGAGCTGAGTACATGTGAGGGATCATGTATGTACTTTCTTAGGAGAGACACATGGAACACATCGTGAACTTGAGAGGGATTTGGTGGAAGCCCCAATTAATAAGCTACCTTCCCATCATGATCCAGTATTTCGAATGGACCGATATATCTAGGGCTCAACTTTCCCTTCTTTCCAAATATCATGACCCTCTTCCAAGGAGATATTCATAAGAACACTTTATCACCCACTTAAAACTCTATGTCTTTTCTTTGGTTGTCGTCATAAATTCTTTTTCGACTCTGAGCTGCTCTTATGTGTTGTTGAATAGATCTGACCTTTTGTGCCATTTCATCAATGAGATCAGGTCCTAATAGCTTTCTTTCCCCAACTTCATCCCAGCAAGTTGGAGTCCTGCATTTATTTCCGTAGAGATCTTCATAAGGAGCCATCTGAATAATGGAGTGAAATATATTATTATAAGAAAATTCCACCAAAGGTAGGTGTTGATCCCAACCACCTTTGAAATTTATAGATCAAGCTCTCAACATATCTTCTAGAGTTTGAATTTTTCTCTCAGAATGATCGTCTGTCTGAGGATGATAAGAAGTTCTAATACTCAACTCAGTATCCAGAGTATGCTGAAGACTTCGCCAGAACTTCAAGGTAAATCTCAGATCCTGATCAGATATAATAGAAATTGGTACTCCATTAAATCTTACCACTTCCTTTACATATATCCTGGCAAGCTGACCCAGAGAGAAATCCTCTCTAATAGCAATGAAGTGTGCAGACTTTGTAAGACGATCAACTATGACCTAGATAGCATTATTTCCTTTGGATGTTTTAGGAAGTCCTATGACAAATTCCATAGTGATGTTTTCCCATTTCCATTCGGGCATGGGTAATGGTTGTAACATCCCCTTAGACTTCTGTCTCTCAGCTTTAACTTGCTGACAAACCAAGCATCGAGAGACATATTCAGCAACATCTCTTTTCATGCCAACCCACCAGAAGTACTCTTTCAGGTCCTTATACATATTTGTGCTTCCATGATGAATAGAGAATGAAGAACTATGAGCATCATATAGCATCTCCTTCTTTAATTCGGGGATGGGAGGAACAAAACCCAATTCTTGAACATTATTATCCCATCACAATCAAGGTTGAATTCAGGAACGTTTCTCACCTTCTTTTGTAACTCGACATCTTCTTTATGTGCCTCTTTAATCTTCACATGTATAGATGGTTGAACATTCGTTTGAGAAAGATAATATTTTTCCCCTTACATTATAATTCCAAGATCCATCCTTTGTAAATCCGTAAATATTGGATCTTTTGTGATCCTCATCACGGATAAACTGGCATGGTCTTGTCGACTTAATGCATCTTCCACCTTGTTTGCATTCCCAGGGTGGTAATGAATTGAGCAGTCGTAATCCTTAATCATCTCCAACCATATTCTTTGGCGCATATTCAACTCCTTTTGTGTGAAAATATACTTTAAACTTTTCTGATCAGTATAAATGTCACACCTTTCTCCAAAACGATAATGCCTCCAAATCTTTAACGCAAAGATAACCGCAACTAACTCCAAATCATGAGTTGGGTAATTTTTATCATGTATTTTCAACTGTCATGAGGCGTATGCTATCACCATATAATTTTCAATAAGAACACACCCCAATCCATTCTTGGATGCATCACTGTAGATCACAAACCTTTCTCCACTACAAGGCAGCATGAGCACAGGTGCACTGGATAACCTTCTTTTCAACTCCTTGAAATTCACTTCACATTCCTCCATCCAAACAAACTTTACTCCTTTCCGAGTCAAATTGGTGAGTGTATTAGATAATCGTGAAAAATCTTTCACAAAACTTTGATAATATCCAACCAAACCAAGAAAACTTCGGATCTCAGTTACTGTTTATGGGCTCGACCATCTTTCGATAACCTCTGTTTTTGCTGGATCCACAGATATCCCCTCTTTTGAGATTATGTGACCCAAAAATGAAACTTTTTGAAGCCAAAATCCACACATGGTAAATTTGGCATAAAGCTTATCCTTTCTCAGGGTCTTAAATATAATTCTCAAGTGATCTTCATGTTCATCCTTGCTCTTTGAATAGACAAGAATATCGTCTATAAAGTCTACCACAAACTGATCAAGATAGTCTCCAAATACTCTATTCATAAGATCCGTGAAGATAGCAGGGGAATTAGTAAGACCAAATGGCATCACTATAAATTCATAGGGTCCATACCTTTTACGGAAAGCCGTATTTGGTATATCCTCCCTTTTGACCCTTAATTGATGATATCCTGAACGAAGATCAATCTTGGAAAAGTATTGAGCTCCGCGTAGTTGGTCAAATAAGTCATCAATGCGCGGGAGAGGATATTTGTTCTTGATAGTGATATTGTTAAGTTCTCTATAATCAATGGAGAGTCTCATTGATCCATATTTCTTCTTAAGAAAATGAATAGGTGCTCCCCTAGGTGACGCACTAGGGTGTATGAATCCCTTATCAAGATTCTCTTGGAGTTGCTTCTTCAATTCCTGCAACTCAATTGGGGCCATTTTATAAGGTGTCTTTGAAATAGGAAAAGCACTCGGTAAGAGTTCTATTGAAAACTCTACTTTACGATTTGGTGGATGACCCGGAAATTCCTCTAGAAAAACAACGTCAAACTCCCGTACCATGGTCATATTCTTAATCGTGAGTTTTTCACCATCCATTTGAGATAAATAACCTTCATTTAGTGGAATCAAGACCCATAAGATGGAAGAAATTTCCACTGGAAGGTTATGTTCATCCTTGCATCGATAGACGATCATAGAATGATCTGGAATATGAAATGTGACTTCCCTTATTTGGAAATTGATATGCGCTCCATATAAAGAATGAAAATCCATTCCAAGAATCACATAAAATTCTACTATAGGAAGGATCACAAGATTTGCAGGAAGCAGTTTCCCACAAACTTCAATCGGAGAAGAATTATAAACTTTTGATGCGACTGTTGTTCCATTAGGCGGTTGTCACAGCTAACTCAACATCTAATTGTTGAGGTAATATGGTGATACCTTTAGAAAATTCTTCAGAAATAAAAGAGTGGGTGGATCTAGAATCAAATAAAATATTTTCTACTTTAGAGTGGATGGTATGTGTACCTTTCACCACATCGTTATCGTAATCCACATCGTTGATAGAAATTGCATGTGACTTTCCTTTGTCTTTAGCCTTATGAGTTTTTTGACATCGACCATCATCATCGACCCTTGGATTTGGGCATTGATTGGAATAATGCCCCATCTCCTTGCACTTGAAACATTGAAGTGTAGTAGGTTCATTATGTGTATCCCTTCCTTTGTTTGCATCATTAGACATCTTCTTCCCATCATTGCGACATTCAAATGCCCGATGACCTTCCTTTCCACATTTGAATCATTTACTTGTCCCATTAAGACAACTCCCTCCACGTTTCTTTCCACACTTTGAGCATAAGGGAAAGCTTATCTTCTTTTTAGTGTGCTCTTTATATTTTCCTTTGAATTCCATTTTCCTCTTCTTATCCAACCCATATGACTGATGGGTTACTCCAATCTCCATCTCAACTTTGAGAGCACATCGAATGATTTCCTCATAGCTATTGAAGTCCCTTATGTCTAACGCCCTTCAAAGACTTGGTTTTAAGCCACTAAAGAACTGATCGATCTTACTCTCGGGTTGGATAATAATACCAGAAGCGTACCTTTCAAGTCTTGTAAAATTTTCTTCATAGGTACCAACAAATTCATCATCCTTTTGATTTAGTTCAATAAACTCCTTCTCCATCTTTGTTCGGAGAATACGAGGGAAGTACTTATTGAAAAATAAGTTCTTGAACTCGTCCTATTCAATGGACTCAATTTCATCCCTTTGCCTTGTATTCTTAATAAGATTCCACCATTGATCCGAATCACCTTTAAAACGATACACTACTAAGATGACTTTATCATGTTCAGAAAATTGAAGAACTGAATATATCTTTTCAGTGGTACTGATCCATTGTTCAGCCACTAATGGATCAGAAGACCCGCTGAATGAAGGTGGGCTCTGTCTCATGAAGGATTCAACAGAATGTTGCTCCTTCCATTTCTTGTTTGAAAGTCCTGCATGATTCATATCTTGAGAAAGTTGTGTGAGCATGGAAACAAGATTTTTCATTCCAGCTCCCATAATTTTTGGTTGCTCAGGGGGACAATCATTGCATTTCCCGTCGCATTCCGAATTAACACGGTTCCTTCGGGTTCCAGCCATTAACTAAAACCAAGAAGAATAGTGTGAGCAACACTAATTATAATAGGAAAACCACATAATCAAGAATAAAATTTCACACTTAAGGTCTTATCCTAGGTTATTCATGGCCATTTCTAAAACACTAAGATTGTGTTCTATTCTTAGACATATCCTTATGTTTCTTACTAAGGCTTTCACAACCTAGTTTCCAAAGGTTGACTATAACCTCCCTCTGATACCAACTATAAATACCCATACTTTATATACATTGTTATTACTTCAGAATTGAAGCACACTTATTACCACATATAACAAAACCAGGAAAGAACCGTATAGGTATAGAGTCTTTAGAAACTTGGAAACATAAACAACTAGTTCATAAAGCATCTACTTTGCCTCCCATTTATTTCATCATATCTAGAGTCCCTTTTGTCATATCCTACATAATAACCTTCTTCCTGACATGGGGAAATAAAACATACAAAAGGGTGAGCTCAAATTCTCAGTAAGGGTAAACCACAGAAATATCAATCACATAATATACATAAGAACATATCTTTTTGAACTATTAACATGCAAAATAGATCATAATTTCATAACATGGGATAAATCATAATAGTGAAATGTAATCCCAATAATCATAACTTAAAACATGAAACTTTGTGGAATACACACATAATCATAGAGAATCATTTCTTATTAGTCAAGACTCGTTTCCAAGACTATCTTAGTTGACAAATTCCTTTTCTGAACCAAGTTCACTCCTCGTTTCAGTCCTGTTTCACTGAACCGGTTTAACGTGCCGTTCCAGCCATGTCTATCTCATGAGATATAAAATCTTTACCCAATGCATTGGAGGGAGCTATAGGTCCCGCCCATCTCATAATGATACCATTCTTATATGTGCCACAAAATCATAAACCATACATTATAGCATAACCCATGTAATAAATATGGGATTCATAAACATCGTGACATCATAAAACAATTCATATAAGATAGAGTAATTCATAAAAATAATTCCATCACAACATAATCAACTCAATGTAATAATAGGGATAGAAACCGAACCCTTTATTATCTTAGATGGAAAATAATTTTGATAAAACACTTGAACTCCATTCTTGAGGAAAATATCCTTTCTACTTCAAAAACACTTTTCCTTTCTTAACATGTCATACAATTCTAAACTAAATGATGTTGATTAAAAATAAACATGAAAACTTGTAAAGGATGCTTCTTGGAAATAATGTTTTGAAAATCCATTCATGCCGTATAAGTTAAAAAAACATTCTTCTCATACTTTTGTCAGAAAAGTCAAAAAGTACCTCGTACGAAAAACGACAAAATATTCCTTTCATATCTTTTACTAAAAACACACCAAAGGGAAAAATTGGATTTACACAATTGTAGGAGGATATAAATAATATTACATATTGATGAAACATGTATGTGGATGATAAAATACTCCCCAGTAAATTCTGAAGTATAATTAATCTCAGATAAAAATTGAGATTGCGAGATTGTCCCTTACCTTAGGTCCGATTTTCTTCGTAAGTAACCGATCCTCCTGTATAAGGATTTAAATAATGTTATTGACTTATTCCAGAATCATTATTATTTTTATGATATCATATATGGTCATATTAGTAGCTTCTTATTAGTAATATTTCATTACTACTTGTTATTCAGGTGTTTATTAATTTTTTGTTCTTATGCGTGTTTTGTCGAATAAATTCGTATTCATATTTTTTGGTTATAGATACCTCATTTCCAGATTGGTATTAGTGTAATATATATCATATTCATTCATTCAATTCATTTATATAATCATTATGCAATGAAGATCATGTATAATGAGCCGCATCACATCGTGGATACAGTATTCCGTACGTACGAACGATCGATGATATCATTCCCATGATCGTGAAATTGTAATGGAGTTTATATATACTATTTCAGAATCAATATCACTTTAAAATAATCATATATAGTTATTATTTACACCATTATAACCATGCAACTAAGGTGGTGGGGGAAAATAGATTACACCACGGCGTGGAGACGGTATTCCGTACGTACGCACGCGCAGTGATTTCATTTTTCGTGGGATGGATAGATGGTGAAATAGGGTTGTTTCATACTTATAAAAACGTATAAATATATGGATGATACTGATGTTATTACTTCATAATGAAACAACTAAAGAAGAATAAGTGGAAGAAGAAATATAGTTGAATGAATCGGTAATGGACATTACCTCTTCTTTGAAGCGCCTCTTTGAGACTTCCTCTTAAGGCACTAAAATTGGTCTTTGAAAAAGACCAAGACCTCTAGGATGTATCTAGGGAAGTGGAGAAGATAATTTGGCAGGCGTTGGCCAAGCTTTAAGGCTCAAAGTGGTGTGAGTAAAGGAGGGAGGAGGTGCCCTTTTATAAGGGAGGAGAGGGGCACCTTTGGAATAACTAATAATATTATTTTATTATAAAGTCAAATTTGGTTTTTAATAGCTCCAAATTGATATATTTAGAATCTATGGTGGGTCTGGGTCGAAATCCTCTTATCCAATAGAATTTAGAAAAGTGTAGGTCATTATATTAACCTTATCTTTTAGTTTTAACTCTTAGTTAATTAGATTGGCATTTACCATGTCACTTTGTATTTTTATATTATAGAGTAAATAAACTTACTGTATACATCCAAGAGACCCCAAAGAGGTCCATTAATGATACACCTATCATGATATAAGTATCTTGGCCGAACCTTAGATTTTTAGGAATATAAAAAACAATTAATAATAAAATATTTGTTTTAAAAACTATTTTATGTCAATTTTGACACTATTTAGTAATTGATTTTTGTGAAAATCATAACAGAATGATTAATTAGAAAAAAGTTAATTAAATCAATACTAACATTTCATATTAACCTATAAAATTAGTGGAATGCATAAAAAGTCTCAAATTATATTTATTTGGGTATTTATAACATCAATTATGTCAATATTTCATTGATAAGATAATTACTGCATCATCTTTGTATCATAAATAAATTAAATTATTTAATGTCTAAAAATTACAAATAAAATACCATTATGTAGGAAATCTTTTTTTTCTTTATAATGAATATTTATAGTCTAATTTATCTCATGTGTAACCCTATATTAAAAATTATTTACTTATTAAACTTTGATTTTAACTATTTTAACCCTTCTTTAAATAAATTAATAATAAATGTCCTAATCTAATCCTAGTGGGCCTAAATGGTCATATTTTATTCCTAAGGTTGTTTTTCGATGAATTACACTTATCCAATAGAATTAGGAGATTTCTTAGGGTAATAATAATATCATTTTTACACTTAATTACCCTATTTACTTTTAACCGTGGTAAATAAAAGTAAACAGTTACTATTCACCAAAAATTATTTTCATCTCATTGAACCACATTTTACTTACTGACATCAACCGTGTCTCTCAGATTTTTGAAATTCCACTCACAGAAGTGGTATAATTATGTTTTATGTAAATTGGCAAATTTTCCTTGGAGGTGGGTAAAAGACGGTGAAAAAGTTCAATAAAATTTTTATATATCTAAAATTATTATAAAATTACTCCAATGAATTATATTGAACTTATATATTTATTATGTATCAATTTTGACCTAAAATAAATTTAAATAAAATAAATAATTATTTAAATAAAAAGTCAGTTTTTAAATAGTAACCCAGTGTTTTTACTATTCATCAAAAATGGAAAGTTTTCAGAAAAATACCAAAATTTCACCCTAGGCTAATTTCGATATTCTGAATCCAAAAATGAAGTCCATTTTGAAAAATAAAATTTAAAAAATTTAAAAAATTGTTTATTACTATTCATAACGGCTAGTTTTAATAATATTTTAATAGCATATCGTTGTTTAGTGAAACTCGGTATTGCGTACGACGTAAGCTATCGAGGAAGGCCGTGTTTGCGTGTAAAGAAATCCAAGATAGTGTTGTGTGTAGTGAAATATTCCTTTGATGATTTATATAACATAAAAACAAAATATTTCTCATAAAAGTCTCGGGTGTTACAGTGTGAGAAATAGGACCTGAAGATTTTGATGTTAGATTAAAAGTGACATTTTAGGTTAAAATATGTGTCACTAATTTAAAACATAGAAAAACAATCATATTGTTTTGAAACATTATTAAAATTGTATTTATGTTATTTTTGATTTTATTCAGTTTTCCACACTTCAATATAATACATTTTCTTACCCATATGAGTCAAAGTGCATAGTTACAGTTTAAAATAATAGTTTTGAAAAAAACATATAACTCCCTATAAGACAAGAAAAAATATGTAAACTTTCTTCACAATTTAAGAGAATTATCTAAAAGTCATTTTTATGATTATAAATCATCCAAACATCAATCTGATACATATTGTGACTAGTATGACTGAAAGTATATATTGTTAGTTTAAAAATGATATTTTTGTTAAAAATTTGAATCACTCACTAAAAACAACAGTACAAAGTCATATTGTCTTTATTATTTAGTAAAATGATCCATATGTCATTTTTTAATGGCATGAATCAACCTCATGTTAATTGGAAACATGGTGTGGCTACTATTTGTCAATGTTGTAATTTTTATTAAAACTATTATTTTGGTTCATTTGACGTGTGACATACATGAAGAAAATAATATTAATTAAAATTTTTTTAATTATAACAGCAATCCATAAGTTATATTTGATGTGATTTGTTTAAACTACCCATAATTAGATGCATTGTGTGTCCCGTGTGACTTAATGTTCCTTTTTTTATTTAAAAGTGATGTTTTTGTTAAAAATGTATACCATTCATTATAAATAAAAACACATTAAATTTTTTTTGATACTTTATATCAATGATCCCTAAGTCATTTTTTATATTTATCAATTATTCACAAAATAATTCGATGCATGGTGTCATGGGTTTTACTCAATGTTTGTGTTTTTTGTTTAAATTGGGATTTTATTTTAAAATATTCCATTCAATAACAAATAGGAAAAGAACTCATATTTTCTTATTATTTTTACTAAACAATATGTAAAAAATTTATGATGACTATGAATCATTCATATGTATATCTAATCCACAATGTGACTGCTATAAATAAAATTGTGCATTTTTAGTTTAAAATATATTTTTAGTTTAAAACGTGTCTCGCTCATTAAAAATCAGGAAAAACACTCATTTTTTCTTGATGCATTATGAAAATGACCCATAACTCATTTCTAACAACTACATTTGAACTACACATCAATATGGTTCATAGTGTGTCTAAGATGAATCAAATTGCATGCTTTTAAATAAAATCAACATTTTATTTCAAAATATGTGTACCATTTTCAAATCATATAAAAAAATTAATTTTTTTGATAAATTATTGAAAAGAACAATAATTGATTTGTGATATTATTACGTAACCTATAATTTAGTTGATATTCTTATTTTTATTGGTCAGTGAAGGATTTAACTTTCTTATCAAGAAATTTTTAATCTATAATAAGCATGAAAAATTTTCCTACATTAGTATTTATCACAAAATTCTTCATACAATATATCCCGTACTCATAGAAATTACCATCTTATGTGTGTGTATCATCCACACATCAATTTGAAATATGGTATGACTGATATGACTCATGGTTTTTGGTTTCAGTTAACAAAATACTTCAATTAAAAAGACATGAAACTCATAGAAAACATTTAGAAACATTCAGATTGTCTTATTATATTACGATATAGACCCATATATCATATTTGATCTATAGGAATAAACCTCACCCAAATTTGACTATTGCTCTTCCTACTATGACTCTATGTACATGATTTTATGTTAAATTTACATTTTAGTTCAATATATGTGTCAAATACTAAAAATCAACCGTATTTTCTTATATTATCTTTATACATTAGGGAAAAAATTCATATATTATTTTTGATTTGTATGAATCAACAACACATTATTCTGAAATATAATGTTCCAATTATGACTCAAACTGTATTGTTTCATTTTAAAAGTGACAATTAATTAATACATTATATCATTTTTTTTATTGTATTAGTAATATTATAAATATTTTTTCTATATAGACATGATTTTCTATTTTAGTATTGGTGGTTTTCATGGAAATTAGTATCATTATCCCAATCTTTTAATAGGGGGTCTAAAGATAACCATTAAATGTTCTTGAATTTTTTGGTGTTTCTGATAAATTGAAAGTACAAATGTAATTGTAAATGACAATGTCTTAAATGTTTGTAAGAATCGTACATTGTTATTTATTATATATTTATGTAATTTTAATTGAAATTAAATTCTATATTTGTTTCTATAGTATAACGTAAATTTTAGCCACACACTGCTAATGTTGAAATTTTATCAATTCTTATTCTAGAAGATTTAAATAATTTTTTACCAATTTTATCAATAGAATAGAAAAAATATCCCTAAATTATTTATAACAGAAGAACTGTTAAATGGAAATTTTTATTAATGAAGAAAATGAATTGATAAAGGTCCCACATTATAATTTTTTATTTCAAATGAATGGATATTTTATCAGTTCTTTTTTATGTGTTGACTAAATCTATAAGCTTTTTAAGGAATTTACAACATTTGTTCTTTGTTACCGCTGATGAATGAAATCCCTTCCATGGATAAACCCATATGTGTAGCTATGTATATGAAATTAAAATGGATTAACAGTTCATATTAATTGGAAACAAAAAATATTACTACATGGAAGACCTTGATCAGTATTGTAAAAGGGATTGGTCATCACAAAAAGGTGCTAAATATATAACTAAATTTAAATGCACATTACCTTATCGACACTTTTCTAGTGATTATAATGGTTATAATACTTTCTATAAAGATAAATCTCTACAGTATCCCTATAATCAACAAACAAATCAGAAATCATTCATATTGAAATGAAACTATATTTGAATCTATATTGGAATACAAATATTACATTGAACAATAAATTTAATTCAAATTTTAAATTCAAAAAATATATATTTATTTCGTATTTACAAATACAAAAACTTTACAACCCAATATACAAAATCAAAACTATTTTATGATTTTCCAAAGGTTAACCTCTATAAAAATTCATTTCCCATTAATAAAACCAAGGTTTATTTTACTAATAGTACCTAATAAAATAAGAAAACTATAATTTTAATGTTATTTAATCCACAAATGATAAATAATATTGCAACATTTATATTCATTATTAATTATATTATCAATTATTGATTATATTATGAATTATTAATTACATTGTTAATAAATAATCTATATTTAATATATTTTCAATTTTTTAATATGTTAAGGAAATTATCAGTCATTAATTTTCGTTTTAATAGATATAACTGTAATATTTATATCATTAAACTATAGTTAAACTTCTATATTGAAAATTCATTCTTAGAGTAATAAACCAACATTATGTTTCGGATTGACATGTAGTTAATTCCAACAAATCAAAAATGAATTATGGATTGTTTTCCAAAATTTTGAAAACAATCTAAGATCATTTGATCAGTGTTTTTCAATGTGACACATATTTTAAACTAAAAAACACTTTTATTTTGAACACATGTCCTTCGAGTCATTACAAAAAAATAAAGTATCCAATTTACATGAGTCCAATTATTGGACATCACAATTGAATTATTTTTTAGATTCCTGTTGTTTGAACATTATATGATCTTTTTTTATCTATTTTTATGTGATGTACATTTTAAAATAAAATGAATCTTTTGTATTCAAAAACACTCGGGGTCATTAAAACTACATTCTGTGTCTGATTGAAACACGGTCAATTCACATACATCAAAACCGAATTATAGATCATTTTCCTAAATGTTGAAAACATGATGAGTTATTTTGACTTGTTTTGAAAATGTTAGGTCTACCCAAACACATAATGTGTCATATTCACAAGTAGTAACCTCTTAAAAATAAAAACTGAATTCTTGATCATATTCCTAATTTTTTAAAATTACCTGATCTCGCTTTCTTAGTTTTGGATATGTGACATGTGTTTTTATGTACAATGGAACATATATTAGAAACACACACATTTAGACATAACACCCACATCCCACGTCATATTTACATTTGGTTAATTACTAAACATAAAATTGAATTATGGATCATTTTATTAATTTTTAAAACAGCTAACCTCATTTTATGGGTTTTTTCTATCTAACATGTAACGCCCCGACCCCAGCTACCCAGAGTCGGTGCATTACTTCGTAACATTGGCATGATCACAAGAAAGATCAAATCTCGAAAGACCGATTGGTTTAGTAGCCTTGGAAATACTAGATATATTCATATGTTTTACATTACATCATAAAATGAAAAAACTAATACAACAACATAATGTTTCCACAATACACACTATTAACCCCTCATAAAATCCCTGCAGGTCATTCATAACTTACTTCTTCACATCCTGGGAAAAATAAAACATAGAAAAGGGGTGAGCTCAAATGCCCAGTAAGGATAACAATATAGCGGAAACTTTCATAAATAAGAATAAACATTTAAAGAAATGTATAACTAAAACAAAAGCCTTTTAAACATGAACTTTCAACATGGTATGGCATAAATAAAATGAAATAATGCCATTTACTTATTCACATGGATATTCTACTAATCGAATAATCACATGCAAAAATCAATAACCACTTTCATAATGTTGGAATGCATAATGCCATACTATCATAACCACATAGCCAAGGCCTCGTGCCAAGACTACAAATAAGATTTTGTCAAGGCCTTGTGCCAAGACACTAGTTTGTCTCATGAGACCTACCGATGCATCGAGGAGCTATAGCGGGCTCCACCCGTCACTTATTAAGTCCAATGCATTCCCATATGAAAAGGTTTAAACATAACTTAAACATTCGTATTAAAACTAGCATACGAAATGTCAATAATTTCACCATAAACTATGAATGGTATAAAAATAGCACATCCACATTCAAACATATCACAAAACCTTCAATACAATATAGAAGTTTTGTATCATAATAAATCAACTTCAAATAATCTTAAAATCCATCAAAGGATGTTGACATAGATGAAATCAATATTCTTTTTAAAGAAGTATCTCATTTTATTTTGAAATCATTTAAGATCCATATAAAATAAAACATTTTCTTTGAAAATATTCTTATAATCTTGTATGGAAAGCTTTGACGATTTTATAACGGCGGAAAATAACCGCACCCGCCGTATAAGTTAAAAAAACATTCTTACCTCAATTCAGTCGAAAAGGTTAAAAAGGACCTTGTTTTGAAAACGACGGAAAGATTCCTTTATAAACCTCTTATAAAAAGTCAAACAAGGGTATAAATGACTTTAACCCATATTCTTGTAAATAGTAAAAATGTTTTGAAATACATTTCAAAGAAACATGGATGTGGATGATAAAGAGATCCCAGTAGATTATTACGTATAATACAACCTCGGATAATGAAGAGATTGTGAAATAACCCTTACCTTGTACTTTTCCTTGGTTGGGGTAGGTTAACCTCCTGTATAATGGTGAAATAGTTGTTATTAAATTATACAAGAATCATATATTTTAATATGATATCATATATGATCTTTTAACATTGATTTGTTAATAATATCTTAGAATTATCGTCGTTTCGGGAGTTAACTTACTCATTTTCTTTTATATGTTTTGTTACATAAGCCATGGTTGTTGTATCTTATTCATATCCAGAATTATATACAGTCCTTAAACATCATTTTTAAATCATCAAATGATAATTATACTTGAATGGATACGATGTAGAATGAATCTCATCGCGTTCGTGGAGACGGTAGTCCGTACGTACGCACGAGCGACAATATCATTCTTTTGATATTAAAATAATATATAAATGGATGGTATATAATATATACAGAATCATTAACATGTTATATTTATTATTTACATGAGTTACACATCATTATTATACCCATCCAAATAATATTATATTGAATAACAATTACACCACGACGTGGAGACGGTAAGTCGTACGTACGCACGTATGGTGACATGTTATTCAAAGGGTGGATAGAATACTGAATATGATTGTACCATATTTATAATAACATCACATTATATGTGAGATACTGGAGTTTTTATTTCAGAATGGTAAGAACAAAGGAAGAAGAAGTGGAAGAAGAAATGAACTTAGAAAAGGGTGGTGAAATCATTACCTCTTCTTCGGGTTCTTCCTTTTGATTTGATCAAAAGGGCTCCTTAGGTTGGCTTTCTGATCAAACTAAGGCCTCTAGGTTGTAGTGAGGGATGTTGGGAGAGTATTTGGGCAGAGTTTGGCCGAACCAAAAGGCTTTGAAGGTGTGAAGAAATGAGAAGGAGGAGTGCCCTTTTATAAGAGGGGTGAGGGGCACCTTTGGAAAAGTTAGAAATATTAATTTATAATAAATTCATATTCGGTTTACAAAGGCTCCAAAGTTGACTATTAAAAGGATGAGGTGGGGATAGGTCGAAAACAACTCATCCAATAGAATTTAGACAGGTTTGGGTACTTATATTAACCTTATCTTTAAGTATTAACTCTAAGTTAATTAGTTTCACTTTTACAATGTCTCTTTGTATTTTTATATAATATGGTTAATAAACTTACTATATACATCCAAGCGACACCCAAGTGGTCCATTAATGAGGAACCTATCATAATATAAGTCTCTTGGCAGAACCTTAGATTTTTAGGAATTTAATATCAATTAATAATATAATATTTGTTTTAAGAACTCTTTTATGTCAATTTTGACACTATTCAATAGTTGATTTTTTTGAAACTCCTAACAGATTGATTACTTCGAAAAAAGTCAATTAAATCAATCCTAATATATCATATTATCATAGAAAATTATTTTAATTCATTAAAAGTTTCATATTATAATTATTTGGGTATTTATAAGATCAATTATTTTTATTTTTCACTATTTTAGTAATTACTGCATCATCATTGTGTCATAAATAAAATAAATTATATAATGTCTAAAAATTATAAATAAAATATCATTATGTAGGAAATCTTTTTAGCTTTCTAATGAATATTTATAATCGAAAATCCAACATGTATATCCCTATGTAAAAATTGTTCTTCTAAAAGATGTAAGCTTATGCCATTTTTATTTTTATTTTAACTTTATTAATATAATGTGTCATTATCACTTACAAGTGGATCCATAGGGTCCCAAAATAGACCCAAAGATTCCCATGGTCGACCATGTATCAACCAATAGGGTTAAGACACGTTTTAAGGTAATTTAGTATTATTATAATATTATTTTTTTTAACCCTTATTTACCGGATTTACCCTTAACCATGGTAAATAAAATATTTACCGCAGTAATTATTCAAAATGTTTAAAAATAAAAGTTACCTATTTACATAATTTGAACATCCTGATTCCAAATATGGAATCCATTTTTCTAAATTCAAAACACAGAAGTGGCAGAAATTAATTTAAAATTAATTCCCGCTGTCAAAACAAAAAGCGTGTTTTTAAGAGATAATAACTATCAAAAGATTGACACTTGTTTATGTTCGGTTTAATTGTAAAATTATGTCCAATGACCAAGATTATATTAAATGGTAAAAATATATTCTAAATATAAATTAAAACCACTCAAATTCACAATTTATCACTATTAATTATTTTGATTAAAAAAGATGTTTTTAATTAAAATTTAGTAATTTTCACTATTCATCAAAATATGAAAGTTATCCGAAATGTACCAAAATTTCACCCTAGGATAATTTTGATATTCCGAATCCAAAAATGAAGTCCATTTTGAAATATAAAATATATATGATTTCAAAAAGTAGGTATTACTATTCACAACGTCTAGTTTAATTAGTTGTGGTGTGTGTTAGAACTCGAGGTTGCGTACAACACACGCTATCGCATTATTCGATGGGAAACGTACCGTAGAAGCTTGGGGTGTTACATTCTCCCCTCCTTCAAATAATTGCGTCCTCGCAATTTCTAGGGTATTACTGTATAAAAAGACTCGGGTGGTTCTTCATCATAAGTTCCTCAGGTTCCCACGTTGCCTCTTCCATCTTATGATTTCTCCACAAAACTTTTACCAGACGCGTCGTCCGGTTTCTCAGTACTTGTTCTCTTGTATCAAGAATCCTGACGGGCTCTTCGCAATAAGACAGATCGGGTTCCAGTTCTAATTCCTCATAGGTGAGTACATGCGTTGGGTCAGGCATGTATTTCCTCAATAGAGATACGTGGAACACATCGTGAACTTTGGAGAGACTTGGCGGCATTGCCAATCGGTAAGCTACAACCCCAATTCGTTCTAGAATTTCGAAAGGTCCGATGTACCTGGGACTCAATTTACCTTTCTTACCAAAACGTATGACTCCCTTCCACGGAGATACCTTCAGAAAAACATGATCACCGACTTGAAATTCCAAATCCTTCCTTCGATTATCGGCATAGCTCTTCTGCCTACTTTGAGCTGCTTTGATGTGATTTTGGATTACTTTCACCTTTTCCACCGTTTCCTCCACCAGCTCTGGGCCTACAAGTTTTCTTTCACCAACGTCATCCCAACAGGTTGGTGTACGACATCTCTTTCCGTATAACGCTTCATATGGTGCCATCTGTATACTCGAATGGAAGCTATTGTTATAGGAAAATTCTACCAGTGGTAAATATTGATCCCACATACCCTGAAAGTCAAGTGAGCAAGATCTCAACATGTCTTCTAAGGTTTGAATAGTCCGTTCTGATTTTCCGTCTGTCTGAGGGTGGTAAGCAGTGCTCAAATGAAGTTCAGTATCCAGGGATTTCTGAAGACTTTTCCAAAACCTTGAAGTAAAACGGGGATCACGATCCGAAACAATTGATAGGGGTACTCCATGAAGTCTCACAACTTCATTAATGTATAGTCTTGCTAGACGTTCCAAAGGTAGATCTTCTCTTATAGCAAGAAAATGTGCTGACTTGGTAAGACGATCAACAATAACCCATATTGCATCGTTCCTTCTAGGAGTCTTTGGTAGCCCCATGACAAAGTCCATTGTAACATTGTCCCATTTCCACTCCGGTATGGGAAGAGGTTGCATGACTCCTCCAGGATGTTGCCTTCCAGCTTTCACTTGTTGACAAACCATACACCTTGACACAAAATCAGCAATCTCCCTCTTCATGTTGTCCCACCAAAAATGTTCCTTCAAATCTCTATACATTTTGGTGCTCCCAGGGTGTATAGAGAAATTGGAACTATGAGCATCATCCAGCAATTCCCTTTTCAGATCAGGTATATTGGGAACACAATGTCTCTTCCCGAATTTCAAAATTCCACCTTCATACGCAAAGTCTCTCAATCTCCCATCATTCACAGCTTTAATCTTCTTTTGGAATTCTTCATCATCAGTCTGAGAACTCTTAATCCTTTCTAGTAAAGATGGTTTGGCAACCATTTGAAAAAGCATTGATGTTTCACCTTCCCTGGTTATTCCCATGTCCATTTTCACTAGATCCATGAAAATTGGATCCCTTTCAATTCTCATATTGTTCAAAACTCCATGGTCTTTTCTACTCAAAGCATCTGCCACCTTGTTTGCCTTCCCCGGGTGGTAGTGTATCGTACAATCATAATCCTTGAGTAATTCAAGCCATCTCCTTTGCCTCATGTTGAGTTCTTTTTGTGAGAAAATATACTTCAAACTCTTGTGATCAGTATAAATCTCACATTTTTCACCATAGAGGTAGTGCCTCCATATCTTCAAAGCAAAGATCACAGCTGCTAACTCAAGATCATGAGTAGGATAGTTTTGTTCATGAATTTTCAACTGTCGTGATGCATAGGCAATAACTCTATCATTCTGCATAAGGACACAGCCAAGTCCTTTCTTTGATGCATCACTATAAATAACGAACCCATCATTCCCCGATGGTAGAGTCAATATAGGAGCATTGACTAATCTTCTCTTCAGTTCTTCGAAACATTCTTCACACTCTTTTGTCCAAACAAATTTAACCCCTTTACGTGTGAGCTTCGTTAATGGGTTAGCCAATCGGGCAAAATTCTGGACGAAACGTCGATAATAACCTGCCAAACCAATAAAACTACGTACCTCAGTTATACTCGTAGGTGCTGGCCATTCTTGGATTGCCTTGGTCTTAGAAGGATCAACAGAGATTCCATCTTTAGAGACAATATGGCCAAGAAAAGAAATCTCCTGAAGCCAGAATTCACACTTGCTAAACTTCCCATATAATTCATGCCTCCTCAGAGTCTTCAAGATAATGCGCAAGTGATTTTCATGATCTTCGTAGGTTTTGGAGTATACCAAGATATCATCAATAAATACCACCACAAATTCATCGAGATGCTCCTTGAAGACTCTATTCATCAGATCCATGAATACAGAGGGTGCATTAGTCAATCCAAATGGCATTACAGTAAACTCGTAATGCCCGTACCTGGTTCGAAATGCTGTTTTCGGAATGTCTTCCTTCTTCACACACAACTGATGGTATCCAGATCGAAGGTCAATCTTTGAAAAGTATTGAGCTCCATGCAGTTGGTCAAATAAATCATCAATACGAGGTAGGGGATACTTGTTCTTTATCGTTATAGCATTGATCTCCCTGTAGTCGATACATAACCTCATAGATCCATCTTTCTTTTTAACAAAAAGAACAGGGGCTCCCCATGGAGAAACACTAGGGCGAATAAATCCCTTATTACTCAATTCCTCTAGTTGTTTCTTTAGTTCGACTAACTCTACAGTGGCCATTCTATAAGGGGTCTTTGATATAGGCCTTGATCCAGGAATCAAATCAATGGAAAACTCAACTTCTCGTTCTGGAGGATGTCCAGGTAAATCTTCCGGAAATACATCTACAAATTCTTTCACAACAGGTACATCCTCTATTTGAACATTCCTTTCCTCACCGATAGTTACTTCATTCTCTTCCTCCCCAATAATTGAATTAAGTTGAGCTACTGGGGGTGGGTCTAAATAAGAATTAGGTGGTGACGATTCTGCTCTAAAAATAAGGTGTTCCTTATCATTATCATCAAGAATCGTAACCTCTTTCTTCTTACAATATATCTTCGCATCATAGTCCGAAAGCCAGTCCATACCGAGGATTATATCAAACTCAATCATAGGTATGACGATGAAATCAGCAGATAAAGAAAATTTATGTGCTCTAATGGGGACTGATTCACAAAACATTGTTGCAACGATACTTCCCTTAGGAGTTTTAACTGACAACTCCCTTATTAAATCAAATTGGAAATATCTAATTTTCTTAGCAAACTGGGAAGATATGAAACAATGCGATGATCCAGAATCAAATAATGCATTTGCTAAACTTGAGGAAACCATTAAATTACCTGCCACCACGTCTTTCGGAGTTTCTACCTCAGCAGTAGTGATAGCATAAGCCTGGCCTTGATCCCTTGGCCTTTTCTGAGGTAAGTTCTCCTGACGCTTAGGACATGCATTTGCATAATGCCCCATCTCCCTGCAATTGTAGCACTGAACGTTGGTAGCTTCCTTCTTCCCCTTGCAATCATGAGCTTGGTGGCCTTTTTCACCACACTTGTAACAGACTCCCATTCCCTTCAGGCAAGCACCGGGGTGTTTCTTCCCGCACTTACCACAAGATGGATATTCAACCTTTCCCTTCTTCCCCTTATTTCCATTCCCAGATTGATCAGCAGGTCTCTTCTTCTCTTGCTTTGCTTTAAAGTCATAAGACTTAGAGAATTCCTTTTCGGTCTTGATAGCACATGAGACAATGTCTTCGTATGATGAAAAGGATTGTGAGACTAATGCTCGACGGAGAAATGGTTTTAACCCATCAAAGAAACGATCGATCTTACTTCTTGGGTTGCGAATATAATCACCAGCGTACCTCGCTAATCTTGTAAAGTTAGCCTCATACTTTGTGACATTCTCATCCTCCTTTTGTCTCAGACTTAGAAATTGTCTTTCCATATCTGCTCGATGGTCGCGAGGAAAGTATTTTTCTAAAAACAGATCTTTGAACTCCCTCCATTCCATATTTGATACTTCATCATCTTCCTTCGTATTTTGAATCAATGACCACCATTGATCAGCATCTCCAGTGAGGCGGTAAACTGCCATGGTAACTTTTTCCCTTTCACTACTCCCCAAAGCCTGAAATATTTTCTCTAGGGAAAATATCCATTGCTCATATACTAAGGGATTTGTACTTCCATTGAACGTTGGTGGTTGTTGTCTCATGAATCGATCTAACATTGATCCTCCACGCTGCGGATCAGGGTGCTCCATACGGGTAAGGTTATTATTCATAACCTGAGTAAGTTGTCCCAGTACGGTGATTAGCTGATCAGCACCAGTTGCATCACCAGCCCCACTATAATTATCTTGAGCAGGAGGGCAATCCCTACATGGAGTGCGTGCATTGATACAGTTTCCATTTCTTCCACTAGGCGCCATTTCTAAAAAAAATGGCATAAACTAGATCAGTTTATGCATCAAAATACATAATCCCATACTTATAAAACACTAAACATAAATTGAACTATCTATGGATATAATCCATAATCATAAATATGTTTTCTTTGAGGAAGTATATACTCATAAACCCTTCATAATGATTTGTAAAGAAAGTGAGAGTTATCCTAAGCATATCCCCCGGGAGTGTCGTAACCAAGAGTGCAGCAAGGCCCGTTGTCGTGCACCAGTTCCCGTTCGAGTCTAGCTCAAAGCGGTGTTTTCGGGTTTTACCCCTAGGTACATCTGTGCCAGAGCCGCCTCTACCTGCTCGTATCCAGACAGGGATGTATTGCTCGGAAAACTCACAAAGTCTCTACAATACCAAAATTCTAGGAAGTTCTTCTATACTAATCCTCAAAGTTCATCTTAGGTCTATGTGCTCTAATCAGAGTTTATCTAAATCTAGCTTCCAAGGTTTGTACTAAACTTCCTCTGATACCAACTGTAACTCCCCGACCCCAGCTACCCAGAGTCGGTGCATTACTTCGTAACATTGGCATGATCACAAGAAAGATCAAATCTCGAAAGACCGATTGGTTTAGTAGCCTTGGAAATACTAGATATATTCATATGTTTTACATTACATCATAAAATGAAAAAACTAATACAACAACATAATGTTTCCACAATACACACTATTAACCCCTCATAAAATCCCTGCAGGTCATTCATAACTTACTTCTTCACATCCTGGGAAAAATAAAACATAGAAAAGGGGTGAGCTCAAATGCCCAGTAAGGATAACAATATAGCGGAAACTTTCATAAATAAGAATAAACATTTAAGGCAATGTATAACTAAAACAAAAGCCTTTTAAACATGAACTTTCAACATGGTATGGCATAAATAAAATGAAATAATGCCATTTACTTATTCACATGGATATTCTACTAATCGAATAATCACATGCAAAAAATCAATAACCACTTTCATAATGTTGGAATGCATAATGCCAGACTATCATAACCACATAGCCAAGGCCTCGTGCCAAGACTACAAATAAGATTTTGTCAAGGCCTTGTGCCAAGACACTAGTTTGTCTCATGAGACCTACCAATGCATCGAGGAGCTATAGCGGGCTCCACCCGTCACTTATTAAGTCCAATGCATTCCCATATGAAAAGGTTTAAACATAACATAAACATTCGTATTAAAACTAGCATACGAAATGTCAATAATTTCACCATAAACTATGAATGGTATAAAAATAGCACATCCACAGTCAAACATATCACAAAACCTTCAATACAATATAGAAGTTTTGTATCATAATAAATCAACTTCAAATAATCTTAAAATCCATCAAAGGATGTTGACATAGATGAAATCAACATTCTTTTTAAAGAAGTATCTCCTTTTATTTTGAAATCATTTAAGATCCATATAAAATAAAACATTTTCTTTGAAAATATTCTTATAAGCTTGTATGGAAAGCTTTGACGATTTTATAACGGCGGAAAATAACCGCACCCGCCGTATAAGTTAAAAAAAACATTCTTACCTCAATTCAGTCGAAAAGGTTAAAAAGGACCTTGTTTTGAAAACGACGGAAGGATTCCTTTATAAACCTCTTATAAAAAGTCAAACAAGGGTATAAATGACTTTAACCCATATTCTTGTAAATAGTAAAAATGTTTTGAAATACATTTCAAAGAAACATGGATGTGGATGATAAAGAGATCCCAGTAGATTATTACGTATAATACAACCTCGGATAATGAAGAGATTGTGAAATAACCCTTACCTTGTACTTTTCCTTGGTTGGGGTAGGTTAACCTCCTGTATAATGGTGAAATAGTTGTTATTAAATTATACAAGAATCATATATTTTAATATGATATCATATATGATCTTTTAACATTGATTTGTTAATAATATCTTAGAATTATCGTCGTTTCGGGAGTTAACTTACTCATTTTCTTTTATATGTTTTGTTACATAAGCCATGGTTGTTGTATCTTATTCATATCCAGAATGATATACAGTCCTTAAACATCATTTTTAAATCATCAAATGATAATTATACTTGAATGGATACGATGGAGAATGAATCTCATCGCGTTGGTGGAGACGGTAGTCCGTACGTACGCACGAGCGACAATATCATTCTTTTGATATTAAAATAAAATATAAATGGATGGTATATAATATATACAGAATCATTAACATGTTATATTTATTATTTACATGAGTTACACATCATTATTATACCCATCCAAATAATATTATATTGAATAACAATTACACCACGACGTGGAGACGGTAAGCCGTACGTACGCACGTATGGTGACATGTTATTCAAAGGGTGGATAGAATACTGAATATGATTGTACCATATTTATAATAACATCACAGTATATGTGAGATACTGGAGTTTTTATTTCAGAATGGTAAGAACAAAGGAAGAAGAAGTGGAAGAAGAAATGAACTTAGAAAAGGGTGGTGAAATCATTACCTCTTCTTCGGGTTCTTCCTTTTGATTTGATCAAAAGGGCTCCTTAGGTTGGCTTTCTGATCAAACTAAGGCCTCTAGGTTGTAGTGAGGGATGTTGGGAGAGTATTTGGGCAGAGTTTGGCCGAACCAAAAGGCTTTGAAGGTGTGAAGAAATGAGAAGGAGGAGTGCCCTTTTATAAGAGGGGTGAGGGGCACCTTTGGAAAAGTTAGAAATATTAATTTATAATAAATTCATATTCGGTTTACAAAGGCTCCAAAGTTGACTATTCAAAGGATGAGGTGGGGATAGGTCGAAAACAACTCATCCAATAGAATTTAGACAGGTTTGGGTACTTATATTAACCTTATCTTTAAGTATTAACTCTAAGTTAATTAGTTTCACTTTTACAATGTCTCTTTGTATTTTTATATAATATGGTTAATAAACTTACTATATACATCCAAGCGACCCCCAAGTGGTCCATTAATGAGGAACCTATCATAATATAAGTCTCTTGGCCGAACCTTAGATTTTTAGGAATTTAATATCAATTAATAATATAATATTTGTTTTAAGAACTCTTTTATGTCAATTTTGACACTATTCAATAGTTGATTTTTGTGAAACTCCTAACAGATTGATTACTTCGAAAAAAGTCAATTAAATCAATCCTAATATATCATATTATCATAGAAAATTAGTTTAATTCATTAAAAGTTTCATATTATAATTATTTGGGTATTTATAAGATCAATTATTTTTATTTTTCACTATTTTAGTAATTACTGCATCATCATTGTGTCATAAATAAAATAAATTATATAATGTCTAAAAATTATAAATAAACTATCATTATGTAGGAAATCTTTTTATCTTTCTAATGAATATTTATAATCGAAAATCCAACATGTATATCCCTATGTAAAAATTGTTCTTCTAAAAGATGTAAGCTTATGCCATTTTTATTTTTATTTTAACTTTATTAATATAATGTGTCATTATCACTTACAAGTGGATCCATAGGGTCCCAAAATAGACCCAAAGATGCCCATGGTCGACCATGTATCAACCAATAGGGTTAAGACACGTTTTAAGGTAATTTAGTATTATTATAATATTATTTTTTTAACCCTTATTTACCGGATTTACCCTTAACCATGGTAAATAAAATATTTACCGCAGTAATTATTCAAAATGTCTAAAAATAAAAGTTACCTATTTACATAATTTGAACATCCTGATTCCAAATATGGAATCCATTTTTCTAAATTCAAAACACAGAAGTGGAAGAAATTAATTTAAAATTAATTCCCGCTGTCAAAACAAAAAGCGTGTTTTTAAGAGATAATAACTATCAAAAGATTGACACTTGTTTATGTTCGGTTTAATTGTAAAATTATGTCCAATGACCAAGATTATATTAAATGGTAAAAATATATTCTAAATATAAATTAAAACCACTCAAATTCACAATTTATCACTATTAATTATTTTGATTAAAAAAGTTGTTTTTAATTAAAATTTAGTAATTTTCACTATTCATCAAAATATGAAAGTTATCCGAAATGTACCAAAATTTCACCCTAGGCTAATTTTGATATTCCGAATCCAAAAATGAAGTCCATTTTGAAATATAAAATATATATGATTTCAAAAAGTAGGTATTACTATTCACAACGGCTAGTTTAATTAGTTGTGGTGTGTGTTAGAACTCGAGGTTGCGTACAACACACGCTATCGCATTATTCGATGGGAAACGTACCGTAGAAGCTTGGGGTGTTACATAACATTCATTTTAATCTAAAATGGAACTTTTATATTGAAAACCCACTCTTCAACCAATATTAACGACATCATGTGTCTGATTAATGTGTAGTCAATTCGTATTTGTCAAAAATTAATTGTGTATCATTTTAATGATGTTTTAAAACAAAAAAATCTTGTTTTATCATTTTTTTCCTATGTGACATGCATTTTAAAAAAATGAAAATTTTTTATGGAAATCACGTACTATAAGTCACATAGACAAAATTGTGTGTCAGAATAGTGTATACTTGGTTAAATAAATAAAAAATGATTCCTCTATATTTTACCTAATATTTGAAAAAATTTGATCTCATTTCCTTGGTTTTGTCAATCTGACACACCTCTTACACTAATATGGCTTTTTTATAGTCAAACTTGTACTTCAGTTTGCACCAACCACATTGTGTGTCAGATTGACATGTTATTGATTCTTACCTATAAAAAAATTATAGATAATTATTTAATATTTTAAAAAAAATAGATTATTTTCCCAGTTTTGACTATTTGACATGAATATTAATGTAAAATGACTCTTATGGTAAAAACACACACTCTGAGTCATAATTCCCACATCGTTTGTCAGATTGATTTGTTGTCAATTATAAAATATTAAAAAACAAATAAGGTTCATTTTATAAATGTTTGAAAACATTATGAGAAATTTTTTATTTTTTTCTTTGTGATGCGTGTTTTAAATACAAATTAAACTTTTATATTGAAGACATGCTTCGAGTCATATTACTCACATCATATATATAATTGACATGTGTTTAATTTATACACATAAATAAATAATTATTTATTATTTTAATTTTTTTTTAAAATAACAGGAGATAGTTTTATCAGTTATGGATATGTCATTCTCATTTTAAACTAAAATAACACTTCAATATTTTAAAAACACAATATGAGTCATAACGACTACCTCATGTGTCTGATTGATATGTTGTAAATTTCAATACATTACAAAAGATATATGGATATTTTTTCCAAAATTTTGAAGACATTCCTAGATACTTTTCATGTTTTTTATAATAGTGTACACATTTTATACTAAAATGACACTTTTATCTTGAAAACACGCTCTTTGAGTGGTATTAGTTACATCATGTGTTAGATTGATGGGTGTTAAATTCTTACATGTCAAAAATGAAATATTTATCAATGTACTATAGTTTGAAAACATGTCGATCTCATTATATTGGGGTTTTCCATGTGATGGTGTTTTAATTTAAAATGAAGCTTATATTGAAAAAACAAACCTGATGTTATACATGCCACATCATGTGTCAGATATGTATTCAAGAAAATATTTACACCTAAAAAATGAATTATGGATCATTTTAATAATTTTTTAAAACATTTTGAGATTTTATTTCATATATTTGAAATGTGATGAACATTTTAAACTAAAATGAATCTTTAATATTAAAAACACATGCATTTAATCATATCTACCGCATCATGTGTCTTATTGATGTGTGATTTAATCATACACATAAAAAAAGGAATTACGGAACATTTTTCATAAATTTTGAAATTAATTAGATCCTGTATTCATGGGTTTGGTTACAAGACATGTGTCATAACATTAAATGAAAGTTCTATACTGAAAACATAAACATTCAATCATAACAAACACATTTTTTTCATACTGAATTGTGGTCAATTCCTAGATGTCAAAAAATAACTATGGATATTTTTTCTAAATTTGGAAAATAATCTAATATCATTTTCTCGTTTTGGACAATTTGGATGTAATATTAAATGAATTGAAAAATTTTATATTGAAATATGAAATTTGAGTAATAGTTATTTACTTTATTCTACATTGAGAAGTTGAAACTATAATGTTGGAATTAAAATATTACCCCTAGATTTGCAACACCAAATGAATATTATTTTATGGAAAACAATTTCTAAGAATTACGATACAAATTCCTCATATACAAAATGTATCTATATGGTCATACACTATACTTCATCACGAAAAAAATAGTTAATAGACCCAACATGATGTCAAAAAAACCTGACACCATGCACTCTTCCCACTAATCTCTAAAAAAATGATATTTTTTTATTATGTATATGTTTGGACGTCTTAGTAGTAAACTAAAAATATAAATAAAATGATTGAAAAATATTTTACATGAAATTATAATTACCTTTGTAAATTACATGTTCATGGATGAAAATATATTGAGGGTATTTAATATTTTCATAAATTTTAAAAAGGTAATATCCAAATCAATTATTGTTATATTTCTTTGGACAATTTAGAAACATTAACCAATATAAGTAAAATGATTTCAAATACATTTTGATATTTAAATATTAATATATTTATACCTTAATTTGTTTCAATTTTAACAAATTATCAGTGTTGTTGTATTAAGTCACCAATATTTGACACTGATTTAGATGATATTTATAAATCACACCTTCATAATAAAATTATCATTAAATTATATAGAAAAATAAAAAATTTAATTGATTTTCTATAAAATGTTGACCTGTAGGAATTAAAAATTAATAATAGGAATCATGTGTGTTTTCTTTGATGGAATACATACTTTGTATCCATTTTTTTTCTACAAACTAATTTTGATATAATCAAGGGCTTTATAAAAAAATATATTTTTAAAAAATAAATTTAATATGATTAGATTATGGGGTTTTACCCATATATTATAAGCATTGAGAAGAGCCTATAAAATTTTATTTTATTTTCAAACACCTCTCTTAGTCCATCTTTTTTATATTTTATTTCTTCCATATCCATATATTTTTATGTTGAAAAGATAAAGGGTTTAATGATTCCAAATAATGATTCATGGAGATTTCCCTTTATATAGTATTAATATATACAAATAATCAAAATAATATAATTTATTTATTGTATTTATTAGAATTTATCATTTCATGGACATACAAATAAAGATAATGTACCTCATGGATGTGTTACAACTAAAACTCTCCGTCATTCAAGCTTTACAATCCCATTTATACTCTCTAAAAAACTGAGTCTATAATGGTATCTAAAAATATTTCTTCCCCAAATAGAATAGGGGATATATTGTCATATTTTAATGTCTTATTTGTATGTACATAAAATTTTAATATATTTAGATATTTAACTTGTGGGGAGAATTTATTCTATGAAGGTCCCATTGATTTCATGGTTAATCCATATGATTGTTTCGACCTGACATTTTGTTTCCTTGTCATATTTTTCTGTTATAATATCATACATTATTATAGAGAGTTTTATATAAAATATTAATGTTTTTTCATTTGAATAAATTTTTTAAGTACATACCTTATTTATCTATATAATACTATATGAGAAACTTTAATGGTTTTAGTAGAATTATTGACCATGTTAACATCAAGATCAGCAAGTAGAACAAGAAACTCAGCACTTGGATCTTGAACAAATTCAATCTGCACTCTCACATAATCTTTTGGGATTTGTTTATTATGTATCATATATCTTGGGATATTGAATACCAAACTCGTCACGATAAGGATATACATGGGTGTTGATAGATATAAATCACATCCATTTCTCCTTGATGAAATTTAGTAATATAATTCCATAGGAAGTTTATTATTCACAATTATGATAATGGTTTATAAAAAATATATTAATTTAGGCAAGCTAATCATTTAATGGGAATTTCAAGCCTCAATGCTTGAGGGGCTATGTGACTCTTCATGTGTATATCATTTGTCCACTAGTGGTTGACATTGGTCCTTTTTCATACACTATCTTGTGAAACCAGACCAAAAATATATATAATTCAATGCATCTATCTACATCCATATTTCATTCCTCGCTTCATATTTATCTTTTTATATATTTTTATTCTCTAAATATGTTCAAGGAGACTTTCCCAAACCCATACCTATAACATTCGAATATAGTTTGGGCTACATAAAAGCTACTGAAAGTAGTTTTTTCTTCACATAAAATCGATCGTGATTCTGATGTTGAAACCATATAAAAACATTAAAATATAAATAAATATTACAACATAGTATTATTATAAATCATAAAAACTATTATTATGTCATAATTACACATGATTAACATATTGCATGTGTGTTTTCATCTACTAGTTTAACCTATATATTTACCGAACTGTCCTTTTATATAACATGATGTGGGATGGAAGTGATTTTCAATTCTTATTCACGAGTCTACATATAAAAAATAAACATATGTTATTTCGTATTTCATAAAAAATTTACAGTAGATTTAAAATAGAAAATTTTTTATTCTCAAGTGAATTTCACTCATTTGTGATTTACAGTAAGGGTATATGGGGTTTGATGCACATTCCATACATTTATCACTCATTTAATATTTTATAAATTATTCTTTTTAAACAATGTGGATAAACAAAATTCTTTCAAAATAAAGTATTATCAACTATAATTTCTCTAAAATGATTTAACATAATGGTGACTGAAAACCAATTTATATGATTCTTTTTTTATAATATGTATATACATTGTTAGTGGGTGTAGCATTACTTTACCTTTAGAATACTTGTGATTTTTATGGGTATTAATTGTATAAATTCCTCTATGATATTTTCGAGTGACCATTAATAAGTATTTCATAATGAAATAATCTAATATAAATGAAATATGAAAGGGATGATGAAAATTAAATCAACATTTCATCATATAAGTTTTTAATAAAATTGAGAAAGTATATCATATCATTACTCTAATAAATTCCAAAATATTTTCCTTCAATATAGGTATGACACAATTACATAAATATATATCAATCGAAACCTGCATTTTCATTTTCACCCCAATATTAAAAATGAAAATTGAATTGTTGGTATCAATAGTGTCATTCATTAAGGATTTCAAAATGGTGTAAGGGGGAAGAGTGAAATGAGTGCTTAACATTTTCATTACTTTTAAAACCACCATCTTTTTGAATGACTAGATTTTGGTTCTTTCCTAATAACAAGAAGTAATTGAAAATAATATTAGAATAAAAATAAACCAACATAGATAATAATAGGGGTTTGGGGAATAGAAGTCCTCCAGTCCATTCCAGCAATCTTCTTCTCCTGGTGTTTAGTGAATTTTACTAGACCATACCTATTTATGGGTGATTACAATCCTTTTTATAGAGAATATACAACTGAGTGAAAGTAGTTGAAACTTAATAATGAATAATAATATCATTTAATGGAGCTACAGAAGTAATTTATAAATATCATCCTTCATGTTCTTTTATTGGGAAAGATTACAACAAAAGATAAGAAAAAATTATATTTATATATAGAGCACACAATTATAAGATATAACTAATAGAAAGATGTAATTTAATGGAAATAAAATAAAAAATGAATAAATATCAATGATATTATTATAAATGACAGAAAATATAGAGTATGTTTCATAGCTATAGAATATGAATCTTCTTATTATTTTTCATGAAAAATATAGCAGCATACATGCACTTCTCTTCTCCCATGCTTATATCTTATTTTTATTTTGAGAGCTCATATTTACTATAAAAACACACATAAAAAATTAAAATTCATGAAAAAAATTATATTTTATTGGAAAATAATAAAATCTGTATAATATGGTTTTTGAGGAATGTCTTTTTCTCTAAAATAACTCATTAATAATTAATAAAAATAAATTATCCATATACTTTCCCCCTGTCTCGCTACATGTCTCTTATTATTGTTAATATAATAATAATTAGATAATATATCATTTAATGATTATGCACTAACATTAAAATCTTTAATCATTGATATAATTGTAATAAATACAATTTTAAGAATAATATAGCTTATTTTAGATGATTATATTATTGATTATACCTTTTGAATCGATCTAGTCGAATTGAATAAAGTATCCAATTTCACCATATAACTAATTTAAATTGCTTGTTACTTTATGTATCCATTTTACATAGCTGATTGATTTATATAGATGAATCCTCGTGTATGTAATCTATTAAATGTGGGAAATTTCCACATAGGTGATTCTATGATGTATAATATTTTCATAGGTTATTAATTTACCTTGGAAATTTGCATAGCAGAATTATTACATAAAATTTTTTTCTAGACATAGAAACTTCTAAGGGAAAACATACATAATTTCATATTTAATGAATTTAATGATGGAAATACTTTTTAATAAGATAAAACCTGACGAATAAACAGAAAAACATCATCATTAATGTATGATGGGTATTTGAGATCATTGGAAACTAATGTAAATGGGATATGTTGGACCAACATTAGTATTCAAAAAATATCCTCCTTTTAGAGGATAAAAAAAATCATTTGAAATTAATAATTATCATTAAATAAGTTTAATCACAAATTTTCAAAGAATGATAAATATAAAATATTTATTTTTAAAATGTAATGAACATCCATTATTTCTTCATATTAATTTGACACTTCTCCCATGTTAGAGAAAACTTCTATCTCATTTTTTAAAAATGTGGAAATATACTCCATGATTTGATTAACTGTAGAGTAAATTATATAATATTTCAACCCTATTTTACTTCATTTAAATTGAAGGTATGGGAGCAGAAAATGCAATTTAATGTCAAATTTTAGAGTAATGTACATTTTCATTATTGTGTAAAAAATTAATACTGAATTATTGAAAGAATATAATTTAGAAAAAAATAATGATATTAAACATTGAATACAAAAAATAACAAAGGGAAACATAATATATGAATGATGAAAGATTTTATTATGTATCGCCATCTAAAAATATACATCCATTCAACGATAAAAAAATAAAAATACAATAGATTGGATTGAAGAGCTAGGATTATGATTGTGTTCTAACATAGATGGTTTTTTGGATGGCGGTAACCAAAAAGTATGTTATTTACTAAAGTATGTTGGTGTTGGAATTATGAAAAACATAGTTTCCTTATCCACTATAAAATAGATCAACATCGTGACTAATTTGAATATTTTATCTGAGGATGAAGAACATGATATTTAGGAATATTCTCTATCTGACCATGACTGAGGCAACTGTTATAGGTTATAGAATCCTAAAAGGCACCTTCTTAATATGTATTAAAGTATAGGGCACCCCAGAGAACAATCAAAAACTAATGTGGCATTATAATTTGATTTCTCTTTCTGATAGACATATTATGGATAATAAACCCCTTAAATTATCTATCTTGCACCATGATGAGATTTAAGAGGATCTGGACCATGTTATCTCCTTATAATTTAAAATAAGGATTCATAAATCATTTTGAGTATAGGAATAATTTATGACTTAAAAAATTCTAGAATAATTAATGTCTATTGCAAGTACACCTCAACAACTAAATATAAACCAATCTTGAAAAACCACTAAAAATATTAAAGATAACCAGATGTGAAACTGGAGGGAGCACTAATTCCTTGAGTCTTGAGAAATGGATTAATGTCTACCATAGTTAATGTTGAGGAAATAACAACTAAAACCATCTTGAATATCCACTGTAATAAACTCAACATATAAACCTTCTATTGTTTACTATGTACAACATCCTATCAATGATTTTCATCTTCTATATCACAATATGAACACCTTATTTCACAATATTGAAAGATGGTTCCAAAATTAAGAAAAAATAGTAGGATGTTTAGGTTTAACCTAAATTAATATTGTAAGAACATGATTAATGAGTTTCAAAAAAGGACCTCTCCTTGGAATTTATAAACAAACAACTCCCATCTTGTAACTAGAATTGAAATTTCTATAACTTCATTTGATTATAATTTTAATTATTCCAATGGTGAATTAGAATATAGATCAATAACTATTGAAATTATTTCCTTCATCAACATGCAAGTGATTTGACTATTTTTTAATTGGTTCAAAAAAACATGAAACTATATCTATTTTTTCTTAGAAACTCCCATGTTTTCTTCTACGATTGATCTAATAGTTTCCTCTTAGAAACTAATATGGTCATTCAAGAATATATCAATTCTATATCTATTATTCATAACAAATTCCTTATTATAATGTAATTCTCCAAATAGTTTTTTCAGAAACTCTTAAAACATTATAGGAAAATATGATCATAGTAAAGGAACTAGATCTATGTGGATACTAAAATTAATTTTGTAATGACATGATCAAATCAACCTTGAAGGTTAGGAACATCAGACAGTTTTATGGGAGAAGAAATAGAAGTAAATTGTAATATATTTATAAATAAAACTGGATTATCACCGTATATTGTAAAGATTATTTTTTTAATTTTAGTTATAAAATAAATCTATTCATCAAAAAAAATTGAGATAAATCTATTTATACCAAAAGATAATTATGAAATTCATCTCTTTGAGATGAAACCATATTACTAAGAACATTAAAGTTACACTTAATAAGATAAACATCCTTCAACCCATTAACAATATATTTCAACTCTTACAATTCCTCAGAACTAACCATATAACTAACAACAGGCTAGATAGGAGGAATGTATTTCATATTTTTTTATCATTTCTATATGGGTATCTAACATATCAACTAGATTATTAAAATCAAAATTATAATTGAAAGAATTTGAGTATTATAATATAATTTTTGTACATAACAGGTCCAATATTTAATATCATAATTATCTAACTAGATATTATCAATCTCATCAATTATAACAGTAGACACAAATGGATTTCAAAAGCTATCTGGGCTCTTACTATTAGAGTGAACACCCTCATGGATGACTGGAAATGGTGATAGTGTAGAAGGTGTATATTAATTTTTATTATTCCCCTTAAATGTATCAGCACTTCCGTATCTAATAATAGGTGATCCTAGAATAATTGGATGCACTATCCAAGCGTTTACCTCATTATCAAGCCATCCTTGAACTCTATAAATTATAGGCACTAAGTCAACATACCTTTTCATAGGAAGAGAATCTATTTCCTTAACAATTGGTTCCAAAACACGCTAAAATTCTTCATAAGACTCGGTAATATACCTCACAAAAACCTCTTCCTGACATTGATTTGGATAAACAGTGGTTTTAATTACTCATAGAACCAAATGTTAAGTTCTGGAATGTATTAACTCCCCCTCCCTTAGAAAATACTATATTGGAAAGTGATTCATCTATAGGTAGTGAGTTCTAAGATCGATCCCCCATAACTATACCTTCCCGAACTATTTTCTTAATGTAACTTGATGTAAAATCCTATAAATAACCAATTTCATTTAATAACCCAATAGACAAAGTGTTACTCTTGTGACACTTTATTACATCTCCATCTTTAAAATAAACATATATTCTCTTCAAATCAAATTAAATAAATTTTCTATAAGGGTAGACATTAAGATTACCTTTTAAATTGAAACAATTAATCATTACATGTATATTTTACCATGGAATATTCAATTTCAAGTTATTTTTCTGCATTTACAACAAATAAATATATTGAAAAAGAACATTCTCAATATCACTACCTCGACGTGATATGATAGTCATCATGAACTTACAAAACACCAATAATTTTTCTGAATATAATTTTTAGGTTTATTTTCAAACACATAGGTTCCAAAAAAACATCCAAATTTTTAATGGCCCATGTAAGCCAATTCCAACAAATGTCTAACTGAAACTAAACTTGCCTTTATGAATACAATGGAATATCTCTACCATTTAGACAAATTGGAATATCACTTGTTTCCATTAACATTAATGAAACTTTATCCATTGATTAGTTATGTTTGAAATATGAATTTCTCATAAATTTGTGAATTTCTTACTCAGATATAAATACAAAATTCTTTTCATAAAAAAACACCATGCATTGAAACTGAAGTGCATTTTTTAGAAACATCTCACTCATTTTTTTCTATGTCATATCAATGGATTCCCCAGAATGTATTCTTCCTGATTCACTACATCTGGATTTAAAATAATATCCCAAAATTCCTTCATCTATTTTTTATGACATTCCCATAGATGAAAATGTTGGTTAAATAATGAGATAGAAATGTAATGGTTTGAGGTTTGTGGATATGGTTCATCATCAATAAGAAGATATGTATGTGAATTGAGAATGGGTCAAGTTTTTTTTGTTTTACATCACGGACCTCAATCCATAAACACTTACATGCCTGAATGGGTTTTTGGGTTGATTCCATGTAATAAATAAATTAAATTAAATTTAAAAGAAATATATTTTATCCTCTAAATACACAACATTTAGACATAAATGAAAATATTTATTAGATTTTAACATAAATATAAATAAATAAATTTCAAATTAAAATAAAAGAGAATAAAATAAAATTCATTTATAATAGAGAAAACCCAATTCTATATTAATTAAATATAAAAGATAACACACGTGGGTTTTGTAAAAAAATAATCTCACTGATTTTACGTACTGATAAACGCAAGAGTAAAATAACCATTTTGAGAATAATCTCTTGTTAAATTCTTCCTTTAATCTACATTCCTGGTTCTTGAATGACTTAATAAATTTTTTGAAATTTTGAGAGAACTAGTGTTATAAAATTTAATTTAAACTTAGTTATAATTGTTTCTAAAACCCATCATTGTGTGGTTCATCCATAATACCTATGAAAAACTACTAGCAGCAATATATTCATCATCAGTAGTATATAAGGAATAAAAATGTAGTTTCTTACTTAACTAAGATACTATGGATTTTTATAAAAAATGGAAGGTACCTAAGGTAGTCATACTATAATGTCTAAAACCAACTAATTTAGAATCCAAATATGATGTTAAATTAAAATAAAAAGTTTTCTGAAAATGTTAGGAAAGATAAATTATACATTGAAAATGTATTAAAATTATTTTAGAGGATTTTAAATGATATTCTTTTGGTTTTTCAGAAAATATATCACAAATACATAGTAAAAATATAATTTTTGGTCTATTAGAGGTTTAATATAATGAGAATCCAATTATTCAACTATAAATCATGTTTTCCAAAAAATTTCCAGATTCATAAAAATTAAGCTTTTTGTTCGAACTCATCGAAAATAATTGTACATTACCACTCTCAATTCGAATCATTTTTTGTAATTTTAGTATGTATTTTAATTTATTAAACACATACCCAAACACTTTTTTATATATATATAATCCATGAAAATAATTTAACTCACCAATCATGATCAAATCATATGGTTTTTTCATGAGTTTTTAAAATTAATTACTCATGTTTTTATTTTTAGATCCAAAGATAACATCATAAACATATATTTGTAACACAAATATATATAAATATAAAGTTTTCGTTAAGAGATTTGAACCATCCTTACCTATAAAAAACTTATTTCCAAAAATAAAAGAACTCAAAAATTTATACCAAGCTATAGGTTCTTATTCTAGTTCATAAATAGCTTTGTTATGTTTAAAAAATAAATTTTGAAAATTAGTATTTTCAAAATAACAAGATGATCAACATAGACTTCTTCTTTTAAAAAATAACTTAAAAAGTTGATTTTATATCCATATAATATAACCTAAATTTATAATTCATGTATAGCATAAGAGATTCTAAATGGATTCTATTTAAGATATAGGTTGAATGGTCTCCTCATAATCAAAATCCACTTCTTGATTGTAAACTTTTTCAACTAGACTTTTTTTATTCCTTGTTTTTACACCATGATCATCCTTTTTATTCATAAACCCCCATTTTTCATATAACATGATATTCAGAGGGTTTATAAACTAATTCCCAAACTTTTTTCCACATTAACTACTTAAATTTCTCTTGTATTACAACTTCCCAACTCTCAAACACCATGTATTCTTCTATAGACACAGTTTTTAGATGACATAAAAAGTTATAAAACTCCACAAGGTTTCTCACACTCCTTTTTGTTGTTATACCATCATGAATGATTACTATTCTTATTTCAACGTAATGGTTTTTATGAGTTCTAAGATATATAGGCAGCACCCATTTTGGTCTATTGGTATCCAACCATTCAGGATTTGGTTTTTGAAAATCTTGTCACAAATCCTCATTCATTTTTATTTTATTGAGAGGTTCATGTATCTTATTTTCAATAGAATCCCATATCTCTTCAAAATGAGCCATTTTTTGTTCAAAATGGTCTTTTTAATCAAATTTCACATGACATGATTCTTCAATAATATTTGGACTTTTAATGAAACCTTGATAATCCTTGGAATTATTAGAATATAGAAGAAATAATTCCCTATTATATTTTGGAGAAAATTTACCATGATTATCCTCAAATTTTAGAATATAATCCTTTCTTCCAAAAACAATAATTTATCCTAATTTTTTTCATTCTATTATTTTATAGATCAAAGAGATTTTACATTAATATATTTCTAATTAGACAATTTTTTTTATAAACAATTTAATATTCTTAGGTTCAATCTAAATCTAAGCATTCAAATTATATTCAAGTAACAGTTTTCATCCAACTTCTTTAAATATCCTATTTCTCCTCTTATTAACATCATTTTTCTCTAGTGTCCTATGGACTAAAATGGAATTTTTGAACCCATGTTTTGACAAATAATAATTAAACTAATTGTTTTAAAATTATTTTCCATGGAAAGATATAAAAGAAATAATTTTTACATATTTCTATTTTAAGATAGTTTTCTAAATAACTTAAAATTAGACCTTGTTTCACCCTAATCATTAAAAAAGAATACGTAGTTAAATATAAAAAATATTTTAATAAAAGGAAAAAATGATTCTCAATTTATAAATGATAATATAGATGGCCCAAAAATCAATATTGGTATTTTTGAGGGGTTTTGAAGTCGAGAAGACAATAATTGATTTAATAGAGATCTTGGGTTAGTTACCCATTTGCAACGCATCGCAAAACATTATTTTATTAAAATTAAGTTGGGGTAAATATGAACAAAACTTATTTGTGATTAATTTATAAAATAATTAACTTTACAATTTACTAGTGTTCTATTCTATATCCAAGATTCATCTATTTCATAATTTAAACAGTTTACTTTTTGGCTACTAAACGAATTAAAATCTAGAGTATATACATTCCATGTTCTAGGTACCATGAATTTAATATTATAATTATAATGATTGAATATCAATTATTTAAAAAATAAAAAAATCCTTCATCAAAAAAATGATATATAATTATTATATTATGCTTTAATTATTCTACATAATGATATTTTATGATTTGTAATTCAAATGGATTTCAATAGATCCAAATATCATAATTTGTTAATTTGAATTGTCATCAAATGTTACTTATAATTCATTAAATTTTGATAAAGAGTAAAAATTATAGGAACTGATATTTATTTTTCTTAAACATCCATTGTCCATATACCTATTATCATTTATGCTCACAAACATTTTTCAAAAAAAAAGAAAATCAAACAAGAAATTATTTTGGTAGCCATATGTTCTCGGGTTATAAAATGTATTAAAATAATGATTTTGGAACCCCAATCTATTTGTGATGTCCAAAATATCCAGCACTAAATATTTAAAAATTCATTGAAAGAAAATAAATTTTTAATTTAAAAAAATAGAGGGTTTTAAAAATCAAAATATTTAGAAGACTAATGCTATCAAAATGTGACTGGTAATCTATATATAATTTAGAATCTTCAGCAAAAATATATAATTCTACAATGAAACCTTATTTATGACATTGATTCATGATATACCCTTATAATTTATTCATATACCATTCACTTTTGTACTACTTATTTTAATGGATACAACCACATTGGAAAATACCTCTAACCATGTGAACCATAAAGTTGGACATTATATCCAAGAATAATAGTGTGATGAAATTCTCTAATTCACATAATATGACATTAGTCTCCTAATAAATTATTGTAAGCTTCAACATGACTATGATATTACTACATATGGATTTGAGAGAGAAGAAAATTCTAGTTAATGTATATCATAAAATTTAGGTCAAATACAAAAAAAAGTGTCAGACGTCATATATTTCTTTAAAATACGGTATTTGTTTGATTTTTGACACTATAAATTCAAGAATTCGTCATTGACATGAAATCCTTAATATTTTATTAATACCCCTTTTTAAATTTTACACAACTAAGCAAGCTGATAAATTAAACTTTTTCCATTCCAAATAGAGAGTAAGATTTTAGAGGAAGAAAAATTCATGCTTCACCCTTAACAAGTGTCAATTCTACCCTTATCCCCATGATAATCAGGTTCAAACTAGTATTCATTAAATATTTTGTTTTTTTCTAGTGTATTTTATAACATTATAATAAAACTACAATAAAAATTTTCTTCTACATGCATGAAATCCAGAAAATTTCTAACATATAAACAATACATGAATGATAATTCATTGAAAATTGATATCTTTCTCAAAAATGATTTGTAAGGATTTTTGAAGGATTTCAAAAAAATTGTTATATTATACTTTCCCAAATATTTGATCACTCGATAGTAAAGACCATATTGTACCATGTTCTTTATTTCTGTTGAATGGTTTCACACTGGATCAATATTTAGGTCTCTAGGGTAAAATTTTACTATATCATAAAAACCAATTCATTGAAGAATGATTCAACTTAACTACGAGCATGAATTCATCACAAATGGGACACCCCAACAATCCTATAATGTTATAGCCTGATAAATTTCCATAATTGGAAAAGTCATTTATCATCCCATACATTATTGATATCTGTGTTTATTTTTTCACCAATATGAGATTCAAGAAATGTTAAAAATGTATCCCACATCAATTTCAGATCTTTGATCAGTGGATCTCCTTATACATCATCATCATTACCATGTTATCATGGTTTATATGTATTAAAATAAAACATAATGCATTTTTTCTTCATGGAAGACCATGGTGAAAGGCCATAATTTACCAACATTACAGTCCCAATGATTTATTAATATTATATAAACAAAAAAGATTTATTATCTATTTATTTTAGGAAGGATTGAGGTTTCTAAAATTTTATTATAATCTCGTATACTCATTATCAATTATTTTCTCTTAATATATTCTAATAGGTGAGGTAGTTTCCTATTTACAATAATTTTATTTTTTTCATGTCAATTGTCAAGTTGTTTCCTGACATCCATATTATCATATTAACCTTATAATGATAGGTGTAACAACCCAGGATTCCATGGTACATTTCCCTTTGAATAATGTTATGGCGTGCATTGTATGCAACTTTGAGATTCTAACACACCACAACCAATCAAACTAGCCGTTATGAATAGTAATACCTACATTTTGAAATTTAATAAATTCTATCTCTCAAAATGGACTTCATTTTTGGATTCGGAATATCGAAATTAGCCTAGGGTGAAATTTTGGTACTTTTCGGATAACTTTCATATTTTGATGAATAGTGAAAATTACTAAATTTTAATTAAAAACAACTTTTTAAATTGAAATAATTAATATCTATAAATTATGAATTTTAGTGGTTTTAAAGTATATTTATAATATAGTTTCACCATTTAATTCTATTTTTGTCATTGGACATAATTTCACAATTAAACCAGACATAAACAAATGCCAATCTTTTGATAGTTATTATCTCTTAAAAACACGCTTTTTGTTTTGACAGCGGGAATTAATATTAAATTAATTTCTGACACTTCTGTGTTTGGAATTTGGAAAAATAGATTACATATTTGGAATCAGGATTTTCAAATTGAGTAAATAGGTAACTTTTATTTTTATACATTTTGAATAATTACTTCGGTAAATATTTTATTTACCATGGTTAAAGGGTAAATCCAGTAAATAAAGGTTAAGAAATAATATTATAATAATATTAAATTACCTAAAAACGTGTCATAACCTTATTGGTTGATACATGTCCGACCATGGTAATCTTTGGGTCAATTTTGTGACCCCATGGTGCCACTTGTAAGTTATAGGGACACTTTATTTTAATTAAGTTAAAATGAATACAAAAATGACACAAGCATATATCTTTTAGAAAAACAATTTTTAAATATGGTTATATATGGTGGATTTTCGACTATAAATATTCATTATAAATATAAAACTATTTCCTACATAATGGTATTTTATTTATCAATTTCAGACATTAAATAAGTTGTGTTATTTATGACACAATGGTGATGCAGTAATTACCATAATAGTGAAAAATTAAAATGATAGATATTGTAGATACCCAAATAAATATAATTTGAGACTTTTTATGAATTAAACTAATTTTATAGGTCAATATGACATGTTAGGAATGATTTAATTAACTTCTTTAGAAGTAATAATTCTTTTATGATTTTTACAAAAATCAATTATTGAATAGTGTCAAAATTGACATAAAAGAGTTTTTAAACCAAGTATTATATTATTAATGATATTAAATTCCTAAAAATCTATGGTTCGGACAAGAGACTTATATCATGATATATTTATCATTAATGGACCACTTGGGGGTCTCTTGGATGTATATAGTAAGTTTATTAACCATATAGTATAAAAATACAAAGAGACATTGTAAAAGTGAAACTAATTAACTAAGAGTTAATACTTAATGATAACGTTAATATAATGACCCAAACCTGTCGAAATTCTATTGTTTGAGTGATTTTAGACCTTTCCGCACCTTAACATTTAAATAATCCACTTTGGAGCCATTAGAAACCGAATATGAATTTATTATAAATTAATATTTTTAGCTTTTCCAAAGGTGCCCCTCACCCCTCTTATAAAAGGGAACTCCCCCTTATCATTAAATCACACCTTCAAAGCCTTTTGGTTCGGCCTACCCCTGACCAGATACTCTCTAAACTTCCCTCACTACAACCTAGAGTCCTTAGTTTGATCAGAAAGACAACCTAAGGAGCCCTTTTGATCAAATCAAAAGGAAGAACCCGAATAAGAGGTAATGTTTTTACCACACTTTTTCAAATTCTTTTCTTCTTCAACATCTTCTTTATTTGTTATTCCCATTATAAATTAATAAATCATGTATCTCATATATAATTTAATATTATTATAAATATTGTACAACCATTTTCAGTATTCTATCCATCTTTTGAATGACATTTCAACATACATGCGTGAGTACGGCTTACCGTCTCCACGTCGTGGTGTAATTGTCATTCAATAAATTATTATTTGGATGGGAATAATAATGATGTGTAATTCATGTAAATAATAAATATAACATGATAATTATTCTTTCTATATGATATACCATCCAATTATATACTATTTTAACATCAAAAGAATGAAATTGTCGCTCGTGCGTACGTACGGACTACCGTCTCCATGAACGCGATGAGATTCATTCTCCATCGTATCCATTAAAGTATAATTACCATTTGATTATTTAAAAAAAATTCAAGGACATGATATCATTCTGGATATGAATAATACACAACTTATCAATGACAAACATGGCTTACGTAACAAAACATATAAAATAAAACGAGTAAGTTAACACCTGAAACAACGATAATACTAAGATATTATTAACAAATCAATGTTAAAAGATAATATATGATATCATATTAATGTAAATGATTCTTGTATAATTAAATAAAAATTATTTAACCATTATACAGGAGGTTAACCTACCGTCGACCCAGGAAAAAGTACAAAGTAAGGGGTTTCTTATCTAACTTTTAATTCCGGGAGAATTCCATTGTTCACCACTTATTTATTAGATGTGGTGTGTGTACTGCCCATGTTTGTATTCATTGTGTAATATACTTTAATTCATGTATATTTACATCATAATTTTATTATCCTTCTTTCATGGGTGTATGTTTCGTATGTTACCTAATCGATAAGGGAATTTGATATTTCAATTTCCATTTATTCGGCTTTACGCATACTTCATTGATTATTTTACTCCATGATTTTGTGTAGAATAACTATTCATTTGATTATGTCATAGATTCCACTCCCCTTTCTGTAGATATACTTTTTATACACATAATCACTCCATTTATGAATTCTCAAGTCATCGGAATGAACTTGATAAGAGTAATTTTAACACAATCACCATTTATTGAGTTAAATATCCAAATTCTTTGGTATTGTTTTTACAAGAATATGTTTTAATGTCATCTGATTGATTTACACTAAATATCCAATAATATTGAGTGTATTTATATTTGGCACACATAATTATGTCGTTGATTTATCCTGAACCTAAGGATATGGTCTTTATAAGCGAATTTGTCTCAATTTACATTCCATTGATACTTCTTTGTTGTTATACACCAAATCACTTTTATATGGTGTATATAATGTACATTGACATAGTATATCAGGAATCCCTTTATTCTCATGATATTATAAAGATTTGATTACCTCAATTATTTGTATTCATGTGTCACTCTTTTGGTTAGAAACTCTAACTAAAATACATTTTTAAGTGTTTTAAAGATTTATTCTTCTAAATATTTCTCATTAATGTCCATGTTTTAAAATTGGTTTTAAGAATTTATTTATATGTACATTAATGTTTTAAAATTAAAATTACTTTTAAAAGTTTCAAAGTGGTATGTGACACTTTGATTCAAAAATCTATTTTTAAATGGCTTCTTGACAAATAGTGTGACTTTTAAATGTTTTCATGAAACGGGGGATAATTATCTCAAATAGTTTTGATGGTTATTTTCATCTATGTCAATATCATTAATTATTATTGATTGAGGTTAATATGATACAATAAAATCTTTCATATTGTATCGAATGAGTTATGTTTGACTGTGGATGTGCTATTTTTATACCATTCATGGTTTGTGGTTAAATTATTGACATTTCTTATGCTAGTTTTAATACGAATGTTTATGTTATGTTTAAACATGTTCATATGAGGAATGCATTGGACTTAGTAAGTGACAGGTGGAGCCCGCTATAACTCCTCAATGCATCGATAGGTCTAATGAGACAAACTAGTGTCTTGGAACAAGGCCTTGGAAAAATCTTATTTGTAGTCTTGGCACGAGGCCTTGGCTATGTGGTTATGATAGTCTGGCATTATGCATTCCATCATTATGAAAGTGGTTATTGATATTTCATGTGATTGTTCGACTAGTAGAATATCCATGTGAATAAGTAAATGGAATTATTTCATTTTATCTTTGCCAAATTATGCTGAAGATCATGTTTGAAAGGCTTTTGTTTTAGTTATAAATTTCTTTAAGTGTTTATGCTTATCTACGAAAGATTCTGCTATATTGTTATCCTTACTGAGCATCTGAGCTCACCCCTTTCAATGTTTTATCTTTTCCCAGGATGTGAAGAAGTAATTTATGAATGACTTGCAGGGATAGTATGAGGGGATATGAAGAAAAGATGTTGTTTTAGTTTTTTTACCTTATTATGTAATTTAAGACTTATGAATATATCTAGTGTTTCCAAGACTACTAAACTAATCGGTCTTTAGAGGCTTGATCCTTTGTGATCATGCCAATGTTATGTAATAATGCACCGACTCTGGGTATCTTGGGTTGGGGCATTATAGTTTGTATCAGAGAAAGTTTAGTACAAACCTCGGAAGGTAGATTTAGATAAACTCTGATTAGAGCACGTAGACCTAAGATGAACATTGAGGATTAGTATTGAAGAACTTCATAAAATTTTGGTATTGTAGAGATTTTGTGTGTTTTCTGAGAAATACATCCCTGTCTGGATACGAGCAGGTAGAGGCAGCTCCGGCACAGATGTACCTAGGGGTAAAACTCGAAAACACCGTTTTGAGCTAGACTGAAATAGGAATTGGTGCACGACAATGGGCCTTGCTGTACTCTTGGTTACAACACTCTCAGGGGATATGCTTAGGATAATTTACATTTTCTTTACAAACCAATTTGAAGTATTAAATATAAAAGATGAGTGTAAATGACCTTGGTTAATCCTATTGTGTTTCAAATTGATAATATAGTGACATGTTAATCTCTAAATGATTTTATGACTACTGTTACTCACACAATACTTTCAGGTTTTAGTCAATGGCTGGATTCCAAGGAAGTCATAGTGACATTGAGAATGATGTACAAGGTGGGAATCGTGGGGGCAATGAGCAACAAAATGGAATGTTGATAGGTGTAAAGGATATCGTCTTTATTCCAAATCAATTTTCGAAAAATATTATAAAAAATATATATATTAACCAATTCCCAGACTCAAAAAAAAGAGAAAGGTGATGAATGATAAGAGCTCCAACAGTGGAGACCATGGAGAAAGGAATTCTCAATTTCCATCATGCATGAAATGTGGAAGGAGACACCCAGGAAAGTGTCTCAATGGGAAAAAGAATGCTTTACGTGCGGGAAGGAAGGACATAAAGTGAAGAGTTTCCGAAGAAAAATGAAGAGTACTATGGAAGAAGATAAAAATGGTCCCAAGAAACCATTTATAGTCATTTGTCGTAAATGTAGGGGACCTGGCCATTACCCGAGTGAATGCCATATTCTATAGGTTATTTTCTTGGTCAAAGAAGAAGCTATGTGGAAATAAATGGTTAGATAAATGTTTAAAAAGTATTAGTGCTCCTTGTTGATGGGTTTACTTTGGAATAATTTTCTCTTGTATTTTTAACCCTGCAGTTTTCTATGTGAGAATGATCTTTGAGGAAGAATTATCTTTTCTCTTGTGGATATAGTTATAAATAACCATTTGGTTTTATATGATCATTGGGTTTGATGCAATTATAATTTATTATAATTTGGGATGAAAATGCAAGGTATGAGATATGATGTGTGGTTAAATTATTTTATGGTTATTTTGAGAAATTTATCTCATTTTGTTAATTTATAAAATATTGTTTTTGAAAAAGGACAACACACAGACCGTGTGACAACCCGTCGTGTCAGAAAATGCTGTGGGAATCGAACCCACAACCAAAGTGAGATTGAGATTTATCACCTACCACTGGACTACATGAAGTCGCTGGTTAGTGTGACTACGATTTTTAGTAAAATGATTTTATTGATCAATAATAATTTGATTTGGGATCTTGTGTCTTATCAAATGAATACCCTTTGTATAGGAAAATGATTTGGTGATTAAGTGATAAATGTTATTTTGGAAGTTGTTTTCTTTGTTGTGAACACTATATGGCCAAGGAAAATAGAATATTATGGGATTTCATTTGAGGAGTAATGGTGGATTTTTATCTATGTTTTTGTTGTGGATTTATAGTGATTTGGGTTATTTATGGAAATGATTAGGTTAATTACTTTTAAGTATGTGACTTTAAGAGTAATTAATGTCATTTGGAGAAACAGTTTAACATGGAAGACTACATTCTTATATTTTTTGGGTTTCAATATTAGTTTGGATTATATTGAAGGATTTTAAGGACAATTGATTATTAAATTGTATTTATTTAACTTTGGGGTATTGATGGTTTAATTTTAGAAATTATGATTACTGTTTTTTTCTCTAATGGAATATCCATTTGGGGGATCATCAGATAATATACTCACAATTTTGGGTTTGATTAATCTCTAAATACAAGATAAATATACAGTTTAACCTATGTGGATCATGTATTTCTATAGATTTTTATTCTAGCTCTTCCATTGTGACCAAGTCTTCTTGAATACTCATTTTTCAAAAAAATGAGTTAGTGGTAAAAAGTTATTAAATAATGAAACTCTACTTAAAAAGTAAGTATATCTCTTTATGTTATTAGTTAATTTCATAAATGAATTCCTCGTCCTTATGAAATGTAAATTAAAAAAAATTGTTTTCCGTTTACTTTTCCTACTGGGAGACTAATGATCGTTTGTCCCAACACAAGTTTGTGATGTTCTTATTGTTAACTTCTTCCTGATCATGATTTCTATTGCTCTCTATCAGAACTTAACACTTAGTTTATCGTCCATATCCTTGTTTTCTTACCTGATCCTAGTATGGGTTATCTTGGGTGACCTTTATACCTCTCTTCTTTTCTTTTAAAGTGATAGTTTTATTGACTCTTTTTCCGATGTGGCACTTTCCATTATATTATCAAGACCAATTAAAAAAATAGCAAGGAAACAATTTATTGAATGAGTGGGGAATGTAACAGCCCAAGATTCCACTATACGTTTCCCTTTGAATAATTCAGTGGCATGCATTGTACGCAACTTTGAGATTTTAACACAACACAACCAATCAAACTATCCGTTATGAATAGTAAGACCTAATTTATGAAATTTTATAAATTCTTTCTCTCAAAATGGACTTCATTTTTGGATTTGCAATATCGAAATTAGCCTAGGGTGAAATTTTGGTACTTTTTGGATAACTTTCATATTTTGATGAATAGTGAAAATTACTAAATTTTAATTAAAAACAACTTTTTTAATCAAAATAATTAATATTGATAAATTATGAATTTGAGTGGTTTTAAAGTATATTTAGAATATATTTTTACCATTTAATTCAATTTTTTTCATTGGACATAATTTCACAATTAAACCAAATATAAATAAGTGCCAATCTCTTGATAGTTATTATCTCTTAAAAACACGCTTTTTGTTTTGACGGCGGGAATTAATTTTAAATTATTTTCTGCCACTTATGTGTTTGGAATTTGGAAAAATGGATTCCATATTTGGAATCAGGATGTTCAAATTGTGTAAATAGGTAACATTTATTTTTGGACATTTTGAATAATTATTTCGTTAAATGTTTTATTCACAATGGTTAAAGGGTAAATCCGGTAAATAAGGGCTAAAAAATAATATTATTATAATAATAAATTACCCAAAAACGTGTCCTAACCATATTTGATGATACATATCCGACCATGGGCATCTTTGGGTCGATTTTGGGACCCCATGGTACCACTTGTAAGTGATAGGGACACTTTATTTTAATTAAGTTAAAATGAATACAAAAATGACACAAGCATATATCTTTTAGAAAAACAATTTTTACATAAGGTTATATATGTTGGATTTTCGACTATAAATATTCATTAGAAATTTAAAAATATTTCCTACATAATGGTAGTTTATTTATAAATTTTAGAAATTAAATAATTCAATTCATTTATGACACAATAGTGATGCAGTAATTACCATAATAGTGAAAAATTAAAATGGTTGATATTGTAGATACCCAAATAAATATAATTGGAGACTTTCTATGAATTAAACTAATTTTATAGGTTATTATGACATGTTATTAATGATTTAAATAACTTTTTTTGAAGTAATAATTCTGTTATGATTTTTACAAAAATCAATTATTGAATAGTGTCAAAATTGACATAAAAGAGTTTTTAAAACAAATATTATATTATTAATAGATATTAAATTCCTAAAAATCTAAGGTTAGGCCAAGATACTTATATCATGATAGGTGTATCATTAATGGACCACTTGGGGGGTCTCTTGGATTTATATAGTACATTTATTAACCATATAATACAAAAATACAAAGAGACATTATAAAAGTGAAACAAATTAACTAAGAGTTAATACTTAAAGATAAGGTTAATATAATGACCCAAAACTATCTAAATTCTATTGGTTGAGTGTTTTTCGACCTATCACCGCCTTAAAATTTAAATAATCCACTTTGGAGCCATTTGAAACCGAATATGAATTTATTATAAAATAATATTTTTAGCTTTTCCAAAGGTGCCCCTCACCCCTCTTATAAAAGGGCACTCACCCTTCTCATTACTTCACACCTTCAAAGCCTTTTGGTTCGGCCAACCCCTACCCAAATACTCTCTAAACTTCCCTCAATACAACCTAGAGCCCTTATTTTGATCATAAATCCAACCTATGGAGCCCTTTTGATCAAATCAAAAGGAAGAACCCGAAGAAGAGGTAATGTTTTTACCACCCTTTTTCAAATTCTTTTCTTCTTCAACTTATTTTTTCTTTCTTATTCCCATTAAAAATTAATGAATCCAGTATCTCTTATATACTGTAATATTATTATAAATATAGTACAACCATATTCAGTATTCTATCCATCCTTTGAATGACATGTCACCATATGTGCGTACGTACGGCTTACCGTCTCCACGTCATGGTGTAATTGTCATTCAATACATTATTATTTGGATGGGTATAATAATGATGTGTAATTCATGTAAATAATAAATATAACATGATAATTATTCTGTCTATATGATATACCATCCAATTATATATTATTTTAACATCCAAATAAGGATATTGTCGTTCGTGCGTATGTACGGACTACCATCTCCACGAACGCGATGAGATTTATTCTCCATCGCATCCATTCAAGTATAATTATCATTTAATTATTTAAAAATAATTTTTAAGGACATGATATCATTATGTATATGAATAATATAAAACCTATCAATGAAAATCATGTCTTATGTATCGAAACATATAAAATAAAACGAGTAAGTTAACACCCGAAACAACGATAATACTAAGATATTATTAACAAATCAATGTTAAAAGATCAAATATGATATCATATTAATGTAAATGATTATTTTATAATTAAATAACAATTGTTTCACCATTATACAGGAGGTTAACCTACCGTTGACCAAGTAAAAAGTACTAAGTAAGGGGTTTCTTATCTCACTTTTAATTCCGTGAGAATTCCATTGTTCACCACTTATTTATTACATGTGGTGTGTGTACCGCCCATGTTTGTATTCATTGTGTAATATACTTTAATTCATGTATATTTACATCATCATTGTATGATCCTTCTTTCATGGGTGTATGTTTCGTAAGTTACCTAATCGATAAGGGAATTTGAAGTTTCAATTTCCATTTATTCGGCTTTACGCATACTTCATTGATTATTTTACTCCACGATTATGTGTAGAACCACTATTCATTTGATTATGTCATAAATTCCACTCCCCTTTCTATGGATATACTTTTGATACACATAATCACTCCATTGATAAATTCTAATGTCATCGGTATGAACTTGATAAGAGTAATTTTAACACAATCTCCATTTGTTGAGTTAAATATCCAAATTCATTGGTATTGTTTTTACAAGAATAGGTGTGAATGTCATCTGATTGATTTACACTAAATATCCAATAATATTGAGTTTATTTATATTTTTCACACATAATTATGTCATTTATTTATCCTTAACCTCAGGATATGGTCTTTATAAGATAATTCATCTCAATTTACATTCCATTGATACTTCTTTGTTGTTATACACCAAATCACTTTTATATGGTGTATATAATTTACTTTGACATAGAATATCATGAATCCCTTTATTCTCATGATATTATAATGTTTTGATTACTCAATTATTTGTATTCAAGTGTCTCTCTTTTGGTTAGAAACTCTAACTAAAATACATTTTTAAGTGTTTTAAAGATTTATTCTTCTAAATATTTCTCATTAATGTCCGTGTTTTTAAAGTGGTTTTAAGAATTTAATTATATGGAAATTAAAGTTTTAAAATTAAAATTACTTTAAAAGTTTCAAAGTAGAATGGGACACTTTGATTCAAAAATCTATTTTTAAATGGCTTCTTGACAAATAGAGTGACTTTTAAATGTTTTCAAGAAAAGGGGGATAATTCTCTCAAATAGTTTTGATGGTTATTTTCATCTATGTCAATATCATTAATTATTATCGATTGAGGTTAATATGATACAATACAATCTTTCATATTGTATCGAATGAGTAATGTTTGACTGTGGGTGTGCTATTTTTATACCATTCATGGTTTGTGGTTAAAGTATTGACATTTCGTATGCTATTTTTAATACGAATGTTTATGTTATGCTTAAACATGTTCATATGAGGAATGCATTGGACGTATTAAGTGACGGGTGGAGCCCTCTATAGCTCCTCGATGCATCGGTAGGTCTCCTGAGACAAACTTGTGTCTTGTAACAAGGCCTTAGCAAAATCTTATTTGTAGTGTTGGCATGAGGCCTTGGCTATGTGGTTATGATAGTCTGGCATTATGCATTCCATAATTATGAAAGTGGTTATTGATATTGCATGTGATTTTTAGACTAGTAGAATATCAATGTGAATAAGTAAATGGCATTATTTCATTTTTCTTTGCTATATTATGCTGCAGATCAAGTTTAAAAGGCTTTTGTTTTAGTTATAAATTGCTTTAAGTGTTTATGCTTATCTATGAAAGATTATGCTATATTGTTATCCTTACTGAGCATCTAAGCTCACCCCTTTCAATGTTTTATCTTTTCCTAGGATGTGAAGAAGTAATTTATGAATGACATGTAGGGATAGTATGAGGGGATATGAAGACAATATGTTGTTGTAGTTTTTTTACCTTATGATGTAATGTAAGACTTATGAATATATCTAGTGTTTCTAAGACTACTAAACTAATCGGTCTTTCGAGACTTGATCCTTTGTGATCATGCCAATGTTATGTAATAATGCACCGACTCCAAGTATCTAGGGTTGGGGTGTTACAATAGGAAATTTCCATAATCCTTTCAAATGATCTGATTCATCCTTCATGTATTGATAATAACCAAATTTAGGGAATTTTTGGATTGATTCATGGTCCTTACCAAAAAATTTGAAATCCTTTGTATAAACATGTATTTTTTTAAGGTAATACCCAATGAACATTTTATGTTTTTAGTGTCATACATTCTTCATGAAATATTATTTTATTATATTAGCATATCTGTTAGTTGACCATGTAGTTCTATAAATCCACCATAAATACATCCACTTCTAGCTTATAAATTAAAAATCTTCAATACATCTTGTAGTGATCTATATTTAGTATAATTGTTATAAAATTATATCTTTTTATTGATGTTTAATATCACAACCATAATTTTATAATCATGAAGGTCATATTTAAGTGCCATTATCATTCTTTACATATGATCTCCATCAACATTTACACTAGTATTAAAATCAAATTATTCATAAATAATTTTATCATCCTAATTAGTATATCCATTTATTTTATTATCACGCCTGGTCCAACATTTATAAATTTTATCAATTCCATGAAAAATAAAATTTTCATCCACCTATTCTAAATGAATTTTTCTTAAATAACAATAATGTAACTTGGAAAAAGGATTATAGGAGGGTATTATTCATGCTCTATTTCAAACATTATGAACTTTTTAACATCAGCCTCATACTCTTTTGACATATGATAGACAACAATCCATTCTTGATTCAAATACGTCTTGTTCGGTTCAAAAAATAATCAATTTGTGGAAAATAATATATAAATACTCATAAGGTATACATAATCAAAGGATAATGTTATTGATAGTTCAAATATGTTAATCTAGCCATTTTAATATTACTGTAAATTACTCTTAAGATCTTATTTTTTATACAAGGGTAATGTAATGGAAATAACCTATAGTGGTTGAAGGGTTATACACTCCACAAAATAAGGAATAATTATTAGATCATTCTTAAGGATTCATTTAAGCTACATGAAACTATTGTTATAATATAATAAGAGTCAAATAATGTGAATTGTGATTGTTTCTAGTGGTGAAAATCATTGAATATAGTGAATTTGTGATATCTATAAAGATACATGAAATATAATTAAATTTTTATGTTTTAAAAAATATAGAGATAAAATATTATCAACCACCTAATTACTAATGGTTTTTATTAAAGATGAAATTATGAAGGATAATAATATTTTTGGTTAGAAAAATTAAAACAATATATGTGTTAAAAAGTTATTTTAGTTATACGAAATTGATTTATCATGACTATAAACATAGAAATAAATTTATGATATCTATTATGAATTAAGATTTCTACTATACCCTACATGATTTCTTCTTAGTCATGTTATAGAAAATATTGGATCTATGCAGAGTTCTTTACATATTTTATGTTGAATTATACATTGAACAATTATAGGTTTCAACAATAGTAAAGAACATCATCATTTTTTATTGGATCAGTACATTATAAGTGGTTTTGGGAATTGTTAATTGTTTGGTACTATTGAAAACACAATAACATGATTCTAGTGTAAACATGTGCTCATTCATAGATGTTCACAATTTACTATTTTCTAGGATAAAAACGAGGTAATTCAAGGATGGTTTCATAAGATTTTCTAGGAGGTGGTCTAATAAGAGAGATAAGTTTATGTTTATTCATTTATCTACATGGTAGGTGGTGGTAAAGGTGGTGTTTATATGATTGGATTATTAGGATCCAGATTTTGATGATATTTTGTTAGATAGTGAAAATGATGATAGGGTCTGATCACTTAGTATTGAGAACCCATCATTATAACAAACTCTTAAATTAAAATACATTAAACTAGAAGTAATAGGTTTTTGTTAGTAAGCTACTGAACATAACTAAACAACAATCTAATTAGAGTATAAAAAATGATTCAAATTGAAATAATTCACATCGGTGGGATGAATTATCAATGGAAATCAATGGAAATGGGCCAGGAGGGGGCCATGATAAATATAAAATGAAAAATAATGAAAGAAACATACTTATTGGGATCAAGGTTGGAATAAATAATGAAGGGATCCTCAAAAGAATTAGTAGGATGAAGAAACTAATATGATTGAAAATTTATTGAATTATGGAACTCTAAATGAATAAGCAGGTCGTTTAATTCAACTTAAAAATATACATACTATGATTTATCCTTATGTTTGTGGATGAAATGAAATATAACACACATCATAGTGGGGACACCAAACTAGACTACCTTTTAGGAAGGATCATGTGAGTGATTCATGTGGTTGGGGTTCCTTATCTGATGTAAGTGACATGAAGAATCATATGAGGAAAATCCATTACAATTGGTGATTAAAACATTTAAAGAGTGGGTTTGCATAAATTTAATTCACACTTTCCCTTTGGATAGTTTATCATCAATTGACGATTGAACATCCCAAATTCAAAAAAAAATTACCATTAAATTTAAAAGTAATTTTCAAAATTTTTCCTTGATCTTATGTGATGTCGATTTTAATAGAATATAATACATAATTTTTTTGGATTAATTAGATCTTATGAGGTTGAGAGGTGAGTTCAGATTCCTTAAAATAAAAAACTGGTAAATACAGATGATGGATTGGTGTTGAGATTGTGGTGATGTTTTCATGGATGGAAAATGGAAGAGGTGATGGTTGTGTGAGGCTTCTATTATGGGGCTCCATAATGGTAAGGGAATGCTGGTGGTATGAAACACAACAAAAGATCTAAAAATGACGAAACAATTAAATATTTCTTAAATATGAGTAAAAATAATCATATTCCTTGAGTTTTGAGTTAAAAACTTCCTGCAAGAAGCATGAGGGGTGTGATTATAGATTTTGGCCTCTGTGGAAGCTTGATTTACATGAAAAAATAGGTTCTGTTAGGGTTGAATTTATAAGATCTGTAGGGGTTTTATCAACACATTACAAAAAGTGCTAATGAAAAATATTTAAAATAAAATGAAAAAATATTAAATGAATATATATTTAAAATTTAAATCATATATAATATTGTTAATGAATATATTATCTCAAAAGCATGAGTGTTGAAAATGTGTTATATTGAATAAAAAATTGTATACTGCATAAATATTATAAAATGGAAACGTTTTATTTTTTATAAAACATATTTAAAAAAAGTAAAAAATTACAAATGTATTTATATATATATATATTTACATAAAGAGGAATAAACACTAAAAATGTAATATTTTATTGAATAAATATGTATAAATAAATATTCAAATATAATGAATTATAAAAAAAATTAAGAAATAATTAACATTATAAGTGAATAAATAATATTAAAATTATTAAATTCTAATGAATAAATATTTATAAATTACAAAAATAATCAAATTAAGAAATATTAAAAAATAATTAATATTTTTAAAGAATATATAATATTATAATTGTATAAATTATAAAAAATATTAAATAGTAATAAATAGTATATATTAAATAAAAATAATAAAAATTGATATAATATAAAAATTAAAAACTTAATATATTAAATATATTATGTTTTTAATTGAAATTATAAAATTAATATTAATAATTTACTAAATTGCATAAATATTATTTGTGTGTTTGTGTTTTTATATAAAAATGAATTAATTCAGTAAATGTGTGTTTGAAATTAATGTCTGTATATATATAACACCAGTTTGATATATTTTAAATTAAACAAAAAATAATAATGACATTACATAATATGTAACATATATGACTCGATTCTAATAAATCAATATTTCTAATTAATAATAAATTTTTATTATATTTCATATTTAAATTATATATCACTCCATAAATGTAAATACATATTTTGTATATAAATCATTTTTAATGAAACCATATATATTGACATATATATATATATATATATATATTTCTATATTAAAAAAATTAAATATATTCATCAATAATTATTTCTAAAAATATAAAAATTGATTAAATTTTTTAAAATATTAAATGTATAAATTTTATAAAATGAATAAATCATTAAAAAATAAATAGAAATTGAAATTATTAATGAATAAATAATATTAAATCAATTAATTATAAATATGTATGACATTTATTTTAAAAATGAATAGCTTAAAAATATTAAAATAATGATTAAAATTTATTAAATATTTAAAATTTTAATAAATTTAATAATAATAGTTAAAAAGAAAATGAATATATATATTAATTATGAAAATTAAAACTGTATTAAAAAATTTAATCTCAAGGAATAATGTTTTATTAATAAATATTAAAATTGAACTGAATTTCAAAAATATTAAGAAAACAGAAATTAAATTAGAATAAAATCCAAAAATAAAATAAATATTAATGAAAAATTTTATAATGAGAATGAATAAATATAGAACATTAATAAGTGTAATTAATATTAAACTAGGAAATATATCCATGGATTTACAGACTAAATTAATGACATTAAAATTATTATTCAAAAGGTAACGTACAAGAAGGGAATTTTCCAAAATATAGAAATTCGCACATCAAAAAAATATATCGATCACAGGGAATCAATTATAGAAATTCTCTCTGGTTCACATGTTCATTGGATATCATCCTCTACCATTTAGGTTCCTACCCCTTCACCACATCATGTCCCATTGAGTGGGTTTATCTTTTTTATCTGATGAAGAATCAAAAGAGATCTTGATATTTGTGGAGTTCCTAAATTTCTAGGAGAGATCCAGAAATTCATTCATTAGATTTGATTTAAATACATATTCAATGATGATTGGTAGTAACTTTTTGACTATCAAATAATCATTGAAGATGAATACATTTGGCTCAATCATAGAGAATGTGACTTCAAGTTGTGAGTAGTACTAGTAAACCACTTCTTTATTGAGGCATTCAATGGGTCTTTTACATTCATAATCTTCTAGAGTTATGATGCTGATACAGTTAACTCATGAAACATCATAATCATCATTAGACGCCTTTCCAAAAAATTCATTAACTTTTCATTTTTTCAATAAAATGTGATGGGAAAGACCACTCAATAGTATTGATTTTAGGATTCTCCATCTGTAGTGGAAGGACTTCTATCGGTTGGTCGCTATGGTTAGCCTGAACTTCTATTAAATATTTTGGAAATTGAACATAAGGATATTAAAACATTGATAATTTGTATTTTCATGGGACAAACAATTTGAATCCCTCCATATCCACCAATATCGTTTACATTGGGTCGTTGATTCATGTATAAGCTTCATGTCATCTATTCTTGAAACCTATGACCACATGGTTATGAAATCAATCCCATAGTCATTGGGAATCCCCTTTGTCATTGAAACAATAACCTTATCCCTGGTTTGTGAAGAAACATTAGACATTGAGTTCAAATGCACTTCAACATCTAGTTTTTCCATGCCTTTGTTGGATCTGGATGTCATTATTCATCCTTAGAGAAGCTGCTAAATAGAATATTGATGAGGATTAACTACATCTTGTGAATCCAAAATCTCATCATTTTATATACCCATTTTATTCTCTTTAAAATCAATCTCATTGTGAATTGAAAACCCACTATTGGTCCCGGGTGTCACGACCCGTCCTCGGGGCCCGTGTTGTGACTACCCGAAGCCCGCCTTCCATAGGCCAGGGGCGGGAGAGTAGCAGAAAAGGAAAAAATTCCAAAGCTGGGAAGGAATTGCCTTTATTAAAAGTAAACACACACTATCATAGTACACAACTGGAAGAAAAAAAAACTAAGCAATATTGTATACAGAAGAAGTGCTGGAAAGTAAGAGGGGCTGTAAAAACAAGTACAATAGTAAAGCACAGGTAAAACTGAAGTAAATACAACTGAAAGGTAAAAAACAGCTCCTGGGTCATCCTGTGGGGTTCCTACCTGATGGGTTGGTATAGATAGCCACCTTATCACTCCACAACCATTGGAATCCTCCATGTACTGACTCGTCGTATGGTCAACCTCCGGGTACCGTCTAGTCCTAGTGCTCTCGGCCTCCATCAGCATTTTCTGCTGTCTGCATCCAACACAATGAGGTGTGGTCATAGCCCATGTCAGGGTGAGTATAACGATACTCAGTATGGACCCCCAAGACCCTCAAGGTCTCACAAAATCCAACTAGTATAACCACAAATTATGAATTCAACGGATAACCCATACTTAGGTATATGCACATACATATACATAAGTTATTTAGAAACCCATCTCAATAATGAGGAAAACACGAAAGTCATTAGCTCAGCTCAAGCCAGTATTTTTATTATCGAAACCATGGCCGGTGAAGTATATAAGTATAGATGATTAGTCGCGAAGCTATATCATATTATTCTGTCAGGAGGCACTATATCTGACCATACGATGTCTGACCCACACAGGATCGATAGGTACTAACCCCTATAATGACCCACATAGGATCTGACCCACACAAGATCAGTATGCACTGACCCACACAGGATCACTGAGCCCTGACCCACACAAGATCTGACCCACACAGGATTGGTATGCGCTAACCCACACATGATTACTGGGCGCTGACCTCCATATGATCTGTCTCCAAACTCCACCTTAGTGCCAGCTACTAGGTTGATGTTTTCTACACGCTCGTCTCCGAGAAGATCCTCTCCATGTGCTATATGTAGATACTCCAACTATCACGTAGTTTTGCATATAAGTATCTCAAAATTCCACCATGTCATAGGGGTATCAACGCAACAGACGGCGTGTCAATCGGACGCCCGGTCTGTGAGTTACAAGTCTTTTAGTCCCGGGGGCCCAGTTGGATTTGTGTACGAACCAACCTGACCATTTCCCAACTATACCCAAACTCCATTGGGTTATTCTCAAAGATACCATCTCTCATTGAGATTACCAGCGCCACTGACGGTTCGTCAAACAGACATCAGGTACCAAAGATATTGCCAAAGTAAGCAAAGGGTCGGTAGTGGGACCGGGGCCAGCCCGACCCAGTCAGAGGGACTCGGCCCAACCCAGTCTAGGCCGACCTAGTTTGGGACAACTTGGACAGACCCGATGGGTCTAACCCAACCCATTGGGCAGGTCATCCTGCTATGTTAGGCCTCGTCCGATGGGCCCCGCCAAGCGGACTGCGAGGGTGGTTCGGCCCGGATGTTGCCACATAGGCGGCTCAAAACAAAGGCTAGGGATGGTTCGTCCAGCACCATGAGGGGCGTGGCTCGGGGGGGTTGACATCCGAGAGGCTAGCGGGTAGGCAGCGCGGGGCACGGGTAGGCTGGCTGGTCACCGGGCAGGCCGCGGGGTGTCGGGCAGGCCGCACGCTGGGCAGGGTGCGGCGGTACCGAGCATGCCATCGGCATGCACTGAGGAGGTGGTATGTGCATCGGGCAGTGCCTGGGTAGCGTTCTGGGGTGCAGGAAGCATGCCAGGGGGTGTTGATCAGGGCAGCAGGGCACCGCGGGTGGGGTGGTTGGCACCGTGCAACGGAGGCCGGGCACTACGGGGCGTTGCTCAAGACGGCAGGCTGCCGCAGGGGGTTCCAGGCAGTGCGGTCTGGGTTCCGAGGGTCAGTATGGTCCATGAGGGATCCGAGCAGGCTGTGTGAGGGCTGAGAATCATGTCGGAGGGGCCGTGGGGTGCACAGGGCAGGCCGTGGGCAGCGCGGCAGTGTTGGCCTCGGGCATCGGTGTGCTGCGGGTGTTGCGTGATTCGCGGAGGTCGTGGGTAACGTGGCTTTTTTTCACCATCTTCGTCATCATCTCCACATTGCCATGCTTTCATGGAGTCATCACAAAAAGAACAACGGAGGGATCAGGACTTGTTGGTTTGGACAGAACCCTCTGCGTTTAGGGTGGTAGCATTGGTTCGTAAGAATGAAGCACAAAAATTCCTCATTCATCGATTTTGAGAGAAAGGAAGAACATAGGTAAAGATAAAACTTATTCAAAAGTAAACCCCTAGCTTTTATTCACCGGTCTTTGTTCGTCGCATCCGCTACACAACTCAAATCTCGAGCTACATTGGCTCGTTGATGATGGTACATGTTAGTAGGATTTGAGGAATGATGTCAAAGATGAAATTTCGTTGACGTTCTTCATGTTCTATGTGGAGGAAGCGTAATCTTCCAAGTGTTGGGTGTCGCGTCAATTTACCAGCACTTCGTCTCTTGGTTATGTCTTCCCAAATCCTCCTCTGAAACTCCCTAGATATATGAGAGGGGGAGAGGTATATAACCATCATTGAATTTATGACAGTTCATTTATAAGGAACCATCCTAAATTCCGACGATGCAGTTACTTAATTTAAAATGGGTGGTCAAGAGAACTAAAAAGCATTGGTTCATAAAATTAATTGATAGAAAATGATTTTATGTTGACACATAGCATTTAATTTCATGTTGACACATAAAATTAATTTGACAAAATTAATTTTATGTTGACAAATAAAATTAATTGAGGGGGTTGGGAGGTTTCCTCCCCCTCCTCATTAACTGGGGGTTAAGCCTCAAGTGGTCCCCACGTCATATCCACTCACTTGTGGTTATGCTCGGGTGGGCCCCACTACCATAACCTCTCATGGGAGGTTAGGGTGTGGTGGTCTCACCTCCCACTCCCAAGAGGAGGTTTTAACCAACAACTACTCACAAGGAAGATTAAAACAAAATAAAGTGTGTACACATTATTTTATAATTTTATTTTATAAAAATCCAACAAATAACATTTATTATCGACTAACTGCCATCGAGGTGAAAGTATCCTTAAGAGAATATTAGCACTGCGAGTTCAACGGTGCCCTCAGATTTCTGATCTGAGTTACCGTTTAGATGTTATGAATTTTACACTAAAATAATTGTCACATAATTATTTTATTTTCGGCCAAAAACTAACTTTCTCTGGTGGCCCATTCTGGCCAAAGATAGTATCTTCTTAAAGAAATCATACTCTCACATGTGCATCGGTGGTCTTGTATTTTTAATTCAAGTTACCATTTGTGAGTTATAAGCATTTGAAAAATAAAATAATTTATTTAATTATTTAATTAATAAATATGCCAATTTTTTGTTTTCTCATAGGAGGCCCACGCCGACTAATCTTAAGTCGCGCCAAGGGTAAACCCACCATCCTGAGCACAACGGTGCCCTCAGATTTTTTGTCCAAGTTATTTTTTAATATTTATTCCACTTTTTCCAGAAAATTGCTTACGCGTGTTTACTTAAGCTTAAAATAAACATTGACGGATCCTTCTGGACACTTCGGTCCTCAGAATCTCGTGCCCTCATATTTCGTTGACTTGTAAAATTCCCATTTAATTAAAAAAATTACATGGAACATCCGGGTCTTTGCATTCTCCCCACCTCAGGGCTCTACATCCCCATAGGCCACAACTCCCAACTAAGGGAACAAGTGGGGGTAATAGGCACACATCTAAGCCTCCTGCTCCCATGTTCTCTCCTGGAGGTTGCCATGATACCCGTGAATGGGAACCAGAGGTATCAACCATCCACGAAGGACCCACTTCTATTGATCCTCAATATCTATTGTAAACGCTGTAAATGTTTCCCCATCATCGAAGCCTAGCTCTCCATGGTCTATGACATGGGAATGGTTGTGCATGTATCTCCACAGCTGGGATACGTGGAACATGGTGTGCACCCAGTGCAACTTTAGTGGAAGAGATAGGCGGTATGCCACCTTGCAAACTCTATTGAGGACCAGAAAAGTTCTGATGAATATTGGAGATAACTTGCCTCCTCGGTGAAATCTCTGTTGACCTCGTCAAGGTGAGACCCGTAGAAAGATGTGGTCGCCATCCTCGAACTCCAGAGGTCTCTGTCTTGTATCCACATATGACTTATGTCTACTCTGTACAATCTTCAACTACTCCTGGATGGCCTACACCTTCTCCGTGTTAGCTCATACCATCTTTGGTCAGTAGGAAGTGGGATGACATGGTGAGTCGGTCGACGATCACCCAAATAGAGTCATGTCCCCTGGATGTATGTGGAAGACATATAACGAAGTCCATTTATTTCTCATAACTCTTCCACTTTGGGACCTATAAAGGATGAAACAAGCCTTTTGGTACCTGATGCTTCCCCGTCACTTGCTGAAAAGTGAGGGTTTGAGTGGAAAACTCTGGTACTTCCTTCTTCACACCTTGCCACTAGTGTTGTCATTGAAGGTCCTGGTACATCTTCGCCACTCCAGTATGTACCTCTAGAGAGGATGTGTGATACTCCCTCAACACTTCCTCCTGAAGTTCCACTAGTACCAAGGTACATCCACTAAAGAGGATGACATGCTCCCCACCTTCATAAAATCCATCAGGTGCCTGCCCTGTGGATATCTGAGCATGTCGCGTCTCGCAGTCAGCGTCTCCATGCTGTGCCTCCAGGACTCGCTGAAGAAGTGGAGGGGTGACTGTAAGAGACTATAGAATGACTGCTCCACCATTATCCACAAAGGATATCTGTAAAGCAGTCAGCTCCCCTGTTGCCTCTCCTAGCAGCTATATACCAGTCCTCCTGCTGAGTGCATCCGCAACAATGTTCCCCTTTCCAGGAGTATAGATGTCATGACCCCCTCCCCACAATGTGTACCCCTCCTGAGATGGAATTGTGATAAGGCAGATAATGACCCCCAGTCTCACCTCCAGTAGGCCCCAGGTTGGCGACTAGCACCGAGGGTATAGTAACACACAAATGGGAGGCATTACCCTCTAAGAGAACACATGAGGAAGAGAGAGATAAGATAGACACCAATCAACTTAAACTCATAACTGGAAATCTAAAAGGAACCCATGTGCACAAATGGAATGTCAAGAAAAAGTACTACAACCAAAAGGGGGAAAACTGCAAGTACCCAAAAGAAAGTAAAGCAACTGCAACCACAATATCGAACAGCTCCTGCAACCCCAAGCTAGTAAAAACCAGCCTGATCTCCAACCTGCTCCTAGTAACCTAAAAATAGTTTATATATACGTAGGGTGAGTATAACAGTATACTCAGTAGGATCCTCCCCAAATCCTCTCATGTAAAAATAATGAAAGCATGTTAAATCATAGTGAACAACAAGTGGAACTAACTCATCACCTAACCGGTATACAAAGTTCCCAACCTCACCATGGCTACTCTCACCAAGTAACGCATAAAAGAATATATCATATAATAAATAATATCAAGGGTACCATGATACTACTTCCCCATAGGTTTGCCTCTTTTCCCCAATGTCACACGTCCTAGGCATCTCTATCCAAAAAGGTTTGCCCGCAGACACCTGGGCGAAGCACCACACCATCCTCACAACCAAAAGTAACCAGGTAGTTTCTAGGAGCCACCAAAGATCGCATAACGTGTATCATATGTCAGGTATTATACATCAAGCCATTACAACCCATACACTGAGTAAGGATCCTCAAGCCATCACAACCTATGCACATTACACCTTTAGTAGTCCATAGGATACTATATCCAGAATATATGTGTGTGATTAACCACAAGACATTACAACCCTCTACACACATATAAGAGGGAAAACTAATCGTTGTGCCTAATGGAACAAGTATCTACCAAGAGAAGAGAGCGGGGCCAATGGGGGTAGTCAGCCATTCATCCTCCCACCGGAATGTTAAGGAAAACACCCCCCAGGGCTCAGAATCCTCGGGTTGTTAGTTAGCCATACTAACAGGGTGGAGTAGCATATAAAAACACAAAAGTACAAAATATACTATATCTAACAACCAAATTATGGGAATAACCTAGTCTTAGACACAACTACAGCTAACGTCTCTCGGACTCCGGGCTGCCACTTATAATACTAGGTATCCTATAAGCACACAACCATTTAAAAAGCATTATTAGATTACTTCATTCCCTTTTTATCAATTCCATTGTATGTTAATTAATTATTTAAACATTAATTTACCATGAACAAATCCACATTTAATTTCATTAGCAACACTCCCAAAGTCAACTATTTCCTTCAACAGTTTTAAAACTCATCATTATGTTCCAAAAACTCCAACCCCATGGGTTAACACTATTTATTCAATTATTCATTACAGAATTACTTTCCCATTTTCCCAGGAATTCTAGAAAAACATTCTATGTTACTAAACACAAGGGGGCTCAACACGGTGATTAGATGTACTACCTTTCGAGTCATTTCCGCCTATAGAAAGAGCGTAGACCCATCCTCCCTTGAGAAGATAAACACGGAAAGCATGTGGCATACCCCACACATCTTCGCCCCTTTCAGGAGAATGGTAAGCAAGACTAGCTTCCTTGAGAAGTGGGGAAAATTAAAGAAAATAAACAACCAAAGAACCAGCAAGAAACCAACAATCACATATTTCCCATTCTATCTACCCTAGTGTCCTCCCTGACACCACAAGCATAAACCGATGCATCTCACCACTCCAAGCATCATCCGCTACCACAACCCAAAAGGCCTCTATGCCCCCACATATCTCAACAACCATACAGAATCACATTATAGCACAAGCACCAAGAAAGAAACCATCACATCAATTTGGATCTTGTCCCTTTAACAGTCAAGAGGTTAACTCATAATTCTTCACATAATTATCAAAAAATAAAATATTTAAACCATCTTGAATTAACAGGTTTATAATTTTTTGGTTCCAACATTGAGAAACCTAACCAGTAAGCTATCACAAAGATTAAACATGCTTACGACGCAAATTTGATTAAGATAAAATTGTAACAGGAACCGGATTCTTTTTCATGCATATTTTTCATTATCCAAACAATTATCAATTAATCCCAATTTACTTTCTTTACCAAATTCCATCAAGAACTAATAGAAAATCATACAAGCATAAATATCACACTATGTAGAAAAACATGAGGCAATAATATAAAATCGATATCGATTTCTTTATCTAGTCAAAATATTTATTATATAAATTCCATTTGTCATCCAGAGTGGTTAAACATGATAACAATATAATTTCATGTTAAAGAAAGAGAAGCAATGAATCCCCTACCTCAAGGTTTTTGACAAGAACCCATTAAAAGAAGAACGCACCAGAAAGCCGGGTTGATTCTCCAAAAACCCGCCTTAGATCTCTCTTCCTAGAAAGATCAAGACCAAAGCTCAACATATTTGGCCTCCACACACATAGATTTTCACATAACGGATGTAGATTTATGAAGTCGGGGGAAGAGAAGAAGTAGATCTAAGTAGGTCTAAGAAACCAAACAATAATGATCACAGACCTCAAGAAATCGTCTTTGATTCGCCAAGAGAAGCCTTTGGATCACCTCCAAAATGCTTGAGAGAGGTTCTCCTACCTTCAAGGGTGAGTAATCCCTATTTATGGATACTTAATAGCTTAAAAGAACCATTTAGAGGAAAAAAAACATAGATCCACAATTTTAGGATCTATGATTAAGTGCCTGTAAGGTTAGTCCGCACGGTTTGACAAATTGTGCACTAACCGTCCGTTAGCTACTACCCTTCCAAACACTCCTCACATGGTTAGTCCGCACGGTTATCCAAACCATGCACTAACCACGCGTTGGACACTACCTCTAACACCAACCTCACACGGTTTAGACGAACCGTGCGCAGCCCGTGTGAAATCTACTGCCCTTTAATATTCCTTAAAAGTCCACCAAAACGCACCCCCAAGTCCCCATGACCTTCCAGAAAAACTCTAACACCACATATTCACAATGTAATGGACTGTAGAGGTCTGGGCCAATACATTAGATACCTCTCAAAACATTCTCGTCCTCGAGAATCGAAAACCCACCTAAAGTGAAAATGAATCAGGGTCTGAACAACCACCCCTCAAGATACCTCTCAAAAGAGAGAAAGACACAAAATCAACAAAGGGAGCTTTCACATACACATGAATGTTTCATAACCACAAAAGTTACAATGATACATGAAGAGAATCAAACATCAAACAACTCTGGGTACTGAACACGCATCTGTGACTCAAGTTCCCAGGTACTCTCCTCCAAGCCACTGTGTCACCACAAGACACAAACTAAGGGAATAGAACATTTGTGAAACACATTATCCTTGAGGTCTTGGATCTCGAAAGGTCGTTCCTCAAAGGTTTCATCATCATCAACATCGATCTCTCCCTAATCAATGATGTGAGAGTCGCCGTGAAGATAACGGCAGAGCTGTGATACAAGGAAATCATCATGTATCAGACTCATCTGAGGGGGAAGTGCTACACGATATGCCACGGCTCCAACACGATCTAACACCTCGAAATTCCCAACAAACCAGGGATAAATCTAACTTCCACGACCAAACCTTCACTTCCCATGACGGGTAGTCACCTTCAGAAACACATGATCCCTAACATTAAACTTTAAGGGCCTCCTTAATTGATCAGCATATGATTTATGACGATCTTGCACAGTCTTTATCCTCTCATGAATCGCCCAAACCATCTCTGTTGTTTTCTGCACAAGTTCTGGTCTGAGAATTGCTGACTCTCCGACCCAATTCCAGCATAATAGAGAATGTAAAAGCCGGCCATACAAGGCTTCAAACGGTGCCCTACCAATGGTGGAGTGAAAAGTATTATTGTAAGCAGACTCCACCAATGGTAAGTGTCTCATCCAGAACATCCAAAATCGAGAACATGAGAGTGTAACATTTCTTCAAGAGTCCAGATGGTTCGCTCTGTCTAACCATCCGTTTGATGATGTAAAGCAGTTCTAAGGCATAGTTTAGAATTTAAATAATGTTAGAGACCTATCCACACTCTACAGTTAAAATGAGAATCTCAATCTTAAATGACCATCCTAGGGACTCCATGAAGTCTCACCACCTCCTCTAGATACTTCCTCGACAAAACATCCATTGATCTTGACTCCTTGATTGCTATAAAGTGGGCCTATTTTGTTAAACAATCCACTACCACCCAAATAGCATCATGTCCTCCCAGAGCTCGAGGTAAACTAGTAACGAATTCCATTGATAAGTCCTCTCACTTCCACTGAGGAATATCTAATGTCTGTAGAAGACCACCAGGAACATGGTGTTCGGCCTTCAACTTCTAGCAGACTAAACATCGATACACAAACTCTGCAACTGCATGCTTCATCCCAGGACACCAAAACTGACTCCTCAAGGATTGGTACATCTTTTTTATTCCAGGATGTACTACTAAAGGTGAAATATGTAACTCTATAAGAACCGTCTCACACATCGACAAAGGGACAAAAGGCCTTCCCTGATACAACACTTAGTGTTGTTCATCTTCTGTCCAACCATCAGGGGCCTCACAACAAACAACTCTGTCTCTCCATACTTCCACCTCTAGATCTCCCTATTGGGACTCTTCCAAATTTTGCATCAGGGATGACTATACCGTCATCTAAAAAAGACAGGCTCTACCCCTAACTTTTCCGATATCATGATGTAATGCTTATAATTCATCCATTACTATCAATATGTCACCAGATTTACACACAGCATCACTACGTGACTTTCGGCACAGCGCATCAGCTACATCATTCCCCTTTCCACGTGTATTCAATATTTTGAAGTCGAATTCCTATAACAACTCCATCCACCGATGTTATCGCATGTTCAAGTCATGCTGGGAGAAAACATACCACAAACTCTTATGATCGGTTAAAACAAAGAAGCACTCACCAATGAGGTAATGTATTCACATCATCAGAGCAAACACCACGGCTTCCAACTCAATATCATTTGTGGCATAGTCGTGTTCATGGGGACGCAACTGCTAAGACCCATAAGAAACAACTGACCTCTATTGCAGGCGAACACAGCCTAACCCCAAATGTGAAGAATCGTAGAAAACATCAAACTGAACTCCATCATCAGGAAGACAAAGGACTGGGGCACTTAATAAATTCTCCTATAGATACTTGATAGCTGTCTGGCACTGATTTTTCCATATGAATGCCTGATCCTTCCTGGTCAAAGCTTTCAAAGGAGTTGCAACTCATGAGAAATTGGCTACGAACCTCTTCTAGTAGCCTGCGAGACCAAGGAATCTTTTCTCTTCAGAAACAATCTTGGGGGTTGTGCAAGACACAACTCCTTATATCATTGATGGATCCAGGTCTAATCACTACTGGGACACAACATTCCCCACAAAATGATAATCTCGAGCCCAAAACTCACACTTCAAAAACTTCCTGAACAGCTGATGTTGGCGAAGAACTCCCAAAATGGCTCGTAGATGCTCTACATGCTCCTCTTCAGATGTGGAATACACAAGGATGTCTTCGATGGAAACTACCACGAACATGTCCCGGAACTCAGAGAACACAGCATTCATCAATCCCATGAATTCCGCTACAACATTCTTTACGCAAAATGGAATTACAACAATCTATTAATGCCCATGATGACAATGGAAAGCAGTCTTCAGAATAGCATCATCCTTCACACGCATCTGATGATATCCTGACCGCAAGTCGATCTTTGAGATTCAACTTGAACCCTTTAGTTTTTCGAATATGTCATCAATATGCAGAAGAGGATTGTGATTCCTTATTGTCACTTTGTTCAAACGATGATAATCCACACACAACTGCAAACTACCATTGGCCTTCTTCACAAACAAAACTGGTGTACCCCATGGTGAAACACTTTTCCGAACAAAACCGCACTGTAACAGACCATCATGCTGCATACGCAGCTCTCGTAATTTAGAAGGGGCCATCCAATATAGAGACATAGAGATAAGAGATTCTCCTGGCTGTTGCTCGATCCCGAATTCAATCTCTCCTCGATGGGGTAAGGCTACAACCTCTTCTAGAACGAAATTATGGTACTCCTCTATGACCCAAGGAAACGCCAACTGCTAACCCTCTAAAGAACTCAGCATCATTTCAGCCATCATGGACGATAAGGATGATACGCGCCTATGACCCATTTGAGGATCTCACTCACCAAAAAAAAACCACTTTCTCTCCATCCGTTCCAATGAAAATGACCTTATTCCTGATGTAATCCACGATATCCTACACCGAATACAACCCATCCATGTGGAGGATGACATCATTTGGTTGAATTCGTAAACATAGGAAATCTCCCCAAGAGTGGTGTTTCCCCAACACTAGCACACAGTCTCTACATACTTCAAAAAATTCATCTCGACCTCTAACTGGCATAGTCAATGCCAAGGGCACTGGAAGCCTCTCAACATCAAGTCCCAAAGCATTGACAAGGGTACATGATATGAAGGATTGTGTCGCTCCTAAATCAAACAAGGCATACACCAAGGTAGAAAACAATCAAAGGGTGCCTTGAACGACATCTGGCTCGTATGGTGCTGACAACGATAGAGCATGAAGCTGACGAAGACCTCCTCCATAGCCTCTCTAACCCTAATGATGACCAACACCATGGTTGTGATCTTCTCTCTGAGGACGGGGAGCATCATGGGGTTTTCCTCTGCCTACCCCATCTACCCTCTGCTAATCTAAAGATGGTGCAACTGGCTGCTGTTGCCTCGGCTGGAACTGCCTCAATGGAGGATCCTGGAGTATAACAACTAGTGCACGATGACCACTCTGAAAGTTTGGGAACTCCCACTACTGATGGCCACGACCATGACAAGAAAAACATGCGCTTGATCCCTTAGCACAGGCCTGAGAGTTGCTTCCTCTAGAGAAAAGAGATGTGAAGGGCTTCGACCTACCCCCGGCAAAACGGAAACTCCTATGCCCTGAAAAACGAGAAACCCAGACTAAAGCCTTGCTTCATGAGGGATCATTAAGATCCCCCTCTCGTGGTGATCTTTTCCTGGCCAAAGTCCTCATGACAACCTCTACCCTCAGCAGCTCCTAAAGATTTGTGTTCATCATAAATGGGGTGACCTGGTGCTGGATCTCTGGATGCAAATCCTCCTCGAAATGCCTTGCCCTAGCCTCCTCATCTGGTAATAGGTCCGAAGCATCTCTTAAAAGGTTCCTGAAACAGAGTCTGAACTCTCTAATAGTAGATCTCCCATGTCGATGGGAAGAAGCTCTTGGGGACTGGAATCCTTCGCAGTTGAGGAAAGGAACTCGACTCTAAACTTGTCTCGGAAGACCTCCAATGAGATCGCTGACACCTCACGATCCCCGAGGAATAGGAACCACCACTGCCTTGCTACTCCACGCAGCATTGTCACAGCTATGGAAACCCTATGCTCATTCCGAGCATGTATCTAACTGAAGCCTATCTCGACCTCCTCCAACCAGTCTTCCATGACTGCATCTAAAACGGAGCCCTCGTACTTCTGCAGACTCTGGCGCTCAAAATCTCAGAGTGTCTTCCTACAAATGTCGTCATAGTAAACCTCTACCCTACGTTGATCTGTTGGAACAGCCTGCAAGACATTTTCTGTGCAAACATGATGAGGACGTCGACCTGGAGCCATACCTGTAAAATAACAAACTGTTATAGCTCTTAAAACCAGAATATGGAAGACTCAACATTAATTAATTTTTTTTTTGTTTTATTCATTTTAGGTTAACCTATCTCAAGGTCTACCCATTCAAACACAGGCACAAGGAAGAATGATGCATGATCCTTTCCTAGGTCTTTACCCTGCAACTAGTATCACATTGTTTAGTAGCCATTGTAATCATAATTGTTCGTAGATCAGATCATAGGGGGGGCCTAAACGCCTATGTATTTTCGGTCTCTAGTGTTTTCCTCAATTGATAAAAATAAATGACACGGTTCCCATACCTACCCATGCAACCTCACATGTGCCTAACTCCAAACTCTATCATATCCCACAACCAGACCTCCAGTACCACTCTGTCACAACCCCCTCACCACAAAGTGTACCCATCCTGAGCTGTAAATGTGAGAAAGGAGATAATGACACCCCGAGTCCCGCCTCCAGTAGGCCCCGGGTTGGCGACTAGCACTGAGGGTATATTAACACAAAAATGGGAGGCATTACCCTATAACAGAACACATGTAGAAGAGAGAGATAAGATAGACACCAATCAACTCCAACTTAGAACTAGATATATAAAAGAAATTCATGTGCACAAATGGAATGTCAAGAAAAAGTTCTACAACCAAAAATGGGAAAAACTACAAGTACCCAAAAGAAAGTAAAACAGCTGCAACCAGAATCCTGAATAGCTCCTGCAACCCCAAGATAGTAGAAACCATCTTGATATCCAACCAGCCCAAGTAACCTGAAAAACAGTTTACATATACGTAGGGTGAGTATAATAGTATACTCAGTAGGATCCTCCCTGAAGCCTCTCATACAAAAATAAAGAATCTATGCTAAATCACAGTGAACAACAAGTGGAACAAACTCGTCACCTAACTGGTATACTAAGTTCCCAACCTCACCAAGGATACTCTCACCAAGTAACACATACAAGAATATATCATATAATTAAGAATATCAAGGGTACCCCGCTACTACTTCCCCACTGGTTTTCCGTTTTTCCCCAACATCGCACGTCCTAAGAATCTCTCTCTAAAAAGGCTTTCCCGCAGACACCCGGGCAAAGCAACACAATCTTCACCTTATGCACCACAAAGGGTTTCCCGTAGACACCTGGGTGAAGCACCACACCATCCTCAAAACCAAAAGTAACCAAGTAGTTTATGGGAGCCACCATAGCTCGTATAACTTGTATCATAAGTTGGGTATTATACCTCAAACCATTGCAGCACATACACTGAGTAAGGATCCTCAATCCATCATAGCCTATACACATTACACCTATAGTAGTCTATAGGATACTATTTCCAGAATATATGTGTGTGAATATCCACAAATCATTACATCCATCTACACACATTTAAGAGGGAAAACTAACCATTGTGCCTAATGGTAGAAGTATCTACTAAGAGAAGAGAGTGGGGTCAAAGGCGGTAGTCATCCATTCATCCTCCCACAGAAATGTTGGGGAAAACACCCCCAGGGCTCAGAATCCCTGGGGAGTCAGTTTCCCTTACTGGTAGGGTAGAGTAGTGTATAGAAACACAAAAAGTACAAAATATTCTATATCTCACAACAACACTATTGGAATAACCTAGTCATTGGAACAACTGCATCTAACATCTCTCGTAATTTGGGATAGCACTTCTAAGACTAGGTATCATATAAGCACACAACCATTTAAAGAAATTTATTATATTACTTCATTCCCTTTTTATCAATTCCACTGTAGGTTAATTAATTATTTATACATTAATTTACCATGAACCAATCCACATTAAATTTCATTAGCAACACACCCAAAGACAACTGTTTCCTTCAACAGTTTTCAACATCATCATTATGTTCCCAAAACTCCAAACCCATGGGTTAACACCATTTATTCAATTATTCATTACAGAATTACTTTCCCATATTCCTAGGCACTCTGGAAAAACATTATACGCTACTAAACATATGGGGGATCAAAACGGTGAGTAGATGTACTACCCATCTTGTCTTTTCTGCCTATAGAAAGAGAATAGACCCATCCTCCCTTGAGAATCTATACACGGAAAGCACGCGGCATACCCCACGGGTCTTCACCCCTTTTGGGAGAACGGTAAGCAAGACCATCTACCCTGATCAGTGGTGAAAAGTAATGAAAATAAACAACCAATGAACCAGCAAGCAACCAAAAATCACATCCATCCCATTCCATCGACCTCGGTTTCCTCCCTGACACCACATGCATAAATTGATGCATCTCGCCAATCCTGGCATCATCCACTGCCACAACCCAAAAGGACTTTATGCCCACACATATCACAAAAACTATCCAAGATCACATCACAACACAAGTAGCAGGAAAGCAACCATCACATCAATTGGGATCTTGGCCTTTTAACAATCAAGAGGGTAACTCAGAACCCTTCAAAGAATTATCAAACAATCAAATATTTAAACCATCTTGAATTAACAAGTTTATAATTCATTGGTTCCAACATCAAGAAAAAAAAACAATAATCTATCACAAAGATTAAACGTTCTTATTATGCCAATTTGATTATCATAAAATTTCAACAAGAACCATATTCGTTTTCGTGCCTCTTTATCCATACCCAAAAAATTATCAATTAATCCCAATTTAAGTTCTTTCCCAATTTCCATCAAGAATGAACAGAAAATCAAGCAGGAATAGATATCACACTATCTACAAAAACATGAGGCAATAACATACAATCAATATCAATTTATTTATCCGGTTAAAATATATATTATTTCAATTCCATTTGTAATCGAGGAGGATTAAAAATTCTAACAATACAATTGCACGTAAAAGGAAGAGAATCAACAAATCCCCTACCTCAAGGTTTTTTATGAAAACCCCAACAACGAAGAACACACAAGAATGTCGGGTTAATTATCCAAAAACCCACCTTAGATATCTCCTCCTAGCAAGATCAAGAGAAAATCTCAACATATTTGGCATCCACAGACTTAGATCCACCCCTAATGGGCGTATATATAAAAAACTGAGGGTAGAGAAGAAGTAGATCTAAGTAGATCTAAGAAAACAAACAAGAACGATCACATAAATCAAAAAACTGGCTTCGATTTGCCAAGATAAGCCTTCAAATCACCTCCAAAATGCTTGGTAGAGGTTCTCCTAACATCAAGGAAGGTTAATCTCGATTTATGGCTACTTAGAAGCTTAAACGAACCATTTAGAGGCAAAAAGAGTTAGATCCACAATTTTAGGATCTTTGATTAAGTGCCCGCATGGTTAGTCCACATGGTTCGACAAAAGATGCATTAGCTACTACCTCTCCAAACACTCCTCACACGGTTAGTCTGTATGGTTGGCCAAATCATGCTCTAACTGTGTGTTAGCCACTTCCTCTAACACTAACCTCGCATGGTTTGGCCACACAGTTTAGACAAACCATGCGCAGAACATGCGAAAGCTACTACCCTTAAATCTTCCTTAAAAGTCCACCCAAACACACCCCCAATTCACCTTGTCTTTCCAGAACACCTCCAACACCACATTTTCACAAAGTAATGGATTGTAGAAGTCTGGGCCATTACAATAGACTATCTCAAAGTCATAGTCCTAGAGGAACTCAAGCCATCACCGCTGTCTCAGGGTCAGGTCCTTCTAAAAGAAGATATACTTGAGACTCTTGTGATAAATGTACATGGTAAAATATCCACCCATAAGATAGTACCTCTACATCTTCAAGGAAAAGACCACTACTTCTAAATACAGCTCATGGGTAGCGCAGTTCTGCTCGTGCTGCCTCAGCTGCCGAGAACCATATGCGATCATTGAATGCTTCGGCATTGGGACACTTCTGAGTCTGGTCCCTAATGCATTGCAGTAAACTATGTACCCTACACCATCCTCTGGAATCCTCATTATGGGGGCACTAGTTAGCCTCTCCCTCTGCACCTGAAAGCTCTGATGGAATCTCTCCGACCACACGAAGGGTTTCCCCTTCTTTCTCAATGCTGATAGTGGTGCAACAACTCTAGAGAAGTCTGGTATGAACCTTCGGTAGTATCCAGCCAAAGCAGACATCCCTTCCCCTTAGGGGGGGGGGTAATCCTAGAAACATCTTTTGAAAAGATGTCCCCATGTTCTGTCGCTCTTGTTTGGAACTGAAAACTCAAAAATCCTGCTTCCACGAGTGTATGGTTGGCCAACTCAAGAGTGATCGGTTTCACCCTCACATGCATGAGTTTGAACTCTACTGCCTAGGTTTCCTTTTCTATGACAAATGAAAACCCCTACCTAACATTGTACATAAACAACAACATCTTTTCCAAATATAGTCAATCGATGTATGAACTGTTGTTGCCCAGTCTATACCCAAACTAACGCCATTAGGCCTCGACGCTTCCCCCAAAGGTTCCAACAGAGACTCTCAACTCAAGTGTCAGATCACACCATTGGTGTAAGTGTGATTTATCAAGTCTCCTTCCAAGGGCATCTCTAGACGTGAGGGTGAAGTCAATGGTTTAACCGAAAACTCTAGGTATTTGACATTATTTGTGGGAGGAATGAATGATTAGTACTTATGTCTATTGATACGACTTCTATTAGTAGACATAGACCATACCTCGAATCATTCCTTGAGCCCTTGGGTCACACTCCATGACTACATACAGCTACTCTCTTCCACTACCCTACAGCTCCCTTATCCTAGTAGGGACTACAAAGGTGGGTGGTTGTAACATGTCAAAATGAAAAACAACTCATGCTGCTCACCAAGCTATGTTTCCACATCTAACACCCTACATATTTATCTATCCCGATCACATCCTCTTCCTGAAACTTCTTGTACGCCAAAGTCTCTGAGACGGGTGCTTGTTTCCTATTTTCCAACTACTAACATTCACTGGTTGTATCCGCTCATCCAAATAACATTCAACCACAAGGGTTATCTCTAGCACCCTAACATATGTAGGAATGCATAGAGGAAAATGTTTTGGCTTGAATGTTTTTAAACAATCCTCGCACAGAGGTCTGAGCACTAAAGTCCTGATTTTACCGTAATCATTGAGTACTGAAAATGATCGGTATGCCTCAATGAATACTCATCCACCGACATGTCATTCGGAAGAAACAGTAGAAGTTGTAGGGAACTCTCAGCCACCTCCTCAAGCCAATCCTCAGCCACCTGGGAGTCAGGCTCACCTCGGAACATGAGGGGTATCTAGTGCTGAAACACATGTAAGGCACTAACCCTACAAGTGTCCTCTATTGGTACCACCGGTAGTGTCTGCTGACCAACGGGAAGTGATATAGCTGGCACCCTGCCTGAAGGTACCTTCTCAGGAAACATTCCACTTACCAAAACCTCATCACTAAGAAGACCCTACACATGGTCACTCATTGAAAAATACTAGTATATAAGATCACCATATGCTCTAATGGTATCTCAAATAGGAGGAAAACTCTAGAAATCGTCTCCATCCACTCCTCTGCTGTCTGGGAATCAGTCTCGCCTCAAAACCTCGGAGGCCTCTACCGCTGGAACTCATGGAATGCGCTCAGTCAGCGTGCACTGTCCACCAGTGCGGCTGGTGGCATCTTCTGCCAAATGAGTGGTGGTGATGCTAGTACACCACTCGAAGGTTCCAACATAGATAGAGGGCCCTACACCGGAGCCTCGTCACTTGGCGGGACGTCATCAAGTACACTCTCGGAACTCCAACTTGCTATCTACGTGGAGGCATCCAGAACAGATGCGACGCGGTCAAATGATTATACCTGGTGAGCCGACCTGGTTGAGTTGACATAAAGAAATCTTTTGAAAACACACATGCAAAAAGTGTTTTCGTGCACTGACTCAGAAATGAGTAGTCAGGGTCCTAGTGTATGGATACGTCAGCCGCCACACCAACATTGGAATCCCTGAACTAAGAACCACACTCAGTACCCTTAACACTATTGCTTCATAGAAAAGAAAGATCAGAGTTCTATGTTTTTCAGTTGAACTGACTCCTATGATATTAATTTGTCACGACTCGTCCTCGGGGCCCATGCCGTGACTACCCCAAGTCCGCCTACCATAGGCCAGGGGCTGGCGACTAGCACCAAAGGTGAAAATTCCAAAGCTAGGATGGAATTTACCTTTGTAAAAAGTAAACACAAACAATCAGGGTACCCAATTGGAAGCAAAACACTAATCCATACTATATACAGAAGAAGAGATGGAAATTAAAAGGGCCATAAATACAAGCCCAACAATAAAGAAAATGTATAATTGAAGTAAATACAACTGAAATGTAAAGAACAGCTCCTGGATCACCCTCTGGGGTTCCTACCTGATGGGTAGGTACAGATGGCCAACTCAGCACTCCACGTCTGTCAGACTCCTCTGTGTACCGACATGTCATATGGTCCATCTCCAGGTACTGTACAGTCCTAGTGCTCTCGGCCTCCATCAGTGATGTCTATCATCTACATCCAACACAATGAGGTATGTGCATAGTCCGTGTAGGGGTGAGAATAATGATACTCAGTAGGGACCTCAAGACCCTCAAGCTCTCACAAAATCCAACTAGGATAACCACAAAGTATGAATTCAACGGATAAACCTTACATAGGTATATTCCCATACATATACTTAAGTTATTTAGTAACCCATCTCAATCATGAGGAAAACACGAAAGACATTGACTCAGGTTAAACTCGGATTTTTATTATCAAAACTGTGGAAGGTTAAGTATAGAAGTAAAGATGATTATTCGCGAAGCTATATCATCTTATTCTATCAATAGGCACTACTTATGACCATACAGAGTCTGACCCACACAGGATCGATATGTACTGACCCCCGCAATGACTCACATAGGATCTGACCCACACAGGATCAGTATGCACTGACCCACACAAGATCGATGAGCACTGACCCAAATAGGATCTGACCCACATAGGATCTATAAGCGTTGACCCACATAGGATCTGACCCACACAGGATTGGTATGTGTTAACCCACACAGGATCGCAGATCACTGACCTCCATATGATCTGTCTCCAACCTCTACCTCACTGCCAGCTACTAGGTCTCTGTTCTCTACACGATCGTCTCTAGGAGGATTCTCTCCACGAGATATAGTTCGACACACTAACTATCACATAGATTTTTGTAGAAGTATTTCAAAGGTCTTCCACATCATAAGGGTCACAACGCAATAGACGGCGCGTCAATCGAACGCCCAGTCTGTGAGTTACTAGCCTGTTAGTCCTGGGGGCTAGTTTGGATTCGTGTATGAACCAAGCTGACCATATCTCAAATATACTCTGAAATCCAGTGGGGTATTCTCAAATGGACCATCTCTCATCGAGATTACTAGTTCCACTGACGGTTCATCAAACGGACATCTGGTGCCAATGAAATGGCCAATGTAAGCAAAGGGTCGGTAGTGGGCCCGGGTCCGGTCCGTCCTAGTCGGACCGACCCAGCCCCACCCCGTCTAGCCTGACCCAGTCTGGGTCCACCCAAACGGACCTGATGGGTCTGACCCAGCCTGTTTGGTGGGTCAGCCCGCTAAGTTAGGCATGTTCCGCTGGGCCTGGCCGAGCGGACTGCGAGGGCGTTTTGACCCAGATGTCGCCACGTAGGCGGCTCATCCCGAAGGCCAGGGCTAGTTCATCCCACACCACGAGGGGTGAGGATCAGGGGGTTAGAAGATGGGAGGCTAGTGGGAAGGCCATGCGGGGTGCAGGCAGGCCGACTGGACACCGGGCTGACCATAGGGGTGCCGGGTAGGGCATCGGGCAGGCCGCAGCAGGGGCCGAGCAGGCGGGCTGCGCGCTGGGCAGGCCTCAAGGGCTCTGGGCAGGCCACTGGCAGGGGCTTCTCAGGGCACGGGTAGCACGCTAGGGTGCAGGCAGCAGGTCGGGGGGTGTCGGGCAAGGCGTCACAGGGGGGGTGTAGCATGGGAAGGGCGTCGGGCAGGGTGGAAGGGCGACGCGGGGGGTGCCCGGCAATGGGGGGAGGGCACCTGGGGGCTCCAAGCAGGGTGGAAGGGCGTCGCGGGGGCACCGGGTAGGCCGTGGTGGGCTCAGGCAGCATACTAGAGGGGCCAGAGAGCGTGCAGGTAGCATGCGGGGCAAGCCGCAGGTATCATGGTCGTGTTCGTCCCGAGGAATCAGTGTGCAGCAGGTGCAGAACAATTCGTGGAGGAAGTGGGAAGCACGACCTTTATTCTCTTTCTTCTTCATCGTCTCCTCATTGCCAAGCCATCATGGAGTCATCACAAAAAGAACAACAGAAGGGTCGGGCCATATTGGTTTTCCCGCATTCTCCACGTTTAGGTTGGTAGCAATTGTCTTGTAAGTATAAAGCACAACAATTCCTCGTTCTTCATTTTTGAGAGAAAGGAAGAACATAGGTAAATATCATACTGTGTCAAAAGTAATCCCCTACCTTTGATTCACCGATATTTGTTCGTCGCATCCACCGCATGTCTCAACTCTTGAGCGGTGTCGGCACATTGACGACGCTCCACAACGGTAGGATTTGAAGATGGAAGTCGTAGAAGAAAACATTTCTGACATTCTTCGTGTTCTTAGTGGAGGATGCGTAATCCTCCAAGTGTTGGGCATCGCGTCACTTTACCAGCTCTTCGTCGCTTGGTGAAGCCGTCCCAAATCCTCCTCCCAAGCTCCCTATATATAGGAGAGGGGGAGAGGTATGTAACCATCATTGAATTTATGATGGTTCATTTATTAGGAACCTTACTAAATTCAGGAGGAGTGGACTTGCAGCCCATTGTACATGACCCTATTATTCATAAAGACATTCCTACATCAGCATTAAAGTCTAACTAGAATTGTCCACCTGAAATTCTGGAAACACCTAAAAAATATAGAATATTCTTCTTATAGTTTTTGTTAAAGAAATTTATGTGTCTCATTTGAATGAACAGGTTATGAAATCCAATCATCCTCCATCCCAAAGTGTCAGAAGATCACGATGGAAGAGTTTCTCAGGAGGATCCAAAAAGAAAAAGGGGAGCTCTAGCTCCAAGAAAAGGTTTTAATGGATTGCAACTTTTGGAACTGTCGGGGAATTGTGAGCCCTGGCACTTTTTCTTCGATTAAAAGATTTATTTTGATACACAAGCCTAAAATTTTTTCTATTGCTGAACCAAATACCAATTTCTCTTTAATGTTTATACATTTATGTGCTTATGGATATAATTATCTAGGTGCTTGAAAAATTGAGTCATCTATTGAATATTTGTGGATGTTTTACAATGACTCTTTACAAAATGTCTGTCTTTTAACCAATACAGAGAAAATGTTAACCTGTAAATTTTCTCTTGATGGTAGGAATAATATTTGTACGATGATATATGCTAAAAATAGATATCAAGATCGCAGGTCCCTTCGGAAGGATCTTGTGAATTCCTCCCTTAACACTCATGATCCCTAGTTTGTATTAGGTGATTTTAATTCTATACATACCTTAATGAAAAAATTGGTCTCTCTTTCTCCCCCATTTCATCGATAGAATTTAGAAGTTCAATTGATAATTGCAATCTCTTTGAGAATAATGTCACTGGCGCCAATTACACGTGGTACAAAACACACTACAATAGGGTTGTCGCTAGAAAACTGGATAGATCTTTTGCCAACTATGAGGCTCTAGACTTTTGGGACACTATCTCTAGCATCACCTTACCCAAGATTAATTCTGATCATCATCCTATCCTTTTCAGTATGATATCTAAAATGTTTAAAACCATTCATGCTTTTAGATTTAACAACGCTTGGCCTTCAGGCTTAGATTGGTCTACTATCATAAAAAAATTGACGGGAGTCTATGAGTCATAACAAAGACGCTTTTTCCTACATTACTAAATTAAAACACCTTAAAAATGCCTTAAGGGTTGGTACAACACGAAATACAAGCAAATGGACAATGAAATATCTATCCTGGAAAAAGATCTATCCCCAATTCAAAAAAAACTCTACTTGCTCTGACTTTTCTATTGACCCTAAAGATGAAGTCAAAACTGCTCTTAAACTGAACTCTCTTCTTGTTCTAAAAAACAACATTAGTAAACAAGTTTTTAAAGCCAAATGGATTTCGAATGGTGAGAGAAATACTATGTTTTATAACTCTCTTCAAATAATGAGGAAGGTTTGTCGTCCCCTCGCCTTCCTCAAAGACAACGACAACCTTCTGGAAACAGAGGACATTACTACTCATGTGGTCAGCTATTTTGAAAATATTTTTAATAGACCAAACATTAATAAAAAAATTTTCCCTGAGGTCATTCTGATCCTGGTGAATAAAGAGGATAACCTCTCTCTTCTAAGCATCCCTCTTGACCAACAAGTCAAAGACAATGTTTTCAGCCTCAACCCTGATAGTGCCCCGGGCCCTAATAGTTTTAATAATTGTTTTTTCAACATCGCTAGGATGTTGTTAATATTGATGTGTGCAATATTGTGAAATCATTATTCTTTAATGGGTCTCTCCCTAATGGTCTTAATGCTCAATTCCTTACTTTAATTTCTAATGTTGACAATGCTTATGAAATTCATCTTTTCCAGCCTATTGCGATTATTAACTCTCTCTATAAAATTATCACTAAACTGATAGCCAACAAACTTTCTTCTCTTTGTAGAAAAATATCTCATGGAATAAATTTGGTTTTATAAATGGAAGGAACATCTAAGATTGAATCTGTCTTACTTCGGTATGTACCAACACTTTGAACAAAGCTAACAGAGGAGGTAATGTTTCTATTAAACTTTATATTAAGAAATCTTTTAACACCATTGACTGGAGTTTTATTTTCAATATTTTGGAAGCCTTTGGTTTTAGCGACATTTTCATTAGTAGAATCAATTCCCTGTTCTATTTGGTCTTTATTTCTGTTCTGGTGAATGGATCTCCAAAGGGTTATTTTAAATTTACCAAGGTTTTCAGACAAGGTGATCCTTTATCTGCACTCACAGTTTTCATAGCTGATGATTATATTAGTATGCTTCTCACCAATCTGGTTAATCAGAATAATCTTAAACCTATTCAGTCGGCTAGAAACTTAAGTGGTCCTACGCATCTTTTTTATGCCGATGACATCATTATTTTCATAAAAGGAGATAAAAAAATTGTCCAAAATCTTAAAAAGGCCTTGAACCATTATAAAGATATCTCCAGTCAATCCATTAGCTGGGGGAAATATTTTGTTTTCTTTGGAAAATGTTTTTCCCCTAACAAAAAAAATGATATCGTCAATTGTCTCAATATCAAGGAAGAAACTCTCCGCTTCAACTATCATGGGGTTCCTACTTTTTGGGGAAGCCCTAAATCCATTTTTTCCCATCATTGTTGATCAAATGATCAGCAAGATCTCCTCCTGGAAGGGAAAACCCCTCTCCATGGTGGGAAGGATCTATTTGGTGAAATCTAATATTGTGTCGAAGATGGTCTGCTCTCTGGTGATCTATAAATGGCCAATTGGTCCTTTAAAAAAAATTAATGTTTACATCACGAATTTTATTTGGACTGGTAGCATTCCAGAAAGGAAACTTGTGACCATTCTGTGGGCTACCTGTTGCAAACCATTAGATAAAGGTGGTATTGGTATTAAAAATATTCGGCACTTTAATGATGCTCTTCAAGATAATATCAGCTAGAGATTGATTAATAACATCTCTGATTCCATCGCCTTCCTTAAAATTAGATTTAATGACAAACTCAGAAAAGGCAATTTGAACTATATCCAATCATCCATCTGGACCTCCATTAAACATTATTATTCTTAAATTATGGTCGACTCTAGGTGGATGGTTAGTTTAGACACATCCATTAATATTTGGTTAGATAACTGGATTTGAGCTCCTCTTATCACTAAGTTACCTGATAAATCCAATCCGGTTAATAAAATTTGTACTGTTAAAGATATCATGTTATCTGGTGGTTACGACCTTCCTGATAACATCATTCAGATTATTTATAATTATCCCTATTCTAATGATGATTTTCTTAATTGGGAACCTGCATCGAATGGGATCCTTGACTCAAAAAAAATTTATGATCATAATTTTACTAATTCGGATCATAGCTTTGTTGGGTTAAATCTCATTAATAAGAACTAGATTAAGCCCTTGAGGATTAATCATGTCTAGAGTATTGCCCATAATCGTGTTCCCATGGAGGTTTGTATTCAATATTTCGAAATACAACTTTGTTCTAAATGTCATTTTTTCCATCAACATAGGGTAGATGATAACCATCTTTTTGTCGTGTGCTACAGCTTCAGTGCTTTGGAATTATATTAGTGACTTGTTTGGTTGCATATGGTTACATTATAATTCAATTAGTACTCAAATAAAGTATTTTGGGGAGCTAAATTCTTCACAGAAAATCAAAAATCTCTTCTTAGTAGCAGTGGCGGAGCTACTATATGTGATTTGGTATGATCAGAATGACATTATTCACAACAAAATACTCATTCAACATTAATGCAGGTCATACGTGAATCTGCATGGCCATCAAGGATGCTGCTTCTATTCAAAAATCCTATTGTGACAACTCTGATAGTGATTTTGAGATTCTTCATCGGCTCAGAGTTGATGGGATCTACAGGAAACTGAAATGCACCTTTGAATTTTTCTAGAAAAACCCGCTCCCAGGATGGATTAAACATAATGTTGATGGAGCTTTCAAAGGAAATCCTAGACCTTCTGGTTATAGAGTGATATTTCGAGATTCTAATGGCAGATGTCATGGATGTTTCTTTTGAAACTGTGGTTCGGCATTGTCCTTGCAGGTGGAAATTATGGGTGTGATTTGCATTGTTGACTTCATCAGGAAAAAGGGCTGGAACAACATCTGGATCGAAAGTGACTCATCCACTGTTGTTCAAGCTATATGGAATGGGGATATACATTTAGCATGGCCACTCACTACTCTCTGGATGATATTCATATCATCTCTCATGGAAATTAACTACATTTCCACACACACCTATCAAGAGGAAAACAAGGTTGTTTATAGTCTGGCTAATACGGGTATCAGCCAAGTTCTCACTTGGAAGGAGGTTATGCCTATAAACCTTCTTTCTCATTATGAAAGGGATTGTAAAAAATCCCCTTACTTCAGAATCATGTAACCCCCATTCCCTTTTGTAATAATAATTTTTGTCTTGGTCATTGACTGAGCCACCACCTCATTTATAAAATTTAATTTCACATTGACACATAAAATTAATATGACAGTAATAAATTTTATGTTGACACCTAAATTTAATTGAGAGAGGTCGTGTGGTTTCCTCACCCTCCCCATTAATTGGGGGGTTAAGCCTCGCATGGTCCGCACTTCATAACCTCTCATGGGTGCTTATTCATGGGTGGGCCCCAATACCATAACCTCTCATGGGAGGTTAGGGTGTGGTGGTCCCACCTATGACTCCCAAGCCAAGGTTTTAAACATCAACTACTAACATGGAATCTTAAAACAAAATAAAGTGTAGTAAACATTATTTTATTATATTATTTTATAAAAATAAAAAAACTATCTTTTATTATCGACTAACTGTCATCAAGGTGAAAGTCTCCTTAAGTGAACATCGGCGCTGCGAGTTCAGTAGTGCCCTTGGTTTTCTGATCTGAGTTAAAGTTTAGAAGTTATGAATTTTACAATAAAATAATTGTCACTGAATTATTTTATTTCCGGCTAAAAACTAAGTTTCTCTGGTTTCATGTGCCGGCCAAAGTTAGTATCTTCTTAAAGAAAGAATACTCTCACGAGTTGAGCTGTGATCTCATATTTTTAATCCGAGTTACCTTTTGTTAATTATATGCATTTGAAAAATATAATAATTTTTTAAATTATTTTATTTGCAATTATGCCATTTTATGTTTTTATCATAGGAGGCCCACATCGATAGATCTCAAGTCTCTCCAAGGGTAAACCCGCCATCCTGAGCACAATGGTGCCCTTAGATTTCAGATCCATGTTACCATTTAAGATTTATTCGACTTTTTCAAGAAAATTTCTTACGAGTGTTAAGCTAAGATTAACAAAAACTTCGACTGATCATTATAGGAACTCCGGTCCTCGGAATCGTACACCGTCAGAATTCATGGACCTGAAAATTTACCATTTAATTAAAACAAATTACATGGAAATTCTGATTATTTACACCGGGAGCCTCCAATGTGGATGAAAATTAATTTTCCTCACCCATTTTCTCAGGCCTTTCACCAGCATGTGCTGAAAAGATAGTAATAGGACCATCTCATTGTTCATTAAAAAAGATTGGTTTCGTACCATGCTCAAAATATTTCCCTAACTCTTGTGACTGATCATCTCGAGAGATAGATGGATTCCCACAAGTAATTAGATTCAAAATATCATTCTTTATAAAGCATATTGTTCTTCATTCCACAAATTGAGGAAGGCACAAAAATAGACCTCCTATAGCACATCATATCATGGAAAATTAACTTAAAATCCATAAAAAAAAAATCAAGGGACCGTCCCATATTCAATATTCAATTCAATATCCATGTAATCTATTGAATGAAAAACTTTTTCAACCAAGGTAGAACACAAAACATTCTCCAAGAGGAACCAGGTGTAATGGGTAAATCTTCCATGTTACATTCATTTGTCTAATTTTATCATGAACCCAATGGATAATGCAATATCAAATAATATCTTATGGTGCCGAAGAAGCTAGTTCAATCCATACACCCTTAATGACAATTGAACATATGTATTACCTATCTCCAATAGTTTGAAACTCAAGCCACAATCCCTTTTGTGAAAAATTCTAGGATTGAGATAAATTGATCACAAGCCCCATGATATCAATTTCAGGTTTTTAGAGGGGAAGAGAACATGGAATAATCCTTTCCCTAATGAAAAAACCTCATGTTTGAGAATCCCTATATATTTGACAACCTCTTATTTAAATCCCTGATTTTCTATGGTTTTGAACCCCAGGGAAAAAAGAGACAAGCAACAGTGGAGTGCTTACCAATCTCAAGTGGCTCTAAGATAGCATCTAGATCAACCTTAACATGGGAGATTTTACCTTTCCATGGAATGCCTCTGGTGACTGATCCATTAATGAGAGAGAAATACTATCACACATCATATTCAAAAAAAAATTATTTTGGGCCTTCCCTAAGAAACATTCTATGACTGTAATACAGTGCCAACAACCATTTCATAGTCAAAATGACCTTCATGTAAGAAAGATGCATACCTAATATATCGATCTTGGGCATCCATAATGGGAGAACCATAATTTCTATACAAGCTAGAGTGATAAACTCTTGCGGGCTGCATCCGCCCTTGAATATGTTATAAATTTTATAGATTACTAAAAAATCATTGTTAAAATGATAGTTATTACATATTAATTATATACATTAAAACAATATTAACAAAATTAAATGTTAATGAATTCAAATTTATAAATTAATTATTCCGATGGATAAAATTTAAAAAATATATTATACAAAGAAAAATTTAAAATGAATAAAATTAAAAATATTAAATAATAATTTAGACTATTAATGAATAAATTGTATCAAAAAATGAATGAATTATAGAAATATTTTTTCACTAAGTGTCTTTCTATATTAGGTATGTATATATTTGTCTGAGATTAATTTAACACAAGTTTGATATATGTGAATTATCGTTGTATTAAGAACAAGTTAATTGTAAATCAATAAATTTAAATAAATATTAAAATTGAATAAGATTTAAATAAAAATATAAAACAAATAAAATTTAAAAATGAATAAATTTAATATATATATATATATTAATAAATTAATAAATAGTAAATATGAAATATAAATATAAAAACTTAATAAAATGTAATAATTTGAAAAATAAAATACGAAATACGAAATACGAATAAATAAAAATCTAAAATATTAGTATTTATAATTAAATATTATTGTATGTATTTGTCTCTATAAAATTGAATTAATTTTGTATAAGAACATGAAAAATTATTGTTTGATATATTAAGTGTAACTAGTTTAGTTAATTTTATTTAATATAAAATTAAATATTTATTATTTTATAAATATATAAAATTAAAATAACTACTCACATTGATAAAAAAAATATTTTTAAATGTCTCTTAATCTTAATAAATTAGTATTTTTTTATTAATATTAATTTTTATTTAAATTATAGACCATTTTAACTAAATATATTATATAAATATACGGTTTAAAATAATTTAATATTAGAAAAATAAATTTTATCAAAATTAAATTTTTACATATATATATATATATATATACATATCAATATATATATCTATAAGAAATATGTTTTTAAATTATAGTTATTTTTTATTTTATAGGACATTTTTAATGAAATATCTTATATATCGTTTATAAATATTTATTTAGTGAAATATAAATCGAATTTAATCTTGAATATTATTTATTTATCAAAAAAATATATTTATATATTAATATATGATTTTTAATGATATACTTTTTATAAATATACCTTCTGTCATCACGGATATAGGGTATCTTTTTCAATTTTTTTATATAGTTCTTGAAAAGGGTATCATTGTTTATCACTACTTTTATAGTATTGAGAAAAAATATATTTTCATTAAAATCTTGACTGTGCATAATGATTTAATATAATAACATCAACTAATGAAAATTAACATGAATATAGTAATAATATTTCAAAAATCAAAAACAATTATAACATAATATAGTATATATATAATGATAATAGTTTAATTACTTATTTTTATATATGAATATAATATATATAGAATTATTTTGTTTATTTTCAAATAATAAATGTATGATTGGTTCTTCTATATAATGAATGGTGTTTTTTTAAAAAATTAAATAATATTTTTTATTTTATTATCGAAATGAATATAAATGTTTATGAATGAAAAAAATACGTATATAAACAATTATTATTAAAGAATAAGAGTTATTCAATCTATAAAAAATAAATTACATGACATGATAATTACCCAATCCCAATTCAGGCATTTCTACAACATAAGAAAATTTAAATATCATGGAATAAGTTGTTTAATTTGATAATGATGATTACAGTAAGGGTCTTACACTAAGGGTAAAAAAGGATAAGAAATATGCTAAAATGGAGATATCAAAAACCACCTCTAGTTAAGATATTGATAATGAAATACAAACTCATCCAAGTTTACACCTAAAAATAAACACTCAAACCTTAATACAATTATCTTTTTTATTACCCATTTATATGGAGAACCATTCATTAAACCATTTATTTCCATTATATTAAACATTTATATTGTATTATGTAAAAATTATAAAATCATTTATGTTAGGAAAGCACATAACGTGGATGCAGATTTCAATGGAGGTTTGCTTCCCACCCCAATCAATCCCCCTCCCACCAACCACTTCCTACATTTCTTAATAAAAGTGGAGTGCAGCCCTCCCTTGGTTGTGTGGGAGACCCTTGAGAGATATTAACACAGAAATTTACTAATAAAATTTACATCTCTCTTATATTTTTCCCCATTCTCAATAATTCATTTCTCTCTATTTTTATTATTCATTTTCATAACATGTTATCAGAACAAATTCACAAAAAAGCAAAAAAGTAGTTTTTATTATTTTAAGCCATACTCTCACCACATAGTTAGATGATTCAAAATATTCATGTTTTCATATTAAATCATATTCTCACCATATGTTTGGATAGATATAAATATTTATTGAATACTATTAATCAACAACAAGATTGGAAGAATTATGTAATTTATTTAGATACAATAATAAAGGTCAGATTACTGCATGTTCGGATAGTTTTAATTTAATTATTTTACACTACCGAGTTGGATGATCTAATTAATAAATAAGCACATGTGAGAGTTTTCTAATGATTAATGTAATGTATTTATTTATTTACTTCAAACCCGACTTAACTTATTTATTAAGTGATTATAAATGTATATTTATATATTTTTTAATAAATAACAATAATATCCCTCTTTTAATGATTAAATACAATTTTTATTTGTTTTATTTTTTTAGTCCAAATGTAAACTATGAAGGAATCCTTATTTTTATTAATAATTAATTTTTTACCTCACTAATAGTTATCAACATATCAAATCTTATGAGAATAAAATTTACCACTCCTGAAATTATCAGAAATAATTACATCTCATGGACAGTAGATATTGAAATTCATCTTAAATAAATAGAACTCTCAGAAACAATTATGCTTGTACACCATCCAAAATAAAGAAAATAAGATGATCATTTTTATAATACTTCTTTATTAGGGATTTAAAATTGAGAACCTCATATAAAGTCATCTATGTAAGCTTACAAAGATTTCGAAAGCATGGTGTGAACATAAAAAAGAGTATGTTTTTCTAATGTCCTTGGACAAATGTAATGCTTTATTCTTCCGGGAAAATTAAAGGTTTAGTGATTAAAATAATAACATGTATTGAATTGTATCATAGTTAATGTACTAGTTTTATTCCATTACTTATGTCGATATGCTTTAAAATACAAATATTATGTTTCGAAAATCTCACAATGCCCTATAATAGTAACATTACATATATGGTTATAAAAAATATATTTATCAAATAATATCATTACTTTTAGTATATATGAATAATGATATTTTGATTAAAAATAATTAGTCTCATCTTACTGGTTTAATAGAATAATTTCCTGAATAAAATTCCAATTTTTCTAAAAAAAATCATAGAAGAAGTCAGGGATGTGATTCTTGTCATGGATGTGGTCTTGGGGGTTGGTATAGCTAAGTATGTTTTCATGACCATGGCTATGATCATAATGAATATCAGAATCAAATAAATATCATCACAATATCTATGAGTAATCATAAAGATTCCTACTATCGGTCTCATTCTTATAGAAAATTGTCCAGAGTTTTCCAATCCCTGGGGTATCATTCTAATCTCATTAAATCATATATTTTATTAAAGAATAATAAACCACAAATTTTTAAGACAACATATTAAGGTAAAAAAATTAGTTCGATTATGAAAAGAATCAAAATGCATTAAATTATGATTTCACTTTTCTTAAAGTTGGTAATTTTTCATTTGAACATGATAAGATAACATCCAGAAGCAATTAATCAAATTATAATGATATGCTACATTTTTTTATATGCTATATATTATTGACGTGGTATTATTTTAATTTCAAAAAAAAAATTTAGGATATTATTTTATTTTCCTTGAAGAATTAAAATGTATTTTTTAAAATAGAATATATATATATATATTCCTATTTTGTTGTGTAAAATGTATAAAATTCTATAAAAAAATATATTTTTAACTCGTAATGCTAAAAGACCAATTTTTAATACTATTTCGGGTCATATATATAATATAGAAGGAACTAGTAAATCGAGATTTTTATTTTTATAATGATGAAAATTTATTTATAGGATATGAATTGTTTTTCCCAAAGTTGAATATAAAATTTTATTGATTGAATGATATATTACAACATAGGTTGGATATCAAAAATATAACCAAATAAATGAAATATACATGTAAATTATCTTTAATAAATTTGTAAAATGTTATGTACTTTAAAAACTAAAAAAATTATCATCCAGATATCAATTTATATATATATATATATATAATTATACCACACGTAGTACTAAATAATTGACAAAAATATTTTAATTTTTTGGAATGAATGATTACATCATCATTTTTTAGGAATGGTGTGAAAAATAATTAAATGTTCTCATAGACCTTAAATAAATGTCTATAGGATATCTCCCCTAAGAAAAATTACATGATAAGCATTTTCTCTTGGAAAACTAAATATCAAACCATCACAATATAAAATTAAGGAAGAAATTACAACATTTCTTAAATAGATTCAAGGTGATATATGTGGACCAATTCATTTATCATGTTTTAAATTTAAAAATTTTATGGTATTAATTGGTGCATCATCATAATGGTCACATATATGTTTTCTACTAAAACGTAAAGTATAATTTTCAGGATTTCCTAAAAAAGTTGTTAAATTTATAAAATAATTCCTTCATTCTGTCATCATGAAAGAATGGATTGGTAATTCTGGATAATTTACCTATGAAGTCTAAGCATTGCGTCCAAGATAAAATGCCACATTACCTCATACATACCTTATCATATGCAGGAGTCTACTAAAAATAAGAAAGGTTTAATGCCTATCAATGGGGAGATTATACCCACTGTACTATGTCATCGAGTAGATAATAATAAAAAATGATTATAACAACAATAAATAAATATATTATTAGAGTACATGTGAAAAATAATGATGTAATTCATATAAAAATAGCTACCAAAGTGGTAAGCCTTTCTAGAATGTAACCATCAGATAATTAAATTATCAAATAAATAAACATATGTAAAGTCCTCCAATGCCCATCATAGTTCCCTAAAATCATTGTACTTTTCTTCTTAGCTATGCATCATATGACCCTTTCACTTCATCGAGTCATTGATAATGAAATATACAAGTTTACTAAATTTCTTGTGTACAATGTGAGTATAATACATAATATAAAAATGACTCTTAACATTAGTGAATAAGATATAAAAGCTTATTACATGATCATAAACAATGTTCTGATGTAATATAAAATATATCACATAATAATAATATGTATTCTAGGTCCACGGTGATTGGCTCTAATTTCGTCGGCTATAACGACCATGAATTTTATCAATGAAATTTCCATTCTTATTTCATAAAACACATAAATCATATAAAGAAACCAATAAAATAATTATTCTCTTAAATTTATAATGATACATTAGTCAACTAATAATCCAATTATAATGAAAAATATTACCGTGGTACAACAAATAGAAAACAATATGATAAGAATGGGAAAATATTGATTTGCTCGATCCAAAAGTGTAACCACACTCAAAAAAAATCTATATAAATAAAACATAATTTTAATAAAAAAAATATTAATTTGTAAGATTAATGTATATAACCATGAGATAAAATAAAAGGGTTAATGAAATAAGAGGTATTTATTGATATTAAAGAACATATACCATTAGAATAGTAACATGACCATTGGAATAGTAATCGGACCATTAGAAATTGTAATCTTTCCATTAGAATAGTAAAATAAACTATAAAAGTATAAACAAAAAATCATTCATATAAATGTAAATATGATATATTTATATCATCGAATAAGTAAATAAAAGTTTTCAAAAAGATAAATTAACTTTTAGTATTTTTATATAATCTAAATGATTATGTAAATATTTATAATTATTATAATGATTTAAAATAAATTTTATTTTAATAATATTTTTCTTAAATTAATATTTTATTATTTTATAATTATATTAAAACATAATGATAACTTAATTAATTTTTCAAAGTGTCAAAAAATTTATTATAACATTAAAATATATTATTTTTTAATAAATTATTAATTAATTTAAAAATTGAATTTAGCATATTTAGAATTTTTTCATAAAATGGATTCCATTTTTGAAATATAAATTTTAAAAATGGTTTTGGGTGAATTTTTAGAATTTTTTTATAATATTTGAATTTTTTGGTGTGTAGTGAAATATGGTAATTTAAGTTAGTTAACACTAGAAATTATATAAATGAAATTTTGAGTCATGGTTGAGTCAGGGAGTAGATAAGTACCCATTCTCTCAAAGTCACATAATCTAGTTTCTGTATGTTTTCATAGTGATTGTCACTATTAATAATCATGATCCAAGATATTCAAAAAAATGAATAAAATAATAAAAACCACCCCTCTCCTCTCCATATAGATAAAACCCCTCACCACACCTTATCACCATATAAGACTTTTATCTTGGAAATAATCTTCCTAATTCCTTCCAAAATAACTTCCTCACATCCAAGACCTTCTAGTATCAACAAATTACAAAGCCCAGGTTCCATAAAGATGTTCTCAGGGAGGGATCATTCAAGATGTAAAATCCAAAATCCTATTCTTTTAATTTCTTTTATTTTCATATCCTCGCCAACACAACCTATCCAAAGAATCATGATAAATATATTTTAATATATATACTATAAATTTAGTGGTTTAATATAATATACATCATAAAATCTCTTAACTTCTTCTTTTATTCCAAAAATGAAAAAATTGTCCAAGATATGTCGGTTCACCCCCTTCATGGAGGAAAAGTTTTAATTTTTCATTACCACCATCATGTCTATTAATAAAACCAATATTATGGTTAAACCAGATATTAATATTTATATTATAACATATTTAATGTTCAAAAACAAATATATAAACATAATATTCAATAAAATGAAACTAGTTCGTGATGGTCGAATAAACCACAAATAATGAAATAAACAATTATCATCGGCATTTTATTAACTGAATCATCTCCATAACTGAAGAAACATATATATGGGATCATATATTATTATATATTTTCATTAATATCATACAATTTCACTTTTGGAGAATTATTCCCTTTTAGGAATAACTTCCATAATTTTACACAACTAAAATGACCATGAAACCCTGAAACAAACACTCTCAAAACAACAAAATTAAAAGAATAATTAATTAAAATGTTAATAAATGAAAATAATATAATTAAAATAAATAAAATAAATGTATATTATGTTCATAATTATTATATCAACTAATATAATTTTATTATCCAATGTATTAAGTGTGAGTGCAGAGTGCATTCAGACACATGGTAAAGGTCTCTCCAAACCACAAAATTACCTTTGGGATAAAATTTATCCTTCTTTTACCCAATTTAATAAATTATTTTTATCATATTATTCTCTAATATTATGTGTGTATAATTGTATCATCCCTCCCTATATCCCACTCAGCAGTTCCCCGAGATTATTTCCAGAAGTCCTCAAGCATGCCTACCAAAATGCCAGAGGCTACCGATTAACAGCAAGGGGCTAGGGTTTGTCCATGGGGAAACTATAACCTCATATATTAGAGTGATCACAATAGAAAATTTAGATGACAAATATGAAAAATTAACTACATTCAGTATTGGAGGTGGAGTATTTAAACCATGAAATAAGTAATCAAGAAGAGACTAAAATAAATATTAGATGATGGTGATGATAATGATAATGATGGTATACAAAATGACTACATAAGGAATAGGGGATACCGAAATATTCCACATGTTATAAAAAATAATATGAAGACCATATATTATAATAAATAGAATCTAGACCATAAGATTGGTCCCCAATAACCATACTCCATCCTAAATCTACAAATCAACCTAGCATCGAAAGCCACACACTTTCCTTTAACAAAGACAGCAATCATGAGGTCTGCATGGGTACCAATGGATGCATTTATAGGTTTTGAGATACAATATCAATAGTCAACCAAAATGTTATTTAGATTAATCCATTTCTTGTAATAAATAAAGGATTATTGTTCAAAAATTTCTAAATATAGTTAAATAAATAAATGAATAAATAATTACTTTGGACCGAGTTATTAAATAGACACCCAACCGATACCACCCACTTCGGCCTGAGATGGGTGTCTAAACCAAGGTACCTATACAAGTGTTAATGTATGTTTATTGATCATAGTATATTATGAAACCAAGGTACGCATAGCCCAATCATGTTTTTTGGCTTAGCGGTCACATTTCCATGTTATTATACAAATGTGCTCATAATATAAATTAAATATATTTAGTATGACACAAGAATTAAAGTCCATTAAATCTAATTTTGGATACCTAATACCATCCATGCTGGTCAATAAATAATCCCATGTGTCTCCATATAAATCCCTGGTATTTTCAATGCCACAGAGTCCATCCAAGGTGACCCATAACAGTGTCCCTTGTATCACTCATGGGATGGTGAACTCTGAGTCTGTACCAATTATATCATAGAGGGGACCAAGTATCACCATAGGCATGGAATATAGACATTTCAAAGGATTCCATGCACATTTCCTCCCCTATGCAAATTGTGTCACTCACAGGTGCATTAAATCTACCGAGATATCCCATTCATGGTGAGCCAAATAATATCTCCTAGAATGTAAAGTAGATACAAAAAAACCTTGTGAGTATATACACGGTGTCCTTAATTCAGAAACAATGTTCTCTCCCATCCCATATTTAGTTATTCATTACAAACAAAGAACATATCACAGGGAATTATATATACAATTACATGACATCAATAATTATTTCCATATGACATGATAAACATGCTAGCCAAATTATGCAATTTAAACCAATCAATTATGGCACAAATTATGAAGAAAAGGCACAATGCATCAAATATGACTAAGTCATGACCATACGGATGAAAAACATATTATTTATAAGGTACATGAAATGGAAAAAATGTAAATAGTTGACATAATGCATTAAAAAAATCTCATGTATAAAGCATAGAACAGGGAATAAATGTAATGCAATGAAATATAGAATAAAACATGTGTCCAATCTATATGAATGAATCATATATCATTTCCAAGTGGTCTATCCCGTGGATCATAATTCGTATTAATTAAATTTATAAACTTATTTCATTTCATAGGGAGTAACACACACACAAATGGTGGTAAAAAACTAAATGCATGGGAAGTTAGGCTATTAAGATGGGAACACCCAATGGGGTGGCCAAAAATATAGAAAACTCAGGAATGGATTTCACTATTTTTTGAGGTCACAAATGTCATTAAAAACAATTTAAATTAGTTTTTTAAGCATATTTATCCCATGGAAGGAAGGTTCTAATGCATGGAACAATGGAAAAACATTTAAAAAGTGATGAAATAATTGGGGAAGACCTAAGCCCGGTACCATGTTACAGTATCACTCCACTCATCATTTTTCTGATGCATGATTCGATCTAGAATGGGATAAAATGAAAAAGTAATCTAATTCCCTAAAAATAGGGGAAAATAGGTCACACCTAAATAATGCAATGGGGTATTGGAGAAACTTGAAATAGAAAGGATGAGATCAAAGAGCTTTACTCTAAATTACTATTGATTTTGAGGGTGAGTGATTTGGATGATGAGCATGTGAGATATCTCAAATCCTTTGGAGGAGGAGAAGATGAAGCTTCATGTATGATGGAGGAAAATATCACTAGAGGTAAAAAGAGTGTGAAGTTAGGTTGTGTTAAAACATTATAGAGGAGAAAATTTTTAATTCCACAACATGGAATGGGGTGAATCTTTTTTCCGCATGGTTGGACAAATAGTGTCAAAAACATGCATTATATTATACACCAAGGGGATCCCTTCACAACTTAGTGCACAATTTGTAAAATGATGCGCATCCCATGCCAAAAGGATTTTTCATGGGTGTATGCAATCTCCTACATACTTGCACCATGGGTTGCACAATTGTATAAAAACCATTCATCCTATAACACCCCTCTATCTATATGAGCATGGATAGAAAAATTATGCATGTTGGGATTCATGGTTAGGGGAAACATCTGCGTTAGGATGCACATTTTATATTAACCGTGTGGCGTAGTATTATACTTTATGTTTTGGGGCTCTGGGCTCTGAACGTGGCTTGGATACCCCCAAGACCTCGTTGAATCACTTAGTAATTATTAATAGGATGAGGAAAACAATTTCAACCCAAAAAAATAGTCTGTACCATTTAGAAAAGTTGTGGTGTTACAACCTCCCCTCTTTAATAAATCCCAACCCCTAGTTGCCTTTCTGAGGGTAGTAAGACGTCATCATGGAAATGTTTCAGTCACTATGCACTTACACTATCTTATCTCTCCTAGGACTCATCCGAAAAATTATCCATGATTCAATAGCACCTAGACTTGATGATCTGACCTACCATTGAAATCCTTACCTCTCCTCTCAAGGATATGTTCCAGATACTCCTCATATATTGTATTTGCCTCCATCACGACATCTATAAGATTAATTAAAGAATATCCATCATCATGATACCATTATGTCGTTGATTTATCCTGAACCTAAGGATATAGTCTTTATAAGAGAATTCATCTCAATTTACATTCCATTGATACTTCTTTGTTGTTATACACCAAATCACTTTTATATGGTGTATATAATGTACTTTGACATAGTATATCATGAAATCCTTTATTCTCATGATATTATAATGTTTTTACTACCTCAATTATTTGTATTAATGTGTCACTCTTTTGGTTAGAAATTCTAACTAAAATACATTTCTAAGTGTTTTAAATATTTATTCATCTAAATATTTCTCATTAATGTCCATGTTTTAAAAATGGTTTTAAGAATTTATTTACATGTACATTAAATTTTTAAAATTAAAATTACTTTTAAAAGTTTCAAAGTTGTATGGGACACTTTGATTCAAAAATCTATTTTTAAATGGCTTCTTGACAAATAGTGTGACTTTTAAATGTTTTCATGAAACGGGGGATAATTCTCTCAAATAGTTTTGATGGTTATTTTCATCTATGTCAATATCATTAATTATTATTGATTGAGGTTAATATGATACAATAATATCTTTCATATTGTATTTAATGAGTTATGTTTGACTGTGGGTGTGATATTTTTATACCATTCATGGTTTGTGGTTAAAGTATTGACATTTCGTATGCTAGTTTTAATACGAATGTTTATGTTATGTTTAAACATGTTCATATGAGGAATGAATTGGACTTAGTATGTGACGGGTGGAGCCCGCTATAACTCCTAATGCATCGGTAGGTCTAATGAGACAAACTAGTTTCTTGGAACAAGGCCTTGGAAAAATCTTATTTGTAGTCTTGGCATGAGGCCTTGGCTATGTGGTTATGATAGTCTGGCATTATGCATTCCATCATTATGAAAGTGGTTATTGATATTTCATGTGATTGTTCGACTAGTAGAATATCCATGTGAATAAGTAAATGGAATTATTTCATTTTATCTTTTCCATATTATGCTGAAGATCAAGTTTAAAAGGCTTTTGTTTTAGTTATAAACTTCTTTAAGTGTTTATGCTTATCTACAAAAGATTCTGCTATATTGTTATCCTTACTGAGCATCTGAGCTCACCCCTTTCAATGTTTTATCATTTCCCAGGATGTGAAGAAGTAATTTATGAATGACTTGAAGGGATAGTATGAGGGGATATGAAGAAAGGATGTTGTTGTAGTTTTTTTATCTTATGATGTAATGTAAGACTTATGAATATATCTAGTGTTTACAGGACTACTAAACTAATCGGTCTTTCGAGACATGATCCTTTGTGATCATGCCAATGTTATGTAATAATGCACCGACTCTAGGTATCTTGGGTTGGGGCATTATAGCTGGTATCAGAGAAAGTTTAGTACAAACCTAGGAATCTAGATTTAGATAAACTTTTATTAGAGCACGTAGACCTAAGATGAACATTGAGGATTAGTATAGAAGAACTTCATAAAATTTTGGTATTGTAGAGATTTTGTGTGTTTTCCGAGAAATACATCCCTGTCTGGATACGAGCAGGTAGAGGCAGCTCCGACACAGATGTACCTAGGGTAAAAACCCGAAAACACCATTTTGAGCTAGACTCGAATAGGAATTGGTGCATGACAATGGGCCTTGCTGCACTATTGGTTACATCACTCTGAGGGGATATGCTTAGGATAATTTACATTTTTTTTACAAACCAATTTGAAGTATTAAATATATAAGATGAGAGTAAATGACCTTGGTTAATCCTAATGTGTTTCAAATTGAGAATATAGTGACATGTTAATCTCTAAATGATTTTATGACTACTGTTACTCACACAATACTTTCAGGTTTTAGTCAATGGCTGGATTCCAAGGAAGTCATAGTGACATTGAGAATGATGTACAAGGTGGGAATCGTGGTGGCAATGAGCAACAAAATGGAATGTTGATAGGCGTAAAGGATATTGTCTTTATTCCAAATCAATTTTCCAAAAATATTATCAAATATATATATATTAACCAATTCCCAGACTCAAAAAAAAGAGAAAGGTGATGAATGATAAGAGCTCCAACTGTGGAGACCATGGAGAAAGGAATACTCAATTTCCATCATACAGGAAATGTGGAAGGAGACACCCAGGAAAGTGTCTCAATGGGAAAAAGAAATGCTTTACGTGCGGGAAGGAAGGACATAAAGTGAAGAGTTGCTAAAGAAAAATGAAGAGTACTATGGAAGAAGATAAAAATGGTCCCAAGAAACCATTTACAGTCATTTTCTGTAAACGTAGGGGACCTGGCCATTACCCGAGTGAATTCCATATTCTATAGGATATTTTCTTGGTCAAAGAAGAAGCTATGTGGAAATAAATGGTTGGATAAATGTTTAAAAGTATTAGTGCTCTTTGTTGATGGGTTTACTTTGGAATAATTTTCTCTTGTATTTTTGACCCTGCAGTTTTCCATGTCAGAATGATATTTGAGGAAGAATTATCTTTTCTCTTGCGGATATAATTATAAATAACCATTTGGTTTTATATGATCGTTGGGTTTGATTCAATTATAATTTATTATAATTTGGGATGAAAATGCCAGGTATGAGATAAGATTTGTGGTTAAATTATGTTATGGTTATTTCGAGAAATTTATCTCATTTTGGTAATGTTATAATATATAGTTTTTGAAAAAGGACAACACGCAGACCGTGTGACAACCCGTCGCTTCAGAAAATGCTGTGGGAATCAAACCCACAACCAATGTGAGATTGGGACTTATCACCTACCACTGGACTACGTGAAGTCCCTGGTTAGTGTGACTACGATTTTTAGTAAAATGATTTTATTGATCAATAATAATTTGATTTGGGATCTTGTGTCTTATCAAATGAATACCCTTAGTATAGGAAAATGATTTGGTGATTAAGTGATAAATGTTATTTTGGAAGTTGTTTTCTTTGTTGTGAACACTATATGGCCAAGGAAAATAGAATATTATGGGATTTCTTTTGAGGAGTAATGGTGGATTTTTATCTATGTTTTTATTGTGGATTTAGAGTGATTTGGGTTATTTATGGAAATGATTAGGTTAATTACTTTTAAGTATGTGACTTTAAGAGTAATTAATGTCATTTGGAGAAACAATTTAACATGGAAGACTACATTCTTATATGTTTTGGGTTTCAATATTATTTTGGATTATATTGAAGGATTTTAAGGACAATTGATTATTAAATTGTGTTTATTTAACTTTGGGGTATTGATGGTTTAATTTTAGAAATTATGATTAGTGTTTTTTTCTCTAATGGAATATCAATTTGGGGGATCATCAGATAACATACTAACAATTTTGGTTTTGATTAATCTCTAAATACAAGTTAAATATATAGTTTATCCTACGTGGATCATGTATTTCTATAGATGTTTATTCTAGCTCTTCCATTGTGACCAAGTCTTCTTGAATACTCATTTTTCAAAAAAATGAGTTAGTGGTAAAAAGTTATTAAAGAATGAAACTCTACTTAAAAAGTACGTATATCTCTTTATGTTCTTAGTTAATATCATAAATGAATTCCTCGTCCTTATGAAATGTAAATTAAAAAAAATTGTTTTCCGTTTACTTTTCCTACTGGGAGACTAATGATCGTTTGTCCCAACACAAGTTTGTGATTTTATTATTGTTAACTTTCTCTTGATCATGATTTATATCGCTCTGCATCAGCACATAACACTTAGTTTATCGTCCATATCCTTGTTTTCCTACCTGGAATCCTAGTATGGGTTATCTTGGGTGACCTTTATACCTCTCTTCTTTTCTTTTAAAGTGATGGTTTTATTGACTCTTTTTCCGATGTGGGACATTCCATTATATTCTCAAGCCCAATTCAAAAAAATAGAAAGGAAACAATTTATTTAAGGATGGGAGAATGTAACAGCCCAAGATTCCACTATATGTTTCCCTTTGAATAATGCAATGGCGTGCATTGTACACAACTTTGAGATTCTAACACAACACAACCAATCAAACTATCCGTTATGAATAGTAATACCTAATTTATGAAATTTTATAAATTCTATCTCTCAAAATGGACTTCATTTTTGGATTCAGAATATCGAAATTAGCCTAGGGTGAAATTTTGGTACTTTTCGGATAACTTTCATATTTAGATGAATAGTGAAAATTACTAAATTTTAATTAAAAAAAACTTTTTTAATCAAAATAATTAATATTGATAAATTATGAATTTGAATGGTTTTAAAGTATATTTAGAATATATTTTTACCATTTAATTCAATTTTTTTCATTGGACATAATTTCACAATTAAACCAAACATAAACAGGTGCCAATCTCTTGATAGTTATTATCTCTTAAAAACACGCTTTTTGTTTTGACGGCGGGAATTAATTTTAAATTACTTTCTGCCACTTCTGTTTTTTGAATTTGGAAAAATGGATTCCATATTTGGAATCAGGATGTTCAAATTGTGTAAATAGGTAACTTTTATTTTTGGACATTTTGAATAATTACTTCGTTAAATGTTTTATTTACAATGGTTAAAGGGTAAATCCGGTAAATAATGGTTAAAAAATAATATTATAATAATAATAAATTACCCAAAAACGTGTCCTAACCTTATTGGATGATACATATACGACCATGGGCATCTTTGGGTCTCTTTTGGGACCCCATGGTACCACTTGTAAGTGATAGGGACACTTTATTTAAATTAAGTTAAAATGAATACAAAAATGACACAAGCATATATCTTTTAGAAAAACAATTTTTACATAGGGTTATATATGTTGGATGTTAGACTATAAATATTCCTTAGAAAGTTAAAAGGATTTCCTACATAATGGTATTTTATTTATAAATTTTATACATTAAATAATTCAATTTATTTATGACACAATGGTGATGCAGTAATTACCATAATAGTGAAACATTAAAATGATTGACATTGTAGATACCCAAATAAATATAATTTGAGACTTTCTATGAATTAAACTAATTTTATAGGTTATTATGACATGTTATTAATGATTTAAATAACTTTTTTTGAATTAATCATTCTGTTATGATTTTTAAAAAAATCAATTATTGAATAGTGTCAAAATTGACATAAAAGAGTTTTTAAAACAAATATTATAATATTAATTGATATTAAATTTCTAAAAATCCAAGGTTGGGCCAAGAGACTTATATCATGATAGTTGTATCATTAATGGACCACTTGGGGGTCTCTTGGATGTATATAGTACATTTATTAACCATATAATATAAAAATACAAAGAGACATTATAAAAGTGAAACAAATTAACTAAGAGTTAATACTTAAAGATAAGGTTAATATAATGACCCAAACCTGTCTAAATTCTATTGGTTGAGTGTTTTTCGACTTATCCCCACCTTAAACTTTAAATAATCTACTTTGGAGCCATTTTAAACAGAATATGAATTTATTATAAAATAATATTTTTAGCTTTACCAAAGGTGCCCCTCACCCCTCTTATAAAAGGGCACTCACCCTTCTCATTACTTCACACCTTAAAAGCCTTTTTGGTTAGGCCAACCCCTGCCCAAATACACTCTAAACTTCCCTCACTACAACCTAGAGCCCTTATTTTGATGAAAAATCCAACCTATGGAGCCATTTTCATCAAATCAAAAGGAATAACCTGAAGAAGAGGTAATGTTTTTACCAACCTTTTCAAATTCTTTTCTTCTTCAACTTCTTCTTTCTTTCTTATTCCCATTCTAAATTAATTAATACAGTATCTCTTATATACTGTAATATTATTATAAATATATTACAACCATATTCAGTATTCTATCCATCCTTTGAATGACATGTCACCATATGTGCGTACGTACGGCTTACCGTCTCCACGTCGTGGTGTAATTGTCATTCAATAAATTATTTTTTGGATGGGTATAATAATGATGTGTAATTCATGTAAATAATAAATATAACATGATAATTATTCTTTCTATATGATATAACATCCAATTATATATCATTTTAACATCAAAATAATGATATTGTCGCTCGTGCGTACGTACGGACTACCGTCTCCACGAACGCGATGAGATTCATTCTCCATCATATCCATTAAAGTATAACTATCATTTCATTATTGAAAATTAATGTTTAAAGACTTGATATAATTATGTATATGAATAATATACAACCTATCATTGAAAAGAATTTCTTATGTATCAAAACATATAAAAGAAAATGAGTAAGTTAACACCCGAAACAACGATAATACTAAGATATTATTAACAAATCAATGTTAAAAGATCATATATGATATCATATTAAAGTAAATGATTCTTGTATAATTAAATAACAATTATCTCACCATTATACAGGAGGTTAAACTACCGTTGACCGAGGAAAAATTACAAAGTAAGGGGTTTCTTATCTCACTTTTAATTCCGTGAGAATTCCATTGTTCACCACGTATTTATTACATGTGGTGTGTGTACTGCCCATGTCTGTATTCATTGTGTAATATACATTAATTCATGTATATTTACATCATCATTGTATGATACTTCTTTCATGGGTGTATGTTTCGTAAGTTTCCTAATCGATATGGGAATTTGAAGTTTCAATTTTCATTTATTCGGCTTTACGCATACTTCATTGATTATTTTACTCCACGATTATGTGTAGAATCACTATTCATTTGATTATGTCATAAATTCCACTCCCCTTTATATGGATATACGTTTGATACACATAATCACTCCATTGATAAATTCTTAATTCATCGGTATGAACTTGATAAGAGTAATTTTAACACAATCTCCATTTGTTGAGTTAAATATCGAAATTCATTGGTATTGTTTTTACAAGAATAGGTGTGAATGTCATCTGATTGATTTACACTAAATATCCTATCATATTGAGTGTATTTATATTTTTCACACATAATTATTTCGTTTATTTATCCTTAACCTCAGGATATGGTCTTTATAAGAGAATTCATCTCAATTTACATTCCATTGATACTTCTTTGTTGTTATACACCAAATCACTTTTATATGGTGTATATAATTTACTTTGACATAGTATATCATGAATCCCATTATTCTGATGATATTATAAAGTTTTTATTACCTCAATTATTTGTATTCAAGTGTCTCTCTTTTGGTTAGAAACTCTAACTAAAATACATTTTTAAGTGTTTTAAAGATTTATTCTTCTAAATATTTCTCATTAATGTCCATGTTTTTAAAGTGGTTTTAAGAATTTATTTATATGGACATTAAAGTTTTAAAATTAAAATTACTTTTAAAAGTTTCAAAGTGGAATGGGAAACTTTGATTCAAAAATCTATTTTTAAATGGCTTCTTGACAAATAGTGTGACTTTTAAATGTTTTCAAGAAAAGGGGGATAATTCTCTCAAATAGTTTTGATGGTTATTTTCATCTATGTCAATATCATTAATTATTATCGATTGAGGTTAATATGATATAATATAATCCTTCATATTGTATCGAATGAGTAATGTTTGACTGTTGGTGTGCTATTTTTATACCATTCATGGTTTGTGGTTAAAGTATTGTCATTTCGTATGCTAGTTTTAATACGAATGTTTATGTTATGATTAAACATGTTCATATGAGGAATGCATTGGACTTAGTAAGTGACGGGTGGAGCCCTCTATAGCTCCTCGATGCATCGGTAGGTCTCCTGAGACAAACATGTGTCTTGTAACAAGGCCTTAGAAAAATCTTATTTGTAGTGTTGGCACGAGGCCTTGGCTATGTGGTTATGATAGTCTGGCATTATGCATTCCATCATTATGAAAGTGGTTATTGATATTGCATGTGATTGTTCGACTAGTAGAATATCCATGTGAATAAGTAAATGGCATTATTTAATTTTATCTTTGCCATATTATGCTACAGATCAAGTTTAAAAGGCTTTTGTTTTAGTTATAAATTGCTTTAAGTGTTTATGCTTATCTACGAAAGATTCTTCTATATTGTTATCCTTACTGAGCATCTGTGCTCACCCCTTTCAGTGTTTTATCTTTTCCCAGGATGTGAAGAAGTAATTTATGAATGACCTGCAGGGATAGTATGAGGGGATATGAAGACAAGATGTTTTTGTAGTTTTTTTTACCTTATGATGTAATGTAAGACTTATGAATATATCTAGTGTTTCCAAGACTACTAAACTAATCGGTCTTTCGAAACTTGATCCTTTGTGATCATGCCAATGTTATGTAATAATGCACCTACTCCAAGTATCTAGGGTTGGGGTGTTACAATAGGAAATTTCCATAATCCTTTCAAATGATCTGATTCATCTTTCATGTATTGATAATAACCAAATTTAGGGCATTTTTGGATTGATTCATGGTCCTTACCAAAAAATTTGAAATCCTTTGTATAAACTTGTATTTTTTTAAGGTAATACCCAATGAACATTGTATGTTTTTGGTGTCATACATTCTTCATGAAAGATTATTTTATTATATTAGCATATCAGTTAGTTGACCATGTAGTTCTATAAATCCACCATAAATACATACACTTCTAGCTTATAAATTAAAAATCTTCAATACATCTTGTAGTGTTCTATATTTAGTATAATTGTTATAAAATTATATCTTTTTATTGATGTTTAATATCACAACCATCATTTTATAATCATGAAGGTCATCTTGAAGTTCCATTATCATTCTTTACATATGATCTCCATCAACATTTACACTAGTATTCAAATCGAATTATTCATAAATAATTTTATCATCCTAATTAGTATATCCATTTATTTTATTATCACGCCTGGTCCAACATTTATAAATTTTATCAATTCCATGAAAAATAAAATTTTCATCCACCTATTATAAATGAATTTTTCTTAAATAACAATAATGTAACTTGGAAAAAGGATTTTAGGAGGGTAGTATTCATGCTCTATTTCAAACATTATGAAATCTTTAACATCAGCCTCATACTCTTTTGACATATGATAGACAAAAATCCATTCTTGAATCAAATACATCTTGTTCGGTTCAAAAAATAATTAATTTGGGGAAAATAATATATAAATACACATAAGGTATACATAATCATAGGATAAAGTTATTGATAGTTCAAATTTGTTAATCCAGCCATTTTAATATTACTGTAAATTACTCTTAACAGGTTATTTTTTATACAAGGGTAATGTAATGGAAATAACCTATAACGGTTGAAGGGTTATACACTCCACAAAATAAGGAATAATTATTAGATCATTCTTAAGGATTCATTTAAGCTACATGAAACTATTGTTATAATATAATAAGAGTCAAATAATGTGAATTGTGATTTTTTCTAGTGGTGAAAATCATTGAATATAGTGAATTTGTGATATCAATAAAGATACATGAAATATAATTAAATTTTTATGTTTTAAAAAATATAGAGATAAAATATTATCAACCACCTAATTACTAATGGTTTTTATTCAAGATGAAATTATGAAGGATAATGATATTTGTGGTTAGAAAAACTAAAACAATTTATGTGTTAAAAAGTTATTTTATTTATAAGAAATTGATTTATCGTGACTATAAACATAGAAATAAATTTATGATATCTATTATGAATTAAGATTTCTACTATACCCTACATGATTTATTCTTAGTCATGTTATAGAACATATTGGATCTATGCAGAGTTCATTACATATTTTATGTTGAATTATACATTGAACAATTATAGGTTTCAACAATAGTAAAGAACATCATCATTTTTTATTAGATCAGTACATTATAAGTGGTGTTGGGAATTGTAAATTGTTTGGTACTATTGAAAACACAATAACATGATTCTAGTGTAAACATGTGCTCATTCATAGATGTTCACAATTTACTATTTTCTAGGATAAAAACGAGGTAATTCAAGGATGGTTTCATAAGCTTTTCTAGGAGGTGGTCTAATAAGAGAGATAAGTTTATGTTTATTCATTTATCTACACGGTAGGTGGTGGTATAGGTGGTGTTTATATGATTGGATTTTTAGGATCCAGATTTTGATGATATTTTGTTAGATAGTGAAAATGTTGATTGGGTCTGATCACTTAGTATTGAGAACCCATCATTATAACAAACTCTTAAATTAAAATACATTAAACTAGAAGTAATAGGTTTTTGTTAGTAAGCTACTGAACATAACTAAAGAACAATCTAATTAGAGTATAAAAAATGATTCAAATTGAAATAATTCACATCGGTGGGATGAATTATCAATGGAAATCAATGGAAATGGGGCCAGGAGGGGGCCATGATAAATATAAAATGAAAAATAATGAATGAAACATACTTATTGGGATCAAGGTTGGAATAAATAATGAAGGGATCCTCAAAAGAATTAGTAGGATGAAGAAACTAATATGATTGAAAATTTATTGAATTATGGAACTCTAAATGAAGAAGCAGGTTGGTTAATTCAACTTAAAAATATACATACTATGATTTATCCTTATGTTTGTGGATGAAATGAAATATAACACACATCATAGTGGGGACACCAAAATAGACTACCTTTTAGGAAGGATCATGTGAGTGATTCATGTGGTTGGGGTTCTTTATCTGATGTAAGTGACATGAACAATCATATGAGGAAAATCCATTACAATAGGTGATTAAAACATTTAAAAAGTGGGTTTGAATAAATTTAATTCACACTTTCCCTTTGGATAGTTGATCATCAATTGACGATTGAACATCCCAAATACAAAAAAAACCATTAAATTTAAAAGTAATTTTCAAATTTTTTCCTTGATCTTATGTGATGTAGATTTTACTAGAATATAATACATAATTTTTTTTGGATTAATTAGATCTTATGAGGGTGAGAGGTGAGTTCAGATTCCTTAACATAAAAAACTGGTAAATACAGATAATGGATTGGTGTTGAGATTGTGGTGATGTTTTCATGGATGGAAAATGGAAGAGGTTATGGTTGTGTGAGGCTTCTATTATAGGGCTCCATAATGGTAAGGGAATGCTGGTGGTATGACACACAACAAAAGATCTAAAAATGACAAAACAATTAAATATTTCTTAAATATGAGTAAAAATAATCATATTCCTTGAGTTTTGAGTTAAAAACTTCCTACAAGAAGCATGAGGGGTGTGATGATAGATTTTGGCCTATGTGGAAGCTTGATTTACATGAAAAAATAGGTTCTGTTAGGGTTGAATTTATAAGATCTGTAGGGGTTTTATCAACACATTACAAAAAGTGCTAATGAAAAATATTTAAAATAAAATGAAAAAATATTAAAACAATATATATTTAAAATTTAAATCATATATAATATTGTTAATGAATATATTATCTCAAAAGCATGAGTGTTAAAAATGTGTTATATTGAATAAAAAATTGTATACTGCATAAATATTATAAAATGGAAACGTTTTATTTTTTATAAAACATATTTAAAAAAAGTAAAAAAGTACAAATTTATATATATATATATATATATTTACATAAAGAATAATAAACACTAAAAATGTAACATTTTATTGAATAAATATGTATAAATAAATATTAAAATATAATGAATTATAAAAAAAATTAAGAAATAATTAACATTATAAGTGAATAAATAATATTAAAATTATTATATTCTAATGAATAAATATTTATAAATTACAAAAATAATCAAATTAAAAAATATTAAAAAATAATTAATATTTTTAAAGAATATATAATATTATAATTGTATAAATTATAAAAAATATTAAATAGTAATCAATAGTATTTATTAAATAAAAATAATAAAAATTGATATAATATATAAATTAAAAACTTAATATATTAAATATATTATGTTTTTAATAGAAATTATAAAATTAATATTAATAATTTAGTAAATTGCATAAATATTATTTGTGTGTTTGTGTTTTTATATAAAAATGAATTAATTTAGTAAATGTGTGTTTGAAATTAATGTGTGTATATATATAACACTAGTTTGATATATTTTAAATTAAAAAAAATAATGAAATTACATAATATGTAACATATATGACTCGATTCTAATAAATCAATATTTCTAATTAATAATAAATTTTTATTATATTTCATATTTAAATTATATATCACTTAATAAATGTAAATACATATTTTGTATACAAATCATTTTTAATGAAACATTATATATTGACACACACACACACATATATATATATATATATATATATATATATATTTCTATATTAAAAAATTTAAATATATTCATCAATAATTATTTCTAAAAATATAAAAATTTATTAAAATTTTTAAAATATTAAATGAATAAATTTTATAAAATGAATAAATCATTAAAAAATAAATAGAAATTGAAATTATTAATGAATAGATAATATTAAATCAATTAATTATAAATATAGATGACATTTATTTGAAAAATGAATAGCTTAAAAAATATTAAAATAATGATTAAAATTTATTAAATATTTAAAATTTTAATAAATTTAATATGAATAGTTAAAAAGAAAATGAATATATATATTAATTATGAAAATTAAAATTGTATTAAAAAATTTAATGTCAATGAATAATGTTTTATTAATAAATATAAAAATTGAACTGAATTTCAAAAATATTAAGAAAATAGAAATTAAATAGGAATAAAATCCAAAAATAAAATAAATATTAATGAAATTTTTTATAATGAGAATGAATAAATATAGAACATAAATAAGTGTAATTAATATTAAACTAGGAAATATATCCATGGATTTGCAGACTAAATTAATGACATTAAATTTATTATTAAAAAGGTAACGTACAAGAAGGGAATTTTCCATAATATAGAAATTCGCACATCAAAAAAATATATCGATCCTAGGGAATAAATTATAGAAATTCTCTCTGGTTCACATGTTCATTCGATATCATCCTCTACCATTCAGGTTCCTACCCCTTCACCACATCTTGTCCCATTGAGTGGGTTTATCTTTTTTATCCGATGAAGATTCAAAAGAGATCTTGATATTTGTGGAGTTCCAAAATTTATAGGAAAGATCCAGAAATTCATTTATTAGATTTGATTTAAATACATATTCAAATATGATTGGTAGTAACTTTGGACTATCAAATAATCATTCAAAATGAATACATTTGGCTCAATCATAGAGAATGTGACTTCAAGTTGTGAGTAGTACTAGTAAACCACTTCTTTATTGAGGCATTCAATGGGTCTTTTACACTCATAATCTTCTAGAGTTATGATGCTGATACATTTAACTCATGAAACATCATAATCATCATTAGAGGGCTTTCCAAAAAATTCATTCACTTTTCATTTTTTCAATAAAATGAGATGGGAAATACCACTCAATAGTATTGATTTTAGGATTCTCCATTTGTAGTGGAAGGACTTCTATCGATTGGTCACTATGGTTAGCCTGAACATCTGTTAAATTTTTTGGAACTTCCACATAAAGATATTAAATCATTGATAATTTGTATTTTCATGGGACAAACAATTTGAATCCCTCCATATCCACCAATATCGTTTACATTGGGTCGTTGATTCATGTATAAGCTTCATGTCATCTATTCTTGAAACCTATGACCACATGGTTATGAAATCAATCCCATAGTCATTGGGAATCCCCTGTGCCATTGAAACAATAACCATATCCCTGGTTTGTGAAGAAACATTAGACATTGAGTTCAAATTCACTTCAACATCTAGTTTCTCCTTGCCTTTGTTGGATCTGGATGTCATTATTCATCCTTAGAGAAGCTGCTAAATAGAATATTGATGAGAATTAACTACATCTTGTGAATCCAAAATCTCATCATTGTATATACCCATTTTATTCTCTTTAAAATCAATCTCATTGTGAATTGAAAACCCACTATTGGTCCCGGGTGTCATGACCCGTCCTCGGGGCCCGTGCTGTGACTACCCGAAGCCTGCCTTCCATAGGACAGGGGCGGGTGAGTAGCAGCAAAGGCACAAATTCCAATGCTGGGAAGGAATTGCCTTTATTAAAAGTAAACACACACTACTAGAGTACACAACTGGAAGAAAAAAAACTAAGCAATATTGTATACAGAAGAAGTGCTGGAAAGTAATAAGGGCTGTAAAAACAATACCAATAGTAAAACACAGGTAAAACTGAAGTAAATACAACTGAAAGGTAAAAAACAGCTCCTGGATCATCCTTTGGGGTTCCTACCTGATTGGTTGGTATAGATAGCCACCTTGTCACTCCACATCCATTGGAATCCTCTATGTACTGACTCGTCGTATGGTCATCCTATGGGTACCGTCTAGTCCTAGTGCTCTCGGCCTCCGTCAGCATTGTCTACCGTCTGCATCCAACATAATGAGGTGTGGTAATATCCCATGTCGGGGTGAGTATAACGATACTCAGTATGGACTCCCAAGACCCTCAAGGTCTCACAAAATCCAACTAGGATAACCACAAATTATGAATTCAACGGATAACCCATACTTAGGTATATGCCCATACATATATATAAGTTATTTAGAAACCCATCTCAATAATGAGGAAAACACGAAAGTCATTAGCTAGCTCAAACCAGTATTTTTATTATAGAAACCATGGATGGTGAAGTATATAAGTATAGATGATTAGTCGCGAAGCTATATCATATTATTCTGTCAGGAGGCGCTGCATTTGACCATACGAAGTCTGACCCACAAAGGATCGATAGGTACTAACCCCTATAATGACCCACATAGGATCTGACCCACACAAGATCAGTATGCGCTGACCCACACTAGATCACTGAGCCCTGACCCACACAAGATCTGACCCACACAGGATTGGTATGTGCTAACCCACACAGGATTACTGGGCGCTGACCTCCATATGATCTGTCTCCAAACTCCACCACAGTGCCAGCTACTAGGTCAATGTTCTCTACACACTCGTCTCCGAGAAGATCCTCTCCATGAGCTATATGTAGATACTCCAAATATCACGTAGTTTTTCATAGAAGTATCTCAAAAGTCCACCATGTCATATGGGTATCAACGCAACAGACGGCGTGTCAATCAGACGCCCGGTCTGTGAGTTACAAGTCTTTTAGTCCCGAGGTCCAGTTGGATTCGTGTACGAACCAACTTGACCATTTCCCAACTATACCCCAAACTCCATTGGGTTATTATCAAAGATACAGTCTCTCATCGAGATTACCCGCGCCACTGACGGTTCGTCAAACAGACATCGGGTGCCAAAGATATGGCCAATGTAAGCAAAGGGTCGGTAGTGGGCCCGGGGCCAGTCCGACCCGGTCAGAGGGACTCGGCCCAACCCAGTCTAGGCCGACCTAGTTTGGGACAACTTGGATAGACCCGATGGGTCTAACCCATCCCATTGGGCAGGTCATCCTGCTATGTTAGGCCCCGTCCGATGGGCCCCGCCAAGTGGACTGCGAGGGTGGTTCGGCCCGGATGCTTCCACATAGGCGGCTCAAACCAAAGGCTAGGGCTGGTTCGGCCAGCACCATGAGGGGCGCGGCTCGGGGGGTTGACATCTGAGAGGCCAGCGGGTAGGCAACGCGGGGCACGGGTAGGCTGGCTGGACACCAGGCAGGCCGCGGGGTGTCGGGCAGGCCGCACACTGGGCAGGGCGCGGCGGTACCGAGCATGCCATCGGCATGGACTGAGGAGGTGGTATGTGCATCGGGCAGTGCATGGGTAGCGTGCTGGGGTGCAGGAAGCAGGCCATGGGGTGTTGATTAGGGCAGCAGGGCACCGCGGGTGGGGTGGTTGGCACCGTGCAACGCGGGCCGGGCACTAGGGGGCGTTGCTCAAGACGGCAGGCTGCAGCAGGGGGTGCCAGGCAGTGCGGTCTAGGTTCCGAGGGTCGGTATGGTCCATGAGGGATCTAGGAAGGCTGTGGCTGGGCTGAGAAGCATGCCGGAGGGGCCGCGGGGAGCACAGGGAAGGCCGTGGGCAGCGCGGCGGTGTTGGCCTCGGGCATCGGTGTGCTGCGGGTGTTGAGTGATTCGCGGAGGTCATGGGTAACGCGGCCTTTTTTAACCGTCTTCATCATCATCACCACATTTCCATGCTTTCATGGAGTCATCACAAAAAGAACAACGGAGGGATCAGGACATGTTGGTATGGACAGAACGCTCCGCGTTTAGGGTGGTAGCATTGGTTCGTAAGTATGAAGCACAAAAATTCCCCATTCATCGATTTTGAGAGAAAGAAAGAACATAGGTAAAGACCAAACTTATTCAAAAGTAAACCCCTAGCTTTGATTCACCTGTCTTTGTTCGTCGCATCCGCTACACAACTCAAATCTCGAGCTACATTGGCTCGTTGATGATGGTACATGTCAGTAGGATTTAAGGAATGATGTCAAAGATGAAATTTCGTCGACGTTCTTCATGTTCTATGTGGAGGAAGCATAATCTTCCAAGTGTTGGGTGTCGCGTCACTTTACCAGCACTTCGTCTCTTGGTTATGTCTTCCCAAATCCTCCTCCGAAACTCCCTAGATATATGAGAGGGGGAGAGGTATATAACCTTCATTGAACTTATGACGGTTCATTTATAAGGAACCATCCTAAATTCCAATGATGCAGTTACTTAATATAAAATGAGGGGTCAAGAGAACTAAAAAGCATAGGTGCATAAAATTAATTAACAGAAAATTATTTTATGTTGACACATAGCATTTAATTTCATGTTGACACATAAAATTAATTTGACAAAATTAATTTTATGTTGACAAATAAAATTAATTGAGGGGGTTGGGAGGTTTCCTCACCCTCCTCATTAACTTGGGTTTAAGACTCAAGTGGTCCCCACATCATATCCACTCACTGGTGGTCATGCTCGGGTGGGCCCCACTACCATAACCTCTCATGGGAGGTTAGGGTGTGGTGGTCTCACCTCCAACTCCCAAGAGGAGGTTTTAACCAACAACTACTCACAAGGAAGATTAAAACAAAATAAAGTGTGTGCACATTATTTCATAATTTTATTTTATAAAAATCTAAAAAATAACATTTATTATCGACTAACTTCCATCGAGGTGAAAGTATCCTTAAGCGAATATCAGCACTGCGAGTTCAACGGTGCCCTCGGATTTCTGATCTGAGTTACCGTTTAGATGTTATGAATTTTTCACTAAAATAATTGTCACATAATTATTTTATTTTCGGCCAAAAACTAACTTTCTCTGGTGGCCCATTCTGGCCACAGATAGTATCTTCTTAAAGAAATAATACTCTCACATGTTCATCGGTGGTCTTGTATTTTTAATTCAAGTTACCATTTGTGAGTTATAAGCATTTGAAAAATAAAATAATTTATTTAATTATTTTATTTAAAAATATGCCATTTTTTTCTCACAGGAGGCCCACGCCGACTAATCTTAAGTCGCGCCAAGGGTAAACCCGCCATCCTAAGCACAACGGTGCCGTCATATTTTTTTTCCAAGTTATTTTTTATGATTTATTCCACTTTTTCCAGAAAACTGCTTACGTGTGTTTACTTAAGCTTAAAAAAAATTTGACGGATCCTTCTGGACACTTCGGTCCTCAGAATCTCGTGCCCTCATATTTCGTTGACTTGTAAAATTCCCATTTAATTAAAAAAATTACAAGGAACATCCGTGTCTTTGCATTATCCCCACCTCAGGGATCTACATCCCCATAGGCCACAACTCCCAACTAAGGGAACAAGTGGGGGTAATAGGCACACATCTAAGCCTCCTGCTCCCATGTGCTCTCCTGGAGGTTGCCATGCTACCCGTGAATGCACACCAGAGGTATCAACCATCCATGAAGGACCCACTTCTATTGATCCTCAAACTCTATTGTAAACTCTGTAAATGTTTACCCATCATCTAAGCCTAGCTCGCCATGGTCTATTATGTGGGAATGGTTGTGCACGTATCTCCTCAGCTGGGATACGTGGAAGACGGTGTGCACCCAGGGCAACTTTGGTGGAAGAGATAGGCGGTATGCCACCTTGCAAACTCTCTTGAGGACCAGAAAAGGTCTGATGAATTTTGGAGATAACTTGCCTCCTCGGCGAAATCTCTGTTGACCTCGTCGAGGTGAGACCCGTAGAAAGATGTGGTCACCATCTTCAAACTCCAGAGGTCTCCGTCTTGTATCCGAATATGACTTATGTCTACTCTGTACAATCTTCAACTACTCCTGGATGGCCTACACCTTCTCCGTGGTAGCTCATACCATCTTTGGTCAGTAGGAAGTGGGATGACATGGTTAGTCGGTCGACGATCACCCAAATAGAGTCATTTCCCCTGGATGTATGTGGAAGACCTATAACGAAGTCCATTTATTTCTCATACCTCTTCCACTTTGGGACCTATAAAGGATGAAACAAGCCTGCTGGTACGTGATGCTCCCCCTTCACTTGCTGAAAAGTGAGGGTTTGAGTGGAAAACTCTGGTACTTCCTTCTTCACACCTTTCCACTAGTGTTGTCATCGAAGGTCCTGGTATATCTTCGCCACTCCAGTATGTACCGCTAGAGGGGATGTGTGATAATCCATCAACACTTCCTCCTGAAGTGCCACTAGTACCATGGTACATCCACTAAAGAGGATGACATGCTCCCCACCTTCATAAAATCTATCAGGTGCCTGCCATGTGGATATCTGAGCATGTCGCGTCTCGTAGTCAGCGTCTCCACATTGTGCCTCCAGGACTCGCTGAAGACGTGGAGGGGTGACTGTAAGAGTCTATAGAATGGCTTCTCCACCTTTATCCACAAATGATATCTGTAAAGCTGTCGGCTGCCCTTTTGCCTCTCGTAGCAGCTATATACCAGTCCTCCTGCTGAGCGCATCCGCAACAATGTTCCCCTTTCCAGGAGTATAGATGTCATGACCCCCTCCCCACAATGTGTACCCCTCCTGGGCTGTCATTGTGATAAGGGAGATAATGACCCCCAGTCTCGCCTCCAGTAGGCCCCAGGTTGGTGACTAGCACCGAGGGTATAGTAACACACAAATGGGAGGCATTACCCTCTAAGAGAATACATGAGGAAGAGAGAGATAATATAGACACCAATCAACTTAAACTCATAACTGGAAATATAAAAGGAACCCATGTGCACAAATGGAATGTCAAGAAAAAGTACTACAACCAAAAGGTGGAAAAACTGCAAGTACCCAAAAGAAAGTAAAACAACTGCAACCACAATATCGAACAGCTCCTGCAACCCCAAGCTAGTAAAAACCAGCCCGATCTCCAACCTGCTCCTAGTAACCTGGAAATAGTTTATATATACGTATGGTGAGTATAACAGTATACTCAGTAGGATCCTCCCCAAAGCCTCTCGTGTAAAAATAATGAAAGCATGTTAAATCATAGTGAACAACAAGTGGAACTAACTCAAAACCTAACCGGTATACAAAGTTCCCAACATCACCATGGCTACTCTCACCAAGTAACGCATAAAAGAATATATCATATAATAAATAATATCAAGGGTACCCTTCTACTACTTCCCCATTGGTTTGCCTCTTTTCCCCAATGTCACACGTCCTAAGCATCTCTATCCAAAAAGATTTTCCCGCAGACACCTGGGCGAAGCACCACACCATCCTCACAACCAAAAGTAACCAGGTAGTTTCTGGGAGCCACCAAATCTCACATAACGTGTATCATATGTCAGGTATTATACATCAATCCATTACAACCCATACACTGAGTAAGGATCCTCAAGCCATCACAGCCTATACACATTACACCTTTAGTAGTCCATAGGATACTATATCCAGAATATATGTGTGTGAATAACCACAAGACATTACAACCCTCTACACACATATAAGAGGGAAAACTAATTGTTGTTCTTAAGGGAACAAGTATCTACCAAGAGAAGAGAGTGGGGCCAATGGGGGTAGTCAGCCATTCATCCTCCCACCGGAATGTTAGGGAAAACACCCCCCAGGGCTCAGAATCCTCGGGTTATTAGTTACCCATACTAATAGGGTGGAGTAGCATATAAAAACACAAAAAGTACAAAATTTACTATATCTAACAACCAAATTATGGGAATAACCTAGTCTTAGACAAAACTATAGCTAACGTCTCTCGGACTCCGGGATGCCACTTCTAATACTAGGTATCCTATAAGAACACAACCATTTAAAAGGCATTATTAGATTACTTCATTCCCTTTTTATCAATTCCATTGTATGTTAATTTATTATTTAAACATTAATTTACCATGAACAAATCCACATCTAATTTTATTAGCAACACTCCCTAAGTCAACTATTTCCTTCAACAGTTATAAAACTCATCATTATGTTCCGGAAACTCCAACCCCAAGGGTTAACACTATTTATTCAATTATTCATTACATAATTACTTTCCCAGTTTCCCAGGAATTCTAGAAAACCATTCTATGTTACTAAACACAAGAGGGATCAACACGGTGAGTAGATGTTCTACCTTTCGAGTCATTTCCTCCTATAGCAAGAGCGTAGACCCATCCTCCCTTGAGAAGCTAAACACGGAAAGCATGTGGCATACCCCGCACATCTTCGCCCCTTCTGGGAGAATGGTAAGCAAGACTAGCTGCCTTGAGAAGTGGAGAAAATTAAAGCAAATAAACAACCAAAGAACCAGCAAGAAACCAACAATCACATCTTTCCCATTCTATCTACCCTGGTGTCCTCCCTGACACCACAATCATAAACTGATGCATCTCGCCACTCCAAGCATCATCCGCTACCACAACCCAAAAGGCCTCTATGCCCCCACATATCACAACAACCATACAGAATCACATTATAGCACAAGCACCAGGAATGAAACCATCACATCAATTTGGATCTTTTCCCTTTCACAATCAAGAGGTTAACTCATAATTCTTCAAATAATTATCAAAAAATAAAATATTTAAACCATCTTGAATTAACAGGTTTATAATTTGTTGGTTCCAACATTGGGAAACCTAAACAGTAAGCTATCACAAAGATTAAACATTCTTACGACGCAAATTTGATTAAGATAAAATTGTAACATGAACCGGATTCTTTTTCGTGCCTATTTTTCCTTATCCAAAGAATTATCAATTAATCGCAATTTACATTCTTTACCAATTTCCATCACGAATTATTAGAAAATCATACAAGCATAATTATCACACTATGTAGAAAAACATTAGGCAATAATATAAAATCGATATCAATTTCTTTATCTAGTCAAAATATTTATTATATCGATTCCATTTGTCATCCAGAGTGGTTAAACATGATAACAATATAATTTCATGTAAAAGAAAGAGAAGCAATGAATCCCCTACCTCAAGGTTTTTGACAAGAACCCATTAAAAGAAGAACGCACCAGAAAGCCGGGTTGATTCTCCAAAAACCCGCCTTAGATCTCTCTTCCTAGAAAGATCAAGACCAAAGCTCAACATATTTGGCATCCACACACATAGATTTTCACATAACGGATGTAGATATATGAAGCCAAGGGAAGAGAAGAAGTAGATCTAAGTAGATCTAAGAAACCAAACAAGAATGATCACAGACCTCAAGAAATCGGCTTTGATTCGCCAAGAGAAGCCTTTGGATCACCTCCAAAACGCTTGAGAGAGGTTCTCCTGCCTTCAAGGGAGAGTAATCCCTAGTTATGGCTACTTAATAGCTTAAAAGAACCATTTAGAGGCAAAAAAACATAGATCCACAATTTTAGGATCTAAGATTAAGTGCTTGTAAGGTTAGTCTGCACGGTGTGACAAATTTTGCGCTAACCGTCTGTTAGCTACTATCCTGCCAAAGACTCCTCACATGGTTAGTCCGCACGGTTGGCCATACCATGCGCTAACCACGCGTTGGCCACTACCTCTAACACCAACCTCACACGGTTTGGCCACACGGTTTAGACAAACAGTGCGCAGCCCATGTGAAAGCTACTGCCCTTTAATATTCCTTAAAAGTCCACCAAAACGCACCCCCAAGTCCCCATGACCTTCCAGAAAAACTCTAACACCACATTTTCACAATGTAATGTACTGTAGAGGTCTGGGCCAATACATTAGATACCTCTCAAAATATTCTCATCCTCGAGAATCCAAAACCCACCTAAAGTGAAAATGAATCAGGGTTTGAACAACCACCCCTCAAGATACCTCTCAAAAGAGAGAAATCCACAAAATCAACAAAGGGAGCTATCACATACACATGAAAGTTTCATAACCACAAAAGTTACAATGATACATGAAGAGAATCAAACATCAAACAACTCTGGGTATTGAACACGCATCTGTGACTCACGTTCCCAGGTACTCTCCTCCAAGCCACTGTGTCACCACAAGACACAAACTAAGGGAATAGAACATTTGTGAAACACCTTATCCTTGAGGTCTTGTATCTCCAAAGGTCGTTCCTCAATGGTTGCATCATCATCAACATCGATCTCTCCCTAATCAATGATGTGAGAGTCGTCGTGAAGATAACGACGTAGCTGTGATACAAGGAAATCATCATGTATCCGACTCATCTGAGGGGGAAGTGCTACTCGATACGCCATGGCTCCAACACGAGCTAACACCTCGAAATTCCCAACAAACCAGGGAGAAATCTTACTTCCACGACCAAACCTTCACTACCCATGATGGGAAGTCACCTTCAGAAACACATGGTCCCTAACATTAAACTTTAAGGGCCTCTTTAATTGATCAGCATATGATTTATGACGATCTTGCATAGTCTTCATCCTCTCATGAATCACCCAAACCATCTCTGTTGTTTTCTGCACAAGTTCTGGTCTGAGAATTGCTGACTCTCCGACCCCATTCCAGCATAATAGAGAATGGAAAAGCCGGCCATACAAGGCTTCAAACGGTGCCCTACCAATGGTGGAGTGAAAACTATTATTATAAGCAGACTCCACCAATGGTAAGTGTCTCATCTAGAACATCTAAAATCAAGAAAACGAGAGTGTAACATGTCTTCAAGAGTCTAGATGGTTCGCTCTGTCTAACCATCCGTTTGAAGATGAAATGCAGTTCTAAGGCATAGTTGAGAATTTAAAGAAAGTTGGAGACCTCTCCACACTCTAGAGTTAAAATGATAATCGAAATCTTAAATGACCGTCCTAGGGACTCCATGAACTCTCACCACCTCCTCTAGATACTACCTCGACAAAATATCCATTGATCTTGACTCCTTGATTGCTATAAAGTGGGCCTATTTTGTTAAACAATCCACTACCACCCAAATAGCATCATGTCCTCCCAGAGCTCGAGGTAAACTAGTAACGAATTCCATTGATATGTCCTCTCACTTCCACTGAGGAATCTCTAATGGCTCTAGAAGACCACCAGGAACATGGTGTTCGGCCTTCAACTTCTAGCAGACTAAACATCGAGACACAAACTCTGCAACTGCATGCTTCATCCCAGGACACCAAAACTAACTCCTCAAGGATTGGTACATCTTTTTTATGCTAGGATGTACTACTAAAGGTGAAATATGGAACTCTCTAAGAACCGTCTCACACATCGACAAAGGGAAAAAAGGCCTTCCATGATACAACAATCAGTGTTCTTCATCTTCTGTCCAACCATCAGGGGCCTCACAACAAACAAATCTGTCTCTCCATACTTCCACCTGTAGATCTCCCTATTGGGACTCTTCCAAATTTTGCATCAGGGATGACTATACCGTCATCTGAAAAAGACATCCTATACCCCTAACTTCTCCGATATCAAGATGTAATGATTACAATTCTTCCATTACTATCAATAAGTCACCAGATTTATGCACATCATCACTACGTGACTTTCGGCACATTGCATCAGCTACATCATTCCCCTTTCCAGGTGTATAAAATATTTTGAAGTCGAATTCCAATAAAAACTCCATCCACCGATGCTATCGCAAGTTCAAGTCTTGCTGGGAGAAAACATTCCACAAACTCTTATGATCGGTTAAAACAACGAAGCACTCACCAATGAGGTAATGTATTCACATCATCAGAGCAAACACCACGGCTTCCAACTCAATATCGTTGGTGGCATAGTCGTTTTCATGGGGATGCAACTGCTATGACTCATAAGAAACAACTGACCTCTATTGAAGGCGAACACAGCCTAACCCCAAATGTGAAGCATCGTAGAAAACATCAAACTGAACTCCATCATCAGGAAGACAAAGGACTGGGGCACTTAATAAATTCTTTTTTAGATACTTGATAGTTTTCTGGAACTGATTAGTCCATATGAATTCATGATCTATCCTGGTCAAAGCTGTCAAAGGAGTTGCAACTCATGAGAAATTGGCTATGAACCTCTTCTAGTAGCCTGCGAGACCAAGGAATCCTTTCTCTTCAGAAACTATCTTGGGGGCTGTGCAAGACACAAATCCTTCTATCATTGATTAATCCAAGTATAATCCGTACTGGGACACAACATTCCCCACAAAATGATAATCTCGAGCCCAAAACTCACACTTCAAAAACTTCCTAAACAGCTGATGTTGGCGAAGAACTCCCAAAATGGATTGTAGATTCTCTACATGCTCCTCTTCAGATGTGGAATACACAAGGATTTCTTCGATGAAAAGTACCACGAACATGTTCAGGAACTCAGAGAACACAGAATTAATCAATCCCATGAATTCCGCTACAACATTCGTTACGCCAAACAAAATTACAACTATCTATTAATGCCCATGATGACAATGGAAAGCAGTCTTCAGAATAGCCTCATCCTTCACATGCATCTGATGATTTCCTGACCGCAAGTCGATCTTTGAGATTCAACTTGCACCATTTAGTTTTTCGAATATGTCATCAATCTGCAGAAGAGGATTGTGATTTATTATTGTCACTTTCTTCAAACGACAATAATCCACACACAACCGCAAACTACCATTGGCCTTCTTCACAAACAAAACTGGTGTACCCCATGGTGAAACACTTTTCTGAACAAAACCACACTGTAAAAGACCATCATGCTGCATACGCAGCTCTTGTAACTCAGAAGGGTTCATCCAATATAGAGACATAGAGATAAGAGACCCTCCTGGCTGTTGCTCGATCCCGAATTCAATCTCTTGTCAATGGGGTAAGGCTACAGCCTCTTCTGGAACGAAATTAGGGTACTCCTATATGACCCAAGGAAACGCCAACTACTAACCCTCTAAAGAACTCAGTATCATTTCATCCATCATGGACGATAAGGATGATACGAGCCTATGACCCATTTGAGGATCTCACTCACCAAAAAACACCACTTTCTCTCCATCCGTTCCAATAAAAATGACCTTCTTCTTGATGTAATCCACGATATCCTACACCGAATACAACCCATCCGTGTTGAGGATGACATCATTTGGTTGCATTCGTAAACATAGGAAATCTACCCAAGAGTGGTGTTTCCCCACTACTGATGGCCACGACCATGATAATAAAAACATGCGCCTGATCCCTTAGCATAGGCCTGAGAGTTGCTTCCTCTAGAGAAAAGAGATGTGAAGGGCTTGGACCTACCCCCGGCTAAATGGAAACTCCTATGCTCTGAAAACCGGGAAACCCAAACTAAAGCCTTGCTTCATGAGGGATCATTAAGATCCCCCTCTCGTGATGATCTTTTCCTGGACAAAGTCCTCATGACAACCTCTACCCTCAGCAGCACCTAAAGATATTTCTTCATCATAAATGGGGTGACCTGGTGCTGGATCTCTGGATGCAAATCCTCCTCGAAATTCCTCGCCCTGGCCTCCTCATCTAGTAATAGGTTCGAAGCATCTTTTAAATGGTTCCTGAAATAGATTCTGAACTCTCGAATAGTTGATCTCCCATATCGAAGGGATGAAGCTCTTGGCGACTGGAATCCTTTGCAGTTGAGGAAAGTAACTCGACTCTAAACTTGTCTCGGAATTCCTCCCATGAGATCGCTGACACCTCATGATCCCCGAGGAATAGGAACCACCACTGCCTTGCTACTCCACGCAGCATTGTCACAGCTATGGAAACCCTATGCTCATTCCGAGCATGTATCTAACTAAAGCCTATCTCGACCTCCTCCAACCAGTCTTCCATGACTGCATCTAAAATGGAGCCCTCATACTTCTTCAGACTATGGCGCTCAAAATCTCAGAGTGACTTCCTCCAAATGTCTTCATAGTAAACCTCTACTCTACGTTGATATGTTGGAATAGCCTGCTAGACATTTTCTGTGCAAACATGATTAGGACGTCGACCTGGAGCCATACCTTTAAAATAACAAACTGTTATAGCTCTTAAACCCAGAATATGGAAGACTCAACATTAATTAATTTATTGTTTTGTTTTATTCATTTTAGGTTAACCTATCTCAAGGTATACCCATTCAAACACAGGCACAAGGAAGAATGATGCATGATCCTTTCCTAGTTCTTTACCCTGTAACTAGTATCACATTGTTTAGTAGACATTGTAATCATAATGGTCCGTAAATCAGATCATAGGGGGGGACCTAAACACCTATGTCTTATCGGTCTCTAGTGTTTACCTCACTTGATAAAAATAAATGACACGGTTCCCATACCTACCCATGCAACCTCACATGTGCCTAACTCCAAAATCTATCATATCCTTTAACCAGACCTCCAGTACCACTCTGTCACAACCCCCTCCCCACAAAGTGTACCCCTCCTGAGCTGGAAATGTGAGAAAGGAGATAATGACCCCCGAGTCCCACCTCCAGTAGGCCCCGGGTTGGCGACTAGAACTGAGGGTATATTAACACAAAAATGGGAGGCATTACCCTCTAAGAGAACACATTCAGAAGAGAGAGATAAGATAGACACCAATCAACTCCAACTCAGAACTAGATATATAAAAGAAACTCATGTGCACAAATGGAATGTCAAGAAAAAGTTCTACAACCAAAAATGGGAAAAACTACAAGTACACAAAATAAAGTAAAACAGCTGCAACCAGAATCCTGAACAGCTCCTGCAACCCCATGATAGTAGAAACCATCATGATCTCCAACCAGCCCAAGTAACCTGAAAAATAGTTTATATATACGTAGGGTGAGTATAATAGTATACTCAGTAGGATCCTCCCTGAAGCCTCTCATACAAATATAAAGAATGTATGCTAAATCACAGTGAACAACAAGTGGAACAAACTCGTCACCTAACTGGTATACTAAGTTCCCAACCTCACCATGGCTACTCTCACCAAGTAACACATACAAGAATATATCATATAATTAAGAATATCAAGGGTACCCCGCTACTACTTCCCCACTGGTTTGCCGCTTTTCCCAAACATCGCACGTCCTAAGAATCTCTCCCCAAAAAGGCTTGCCCGCAGACACCCGGGAAAAGCACCACAATCTTCACCTTATGCACCACAAAGGGTTTCCCGTAGACACCTGGGTGAAGCACCACACCATCCTCACAACCAAAAGAAACCAAGTAGTTTATGGGATCCACTATAGCTCGCATAACTTGTATCATAAGATGGGTATTATACCTCAAGCCATTACAGCACATACACTGAGTAAGGATCCTCAATCCATCATAGCCTATACAAATTACACCTATAGTAGTCTATAGGATACTATTTCCAGAATATATGTTTGTGAATATCCACAATCCATTACATCCATCTACACACATTTAAGAGGGAAAACTAACCATTGTGGCTAATGGTAGAAGTATCTACTAAGAGAAGAGAGTGGGGTCAAAGGCGGTAGTCATCCATTCATCCTCCCACAGAAATGTTGGGGAAAACACCCCCAGGGCTCAGAATCCCTGGGGAGTCTGTTTCCCTTACTGGCAGGGTGGAGTAGTGTATAGAAACACAAAAAGTACAAAATATTCTATATCTCACAACAACACTATGGGAATAACCTAGTCATTGGAACAACTGCAGCTAACATCTCTTGGAATTTGGGATACCACTTCTAAGACTAGGTATCATATAAGCACACAACCATTTAAAGATATTTATTATATTACTTCATTCCCTTTTTATCAATTCCAATGTAGGTTAATTAATTATTTAAACTTTAATTTACCATGAACCAATCCACATTAAATTTCATTAGCAAGACACCCAAAGTCAACTATTTCCTTCAACAGTTTTCAACATCATCATTATGTTCCCAAAACTCCAAACCCATGGGTTAACACCATTTATTCAATTATTCATTACAGAATTACTTTCCCATATTCCCAGGCATTCTAGAAAAACATTTTACGCTACTAAACATATGGGGGCTCAAAACGGTGAGTAGATGTACTACCCATCTTTTCTTTTCCGCCTATAGAAAGAGCATAGACCCATCCTCCCTTAAGAAGCTAGACACGGAACGCACGCGGCATACCCCACGGGTATTCACCCCTTTTGGGAGAACGGTAAGAAAGACCATCTACCCTGATCAGTAGGGAAAAGTAATGCAAATAAACAACCAATGAACCAGCAAGCAACCAACAATCACATCCATCCCTTTCCATAGACCTCAGTTTCCTCCCTAACACCACATGCATAAATTGATGCATCTCGCCAATCCAGGCGTCATCTGCTGCCACAACCCAAAAAGACTTTATACCCACACATATCATAGAGACTATCCAAGATCACATCACAACACAAGTAGCAGGAAAGCAACCATCACATCAATTGGGATTTTGGACTTTTAACAATCAAGAGGGTAACTCAGAACCCTTCAAAGAATTATCAAACAATCAAATATTTAAACCATCTTGAATTAACAGGTTTATGATTCATTGGTTCCAACATCGAGAAACATAAACAGTAATCTATCACAAAGATTAAACGTGCTTATTATGCCAATTTGATTATCATAAAATTTCAACAAGAACCATATTCGTTTTCATGCCTCTTTATCCATATCCAAAAAATTATCAATTAATCCCAATTTAAGTTCTTTACCAATTTTCATCAAGAATGAACAGAAAATCAAGCAGGAATAGATATCACACTATCTACAAAAACATGAGGCAATAACATACAATCAATATCAATTTATTTATCCGGTTAAAATATATATTATTTCAATTCCATTTGTAATCGAGGGGTATTAAAAATTCTAACAATACAATTTCACATAAAAGGAAGAGAATCAACAAATCCCCTACCTCAAGGTTTTTGATGAAAACCCCAACAACGAAGAACACACAAGAATGTCGGGTTGATTATCCAAAAACCCACCTTAGATATCTCCTCCTAGAAAGATCAAGAGAAAATCTCAACATATTTGGCATCCACAGACTTAGATCCACCCCTAATGGGCGTATATCTAAAAAACTGAGGGTAGGGAAGAAGTAGATCTAAGTAGATCTAAGAAAAAAAACAAGAACGATCACATAAATCAAAAAACTGGCTTCGATTTTCCAAGAGAAGCCTTCAAATCGCCTCCAAAATGATTGGGAGAGGTTCTCCTACCTTCAAGGAAGGGTAATCTCGATTTATGGCTACTTAGAAGCTTAAACGAACCATTTAGAGGCAAAAAGTGTTAGATCCACAATTTAAGGATCTCTGATTAAGTGCCTGCATGGTTAGTCCACATGGTTCGACAAAAGATGCATTAGCTACTGCCTCTCCAAACACTCCTCACACGGTTAGTCTGTATGGCTGGCCAAATCGTGCTCTAACCGTGTGTTAGCCACTTCCTCTAACACCAACCTTGCATGGTTTGGCCACACAGTTTAGACAAACCATGCGCAGCCCGTGCGAAAGCTACTACCCTTTAATCTTCCTTAAAAGTCCACCCAAACACACCCCCAATTCACCTTGTCTTTTTAGAACACCTCCAACACCACATTTTCACAAAGTAATGGATTGTAGAAGTCTGGGCCATTACAATAGACAATCTCAAAGTCATAGTCCTGGAGGAACTCAAGCCATCACAGTTGTCTCAGGGTCAGGTCCTTCTAAAAGAAGATATACTTGAGACTCTTGTGATCAATGTACATGGTAAAATATCCACCCATAAGATAGTGCCTCCACATCTTCAAGGAAAAGACCACTACTTCTAACTACAGCTCATGGGTAGCACAGTTCTTCTCGTGCTGTCTCAGCTGCCGAGAACCATACGCGGTCATTGCATGCTCCGGCATTGGGACACTTCTGAGTCTGGTCCCTAATGCATTGCAGTAAACTATGTACCCTACACCATCCTCTGGAATCCTCATTATGGGGGCACTAGTCAGCCTCTGCCTCTGCACCTGAAAGCTCTCCTGGAATCTCTCCGACCACACGAAGGGTTTCCCCTTCTTTCTCAATGCTGATAGTGGTGAAACAACTCTGGAGAAATCTGGTATGAACCTTCGGTAGTATCCATCCAAAGCGGACAACCCTTCCCCTTGGGGGGGGTAATCCTAGAAACATCTTTTGAAAAGATTTCCCCATGTTATGTCACTCTTGTTTGGAACTGAAAACTCAAAAATCCTGCTTCCACGAGTGTACGGTTGGCCAACTCAAGAGTGATCGGTTGCACCCTCGTATGCATGAGTTTGAACTCTACTGCCTAGGTTTCCTTTTCGCTGACAAATGAAAACCCCTACCTAACATTGTACATAAACCACAACATATTTTCCAAATATAGTCAATCGATGTATGAACTGTTGTTTCCCAGTCTATACCCAATCTAACGCCATTAGGCCTCGACGCTTCCCCCAAAGGTTCCAACCGAGACTCTAAACTCTAGGGTCAGATCACACCATTGGTGTAAGTGTGATTTATCAAGTCTCCTTCTAAGGGAATCTCTAGACGTGAGGTTGAAGTCAATGGTTTAACCAAAAACTCTAGGTCTTTGACATGATTTGTGGGAGGAATGAATGATTAGTACCTATGTCTATTGATACGACTTCTAGTAGTAGACATAGACCATACCTCGAATCATTCCTTGAGCCCTTGGGTCACACTCCATGACTACATGCAGCTACTCTCTTCCCCTGCCCTACAGCTCCCTTATCCTAGTAGGGACTACAAAGGCGGGTGGTTGTAACATGTCAAAATGAAAAACAGCTCATGCTGCTCACCAAGCTATGTTTCCACATCTAACACCCTACATATTTATCTATCCCGATCACATCCTCTTCCTGAAACTTCTTGTACGCCAAAGTCTCTGATACGGGTGCTTGTTTTCTATTTTCCAACTACTAACATTCACTGGTTGTATCCGCTCATCCAAATAACATTCAACCACAAGGTTTATCTCTAGAACCCTAACATATGTAGGAATGCATAGAAGAAAATATTTAGGCTTGAATTTCCTTAAACAAACCTCGCACAGAGGTCCGAGCACTAAAGTCTTGATTGTATCGTAATCATTGAGTACTGAAAATGATCGGTATGCCTCAATGAATACTCATCCATCGACATGTCATTAGTCCGAAATAGTAGAAGCTATAGGGAACTCTCAGCAACCTCCTCAAGCTAGTCCTCAGCCACCTGGGAGTCGGGCTCACCTCAGAACATGAGGGGTATCTAGTGCTGAAACAAATATAACGAACTAACCCTACAAGTGTCCTCTACCGGTACCACCGGTAGTGTCTGCTGACCAACCGGAAGTGATATAGCTGGCACCCTGCCCGAAGGTACCATCTCGGGAAACATTCCACTTACCAAAACCTCATCACTAAGAAGACCATACACATGGTCACTCATTGAAAAAGACTAGTATCTAAGATCACCATATGCTATACTGGTATCTCAACTAGGAGTAAAACTCTATAAATCGTCTCCATCCACTCCTCTACTGTCTGGGAATCAGTCTCGCCTCAAAACCTCGGAGGCCTCTACCGCTGGAACTCATGGAATGTGCTCAGTCAGCGTGCACTGTCCACCAGTGCGGCTGGTGGCATCTTCTGCCAAATGAGTGGTGGTGATGCTAGTACACCACTCGGAGGTGCCAACATAGATAGAGGGCACTACACCGGATCCTCATCACTTGGCGGGACGTCATCAAGTACACTCTCGGAACTCCAACTTGCTATCTACGTGGAGGCATCCTGAACAGATGCGACGCGGTCAAATGATTATACCTGGTGAGCCGACCTGGTTGAGTTGACATAAAGAAATATTTTGAAAACACACATGCAAAAAGTGTTTTCGTGCACTGACTCAGAAATCCGTAGTCAGGGTCCTAGTGTATGGATACGTCAGCCGCCACACCAAAATTGGACTCCCTAAACTGAGAACCACACTCAGTACCCTTAACACTATTTCTTCATAGAAAAGAAATATTAGAGTTCTATGTTTTTCGGTTGAACCGACTCCTCTGATATTAATTTGTCACGACTCGTCCTCGGGGCCCATGTCGTGACTACCCCATGTCCGCCTACCATAGGCCAGGGGCTGGTGACTAGCACCAAAGGTGAAAATTCCAAAGCTAGGATGGAATTTCCCTTTGTAAAAAGTAAACACAAACAATCAGAGTACCCAATTGGAAGCAAAACACTAATCCATACTATATACAGAAGAAGATATGGAAATTAAAAGGGGCCAGAAATACAGTCCCAACAATAAAGCAAATGTATAATTGATGTAAATACAACTGAAATGTAAAGAACAGCTCCTGGATCACCCTCTGGGGTTCCTACCTGATGGGTAGGTATAGATGGCCAACTCAGCACTCCACGTCTGTCAGACTCCTCTGTGTACCGACATGTCATATGGTCCATCTCCAGGTACCGTACAATCCTAGTGCTCTCGGCCTCCATCAGTGATGTCCGTCATCTACATCCAACATAATGAGGTATGTGCATAGTCCGTGTAGGGGTGAGTATAATGATACTCAGTAGGGACCTCGAGACCCTCAAGCTCTCACAAAATCCAACTAGGATAACCACAAAGTATGAATTCAACAGATAAAACTTACATAGGTATATGCCCATACATATAAATAAGTTATTTGGTAACCCATCTCAATCATGAGGAAAACACGAAAGACATTGACTTAGGTTAAACTCGGATTTTTATTATCAAAACCATGGAAGGTTAAGTATAGAAGTAAAGATGATTATTCGCAAAGATATATCATCTTATTCTATCAATAGGCACTACTTCTGACCATACAGAGTCTGAACCACACATGATCGATAGGTACTGACCCCCGCAATGACTCACATAGGATCTGACCCACACAGGATCGGTATGCGCTGACCCACACAAGATCGCTGAGCACTGACCCAAATAGGATCTGACCCACACAGGATCTATAAGCGTTGACCCACATAGGATCTGACCCACACAGGATTGGTATGTGTTAACCCACAGAGGATCGCAGAGCACTGACCTCTATATGATCTGTCTCCAACCTCTACCTCACTGCCAACTACTAGGTCTCTGTTCTCTACACGCTCGTCTCTAGGAGGATTCTCTCCACGAGATATAGTTCGACACACTAACTATCACATAGTTTTTTGTATAATTATTTCAAAGGTCTTCCACATCATAGGGGTCTCAACGCAATAGACGACGCATCAATCGAACACCCAGTCTGTGAGTTACTAGCCTGTTAGTCCCGGGGGCCAGTTTGGATTCGTGTATGAACCATCCTGACCATATCTCAACTATACCCCGAACTCCAGTGGGGTATTCTCAAAGGGACCATCTCTCATCGAGATTACTAGTTCCACTGACGGTTCATCAAACGGACATCTGGTGCCAATGAAATGGCCAATGTAAGAAAAGGGTCGGTAGTGGGATCGGGTCCGGTCCGTCCTAGTCGGACCGACCCAGCCCCACCCCATCTAGCCTGACCCAGTCTGGGTCCACCCAAACGGACCTGATGGGTCTGACCCAGCCTGTTTTGTGGGTCAGCCCGCTAAGATGGGCATGTTCCGCTGGGCCTGGCCGAGCGGACTGCGAGGGCGTTTCGACCCGGAAGTCGCCACATAGGCGGCTCATCCCGAAGGCCAGGGCTGGCTCAGCCCACACCACGAGGGGTGAGGATCAGGGGGTTAGCAGATGGGAGGCTACTGGGAAGGCCGCGCGGGGTGCGGGCAGGCCGGCTGGACACCGGGCTGGCCACAGGGGTGCCGGTTAGCGCATCGGGCAGGCCGCAGCAGGGGCCGGGCAGGCGGGCTACGCGCTGGGCAGGCCTCAAGGGCTCTGGGAAGGCCACTGGAAGGGGATGCTCAGGGCACGGGTAGCACGCTGGGGTGCAGGCAGCACGTCGGGGGGTGTCAGGCAAGGCGTCGCAGGGGGGGGGGGGGTGTAGCATGGGAAGGGCGTCGGGCAGGGTGGCAGGGCGACGCGGGGGGTGCCCGGCAGTGGGGGGAGGGTACCTGGGGGCTTCAAGTAGGGTGGAAGGGCGTCGCGGGGGCACCGGGTAGGCCGTGGTGGGGTCAGGCAGCGTACCAGAGGGGCCAGAGAGTGTGCAGGCAGCATGCGGGGCAAGCTGCAGGTATCATGGCCGTGTTCGGCCCGAGGCATCAGTGTGCAGCAGGTGCTGAACAATTCGTGGAGGAAGTGGGAAGAACGACCTTTATTCTCTTTCTTCTTCATCGTCTCCCCATTGCCAAGCCATCATGGAGTCATCACAAAAAGAACAACGGAAGGGTCGGGCCATATTGGTTTTCCCGCATTCTCCACATTTAGGGTGGTAGCAATTGGCATTTAAGTATAAAGCACAACAATTCCTCGTTCTTCATTTTTGAGAGAAAGGAAGAACAAAGGTAAAGATCATACTATTTCAAAAGTAATCTGCTACCTTTGATTCGCCGATCTTTGTTCGTCGCATCCACCGCATGTCTCAACTCTTGAGTGGTGTCGGCACATTGACGACGCTCCACATCGGTAGGATTTGAGGATGGAAGTCGAAGAAGAAAATGTTTCTGACATTCTTCGCGTTCTTAGTGGAGGATGCGTAATCCTCCAAGTGTTGGGCATCGCGTCACTTTACCAGCTCTTCGTCGCTTGGTGAAGCCATCCCAAATCCTCCTCCCAAGCTCCCTATATATAGGAGAGGGGGAGAGGTATGTAACCATCATGGAATTTATGATGGTTCATTTATTAGGAACCTTCCTAAATTCAGGAGGAGTGGACTTGCAGCCCATTGTAGATGACCCTATTATTCATAAAGACACTCCTACATTGGCATTAAAGTCTAACTAGAATTGTCCACCTGAAATTATGGAAACACCTAAAAAATATCGAATATTCTTCTTATAGTTTTTGTTAAAGAAATTTATGTGTCTCATTTGAATGAACAGGTTAAGCAATCCACTCAGCCTCCATCCCAAAGTGTCAGAAGATCACGATGGAAGAGATGCTCAGGAGGATCCAAAAAGAAAAAGGGGAGCTCTAGCTCCAAGAAAAGGTTTTAATGGATTGCATCTTTTGGAACTGTCGGGGAATTGTGAGCCCTGGCACTTTTTCTTCGCTTAAAAGATTTATTTTGACACACAAGCCTAATTTTTTTTCTATTGCTGAACCAAATACCAATTTCTCTTTAATTATTATACATTTATGTGCTTATGGATATAATTATCTAGGTGCTTGAAAAATTGAGTCAACTATTGAATATTTGTGGATGTTTTACCATGACACTTTACAAAATGTCTGTATTTTAACCACTACAGAGAAAATGTTAACCTGTCAATTTTCTCTTGATGGTAGGAATAATATTTGTACGATGATATATGCTAAAAATAGATATCAAGATCGTAGGTCCCTTCGGAAGGATCTTGTGAATTCCTCCCTTAACACTCATGATCCCTAGTTTGTATTAGGTGATTTTAATTCTATACATACCTCAATGAAAAAATTGGTCTTTCTTTCTCCCCCATTTCATTGACAGAATTTAGAAGTTCAATTGATAATTTCAATCTCTTTGAGAATAATCTCACTGGCGCCAATTACACATGGTACGAAACACACTACAATAGGGTTTTTGCTAGCAAACTGGATAGATCTTTTGCCAACTATGAGGCTCTAGAATTTTGGGACACCATCTTTAGCATCACCTTACCCATGATTAATTATGATCATCATCCTATCCTTTTCAGTATGAGATCTAAAATTTTTAAAACCATTCATCCTTTTAGATTTAACAACACTTGGTCTTCAGGGTTAGATTGCTCTACTATCATAAAAAAATTGCCGGGAGTCTATGAGTCATCACAAAGACGCTTTTTCCTACATTACTAAATTAAAACACCTTAAAAATGACTTAAGGGTTGGTACAACACCAAATACAAGCAAATGGACAATGAAATATCTATCCTGGAAAATGATCTATCCCAAATTCAGAAAATATCTACTTGCTCTAACTTGTCTATTAACCCTCAAGATGAAGTCAAAACTGCTCTTAAACTGAACTCTCTTCTTGTTCTAAAAAACAAAATTAGTAAACAAGTTTTTAAAGCCAAATGGATTTCGAATGGTGAGATAAATACTATGTTTTATAACTCTCTTCAAAGAATGAGGAAGGTTTGTCGTCCCCTCGCCTTCCTCAAAGACAACGACAACCTTCTGGAAACAGAGGACATTACTACTCATGTGGTCAGCTATTTTGAAAATATTTTTAATAGACCAAACATTAATAAAAAAATTTCCCCTAAGGTCATTCCGATCCTTGTGAATAAAGAGGATAACCTCTCTCTTCTAAGCATCCCTCCTGACCAACAAGTCAAAGACAATGTTTTCAGCCTCAACCATGATAGTGCCCCGGGCCCTAATAGTTTTAATAATTGTTTTTTTCAACATCGCTGGGATGTTGTTAATATTGATGTGTGCAATATTGTGAAATCATTATTCTCTAATGGGTTTCTCCCTAATGGTCTTAATGCTCAATTCCTTACATTAATTTCTAATATTGAAAATGCTTCTGAAATTCATCTTTTCCGGCCTATTGCAATTATTAACTCTCTCTATAAAATTATCCCTAAACTGATAGCCAAAAAACATTCTTCTCTTTCAAAAAAAATATCTCATGGAATAAATTTGGTTTTATAAATGGAAGGAACATCCAAGATTGCATCTGTCTTACTTCAGTATGTACCAACACTTTGAACAAAGCTAACAGAGGAGGGAATGTTTCTATTAAACTTTATATTAAGAAATATTTTAACACCATTGACTGGAGTTTTATTTTCAATATTTTGGAAGCCTTTGGTTTTAGCAACATTTTCATTAGTAGAATCAATTCCCTGTTCAATTTGGTCTTTATTTATGTTCTGGTGAATGGATCTCCAAAGGGCTATTTTAAATTTACCAAGGTTTTCAGACAAGGTGATCCTTTATCTGCACTCATAGTTTTCATAGCTGATGATTATATTAGTATGCTTCTCACCAATCTGGTTAATCAGAACAATATTAAACCTATTCAGTCGGCTAGAAATTTAAGTGGTCCTACGAATCTTTTTTATGCCGATGACATCATTATTTTCATAAAAGGAGATAAAAAAATTATCCAAAATCTTAAAAAGGCCTTCAACCATTATAAAGATCTCGCCAGTCAATCCATTAGCTGGGGGAAATATTTTGTTTTATTTGTAAAATGTTTTTCCCCTAACAAAAAAAATGATATCGTCAATTGTATCAATATCAAGGAAGAAACTTTCTGCTTCAACTATCATGGGGTTCCTACTTTTTGGGGAAGCCCTAAATCCATTTTTTTTCCATCATTGTTGATCAAATGATCAGCAAGCTCTCCTCCTGGAAAGTAAAACCCCTCTCCATGGTGGGAAGGATCTATTTGGTGAAATCTAATATTGTGTCGAAGATGGTCTGCTCTCTAATGATCTATAAATGGCCAATTGGTGTTTTAAAAAAAATTAATGTTTACATCACGAATTTTATTTGGACAGGTAGCATTCTTGAAAGGAAACTTGTGACCATTCTGTGGGATACCTGTTTCAAACAATTAGATAAAGGTGGTATTGGTTTTAAAAATATTCGGCACTTTAATGATTCTCTTCAGGATAAGATCAGCTAGAGATTGATTAATAACATCTCTGATTCCATCGCCTTCCTTAAAATTAGATTTAATGACAAACTCAGAAAAGGAAATTTGAACTATATCCAATCGTCCATCTGGCCCTCCATTAAACATTATTATTATTAAATTATGGTCGACTCTAGGTGGATGGTTATTTTAGACACATCCATTAATATTTGGTTAGATAACTACATTGGAGCTCCTCTTATCACTAAGTTACCTGCTAACTCCAATCTGGTTAATAGAAATTGTACTGTTAAAGATATCATGTTATCTGGTGGTTACAACCTTCCTGATAACATAATTCAGATTATTTATAATTATCCCTATTCTAATGATGATTTTCTTAATTGGGAACCTGCATCGAATGGGATCCTTGACTCAAAAAAAATTTACGATCATAATTTTACTAATTCGGATCATAGCTTTTTTTTGGTTAAATTTCATTAATAAGAACTAGATTAAGCCCTCGAGGCTCAATCATGTCTAGATTATTGCCCATAATCGTGTTCCCATGGAGGTTTGTCTTCAATATTTCAAAATACAACTTTGTTCTAAATGTCATTTTTCCATCAACATAGGGTAGATGATAACCATCTTTTTGTCGTGTGCTACAACTTCTGCACTTTGGAATTATATTACTGACTTGTTTGGTTGCAGATTGTTAGATTCTAATTCAATTAGTACTCAAATAAAGTATTTTGGGGAGCTAAATTCTTCACAGAAAATCAAAAATCTCTTCTTAGTAGTAGTGGAAGAGCTGCTATATGTGATTTGTTATGATCAGAATGACATTATTCACAACAAATACTCATTCAACATTAATGCAGGTCACACATGAATCTGAATGGCCATCAAGGATGCTGATTCTATTCAAAAATCCTACTGTGACAACTCTGATGGTGATTTTGAGATTCTTTATCGGCTCAGATTTGATGGGATCTATAGGCAACTGAAATGAACCTTTGAATTTTTCTAGAAAAACCCGCTCCCAGGATGGATTAAACATAATGTTGATGGAGCTTTCAAAGGAAATCCTAGACCTGCTGGTTATAGAGTGATATTTCGATATTCTAATGGAAGATGTCATGGATGTTTCTTTTGAAACTGCGGTTCGGCATCGTCCTTGCAGGTGGAAATTATGGGTGTGATTTGCGTTGTTGACTTCATTAGGAAAAAGGGCTGGAACAACATCTGGATCGAAAGTGACTCATCCACTGTTGTTCAAGCTATATGGAATGGGGATATACATTTAGCATGGCCACTCACTACTCTCTGGATGATATTAATGTCATCTCTCATGGAAATTAACTACATTTCCACACACACCTATCAAGAGGAAAACAAGGTTGTTGATAGTCTGGCTAATATGGGTATCAGCCAATTTCTCACTTGGAAGGAGGTTATGCCTATAGACCTTCTTTCTCGTCATGAAAGGGATTGTAAAAAATCCCCTTACTTCAGAATCATGTAACCCCTTTCTATTTTTTAATAATAATTTGTGTCTTGGTCATTGACTGAGCCACCACCTGATTTATAAAATTTAATTTCACATTGACACATAAAATTAATTTGACAGTAATAAATTTTATGTCGACACATAAAATTAATTGAGAGAGGTCGTGTGGTTTCCTCACCCTCCCCATTAATTGGGGGGTTAATCCTCGCATGGTCCGCACGTCATAACCTCTCATGGGTGCTTATTCTTGGGTGGGCCCCAATACCATAACCTCTCATGGGAGGTTAGGGTGTGGTGGTCCCACCTCTGACTCCCAAGCCGAGGTTTTAAACATCAACTACTAACATGGGAGCTTAAAACAAAATAAAGTGTTGTAAACATTATTTTTTAATATTATTTTATAAAAATAAAAAAACTATCTTTTATTCTCGACTAACTTTCATCATGGTGAAAGTCTCCTTAAGTGAACATCGGCGCTGCGAGTTCAACCGTGCCCTTGGTTTTCTGATCTGAGTTACAGTTTAGAAGTTATTAATTTTACAATAAAATAATTGTCACTGAATTATTTTATTTCTGGCTAAAAACTAACTTTCTCTGGTTGCATGTGCCGGCCAAAGTTAGTATCTTCTTAAAGAAAGAATACTCTCACGAGTTGATCTGTAATCTCATATTTTTAATCCGAGTTACCATTTGTTAATTATATGCATTTGAAAAATATAATAATTTTTTAAATTATTTTATTTGCAATTATGCCATTTTAGGTTTTTATCACAGGAGGCCCGCACCGACAGATCTTAAGTCTCTCCAAGGGTAAACCCGTCATCCTGAGCACAACGGTGCCCTCAGATTTCAGATCCATGTTACCATTTAAGATTTATTCGACTTTTTCAAGAAAATTTCTTACGAGTGTTAAGCTAAGATTAACAAAAACTTCGACTGATCATTCTAGGAACTCCGGTCCTCAAAATCGTGCACCGTAAGAATTCATGGACCTGAAAATTTACCATTTAATTAAAACAAATTACATGGAAATTCTGATTCTTTACACCGGGAGCCTCCAATGTGGATGAAAATTAATTTTCCTTACCAATTTTCTCAGGAATTTCACCAGCATGTGCTGAAAAGATAGTAATAGGACCATCTCATTGTACATTAAAAAAGATTGGTTTCGTACCATGCTCAAAATATTTCCCTAACTCTTGTGACTGAACATCTCGAGAGATGGAAGGATTCCCACAAGTAATTAGATTCAAAATTTCATTATTTATAAAGCATGTTGTTCTTCATGCCACAAATTGTGGAAAATGCACAAAAATAGACCTCCTACAGCACATCATATCATGGAAAATTAACATAAAATCCATAAAAAATCAAGTGACTGTCCCATATTCAATATTCAATTCAATATCCATGTAATCTATTGAATGAAAAACTTTTTCAACCAAGGTAGAACACAAAACATTCTCCAAGAGGAACCAGGTGTAATGGGTAAATCTTTCATGTTAGATTCATTTGTATAATTTTATCATGAACCCAATGGATAATGCAATATCAAATAATATCTTATGGTGCCGAAGAAGCTAGTTCAATCCATACACCCTTAATGACAATTGAACATATGTATTACCTATCTCCAATAGTTTGAAACTCAAGTCACAATCCCTTTTGGGAAAAATTCTAGGATTGAGATAAATTGATCAGAAGCCCCATTATATCAATTTCAGATTTTTAGAGGGGAAGAGAACATGGAATAATCCTAACCCTAATGAAAAAACCTCATGTTTGAGAATCCCTATATATTTGAAAACCTTTTATTTAAATCCTTGATTTTCGATGGTTTTGAACCCCAGGGAAAAAAGAGACAAGAAACAATGGAGTGCTTACCAATCTCAAGTGGCTCTAAGATAGCATCTAGATCAACCTTAACATGGGAGATTTTACCTTTCCATGGAATGCCTCTGGTGACTGATACATTAAAGAGAGAGAAATACTATCACACATCATATTCAAAAAAAAATTGTTTTTGGCCTTCCCTAAGAAACATTCTATGACTGTAATACCGTGCCAACAACCCTTTCATACTCAAAATGACCTTCATGTAAGAATGATGCATACCTAATATATCGATCTTAGGCATCCATAATGGGAGAACCCTAATTTCTATACAAGCTAGAGTGATAAACTCTTGCGGGCTGCATCCCCCCTTGAATATGTTATAAATTTTATAGATTACTAAAAAATCTTTGTTAAAATGATAGTTATTACATATTAATTATATACATTAAAACCATATTAACAAAATTAAATGTTAATGAATTCACATTTATAAATTAATTATTCCGATGGATAAAATTTAAAAAATATATTATTCAAAGAAAAATTTAAAATGAATAAATTTAAAAATATTAAATAATAATTTAGACTATTAATGAATAAATTGTATAAAAAAATGAATGAATTATAGAAATATTTTTTCACCAAGTGTGATTCTATATTAAGTATGTATATATGTGTCTGAGATTAATTTAACACATGTTTGATATATGTAAATTATAGTTGTATTAAGAACAAATTAATTGTAAATCAATAAATTTAAATAAATATTAAAATTGAATAAGATTTAAATAAAAATATAAAACAAATAAAATTTAAAAATGAATAAATTTAATATATATATATATATATATTAATGAATTAATAAATAGTATATATGAAATATAAATATAAAAACTGAATAAAATGTAATAATTTGAAAAATAAAATATGAAATACGAAATATGAATAAATAAAAATCTAAAATATTAGTATTTATAATTACATATTATTGTATATATTTGTCTCTATAAAATTGAATTAATTTTGTATAAGAACATGAAAAATTACAGTTTGATATATTAAGTGTAACTAGTTTAGTTAATTTTATTTAATATAAAATTAAATATTTATTATTTTATAAATATATAAAATTAAAATAACTACTCACATTGATAAAAAAATATTTTTAAATGTCTCTTAATCTTAATAAATTAGTATTTTTTATTAATATTAATTTTTATTTAAATTATAGACCATTTTAACTAAATATATTATATAAATATACGGTTTAAAATAATTTAATATTAGAAAAATAAATTTTATCAAAATTAAATTTTTACATATATATATATACATATCAATATATATATCTATAAGAAATATGTTTTTAAATTATTGTTATTTTTTATTTTATAGGACATTTTCAATGAAATATCTTATATATCGGTTATAAGTATTTATTTAGTGAAATATAAATTGAATTTAATCTTGAATATTATTTATTTATCAAAAAAATATATTTATATATTAATATATGATTTTTAATGATATACTTTTTATAAATATACCTTCTGTCATCACGGATATAGGGTATCTTTTTAAATTTTTTATATAGTTCTTGAAAAGGGTATCATTGTTTATCACTAATTTTATAGTATTGAGAAAAAATATATTTTCATTAAAATGTAGAATATGCATAATGATTTAATATAATAACATAAAATAATTAAAATTAACATGAATATAGTAATAATATTTCAAAAATAAAAAAAAATTATAACATAATATGGTGTATATATAATAATAATAGATTAATTACTTATTTTTATATATGAATATAATATATATAGAATTATTTGGTTGATTTTCAAATAATAAATGTATTATTGGTTCTTCTATATAATGAATGGTGTTTTTAAAAAAAATTAAATAATATTTTTTATTTTTTTATCGAAATGAATATAAATGTTTATGAATGAAAAAAATACATATATAAACAATTATTATTAAATAATAAGAGTTATTCAATCAATAAAAAATAAATTACATGACATGATAATTACTGAAGCCCAATTCAGGCATTTCTACAACATAAAAAAATTTAAATATCATGGAATAAGTTGTTTAATTTGATAATGATGATAACAGTAAGGGTCTTACACTAAGGGTAAAAAAGGATAAGAAATATGCTAAAATAGAGATATCAAAAACCATCTCTATTTAAGATATTGATAATGAAATACAAACTCATCCAAGTTTACACCTAAAAATAAACACTCAAACCTTAATACAATTATCTTTTTTATTACCCATTTATATGGAGAACCATTCATTAATCTATTTATTTCCATTATATTAAACATTTATATTGTATTATGTAAAAATTATAAAATAATTTATGTTAGGAAACCACGTAACGTGGAAGCAGATTTCAAGGGAGGTTTGCTTCCCACCCCAATCAATCCCCCTCCCACCAACCACTTCCTACATTTCTTAATAAAAGTGGAGTGCAGCCCTCCCTTGGTTGTGTGGTTGACCCTTGAGAGATATTAACACAGAACTTTACTAATAAAATTTACATCACTCTTATATTTTTTCCCCATTCTCAATAATTAATTTCTCTCTATTTTTATTATTCATTTTCATAACATGTTATCAGAACAAATTCACAAAAAAGTAAAAAAGTAGTTTTTATTATTTTAAGCCATACTCTCACCACATAGTTTGATGATTCAAATTATTCATGTTTTCATATTAAATCATATTCTCACCATATATTTGGATAGTTATAAATATTTATTGAATACTATTTATCAACAACAAGATTGGAAGAATTATGTAATTTATTTTGATACAATAATAAAGGTCAGATTACTGCATGTTTGGATAGTTTTAATTTAATTATTTTACACTACCGAGTTGGATGATCTAATTAATAAATAAGCACATGTGAGAGTTTTGTAATGATTAATGTAATGTATTTATTTATTTACTTCAAACCCCACTTAACTTATTTATTAAGTGATTATAAATGTATATTTATATATTTTTTAATAAATAACAATAATATCCCTCTTTTAATGATTAAATACAATTTTTATTTGTTTTATTTTTTTAGTCCAAATGTAAACTATGAAGGAATCTTTATTTTGATTAATAATTAATTTTTTCCCTCACTACTAGTTATAAACATATCAAATCTTATGAGAATAAAATTTACCACTCCTGAAATTATCAAAAATAATTACATCTCATGGACAATAGATATTGAAATTCATCTAAAATAAATAGAACTCTCAGAAACAACTACGCTTGTACACCATCCAAAATAAAGAAAATAAGATGATCATTTTTATAATACTTATTTATTAGGGATTTAAAATTGAGAACCTCATATAAAGTCAGCTATGTAAGCTTACAAAGATTTCGAAAGCAAGGTGTGAACATAAAAAAGAGTATGTTTTTCTAATGACCTTGGACAAATGTAATGCTTTATTCTTCCGTGAAAATTAAAGGTATAGTGATTAAAATCATAACATGTATTGAATTGTATCATAGTTAATGTACTAGGTTTATTCCATTACTTATGTCGATATGCTTTAAAATACAAATTTTATGTTTCAAAAATCTCACAACACCCTATAATAGTAACATTACATATATGGTTATAAAAAATATATTGATCACATAATATCATTACTTTTAGTATATATGAATAATGATATTTTGATTAAAAATAATTAGTCTCATCTTACTGGTTTAAAAGAATAATTTCCTGAATAAAATTCCAAATTTTCTGAAAAAAATCATAGAAGAAGTCGGGGATGTGATTCTTGTCATGGATGTGGTCTTGGGGGTTGGTGCAGCTGAGTATGTTTTCATGACCATGGCTATGATCATAATGAATATCAGAATCAAATAAATATCATCACAATATCTATGAGTAATCATAAAGATTCCTACTATCGGTCTCATTCTTATAGAAAATTGTCTATAGTTTTCCAATCCCTGGGGTATCATTCTAATTTCATTAAATCATATATTTTATTAAAGAATAATAAACCACAAATTTTTAAGACAACATATTAAGGTAAAAAAATGAGTTCGATTATCCAAAGATTCAAAATGCATTAAATTATGATTTCACTTTTCTTAAAGTTGGTAATTTTACATTTGAACACGATAAGATAATATCCAGAAGCAATTAAACAAATTATAATGATATGCTACATTTTTTTATATGCTATATATTTTTTATGTGGTATTATTTTAATTTCAAAAAAATATTTTTTAGGATATTATTTTCTTTTCCTTGAAGAATTAAAATGTATTTTTTAAAATAGAATATATATATATATATATATATATTCCTATTTTGTTGTGTAAAATGTATAAAATTCTATAAAAATATATATATTTTTAACTCTTAATGCTACAAGACCAATTTTTAATACTATATTGGGTCATATATATAATATATAAGGAACTAGTAAATCATGATTTTTATTTTTATAATGATGAAAATTTATTTATAGGATATGAATTTTTTTTCCCAAAGTTGAATATAAAATTTTATTGATTGAATGATATATTACAACATAGGTTGGATATCAAAAATATAACCAAATAAATGAAATATACATGTAAATTATCTTTAATAAATTTGTAAAATGTTATGTACTTTAAAAACTAAAAAAATAATCATCCAGATATCAATTTATATATACATATATATAATTATACCACACGTACTACTAAATAATTGACAAAAATATTTTAATTTTTTGGAATGAATGATTGCATCATCGTTTTTCTAGAATGGTGTGAAAAATAATTAAATGTTCTCATAGACCTTAAATAACTGTCTATAGGATATCTCCCCTAAGAAAAATTACATGCGAGGCATTTTCTCTTGGAAAACTAAATATCAAACCATCACAAGATAAAATTAAAGAAGAAATTACAACATTTCGCCAATAGATTCAAGGTGATATATGTGGACCAATTCATTTATCATGTTCTAAATTTAAAAATTTTATGGTATTAATTGGTGCATCATCATAATGGTCACATATCTGTTTTCTACTAACACGTAAAGTAGAATTTTCAGGATTTCCTTAAAAAATTGTTAAATTTATAGAATAATTCCTTTATTCTGTCATCATGAAAGAATGGATTGGTAATTCTGGATAATTTACCTATGAAGTATAAGCATTGCATCCAAGGTAAAATGCCACATTACCTCATACATACCTTATCATATGCAGGAGTCTACTAAAAATAAGAAAGGTTTAATGCCTATCAATGGGGAGATTATACCCACTGTACTATGTCATCGAGTAGATAATAATAAAAAATGATTATAACAACAATAAATAAATATATTATTAGAGTACATGTGAAAAATAATGATGTAATTCATATAAAAATAGCTACCAAAGTGGTAAGCCTTTCTAGAATGTAACCATCGGATAATTAAATAATCAAATAAATAAACATCTGTAAAGTCCTCTAGTGCCCATCATAGTTCCCTAAAATCATTGTACTTTTCTGATTAGTTATGCATCATAAGACCCTTTCACATCATCGAGTCATTGATAATGAAATATACAAGTTTACTAAATTTTTTGTGTACAATGTGAGTATAATACATAATATAAAAATGACTCTTAACATTAGTGAATAAGATATAAAAGCTTATGACAAGATCATAACCAATGTTCTGATGTAATATAAAATATATCACATAATAATATATATTCTAGGTCCATGGTGATTGGCTCTAATTTCTTCGTCTAAAACGACCATGAATTTTATCAATGAAATTTCCATTCTTATTTCATAAAACACATAAATCATATAAAGAAACCAATAAAAAAATTATTCTCTTAAATTTATAATGATACATTAGTCAACTAATAATCCAATTATAATGCAAAATATTACCGTGGTACAACAAATAGAAAACAATATGATAAGAATAGGAAAATATTGATTTGCTCGATCCAAAAGTGTAACCACACTCAAAAAAAAATCTATATAAATAAAACATAATTTTAATAAAAAAATATTAATTTGTAAGATTAATGTATATAACCATGAGATAAAATAAAAGGGTTAATGAAATAAGAGGTATTTATTGATATTAAAGAACATATACCATTAGAATAGTAACATGACCATTGGAATAGTAATCGGACCATTAGAAATAGTAATCTTGCCATTAGAATAGTAAAATAAACTGTAAAAGTATAAACAAAAAATCATTCATATAAATGTAAATATGATATATTTATATCATGGAATAAGTAAATAAAGGTTTTTAAAAAGATAAATTAACTTTTAGTATTTTTATATAATCTAAATGATTATCTAAATATTTATAATTATTATAATGATTTAAAATAAATTTTATTTTAATAATATTTTTCTTAAATTAATATTTTATTATTTTATAATTATATTAAAACATAATGATAACTTAATTAATTTTCCAAAGTGTCAAAAAAATTATTATACCATTAAAATATATTATTTTTTAATAAATGATTAATTAATTTAAAAATTGAATTTAGCATAATTAGAATTTTTTCATAAAATGGATTCCATTTTTGAAATATAAATTTTAAAAATGGTTTTGGGTGAATTTTTAGAATTTTTTTATAATATTTGATTTTTTTGGTGTGTAGTGAAATATGGTAATTGAAGTTAGTTAACACTAGAAATTATATAAATGAAATTTTGAGTCACGGTTGAGTCAGGGAGTAGATAAGTACCCATTCTCTCAAAGTCACATGATCTAGTTTCTGTATGTTTTAATAGTGATTGTCACTATTAATAATCATGATCCAAGATATTCAAAAAAATGAATAAAATAATAAAAACCACCCCTCTCCTCTCTATATAGATAAAACCCCTCACCACACCTTATCACCATATACGACTTTTATCTTGGAAATAATCTTCCTAATTCCTTCCAAAATAACTTCCTCACATCCAATACCTTCTAGTATCAACAAATGACAAAGCCCAGGTTCCATAAAGATGTTCTCAAGGAGGCATCATTCAAGATGTAAATTCCAAAATCCTATTCTTTTAATTTCTTTTATTTTCATATCCTCTCCAACACAACCTATCCAAAGAATCATGATAAATATATTTTAATATATATACTATAAATTTAGTGGGTTAATATAATATACATCATAAAATCTCTTAACTTCTTCTTTTATTCCAAAAATGAAAAAATTGTCCAAGATATGTCGGTTCACCGCCTTCATGGAGGACAGGTTTTAATTATTCATTACCACCATCATGTCTATTAATAAAACCATTATTATGGTTAAACCAGATTTTAATATATATATTATAACATATTTAATGTTCAGAAACAAATATATAAACATAATATTCAATAAAATGAAACTAGTTCGTGATGGTCGGATAAACCACAAATAATGGAATAAACAATTATCATCGGCATTTTATTAACTGAATCGTCTCCATACCTGAAGAAAATTATATATGGGATAATATATTATTATATATTTTCATTAATATCATACAATTTCACTTTGGGAGAATTATTCCCTTTTAGGAAGAACTTCTATAATTTTACACAACTAAAATGACCATGAAACCCTGAAACAAACACACTCAAAACAAAAAAATTAAAAGAATAACTAATTAAAATGTTCACAAATTAACATAATTTAATTAAAATAAATAAAATAAATGTATATGATGTTCATAATTATTATATCAACTAATATAATTTTATTATCCAATGTATTAAGTGTGAGTGCAGAGTGCATTCAGACACATGGTAAAGGTCTCTCCAAACCACAAAATTACCTTTGGGATAAAATTTATCCTTCTTTTACCCAATTTAATAATTTATTTTTATCATATTATTCTCTAATATTATGTCTGTATAATTGTATCATCCCTCCCTAGATCCCACTCAGCAGTTCCCCGAGATTATTGCCAGAAGTCCTCAAGCATGCCTACCAAAATGCCAGAGGCTACCGATTAGCAGCAAGGGGCTAGGGTTAGTCCATGGGGAAACTATAACCTTATATATTAGAGTGATCAAAATAGAGAATTTAGATGACAAATATGAAAAATTAACTACATTCAGCATTGGAGGTGGAGTATTTAAACCATGAAATAAGTAATCAAGAAGAGACTAAAATAAATATCAGATGATGGTGATGATAATGATAATGATGGTATACAAAATGACTACATAAGGAATAGGGGATACCGAAATATTCCACATGTGATAAAAAAATAATATGAAGACCATAAATAACAATAAATAGAATATAGACCATAGGATTGGTCCCCAATAACCATACTCCATCTTAAATCTACAAATCAACCTAGCATCGAAAGCCACACACATTCCTTTAACAATGACATCAATCATGAGGTCTGCATGGGTACCAATGGATGCATTTATAGGGTTTGAGATACAATATCAATAGTCAACCAAAATGATATTTAGATTAATCCATTTCTTGTAATAAATAAAGGATCATTGATCAACAATTTCTAAATATAGTTAAATAAATAAATGAAAAAATAATTACTTTGGACCGAGTTATTAAATAGACACCCAACCGATACCACCTACTTCGGCCTAAGATGGGTGTCTAAACCAAGGTACCTATACAAGTGTTAATGTATGTTTATTGATCATAATATATTATGAAACCAAGGTACGCATACCCCAATCATGTTTTTTGGCTTAGCGGTCACATTTCCATGTCATTATACAAATGTGCTCATAATATAAATTAAATATATCCAGTATGACACAAGATTTAAAGTCCATTAAATCTAATTTTGGATACCTAATACCATCCAAGTTGGTCAATAAATAATCCCAAGTGTCTCCATATAAATCCATGGTATTTTTAATGCCACAGAGTCCATCCAAGGTGACCCATAACAGTGTCCCTTGTATCACTCATGGCATGGTGAACTCTAAGTCTGTATCAATTATATCATAGAGGGGACCAAGTATCACCTTAGGCATGGAATATAGACATTTCAATGGATTCCATGCACATTTCCTCCCCTATGTAAATTGTGTCACTCACAAGTGCATTAAATCTACCGAGATATCCCATTCATGGTGAGCCAAATAATATCTCCTAGAATGTACAGTAGATCCAAAAAAACCTTGTGAGTACATACACGGTGTCCTTAATTCAGAAACAATGTTCTCTCCCACCCCATATTTAGTGATTCATTACAAACAAAGAACATATCACAGGGCATTATATATAAAATTACATGACATCAATAATCATTTCCATATGACATGATAAACATGCTAGCCAAATTATGCAATTTAAACCAATCAATTATGGCACAAATTATGATGAAAAGGCACAATGCATCAAATATGACTAAGTCATGACCATACGGAATAAAAACATATTACGTATAAGGTACATGAAATGGAAAAAATGTAAAGAGTTGACATAATGCATTAAAAAAATCTCATGTATAAATCATAGAACAGGGAATAAATGTAATGCAATGAAATATAGCATAAAACATGTTTCCAATCTATTTGAATGAATCATATATCATTTCCAAGTGGTCTATCCCGTGGATCATAATTTGTATTAATTAAATTTATAAATTTATTTCATTTCATAGGGATTAACACACACACAAATGGTGGTAAAAAACTAAATGCATGGGAAGTTAGGCTATTAATATGGGAACACCCAATGGGGTGGCCAAAAAAATAGAAAACTCATGAATGGATTTCACTATTTTTTGAGGTCACAAATGTCATTAAAAACAATTTAAATTATTTTTTTAAGCATATTTATCCCATCGAAGGAAGGTTCTAATGCATGGAACAATGGAAAAACATTTAGAAAGTGATTAAATAATTGGGGAAGACCTATGCCTGGTACCATGTTACAGTGTCACTCCACTCATCATTTTTCTGATTCATGATTCGATCTAGAATGGGATAAAATGAAAAAGTAATCTAATTCCCTAAAAATAAGGAAAAATAGGTCACACCAAAATAATGCAATGGGGTATTGGAGAAACTTGAAATAGAAAGGATGAGATCAAAGAGCTTTACTCTAAATTACTATTGATTTTGAGGGTGAGTGATTTGGATGATGAGCATGTGAGATATCTCAAATCCTTTGGATGAGGAGAAGATGAAGCTTCATGTATGATGGAGGAAAATATCACTAGAGGTAAAAAGAGTGTGAAGTTAGGTTGTGTTAAAACATTATAGAGGAGAAAATTATTAATTTCACAACATGGAATGGGGTGAATGTTTTTTCCGCTTGGTTGGACAAATTGTGTCAAAAACATGCATTATATTATACACCAAGGGGATCCCTTCACAACTTAGTGCACAATTTGTAAAATCATGCACATCCCATGCCAAATGGATTTTTCATGGGTGTATGCAATCGCCTACATACTTGCACCACGGGTTGCACAATTGTATAAAAACCATTCATCCTATAACACCCCTCTATCTATATGAGCATGGATAGAAAAATTATGCATGTTGGGATACATGGTTAGAGGAAACATCTGGGTTAGGATGCACATTTTATATTAACCGTGTGGCGTAGTATTATACTTTATGTTTTGGGGCTCTGGGCTTAGAACGGGGCTTGGATTCCCCCAAGACCTCATTGAATCACTTAGTAATTATTAATAGGATGAGGAAAACAATTTCAACCCAAAAAAATAGTCTGTTCCATTTAGAAAAGTTATGGTGTTCCAACCTCCCCTCTTTAATAAATCCCAACCCCTAGTGGCCTTTCTGAGGGTAGTAAGACGTCATCATGGAAATGTTTCAGTCACTATGCACTTACACTATCTTATCGCTCCTAGGACTCATCCTAAAACTTATCCATGATTCAATAGCACCTAGAATTGATGATCTGACCTACCATTGAAATCCTTACCTCTCCTCTCAATGATATGTATCAGATACTCCTCATATATTGTATTTTCCTCCATCACGACATCTATAAGATTAAATAAAGAATATCCATCATCATGACACCATTAATGCATAGATACACATAAGACACCCTAAATGGTATGATACCTCCGTGGTAACCAGAACTGATAGGCTACCGACCACATCCTCTCCACTATCTTAAAAGGCTCGACATCTCGAGGTGATTACATTCCCTATCTCCAAATTTTTCTATGACCCAATCATGCTAAAACGTGATGAAATACTTAATGTCCCACCTGAAACACTATAGGTCAATAGAGATAGTAGATATATGAATTCTTCTATGACAAACTTGTATCCATAAACATATGAATCGATTGGACTTGTGTTGTGGTCTCCTTGATGTGATGAGGACCCCAAAGAGATGCATCCCCTTCCTCTAACTAGCACTGAGCTGAATGACATGACCTATAATAAAGATCCACATATAGAGACATATGAATTATTTTCTGAAAGATGATAATATATCAAATTGTATTATATGAATATTATTTTTCATGAACCACAAAAATCAAGGATGTAGGCCAAAGGCATATCCTATAACACTCTAATCATCTATGAGGACTTCCTGTTAGTCTAAGGGTGATATGATGTGCTTAGTAGCACTTATGAACCTGGTACCTCTTCCAACCCATTCCCAAATAGTAAAGTAAATATAGTATCATATTTTAATATCATATAATCGGAAACACCATATCGGTTCACTATCTTCTGGATATAAATCCTTCCAAGTTCAACAACAAAAAATGTCTCCTAGATTGGTAGGTAGTGTGAAACCATGTTCAACTTTTCGATGATTACCATAACAATATAACATCCTCTAAGGAATCTCATCAAGCCCATCAAGAAATGCATATTCAAATTTTTCCAAATCCACTGTTAAATAGAGAGAGACTACAAAAATATATCAGGTCACTGGTGCTTGGCCTTAATGATATTATAAGTGTAACACCGAGTGATAAATCTAGAAATATGCCTCTTTATAACTGGCCTCCAAAACTGGTGATTCATCTCTCGATACATCTTATTGAGACCAGGAAAAACATCCCTTACAGATTCATGAGATTCCATAATCTACTCTTCTCATATATCATAAGGAAACCAAACATGTTCATGGTAGAGGAGGCATCTCATACTAATTAACAACTCAACTAGAAGGTGGGTTCTATCCTATAATGCTCTCCCTCGGGATGAGGCCCATATAATTAGATAGTTTCCACATACAAAACCATTCCATGAGGGAGGATGTCACTACCAGATCATCCAATATTATTTTACCATGCTTTTATTGAACCTCATGGTGCATCTTAGAAAATGTATCCATAAACAACCACTAACATCTAAAATCCTTGACATCTTGTTACTGATTCTTACAACTCAAGGAATCACCTATGAAATTTTCCTATTACTGTGTGTATAAAAGCTCAATGTCGAATGATTGTAGGTATTAAACCCATATATTTTACATCATATTCAAGTATCACTATGTGGATATGTATTCGAGATTCCTATGATTAGGGTAAATGATGAATCACTCACCCAATAAGTAGTTCCACTAATAGAACTGAGCATAGACCAAGGCTTCTAGATTGAGGTCATGTATAGGGAAATATTTCTCTTAAGGCCCCACCTTGCATGACCGATAAACATGAATTGATCAACCTTCATCATAACAACATTTATACTGACTCATAAAGAATCATAATAAACTATATATACATTTATCAGATCTGGAAGAATTATGATAGGTGATAAATTTTGTCTTCCCTTTAACTCGTGAAACGATGTCTCACATGCTTCAGTCCAGAAGAAATTCTCTACATTCATTATCAAGAATGTAATAGGAGCTTCCAAATGTGAATAAACCTATATGAAGCTCATGTATGTTTCATCTAGACATAAGAGACTCTTTATTTCAAACGCATTCTGGTTATTCTCCAAAGAAACCACTATATTCACCATATATAGGTCAATAGATTTTATTGAATTATATATTATAAGACCCATGAAATTTACCATGTTGATCCAAAAGTGGAATATAATGATATTTTCATATAGATGGTATTATCTCAGTTTACATAGCATGATATCAAGATGGGTATCGTGGTCATATATGGTGAAAAAATGCAGTAAGATGTTGTCTAGGAAGACCACCACAATGTAATCAAGATACAAGTGGAAAACCTGATTCATTGGAGTCCTTAAGACTACCAGTATGATCATCATTCCAACTAGCATAACATGATAATATTATAATCCATACATGCTCTAGGAAACAATATGTGAAATGTATTTTCCTCTCACATTCACATGATGGTAGCCCAACCTCAAATCGATCATAGATAAAAGAGTTTTTTTTCGGATTTCATCGAAGAGGTCATCTGTACGAGGCAGTGGATACCAATTATATATCATAACATTTTTAATTTGACATAATACACTCACGTTCTAAGTGTAACATTCACATTTTTTTGTTGATATGATAGGTGAACCCTTGGAGATTTTTTATGTCCGATAAAACCCCTATCCTCTTGATCTTTTTTATGTTTCTTTTGTTTTTGAAGCTCTATAGTTTCCATCCTATTTGGAATAATGGAAACTTGTGCTAAACCTAGAACAATCATGATGGGGAATTCGTATTCTCTCCCCAGCTATAATCTATATAAATCATTCGGGAATATGCCCCTAAAATGATCCACAACTAGAGGGAATCCTACTAACTGCATCCCTTGATTACTTATAAAGAGACACATCAACTCAAGTGTCACTCCTCTATGCCTAATTTTTATGGTTCCAAATCAGCATTCATGGTTATACCATTCACCCTTTTGTATATACATGCTTCCCACAGGTGAGGAGAAAGACCCATGGTGATGATAAAAATACACTTGGGTATGATAAAGCACAGGACACTCCATATTGAGAATGTCATTGAGGTCGGTCAACTTAAGATATAAAAAATTCCAGATGAAACGGTACCCACCTATTTCAAGTTAGATCCCCAAGAACTATTGTATGACCACTAATTTAACCCCTAAAAGCATTCCAATAGACATAACACTACATTTTTACACTATTTCAAGGCCCATACATTCCAAAACCATGGCCTACGTAAAATTGAGTGATGCACCTATATTAAAAATGGAAGAAATGAAATAATACGATACTATAATAGTACTATAACCACAGATTTCCCTAGAATCTACTCATAGGGTGGTGGATTAACTACATATATATGGATTGATCCATGACCCAGAGATTCTTCCAAACTAGCCTGACAAGATTAGATCTACTGATATTGAAGCTTAGGGACCCGACTACCTCACCCACATCAACTAACACCTCATCCGATTTAGATGTTAGAAGATCAACATCCTGGTTGACATGGATTCAAAGAACTAAAATCTAATATAAGTGTTTTAAGGATCCCCTCTCAATAGACCCTAGAGGAGAAGACCCGATGAAGAATTGCAGGTGACCCATCTTGTAGCAGGATCGATGCTCGATCGGGTTAATCATGCATTGGGTCATCTTATGGTGCAACCTTACATACTAGTGACAAACTATAAGTATGTTAGTGAGTGTCACTTGGAGATACTTTTCCCAACATGAACCCTCAAAAATGGTGCTTCCTACAGCCATATGAGTTGTCACCCTACCTAGGAATTGAACCACCCTAGCTCGTATTACCAGCTTTGTTTAGATATTATTTGTTAATAAGTACCTAGATCAATATATTTATAATCATAATAAAATGAAATATGTTCACATATGATCTGATAGTTTACCCAATTCCATCCTCAAACTGCCATGCAGTCCTCAACTCATCACCAGTCAGAGATAGATGAAAGGCTAGATCTTGGTAAAATTAGAGGAATACACTAACAAATTTATAGTTCCCTATTGATGATTCATGAACTCATTGGTGTAATCCTATATTAGAGCCTACGGGAAGAATTTCCCATAAAAGGCCATATGTATGTCTTCCCAGAATATACCATGATGATTTTCACCTTGAGAGATGACGTGCCACCATTGATTGGTGCAATCACAGAACCTGAAATGATTGATCTTGAACCTCCATTTTGGATGTGTCTTAAGATTGTAAAAGATAAAAATCATAGATTCTAACCATGAATCAATATCTTGAAATTTTCCACACCCTATGAATGTGGGAGGGTTATAATTTCTAATTCCATGATTCAAATTCAACATTGTAGGGTTAGTCTAGGGAGAACCCTAAACAGACTACATGAACAAAAAAACTATCATCGATCTAAGCATTAGTGCCTACTGGATGATCTTTATGAGGATCCATTGGTGGAACTATAGGAGGTACTATGTGTGGATTAGATCCCACCACATATGGGGTGTTCTCTTCACCACTCTAATGGTGTACAACATGAGAACATCATGGTGGAATAACCCTACAGATTACAAGAGAACTCAACATACAAGGATTTTAAAAAAACATAGGAAAAATAGATAAGTAAAGGATACTTGATGGATAGGCACAAGGTTATCCTACTAAAAAAACACCCCTCTACCATTTCTAGGAGTCAGGTCTGAATGCAAGGAAAATATCACGTAATAAATAGTAGAGACACAACGTACTACTCAATTCTATAGTTCGGTTAGGGTCCAGGTCTCATTTCACATGCCTATTTAATGATTTTATCCATATTAATTTCCTATTTGCTTGTTTATTTAAATTAATTTAAATGTTGTAATTAAATAGTACACTATTTCCAATTAATAAGGGCACATACACCATATAAATTGAAATATTTCATCCACTAAACACTAACTATAACACATCCCCAGCCATGCAACCAATGGTCCACTGCTCAACATGCCATAACTAAATACTTAAGGTGTATGCATTAACCTATGCAAGAAATCACTATTAGGTTAAAGAAGTCATTTTATGTGTCTATTATTTTTTTAGTCTAGTAAGAAAAATCCTCACATTTGTATATATAAATGACAAGTAACTACAATGATCACAGGAAATATGGAAAATGAATGTAGGAAAATAGATATGACATGGCATGAAGCTTGTAATCTTAATCCTATAGTTCCAATTATGGTGGATACATTAATACACCCTCATATCATTAGACTATGTAAAAAATAAATCCCATATAATTATTAATTTTATCAATTATTTTAATGGCACAATGAAACTATGTCACTCAATGGTGAAATCCATGAAAATGTAACATGTACAATCAATAACACCATTTACCCATCCCTGTAAATTTCTGTTTCCCCTTTACATAGGTTAGTTAATCTTAAACACATGCTCAATAAAATATTCCAATATCCTAGTCTCTTATCTAATAACCAAAAAATAAGAAAAATAAAATAAAATATTTGATACCGCCTTATAGAATCCCTCTTTGATTCCTCTTAACAATTCCCCAATATGGTTTCTACAAGACCAAAATCATGCATCCCCAACCACTAGAGGGTTCCAAATAGTAGATAGGGCCTATGTAAATAAATAAAATATAAATAAATAATATATATCAATTATCATAATGAAAATTATGCTATAAAAAATGAGTACACATTGAACAAAATATAAATTCATATTACATATGTCTTACAAAAAGTATTAAAATCCCCAAAAAATATATATCTATTATATTAATAATAGGCTCAGTCCTCTTATCCCCATAATGCACCCTGAAGAAATAAATCAATCAATAATAGGAATTCTTGATTCCACTTTTCAATAAATACAGTCATGAATTCTTCTTGGGTACCAAAGGTGGCTCGAGAAAGGGGGGAGATAGAATCTTATTAGGCCCCCACCAATGGTGTCAAGATCAATCCCTTTCATGAAATAAATAAATGAAACATGTGCCATAATTACTAAATGATTAAAAAAAAAATACATAAATACTTCATCCCATGTTCATAAATGGACACATAACCAATACCACCTAATTTGTCCTAAGATGGCTGTTTGAACCAAGGTACATGTAGAAGTGTTATGGTATGGTATAGGTCATCGTATATAATGTTTCCAAGGTAGGAATACCTGAATATTTTTCTCAATCTTGGAAGTTACATTTCCATGTCATCTTACAAGCGTAATAATAATATTAATAAGAAACATCAACTATGGAACAAGAATGAAAATCCATAATGTCCAATGATGGAGACCTGATCTTATCCATGGAGATCTATAAAGATTCCCAAGGGTCGCCATAGGAATGTCCAATTTGACAAGTGCCTCATGTTCCAACCATGGAAACCCATAATGGCATCCCATGTATTACTCATGGCATGGTGAACTGTGATTTTGTACCAAGTATATTACATAGGGGACCGGGTATCACCTGAGGCATGGAAGATCCATATTTCCGATGAGTCCACCCATAGTTCCTATTTTAGGAAACTAGTGTCACTCCCGAGTATAAAAAATACACCCATAGAAACCATACAAGCCATGCCAATGTATCACTCCTAGTATGTCATGTAGATCCAATATGAACATGGAGAGTCCATACATGATGTCCTTAAGTTGGGACCAGTGTTCTCTTTGAGCACATAGTAGGTGAGGCATAATAACCCAGTCACATATCACAATTCATAGCTTAGAAAACATCATGTCATCAATGTGAATTTCCATATCACATTCCAAAAAAATCGATACAATTTAAAAAAATATAAAAAAAATTATGGCGTAAATTATGCAGATAAAAGAACAAAGAATCAACTATGAATAAGTAATGGGCATGGGGAATAAATAAAATATCTTGTATAAGGTAAACGACGTGATACAGTTATTATGTAGTGACATAAGGCATAATGTATGAGGCTAATCAGTAATAATGATGTACTAATAATTACCATGTGATCTATCTCATGCTTCACAATTTATCTTAAATCAATTTTTAAACTTATGGAATTGTAAAAATAGAGAAACACACACAAACATGGTTCTAAAAAACTCAATGCATGACCATTTAATCCTTTAAGATGGGAAACCCAAAGAGGTGTCCAAAGACATGGTAAATAACCAAAAAATGGTTTTATCGATAAGGTTAGGTCATGAATGACATTAAGAACCATTAAAATTAATTAATTATATATATTTTGGGCATCATTGAAAGGCTATGATGTGAAACACAATGGTGCATCATTTAAAAATAGTTGAAATGAGTTTGAAATACCTAGCGCACATACCTTTATATAATATCACTCCACTTATATCTCCTCTAAGCATGAATCTAGATATAAAGGTTGAAAATTAAGAAATAATAAAACACAATAAAAATAGGGAAAATGATGTTACACCTAAATAGTACAACATAGGATGGAATAAATAAGAAAAATATGGAATGAGATTTATGATATAACCTCTACAATCTTGTTTCATCAAATGGTAAGGAATTCAAATAATGAACATAGGAGATATCTAAAAAATAATAGAGGAGGAGATGAGGATGATTCACAGGCGTGGGAGGATAAAAATAAAATTTGAGAGAATAATAGGGAGAAATAGGGTTGATTTTAGAAATTAATGAGTGATAAATTGGAATTTAACCACATTGGAAGAAGGGAAAGATTTGGCCACATGATTGGCCAAACCATGCACCATCTGTGCACTATGTTCTGCTCTAAGGGTCACTATAAAAATTCTAGCAGTATGAATTGGACACACATTCATTTTCCCTGAAACAATATTCTATCTTGAGGGTCTAAAATCATGCATTAGTGTGGGCGTTGTATAGCATGGTTTAAGATAAATTGTATGGCCACCAACACCCCATTATCTAAAACTACAAGTTTAGAGAAAAAGTTTGGGATATGTGGTAGAGTTTTTAATAACTACAAGGTAATGTAACACTCTTTAATATTTGGGTCTCCATGAATTAAATGATCCCCTAATGACCATGATACCTCCTTGACTCCCTTAGTCATCATTATTTGGTCCAAGACCAAAATTTAAACCACAAAACAAATGGTTTTTAAATTTAATAAAATATGGGATGTTACAATACCAATCATATGTATGTATCTCAATTAATCTTTCTATTTTAAAGAATTACATATTTTAAAAGGTTTCATTCTAAATTCCTCCCAATAAGAAAGACTAATTTAATGGAACTTTTCCATTTCAAAACCATTTTCATGTATACTCAATATAATTTTGTAGACCACCATTAGTTCTCTAAAATCACTCATTGTATCATGAAGAACTATCTTAGTTCATTTATATTTTAATGAAAACAATTATAACCATGTATTCTTTGAAAAAATATCAATATTTTCTCTTAAAGCGTGCCAAAGTGGCTTATTTCAAAAGTTTCTTAAACACTATTTTCACGTATTCACATATGTTGGATATAATTATTCATAATCTATTCCTATTTTTATTTTATGATTTTCTATAAATGATTTAATACATTCGTTCATGGATACCATTATAACACACCCTTTGGATATGTCAGATGACCTTAGTATGAAACCCATTTCATTCCCTAGGTAACCCTTATGATTATTTAATATGTTTTATTTAATTATGTGGAACACATATGAATAAACATGTTATGATGGGTGCACCTTGATAGAGCTCTAATGAATTGGGTAATGTTAAGTCTCCTAAGAAATTATGTATGGGATTAGGGAGTAAACCTAATCTCTTATAGGACATTGTCCACCATGTGATATAGTATTAGAAATAATCATTAAATAATGTTTTTGTCATGTTATATGTTACTTCCACATTAAAATATTTACTTTATCATATGATTTCATGTTCCATATATTTACACAATATCAAGGCCTTTTATATTATCATGTTATTCTTTACTAACTCTTGTTCTATGATTTATTCCAATGACTATTCTCTTGATGGTCTTTTTAGATCATCCCTCTTATCATTGTATTCACTATGTAATCCAACGCAGATGTAGGATCCTAATAGAAGATATGATATGACTTTGAAATATTAATAATTGGAGTTTTATTCAAGTTCCATGATTTTTATTTTATAAAACAAATAATCCAAATACACTAGAATTTACAATCATTGGTTTATATTTTTTGGATAATTTTGATTAAAATCGTGTATCAATATGTATAAAAGGATTGTTTTTCAATATAATCTCATTTCCAAGAATTTGTTCAGAGATGTAAAAAATTACCATCATCAAGGTAACACATCTCACCCCACCCAATTGGTGATTTTCATCATCAACGATGCATGTTCCTCTGTATAAACTATCTCACACCCCCAAGTTAGTGGTTTTCACTAGGTGTGCCACATGTTCCATCAATTTGATTCCTAACTAACTTATTAATATAATAACTAGTGGAAAACGTTCATATGAATCCCAAAATAGTATCTTCCAGTCATCCACTTATGCACATCAACCTACAGTTTCTAGTTTGTGAAAAATTGTGCTAAAAAGTACCTGGGGGAGAGCCTTGACCAAACTTGCGTGTGTTTTAAATGTGGAAAGTTTGGAAATATGAATTAATATTATAATGAAAATAATCGTAATATTAATTCTAATAATCCAAATGATGGAAACCAACTAGATTGCAAGTAGAATGGTGCAATGATATCCTTTGTGACTATTTCAATAGATATCCGGCCATCCAATGAAGTGGGATCAAGTAATTTGTTTGTATACTAAAATTTCTCTAATGTCATGTTTGATACAGGGTAAACACTTTTCATTATTTCTAAGTAATTTTTTATTTAATTTTAAATTTCACCTTAAGAAATGAAACTAGAACATATGGTTAAATTACAAGGGTGAAATATTTTACCAAAAATGGATTTATAAAAATATTCCTATTGTTGTATGTGGAATGAAATTACCTTAAAACCATATTTTTTCCCTTAGTTGATTTTGATTTTATTCTAGGAAGGGATTGGCATTCTCTTTATCATACTAATATTGATTGTGGAGCTAAAGAAGTTTCTTTTAAAATGGTTTTTAGTTTTTATTTAATATTGAACTCGTACAATTGATAACATGTCTAGAAGACAATAAATTGTTAAAATAATGAAATGTGAGTTATCTATATCATATTTTAGAAAATAAGAGAATTTTTTAGATTAATGATGTTCAAGTGGTAAATGATTAATTTCTTGTTTTTTATGAGGAGTTTCGTGGTGTTATACCTGATTAGGAGGTTGAATTTACTATTATCATGGTTTCTAACACTACTAGAAAATCCTTTAATCCTGATGGATCTATACCCATTGTTTAGAAATACTGCAGGTATTGGCATTTTTTTCCAAGGCTATACCAAGATTTTTTTAGAAATCATTGGTATATGATTTTATATACCAATGGTTTTTAAAAACTGTTTGTATAGAGGTATTGATATTTACAGGCCCCTGGAGTTCATCCTCCCCTTCTCCTCATTTGACCCCTATGCCTCCCCATGAAACCACCATATATCTCTGATTCCCCCTCTCTTTGGTCATTTTGGCCTCCACTCTCTCTAACTCAACCGGATTTGGCATCCCCCCTCTTCTCCTTGGTTGATTTTGGCATCCCTCAGCCTCTCTCTAGTGATGTTGGCATCCCCCAAGTGACATTCCCCCATCCAAATCAATTTTGGCCATTTTTTTGTTGGAATATTTGTCAGGTAAGAGTTTATTCCCTTCCCTCCATTCTACTATTATTTTAACTTAGTGAACTATATAAAGAGAATTATTCATTAATAATTAATAGTGTTTCATTTATTTCAGTGAGTTATAGATCATGAGTGAACCGTTTTTAGAATGGGGGACACTAGGAATTTAAATTCATCAATTTTATGCTATGAATTTATCTTCAAGTTATTTAGGTTATTAGAAATTTATCATTACTATAATTAGTGTGGAAATATCGTGATTCAAATTCCATGAGAAATAAAAGTAATTATACTAAAAATATAAAATATATAAAGTCATCTGTAAGGAGTAAATATATTTTGATATATGTGATATTGAAGTTTGTTATTTTTCAAAAAAGATTATTTAGAGGAACCTGTTGATTATACTTGAATGATCACCCCTACTTCTATATATAATTTATATAATTTTTAAAATGGTATTTGAGATTTTGAAAACTATACACATTATTATAATATGTGATTTGTTGAAATTGGAGGGTTTTTGGTTCATTAATAGTAGATTGATTCTAGTATTTCCCCCATTTTTTGTGTAATATTATTAGGATAATTATATATAAATTAATATATTGGTAAATTTATTCCTTTTTTGTGTTTATTGGTGGATTTTCATCCTCTGTATTGATTAATGAGGTAATTTCCCCATATATTACATTTGTATAACCTCATTGCTATACTTCAACCCATATCCAATTAGAGGTAAGATTAAGGGGGCCTACACAACATCACTATTGATTAAGAATGGGTTCGAGGAGTGTTGTTTTAAGATATTTGGAATATTATAGTATAAAATAAATCATTTGGAGTCTCAATTAGAATGTTAAATAATTTAATAAAGCCCATCCCATTGGTAATAAAATACTTTTACTTGAATTGGAGGATCATCTTACATTCCATGATGAATGTAATAATGAAAACCTAGTTATATTATAACTCAACCGAGAATTTATTTTATTGAAAAGAAGTGTAATGGGAAGAATATATTGGCCAGAGTTATACTCACATAACAAATTAATAAAATAATTAAATTTTCATAATAAATTTCTAAATATAATTTAATTTAATTTTGATTTTATTTAATTAAAAATTTTATTGATGGTAATTCATTATCCATTTCCATAAACTTTTTTACTAGAAGAAATAATAATTCAATATATAATGTATATAAATAAAAAGAACATGGAGTAACACATTTGGGGTTTTAATGATGAGGGAAATTAAAAAAATTAAAAAATATAAATACAGCTAATGAAATAATATTAGGTAAGACCATTACATACAATAAAATATTTAAAAATTATATTCCACAATGAATGTGGTTAGAGAGACCCTGTAAAAAATTCCTTATTGTCAAATTATGATAAAAATGGAGGTTTAAATTTTTATAAGAAAAACTGATTGGGAAGTACATAAAATTATCCAATATGCTCCAAAAAAATAGGATCATATAAATATAATATCTTTAATTTTAGTAATTATCATAAATAGAATTATCAATTATAATATATTTTAAAAAAATCATTATATACACCACAAGAATTATAAATTATATTATTATATTTAAATAGATTTTATATAGTGTTTTACATAAGTATAATTCTGAATATATTAGTAAATAATGATATTTTTTTCTAAAGATTCCTTTTATAATGAAATAATAAATTTTATTGATTATAATTGTAAATGAAATATTTTCAATATTTAATTTTCAATGATTATATGTTATTGACCTGAAACAAATTTATACCAACATGTCAGATGATTGAATATTTTTTAGTGTTTTTCTGATATGGAATAGGAATTATAATCATTATCAATCATATATATCCACTTTGATTCATAATTTATTTCACTTATTCATTGTTTTATTGGATGGTAGTATGATTCAATTAAATTGATATTAAAATTGGTTGTAATGTGTTTTTAAATTATGATTTAAATTTTTTATTAAAACATAATTTTTACCTTGTATAAGAATGAATAGAAGTTGGATGTATCATACTAATCAGATTTCAATTGATTTTCAAAAACATGTATTTTTTACATTTTTCATTTAACAATGCTTCATATTGAGGTTTTATATAGTGTCCTGGCTAAAATTGTGTTGGAAGACTATTGTTAATCTAGGAAATAATTTATCTACCATATCAAAAAAAATTAGTTAAGATAAACAATTATTATTGGTACCACCATGGAGAGATGAGGAAATCTTATACTATTCATGAACGAGAAGAATGAATTTGGAAATGAGAATTTGATATATAATTAGTTTCCTTTATTGTTTTATGATGATAGATAAATATGATAGTGTAAGAAATAAATTAATTCTATACATATGATGAATGGAAAGAAGATGATGATGATGAGGGAGTGGAAAATTTATTGGATGTCACAAGAACTCTATTGTATCATGATTGTACTAAAATTACTAAGTTGGAATTTTAAATGCAATTATATCATTGAAATGACTTGTATAGAATTTCTAATACCTCCATTGATTATATTCTTACCTTTTTAAGGACATTCTTCTAGTTGATGTATATATTCCCTAAAATCATTATAGGCACATATGTTAATTAAGAAGAATAGTTTTGCTAATAATAAATTTCATGCTTCTCCAAAAGATTTCATTTTATTTTCGGAGTACACAGGTGACCAGAAGGACTGTACAGAATGTGGTACATCTTGATGGATGTAAAATTCATATGGAAAATCATCTTGTGTGCCATAGAGAGTCATGTGGCACTTTCCATTGATTCTCAGACATCAAAATCAATTCATGTCTACAGAAATCTTAGCCAATATGTAATGGCATGGTGTTGAGATAATTAAAGGTAGTGATAAATTTGGTAATCCATCATATAGATTATCATAGAAGTAATTCAATGCACAAAACCCTGATTTTTCAACTGAGGTGCATGATGTCAGGTTGGGTTTACCCTATGATGGTTTTAATCTGTTTTTTCAGATGCTTACTGCTCACAGCACATGGCCAGTGTTTATTCATATTTACAATCATACTATATAGATGTGTATTAAAAAATACCTTTTAATTCCTTGAGTATAATGATATATCTACTTTTAAATCATAGAAATGATATCGACATCTATTTTCAACCTTTGGTAAGAGAGTTGAAGCATCAATGGAATATGGGTGTGAGGACATTCAATGATTCATCAAAAAAAATATTTCATATGTGTGATTACCATCTATAGACTATAAATAATTTTCATTCTAATGAAATGATCAATGGTTTGAGAATGATGGTAAAACTATAATGTCCTATATTTATTAATAATACACGATCTATAAGGATTAAATATGGTTGTAGTTTCAGTTTCATGGGGAATTGATGAATCATTCCCATGGATCATCAATATAGGATGAATTATCAGAGGTTTGATAGTACTGTTGACACTAAAAAAACCACCTCAATGTACTTCAGGTTGTGATCTTCTTATTGAATTGAAAGTATTTAGTTTTTCATTTGGTAATGGTCATTAAAAATCTAAAAAGAGGATGAATTTTGACACAGAATCCACTTCAATTAGAGATAGATAAGTATCTTGTTTGATGTGCCATATTCATTTACGTATTTTCTACATCATTATTTAAAAGTAATTCAAATTGATAAAAATATATGTGAAATTTTTATTGAAATTCTTCTAAATATAAATGGGGTCACTAAAGATGACATATGGTCTCATCAATAATTTTGGATTGGGGTATTTGACCAGAACTACAATATATATGTATCGGTGAAAACAAATGGAAACTTACCTATCATTATTATGTTGAGAGACCATCATAGAAAGACAAATTCCAGAATTATTGGAGAATATCAAGGTAACTGATGGATATTCATTAAAAATCTCCAAACGGTTCAACAAAAGGGATATGATACTAAAATCCATAAAATCTCATGATTATCACGTCCTTCTTCATGAATTGCTTCTAATAAAACTCATAATTTTATATCCAATAATGTAAGGATGATCATGATTTTTTTTAATTTTTTATAGAACATTATGATAAATGTTTATCCAAGTCATTTTTGATGAAAATGTAGTATAAGGTCCCATTAATTTGGTGTCATATGGAAAAACATTTCCTCTCCCCTTTTTTACCTAGATGCTGCATTTAATTGTTTATATTCAAATTGAAACACTTGTAGGGGGCACCGTTGATTTTAAATGGAATTATCCTTCTAAAAGAAATATTTTCAAAATGAAATAATATGTTTGATATAAGAAGTATCAATAAGGATAGATTTTGAGAGGTTATCTAGAACAGAAATGTATGGATTTTTGTTTATTTTATTTTTCTAATGTGTGAACAAGACAAAACCGACCAATCAGAAATGTATATGACCAGTTTGGAGAAATTGAGACATAGTTTACATTTATTCCCCACCCAGGATGAATTTTTTGGTTTTATAAATTGGCTAGGATGATCCTTGTAGAGTGAGAGATGGCACATCACACAGTATTGTAAAACTATGGTTTGTTCGATGACTATGTCAAGTAAGTAATTTGGATATTTATATGTAATCTCATATTAAGAAATTTCACATATACCATAGAATTTTAGTACCATTTTATGTAGGTTACACAATCAAATTAGGAGTCGAGTTCATTTATCTCTTCCTTTGAGATGTAGAGAGGATTCATATAGACTAGACATTCCTGGTTGGTTGAAATAAAAGGTATAACCATTACTTTAATTTTCCTAAAATATATATATCCATTTAATCATATTATTCAAAAATAATTTCAACATTCATTGTAAATTTTGACTATATTTCTCAAGAATTAAGAGTGATGTATTTTGGTCATAAATATTTGGATTGTGAATGAAAATAATTAATAATCAACATGTATAAATTTCTTATAACTGATCAAGTTGTGAAAATGAGAACATAGCATCACGGAGTTATGATAATTTATTCAATGGATTGTTATGATAGTGTATTAGCTATTCTACCTTAATATGAATATGTGTATTATTATGGACATGTTGAGAAAATATTGGTATTGGATAATACAGTCATGGTCAAGTCACTATGATGAAATGTAAATAGTTTGATTCAATGAGGTTACCAGGTACATTTTTTGATGACTGGGAATTTAGATTTATTGATATTAGTTGATTACTATATTCCAATGAACCATACATTTTGGTATAAATGGATACAAATGTGTTTTATGTGAAATATAATTTGGGATCTGATTATGGTTCCATTAACATTGTAATCCCAAGACATATTTTTCTGGATGTTGGTGATGAAATTGCAACCATTTATTCCGCCATTGGTGTTTCCCAAAATGTTGAAGTTAATTAATAAAATTTTCCAATTGTGAGATTTGAAATCGACATTGTAGTAGTGTTGGTTAATATATAGAAGAAACTGTAAATGTTCATTGTTCATTCAATTTACATTCACATGACATTCTTAGGTTTTATTATTATAATTACATTAATTTAGTTTTCCTTTGGAATGATATATCTATTTTAGTGTTTTCTGGTGCCATTTAATTTAATTAGATTTAATTTAAATTATAAAACAAAGTCTATAACTTGTTTTAAAAAATATATATTTTAATAATGTAATTTTAAAAATAGTTTTAATCTATTAATTATAAACATTTGTACATTTTTTATTAAAAAAGAAGTCTAATTGGTTCCTCTCTTGAGTTTGAGGAAAAAATATTAATAATACTAATTATCTTATGTCCATTAACTACATTATGTACGTCACTTTGATATATAATGGTTTGTTGTTCCTTTACACATTATGTGTTTTTTCGAATGTTTTTAGGCATTCAACATAGTGGGGATAGTAGGGGTTAGTGAAATTCTCCATCTCATAATAATTTTAGAGGGGATGTGAAAATATTGAGTTTTGGGTCTCTACTACCATGATACTATATATTTATTTTTGAGGTCAATGGATTATGATTAATGATGGATTATTATTATTAATGTAAATTAGTAATCTGTGGTTTAGTTTCCTGAAATCATTGCATCTAAAACATATTTTGATTACAGAATTGGAAAAATAGATTTAGGAAATCTCCACCAAGCGATGGTATCGATAGTCTTCTATCGTATCTATAATTATAAAGGCCAACTTTAGATTAAATATTTTCAAGTAAGTCTTATTATGATGTATAAATTAACATATAACCTTACCATATATTACATTTCATTAATATTTGACCCAATAAATAGGTAATTCAACTAGATTTTAGAAAATTTTATTAGTAAAAATTAAAAATACACATATATTAAATTCTATTCAATGGTATTATGATTGTCTATGACTAGTCTATTAGGTTCAGTATAATATAATTTTAGTTTAATTTATGTAGTTTTTGGTAGACTAGACTATATCTGAAAAATCTTATCACATGTTCTTCTTCAACAATTATTTATTGTGATTAGTTTTCATTGAACTTCCATTAATATAAGTGATTTCTAGTTAAATATGTGGTGATTCTTATTCATATTATTCTATTAAAATTGATATGGATTGTTTCAATTGGTATTATTTCACTTAACTTTTCATAAATTTAAATTATGGATGGATAATAACATGTAATTAAATCACATAAGTAAGAATAATGGTGGATGGGATAAACACATTATTGAGGTGGATTTATGCTCTTTGTATAAGAAATTATGTGACATTATTGTAATTAAATAAAAACAAGGGTCCTATAATTAGTGTGATATAAATTTTAACCCCCTTTTTCTAATTTTAATCGAATAAATAGAAACAAATTGGTCCCTTTTACAAAAAAAATATATATTACATGACATTTTATAATTTATAATATACTTGAAATATTTTCTATATCCTCAGGAATGGGAACTACTCTTTGAAATTATTGTCATTTATTACTAGTATCTTTAAGTTATATAGAAAATTTATAAAATATCTCTTGAAAAATGTACATTTCATTGTTATGTAGATTATTCAAAAGACTTCATAACTTTGACGAAAGATACTATTTCATCCTGATCAACAGGTGCATGAGCCTGCGTTGCCTCCTTCGCTTCCCTCAGTGGGTATAATAGTTGTATTGTTTTTATTATACATTACACATAATTTCATGTTAATATTAATTTTTAAAATTGTCTAAGTACATTTAGTCCCACATGATTTGATTCCTCAACCTGATTCCATGTGTCCAAGTGGGAATTCTCCCAGACCTAGATGGAGTACCCTTCATACCAATTCTAACACTAACCCCCCATTGGACACCCCATATAGCATACCTTTCTATCCTTCACATGATTCTCTTGTGATGTTCTCATCCATCAATTCATCATTATCTCATCTACCCTTCTGTTTGCATACCTTTACTATTTGGACTACAAGAATGATCCCAATGATGACTACATAAACTCATTTCCCATATTATTTACATATATTGTCTAGATTGACTCAATGTATGTCCCCACATTTAACATATACACATCTAATGATTTATCCCCCATCCTACTACCCATATTCGTCCATGTCTGTGTTGCCTCCAATTCTTACCATCCATCTAAAATCTTATGAGTCTATTCCATCAACATCCACTTCAGTTCATGACGGCCACCCAGAGCATGCATTGGAATATACACATATATAATTATGTCTTGGTAAAATAGGAAAAATATGATGTGACATAATTTGAAAGAGTTATAATAGGAAAAACTTATAAAATCTACTCAAAATACTATGATGGATCTATGTGATGTTCTGAAATCACCAGACATAGATATTAGTGGATTGAAAGAAAATAAAATCATATGGTAGGTAATAAAGAAAGGCAGTTTGGAAGTTTCATGGCCACATTAGACAAGTTCAATGATATCATTCCAGTTGAACCAATATCATAGAGACATCTCAGTAAAGACATCAAGGAAAAATAATATTTGATGATATGTGAAAGATAATTTTATAATTTTATATCTATATTATTGTTTAATTTATATGAAATAACATGTTTGTTGAAAATGCGGTTTATCTTTCCTGAGGTAGAATCTTCTAAAACTGCAAGGGTGATGGATGTTAGGGAGTTATGGCGATCATAAACACATGATTTTTTATGTTGGATGGAAGAGAAGAGTTTGTTCTAACATAGATGGTATACTCACATTCCCTGACTGTCTAAAAACTCAATATCCAAAATTGATTCCACATTTTATGAATAATGAGTTTAAGGTAACCCCAATATAGGATGATTTTCATATAAATTTAATTCTTAATAATTATATTGGAATTTTTTTAAGAGTAATAATGGAAAATTATAAAAAAATTATTCAAAGACATATCAATACACATTTGGGAACAAAACAATGCATGAGCATATAAGTGAAAGGTATTATAATCTAAATTAAAATAATTTCCTTATTTATATATCTACATATCTTAGGCCTAAACATATTTTAATAATATACATTAGTATCCCATCAAATTAAAGTGTCAGTCACTTTAATATTTGAAAAAATATTAAGACTAGAAAATATTTCTAGTTACCATTAGATTGAACCAATCCAAATGAACAATTAGATGCATAATGTACAAAAACATCACACACAAAATATTTAAATGAATAATGTAATGCTTTATGATCCTATATTGAAAATTATTTTATATTACTGTTATTTAATTACCCACAGTGTTTCTCCACCATCCAATATATTACTATAATGATACCCCATCAAATGTTACAGACATAAACTTTAGTGAATTAATACCTTCCATTATTCATTATTAAAATATAAAAGATCATCACATATTTTATTTAGTGTTACTAGTGTCTTTCCATCCATTTTCTCGAAGTATTAGCCAATATTTTATTTTTCATTTATTATATTAAAACCTCATAATTTTAATTATAGGTTACTAATATATATTGAATCATTAAATTGTAAGGGTATATTTTATTGTAAAAAATATTAATCTTTCACAAGATGTCTTCACACTGATGTTATGGAAGTCCCATTATAGAAATGGAATCTCTGACCAATATAAGTTTGTCTCCCCTTAGAGGAAATACTTGAATTTTAATGGATTTTATAAATTTTTTATTTTGGATTATTTTTGTCTTTAATCTCATGATTTTCCAGTATTCTAGTAACCTTTAGAGTTTTATTAGTAAAATATTAATTTTATAAAATATATATTATAGTTAAAAATTATTACATGATAAAATTTAGAACTGGTTGTTTATAGTTGTGGTTCTATATTTAAAATATAATAATTTTATCAATGATATTCAATTTCAATGTATGTATTTATCTTTTTAAATAATCATTAGACTTAAATTTACATATATCATTCGGTCTTATATAATCCTTATTGGTTCTGTGAATTAATTATTTTTTTATTTGATAATCACTCATTTTTTCGTTGTAGATGATATACATAGATATAAAATTAAATATAAATACACTAAATTGAACCATTTTATCCTAGATTAGAGTGAATATATATGGTGTAGTTATATATACCCTAGGAGTACCTAGATATGTAGGAATCCTTTTTAGTAACATTGGTGTCGACTGTCTATCATTCCATAAAATATGTTAATATTTCAGATCACTGGGCTCTACCATGACAATGACGACGATGACAATGACTACAAGAACAACTAATTCAATTATTATGATGATTTATACTACTACTGTTACTACTCCCCCTCCTAACTCTAATACTCATCCCAATACTTTGACAGCTAATTTTATTACTACTAATATTTTTACTGCCACTCCATTTGTTTCTATTTATTTTTCGCTTTAGATTGTCGAAGCTATTATTTCTTCCACCTCTACCACCACCATGACTATTGTTGATGATACATATTGTTACTAATACTCCTATATTACTAATCCTCATCTTACTAATATTTTTGGGGAATTTACTATTTCATCATGCAATTTAATGATTTTACTACTTCAATTGATACTCCAGTACTCCTGCTACTATTATTTCTATGAATACAACAACAAAAACTAATACTACTATGACTAATATAATTATTACTAAATATCCTATGCCTTTATTACCTTCTACGCTCTATGTCATCATCTTACTCATCCTACTATAAGTACCAACATTATAATATCTTCTATAAATTCAACTAAAACTACTCCCTTTACCACTAACACTACTAACACTATCATTATTACCTCTACCACAATGAATACTGACCCTAGAACCTATTACCACCATGACTATTTCCACCCTAACAGTTATATATAATACTATAATAGATACATTGATGATGATGATGATGACAATTTTCCTATAGGCCTAATGAAGAATTCTCCTATAGGCCTAATGGATAATTGGCCAATAGGCCTACTTACCAATTTTACTATTGGCCCAATAGCCAATTGGTATATAGGACTAACGACCAATTATCCAATAGGCCTAATATCAAATGTCCTATAGGACTAATGGCCAATTTTTCTATATGAATAATAGAAAATTGGACTCTATTCCTAATGGCCAATTGGCCTTTAGGCCTAATGCGCAATTTTTAAATTTTACCTAATGGACAATCACATTAAAGTCTATAATTTCAAAAAAAATTGAACATGAAGTATAAAAGATTTCTTGAACTGATAAAGTATTATTATTGTGCGATCAATTACCTTCCACAAAAATAAAACAACATGGTAAATTCCTTGGGTTGAAAATATCATGCATCATTAACCACGTTAAATTTGGAACATAACCCGTTAATTAATGATTTTTTGAATTTTGGGTTGGAAGTTGTTGGTTTCATAAATTACTCTATTTTATTTCAGTTCTTAGTGTAGTCATCTCTATTATATAGAGTTATGAAAATAAAGAAGGAAGACTGTGAGTTATATAATAAGATTGAATTTTTCAAAGGGGGTAAATTTCTAGAAATTAAATTTTTAATTTTTTTTAAGATTTGAAAGAGATTATATGTGCCTTATGATTCCCAGTGGAAAAAAGAAATTTTTTTTGAAGCTCATAATTCTCTATTTTAAATTCATTTTGTTATTATTAAGATATACATAGACCATTGGAAGTATTGCTGGTGGGATATAATGAAAATAGATATGACATATTTTACCATGATATGTTTGACTTGTCAACAAGTTAAAGAAGAGCAGAAATTACCAAAGGGGATGCTAAATCCTTTTGTAGTGCTAGAGTGGAAATAGGAAATTATATATATGAACTTCATGGTGGGACTAAATATGAATTCTCTAGGTAAGAATATGATTTTGGGAATTTTTGATCGGTTGACAAAATCAGCACATTCCATTCTTGTTCAAGATACTATGTATTTTGATCAACTTTCTAGAATTTACCTCAAAGAAATTTTCAGGTTACAAGGAGTTAAAATTTTCATTGTATTTTTCATGATCCCATGTTCACTTTTAATTTTTTGAAAGATCGTCATATGTCATTGGGAACATAATTAAATTTCAACATTTCTTTTCATCCTCATTCTGATGGATAAACAAAGAGAACAATTCAAACCATGAACGACATGCTTCCATATTGATCAATAGGTTATGATGGATGTTTGGATCAACATCCTTCTTTAGTTTAGTTTCTATATAATAATAGTTTTCATTCAAGTATAAATATGGTATATTTTGATACATTGTATGGGATGTGGTTTCTAACTCTAGAATTTTGGGATGAAGTTTGGTGAAAGTATGTTTATTAGACCCGAATTAGTAGAGGAAGGGGCTAATAAAAGTCAAGAATATCCCACAATGCATGAGGAAAGATCAGATTAGGGAGAAAATTTATATAGATAATAGGCGGAAAGTATTTTCTGATGAGGTTGGTGATCATTTTTTTCTTAGAATATCACAATAGAAAGGTGTTATTTTTTTTGTATGAAATCAAATATAATTCCATAGTTCATTAGATATTATTAACTCTTGTAAAATTTGGACCGGTTTCCAATTTATTATCTTTTCCTCAATTTTTATCTTAGGTAGATAGTGTTTTCATGTTTGGATTTTGAAAAATTATGTACTAGTTCAATCTTATGTTTTGAGACATGAAGTAGATTAATTGGAAGGGAACCATTCTTATAAAGAGAAACCTATTCATATTTTTGATCATAGCAAGAAAGTATTGTGGAATAAGGAAACTAGCTAGGTTAAGTTTTTGTAGAGAAACAACATGGTTGAAGAAGTAACATGGGAATCGTAAAATGCTATAAAGGAATGGTACCCTCACTTGTTTAATACAAAAATAAACATTATGAGGATGAAATTTCCAGAAGGTGGGGAGAATTTCACAACCCAGGTACTTATAAAATAATTTCTTCTCATTCTAAAATTATATAGTAAAATTCTATATAATTGTATAATGAAATATTTTTTATTTATTGAAATTAAGGAATTTATACTCCTGAAATAGTAACTCAGCATTAGGAATAATAATCAGTCCAATAGAATAGTAACCTCACCTATGAGATTATAAAAACAAATTATGTATCTAATAAGTGTAATCATGATATATTTATATCAGGGATTAAGTAAATAAATGTTTTGGAAATGATAAATTAAGTGTTGGTATTTTTTATAAATCATAAATATTTTATTACAGTTTTATAACTAATATAATTATATAAAATAAAATATATTTTCATAAAATACATTAATAAATTATTATTTTAGACTTATTATTATTATAATATAATTTTATGATACATTAATTAATTATTCAAAGTGTAATAAAATTAGTTATAGTTTAAAAAAAATTATTTTCTAAATAAATTGTTATTTTACTTAAAAATTAAATTTCAAATATTTTGAAATTAATTTCAAAAAAGAACCTTATTTTAGAATTATATATGTCCAAAAATTGTTTCGATGAATTTTTTGGGATTTTTCTAAAGTAGATGAATTTTTGTATAATTGTAAAATACAATATTTTATGATATAAGGTAAATACATGATTTATAGAGTCATAGATGGTGTAACAATTATTTAAAAAAAATATAGCACAATGTTTTATTATTTTAATATATTTTATAATAATTTTAAAAATATTCACAGTCTTGATCCAAATTAATAACCAAATAATTATAATAATGAGAAACCATCCCCCTCCTCCAGTATAAATACCTCCCCTCACCACCTATTCCCATACACCTAAAATCCATTTATGTTACTTAATTTTGGCCCAAATAGATTAACAAGAATCTTACCCACATCTGTGACCTTATCGTACTTCAAAAATTCCAAAACCAATGGCCTTATGAAGGTTCTCAAGTACAGGAATTCAATAGGTAAAAATCCTCTTTAATTTCCTTTTATTTTATTTTTGAATTATTTTTAATTTAATATACTCTCTTCACCTAACCTTATAAAAGATGAATACAATCATTTTTCATATATATACTTTATTTTTATCGTGTATATGGAATAATTCCTCAGTATACTTCTTCCCACTCTCTTTTATCGAAAAAAGAAAAATATCATCTGGGATGTGTCGATTTTCTGAAATTTTGGATGATGTGTTTCCAATTTCTATTAATACATTAATTTCTGATCTTAAAACCATAAATTCTGTTAAATAATACTTTATTATCAATATTCCATGTTATATTTTGATATGTTACATGTTTCTATAAACAATATTAATTAATTGAACAAAATTTGTTTGTAATGATAAAAATTCAGCAATAAAAACTAATCTTCATCACTAATTTTTTATCTAACGACTTGTCCAAATTAAATATAACAAAAATTATATATAAGAAAATTTAATATTATTTAAGGTCATTATAACATTTTATTCTAATTCTTGAGTTTTTTCTCCCTTATGAAAAGAAAATCCATAATAAAAATTCCTGGAAACCATGAAATAATTACACCAAAAAAATTAAAATATCAAAATATTATTACAAAATTATTGGAAATATGTTTTGATAATATCATATAAGCAACTATAAATATGAATATGGTTCTTTAATAAATTAATAACACTCTTTAAACCATTATATAATAGTTTTGATCATTTTTTAAGGAAGATGAACCCCATCTATGGGAATTCTTAACCTCATATCCATTCATTTGGTTAACCTTCTACTTCATCAATTATGTGGTCGTAAGAATATTTGGGAAATTAATTTTTATTATATTAGGTTTTATTATGTGGATTTACATTTTATACACATATTCCATTATTTTTATCAACTCTAGTTACAAATATATTATATTTTTAAGGGAATTTTCATTAAAAATATTTTTTAATTTTCATTCTTTTTTCAAAAAATTAAATGACTTATATGATGCAGGTATTATTTTTTTATGATTATATTCTGGTTTTTGGGCATTTTTTATGATCTGGTTTGGGGATATATCATCTTCAAAATAATTGGGTATTTTTATAACGGAGATCAATTGTATGGATACTCTAAGTGTAATTGGGATGGTTGCGCCATATGGTATTCAAGAGGGTTACATTGTAAGGTAGTCAGGAGGGTTACATTATAAGGTAGTAGGGAGGTTTACAAATAATATGGTACCCATGATGGTTACTGTATTATGTAAATAAGTCCCTAAGTTACCTATATGGTGTTATTTATGATTTTTATATTTTATGGTAACATCGTGTTTTATCAAAGTAACGATATGGGTGAGAAGCGTGTCTTTGAGAAAATAATTTTAGATGTTTCTAAGTATTCATGTACTAAAGATTTATCTCCATTTTATATCTCTTATTAAGATCCTTTTCTCCCACCATTTTTTAAAAATACTCATAGAGTGTATGTTAGGGTAAGTAATAATGAGAAGCCAAGATGAATGTTTTGAAGTATTATCATGAATAAGTTTTATGTTTTTTATTAAAAAAATTGTATTATGAAAAAATGGCTATTTTTTAGTATTATCCACTTTTTATTTTTATGGGTTGATATGTATGAATTATGTCATAAAATTCAAAATATATAAACCGAATATATCTTTTGGAATCTAAAGAAGTGAATTATAAAAAAATACGGTATTATGGAATGTTTAAGGATAGGTCCTTATAGGGTGATTAAAAAATGTGGAGGGATTAGTGATTATGTCTTGAGACTAAAACAAACTAGTGATCCTGATTGGGGGTTCTTGGGTAGATCCCCCACTATTTGGACCGGCTAAAATTATGGTTTTATTGAAATATATTTGTGTGTGTGTCTATATAGACATTTTAAGAAAAATATGTTAAAATACATAAATACATATATTCATATATATAATTATATAAAATAATATTTATCTATATTTATATTAATATATCAAAATAAATATAAATATATTTTTGAAAAATATACATACATACATACATACATATATATACACATAATCACACATATATTAATGGTGTTATAGTGATGTAATACATACTAATTTAAATGAATGTATAACTCCAAAATACTATAAATTCTAGAATTAGTCTATATTTTTTGACTGAATAAAAATGAATAATGATAAGTATGATGTAAAATATTAAAGTTGATATGACCTATAAGAATATTTCAAATTTGTTTGTTTCATATCATTATGAACCCTCTAATAGACTTCATCTTCAAAAGGTATCGAAAATCATGAGAATCAACCAACTCTTGGGTAGGGCCTCTCTCTAGCCATGGTTTAATAGAACCATGATTTAAAATGTAGGATAAAATATTGATCTATGAATGATATTTATTTGGAGGATTTATACATTGTATGTTAATAAAATGGAATCCAACACCACTTATAAATATTGATCTAGCTTATATAGGCATCATGGAATAGAAAAAATATCCAAATATATTTAATGAACATTCAAAAATCTCATAAACATTTCAACTTTTATAAAAAATTTCCTAAATCCCCATGGTTAATTCCTAATGATTAAACATTTATGTTATGTACTCAAAATACTTATAATCATAATGACAAATTTTTTGTAATTGGGAATGATATCTAGGGTATAAGGTTGTGATTAGACCAATGATTATCATAAAATAAGATAATTCCCATCCATTTCCACACTGACATAATGTATCACACTATATAATGACACACATAATGTTAGACAAAAACATGTTCCAATAACCATAACATGGTCATCCTTTTAGATCACATGTCTATAAATTACTCACAAACACTAGTATCTTCATAGACCTAGTTCACATTCACCTTATGTTAAATCGTTTACAAAAACATGTGAAACTATATGAAAATTTAATTTCGGATACATCTAAAACTATTTTTTGATGAATTTATCTTCAATTCACCTTGTATCATATCATATGAAGTACTTTGTGATTATTCAATGAAAACCTCTTGTGAATGTCGTCTTAAAAGTTTTAGGGTAGCAGCCAACATTTTATAAACCTATTCCCCATTTGGATGACCAAAGAGTATTACCCCACATGAATTTATACTATTAAGAATAATTAATAATTCCATAATACATATATATAAGCAAGGGGTGGCCTCTAGAAGAAAATATTTTTTACTCAAGATATAATGGGATTTAACATGATATTCATCAAACACATGTATCTCTAAAACATTTTCCTCAAAACACATCGGATTCAAGTCGACATATTTATATAATACCTAAATCTAGAATATCTATTAACCATGGGACATGGGGATTTTCAATACCATATAAATATTAATATATTCTATATTCCCTATTTTTAAAAAGACTGAGGTGATGAATACATCAGATGTCAATAATCCTTATAGGTGAGAATATCATATTCCCCTCAACAAATAGATAAACACCACACAAATATCAAATAGATATATCCATAAAATTACTTAGTCTATATTAATAGAGGGACCATGTTCAATACTTGTTATATGAAATTAAATATCTCATCTTACTTAATATACTACCGATGACATGATCCAAAATATACTGAACCACCAACTGATTAGTTGCACCTTTATTCTTGCATAAGAAAAGTTTCAAAGTATGAATGTTCTCATGAAAGGTATATTTCCAACCACAATTACTAATAAATTGAAATATGGGCTTAGAACCCCTATAATACCAAATACATGTTATATGTTACTACATGCAGTATATATATTTGGTTTTATCTAATATATAAACACTTTTCTGTGACTCATGAGCATATTCCATATCTCAATGAAAGAATTATACTCATGCTAACATTTATACTTATATAAAACCTATAATACTCCATGATGAAAATCAATTAGGTATAAATCAAGGTCTTATATTGATAAGTTAATTAATTTAATATATGGAGGCAATATAAAAATTTGAGAAATTTTTTTTATGAACCTGATGGATTTTATATCTGTATAGTCTTTTAATAATCATTACAAAACCTTATTTATGTGACTATGTAATCATATCCCAAATGATACACCACTGGATCTCCCTTTTTTCCTCACTTTTAATGTTTTATAAATTTGTAACACCTCTATGTAATTCCCCCCACATCGCAATCTACACATATAATAAAATCCTTCCACTAAACTCTTTTATGGAGTAACATCTATGAACTATGTCATTTTGAAAAATGTTAAGATTATAAATCATATTATTTATGTTCATTTAATTATACATTTATCCAAACTCCATTATATTAAAAAATAAGACGTTATGATGATAATAACATCTATTCTCTACTTAATACACATTTGATGACCCTTATCACCATCAACATCATTATTATTGGAACCATTCCGTCAATTTTTTATTTAGATAATTTTGGTAACCAAAGTAACTCTTTATATTATTTCATTACCAAAACATTATAACATCTTTATGAATATATAGTGGCATTATCTACTTTATGTTAACTAAATTTAACACTTTACATTTTCCATATCTTCCTTATTGTAAATTGTTTTCAGGTATTGGGTAATATTAACTTTGAATCCTAACTGACATGATATTTTATTTATTAGCTTTAAAATTTTATATATCCGAACATGCTCCCACAAAACACTTAAAAACTATATTCTCCTAAAAATATTATTCTTTGTTAAAAAAACAATTTGTCTTCATAAAATTAGGATTATTTTCATTCATGGTAATACATATCAAATATAATATTATATTTTTATACTATTTTACACACTATGTGCTAAGATTAGTTTTGTGAAAATTATAAATTATTATTTAAAATATTATATTATTATGTGATGGAATTTCTTTACCAAATATTTTAATTTATAAGGATAAAACATTTTATCTTAGATAAGACTCTATTTACCGCTATCATCATCTCAAAATTGTTATAGAATTGGGAAAATCATGAAAAATTTATATCAAAACCATCATATCACATTTTTTAAAATAAGAATTTTTTGAAAAATAACTTCTTCTATCATATAAGACAAATAATATGAAAATAAAAATCCTTTATTTTTAATTTTATAATCTTAAAATTATCTATTGTATCTCAAAAAGTCATAGTGGAATCATTTTCCACTTACCAGAAACAGAAATTACAATATCTTCCAATTAATAACTTATTTGTGAACTCTTGTACACTAATGAAATTTTAAAATAATATAATTTCTATCATACCCATTTTATAATCAAAAAAAAATCGATAAAATTGGTACATGGATTTAACTTTCTAGGGCATCTATGAAACCCCTTTAGTTATACTAGAAATTTAAATATTATTTAAAATACTTTCATTCCCTTTTAAATCTACCTTTATGTTTTAATGACAAGGATTGGATATTCTAAGGAAAATTTTTAGAATCCCTAACTACCTATTAATTTTTATGTTTGAAATTTTACCCACTTGTTTAGACAATATAACACTAGAACATTGGCATATCATACCCTTGTTCATCCTCTATCAACACTTTGAGAATATGGGGAAAATATCCTTGTACTCAATCTTGTCTTCAGAACACTAAAAATGGATTTAATTTTATATAATTACCATTCCAAAAATGAAATATTTTGTCTCACAAATTCATTAAATGCCCCATATAATATGGTAAATAAGAAGGGGATGTTGTTACTATTATCATGTTACATCTAATACCTTTGAATCATCAAGGTAATTCCTCTATACTTATAATAATCATCTAATTTAATTATTGAATAATGTCAAAAAAAAATTATTCAATATAGTTTTTCTCTTAACACTAAAATTTACTTTTCTTATAAATTACCATTCATATATTTATATACCAACCTAAAGATAATTTCATATTAAGTTTATAGTTTATCTAAGATTGATCTCAATGTTTTGTTCGATAATTATGATACTTTTTACATAATATATTATATTATCGTATGAGAATAATGTTTTTCATATATTTAATAAGTAATTTTATTAAATGTGATCATACTAAAATGATGACCCCGTTAAAATCATCGCATACATTTGTAGGTAATGATCTATATTTCATTATGTAAATGAGTCCACTTTGGAATTTTTTTCACAACATGGTTATTTAGTTAAGTCAACATCCAAATCATATCACATATATGACTCTTGGATGGTTAAGTGGATAACTATTTTTCCAATACATTATATGGATAAACTCAACTCATTTTCACCCATAACCTAATCCTATTTGGGTCCAAAAAAACATGTGTATCCCAAACACAACACCATGAATGATCACCTAATCCTATTAGGTTCACCCAGTAATTTAATTCCACAATCAAATAATATGAGGTAACCAAGCATTTAAAGGACCAACTTGATTTGATGATCAAGGATCTGACATGTGTTCTTTTGGGATGTAATCTAATAATTAGTATTCTAAGTTATATTTAACGTAAAAATTATATCTGATTAATTCAATATACATTTATGAATGATTCTTATTATTTATTTTGAAAACCTATTCATTCCACAAAATCAATAATTTCAATCCATATTATTGTGTAAATCAAAAATCAAATCAATTTATGTGTTACTAACAAAAATAAAATAAACATATATTTATACGAATCCAATTTCATCCCATGAACAATGGACCATAAAATATTTCCTATAATGTCTAAGATTCATATCAAATCAATATGTCCACTAGTGTAATAATGTATTGGCATATAGTTGACTCCACATTTCTAGTCAATGAGTAATGCCCCAAGATAGATACTAGATTATCCCAAACCCCAATTAACCAATAATAATTTTCTTAAGATATATTTATATTCCATAAAAATTCTAACACCAAATATGTATAAACTGTAATTTACCTTTAAATTCAACCTCATATCTGAGCATAAGAAAAATTCAATGTGGAAGAAAATTAAACAAATTATCATCTGTATAATGTAACTTATGACATCCCCATTTCATTTTTTTAATATATTATATAATTATCGGATCTTTCGAAATATTGGGAGTTTTGGGTTTTGAATATTGACATTTTGAAAAAAATTCATGTTGCATGATTACGTTATAACTACCACATGATTTATAATAACTATGCAGGTCTATTCATATATTAGGGTATTCTGTGGTGGATAGAACACTAGTAGAACATTGTTTTTGTTAAACAATGATTACTAACCAAACAATGAGTTCCTTATTAGTTGTGACTCTCTATGTAATTTAAATATTGGGGAAACTATGAAAACCATCCTTATACATGAGTTGTCCAATTAATTTTTGGTGAACAATTCAAAGAGTCTACTTTATATCATCTTATATAGGGTAATAATCTTTTATTAGATTTTATATATTCTGAATAATCTTATCAGGAACCAATAAAAGGTATTACAGGTCGATTTCAATGGTTTTTTATGGTTGTCTTATAATTTTGAATTCAATATTTTCAAATCATTAGAACTACCTAGAAATGTTTAATATAAACACACTAATAGAATTTATTCTACATAAAAAGGGCTATTTGTTACGGGATCCCATCCCAAATAATCTTTAGCGATGGGGTCCCGTTGCAAATAGTCCGTTGCAGAAAACGACGTTGAAAATACCTTTTTTTTTGCGATGGGCCCATCTCCAATAAGATTCCAATTATATACATTATATAAAAATAAACATTTTGCGATGGACCATTTGAAAATATGTCTTTGATTATATAAATTATATATAATTAAACCTTTTGTGATAGGCCCGTCTCAAAAACTATTTGCGACGGGCCCTTGGTGCCTCGCAAATAGTATTTAAAAATATATATTTAAGCTATTTGCGACGGGATCCCGTCACAACAGGTCCCGTTGCAAATAATAACCAAAATAAAAAATATATATATAATAAAATTATAATTAATGAAAAAATAATATTTATATTATTAAAAAAATAGAAAAAAAAAATATTAAAATTCTCAATATTCTCAAAAAATATATAAAATATTCAAAAAATATTATTATTATTATTAGTAAAAAAATCATTGGAAAATATAATACTAAAAAATATATATTTAATAAAATTATGATTAATGAAAAAAATAATATTAATATTATTAAAATAATAAAAAAATTATTAATATTCTTAATATTCCCAAAAAAATATAAACAAGTCATAATATATTATTATAATCAGTAAAATAATAAAAAATTAAAAAATATAATAGTAATAAAAATTAATAAAATATTAAAAATAAAAAAAATTGAATTATGTAATATTCGCACCAACATAAAAGATAGAAACTGAAAATAGTTCATATTAAAACAAATCTTGAATTCAACGGTTTTTAAACTAAAAAAGTCACTGGGGGCGTCTATAGGAGGTAGAGGAGCAGTAGGATATGGTGGAGGAAACACTATCCCTAAACTATGAGTCAGATGATGTGTGTACTCTATCTACTTGTGCTTCTACTGCGTCCATCAATGAATCTCCTCATCGTGATGTTGTTGTTTTGTTGATGTTGCTGCTGCTGATGCATCTATTCATGCTACTTCTTCAAAACCTCTATCAGCTAGGCTTGAGTTCGCAATTTCTCATGATATTGTAAGGAAGAAGATGATGTCTCTCCACGAGCTCCTCTCGAACTAGACTCTGACATCACATCAGTACCATAATATGTACTAGGAGTCACATAAGAACTGATACCAACTACTCGGCCCTTCTCAAAGCCATACTGAGTCACCTGCATCCATGTCGCCTCATCGAAATGGTGGGCACTGGTCTAATTAGTCACCTCATCCTGACTCCCAGCTTGTGTATAAGAGGTCACAGCCTCATATGACACCTTCAATTCCAATTTTAAATCAAAAGTGTGAAAATATTATATGTAGTTAATTTTAAAACTGAAAAAATAATACTAACCACAATTTGATGTTGGCAATCACCTCTAATCTCTCCAGTGGCTGGATAAATGTACATCTTTCGATAAACATTGCACTCTGTAATATCAGGATGCTCGAATTCCTATAAAAATATAAAATAAACTATTAATATTTAATGTTATATAAAATATTTAAAAAATATACATACCAGATGCTCTCTATGCGTACTAAATGTACAACTACCAGCTCGATGTGTCACCTCCTGTCTCCCCCGGTTCTGTCGACCCATTGAAGACCTCCTCTGGAATCCACCACCCAAACACTATAAACATAATCCATCCCAAATGTGAGATTAAATGTACTCTGGTCAGTGGGCTCTACACGACTCATCAAAATATGTCACTTCTTATTTCTTAATAGTCGTCCTTCTCAAATTTTGAAAAAACTGACAAAAACGGTCACACATAGACGCCTCCCAAGTCGTGTGGATAGCGTCACGAATGCTGTCATTGATGGGATACCATAAAACCTACAAATAATTTACAATATGAAGTTATTAATAAAATAAATTTCAAAATAAATATTATTCATTTACGTATCAGCCAATGATTGAACATACCAAGCTGTACATCAACGAGAATCTGTTCCCATGTGATCCATGGCTGAAAAAAATAATTGTGTAAGATAGCTTTTCCCTATCCAACAGCTACATGCACAATACAATGAAAAAAGAATAAATAATCAAACAATGTAACACCCCGAGATTTTATGAAAGTTACTCTTTTTATTTTTATTGATGTCTTGTGTTGTAAGCTACAACAAAGGAGTCTTCCACAACACGCAACCCTAACTTGGCTGCATTACACACAATCGTGACCTTCCTCGATAGCCTGTGTTGTACGCAATACTGAGTTTCACCATACAATGATATGCTATTAAAATATTATTAAAACTAGTCGCTATGAATAGTAATAACCACTTTTTAAAAATTTGAATATTTTATCTTTCAAAATGGACTTCATTTTGGGATTCGGAATATCAAAATTAGCCTAGGGTGAAATTTTGGTATTTTTCTGAAAACTTTCAATTTTTGATGAATAGTGAAAACACCGGGTTACTATTTAAAAACCGACTTTTTATTTAAATAATTATTTATTTTATTTAAATTTATTTTAGGTCAAAATTAATACATAATACCTATATAAGTTCAATGTAATCCATTGGAGTCATTGTTTAATAATTTTAGATATATAAAAATTTTATTGAACTTTTGACCGTCTTTTACCCACCACCTAGGAGAATTTGCAAATTTACATAAAACATAATTTTACCACTTTTTTGAATGGAATTTCAAAAATCCGAGAGACACGATTGATGTCAGTAAGTAAAATTTGGTTCAATGAGATGAAAATAATTTTTGGTGAATAGTAACATTTTACTTTTATTTACCACGGTTAAAAGTAAATAGGGTAATTAACGATAAAAATGATATTATTATTATTACCCTAACTCATGTCCTAATTCTATTGGATAAGTGTAATTCGACCAAAAACAACCTTAGGAATAAAATATGACCATTTAGGCCCAATTGGATTAGATTTGGACATTTATTGTTAATTTATTTAAAGAAGGGTTAAAATAGTTAAAGTCAAAGTTTAATAAGTAAATCATTTTTAATATAGTGTTATACATAAGATAAATTAGACTATAAATATTCATTAGAAATATAAAAATATTTCCTACATAATGATATTTTATTTGTAATTTGTAGACTTTAAATAATTTAATTTATTTATGACACAATGATGATTCGGTAATTATCTTATTAATGAAATATTGACCTAATTGATGTTATAAATACCCAAATAAATGTAATTTGAGACTTTTTATGAATTCCAACAATTTTCTATGTTAATATGACATGTTAGTGTTGATTTAATTAACTTTTTCTGATCTAATCATTCTGTTATGATTTTCACAAAAATCAATTACCAAATAGTGTCAAAATTGACATAAAATAGTTTTTAAAAAATATATTATATTATTAATTGTTATTATATTCCTAAAAATATACGGTTCAGAAAAATGACTTAGATAAGGTTATATATATTAATAATAAACAACTGGGGGTTCTTTTGTGTTGTTATAGTATGTTTATTAACCTTATAGTGTAAGAACACAAAAAGAAATGGTAAAAGTAAAATTATCTAACATAAAGTTAAATCTAAATGATAAGGTTAAAATAGGAACCTAAACTTGTCTAAATTCTATTGGATGAGAGGATTTCGACCCATCCCCACCTTAGCTTATAAATAACTCAATTTTGAGCTATTAAAAACTGAATATGACTTTATAATAAAATAATATTTTTTGTTATTCCAAAGGTGCCCCTCTCCTCCCTTATAAAAGGGCACCTCCTCCCTCTCTTCCTCACACCACATTGAGCCTTAAAGCTCGGCCAACCCCTACCAATTTCTCTTCTCCACATCCCTATAAACATCCTAGAGGTTTTTTTCCTCTTCAATGACCAATATTAGTGCCCTAAGTTGAGGTTTCAAAAAGGTGCTTCAAAGAAGAGGAGGTTCGGATACATACGAAGTATATCAAACATAAGGTAATGGATAATTTTGCAAATCTCATTTTAATCTGAGATTGATTATTCATAAGTATTTTCTGGGGTAATTTCTATTATCCATGTCTATGTTTTATAAAAGTGTTTTCATGTATTTTTAATGTCCTTTTTACCCATTTTGACTTTTACTACATGGTATGTAAGGAATCTATCTTTTGTTTTAGTTACGAGGTACTTTTTTGAATTTTCCGGGAAAATTATGAGAAGAATGTTTTTTTAACTTATACTGAATGAATGGATTTTTATGGTTTTAAAAATCCTTATTTTCATGAGGCTTACTCCAAAATATTTCATGACTATTTTCAAAAAAAAATCTTTTTCTTTTAAAATTCCATGATGTCTTGTGGAAAGAAATTGATTTTGAAGAAGAAAGGATATTTTCCTAAAGAATTCATTTCAAGTGTTTTATCAAAACCATTTTCCATCTAAGATGATATTATTTCATAAGTGTATGTTTCAAGTATAAAGTCTCTATGATTTACATGGATTCACTTTTCTTATTATGAAATGATTTCCATTTCTTTTATATGGATTATGTGATGATGGGATGATGTTTATGAAACCCATTTTATTCGTTGGGTTATTATGAATGATGTAAGTTTATTTTGTGGCACAAGTAAGAATGATTTCATTATGATATGGGTGGTACCTATATCTCCCTCCAATGCATTGGGTAAAGATTTATATCTCATGAGATAGACATGGCTAGAACGGTAAGTTAATCCGGTTCAGTGTGACAGGACTGAAACGAGGAGTGAACTCGATTCAGAAAGGGACTTTGTCCACTAAGATAGTCTTTGCATCAATTCCTTGACTACTATGGAAATCATGACATGTGCTGAATGGTTGCCACAATTACATTTTTTATTCCCATTTTATCATGTTTTATGTTCTATTATGATATATGCCTTATGTACTTCCACGATTTATGTCTTTGCTCAAGATTTTGATGTTTAAATTTCATGTTCAAGTTTTTGCTTCCAAATGATTATGGATTGTTTTATGTTATCTATGCTTTCCCTCACTGAGCATTTGAGCTCACCCTTTTTATGTTTTATTTTCCCCAGGAAGTAATGAAAGGTTTTAGGTAAAGAAACAAAAAATGGGAAGATCGTTATGGGAGTTGTTGAAGATCTTTCACCACGATTAGAAGATTTTTTCCGAGCTTCCAAAGACACTAAACTACTACGGTCTTTGTGTGTCTATTTTTGTAATATATTAAGTATTCCGCAAAAGTAATGTATTGTCCATGTACGTCATCCTTCAGGTCTCAACAGTTGGTATCAGAGGAAAGGTTTAGTCAACCTTTGGAAACTAGGATGCGAAAACGTTAGTGAGATCCCTAGAGATATTTTTAAGGTATGTCTAGGGATGTCCCTAAGGATAAGTATACGTATAGGATATAGTCCTAGAACTATAGTGACAATATTAAAATTTAACCTAATATGTTAGATATTGAAGGTAATCCCCCTTTATTGTGTTGTTTTCCCTAGCATGATTTTTTCCTCTCACACTATTATTTTTGGGTTTTAGACGATGGCTGGAACCCGAAAGAACCGTGTTGATCAATGTAATGGACAATGAAATGATTGTCCCCCTGAACAAACAAATGTTATGGTATATGGAGTGCAAAATCTTATTTCTATACTTACACAAGAAATTAATCATTCTGGACTACCAAATGAGCAGATAAGGGAACAATATTCTATTGAGTCCTTCATGAGGCAATGTCCACCTTCTTTCAGTGGGTCTTCTGATCCACTTGTTGCTGAACAATGGATCAGTACCACTGAAAAGATATTTTCAGTTCTTCAATGTTATGAACATGATAAATTCATCTTAGCAGTATATCGTTTGGAAGGTGAAGCTGGTCAATTGTGGAATCTTATCAAGAATACGAGGCCAAGAGATGAAATTGAGTCCATGGAATGGGACGAGTTCAAGAACTTATTTTTCAATAAGTACTTCCCTCGTATTCTTTGAACAAAGATGGAGAAAGATTTTCTTGAACTAAATCAAAAGGATGATGAATCTGTTGGTATATATGATGTAAATTTTACAAGTATTTCAAGGTATACATCTGGCTTTATCATCCAACCTGAATGTAAAATTGATCGATTCTTCAGTGTCTTAAAACCAAATCGTCGAAGGGCATTAGCTATAAGAGACTTCGGTAGCTATGAAGAAATTATGCGTTGTTCTATCAATGTAGAAATGGAAGTTGGTGTTACATATCCATCTCATGGTTTTGATAAGAAACAAAAGATGGAGTTCAAGTAGAAATCTCAGAATAACGGTGAAAAGAAGATGAATGTTTCCTTATGCTCAAAGTGTGGAAAGAAGCATGGTGGATATTGTCTTAAAGGGACTAGAAAATGTTTTAAGTGTAGAAAAGAAGGTCATAGAGCAACTGAGTGTCGATGTAATGGAAAAAATGTTGCTAATGGTATGAATAATGAAAAGACTGCAGAGAGCTCCCCAACAACACTTCAATTCTTCAATTGCAATGAAATGGGGCATTATGATAATCAATGCCCTAATCCAAGGGTTAATGATGATCGAAATTAGAAATCACTTAAGGCAAAGGACAATGGGAAGTCACATGCGATCACTATTGGCAATGTTGAATATGAAAACGATGTGGTGTAATGATTAAGTGTTTATATAATGGGATTCCAAAATAATGTTTTATATAGTACCGTGGAATATTGGAATATTTATGTATTGGTCAATTGTGGTTTTCAATAATTTTATGGTACTGGTAACCATGGAAAGTGATTTAGAAATTTTGGTAAGCATATGATATGCGCATAATGAAGGGATAAGAAGATAATGAGATATTTGATTATATTCATGAGCTCATGATTGATATAAGGACTAAGGGATATCATGGTTTGAGTATAAAGAATTTTGAGGATTTTGGTATGTGGAATGTGTTAACTTTTAACTACATTCATGTTTTCACTAAGGTTCAATGGTTATTCATTCTTCAAGAGAATACATGATTAAGGTATTCACTTGTTTGTAATTTGACCAACAAGATATATCTTACGATATATGGGGGATAAATGATGGCATTCACGTAATTGTTTTGTGACATTTCAAGTAATCATTTTCTTTATACTATGAGCTTGGGCCGAAGTATTTTAGATAAGCCTAAATATTGTAATGAATTATGTTGGACATAAGTTAGTATTGTTTAATGATAGAACTTTTTTCGATTTTATTGATGGGATGTTATAGTAATATAGTTTTAGAAAAAGGAAAACCTACAGGATGGGCGACAGCCCATCACGTCGAACAAGGCTGTGGGAATCGAACCCACAATTGAAGTGCGAATGGCCTTTATCGCCTACCACTGTCCTACAGGAAGTCCCTGGTGAGTAGAAACTAGTTTTATTTTATTACGCGGTATGATATATGAATTATATGTTCATTTTTGGAATCGTATATGATTAACCTCACCATAGATGGACTTATGTATATTTGATAACTTTTGCTAACCTTTTGATTGAAACAGATGGAATGACCCATCATTCTATCACATGATCTATTAACACTTCACAAATAACAAATTCAACTTCATTTCTTTATGAGATGAAGTGTAAATTGTTCAAAGCATGAACAATAGTGAGATTGTACCAAAATAAAGTAAGTATTTATTCTATTTCAAATTCTTCAACTTTGGGGAAATGATCTTGAAAACTAAAAATGTTGTCCTAGTTCCCTTATATCCGATTAATCAGATGGTACCTTAGATCATCACAAATCTATGGCTTTTTGATTGTTGGCTTTTTCATAGCCATGTTCTCTACCACTCTCCATCATAACATGATGGTTAGGTTTCTCTTCCATATATATATTTCCACCTATGTTCTCCTATGTGGAAACCCAGTGATTAGTTAATTTGGGTAACCGTTATGTTTCATACGTTAGTTTTTAAAGATTGGTTTTGGTATTCCTTTTTACAATGTGGGTTTCTATTAAAGAAACTTTCAAGTAGTAAACCATTCATAACCCAGAGGAATTTCGAGGGCGAAATTCATTTTAAGGGGGGTAGAATGTAACAACCCCAGATTTTATGAAAAATATTCTTTTTAATTTTATTGATGTCATGTGTTGTACGCTACAACAAAGGAGTATTTCACAACACGCAACCCTAACTTGGCTACATTAAACACAATCGCGACCTTCCTCGATAGCGTGTGTTGTACGCAATACCGAGTTTCACTAAACACGGATATGCTATTAAAATATTATTAAAACAAGCCGTTATGAATAGTAATAACCACTTTTTGAAATGTTGAAAATTTCATCTTTCAAAATGGCCTTCATTTTTGGATTCGGATATCGAAATTAGCCTAGGGTGAAATTTTGGTATTTTTTTGAAAGCTTTCAATTTTTGATGAATAATGAAAACACAGGGTTACTATTTAAAAACCGACTTTTTATTTAAATAATTATTTATTTTATTTAAATTTATTTTAGGTCAAAAATGATACATAATACCTATATAAGTACAATTTAATTCATTGGAGTCATTTTTAATAATTTCAGATATATAAAAATTTTATTGAACTTTTGACCGTCTTTTACCCACCTCCTAGGAGAATTTGCAAATTTAAATAAAACATAATTTTACTTCTTTTGTGAATGTAATTTCAAAAATCTGAGAGACACGGTTGATGTCAGTAAGAAAAATGTGGTTCAAAGAGATGAAAACAATTTTTGGTGAATAGTAACTTTTTACTTTTATTTACCACGGTTAAAAGTAAATAGGGTAATTAAGTGTAAAAATGATATTATTATTACCCTAACAAATTTCCTAATTCTATTGGATAAGTGTAATTCGACCAAAAACAACCTTAGAAATAAAATATGACCATTTCGGCCCACTTGGATTAGATTAGGACATTTATTATTAACTTATTTAAAGAAGGGTTAAAATAGTTAAAATCGAAGTTTAATAAGTAAATCATTTTTAATATAGGGTTATAAATAAGATAAATTCTACTATAAATATTCATTATAAAACTAAAAAGATTTCCTACATAATGATAATTTATTTGTTATTTTTAGACTTTAAAAAATTTAATTTATTTATGACACAATGATGATCCAGTAATTATCTTATTAATGAAATATTGACATAATTGATGTTATAAATACCCAAATAAATGTAATGTGATACTTTTTATGAATTACAATAATTTTATATGTTAATATGACATGTTATTGTTGATTTAAGTAACTGTTTTCGAACTAATCATTCTGTTATGATTTTCAAAAAAATCAATTACCAAATAGTGTCAAAATTGACAAAAAATAGATTTTAAAACAAATATTATATTATTAATTGTTATTATATTCCTAAAAATCTAAGTTTCGGCCAAATGACTTATATAAGGTTATATATATTAATAATAAAGATCTTGGGGTTCGTTTGGCTTGTTATAATAAGTTTATTAACCTTATAGTGTAAGAAGACAAAAAACACGGTAAAAGTAAAATTATCTAACTTAAAGTTAAATCTAAATGATAAGGATAAAATAGGAACCTAAACTTTTCTAAATTCTATTGGATGAGAGTATTTCTACCCATCCCCACCTTAGATTGTAAATAAATCAATTTGGATCTATTAAAAACCGAATATGACTTTAAAATAAAATAATATTTTTAGTTATTCCAAAGGTGCCCCTCTCCTCCCGAATAAAAGGGAACCTCATCCCTCTCTTCCTCACACCACATTGAGCCTTAAAGCTTGGACAAACCCTGAAAATTTCTCCTCTCCACTTCTCTAGAAACATCCAAGAGGTTTTGGTCTTCTTCAAAGACCAATATTAGTGCCCTAAGAGGAGGTTTCAAAAAGGCACTTCAAATAAGAGGAGGTTTGGATACATACGAAGCATATCAGACATAAGGTAAGGGATAATTTTACAAATCTCATTTTTATCCAAGATTGCTTATTCGTAAGTATTTATTGGGGTTATTTATATTATCCATGTCCATGTTTTATAAAAGTGATTTCATGTATTTTAAATTCCTTTTTACCCATTTTGACTTTTACTACATGGTATGTAAGGAATCTATCTTTTGTTTACGTTACGAGGTGCTTTTTTGACTTTTCCTGCAAAAGTACGAGAATAATGTTTTTTAAATTATACGACACGAACGGATTTTTACGGTTTTATAAATCCTTATTTTCATGAGGCTTCCTCCAAAATATTTCATGACTATTTTCAAAAAAAATCTTTTTCTTTTAAAATTGCATGATGTTTCGTGAAAAGAAATTCATTTTGAAGAAGAAAGGATATTTTCCTCAAGAATTCATTTCATGTGTTTTATCAAAACCATTTTTCATCTAATATGACATTATTCCATATGTGTATGTTTCAAGTATATAGTCTCTATGATTTACATGGATTCACTTTTCTTATTATGAAATGATTTCCAATTATTTTATATGGATTATGTGATGATGGGGTGATGTTTATGAAACCCATTTTATTCGTTGGGTTATTATGAATGATGTAAGTTTGTTTTGTTGCACATGTAAGAATGATTTCATTATGAGATGGGTGGGACCTATATCTACCTCCAATGCATTGGGTAAAGATTTATATCTCATGAGATAGGCATGGCTGGAATGGTAAGTTAATCTGGTTCAGTGTTATAGGACTGAAACGAAGAGTGAACTCGATTCAGAAAGGGACATTGTCCACTAAGATGGTCTTGGAAGCAATGCCTTAACTACTATGGAAATCATGACATGTGCTGAATGGTTGCCACAATTACATGTTTTATTCCCATTTTATCATGGTTGATGTTCTATTATGATATATCCCTTACGTACTTCCACTATTTATTTCTTTGCTCAATATTTTGATGATTAAATTTCATGATCAAGTTTTTTCTTCCAAATGTTTATGGATTGTTTTATGTTACTTATGTTTGCCCTTACTGAGCATTTGATCTCACCCTTTTTATGATTTATTTTCCCCATGATGTAAAGAAAGGTTTTAGGTAAGGAAACAAAAAGGGGAATATCGTTATGGGAGTTGTTAAAGATCTTTCACCATGATTAGAAGATTTTATTCCGAGTTTCCAAAGACACTAAACTATTATGGTCCTTGTGTGTCTGTTTTTGTTATGTATTAAGTATTCCGAAAAAGTAATATATTGTCCACATACGTCAAGCTTCGAGTCTCTACAAACAATTAGTATATATATAAATAAATTAATGAAATCTAACTAAAATATAAAGGTTACCATACCCTTGTGTTCATGGATCGACACCAAGATGTGGACGTCGCTCGAGGATAGGGTCAAGAATTATTAGTCATGCAAGACCGCACCCCCTCTGTGTACCCCCTGAACCGCCAGTAGGATGAGGGTCATATGATCCCAAATCTCCCTCTTCCAAAGGTTGCTCAGCCTCCTGTAAGTCATGAAATAGATCAGGGTCCATCTGAAACACAAAATGATTATTGTTAGTATATAGTTGAAAATAAATATTATATATATAAATATATTTGTTATAAATATTATTAGTATTTAACCGTGTCAATGTTCACCTTCATCATCATCTTCATATCTGATGATGTCAATGTCTTCATATTCCTCCTCGGTATCATCAATATCCATATGAGTTTTAGTTTCATCATTTCTTGTCATTTAAAATTCATTTTTAACATCATTAACATATTTTTCACCATCTAAACTTAATTTTGGGGTGTTATAATCAATATTCACATCTCATTGTGAAAAATATGGATTTTCAGTAGTCTCTTGAAAAATTTCAATTCCTTCCACTTCATCGGAACCACATTCAGTTTGAGTAAACTGATATTCCCAAGAGATCATTTTTATTCTACTCCACTAATCACTCAGGTCTCTTGAAGTAGCCTAATACTTTGCGTAATAAATTTGATGTGCATGTTGATCCAGTAAAAATGGTTCATTTACTGCAAGAAGACTTTTTTATTTAATATCGATGATTCCATGAGTCAGATGAACACACAAGCCTCTTTCAGTATCCAACCACTAACATTTAAACATCATTATGTAATTCTTTCCTAGATAAAATAGCTCAATAATTTCATCTAGATTGCTGCCAAATTCAACATATGTTTCACTATTATGTGATCCTCTCAAAAAAAACTCCATTGTTCATTGTTTTTTTTATTCCCTAAATGAACGTCTATGAAATCAAAAACCATTCACCACATATGAATTTTATGATTTAGCTATTTTGGATGGTGGGTTACTCAATATACAGAGTCGCATATCAATTTTATCAACATGTTGAGACACCTAACAATTTGTAAAACAATTATCAATATAAAAAATAGTAAACTAAATTGATATTATACCATTAATAATTTATGTTACCAGTTTTTGAAACCATTGAGAAATTTTGTTGTCTGCCTTCTTCAAGAGAAGCTGATGTAATTTGTTGAAGTTTTTTCTTGATATGATTATCATATAACCTAAAAATAGAATAAGTTTATATACTATCAGATAAATTATATAATATGTGATATAATCACTCACAGAACAAATGATTTCATTTCTTCAGAGTTGATCAGAACATATGTATGAGCTCAGTGATGTTTATCGTCTGAAAGCCATCGTTCTTGAACTCCACCAAAGCTAGGATTCGGTTAGTTAAAACTGATATATGATTTTCAATTTTGTCATTATAGTTTCCCTTATTTCATCCTAGTAAGTCTTTTAGGGATATTCAGATTCAAAATAGTGAGATCAGAAAAAAAATCTCTTACAAATAAGCATCAACAATTGATCATTTAACTGATGCTTTGTTACATACTTTTTTCTTCAATTTCTGCATGCATCTCTCGAATGGGTACATCCATTGAAACTATAGTGGACCTCCATATTTAGATTCATGTGAAAAATGTTATATTAGATGTTCCACTAAGTCAAAAAAGATTGCGGAATGATTTTTTTAGTTTACATGTAATTAAATCAACATCTTCTTCCAGTTTGGTTAGTGCATCGTCATCTGTTGTCACTAAAAAATGTCTCAAAAAATATGATATGTCTATTATTTAATCCCAAATAATATAATTCAACAAACTTATGAATCCAATTGGCATAAGTATTTCCATTATAACATGACAATTAGGACTTTTTAATCTTGTAATATGACCACTCTTAACACATCTACCCAAATTTGAACATAGCCATCTGTAAGTCACAAATCGGCAATCCAATGACAAAATAATAAGTGAATCTCTTTGGACAGAGTATAATCTTTATTTGGTTCCATTAACCTCTATGATATGACATTTTCATATAGTTCAAGTTTTGGTCGCATGCAAATTTGGGCAAGATCTAGTCGTGCTTTTACAGTATCTTTGGTCTTACCTAGTGTACCCAAAGCTGTATGAAGTAAATTTTCAAAATATATCTTCTCAATATGAAAGACATCCAACATGGGGTGGACCAACAAATCAGACCAATATGGAAGATCCAAAAAAATCTCTGTTTTATCTGATTATGTTCATTCCTAAAGAAATGAATTTTCTGTTGGTTTACTATTGGCGCAAATGTGATGGGAGGTAATGAAAATACAACTATTTTTAACTCTGTACCTGTGATCATTTTTGGAGGTTCATCCTGTTCTATTATACCTCTTCTGAAATGAGATTTATTCCTTTAAAAAAGATTATCAGTTGGAACAAATCAGTGATGACAGTCAAAATTGAAAGGTTTTTTCCATGAATGAGCATAAAGGCTTTGTTGTCTTTCATATATTAAGGACATGATTTCAGACCATGTGTACTCCAACCAGATAACATGACATATGTCGGAAATTCACTAGTCATCCACATCAATGCAGATTTTAATATGAAATTTTTTTGAGCAACCTCATATGTACTAACACTATTACTCCATAATTCATTTAACTCATCAATCAATGGTTTCAAATAAAAATCAATATTCTTTTTCAGATGACCTGGGATTAATAAGGTCAAAAAGATATAGGGTTGTTTCATCGGCATCCATGGATGTAAATGGTATGAAGTTATGAAGACGTGCCACCAAGACTATTGACTAACATAATAACCAAACGGAAAGAAACTGTTAGTAGAAAGACCCAATCACATGTTTTTTTCTTCTAATGTAAAAGAAAGATGCATACAATCAAAATGTTTCAATGAATCACCATCAGATGGATGATTCAAGCTTTTATCTGTTAAAATATTGGTTTTGTTCCATGACATCATTACCACTGTTTTATGAGACAATAAATAAATATTGCAGCCTCGGTATAAAGAGAAAATATCTCAACTATTTTACAATAATTGATACCGACTTCCATGGTTGACCGTCTTTATACATAAATTTTCCACATGTGGGATAACTATCCAATGAATCATTTTCACCAGAATATAAGATGCAATCATTTTCACATGCCTAAATATTTTGATAAATAATTCCCAGAATATGATCCAACCTCTTTCTCTCATTTTAATTTGCAGGAAACACATTTACTTTAGGTAAAAGTGTTTTAACCAAAGAAAATACCTCATAAAAAAAATTACATTGCATTATCAAATTTAATAGCCATGAATTTTTCAACCGCTTCTAATTTTCATATCTTGTAATCAGCATATAAGGCATCCTCAGTAGTCCCCAACAACTCAGAAAATTCAAATGCTGCTAACTCAGAAGTTAAATCAATATCATCTTGAGTATCAGTTTTTTGAACATATGGACATGAAACATCATGTACTAAATTTTGAAATTGTGATTGATGTAGAATCAAGTTATTAGAATCTTCTCTGGAATCGTGTTCACCGTGTTGAAACCAAAAAACACAATCTTTTTAAAACAAAACCACAAGAGATGTCCCCCAACCTTGTAAAATTTGTCAAACATTTTTAGAGGACATTATTTACAAGGACACATAATTGTGCCTTTTAAAAAATATTCTGGTTTTGATGATAAAAATGATAAGAAAGCTTCAACACCCTCAATATACATTAGATTCAAACTAGAACTGTTTGGATTTCTGCACTGATTTATCCAAGCTCAATAATCTAATAATGACTGATGTCCATTTCCTTGTTCTATATTTTTCTACAAAATATAAAATCTTCATTGTTTTTGATTAATTTAAAATTATAAAAACACTGTCTAAAAAAAGAAGATAAAAAAGTACAACTACTTGTTAATAAGTACAATTAATTTTGGGCAACATAATTAAACGTGGATTGACTGCTACAGTTTTTTCTAACGGGTCCTTTACTAGCATCTTTCTCACACTAAAATCACAATGAAGAATCCACTCAGAGGTTATCATATTCATTCTTGTGCATACGAGAATGTATTAGCATACCTCCAAGTAGATTCTTCATTGTGATTTCAGTGTGAGAAAGATGCATGTAAATGAGCCGTCAGACAAAAGAGCCCCATTTTCGCCAATGAATAATCTTCTTTAAACTATCACCTCTATAAAACATTATGTAAAATGTTGTCCTACAAATACATGTTCAAACTCGTGCATACGAGATAGGATATGCATAGGTATAAGCATACTTTTTATAATGTTTTGAGTCGGTGAAAATTGAAAGAAAAAGAGTCATCGAGAAAAAGGAGTTCCTTCAATCCACTGGAAATTGTACTAAGTTATTACAAGTTATTACAATTTATTATAATTGATATTATTCCTAACCATTCCTAATTATTCTTAGTTATTTATAATTATTCTTAATTATTCCTAAGTATTCCTAATTATTTTTAATTATTCCTAATTATTCCTCATTATTCTTAATTATTCCAAATTATTCCTAATTATTCATAATTAATCCTATTTATTCCTATTTATACCTATTTATTCTTATTTACTCCACATTATTCCAAATTATTCCCAATTATTCCAAATTATTCCAAATTGTTACTTATTATTCCTAATTATTCCAAATTATTCCCCATTATTCTTAATTATTCTTAATTATTCATACTTATTTTTATTTATTACTATTTATTCCTGTTTATTCCTATTTTCTCTTATTTATTCTTCTTTATTTTTATTGATTCTTATTGATTCCTATTGATTCTTATTTATTCCTATTTATTACTGTTTATTCCTAATTATTACTTCCTATTACTAGTTATTACTAATTATTACTAATTATTACTATTTAGTGCTATTTATTGCTACTTATTACTATTTATTACTATTTAGTTCAATTTTTTATTTTTACTACAATTTATTACTATTTATTTCTATTCATTACTATTTATTAATAATTATTACTAATTATTATTAATTATTACTATTTATTAATATCTATTACTATTTATTACTAGTTGTTACTAATTATTAATAATCATATCTATTTATTCTTATTAATTCTTAATTATTACTATTTATTACTATTTATTAATAGTTATTACTAATTATTACTAATTATTCCTATTTATTCATATTTATTCCTATTTATTACTATTTATTCCTTTTAAAACCTATTTATTCCTATTTATTCCTATTTATTCCTATTTATTCTTATTTATTACTATTTATTACTATTTATTACACTTTGTTTCTCTTTTTAACTATTTATTACTATTTATTACTATTTATTAATATTTCTTACTATTTGTTACTAATTATTACTAATTTTTACTAATCATTACTAATCATTACTAATCATTACTAATTATTACAAATTGTTTTTTATTATTACTAATTATTACTAATTATTACTAATTAATACAAATTATTACAAAATATTACTAAATATTACTAAATATTACTAAATATTACTAAATATGACTAAATATTACTAAATATTACTAAATATTACTAAATTTTACTAAATATTACTAATTACTACGAATTATTACTAGTTATTGTTAATTATTACTAATTATAACTAATTATCACTAAATATTTTTAATTATTATTAATTATTTATATTTACTCTTATTTATTCCTATTTATTCCATTTTTTTCCTATTTATTACTAAATCTTCCTATTTATTCCTATTTATGAATAATTATTTCTATTTATTCCTATTTATTATTAATTATTCATATTTATTCCTAATTATTCCTATTTATTCATATTTATTTTTAATTATTTCTAATTATTGCTAATTATTGCTAACTATTCGTATTTATTCATATTTATTCATTTTTTTTCTATTTATTTGTATTTATTCTGATTTATTCATATTTATTCATATGCATTTGTAATTATTTCTATTTATTACTGTTTATTACTATTTATTCCTATTTGTTACAATTTATTTCTAATTATTTCTATTTATTACTATTTATTACTAATTATAACTAATTATTCCTATGTATTTCTAATTATTCCTATTTATTACTAATTATTCCTATTTATTACAAATTATTCCTATCTATTACTATTTATTCCAATTTATTACTAATTATTCCTGTTTATTACTATATATTCCTAATTATTACTATTTTTCCTGATAAATAATAATTATTACTAATAATTCTTAATTATTATTTATTATTCAAAATTATTACTAATTATTCCAGTATTTACTTTTTATTACTAATTATTCATATTTATTAGAAATAATATCTATTTATTACTAATTATTTTTATTTATTACTAATTAATACAATTTATTCCTATTTATTCCTATTAATTACAACTTATACCTATTTATCCCTATTTATTACTAATTATTCCTATTTATTCCTAATTAATCCTATTTATTTCTAATTATTCATTTTTATTTTTAATTAATCCTATTTACTGTTAATTATTACGATTTATTGCTATTTATTACAAATTATTACAAATTATTCCTATTTATTAATAAATATTCACATTTATTACTAATTATTACTAATTATTCCTATTTATTACTAATTATTCCAATTTATTACTAGTTATTCCTATTTAATACTAATTATTACAAATTAGTTCTAATAATTTCAATTTATTATTAAAAATAAATACTGATAACAAAACAATTTAAATCGAATTTAATAACAACTAACCAAAATTAATGACAATTAACATAAAAATTTAAATAAATACTTAATTAAATAATAAATAAATACCTTTAAAATTGATCTCCTATTGATGTAGACAGCTTCAGAACATTTTCGTGAGATAAACTAACTCACTCAAATTTTCACTCTAAAAATAGTGTTCAGAGAGGGAGAGAGAGTGGGAATTGAGAGAAGGGTTTGAAAAAAAAACGAATGGGGATATATATATAGGTTGGATTAATTATGATGGGACTATTTGTGATGGGATACCCATCACAAAAAACGTCGCCAACATTAATTACAGTTCGCTGTAAAAAGAGTATTTACGACGGGACCCGTCGCAAAAGGTACCTGCCGACACACTTTTTCAGACGAGACAACATCCCATCATAAAAACTTATTTACTGTTGTCATGTATTTGCGACTAGTCCCATCATAAATACCCTCCGACCGATGGAGTATTTTTGATGGGGGGATCTCTCCATCGCAAAAATCCTTCCCACAGTTTGGCGCGCAAACCATGCCAATTGTTTTGCGATGGGACCCCAAATCTGATCGCAAATAACCAATTAATTTCGACGGCCAGAATCCCCCATCACAAATAATCTCTGGGAAGGGATATTTGTGACGGGATTAACTCCTATCGCAAATAGCCCTTTGCAAAATGATATTTTTCCCATATTGATATAATATTATAGCATTTACAAAAATTTTACCTTTTGGAATCCTTCTCTTCATCATTTCTCACAACTGAATCAAATGGATCTAAAAGGATATTCTCTCCTTCTTTTAATCATATCCCTTCTTCTTTATATGTCAAGAAGATTTGAAATGTAAACATTTTCTAACTTGTGACACCATGAGGTGGGGTGAATTATGGTGTTACCAAATTTAAACTCATTCACATTATCATGTCCCCTTCAGATGTTATTGCCATATTATAGGGAGAACAATTCAACTTATATCATTATTGAATTCACCAACATCATATATCATGAATATTTGTAGAACGAAACACTTATAGGGACATTTATATTTTTCCAATTTCACCTTCATTAAGATACATACAAGGATAATACCATCATTATTGTGATGGTATACCAAACAATCCACTATAAACTCAATGTTTTAGTGGATAATGAATTTTGGTGAAGTCACCCCTTACCAAGGCTGACTACCTATATAATTTAGGTGACGTTACTCCTCACTAAGGATCCCAACCATTATAATTTAAGTGTGGTAATAACCCACCAAAGACCACTAACTATAGAATAGTTTAGGGAATATCTATGTACCACCTAAGGGGGACCTCTTATACTCCTTTTTCTTATTTATTTATAAGATATCATTTTATAGACTTAGAGGTCACTTATTATTTTATTAACATGAGGTTGAATCCATTATTATAATGTATACATAATTTAATCAACCCCATAATTAACGATATGACTATCCAATATATATTGTCACGACCCCCTCCCCACAAAGAGTACCCCTCCTAGGCCGGCAATGTGGTAAGGGAGATAATGACCCCCCGAGTCCCGCCTCCAGTGGGCCCCAGGTTGGCGACTTGCACCAAGGGTATAGTAAAACACAAATGGGAGGCATTGCCCTCAAGAGAACACATGCAGAAGAGAGAGATATGATAGACACCAATCAGCTCCAACTTAGAACTGTAAATATAAAAGTAACCCAAGTACACAAATTGAATGTCATGAGAAAGTACAACAACAAAAAGGAGAAAAATTGCAAGTACACAAAAGAATGTAAAATAGTTGCAACCACAAGCCCGAACCGCTCATGCAACCCCAAGCTAGTAGAAATAGGATTGATTTCCAACCAGCTCCAAGTAACCTAAAAATAGTTTATATACACATAGGGTGAGTATAACAGTATACTGAGTAGGATCATCCCCGAAGCCTCTTGTGGAAAAGTAAAGAAAGCATGCTAAAGCACAGTGAACAACAAGTGAAACTAACTCGTCACTTAGACATGTGTTCTGAGTTCCCAACCTCACCATGGATACTCTCACCAAGTAACGTGTACAAGAATATAGAATATAGTAAAGAATATCAAGGGTACCCCGCTATTACGTCCCCACTGGTTCGCCGCATTTCCCAAATGTCGCACGTCCTAAGAATCTCTCTCCAAAATGGCATGCCCACAGACAGTTGTGCGAAGCACCACAATCTGCACCTCATGCACCAAAAAGGCTTCCCCGTAGACACTTGGGAGAAGCACCACACCATCCTCCCAACCAAAAGTAACCAGTTAGTTTTTTGGGAGCCACCATAGCTCACATAACGTGTATCATACGTCGGGTATTATACCTCAAGCCATTACAACCCATACACCGAGTAAGGATCCTCAATCCATCACAGCCTATACACATTACAACTATAGTAGTACATAGGATACTATATCCAGAATATATGTGTGTGAATAACCATAAGCCATTACAGCCCTCTACACACATATATGGGGAAAACTAACCGTTGTTCCTAACGACACAAGTATCTACCCAGAGAAGAGATCGGGGACAAAGGGGGTAGTCAGCCATTCATCCTCGCACTAGAATGTTGTGGAACCCCCCCCCCCCCCGGGGGGGGCTCAGAATCCCTGGGGTGTCAGTTTCCCTTACAGACAATGTGGAGTAGCATATAGAAACATAAAACATGAAAAATATACTATAACACACAACCACACTATGGGATAACCTAGTCTTAGACACAATAGCAGCTAACATCACTCGGACTCCTAGCTGCCACTTCTAAGACAAGGATTCCTATAAGCACACAACCATTTAATGAACTTTATTATATTACTTCATTCCCTATTTATCTGTTTCGCTTTACGTTAATTAATTTATTAAATATTAATTAACCATGAACAATTCCACAGTTAGTTTCATTATCATCACACCCAATGTCAACTATTACTTAAAAAGATTACAACCTCATCATTATGCTCCAGTAACTCTATCCCCATGGGTTAACACCATTTATTAAAAAATTAATTACAGAAACACTTTCCCATATTCCCATAAATTCTGGAAAAGCATTCTATGCTTCTAACACAAGGGGATCTACAAGGCGAGTAGATGTACTTCTCATCGAGTCTTTGTCGTCTATATCAAGAGCATAGACCCATCCTCCCTAGAGAAAATAAATAGGGAAAGCATGTGGCATACCCTATGCGTCTTCGCCTCTTTATGAAGAAAGGTAAGCAAGACCAGCTTCCTTCAGCAGTGGGGAAAAGTAAAGCAGACAATCAACCAAAAGAAATAGCAAGTATCCAATAATCACATCCATCCCATTCCATCATCCCTGGTGTCCTCCCCGACACCCATGTGCATAAACTGATGAATCTCGCCACTCTAGGCGTCATCCGCTGCCACAACAAAAAGGACTCTATGCCCCAACATATCACAACACCCCTCCTGGGTCATGCCTCAACACAAGCAGCAAGAAAAACAACCATCACATCAATTGGGCTATGGCCCTTCAACAAATAAGAGGGTAACTCAGAACCCTTCCAATAATTATCAAACAATCAAATTCTTTAATCCATCTTGAATTAACAGATTTATAATATGTTGGTTCCAACATCGGGAAACCTAACTATTAAGCTATCAAAAATGATTAAACATGCTTACTACGCCAATTTGATTAACATCAAATTACCACAAGAACTAGTTCCATTTTCATGCCTATTTATCTTTAGCCAAGCAATTATCAATTAATCCCGGTTTACGTTCTTTACTGATTCCATCAAGAACAACAGCTAAGAAAATCAAGCATAGATATCACACTATCTAGAAAAATATGAGGCAATAATTTACGGTCAATACAATTTATTTATCCAGTTAAAAATATTTATTTTTTTAATTACATTGTCAACCAGTGGGATTAAACATGCTAACAATACAGTTGCACATAAAAGAAAGAGAAGCAACAAAACCCCTAACTCCAAGGTTTTTGATTAAAACCCCAACTAATGAAGAACGCACAAGAATACCAGTTTGATACTCCAAGAATACTCCTTATATCTCTTCTCCTACAAATATCAAGACCAAATCTCACCATAATTGGAATACACACAGTTAAATCTACCCATAACTGGTGTAGATCTACGAAACCGAGAGAAGAGGAGGAGTAGATCTATGTAGATATAAGAAAACAAATGTGAACGATCACATACCTCAAAAACCGGCTTCGATTCACCAAGAGAAGCCCTCATATCGCTTCCAAAATGCACGGGAGAGGTTCTTCTATCTACAAGGAAGGGTAATCTCATGTTATGGCCACTTAGGAGCTTAAACGAGAATGTTATAGGCGAAACGGTTGAGATCCACATTTTTATGATCTAATTTAAGTGACTCCATGGTTTTCTCGAATGGTTAGACAAACCGTGCACTAACCGTGTGGTCACTACTACCTCATCAAACACTCCCTGCATGGTTAGACCGCACAGTTAGAAAACCCATGCTCTAATCGTGAATTAGCCACTATCTCCAAGACCAACCACGCACGGTTTGGCCACACGATTTAGACAAACCATGTGCCACCTGTGCGAAAGCTATTTCCCTTTAGTCTTCCTTAAAATATTCACCCAACGCACCCCCAAGTCACCATAACCTCCCAGAACACCTCTAACACCGCATTTTCACAACGTAATGGACTGGAGTGCTTCGGGCCATTACATATACATTATTCTACTCTCAATTTCAATGTTAATACAAGTTTTACATTTTGTTATTAAAGATAAAACCATATTTTCCAGAAAATGATCACACAATGGAAAAAATACATATGATGATAAATCTAGAATTATAAATCTCTCTTTGTAAAAAGAATACTTTTTAACCAATAAAAAATATGTATCCATAATGATATAAAACTCTTATTTTCAATAAAATTATTTTCAGAAACAACATAATCTCAATAATTCCAATATTGAATAAAGAAATTGTTGTTAAATATGATTCTTTTAATTCACTCTCCCTTCTTAGAACTAGTCCTTCAATTTATTTATTCACTTTATGTACTATATTTTTATTATATGTTACAATATTCTATGAATTGGAAATTCAAATTCAATGTTAAGACTTCAAAAAAATTCTAACTTTATCAAATTCAAATCCATATTTGGAATCATTTCCATGCAAATATACAAAAAATATATTCAAATTGGTATTTAATGGTTATCTCAAAAGACACTAAACCTTATTGAAAATTTTAATTCCACAAAACTATTCAATATTCTACAGATATCAACAATCCTGGAATGGTAACATATTAATTTATTATGTGATGGATCCTTATTCAACTAATTTTTTTATTATATTGTGATATAATTCTTCATAGTGTGATTTGGATTAATATTGCTAAACATCCTATAACCAAAACTTCATTACCTTGATTATTTTTTCATGGTATAGACATTACAATAAATTCACATTAATCATGATGTGATCTTTGTATTATTTTCTGGTAAAATCCATGAATTTCTACATTATCAATCATATTATATGATTAATAATAGTAAATACTCTTACCTGTAATATATGAACCTTATGTATAAAAATATTACATGGGGTCTATACTAATTTGATATCTGTATACATAGGAATACCCTTGCATAAAATATGAAAAAACCATTATGTAGGGGAATTATCCATTTTTTCTAGAAACTAATTCAACACTTATGTATTTCTTATAGATAACCACTTTTCCACATTTTTTAATTCAAAATAAAACATAACTATAAAAACCCTTATGATTAATTCTTTTCCATTTTTCCTATCAACTAAATCAGTCATTATTTATTCATGTGTAGTTTATTAATTTTCCTCAATTAACTATTCCATAAGATATTATGCATCATCAAATTTTCTTAAGTATCACTTGTAAAATATAATGTATCATCCTACAAATATTTCATATCAAATGATGACATCTAAGTATTTTTAAATATTATATATTTCCTAATGTCCTATGTATACATGGAGAATATAATAAATAAAAAAAATACATTTTGAAACTCTAAAAAAATACACGCTTTTTTTCATGACATGATTTTTGTTCTTTCTTTATGAATTTTTCTTCAAAATCAAAATGTTTAGAATATACCTCTAATAAAATATACTTATTTCAAAACAACTTCAAAGTTTTTCACTATTTTAGAAAAACATCTTGAGAATCTATAGAACATCAATAATTTTATAATAATTTGTGACTTACAAATCATCTTTACTTTAAAAACAACAATCAAATAATTAGTTAAATGAAAAAATCCTGTATTTTAAAAAATAATTATTAATAGTATATCATATCTTATTTACTTATGAAATAACTCATGAGGTTCATAAACTTTTTACCGCTAGGAAAATATAGTTCTTTACTTATAAATGATAAAAAAATATTTCCCTTGTGATTGTAAATGCATTCATTTAAAAAATCATAGAATGACAAATCCTTCATAAAATGTTCATGGTCATTAACAAATATACCATAAAACCTCTTGGTCTCAACATTCATCCCATTTTATTTTATTTATGATGCTTCAATAAAATATTTATACCATCAAAAGATGAAGATAATTTCTTCACATTTATCTTTCCATCCATGACTCTTCAATAATATGGATTTTATGGAATTCTTCCTTTCATTACAATAAAATTAAACATGTTTAACATTTACTAATACACCATTCATCCTTCACCTTTTTCTCAAAAATGGAATTGGGGTACGTTCACTAGCTTCACTCCTACTTCATCAATAATCATCTTGCACTTGTTTTTTCATGAAATATATATTTTTTATTTACTACCTGAACTTCCAGATTTAGAGATACAATTATCCACCTATATATTCACATCAATGATCAATAGTATTCCACATAAATAAACATAAAAATCCATTTATCACAGGAAATAAATCCACATTCCAAGTGTCAGAACACACCCCTTTGGTATTCTACATAATCGAAACATTTATCTAGTTTCTTTTTCCTTCAAAACATTAGGATAATTGAAGAAATTATTTCATATCTTCCAAATCTTGAGATTCTTTTTGGAATAATTCATTATGTCATCTATTTCATAATAATTAAATTTTTAGTTATATTCATCTAAATAAAATCACATAAATGAATTTACCACTTGATAATGATTCATCCAAAAAACCTCTTAGACTACTAAGTTACAAAATAGTGTAGGAAACAAGAGTATAAGTTAATAATATATATTTTTTCAATATGACTAATTTATTTCACTTTATAATTATTAAAAAATCATTTTAATTCATAAAAACAGTTTCCCTATGATTGTAGACATACCTAAAAAAAATTATACATGTATTTGATAAAAATAAAAAAAATGTGAGAGTTGTATCACATGTTTAATCAATTGATATCAATTTTTTTGATATAAAAGTGTAAGAACATGATATACTAAATCTTTTATTCATCACTAAACATATCTATTATTATATATGGATAATAAATATTTGAATATTAGTCACTAACTCCCTTTAATTTATTCATTATTTGACACCAAATATTATCATAAAGTTCATTATATAGAAACCAATAGTTGGCCTTAATACATTCTTTTAAGTAGATTATAGTGTTATAGAATGAAACCAAATGATACAAAATTATTAGTTCATAAAAATATTATAATAACTATTACTTAATATATATCACCACTATTGAATCATGTTATCTATGTTTTTGTACATGGTATTATAGTAACTGATGATTTTTTGATACCACAATTTTATTTCCAATATTTTATTGAAAATATTTTGAAAAAAATATTAAGTTGTTTTGACACATATTTTACTACAAATAATTCTTTTTAACACTTTTACTTCCTAATCTCATCATGTATAACTAATTTATGCTTGGATTTTTCATGTTGGATTTTAGATGTATATATTTTTGATCCTATATATCTCAACTATCCAGGAATTTATCCATCACTATATATATCTACATATTTTTACTTTATTTTCTTTTCAATCTCTCTCACCCCACTAGTTTTCTCATATTTTTTAATTAACAATCACAGTGTCAAATTAAAACACCACTAGTTTCATTTTTTATACTCTTAGTGTAACCATTCCATCACAAATCATTCACCTTCCTACTATGAATTCTTCTCTTTTCAATGTATACACCTCATAAATTGTATCCCCCTCTAAATCTTATACAAAATAAAAATCAGATTTAATGATTAAGTACATGCGTAAAGGATTACCTCTAGTGTAATGGCCCTAACCACCCTGGTCCATTACATTGTTAAAATTCGTTGTTTGGATTGTTTTGGGTGTCCAAGGTGACTTATTTCAAGACATTCAGTTTTTCTAGTTTCCAATGGTATGTCACACCAGTGAGTCACTATGGTGACTCGTGATGGTGAGTCTCAACGGAGTGTCAGAATGTGAGTCAAAATTTTGAGTCAGGAATAGTGAGTCATAATGGTGAGTCACACTAGTAGCTCACCGAACGGTAACTCACAAAAGTAGCTCGCACAGGTAGCTCACCAAAAAATGACTCACAATGGTGAGTCGCACCAGTATCTTGCCTAATAGTGGCTCACACAGGTGGCTCACACCAATTACATTCACTGGTGACTCACATGATAGTGAGTCATTTCTGACAGTTTTTCATTTTTCCAGCTTTTCCAGTTTCACCTCTCTATCATTTTATTTGATGGGAAATTATATTAATACAATATTTAAGTGGTTTTGAATCCATGTCATTGGTAATAAATCATATGTTTAATTTTTCGAAAAAAAATAAGCATCTTTATAAATGGTAAAAACATATGGTCTTGGTCTGGATCTGCCTTAAATGGCTTTTAAAACCCATTTCTCCTATTGATTTAGGATTTTTCCTTTTATAAGACAAGACCTTTTGTTCACTTTTGTAATCCCTTTTCTCTTTGGGAGACACATTCCTAGAACCTTTCTACACCCAAGGGTTCATGTGTCTGTGCTATAACCTTTTAACTATGTTTTCCCATGAGGATTTTCCAATTTCTTGTGCTCCCCCAGCTTTGGTGCAATAAATAATGTCTAATAATATATTCTTCAAAGTAGGTTTTCCTTCTTCTCTATTGATTTTTTATCATGTGGGGTTGGTGTATGAATGTATCCTGGTGAATATAGTTCAATCCAAATTCAAAAAAGATAATCGAATCAGTTGTGAATCAAGAAACAAAGACTGGGGAAATGACATATGATTACACAATTGTGTTGACATTTTGATCAATGATGGAAAATATATGGGATACAATACAACTGAAAATAGGGGTAATTAGTGGTCCTTATTTTCACAAATAATGTTTGTGAATTCATTTTTTTATTCTTATCATTAATAAGAATATGGAATATATAAACCCCATATATTCATCAAAGATAAATGGATGCCTCAGGATCAAAATGATTTTGTGATAACACCTGAAACGCACCACCGATTGTTTCCAATCGACCAGTCAAGGTTTTGGTTCTCTACTAATGTTTATATCTGTACTCGGGTTGAATCCTCAGTGATGATACTTTGTAATAGTCGTTTTTTTTAGTTGAATGTATTTTAATTGTGGGGTTTGTTTGCAGAGCTTATGAAATAATTTATGGATGATGTTTGATTTATAAAATTGATACATATTGGGGTGATTTCATTATTGTTTATTTAATCTTATGACGTCCTTGAGCTTTGCTTTATATTGCATTAAATTAATTCCCAATTCACAAGATGATTTTGATCAGAATTCCCAAGTGTTAAAGAATTAATCCAATCCATTACTTAACTTAGGTTTCTAATCATTACCATTACTTGTTTATGGTAGTGTATTTTTTGTTCCAAAAAATCCATGGAATCCATATATTTAAAAAAATGTCATTAATCCATGACATATAAAGTTCAACATACAGAATATTAACTCAAATAATTCTCATTGAGCAAAGGCTCTAAATCACATAATATCCCCAAATTATAACTAACCCCAATGGTAGATTTATTAATCCATTTAAATTATTATTTATCTGGTTGTAATTATTATGATGATAAATTAAGAATATTAGGAAAGGAAAGGGATAAGAAAAGAGTGGTGTGTCGAACACACACACAAACGATATTGATAATTAAGAACAAGATTTCGATTTGATGAGGAAGAAAAATAAGAGAAGGGGATTCAACTGTATTTAAACTATTTTAAGAACATTAATATTAAACTATAGATGGTGGATGCGAATAAGATATATTTAATAAAAAACTTGCATTAAAACAGAATTACAAAAGAAAGGACTTACAAAATTACAACAATGAAGAACATAAAAGTAAATGAAAACAAAGAGAGGAGGAAAGGTCTCTCATGTGAAAACTGGAGTATGGAAGTTCCTCCCAATCCTTTGGAAAGGCGTTGGTCATGCCAAAAATATCTTCTATCTTCTGAAATGCCAACCCCCTTGAAGGAGAGGAGTAGGATGCATTTATAGCCCAAGGAAGTGGCCTGTTTTCATTCCCAATATGTCCCTCTAATTGGATCGCCATGTTGGCTATTTAGACCGCTGAATCCCGAAATATTTTCTTCTTAAAATTTTTAGATAATAATGTTTTCCGACCTCTCAAAATTTTGAGCCATTTGGACCTATGTATCTAATGTTATGGCTGGTTGATTAAACAAATTTAATCTGTCCAATTCAATCAAATCTTTTTTATGTCCAAAATTTGAAATGGTTTTTGAATAGGAAGATGCCTTCAAAACCAAATGATGTAATCAACAATGTCAGCCTCCTATATCACTACTTTCACACTGAAAATCCTCAGCTCAAAATAATTTCTATATCAGGATCCATGTCCTCAACACTAAACTAATTTTAATTCCTGGCCAAAAATGTCGGCTGAGATTCAAAGCATTAGTTGGGCCCCTTGTCTTTAGATTTGGGCATTGAAATTTTTATCCAATACTCATTTAACTATCACCCAAACATTGGAGGAGAATAAATAAATTTAGACCACTTTATTAGGATTTGAAATTATATTTCCCTGGTTGGTCCAATTTCATCAAAGATTATGTAGGCCTCCTTACATGGTCCATATGAGCCTTAAAATGGACGAATTGGCTCATGATCCATTCTAATGAAATGTTTTATACTTAATTATGAATCCTAAAAAATAAGAACCACAAAATTTGGATCATTAGAGTAAGAGTTATAAATAAAATAGTAAACTGACTCAATTGGACTACTTCTAAAAATGCTCAAAAATTATACTTAGTATTAAAATATTAATATTTAACACACATTATGCACATTTCATATAAAATCAGTAATGGGAGTATATAATAAGTAATGAAAATATTAATAACATCAACTCCCCCACACTTATTTTTGTGCATGTCCTCATGTACAACAAATATAAAAACAATACAAAATCATTTTCACTCACCAACAAATATTAAAATTTTGTTTTCTCCAATCATTGGAGGTTTGGACTATTTCACTCATCCATTTTGAATTCCACCACAAGTTGTTTCAAAAATAATGTTCTAAAAATAATTCATTTTTTCATGCTCAAATTTAGAAATGGAAAATGTGGGTACTCAAAACTCACACCTCTCAAGATGATAAAATTCATTTGTGGAGGTTCAAACTTTCACCAACCAAAAGTGAAAATTTTAGAGTTTAAAAGAGCTCTTAGCTTCGATTCACTTTCCAAAGCACTCAAAAATCAAGTGGATTATTAAAGAGTTTTTCTGTGGAAATGGGACGGTAGGAATATAATGTCCAAGAGAGAGAAGAAGAGGGGTAAACACCAACATAGTAAAAGCAATGCACATTTTTTGAAATAAAACATGGAAGGAAATGAAAACACATATTTACAAGGGAATTATTGTTTGAAGAAAACACAAAATAGAGGAATAAAATATGAAGGGGATGATAAGATGAAATACTTAAAAACCAAAAAACTTCCCCCAATGACATAAGAATAAAATGTAAGTGTTCTTTTTTTCTCTTTTTTTCTTTTATTTTTGAAAGTCGAACTTGGAAAAGATCTCACACTCATATACCAACCCATGATTGATCTCCTCACGATACTAATTTTAATTGTCATAGCAAGATCAAAGGTTGAAGAAGAGTGATTTTTGACGTACCCAAGACAAAACCCAATCAATATTTCTTTAGTTTTTTTTTGATTTTTTTTATTTGTTTTTGAATTTTTTTGAACACATTCCAATAACATTTAAAAATTTACATAAATGAAAGTACATTATATTCCCCAAAACACACTGAATGATAACCTATCCCCCAAACTTAAATTGATTCTTTCCCTCAAGAATATAATAACATGGTGAAATCAATAAACGGTACCCATAATGAAATCCATCACCCCACACTTAAATTTCAAAAAATTATGCAATGAAAATCCATGTTGACATTTGGTGGGAAATGGTATTAGGCTTTTAATGTGGCTATCAAATAAAAGGTTTTCATAGGCTCAAAGGGTCTATCCAAGGGGGGATTAATTTATGGGAAATGGGAGGCTATTTGGTTATTGTGATTCTCATGTGGTTAAAAAAATTCCTCTATCATATTAATACAAACTAAAGTATAAAATTCAGCTAAAATGTCTATAAACTCAAGATTCAAAAATAGAGGTTAAAAAAAACTCATTTTGAAAAGATGGCCATAGTTAGCCTTGGCCTGAAAGCTAATGTTGGTTCTCACGATTGGGGAAAATCATTTTCCAAATCAAAAATTCAGCATTACAAATTTTTTGGTTTTGAAACAAAATTCTTTATCCAAATTCATGATGAAAAAACAAAATTTTTGAGATGAAAACATGTCTTTTTACTCCCCAAAATGGTTAGACAAAATTTGAAAATTGGAGGGTGAGTAAGCATTACTCTTGATTTTTCATATTGTTTATTAAATTATTATTTTTAGTTTTTTAGGGTTTTTTTAGTTTTTTTATAAAGACGTACCCACACAAAAAAGAAAGAGTAAATAAAAAAATGTTTTATGAGGAAGGTGGTAAAAATGAGAATGAGGGAGGAAGAAGATAGAGAGAGGGAGAGAGAGAGTTAAAGGGAAAGAGGTGCCCCTGGTTTGGATTTGGTGGGTTGCCATCTCCATCCAGTGGTGGGTCAACCGCAGAAGTTTGGGATACTGTGGAAGTTGAGGTGTTTCCTGGGATGTGTTTCCTTCAATGGTGATTCTTTAACCGATGTCCATTGACCATGAATGTTCTTTTGGAATAGGGGTCTTGGACTAGAACTTCACTAAATTGGTAAACATTAGTAATAAGAAAAGGACATTCCCAACGATAATTAAGCTTACCTGGGTGAAGCCGAAATCGAGAATTGAAAAGCATTACCTTTTCACCTTCATGGAATACCATTCTCGCGATGTGTTTATCATGTAGTGCCTTGGATTTTTATTTGTATATATTAGAATTATCATAAGAATAAATTCGAAGCTCCTCCAGTTCAGCCAATTGCCCAATCATTCTTCACCAGATTTTTCAAGATCAAAATTACAAGTTTTCACTGCCTAAAATGACTTGTGTTGAATTTCAACTGGTAGATGACATGCTTTTCCAAAAACTAGCCTAATAGGAGACATCCCAATGGGTGTTTTATACATAGTTAGATAAGCCCAAAGTGCTTCACCAAGTCTTTCAAGCCAGTCTTTTCTAGTGGGTTTTACAATTCTCTCAAGCACTCTTTTCACTGATCTATTAGAATGTTCAGCCATGGAATTTTTCTGGGGGTGATATGTAGTTGAAGTTTTATGTATAACCACATTCTTTTTCAAAATATATTACATGTTTCTATTACAGAAATGGGTTCCTAAGTCACTGATCAAGGAACGAGGCATGCCAAATCTGTGGAAGATGTGTGTCTTTAAGAACTCACTAACAGTATGTCAATCATCCTTTCTAGTGGGTTTGGGATTGACACACCATGAAACATAATCAACTGCATGAAGCATGTATGAGAATCCATTGGATGGGGGAAATGGTCCCATGAAATCGATGCCCCAAAAATCAAAGATCTCACAGAAAATTAAAGGCTTTTGGGGAATTTTATTTCTCTTGGAAAGTGTGCCAAACTTTTGACAAGTGGGACATGATTGACAGAACTCATGTGAGTCCTTGAAGATTGATGGCCTGAAAAAATCTAAAGTTTAAGACCTTTCGGGAGGTCCTTTTTGTTCCACAATGGCCACCACCAGGCATCGAGTGATATAATTCAAAGATAGAGGAATGTTTATCTTTATCAACATGTCTCCTAATTACCATGTCTGCCCCAGTTTTCCAAATTTTATTTTCTTCCAAAAAATAGTGTTTTGAATCACTTTTCAACTTCATTTTCTGATCTTTTGAAAACAAAATTAGGAAGAACACCAGAAACCATGTAATTTACAACTGTGGCATACAATGGAATTTTTAGAGTGAGAGATGAAAGGTGCTCAATGGGAAATTCAGGATCGATGATTTCAGAATGAGAAGAATTAAGTGATCATCCAGAAGGTTTTCTTTTCTTGGTCTATCTTTTATTTCAAGTTCAAACTCTTAGAGAATTAGGATCCATCTTATAAGCCTCTATTTGGAATCACTTTTCTTGAGTAAGAACTTTATAGAATAATGGTCTATGAAGCTGGTGATTTTGGCACTTAAGAGATAGGGTTGGAATTTATCTATGGCAAAAACAACTGTTAAAAGTTCTTTTTCAGTGACACTGTAGTAAGATTGAGTTTCATCCAATGTTTTTGAGGCATAATATATGACATGAGGACGTTTATCTATTCTTTGACCAAGAACAACTCCAACAGCTCTATCAGAATCATCACACATCAATTCTAAGTGTAAGGACCAATCTGGGGGTTTGATTATCGGGGAAGATGTAAGATAATTTTTGAGTTCAATGAAGGCGCTCATGAAAACCTCATAAAAATGGAAAGTGACATCATTTTGGAGAAAACAGGTGACTGGGAGGGAAATATTACTGAAGTTATAGATGAATCATCGATAGAAACCAGCATGACTGAGAAATGAATGGATGTCTCGATCAGATTTGGGTTGAGGAAGTGATTGGATCACTTCAATTTTGGCAGGATCGAATTCAATGCCATCTTTTGAAACTATGTGCCCTAAAACAATCCCATTTGAAACCCTGAAGTGACATTTTTCAAAATTTAACACAGGGTTACACTAGACACACTTTTGGAGGACTAGAGCGATTGAATTCAAACAAGATTCAAATGACTCACAATAAATGGTGAAGTCATCCATGAAGACTTCCATGCAGTGTTCAATGAATTCAGAACAGATACTCATCATACACCTCTGGAATGTTGTAAGAGAATTTCAATGTTTAAAAGGCATTCTTCTATATGAATATGTTCCAAAGGGTCATGTTAAATTATTCTTTTCTTGGTCCTGAGGTCCGATTTGGATTTGTAGTAGCTGGTGTATCCATCAAGAAAGAAATAGTGTGACTTTCCGGCTAATCATTCCATCATTTAATCAAGTAATGCAAGAGGTCAGTGATCTTTTCATGTTTTAACATTCAATTTCGTATAGTCGATCCACACACTCCATTTGTTCTTCACTCGTGTTGTGACTACCTCTCCATGTTCATTTGTGACAACAGTTATCCCACCCTTCTTAGGTACAACTTGAATTGGACTTACCCATTCACTATCAAAAATTGTGTAGATAATACCATCTTGAAGAATCATGTAGATATCTTCCATAAATACCTAAATAATGACTGGATTTAGTCTTCTTTGTGGTTGTCTAATTGTTTTGAATGATTCCTCAAGATGGATGTGATGCATGCAAATAGCAGGGTTGAGTCCTGGTATGTAATCTAGGGTCCAAACTAGGGAATTTTTGTTTTCCTCTAACACTTGAAAAAGTTTGGACTCCTCAGTTTCGGTATGTGAAGAAGAGATAATGATAGGACAAGAGTGATCATGGAAAAGGAATGCATATATCAGGTTTTCAAAAAAGAGGTTTTAGATCAGTCTCATCTTTTATTTGTGGGTTAGAAAACTCAGGAATGGAGGAAGGGACTTTAGTTGCTTCAGATTCATTCTCCTTAATACATTCCAAGGTGGAGTAGTAGAGATCAGAGTTGATGTGGGATTCAAGAGAGTTTTCAAGTTCCTCTAGATTGATGGAGTCTATGAATGAGAGGTCCACATCAACTTCACGATTTATGATTTGGTCAATTGTGGTGCAGATTTCACCAGATCCTTTATCATTAGAACATGAAGAACATGGTGGATTGGGGTTCGATTGACTCTTAGAATTTTCCTTTGAAGCAAGGATTGTGAATGCAGAGTGATCCTCAGATGGGTATCGCATGTCTTGGAAAATGATGAACTTGACCAGTTGGTCACCTAATTCCATGGATAAGATGAAAGAATGGATATCAATCTTGGTTCTCGTAGTCATGAGAAATGGTCTTCCAAGAATTAGGTAAGATCGAGAAGAGTTCATCTCACCTTCCATGTCAAGGACATAGAAATCATCAGGGAATATAATCTCATTGACTAGGATAATGACATCCTCAATTATTCCCTCAGGATTGGTTGTGCTTCGATTGGCTAATTGAATGAAAACACTCGTTGGATGTAAGAGACCTAGACCAAGGTTGGAGAAGATGGATTTGGGCACGACATTAAATGAGGCTCCTAATTCTATGAGTGCATCATCAAAGTTAGAACTTCTAATTTGGCATGGAACCCTAAATGTCCCTAGATCCTTGCTCTTTATGGGAATAGGCTATTGGGTGGAAAAAATTTTGAAGCTCCTAAGTTGCCTCTTGTGGGTACACAACTCTTTGAGAAACATGGCATACATAAAAATTTGTTTTATTGAATCTATGAAGGGAATGTTTACTTCAACACGTCTAAACATGTTGAGTATTTCAGTTTCAGGTTTAAAGGACTTATTTAGATTAAATTCTTCCTGAGGAAAAGGAATTAGGTTCCTAAGTGGAATTGAAAGAGATGAGGGAATGGTTTCAGGTTCCTTTTATCGTCCCTTTTTCTTTTCATTTTCTAGCTCAACATTCAAAGGAGTGTTAAAGGACTTATCTTGAAGCATAGCAATTTTCTTTCTAGATCTAAGTGAAATTGCACTTACATTACCCTTGAGGTTGGGTAATGGTTGAGCTGGAATTTGGGAAGAATTTCATGGTTGCTGCTGACTTATGTGGGATGCAAGTTGACCAATTTGGGATTCAATATTTTTAAGGCTGGAATAGTTGAAAGAGATATGATCTTCAACTGCACATTACCATGGTTTCATGGAATAATAGGCTTAACCCAGATTGGTATTGCCTTGATATTGGTTCTTGGGAATGCGATTGTATTGGTTTGTGAATTGGGAAGGCTCACTGGGATAGTGGAATCTTGGAGGAGAATTGTTACTTTGAGGTTGAGGAATAAAAGGATAAGGTTGTTGGAAGTTACCAACACCTTGACCATATAGAAACTAGTTTTGGTTTTGAGTAGTTAATTGAGGGGTATGAGAAATTGGAATCCCATATCTCATGTTAGGGTTATAGGGAGAAGAGAAGGGCTCAGAGTGGGGTTGGTTTAAGTTTCTAACAAACTGACCTGATAGTTGAGGGTTGGTGTTTCATAGAGCATATTATACATTGATCTCCATTGGTCTAGATGAATCAGATTAATCCTCTTGAAGTTGTGGACATGTGTCAGTAGGATGAGATGGAGAGATGCATATTCCATAGTGTTTGGCAGGTCCAGGAAACATTGATTGTTGAGAAGATGAGGTTGGGGATTTTGATGCCACAACTAGTTGTTGTCCAAGACCTGTAAGTTCACTCATCCACTCGGTCATCTTGTTCGGCTCAATTCATTGATTATCTTGGGCTTGTTTGACTTGATCATGTGCTGTATCATGGAATGGTTGTGTGTTTTCTGCCATGTTACTTATGAAATCACTTGCAACTGCGAGAGTTTTATCAACTAGAGCACCACCACTTGCGGCATCAATGAGATTTCTCTCCATAGACAGTGACCCCTCATAGACATATTGGATCAAGAGTTGGTTAGGAATTTGGTGATGTGGGCAGGTTGCAACAAGAATTTTTAACCTCTACCAGTACTCAAGGAGTGATTCACTTGAGAACTAACAAATACCACTAACTTCCTTTCGGATAGAATCAATATGAGAAGAAAGAGAGAATTTCTCTATGAAAAGCCGCTTCATGTCATTCCATGTGGTTATAGAAAAAGGAGGAAGGTAGTAGAGCCCTGACATAGCAGTGTCAGCTAGGGAGTAAGGGAATTTTTGTTGTTTGATTTGTTCTTCAGAAACCCATTGAGGCTTCATGGTAGATCACACCACATGTAACTCTTTAAGGTGGAGATGTGGATCCTCACCGGCTAGCCCGTGGAAATGATGGAGAAGATGAATCAAACCCAGTTTGAGTTCGAAGTCAGCTTCTATGTTTGGATATTGAATACCAATAGGTTGGTAATTCATATCACTGGTAGCAAGTTCTTTTAGTGTTTTCTCCAAAGGATTGGCTATATTTAATTCAATTGGTTGGATAAGGACTCGTTCTTGAATTATTTGATTATCTCTTATGTTCCTCCTAAGTTGGAGAAGTGTTCGCTAAATTTCAGGGTCAAACAAATCTGAGGGAATTTTTGGAAGGCTATGGGGAATTTAAGAGAGATTTTGTAAGAAAGGGTAAGACAGTGTTTTCTTTTTTTTTTATGATTTTTATGAGAATATGTGTTTTTCTTTGTGTTTTTTTTCAATCAATATTTTTTAAAATAGATTTTTTTTATTTTTTTACAATTACACGAAACTAATGAATACTTAAAGCACCATCCCCAGCAACGAAACCATTTGAAATTCATGGTCGATTATCTTTTATAAAATGGTCAAGGTTTCGGTGCTCTGCAAATGTGTATAGCAGCACTTGGGTCGAATCCTTGTCAATGATAATTTGTAATAGTCATTTGTTTGTAGTTGATTGTATTCTGATTGGGGGGTTTGTTTATAGAGCATATGAAATAATTTATGGATGATGTTTAAAAAATTGATAAATATTGGGGTGAGTTTATTATTGGGGATTTATGCTTATGACATCCTTGATCTTTGCTTTATATTTCATTAAATTAATACCCACTTCACAAGATGATTTTGATGGGAATTCCCAAGTGTTAAAGCTTTAATCCAATCCGTATCTTAACCTAGGTTTCTAATCAGTACCATAACTAGTTTATGGTAGTGTATTTGTGGTTCCAATAATCCATGGAATCCACATATTAAACAAAACATGTCATTAATACATGACATATAAAGTTCAACATACACAATATTAACTCAAAGAATACTAATCGAACAAAGGCTCTCAATCACATAATATCCCCAAATTATAACTCACCCCAATGGTAGATTTACTCATACATTTAAATTATTAGTAATCTGGTTATAATGATTATTATGGTAAATTAAGAAAAGATGTAAAAGAAAGGGACAAGAAAAGAGTGGTGCGTCGAACACACACACAAACGATAACGAGAATTAAGAATAGAATTTTGATTGAATGAGGAAGAAAAATAAGGGAAGGGGATTAAAATATATTGAAACTATTTTAAGAACATTAATATTAAAGTAAATAAGGTGTATGATAATAAGAGATATTTAAGAAGAAACTTTCATTAAAACATAATTACAAAAGAAAGGACTTACAAAATTACAACAATGAAGAACATAAAAGTAAATGAAAACAAAGATAAGATGAAAGTTCTCTCAAGTGAAAACATGTGTATCTAACGTCCTCCCAATCCTTTGTAATGGATTTTTTCATTACAATTTGATATCCTCTATTCTGAAATGCTTATCCCCTTGAAGGAGTGGAGGGGCAGCATTTATAGCCCAAGGAAGTGGAATGTTTTCATTCCCTATATGTCCCTCCATTTGCATCGCCAGTTTGGATACACAGATTGTTGAATCATGAGATATCTTCTTCTTCAATGTTGTATAAAATAATGTTGGTAGACCTATCTAAAAATATGGATTCATTTAGACCTATGAATCAAATTTTATGTCTGGTTTATTAAAAAAATTTAATATGTCCATTTCAATCCAATATTTTTTATGTTCAATATGTGAAAGGTTTTTTGAATAGGAAGATACCTTCAAAACCCAATTATGTCTTCAACAAGGTCGGCCACCTATATCTCTTCTTACAGACTGAAAAATCTCAGCTCAAAATAATTTCTAGATTAGGAGAAATTTCATCAACACTGTGCATATGTAATACCCCGACCCTAGATACCCAGAGTCGGTGCATTATTACATAACATTGGCATGATCACAAAGGATCAAGTCTCAAAAGACCGATTATTTTAGTAGTCTTGGAAAAACTAGATATATTCATAAGTCTTACATTACATCATAAGTTAAAAAAACTACAAAAACATCTTGTCTTCATATCCCCTCATAATATTCCTACAGGTCATTCATAAATTACTTCTTCACTTCCTGGGAAAAGATAAAACATTTAAAGGGGTGAGCTCAGATGCTCAGTAAGGATAACAATAGAGCAGAAGAATTCGTAGATAAGCATAAACACTTAAAGCAATTTATAACTAAAACAAAAGCCTTTTAAACTTGAACTTCAGCATAATATGGAAACGATAAAATGAAATAATTCCATTTACTTATTCACATGGATATTCTACTAGTCGAACAATCACATGCAATATCAATAACCACTTTCATAATGATGGAATTCATAATTCCAGACAATCATAACCACATTTCCAAGGCCTCGTGCCAAGACTACAAATAAGATTTTTCCATGGCCTTCTTCCAAGACAGTAGTTTGTCTCATTAGACCTACCGATGCATCGAGGAGCTATAGCGGGCTCCACCCGTCACTTACTAAGTCCAATGCATTCCTCATATGAACATGTTTTAACATAACATAAACATTCGTATTAAAACTAGCATATGAAATGTCAATAATTTAACCAAAAACCATGAATGGTATAAAAATAGCACATCCACAATCAAACATAACTCATTCGATACAATATGAAATATTGTATTGTATCATATTAACCTCAATCGATAATAATTAATGATATTTACATAGATGAAAATAACCATAAAAACTATTTGAGAGAATTATCCCCCTTTTCTTTAAAACATTTAAAAGTCACACTATTTGTCAGGAAACCATTTAAAAATAGATTTTTTAATCAAAGTGTCCCATACCACTTTTAAACTTTTAAAAGAAATTTTAATTTTAAAACATTAATTTCCATATAAATAAATTCTTAAAACCATTTTTAAAACATGGACATTAATGAGAAATATTTAGAAGAATAAATCATTAAAACACTTAAAATGTATTTTAGTTAGAGTTTATAACCAAAAGAGAGACACTTGAATACAAATAATTGAGGTAATCAATACTTTATAATATCGAGAGAATAAATGGATTCATGATATACTATGTCAAAGTACATTATATACACCATATAAAAGTGATTTGGTGTATAACAACAAAGAAGTATCAATGGAATGTAAATTGAGATGAATTCTCTTATAAAGACCATATCCTTAGGTTAAGGATAAATCAACGACATAATTATGTGTGAAAAATATAAATACACTCAATATGATTGGATATTTAGTGTAAATCAATCAGATGACATTCACACATATTTGTGTAAAAACAATACCAATGAATTTGGATATTTAACTCAACAAATGGAGATTGTGTTAAAATTACTCTTATCAAGTTCATACCGATGACTTGAGAATTTATCAATTGAGTGATTATGTGTATCAAAATTATATCCACAGAAAGGGGAGTGGAATTTATGACATAATCAAATGAATAGAGATTCTACCCATAATCTTGGAGTAAAATAATCATTGAAGTATGCGTAAAGACGAATAAATGGAAATTGAAATTCCAAATTCACTTATCGATTAGGTAACATATGAAACATACACCCATGAAAGAAGGATCATAAAATGATGATTTAAATAGACATGAATTAAAGTATATTACACAATTAATACAAACATGGGCAGTATACACACCACATGTAATAAATAAGTAGTGAACAATGGAATTCTCACGGAATTAAAAGTGAGATAAGAAACCCCTTACTTTGTACTTATTCCTTGGTAGAAGGTAGGTTAACCTCCTGTATAATGGTTAAATAATTGTTATTGAATTATTCAAGAATAATTTACATTAATATCATATCATATATGATCTTTTAACATTGATTTGTTAATAATATCTTAGTATTATCGTTGTTTCGGGTGTTAACTTACTCGTTTTCTTTTATATGTTTTGTTATGTAAGCCATGTTTTTCATTGATAGGATGTATCTTATTCATATCCAGAATGATATCAAGTCCTTATACATTATTTTTAAATAATCAAATGATAATTATACTTGAATGGATACGATGGAGAATGAATCTCATCGCGTTCGTGGAGACAGTAGTCCGTACGTACGCACGAGCGACAATATCATTATTTTGATGTTAAAATAATATATAATTGGATGGTATATCATATATACAGAATAATTATCATGTTATATTTTTTATTTACATGAATTAAATATCATTATTATACCCATACAAATAATAATTTATTGAATGACAATTACACCATGACGTGGAGATGGTAAGCCGTACGTACGCACGTATGGTGACATGTCATTCAAAGGATGGATAGAATACTGAATATAGTTGTACTATATTTATAAAAATAATACAGTATATATGATATACTGGATTCATTAATTTATAATGGTAATAACAAAGAAAGAAGAAGTTGAAGAAGAAAAGACTTTGAAAAATGGTGGTAAAAACATTACCTCTTCTTCGGGTTCTTCCTTTTGATTTGATAAAAAGGGCTCTATAGGTTGGCTTTATGATCAAAATAAGGCCTCTAGGTTGTATTGAGGGATGTTTAGAGAGTATTTGGGCAGGGGTTGGCCGATCCAAAAGGCTTTGAAGGTGTGAAGTAATGAGAATGGGGAGTTCCCTTTTATAAGACGAGTGAGGGGCACCTTTGCAAAAGCTAAAAATATTATTTTATAATAAATTCATATTCGCTTTATAATGGCTCCAAAGTGTATTATTTAAAGTTTAAGGTTGGGATAGGTCTAAAACCACTCATCCAATAGAATTTAATCAGGTTTGGGTCATTACATTAACCTTATCTTTAAGTATTAACTCTTAGTTAATTAGTTTCACTTTTACAATGTCTCTTTGTATTTTTATATTATATGGTTAATACAATTACTATATACATCCAAGAGACCCCCAAGTGGACCATTAATGATACAACTATCATAATATAAGTCTCTTTTCTGATCCTTATATTTATCGGAATTTAATATCAATTAATAATATAATATTTGTTTTAAAAACTCTTTTATGTCAATTTTGACACTATTCAATAATTGATTTTTGTAAAAACCATAACAGAATGATTAGTTCAAAAAACGTTAATTAAATTATTCCTAACATGTCATATTAACCTATAAAATTAGTGTAATTCATAAAAAGTCTCAAATTATATTTATTTGGTTATCTACAATATCAATCATTTTAATTTTTCACTATTATGGTAATTACTGCATCACCATTGTGTCATAAATAAATTAAATTATTTAATGTCTAAAATTTATAAATAAAATACCATTATGTAGGAAATATTCTTATATTTCTAATTAATATTTATAGTCTAATATCCATCATATATAACCCTATGTAAAAATTTTCTTTCTAAAAGATATATGCTTGTGTCATTTTTCTATTCTTTTTAACTTAATTAAAATAAAGTCTCCCTATCACTTACAAGTGGCACCATGGGGTCCCAAAATCGACCAAAAGATTCCCATGGTAAGAAATGTATCAAGAAATAAGGGTAGGACACGTTTTTGGGTAATTTTCTCTTATTATACTATTATTTTTTAACCCTTATTTACCGGATTTACCCTTTAACCATGGTAAATAAAATATTCACCGAAGTAATTATTCAAAATGACTAAAAATAAAAGTTACATATTTACACAATTTTAACATCCTGATTACAAATATGTAATACATTTTTCCAAATTCCAAACACAGAAGTGGCAGAAATTAATTTAAAATTAATTCCAGGTGTCAAAACAAAAAGCGTGTTATTAAGAGATAATAACAATCAAAAGATTGGCACTTGTTTATGTATGGTTTAATTGTGAAATTATGTCCAATGACAAAAATTGAATTAAATGGTAAAAATATATTCTAAATATACTTTAAAACCACTCAAATTCATAATTTATCAATATTAATTATTTCGATTAAAAAAGTTGTTTTTAATTAAAATTTAGTAATTTTCACTATTCAACAAAATATGAAAGCTATCTGAAAAGTACCAAAATTTCACCCTAGGCTAATTTCGATATTACGAATCCAAAAATGAAGTCCATTTTGAGAGATAGAATTTATAAAATTTCAAAAGTTAGGTATTACTATTCATAACGGCTGGTTTGATTGGTTGTGGTGTGTTAGAATCTCAAAGTTGCGTACAATGCACGCCATTGCATTATTCAAAGGAAGACATACCGTGGAATCTTGGGGTGTTACATTATCCCCTCCTTCAATAAATTGTGTCCTCACAATTTTTTTAAAATTGGGCTTGAGAATATAATGGAAAGTCCCACATCGGAGAAAGATTCAATAAAACTATCACTTTAAAAGAAAGGAAGAGTGGTATAAAGGTCACCCAAGATAACCCATACTAGGATTCCAGGTAGGAAAACATGGATATGGACGATAAACTAAGTGTTAAGTTCTGATGGAGAGGGATAGAAAACATGATCAGGAGAAAGCTAACAATAATAAAATCACAAACTTGTGTTGGGACAAACGGTCATTAGTCTCCCAGTAGGAAAAGTAAACGGAAAACATTTTCTGTTTTAAGTTACATTACATAATTACGAGGAATTAATTTATTATATTAACTAGGATCATAAAGAGATATACTTACTTTTTAAGTAGAGTTTCATTATTTAATAACTTTTTACCACTAACTCATTTTTTTTTGAAAAATGAGTATTCAAGAAGACTTGGTCACAATGGAAGTGCTAGAATAATCACCTATAGAAATACATGATCCACGTAGGATAAACTATATATTTACCTTGTCATTAGAGATTAATCAAAACCAAAATGGTTAGTATAATATCTGATGATCCCCCAAATTGATATTCCATTATAGAAAAAAACATTAATCTTAATTTCTAAAATTAAACCATCAATACCCCAAAGTTAAATAAATACCATTCAATAATCAATTGTCCTTAAAATCCTTCAATATAATCCAAACTAATATTGAAACCAAAAACATATAAGAATGTAGTCTTCCACGTTAAATTTTATCTCCAAATGGCATTAATTACTCTTAAAGTCACATACTTAAAATTAATTAACTGAATCATTTCCATAAATAACCCAAATCACTATAAATCCACAATAAAAACAAAGATAAAAATCCACCATTAATACTCAACTGAAATCCCATAATATTATATTTTCCTTGGGAATATAGTGTTCACAACAATGTGAACAACTTCCAAAATAACATTTATCACTTAATCACCAAATCATTTTCCTATACTAAGGGTATTCATTTGATAAGACACAAGATCCCAAATCAAATTATTATTGATAAATAAAATCATTTAACTAAAAATAATAGTCACACTAACCAGGGACTTCACGTAGTCCAGTGGTAGGCGATAAATCCCAATCGCACTTTGCTTTTGGGTTCGATTCCCATAGCTTTGTCCGATGCAACGGGTTGTCACACGGTCATCGTGTTGTCCTTTTTCAAAAACTATATTTTATAACATTACCAAAATGAGATAAATTCCTCAAAATAACCATAACATAATTTAACCACAAATCTTATCTCATACCTTGCATTTTCATCCCAAATTATAATAACTAATAATTGCCTCAAACCCAACGATCATATAAAACCAAATGGTTATTTATAACTATATCCCCAAGAGGAAAGATAATTCTTCCTCAAATATCATTCTCAAATGGAAAACTGCAGGGTTAAAAATACAAGAGAAAATTATTCCAAAGTAAACCCATAAACAAGGAGCACTAATACATTTTAAACATTTATCTAACCATTTATTTCCACAAAGATTCTTCTTTGACCAAGAAAATATCCTATAGAATAGTTCATTCACTCGGGTAATGGCCAGGTCCCCTATATTTATGGCAAATGACTGTAAATGGATTCTTGGGACCATTTTTATCTTCTTCCATATTACTCTTCATTTTTCTTCGGAAATTATTCACTTTATGTCCTTCCTTCCCGCACGTAAAACATTTCTTTGTCCCATTGAGACACTTTCCTGGGTGTCTCCTTCCACATTTCCTGCATAATGGAAATTGAGGATTCCTTTCTCCATGGTCTCCACTACTGGAGCTCTTATCATTCATCACCTTTCTCTTTTTTTTTTTGAGTCCGAGAATTGGTTAATATATATATTTTTGATTATATTTTTGTAAAATTGATTTGGCATAAAGACGATATCCTTTACCCCTATCAACATTCCATTTTGTTGCTCATTGCCACCATTGTTCTCACCTTGTACATCATTCTCAAAGTCACTATGACTTCCTTGGAATCCAGCCATTGACTAAAACCAGAAAGCATTGTGTGAGTAACAGTAGTCATAAAATCATTTATAGATTAACATGTCACCATATTCTCAATTTGAAACACATTAGGATTAACCAAGGTCATTTACTCTTATCTTATATATTTAGTACATCAAATCGGTTTGTAAGGAAAATGTAAATTATCCTAAGCATATCCCCCGAGAGTATTGTAACCAAGAGTGCAGCAAGGCCCATTGTCGTGCACCATTTCCCGTTCGAGTCTAGCTCAAAGCGGTGTTTTCGGGTTTTACAACTAGGTACATTTGTGCCAGAGCCGCCTCTACCTGCTCATATCCAGACAGGGTTGTATTGCTCGGAAAACTCACAAAATCTCTACAAGACCAAAATTTTAGGAAGTTCTTATATACTAATCCTCAAAATTCATCTTAGGTATACGTGCTCTAATCGGATTTTATCTAAATATAGCTTCCAAGGTTTGTACTAAACTTCCTCTGATACCAACTATAATGCCCCGACCCTAGATACCCAGAGTCGGTGCATTATTACATAACATTGGCATGATCAAAAAGGATCAAGTCTCGAAAGAACATTTAGTTTAGTAGTGTTGGAAACACTAGATATATTTTTAAGTCTTACATTACATCATAAGGTAAAAAAACTACAACAACATATTGTATTCATATCCCCTCATACAATCCCTGTAGGTCATTCATAAAATACTTCTTCACATACTGGGAAAAGATAAAACATTGAAAGGGGTGAGCTCAGATGCTCAGTAAGGATAACAATATAGCAGATGCTTTCGAAGATAACCATAAACACTTAAAGCAATTTATAACTAAAACAAAAGCCTTTTAAACATGAACTTCAGCATAATATGCCAAAGATAAAATGAAATAATGCCATTTACATATTCACATGGATATTCTATTAGTCAAAAAATCACATGCAATATCAATAACCACTTTTATAATGATAGAATGCATAATTCGAGACTACCATAACCACATAGCCAAGGGCTCGTGCCAAGACTAAAAATAAGATTTTTCCAAGGCCTTGTGCCAAGACACTAGTTTGTCTCATGAGACCTACTGATGCATCGAGGAGCTATAGCAGGCTCCACCAGTCACTTACAAAGTCCAATGAATTCCACATATGAACATGTCTAAACATAACATAAACATTCGTATTAAAACTAGCATATGAAATTTCAATACTTTAACCACAAACCATGAATGGTATAAAAATAGCACATCCACAGTCAAACATAACTCATTCGATACAATATGAAATATTTTATTGTATCATATTAACCTCAATTTATAACAATTAATTATATTGACATAGATGAAAATAACCATCAAAACTACTTGAGAGAATTATCCCCCTTTTCTTGAAAACATTTAAAGGTCACACTATTTGTCAAGAAGCCATTTAAAAATAGATTTTTGAATCAAAGTGTCCCATACCACTTTGAAACTTTTAAAAGTAATTTTAATTTTAAAACTTTAATTTCCATATAAATAAACTCTAAAAACCATTTTTAAAACATGGACATTAATGAGAAATATTTAGAAGAATAAATCTTTAAAACACTTAAAAATGTATTTTAGTTAGAGTTTCTATCCAAAAGTGAGACACTTGAATACAAATAATTGAGGTAATCAAAAATTTATAATATCATGAGAATAAAGGGATTCATGATATAATATGTCAAAGTACATTATATACACCATATAAAAGTGATTTCGTGTATAACAACAAAGAAGTATTAATGGAATGTAAATTGAGATGAATTCTCTTATAAAGACCATATCCTTAGGTTAAGGATAAATCAACGACAAAATTATGTCTGAAAAATATAAATACACTCAATATGATTGGATATTTAGTGTAAATCAATTAGATTATATTCACACATATTCTTGTAAAACAATACCAATGAATTTGGATATTTAACTCAACAAATGGAGATTGTGTTGAAATTACTCTTATCAAGTTCATACCGATGAATTAAGAATTTATCAATGGAGTGATTATGTGTTTCAAATGTATATCCACAGAAAGGGGAGTGGAATTTATGACATAATCAAATGAATAGTGATTCTACACATAATCTTGGAGTAAAATAATCAATGAAGTATGCGTAAAGTCGAATAAATGGAAATTGAAATTTCAAATTCCCTTATAGATTAGGTAACTTAAGAAAAATAAACCAATGAAAGAAGGATCATACAATGATAATTTAATTTATATGAATTAAAGTATATTACACAATGAATACAAAAATGTGTAGTACACACACCACATCTAATAAATAAGTGGTGAACAATTGAATTCTCGCGGAATTAAAAGTGAGATAAGAAACCCCTTACTTTGTACTTTTTCCTTGGTCGACGGTAGTTTAACCTCCTGTATAATGGTGAAATAATTATTATTTAATTATAAAAGAATCATTTACATTAATATGATATCATATATGATCTTTCAATATTGATTTTTTAATAATATCGTAGTATTATCATTGTTTCGGGTGTTAACTTACTCGTTTTCTTTTATATGTTTTGTTACGTAAGCCAAGTTTGTCATTGATAGGTTGTATCTTATTCATATCCAGAATGATATCATTTCCTTATAAATTATTTTTAAATAATCAAATGATAATTATACTTGAATTTATACGATGGAGAATTAATCTCATCGAGTTCGTGGAGACGGTAGTCCGTACGTACGCACGAGCGACAATATCATTCTTTTGATGTTAAATTAATATATAATTGGATGTTATATCATATAGACAGAATAATTATCATGTTATATTTATTATTTACATGAATTACACATCATTATTATACCCATCCAAATAATAATTTATTGAATGACAATTACACCACGACATGGAGACGGTAAGTCGTACGTACGCACGTATGGTGACATGTCATTGAAAAGATGGATAGAATACTAAATATGGTTGTACTATATTTATAATAATATTAAAGTACATAGGAGATACTGGATTCATTAATTTATAATGGGAATAACAAAGAAAGAAGAAGTTGGCGAAGAATAGAATTTGAAAATGCGTGGTAAAAACATTACCTCTTCTTCGGGTTCTTCCTTTTGATTTGATCAAAAGGGCTCCTTATGTTGGTTTTATGATCAAGCTAAGGACTCTAGGTTGTATTGAGGGAAGTTCAGAGAGTATTTGGTCAGGTTTTGGCCGAACCAATAGGATTTTATGGTATGATTTAATGATAAGGGGGAGTCCCCTTTCATAAGAGGGGTGAGGGGCACCTTTGGAAAAGTTAAACAATATTATTTTATAATAAATTCATATTCAGTTTCAAATGGCTCCAAAGTGGATTATTTAAAATTTAATGTGGGGATAGGTCGAAAAACACTCAACTAATATAATTTAGATAGGTTTGCATCATTATATTAACCTTATCTTTAAGTATTAACTCTTAGTTAATTAGTTTCACTTTTACAATGTCTCTTTGTATTTTTAAATTATATGGTTAATAAACATACTATATACATCCAAACGACCCCCAAGTGGTCCATTAATGATAAAAATATCATTATTTAAGTCTCTTGGCCGAACCTTATATTTTTAGTAATTTAATATCAATTAATAATGTAATATTTTTTTTAAAAACTATTTTATGTCAATTTTGACACTATTCAATAATTGTTTTTTGTAAAAATCATAACAGAATTATTACTTCGAACAAAGTTAATTAAATCATTCCTAGAATTTCATATTAACCTATAAAATTAGTTTAATTTGTAAAATGTCTCAAATTATATTTATTTGGATATCTATAATATCAATCATTTTAATTTTTCACTATTATGGTAATTACTCCATCACCATTGTGTCATAAATAAATTAAATTATTTAATGTCTAAAATTTATAAATAAAATAAAATTATGTATTAAATCTTTATATATTTTTAATTAATATTTATAGTCTAAAATCCAACATATATAACCCTATGTAAAAATTGTTTTTCTAAAGGATATATGCTTGTTTCATTTTTGTATTCATTTTAACATAATTAAAATAAAGTGTCCCTATCACTTACAAGTGGCACCATGGGGTCCCAAAATCGACTCAAAGATGCCCATGGTCGGAAATGTGTCAACCAATAAGGTTAGGACACGTTTTTGGTTATTTTTTATTATTATAATAATATTTTTTAACCCTTATTTACCGGATTTACCCTTTAACCATGGTAAATAAAATATTTACCGAAGTAATTATTCAAAATGTCTAAAAATAAAAGTTACATATTTACAGAATTTGAACATCATGATTCCAAATATGGAATCCATTTTTTAAAATTCGAAACACAAAAGTGGCATAAATTAATTTAAAATTAATTCCCGCTGTCAAAACAAAAAGCGTGTTTTTAAGAGATAATAACTATCAAATGATTGGCACTTGTTTATGTCTGGTTTAATTCTGAAATTATGTCCAATGACAAAATTTGAATTAAATGGTAAAAATATATTTTAAATATACTTTACAACCACTCAAATTAATAATTTATCAATATTAGTTATTTCGATTAAAAATGTTGTTTTTAATTAAAATTTACTAATTTTCACTGTTCATCAAAATATGAAAGTTATCCGAAAAGTACCAAAATTTCACCCTAGGCTAATTTCGATATTCCAAATCCAAAAATGAAGTCCATTTTTAGAGATAGAATTTATAAAATTTCAAAAAGTGGGTATTAATATTCATAACGGCTAGTTTGATTGGTTGTGGTGTGTTAGAATCTCAATGTTGCGTACAATGCACCCCATTGCATTATTCAAAGGAAAACATACCGTGGAATCTTGGGGTGTTACATCATATTTTTATTCCTACCCAAAAATGTGGGCTGAGTTTCAAAGAATTATTTGGGACCCTTTTCTTCATAGTTGGGACTTGAAATTTTAATCCTATACTACTCTAATTATCCTTCGAGCTTTGGTAGAGAATAAAAGAATTTGGACTTCCTGATCGATCCCAGAAATTAAATCATCATGGCTGGTCCAGTTTCATCATAGATTCTGCAATCCTCCTTGTGTGATCAATATTGGACTTAAAATGGAAGAATTATCCCATGATCCCTTCTAATTAAATGTTTCATATTGAATTAGGAATCCTACAAAACAAGAACCACACAATTTGGATCAGTTTGGTGAGAGTTATAAATAATATAGTAAACTGATTCAATTGGACGACTTCTAAAAATGCTCAAAAATTCTACTTAGTATTAAAATATTAATATTTTACAAACATTATGCACATTTCATATAAAATCAGTAAAGGGGGTATATAATAAGTCATGAAAATATTAATAACATCAACACCTAAATTAGAAAGTTTAAATTGAGTGAGGAATTCACTATTAAATACGAATATGTTGTTCCTTGGTTCGCAAGGTGATTTGTTGTGTGTGGAACTGTTCTTTCTTGTGATGTAGTAGGGTTTTAGACATGAATCTATGATGTGGGGTGGTATGAGTGGTGTAATGGAATCTTAGATTGAGATATTGATTTACTTTTTAATGGATAGGTAGTGTTGTGTGGAGGGGTTATGATGAGGTTGTGCATTGTTGTGTTACTTGATGTGATGTTTGTGGTGGGGTTATGTAGCAGAAATAAAGAGAATGGTTGTGATGAGTGTTATGTAGTTGTGATGAGATGTGTTTATGGGTGTGGATGTGAGTTGGGGTTTAATCTATTGAGAATATGGATTGGGAAGAATGAATCTTATGGACGATGATGGTAGTGGTTTTAGTGCATGTTAAACGGAGAGGAATGTGAAGTGGGTTAATTTACAATTTTCCTTTTTTACATTGTCTGACTATCATTGTAGTGTTGTGGCTATTAGTTTCACAAGATGTAATGGGGTAAGTAAATTAATTTCCTAATAAACAATTGAATAGTTTGGGCTCGTTTGTCCAATGAAATGGAAGTAATAATTATGACAACAATAATGGGTGTTAAACATAGAATAAGTGTAAATCCAAATTAGTTAATCAGGATCGTCACCTTATGAAATATGATTTTGTTTATTGTTGTGAATTTTAGGGTTAGAAGCGGTGGAGGTTGTATTGTAAGTTAGTTAGCTATTTTAAACACATACTTTGGGATTGATTTATTAATATTATATATGTATACTTGTATTTTACATATGATTTCAATACACGCCATTTCGTAGTTTAGGAATATATGTCGAACACCCCCATCATCATGGGGGAGGTTGACTTTCCTTACATCCTGGTGGAAGGATGGATAGATGGCCACCAGCACATCCCTACTCCCCTTCCAAGCAATGATAGTCAAATATTCTTTTAACCGTTCGCAGTTTGTGGGGCCCAGGTTTGTGTAGTTATGATGGGTTTTCCCAAGTGTCATTAGGATGAAATGAGTTATGTTTTCCTGGTTGTCTTCAAGATGAGATCTGTTTTTCTTCCCTAGGTGTTTTCTATAAGTGATGGGGTTGTGAGGCCCAGGTGTCTGTGGGGGGGTGTGATGTGGTTATGTGGACCAGGGGTGTGAGGGTGGGACATGGTGAACATCATTTTCCTAGGTGACTGGACTTGTTGTGAGGCCTAGTTTTGTGCGGGTGGGTTGTTATGTGGTATATTCTAATGACTTGGGAGGGCCATGAAATTCTCTATTAGGGTTTGAGAGCAGTTAATCAGTGGTAAAGTTGTTCAGGTTACCCTATCATTTTTTTGAACCATATTAAATTACATGACAAACATTATTTGGAAAGTGTGGCTTGGTGAGGTTTGGGTGGCTAGTATACATTTTTTGGTGTTGTTGGGTTCAACTATTTTCACATTGGAGCATTAGTATGATTCTGTCAATTGGTCATGAGAGGTTTTTTTCACTACTGATTATTCATGTATACTCACCCAATGTATATAAAACTATATTTAGGTTTCTAAAAGGATTTTGTAGACCATGCTAGACCCTACTAGCATAACTATGACTCTCTCAAAGTTCCATGTGGGGTGGATTTTCAATTTATTTTATGTATATAATAATTGGAGTTATTTTAGGATGGACATTATTATCTCTCGATCATGTTTTTTTAAAAAATTAAATGCCTCCCATTTTGTAAGATTTTATACCCCTGGATTTGGTCACCACCCTAAGGCCTACTTTAGGTGGGACTTAAGAGGTCATTATATCCCTTTCTTTATTTCTTGTATTGTATAGGAATGTTTGGAGGGAGGGAGTCATGACAGAATGGAATCATTGGGATTGTTGAGAGATAGGATATATATTCATCTTTTTCACAATTAGTATTTCATGGGTTGTTAGGGAAATTGTGTTATGGGAGTTTGGCTCATGAAATATGACATGGGATTTTAGGGCTCCTGTGATCTAATTCAAGGACTCTAGGAATATTGTATGACCAAGGGATTCTACACCTTTTTTAGGGTAGAGACCCATGGAATATTACATGCATCGTAAATACTTTTGTTCTTGTAAAAATTAGGCTATTTGGATAATTTGAAATGGATAACCAGTCGAGTCAAATGATTTAAAATGAAAATTAAATAAAATTGCATACTAATAGAGCTTTGGAATTCATTGTTTGACTTTATCAACTATGGAACCCAGTCATCATTCGTATGTGGCTGGGGAGGTTGAGGATCAGTAGGCCGATCTAGCTTATTTTTGTGGGTATGATCTAGTGGTGGAGGAAAACCAATGGAAAATAACATTGCATGTGTTCCGGCAGCAGGCCATGGGAAAGTATTAGGGAAATGTTTCGGACAAGGTGATGGAGAGATGGATTGAGGAGGTTGAGATAACATTCGGTTTGATCCAGGCACTACTGGACTACTGGGTTTCTTAGGAAGTGATCCAAATGTAGGGAACTACGTGAAAATGGTGGAAATTGTACCTGGGGGAGACAATGGTGAATGAAATTTTGTGGTTCGACATCCAGAATGAGATCTGGGACGAATTCCGTTCATCGACCATGATGGCAGTGAAGAGGCATGAGTTACCCTCCCTCCAATGTTGGAGTATATTAGTATAGGAGCTAGGGATTTGGATCAAGTATCTCATTCATTTTTTCTTGGATATCTTTCCTGACGAGGAGTCTCAGGCGAGGTTCCTAGAGAAGGCACTTTCACCTTCTATCTAATACAAATTTACTCCCATTTCATTACTGACATACTTGGAGGATTAGAATAAGGTAGAGATACTTGAGAAAATTCACTCATGGGGAGGTCTACCAAAATAGGGGAGTTAGTAGAGTTATTCAAAGGGAATGGTTAATTGTAGCATGGTTTGGGAGCAAGGGCTTTTAAGGTTCCGATCGATGGGGATTTGACCTGAGCATTTTATATTTCAACCTTTTCTTCCCCATGCATTTCTCCTGAAACTTGTACCATGGTTTTTATCTATGGATTCTATGGGAATATTCATATCCAATGCCTTGTAGTCATTCATGTTCAATATGGTGATGGTGGATAGGTTATTCTCCAGCCTCAGTAGTAGTTACTATCTAGTCCATTTAAGCAGGAGGGACAACCGGGTCATGCTCCCCTGAGGGGAGATAGAGTAGGTAGAGGCTGACCATAGGGTGTTCCTCAGGGACCTCAAACTAGATGTTGTCATTGAGGTGTTGCAAGCAGAGTGGAAAAGGGGATATGTGTGGTCAGTTACACTTAGTAGAGGCAGTAGTTCCATTGGTTCTAGATATTGATAGTGGAACTATATGCCTGGTAAGTACCCTTGCTTTATATATATATTATTTAGGAGCTTCTCACAACTTTAATGTACCTACTATAGACCATGTTATAGGATAAGACATAGAGAGACTTCTGATTCCCCTTGTTTTTTGTACACCAGTCAGAGGACATATTAGCTTGTTTGATGTATTATTGGGATATAGACTGATGATTGGACCACATCAATCTCGTGGAGATTAATTCTTGCTAACCATATGGTGCCACTATCTTCAATGACTAGTTTTATTCCATATATGTTGTTATCAACTGGTTCTCGAGAAGAGTAGTGTTTTCCGACATGGATGGCCAGCATGTGTTTTTCATTGGGGACCAAAGATGTTAGGTGGGAGGTCAGTGTATAGATCTATTCATTCCTTATTGATTGAGATATCAATAGAATTAGTAGATTTTGGGATGGTATTGTTTCCTAGAGTTATTGGGTAGTTCCAAGATATTTTTTCTAAAAAAATTTGTGACTCTACCCCCCTCAGTGTATCATTGATATTGGGATAGACTTGTAACCTAGTTCTTATATGATTTTGATGGATCCCTATCCAATGGAACATTTTGAGTTGTGAGAGCATATAATGAAGATAGATGATCTAATGCAGAAGGGTTTTATCTAGCCCAGTGTGTCTTTGTGGGGTGCTCAGTGTTGTTGACAAGGAAGGTGGATGACGGTCTACAGTTGTTCATAGACTCCAAGAGGATAAATTAGGCAACGGTCAAAAACCATTACCCCCTTACAAGGATAGATTATCTTTTCATCCTAATAATAGGGGAGAGTCGGTTTTCTATGTTTTATCTGTGGTTCTGATAAAACCAGTTGAGTGTGAAAGAATGTGATATCCAAAAGACTACCATTGTATGTCGGTATGGGAACATTGAGTTGATAGTCCAATTCTTCGATTCTATGAATGCACCAATCATGTTCATGGGGCTCATAAAATCTATTTTCCAAGAGATCCTAGACCAGTACGTCATCATATTCATCAAAGACATCTTTATCCACGCGATGTCAGAGTAGGAGCATGTTGAGCATCTCAAAACAATCTTGTAGGTTCTTCGATTCCACCATCTCTATGGAAATATATCTAAGTTCATGTTTTGGAAAATATAGGTACATTTCCTTAGAAATATGATGTCAAAAAATAGTGTAATAGTAGACCTATTGAAGGTTGAAGAATTTGTTTCTTGGGTATCATCCAAGAAGGTGGTAGAGGTTCACATATTTCATAGTCATGCAAGCTATTACCAGATGTGTGTGCCTGATCTATCTTGATTTTTAGATCTGTTGACATCCTTCACTAGGAATGATAAATATTTTTTCTGGTGTGATCGATTTTTGGAATCATTTTTAAATAAAAAGGGGAAATTGGTTAGTTATCCAGTGCTCCAGTTTCTAAAGGACGGGGTGATTTTTGAAAAGTTTTGTGATGCATCTTGTTTGGGTTTGGGATTTTCATTCATACATCAATAGTTAGTGATATATTATGGGTCTTTTAAATTATGTCTCCATGAATATAACCATTACACCCATGATCTAGAGCTAAAAACAGTAATGTTTTCACTGAATTTGTGGTTGAATTACCTGATTAGGGAGCACTTTGTGATCGTCACATGTCAAAATATTTTGAGTTATATCTTTTCCCAGTGAGATATGAACTTATGATGGTGGAGGTGGATGGAGTGTCTTCAGGATTACAATTTTTAGGACTCATATACATCATGAAAAGGGAAATTTCATGGCCTATTCTTTGAGTAAGAAGTCACAGATGGAGGTTTTTCAAGAATTTACATACACAAGGAATGTGATGACGGATTTGGTTGCCTTGCACTTGGATACAAGGGAAGATAGAGGTAGAGGGTATTTGTTTCAGATGAAAGTGTAGTCTTCTATGATGAAAAAGTTTTAGGAGTCTCAGTGGGGAGACTCAGAGGAAGAGGTGATTTGTGATCTCATTGACCATAGTGATTCTACGGACTGATGGTCGGAGGATTATCAAAATCATATTTTGTTCCATGGTAGGTTGTTTGTTCCAGTAGCAGTGTGTGTGGGAGTCCTTAATGAGTTTCAAGACTCACTATTAGTATTACACCCATATATTTCTAAGATGTTTCATGGATTTAGGATGAATTTTCGGTGTCCCAGTATGAAACAGAAAGTGGTGAAGTTTGTGAAGAAATGATTTGTGTGCCAGCAGGTGAAGGCTTAACAATGCGTTCCTAGTCATTTTTGCCTCCCTTAAATGTCACTGACTAGAAGTGGGATTACTTATCAATGGATTTCATCATAGTGTCACCCAAATATCAGGTTGGCAATGTTTCTATCTTGGTAGTAGTAGATAAATAGAAGAAATCAGCCGACTTCTTAATGATCAAGGAGTTGAGCATAGTGGATTCCTTGGAAAAGAGGTGTGTGGATGAGGTTGTGTAGCTTCTTGGAGTTCCAAGATCCATTGTCCCTAAATGGTATACAAGCATTACCTCAAGAGTATATATGATATTTTTTGTATGATTTGGGAACTCAATAACACCTCTGCACTGCCTTCCACTGTCAGACATATGGGAATATGTAACAGACTATCAAGAAGCTAGAATATAAGTTGTTATCTTGTGTCTTGGACATTGGTGGATCTTGGATACATGACCTACCCTTGGTGGAGTTACCTTATAATAATATATTCCAATCATCCATTAGTATGGGTTATTTTGAGGAATTTTATGGAAGGCATTGTTGTTTCTTCATTTTCCTAGATGGAGGTTGGGGAGATATCATTTATTGGTCCAGATGTTGTGCACAGCATGACCGAGAAAGTTCATCTTGTTTGTGATAAGGTGAAAGTGGTGTCAGACCAGTAGAAGTATCATGTAGATCGTAACAGGAGTCCCTTGGAGTTAAATGTGGGGACCATGTGTTCTTAAATATTTTCTCTCAACATGGGAAGTAATGGATTGGATGAGGTAGCAAGTTCTCCCCGTTTTGTCGTACCCTTCAAGGTGTTAGGGAATGTTTTTGAGGAGGAATACAAGTTAGAACTTCCACCATAGTTAGAGAGGGTCCATAATGTCTTCCACATGTTTCTACTCCATCAGTATCTTCAAGATTTATCCAATTTCCTTGAATTTAGAGTTTGATATCAAAGATGATGCGACATACGTGGAGTGGCCAGTATGGGCCCAGGAACACTAGGAGAAGGTGTTTTGCTCATGGAACATTCCATTAGTTCATGTGCTTTTTAGGCGTGGTGGAATGGAGGAGAGTAATTGGGAACGATAATTGTAGATTTGTTCCTAGTACCTATTGTTGTTATGAGTTTTTTTGTTTTATCTTTTCATGAGATGTTATGTTTGAACCATGATTAATGTAATAAGTTTTTTTCACTTAGCTTGACTTGTGTGTGGTGAAATGTGTGACAAAGTCCTATCATGTGAAAAGGAGAGGACCTGGTGTGTAATCAAGATGCATTAATTTTGACATTATTAAACCCATTTGGGTGATTCAATTTCATATAGAGGGGGTAGTATCTTAACATAGAAGAATGAATTTCCTAATTATGGTGTTCATACAGTATAGATGTTAGATTTTTGTGGTGTGTCATTTGGTCTTTTTGGTTAGTAGATTTCAGAGGAGGTGTTCTTGGATGTTGAGGATTCACTACAAATTTTGAACAACATAGGGTGGTTTATCCTTAGACCATGATTTGTTTGGATGTAAGGAGTGTTTCAAGTGAAGTATGATCCCTGAGTGGTATCTCGTGAGGTGGTAGTTCAGACCCCTATTTTTTCAAGGAATAGCTTTTTATTCTAATGGGTTATAATAGTTTGAATGATATATGATGTATTGGCATGGATCTCTCTGGTCCTTTAAATTTTGGAAATATAGTTTTTTTAATGTTATGGGAGGTCAAGGTGACTTATATCAATAGTTTTTATTTTTTTTGGTTTCCAACAGTTTCTTGAAACAGTAGGACACAATGGTCAGTCGCAATGGTGATTCCGAATGGTGAGATAGAATAGTGATTTAGGATTAGTGAGTCACAATGTTGACTCACACTGGTAGCTCAGGGAATGGGGAATTTCACTAATTACTCACAATGTTATCGAACTAAATGGTTCCTCACACCAATGACTCACATTGGTGATTCACCTAACTATGAATCATTTCCAACAGTTTTTCTTTTTTCCAATTTTTCCATGTTTCTCCCCTTTAACATTTCAATTGAACATAAATGAGTTTAATACCACATTTAAGTGGTTTTTATGCATTTCAAGGTATGTGAATCATATTTTCAGTTTTTCTAAAAATATAAGAGACATCTAATTGGTCAAACCACATGTTCTGGGTCAATAGTCACCTTTAATGGATTTTAAAACCCATTTTTACCATTCAATTATGGCCTGGCCTCTCTAAATATTATATATTTTCTTCCCTTTGTGATTCCATTTTCTCTTGGAGAATGATGTGAATGGATTTCTACCCCTTAGGATTCACGAGGTTCTACTATAACCATTGAAGCTTGTTTTCCCTATTGTATTTTCTTATTGCATGTGCACCCCCAACTTCTAGGCAAGAATGAATGGTAAATTATCTATTCTTTGAAGTTGGTATTCCTTCATCTCTATCAATTTTGTACTATGTGGGGTGGGTGTATGAATTTATCCTTATGAATATTTTTGAATCCAAATTAAATAAAGATAATCGACTCGGTTGAAAATCAATAAATATATTATGGGAAAAGGTGTGTATGATTGTACATTTTTATTGATATTTTGATTGATATTTTGAATTATATGGGATATATTACTACTAAAAAACGTGGTCATTAGTGGTCAATGGTTGTGAAATAAAATTTTTATGAATGCATGTATTTCTACTTCATGTTAAACAAATACATAGAATCTTTTAACCACATATATTAATTTAAAATAAATGGAAGCCTTGTGATAAAACTATTTCTATGATAACCCCTAAATTATGATGTGTAAATTTAGTGAGGAATCACTTTTAAAATAAGAATATTCATTTCCTATGCACCTGAGGTGGTGTGATATGTGTTTTATTGTTCTGACTTGTTCATCAATAGGATTATGGGAATAAATTTGTGATCTGGGGTGGTTCAGGTGGTTTAATAGAATCTTAGGTAGAGAGGTTGATTGATCTATGAATGGGTGGGTACTATTGTGAAGCAAAGATGTGATTATGTTGTGCTATGTTTTGTTGTAGGATGTGATCGGTGTTCTTTGGTTATGATATAGGGATTCTGGGAATGGTTTTGATGTTTTTGTTGTAGTTTTAATGAGATGTGTTGGTGGGTGAGTATGTGAGTTGGGTCTTTAATATATTTGGAAGATGGATTGTGCAGATTGTCCTTAAGGAATGTTGATGGAAGTGGTTTGGATTGGTGTTAAATAGAGGGGAATGTTAAGTGGGTTAATTTATCGTGGTTGTTCTTCAGTTGTGTTGAATTGGCTAGAGTGTAGTTCATGGTAGTTTCTTGAGATGTAATAGGATGAATAAATGAATTTCTCAATAATGTATGTAACAGTTTGGGATACTTTGGCCAATGGAATGGAAGTAATAATTATGACAATGATAATGGGTGTTAAATGTTGAATATGTGTGAGTCCACATTAGTTTAGGTAATTCCCAAACTATATTTACCAAGAGTCGGTGAATTATTACATAACATTGGCATGATCGCAAAAGATTAAGTATCGAAAGACTGATTCGTTTAGTAGCCTTGGAAGTACTAGATATATATATATATATATATATATATAATTTTTTACATTACATTAGGAAATGGAAAAACAACAACAACATTGTGTCCCCTTTGAATTCACTCATATACCTTAGCCAATTCCTGTAGGATAATCTTAATATACTTCTTCACATCCTCGGAAAATGAAAACATAAGAAAGGGGTAAGCTCAGATGCTCAGTAATGATAAAAATATACCAGAAACTATCATAAATAATAATAAACTTGTAAGGAAATGTATAAGACTAAAAAAATACTTTTAAACATAAACATCAGCATAATATGTAAAAGATAATTCAAATAATAACATTTACTCATTCACATGGATATTTAACAAGTCGAATAATCACATTTAATTTCAATAGCTAATTTCATAATGATGGAATACATAATGTTGGACATCATAACCACATAGTAAAGGCCTCGTTCCAGGAATACAAATATGATTTTTTTCAAGGCCTTGTGCCAAGACACTAGTTTGTCTCATGAGACCAACTAATTCATCAAAGAGTTATAGTGGTCTCCACCCATCACTTACTATGTCCAATGCATTCCCCATATAAAAAGGATGAGACATAACATAAAAATTTGTATTAAAAGTAGAATAAGAAATGTTAATACATTAACCATAAATGATGATTTGTATTGAAATAACACATCCACAGTCAAACATATCACAAGACATTCAATACAATATGGAATATTGTATCATAATAAATCAACTTCAAACAAGTGTAAAATCAATCAAAGGATGTTCACATAGATGAAATCGAACCTATTTGAGAGAGATTTTGAAATCATTTAAAAGTCCCTTAATTTTAAAAGAAACCATTTTTTTGTAAATAATATTATAAGATTATAATGGATGCTTCGAATGTGTTATAACAGTATAGAATTTTTGCACCCATTTTATAAGTTTAAAAAACATTCGAAGCTTAATTTGTCAAAATGGTCATAAAGTACCTTGTTTGGAAAACAATCGAAAGATTACTTTCAAAAAAAATTATAGAATGTCAAAAAATGGTATAAATGACTTTAATCAATATTCAATAAAATAGTAAAAATGTTTTGAATTTTTTTTAAGAAACACATATATTGATGATAAAGAATTTCTAGTAGATACTTGCGTATAAACAACCTCAGATAAATAAAGAGATTATAAAATTAACCGTTACCTTATACTTTTTTTGTGTCGAGGGTATGTTAAACTCTTGTATAATATATAAATAATTTTTATGAAATTATAAAATAACCAAATAAATAAATATGATATCATATATTATCTTCTAATATTTCATTGTTAATAATATGTCAGTTGTATCATTGTTTTAGGTGTTAACTGATTCATTTTCTTTTAAATATTTTGTTATGTAAGTCATGTTTGTTTTGGATATGATGTATTGGATTCATATAGAGAATGATATTACATTCATAAACATTATTTTTAATCATAAAATTAATATTATTCTTGAATATTTAAGATAGGGAAATGAATCTTATCGTGTTCGTGGAGACGGTAATCCATACAACGGAGGAGCGACAATATCACTATATTGATGGTAAAATTGTGTGTAATTGGATGTTATATCATATATACTGAATAATTAACATGTTATATTTCTTATTAGAATAAATTATACTCATTATTATACTCATCCAAATATTGAAGTGTTGAGTAACAAACTAGGCCACAACGTGGAGACAACAAGCCATACATATGCATGTATGGGGACTTGACATTCAAAGGATGGATTGAATAATGTATGTAATTTTACCATATTTATAACAACATCATAGTATGTATAAGTTACTAGAGCTATTATTTTTGTCTGGAAACAATTAACAATGAGAAGGTGGAAGAAGAAAAGAACTTTGAAGGAGGTGGTGAAATTAATACCTCTTCTTTGGGTGCTTCAGTTTGATTTGATCAAAAGGGCTCCTTAAGTTGGATTTATGATCAAAGTAAGACCTCTAAGTTTAATTGAGGCTATTTGGTATGATATTTGAGTAGGTTTTGGCTGATCCAAATGGCTTTATAGGTGTGATTTTGAGAGAATGAGAAGTACCCTTTTATAATAGAGGTGAGGGTCACTTTGGGAAAAGCTTGAAATGTTATTTTATTACAAAATTATTTTCTGTTTATAATGGATCCATATTAATTTATTTAGAGTCTAAGGTGGGAATTTGTTGAAATAATATCTACCAATAGGTTTTAGACAAGTTTATGTCACCATATTAACCATATATTTTAGATTTAACTTTTAGATAAATAGTTTAACTTTTATCATGTATTCTTGTATTATTATAATAAATTGTTAATAAATGTACTATAAATTCAAAGAGAACTCCAAGTTGTAAATTAATGAAATTTATATCATTATATAAGTCTTTTGTCCTATCCATAGAATTTTACGAATATTAAATAATTTAATAATATAATATTTGTTTTAAAAATTCATTTATATCAATTTTGATACTAGTTAATATTTGGTTTTTGTGAAACCCAAAAGAACTTGTTACAAAAAAAATAATACATTAAATCAATCCTAACATGTCATATTAACCAGGAAATTTTCGGGAATGCATAAAAAGTCTCTATTTACATTAATTTACATATTTATAATATCAATTACTTTAAACATTCATTAAAAAGGTAATTACTACATCATCATTTTTTCACAAATAAATTTAATAATTTAATGACTACAAATTATAATTAAAAACCCATTATCTAGGAAATATTTTTATCTTTTTAATGAATATTTATAGTCCAATTTATCTTATGTATAACCTTATATTAAAGATGTTTTATTTATGAAAAGTTGAATTAAACACTTTGAACTCTTCTTAAAATAAAATAATAATAAATGTTATAATCTAATCCATGTTGATAAAAGAAATATATTTTATTCCTAAGGTTTATTTTTGTTAAAATACACTTATCCAATAGCATTAAAACATGTTTTAGGGAAATTATATTATAATTTTTACTTTTAGTAACCCTATTTAATTTTAACCGTGGTCAATAAATCCAAAAGTTACTATTCAAGAAAAATTATTTTCATACTATTGAACCAAATTTTAATTCATGATGATAGTTTTTTCTATTTGATATTTTAAATTAAATTCACAGAAGTGGTAAAATTACTTTTTATGCATATTTTCAAGTGCCTATAAGGTGGGTAATAGTCGTTAAAAAGTTTAATAAAATTTTATCTATTTAATCTTATTATAAAATGACTCCAATGAATGAAATTAGAATTATATATTTATTATGTATCTATTTCTAATTTAAATAAATTTAAATAAAAAATAATTATTTAAATGAAAAATCCATTTTTTATCAACAATAGAGTGTTTTTCACTATTTGTCAAAAATTGAATGTTTTCAGAAAAATTTCAAAAATACACCCAAAGATAATTTTGATATTCCTATTTAAAAAAAGATTTATATTTTTCAAAATTCAAAACATATATTTTTCATTATTTAATTTAAATGTAATTCCTATTTTCCAAACCAAAAAACTGGTTTTTAAAAAGTAAAAACTATCAAAAGATTAACATGTGTTTGTATCCAATTTAAATGTGAAATTACTTAGAATGACCTAAAATATATGAAATGATAAAAATATAATATAATTATACATTTAAATCACTGGAATGCATAATTTGAGACTATAATTTATTTTTATTAAAAAAGTTGTTTTCAAATAAAATTTTGTATTTTTACTATTTATCAAAATATTAAACTTTTCCTAAAAGTGAAAAAGAAAATTATCCAGACCAAATTTTTATGTGTGACATCTAAATAAGATGTTTTTTGTCAAATTAAATATATAAAAGTTTCCAATATTGGATTTAAAAATGGTTCACCATTAAGACGTTGTGAAATTTCATTTTAAAAAAATACTTATTTTATAGTAAAAAATGATTTTGTTCTTATATTATGTCAAAGAAACGCATAATATGGGCGTTAAAATTTTATGGAGTATATAAAATTCAAAATGCAGTTAATACTATTCATAATAGCTTTTTGAATGGCTGTTTTGGTACATCATGGTGCTCTCAAACTTGGGATTTCATGTAGCACAAGAAAATGAATTAATTTATAGAGATAATGTACTATTAAATATTGTGGTGTTACATTCTCCCCTCCTTTAATAAAGTGTTTCCTTGCAATTTGAAATTGTTCTTTGAAAATAAAAGGTTAAAAATAGAAAATTCCTTTCTGGAAAACCCACATCAGAAAGAGGGTTAATAAAATTTACACTTAATAAGAGATAAATGGAAATGAAAAAATCACCGAAAAATTAGAATTTCAAATAGGAGAAGATTAGAGGAAATTTTAGACATGTAATTAGAATAAAAACGTAAATATTTATAGGGATTGATTGAGGTCATCAATCACAAACAAGTGAACAATAAAAAGAATATTGGGGGCTAAAATCCATAAATCAATGATGGCTTCCAATATTATTGGTTTATCAGCACATAATGTATTATAATAACACATTATTGGTTTTAAAATCCTTTCCCTAAAGTTTCGGATTTAAATTCGTCATAGAAGAAAAAAAATTTACATGACAAGTAGAGTTCCATTGTTTTACAACTTTCTACCACAAACTAATATTTCACTCCAAAAGATAATAAAACCCAGAAATATTATATTTATCATAATCGTATAAGGTATCACAAAAATGGATTTATAATTTATCTGTCAGATCATTTAAAAAACTACATTATAAAAACCATGACATCATGTAGGCCAGTGATAAGTAATGCATCCTTGTCGCTCTTCTATTGCGGGTTCAAGTCGGGCATCCTTACCGGATGCGACAGGTTGTCACCCGACCTTTGGGATGTCCTTTATATAAAAAAAATCAAAAAAAATATTACATAATGTTTTAACCTTAAACCATAGTATCCAATGTCCAACTCAATCCATTATGATATTTAGACATATCCAAAATACTTTTTTCCGAAATCATAGTCCAAAAATTTATAAGGAAGGTCAACATAACATAATAAAGATCTCTTGTTTCCACATAATAACATCTGATTACCTTCATCATGTATTCTCTTGAAACATGGTAACACTCTGAATTACCATAAAACATTATTGATTACATTCATGCTCCCTTATTCCTTATTGAATACTAGATATATTCTTTATATCCAAAATTTTTGAATACTCTAATAGAGATGGAATAAAAAACCCTTAATTAGTTCTAAGGTAGTCAAGAATATCCAATATAAGTTATCCAAATTACCCATTTATTTTTTCAAAATCACTACCTTGGTATGAATACTATATTATGGTTTATCTTTCCATATAACCGTTATTTTCCAAAAAAAATCTAAATTATGGTTGAGTCACTTTTCTTATTACTGTTTAATCTTATATCATCAATAAAATAGTATTTCAGTTCAATCCTTATTTATTTAGATAATTAATATAACCGGTACATCGTTGATAAAACACTCAAATAATATAATTCATTAAAAAACTTTAAGTACACTAATTATTTCTCTTCATCGACGGTAGTATCGTGACATTATTTTTATCTAATATCATCATTTTGGGTATACTCTGATGATTGGGAAATTGATTCGCGTAGTGTCCCAACTCATTGTAGATGAAGCATTATACATTTGAAACTTTTTTCTTACCCTTGAAATCGCGTACATGGTGTCCTTTTTCTACACGCTTATAAAAAACTCCCATTACCTTCAAACATTTACCTAGGTGATTCTTTCCACAGCTATCACATATGGTAAAATCCATCATTCTATTTTCCCTTTATCCATATTTCTCTCTACCATCCTTTTCTTCTCTGGATTCCTTTCAAATCCATATGACTCAAAGAATTCTTTAATTATCTTATTAACACATGATTCTATTTCTCTATATGATGAGAATATGTGGTAAACTATTTCGCTTCAAAATTTTGTCTTATGAACATGAAAGATATGATCCTTATTACTCTTTGGAACATGTGTATTGATGGAGTTCTCATTCCATCTTCTGGGCACCATTTCTAAAAAATGGCATACACTAGGCTAGTTTATGAATAGTAATGCATAATTCCAAACATGTAAAATACCTTATGTAAATTGAAAATTTTATGTATGTAATCCATAATCATAAAAATGTGTTCATAGAGGAAGTATTTACTCCTAAATACTTCATAATGGTTTGTAAATAAAATGTGATTTATCCTAAGAAAATCCCCCGGGAGTGTCAATACCAAGAGTTCATCAAGGATCGTTGTCATGTACCAGGATACCCTGGGTCCAGCCCAAAACTCCTTTTCAGAGTTTTCACTCCTTGGTACATCTGTGTCGGAGCCACCTCTACCAGATCATATCCAGATAGGGATGTATTGCATGGGAAATTCATAAAATACCTACATTACCAGAATTCTAGGATGGTGTTCTATACTAATCTTTATAATATATCTTAGTGTAATGTTCTCTAATCAATGTTTTTCTAAATCTAGTTTCCAGGGATTGTACTAAATTTCATTTGATACCAACTGTAATGCCTTGACCCTTGTAACCAAGATTTGGTGCATTATTACATAAAATTGGAATGATCACAAGATATCAAGACTCTAACGACCATTTAGTTTAGTAGCCATTAAATTACTAGATACGTACATAAGCTTTAAATTACATTACGAAATGGAAAACAACAACAACATTTTGTCCCCTTTGAACATACTCATATCCCTTGGACTATTATTTATGGTGAATCATAATATATTTCTTCACATCCATGGAAAAATAAAGCATAAAAAACGGGTGAGATTAGATGCTCAGTAAGAATAAAAATATAGCAAAAACTATCATAAATCATAATAACCATTTAAGGAAACATATAAGACTAAAAAAAATCAATTAAAACATAAAATTCATCATAATATGGAAATTATAAGCCTAATAATTTCATTTACTCATTCACATAGATATTCTACTAGTCGAATAATCACATGTAATATCAATAGCTGATTTCATAATTATGGAATGCATAATGTCCGACTTCATAACCATATAGTGAAGGCCTCGTGCTAATAATAAAAATAATAATTTTTAAAGGCCTTGTTCCAAGACACTAGTTTGTCTCATGAGACCTACAGATGCATCTAGGAGATATAGAAGGCCTAACTTGTCACTTACTTACTCCAATGCATTCCTCAAATGAAAAGGTTGAAACATAACATAAGCATTCATATTAAACTAGTATATGAAATGTTAATACTTTAACCATAAACCCTAAATGGTAAAAGAATAATACTTCCATATTCGAACATATCACAAAACCTTCAATACAATATGGAATATTGTATCATAATAAATCAACATCAAACAGGTCTAAAATCAATCAAAGGATGTTGACATAGATGAAATCAAAACAATTTGAGGGAAATTTTAAAATAATTTACAGTCACAAAATTATAACAAAAAAAATTATTTTGAAAATATTCTTATAATATTGTAAGGGAAGCATCGAAAGTGTTATAAAAACGGAGAATAGCCTCCCCCACCGTATGAGTTAAAAAACATTCTTACCATAATTTGTTGAAAAGGTCATAAAGTATTTTATATGGAAAACTATGGAAATATTCCTTTCAAAACATTTTATAGAAATTAAAATAAGGGTATAAATGACATTAACCAATATTCAATGAAATATTAAAAAAAATTAATTAAATTTTTAAGAAACACAGTTTTAGATGATAAAGAAGACCCCGTAGATACGTACATATAAACAAACATGGATAAATAAAGAGATTTTAATATTATACCTTAAGAATTTATTTTCCTTCATCGAGGGTACATTAACATACTGTATAATATATAAATATTATATCATATATAATCTTCTAATATTGCTTTTTTAATAATATTTCAATAGTATCATTGTTTCAGGTGTTAACTGATTCGTTTCCCTTTATAAGTTTTGTTATGTAAGTCATGTTTATTATAAATATAATTTATCTGATTCATATACAGAATGATATTAAGTTCTTAAAAATTATTTATAATAATAAAATTAAAATTATTCTTGAATGGTTACGATGGAGAAATGAATCTTATCGCGTTCATGGGGATGGCAATCTGTAAGTATTCACAAGATAAAATTTCATTCTATTGATGGTAAAATACTATGTAAATGGATGGTATATCATATATATATATAATCATTAACATGTTATTTTTATTATTAACATCAATTATATTCATTATTATACCCTTCCAGATAATGAAGTGTTGAATAAAAAACTACACCACTATGTGGAGATGGTAAACCGTACGTATGCACCTATGGTGACTTTTCATTCATAGGATGGATAGAATAATTAATATGGTTATACATATCTATAAAAACATAATTTTATGTATAAGGTACTTGAGTTATTATTTTGGTATCTAAACAACAAATAAAGAAGAACTGTAAGAATAAAAGAACATTGAAAGAGGTGGTGAAATTATTTCCCCTTCTTCAGGTGCTTCCATTTTGATTTGATCATAAGGGATCTTTATGTTGGATTTATGATCAAAGTATGGCCTCTAGAATTAATTTAGGGTATTCTAGAGGGTATTAGAGTAGGTTTTGGCATATCCAAATGGCATTGGAGGTTTGGTTTTGAGAGAAGCGGAAGTACTCTTTTATAAGAGAGTTGAGGGTCACTTTTGGAAAATCTTGAAATATTATTTTATTATAACAACATTTTTGGTTAATAATGGATCCTAATGGATTTATTTCTAGGATAATGTAGGCATGGGTTCCACATCCTTTCAACCAATAAGTTTTAGACAAGTTTAGTTCACCATATTAGCCTTATCTTTTATATTTAACATTTAGTTAAATTGTTTAACTTTTACAATGTATTCTTGTATTAATATAATTAATTGTTAACAAATATACAATAAAATGCCAAGTGAAACGTAAGTGGTTAATTAATGAAATATCTATCATTATATATGTCCTTTTTCTGAACCTTATATTTTGATGAATATTATATAATTTAATAATATAGTATTTTTTTTAAAAACACATTTATGTCAATTTTGACACTATTTAGTATTTGATTTTTGTGAAAGTTAAAAAAACATTATTACATCCAAAAAAAATAAATTAAATCAATCCTAGAATGTCAAATTAACCTATAAAATTCATGAAATATATAAAAATTCCTCAAATCACGTTAATTTTGATATTTATAATATCAATTATTTTAATCTTTCATTAATAAGGTAATTACTGCATCCCCATTGTGTCTTTAATAAAATTATTTATTTAATGTCATAAAATTATAAATAAAATTAAATTATATAGAAAATATATTTATATTTATAATTAATATTTATATTATAATTTATCTTATGTATAACCCTATGTTAAAAATGTTTTATTTATGAAAATTTGAATTTAACACTTTTTACTCTACTTTAAATAAAATAATAATAACTGGCTTAATCTAATCCAAGTGGATCAAATAGGATCATATTTTATTCCTAAGGTTGATTTTGGTCAAAATACTCTAATCCAATATAATTAAGACATGTGTTTTGTAATTATTATATTATTTTTACCATTAATTACCTTATTTACTTTTGACGGTGGTAAATAAAATCCAAAAGTTACTATTCCTAGAAAATTATTTTCATCATATTAAACAATAATTTAATTACTGATGTAAACCATGTCTCTTAGATTTTTGAAATTCAATTTTTAGAAGCGGTAAAATTACATTTTATGCAAATTTTCAAATGTGCTTAGATGGTGGGTAACATACATTAAAAAGTTTAATAAAATTTTATATATCTATTAATATTATAAAATGAATCCAATAAATCAAATTGGACTGATAGAGTTATTATCCATCTATTTTGAATATAAAGTAAATTTAAATAAAATATAATTATTTAAATGAAAATGTCAGTTTTTATCTACAGTGAAGTATTTTTCACTATTTATCAAAAAATAAATGTTTTCAGAAAAATACCAACAATCCATCCCAAGATAATTTAGATATTCAAAATTTAAAAATGATATCTATTTTACCAAATTTAAAACACAAAATTTGAAATAATTAATTTAAAATTAATTTCTATTTTCAAAACCAAATAGTGGGGTTTTAGGAAGTAAAAACTATCAAAAGAATGGCATGTGTTTATATCCAATTTAAATGTAAAATTAATTACATCGACTTAAATTATGTTAAATGATAAAAATATAATCTAATAATAATTTAAAACAATAAAAATGCATAATATGAAACTATAAATTATTTCGATTCAAGATGTTTTTTTAAATTAATATTTAGCATTTTTAAATATTTTTCAAAATATAAAAGTAATAAAAAATGTACCATAAATTTGTCCAAATTTTTTTTTGTCCCTATTCTAAATAAAAAGTTAATTTTGTTAAATAAAATATAGAGAAGTGTCAACTATTAGTTTTAAAAATGGATATCCATTAAAAGGTGGTAAAATTTCATTTAAAAAAATACTTATTTTAAATGAAAAATTTAATTTTTCTTATATTATGTCTAAGAAGCAAAAAATATGGATGCTAAAATTATATGGAGTTTATAAAATTCAAAATTCATTTAATATTATTCATAACTTTGTTTCGAACAGCTAGTTTGGTAAGTCATGGTGCGCTTGAACTCAGTGTTGTGTGTTGCGCAAGCTATTGAATTTCGTTAATGAGATAGAATATTATGAAATCCTAGGGTGTTATAGTTTAAGGCAATATTCACAATCTAAAACTTGTTGTTTTGTGTTGTTGTTCATTTTAGGGGTACTAGTGAGGGTGATATTATTGTAAGTTACTTTTCCATTATAAACCCTTATGTTGGGATTGCGTGATAGAAATTATATATGTATACTTTTATTTTCCTTAATATTTTTATACGTACCCCACCCTAGTTGAGAACTATTTGTCGAACACCCCCATCATCATAGGGGAGGGTGTCTTTTGAAAACATCTTAGTGAGAGGATTGATAAATGGAAACCATCTCTTCTCGGATCCCTCTTCCATGTGGTGATATCCCAATATGCTTGGGGTAGGTTGTGGTTTTTGGGGCCCAGGTGTATGTGGGAAAGTTTTATATTCACATGAGTCTTCGATATGTGGTGAGTGGTGTTTTTCAATGTTTATTTGGGAAAAGATGTGTTGTGGATTCCCTGGTGTTTTTAGGATATGATGTGGTTGTGAGGCCCAGGTGTCTGTGGGTGAGATGTGATGTGGTTGTAAGGCTTTGGTTTGTGTGGGATGGATGTGATGAGATTCTTATTCCAAGATGATGGGACCAGATGTGAGAACCAGGTGCGTGTGGGTGGGTTGTGATGTGGTAATTTTGTAAGAGGTGGGAGCGCAAGGACTTTTTCTATTACGGTGCGAGTTCGGCTAACAAGTGGGAATGTGGGGAGGGGTACCCAATCATTTATGTAGTGTCCTGAACCTCTCTGGTCCATTACTTTGTGAAAATGTGGTGGTGGAGGTGTTCCGGGAGGTTAAGGTGACATATCCCCAACACTGCCAAATTTCTAGTACTGTGAATAGTGTTTCCAGTTTTATGAACAGTATCGGTAGGTGAACAGTGTTTCTATCGGTGACCTTCTATTAGTATACTTGAATAGTTTTCTATTGGCGAGGTTCTATCAGTGACCTTCTATCAGTAGGCTTGAACAATGTTTCTATTGGTGAGGTTCTATCAGTAACCTCTAACGGTGAGGTCCTTTAGTGACCTTTTCTTTCCTTTGCCAAATTTTGAGTTCTATGAACAGTGTTTCCAGAATGGTGAGCTCTAAAGGTGACCTTTTCTTTCCTTTTCCAAATTTTGAGTTCTGTGAACAGTGATTCCAGAACGGTGAGCCCTAATGGTGACCTATTCTTTCGTTTGCCAAATTTCAAGTTTGTGAACAGTGTTTCCAGAACGACGACCTTCTAAGTGTCACCTATTCTTTCCTTTTCCAAATTTCACGTTTGTAACAGTGTTTCTAGAATGTTAACCTTTTATGTGTCACCTATTCTTTCCTTTGCCACATTTCACGTTTGTGAACAGTGTTTCCAGAACGGTGACCTTCTAAGTATCACCTATTCTTTCCTTTGCCAAATTTCACGTTTCTAAATAGTGTTTCCAGAACGGTGACCTTCTAAGTGTCACCTATTCTTTCATTTTCCAAGTTTCACGTTTGTGAACAATGTTTCCAGAACGGTGACCTTCTAAGTGTCACCTATTCTTTCCTTTTCCAAATTTTGAGTATATGAACAGTGTTTCCAACTTCCAATAGTTTCTCCCCTTTTGATGTTTCATTTGACGTAAAATACATTTACAGCCTTATTTTAAGGACTCTAAGGCTGTTTCAAAGGCCATAAATACTATATTAATTATTCATAAGGCCGGGATGTATTTACCTGGTCATACCGCGTGGGTTAATGCGATCCATTTTTAATGGAGAATTAACTGGATCTTAAACTATCGCCTCATTAAATATTCAAAAAGGAACAAGATATCATCATCCCTTATTCTTACTCTTTGTTCTCATCTAAGAGACACTAGAACCTTTCAATCATTTCCATAGGATTTTCATAATTAAACCCTAACCCTCTGATTGGTTCCACTCTATTTTGGATGCAACCGAGTTGTGTCAGTCAATATTCCCTATAAGGTATGTTTTATCGTTGTTCCTTTGGGGATCATCTTATAATGTTTCTCCCTTCCATATTATACCATGTAATTTCTAAGATTCTAATGGTTTCTTCTTAGGGTTGGTTGGTACTGTCATATTGTGGCATCCTCCGGTGGATGTAGTGGTCGTGAGAGGTGGATTGTGACCCGTTGTGTGGATAAAGGATGTCAAGAACTCTTCGAGGTAGGGGATTCATGGCTTCTCTAATAGTATATGTGCAATCATAGAATTAGCATGATTTAGACCTTTGGATCACAATGAAATTTACCTAATTAAATACTTGAACCGGATTAAAAGAACTGGTTGATCGCATGTTGTTGCTTTGAACTGTGATAAAGGTTTGCCTCATGTTTTTCTAGATAGAGTGATATCTATGATTTCTTTGATTAGTAGTTCATTCTTGATGGAAGTTCATAATGAACGTAATTCTAGAATTAAGGGTTAATTAATTGGTTAAAGATAAAGAGGCATGTAAATGAATCTGGTTGTTGTCGTTGTTGTAGTTGTTCCAATTTTTGGTAAATCAAATTAGGGCAGTAAGCATGGTTATTTAATTGTGATAACTTACTAATTAGGTCTCCCGAAATTGGAGCCTCAGAATAACAAATTTTCTAATTCAATATTGATTAAAGAACAGATCGTGTGAGAATTTCTTAAAGGGTTCTGAGTTCCCCTCTTGATTGTTAAAGGGTCAAGAGCCCATTGATGTGATGTTGTGTTTTCTTGCTGCTTGTGTTGTGATGTGAGCCTAGATGGATGTTGTGATATGTGGAGGCATGGGGACTTGTGGTTGTGGCAGCAGATGATGCCTAGTGTGGTGAGATGCATCAACTTATGCATATGGGTGTCGGGGAGGACACCAAGGATGATGGTATGGGATGTATGTGATGGCTGGATGTTGGTGGTTTTTTTGGTTGTTTATCTTCTTTACTTTTCCCCACTACTCAAGGCAGCTGGTCTTGCTTACCCTATTTCCGAAGGAGGCGAAGACATGTAGGGTATGCCACTTGCTTTCCAAGTTTATCCTCTCGAGGGGGAATGGGTCTATAATCTTGCTATAGGCGGCAAAGACTCGACGGGTAGTATATCAACTCACCGTTTTGATCCCCCCCTTTGTGTTTAGTAGCATATGATGCCTTTCTAGAATGCCTCGGAATATGGGAATGTAATTCTATAATGAATGTTTGATTAAATGGTGATAATCCACGGGGATAGAGATACTGGAATTTAAAGGTGATGTGAATCATAAAAGGAGCTGTTGATTTTGAATGTGATGCCAATTCAGTTTAATGTGGAATTGTTCATGGTTAATTAATGTTTAAAGAATTAATTAACATACAATGGAACTGATAAAATGATAATTGAGTAATCTAATAAAGCTCTTCAAATGTTTGGGTGCTTATAGGATACCTAGTCTTAGAAGTAGCATCCTGGAGTCTGAGAGACGTTAGCTACAATTGTATCTATGACTAGGTAATGCCCATAGTGTGGATGTTAATTATATATATATTCTGTACTTTTTGTGTTTCTATAAACTAATCCACACTTTTTGTAAGGTAAACTGATACCCCGGGGATCTTGAGCATTGGGGTTGTTTCCCCCAACATTCTGATGGGAGGTTAGATGGATGACTACCCCCTTTATCCCCGCTCTCTTCTCTTGGTAGATACTTGTTCCTTTGGCACAACGGTTAGTTTTCCCCATATATGTGTGTAGAGGGTTGTAATGGATCATGGTTATTTCACACACATATATTTGGGATATAGTATCCTGTGGACTACTATAGGTGTAACTTGTATAGGCTGTGATGGCTTGAGGATCCTTACTCGGCGTATGGGCTGTGATGGCTTGAGATATAATACCTGACGTATGATATATGTTATACTAGTTGTGGTGGCTCCCAGAAACTACCTGATTACTTTTGGTTGTGAGGATGGTGTGGTGCTTCACCCAGGTGTATGCGGGAAGCCTTTGTAGTGCATGTGGTGCAGATTGTGGAGCTTAGCCCAAGTTTATACGGGAAAGCCTTTGGAGAGAGATGCTCATGAAGTATGTCATTGGGGAAAAGCGGCAAACCAATGGGGAAGTATTAGCAGGGTACCCTTGATATTTTTCATTATATGCTATATTCTTGTATGTGTTACATGGCGACAGTAGCCATGGTGAGGTTGGGAACTTAGTATACCTATTGAGGTGATGAGTTAGTTTCACTTGTTGTTCACCGGACTTTAGCATGCTTTCTTTAATTTTGCATGAGTGGGTTGGGGGGGGATCCTATTGAGTATAGTGTTATACTCGCCCTATGTATATATAAACAGTTTTTCTGGTCACTTGGAGCAGGTTGGAGGTCAAGCTGGTTACTAATAGCTTGTGGTTGGAGGAGTTGTTCGGGCTTGTGGTCGCTGCCGTTTTACTTTCTTTTGTGTACTTTTAGTTTTCCCTTTCAGTTGTACTACTTTTTCATGACATTTCATATATTTACTTGGGTTTTTTTTATATTTTAGTTGGATTGGGTTGGTGTCTATCTTATCTCTCTCTTCCACATGTGTTCTCTTAGAGGGTAATGCCTCTCATTTGTGTGTTTCTATACCCTCTGTGCTAGTCTCCAACCGGAGGCCTAATGGAGGCGGGACTCGGGGGGTCACTATCTCCCTTTTCACAGTGTCGGTCCAAGAGGGGTACACTTTGTGGGGAGGGGGTCGTGAAAGAGTGTTATTAGAGGCCTTGTTGAGAGATAGGATAGACTTTGGAGTTAGGCACACGCGAGGTTGCATGGGTTGGTATGGAAATAGTGTCATTCATGTTTAGCAAGTGAGGTAAACACTAGAGACTAGCTGATACATAGGAATTTAGGGCCCCCTTTGATCTGACGTGTAGACCTTTATGTTTACAATGGCTACTAAACAAAGTGATACTGGTTGCAGTGTAGAGACCGAGGAAAGGATCATGCATCATTCTTCCTTGTGCCTGTGTTTGAATGGGTAGGACTTGGGATATGTTAACCTAAAATTAATAATAGAAAAAAAATTAATTAATTAATGTTGAGTCTTCCATATTCCAGGCTTAGGAGCTCTAACAGTGGTTATTTTATAGGTACGGCTTCAGGTCAACGTCCTCGTCAGGTTTGCGCAGAAGATGTTCAGCAGGCTGTTCCAGCATATCATCGCCGGGTAGAGGTTGACGATGATGACACTTGGAGGAAGACACCCTGAGAGTTTTAGTGCCAGAGTCTACAAAAGTATGAGGTCTTCGTTTCAGATGCAGTCACAGAAGGCTGGTTGGAGGAATTCGATATAGGCTTCAGTTCGATTCATGCTAGGAAGGAACACTGGGTGTCCTTGGTTGTGACGATGCTGCGTGGAGCATCGAGGAAGTGGTGGTTCTTATTCCTCGGGGATTGTGAGGAGTCAGCGATCTCATGGGAGGAGGTTCGAGACATGTTTATAGTCAAGTTTATTTCTTCGTCTGCGATGGCGTTCAGTCGCCAGGAGATTCTTACCCTTCGACAGGGGAGCTCCAGTGTTCAAGAGTTTGGAATCCGTTTTAGGAACCTTCTACAATATACTTCAGACCTGTTACCAGATGAGGAGGCCAAGGCGAGGCATTTCGGGGAGGCTTTGCATCCAGATATCCAGCACCAGGTCACACCATTTATGCTAAAGACATATCTTGAGGTGTTGGTGAGGGAAGAGGTTGTTGAGAGGACATTGGCTAGGACTGGATCGTCACAAGAGGGTAATCGTCATGATTCCTCATGAAGTAGAGCTGTGGTCGGAGGTTCCCAGTTTTCAGGGCAGAAGAGTTTCCGTTCACCTGGGGGTAGGTCACAGCCCTTCCCATCTCATTTCTCTGGAGGTAGAAACTCTCAGGCCTATTCTAAGGGATCAGGCACTTGTTTTTCTTTTGGAGTTCATGTTCATCAGCAGTGGGAGTGCCCGAATTTTCAGAGTAGTCATCGTTCACTGGGCGCTCCACTCCTGGTTCCTCTGTTGAGGTAGTTCCAACCGAGGTAGCAGTAGCAGGTTGCACCAGCTTTAGATCCCCAGAGGGTAGATGGAGCAGGTAGAGGACAACCCCATGACGCTCCCCATTCATAGAGAGTAGAGCGCAGCCATGGTGGTGGTCGTCATCAGGGTCAGAGAGGCCATGGAAGAGGTCGTGGTCAGATTCATGCACTAACTTTGCCAGCCCCAGCTGAGCCAGATGTCATTCGAGGTACTCTTTGCTTTTTTTCTACCATGGTGTATCACCTAACCTTTTCCATACTTTGGGACATGAGGTAGAGAGTCTTCTAGTGCACTTGGCGTTGACTACGCCAGTTTGAGGTCGATCTAGCTTGTTTGAAGTATGTAGAGACTATGAGCTAGTGTTGGGGCAACACCACTCTTGGAGAGATTTCCTATGTTTACAAATAAAACCATATGATGTCATCCTCAGCATGGATTTGTTGTATTCGGTGCAGGCTATTGTGGATTGCTACAGGAAGAAGGACGTTTTATTTGATGCAGATGGAGGGAAAGTGGAGTTTGTTGGTGAGAGAGATCCTCAGATGGGTCATAGACGAGTTCCATCCAAATCATCCATGATGGCTGGGATGATTCTACGTTCTTCAGAGGTTCAACAGTTTTTGTTTCCTAGGGTCGTAGAGGAGTACCCTGATGTCTTTGCAGAAGAGGTTGTAGCATTACCCCCTCGATGAGAGATCAGATTTCGGATCGAGCTACTTCCAAGAGCATATTATATATCTATGTCTTCATATAGGATGGCCCCTTCTGAGTTATGAGAGCTACGTATACAGCTTGATGGTCTGTTGCAGTGTGGTTTTGTTCGGCCAAGTGTGTCACCGTGGGGTGCACCAGTTTTGTTAGTGAAAAAAGGCTGACGGCAGTTTTCGGTTGTGTGTCGATTATCATTGCTTAAACAAAGTGACAATAATGAACTGATGTCCTCTCCCGCCGATTGATGACTTATTCAATCAACTGAAGGGTGAAAGTTGGTTCTCAAAGATCGACTTGCGGTCAGGATATCATAAGATGCATGTAAAGGATTAGGATATCCCAAAGACTGCTTTATGTTGTCATCATGGGCATTATGAGTTCGTTGCAATGTTGTTCGGTGTGACGAATGCTCCAGCTATGTTTATAGGATTGGTGAATGCTTTGTTCTGTGAGTTCCTGGACCAGTTTGTGGTGGTTTTCATCGATGAAATCCTTGTGTACTCCACATCTGAAGAGGATCATGTAGAGCATCTACAAGACGTTTTGGGAGTTCTTCGCCAACATCAGCTGTTTGGGAAGTTTTCGAAGTGTGAATTTTGGGCTCGAGAAGTCCGTTTCTTAGGGAATGTTGTGTCCCAACATGGAGTAGATGTGGATCCATCGAAGATAGAAGCATTTGTGTCTTGGGAAGCCCCCAAGACAGTCTTAGAGGTATGAAGTTTCCTTCCTCTCACAGGATACTACAAGAGATTCGTAGCCAATTTCTCACGGGTTTCGACTCCTCTAACAGCTCTGACCAGGAAGGATCAGGACTTAGTATTGACTGATTAGTGTCAGGAAGCATTCGATTATCTAAAAGAGAAGTTAGTATGTGCTCCTGTTATTTGTCTTCCAGCTGAGAGAGTCCAGTTAGATGTTTTCTGCGATGCTTCGCATCTGCGGCTAGGCTGTGTTCTCATTCAGCAGTGGTCAGTTGTTTCTTATGGGTCTCAGCAGTTGTGTCCCCATGAAAACAACTATGACACCCATGATCTTGATTTCGCAACTGTGGTATTTTCTCTGAAGTTGTGGAGACAATACCTCATTGGTGAGCGCTTTGTGGTTTTCACCGATCATAAGAGTTTGAGGTATGTTTTCTCTCAGCAGGACTTGAACTTGCGATAGCGTCGATGGATGGAGTTATTGCAGGAATACGACTTAGAAATATCGTATACATGGAGAAAAAGAAATTTTGTTGATGATGAGCTGAGCCGAATGTCAGGTAGTGATGTTGTGCGTGAATCCGGTGACTCATGAAGAGTAATGGAGGAACTTTCCGCTTTGCATCTTGATATGGAAGAGGTTGAGGTAGAGGTTGTATTTTCTAGATGACAGTGCAGTCTTACCTAATGCAGAAGGTGGAAGAGTTCCATTTGGGAGGTCCATATGTGGATGTTTGGAGAGACAGAGTTTTTTGTGGTGAGGCCACTGATGGTTGGTCGGAGGATGAACAACACCGAGTGTTATATCATGGCAGGCTTTTTGTTCCCTTGGTGATGCACGAGAAGGTTCTATGAGAGTTCCATAGTACAAACATGGAAGTACATCCTGGTGTGACAATGATGTACTGATCCTTGAAGAGTCAGTTTTGGTGGCCTGGGCTAAAGCGTGCGGTTTCAGAGTGTGTGTCTCGATGTTTTGTCTGCCAGAAGGTGAAGGCCGAATACCGTGTTCCTAGTGGTCTTCTACAGCCATTAGATATTTCTCAGTGGAAGTGGGAGGAAATCTCAATGGACTTTGTTATAGGTTTACCACGAGCTCCAGGAGGGCATTATTCTATATGAGTGGTAGTGGATCGTTTAACAAAATCAGCCCACTTCATAGTGATCAAGGAGTCGAGCTCAGTGGAACTTTTGTCGAGTCAGTATCTGGAGGAGGTGGTGAGACTTCATGGAGTCCCTAGGATGATCATTACTGATCGACATCCACGTTTTAACTCCAGGGTGTGGAGGGTTCTCCAACATGCTTTTGGTTCTCAGCTATGCCTTATCACTACTTTTCATCCTCAAAAGGATGGTCAAACAGGGCAAACCATCCAGACTCTTGAAGACATGTTGCACTCCTGTGTTCCTGACTTTGGAGGTTCATGGATGAGGCACATAACCTTTGTGGAGTTTTCTTAAAATAATAGTTTTCACTCCACCATTGGTATAGAGCCGTTTTAATCCCTGTATGGTCAGCCTTTCCGTTCTCCGGTGTGCTGGACTGGGGTCGGAGAGTCAGCAATCCTCGGACCAGAACAAGTGCAGAATACAACAGAGAAGATTCAGGGGATTTGTTAGAGGATGAAGACAGTTCAAGATTGTCCGAAATCATATTATGATCAAAGAAGGAGACCCATAGAGTTTAATTTTGGGGATCATGTGTTTCTGAAGTTGAATCCCCATCGTGGGCAGCGAAGGTTTGGTTGTGGAAGTAAGCTTTCTCCCCGGTTTGTTGGGCCTTTTGAGGTGTTAACTCGTGTTGGAGTTGTGGTGTATCGAGTAGCACTTCCCCCTTAAGTGAGTTGGATACATGAGGTTTTCCATGTATCTTATCTCCATTGTTATCTTCATGATGACTCTCATGTTATCGATTGGGGAGAGATAGATGTTGATGATGATGCAACCTTCAAGGAGTGACCAGTGGAGATCCAAGACCGCAAGTAGAAGGTGTTACGTGGGCGTTCTATACCCTTAGTTTGTGTCTTGTGGTGACACGGTGGCATGGAGAAGAGTACATGGGAGCGTGAGTCACAGATACGTGCTCAGTACCCAGAGTTGTTTAATGTTTAACTCTTTTCTGTAATGATGTTTCCTTCGTTGTTAGACCATTCATGTTTTATTTATGAACATTTTTTTGTTTTGTGGCTTGCTCTCTTTTGAGAGGTATCTTGATGGGTGGTTCTTCAGACCTCGTTTCTTTATGTTTTGTCTCTAGGTTGGTATTGAATTCTTGAGGACGATAATGTTTTGAGAGGTATCTAATGTAATGGCCCGGACCTCTCCGGTCCATTACGTTGTGAAAATGTGGTGTTGGAGGTGTTCAGGGAGGTTAAGGTGGCATATCCCCAACACTTTGCCAAATTTCTAGTTCTGTGAACAGGGTTTCCAGTTTTATGAACAGTATTGGTAGGTGAACAGTGTTTCTATAGGTGACCTTTTATCGGTAGACTTGAATAGTGTTCTATCGGTGACCTTTTATCGGTAGGCTTGAACAATGTTTCTATCAGTGAGGTTCTATCGGTAACATCTAACGGTGAGGTCTATCAGTGACCTTTTCTTTCCTTTTCCAAATTTTGAGTCCGGTGAAAAGTGTTTCCAGAATGGTGAGCTCTAACGGTGACCTTTTCTATCCATTGCCAAATTTTGAGTTCTGTGAATAGTGATTCCAGAACGGTGAGCTCTAACGGTGACCTATTTTTTCCTTTGCCAAATTTCAATTTTGTGAATAGTGTTTTTAGAATTGTGACCTTCTAAGTGTCACCTATTCATTCCTTTTCAAAATTTCACATTTGGGTACAGTGTTTCTAGAACGGTGACCTTTTAAGTGTCGCCTATTATTTCATTTCCCAAATTTCATGTTTGTGAACACTGTTTCCAGAACGGTGACCTTTTAAGTGTCACCTATTCTTTCCTTCTCCAAATTTCACATTTGTGAACAACGTTTCCAGAACGGTGACCTTCTAAGTATCACATATTCTTTCCTTTTCCAAATTTCACGTTTTTGAACAGTATTTACAGATTGGTGACCTTCTAAGTGTCACCTATTCTTTCATTTTCCAAATTTCACGTTTTTGAATAGTGTTTCCAGAACGGTGACCTTCTTAGTGTCACCTATTCTTTCCTTTTCCAAATTTTGAATATATAAATAGTGTTTCTAGCTTCCAATAGTTTCTCCCCTTTTGACGTTTCTTTTGGCATAAAATACATTTAAAGCATTATTTTAAGGACTCTAAGGCCAATTCAAAGTCCATAAATCATATATTAATTATTCCAAAGGTCAAGATGTATTTACTTGGTCAAACCACATGGGTTCTTGTGATCTGTTTTTAATGGAGAATTAACCGGATCTTAAACTGTCGCCTCATTAAATTTTCAAAAAGGAATGAGATATCATCCTACCTTATTCTTCCTCTTTGTTCTCAGCTAAGAGACACTAGAACCTTTCAATCATTTCCATAGGAGTTTCACAATCAAACCCTAATCCTCTGATTGGTTCCGCTCTATTTTGGATGCAACCGAGCTGTGTCGGTCAATCTACCCTATAAGTTATGTCTTATCATCGTTCCTTTGGGGATCAACTTATAATGTTTCTCCCTTCCATATTATACCATGTAATTTCCAAGATTCTAATGGGTTTTTCTTGGGGTTGGTTGGTACTGTTGTACTGTGGCATCCTCCAATTGATGTAGTTGTCGTGAGAGGAGGATTATGACCCGTTGTGTGGATAAAGGATGTCAAGAAATCTTCGAGGTAGGGGATTTGTGGCTTCTCTAATTGTATATGTGCAATCGTAGAATTAGCATGATTTATCCCTTTGGATCACAATGAAATTGACCTAATTAAATACATGAACCGGATTAAAATAATTGGTTGATCGCATGTTGTTTCTTTGTACCGTGATAATGGTTTGCCTCATGTTTTGCTAGATAGAGTGATATCTATGATTTATTTGATTAGTTGTTCATTCTTGATGGAAGTTGATAATGAACGTAAAGCCGGAATTAATTGTTAATTAATTGGATAAAGATAATGAGGCATGTAAATGAATCTGGTTGTTGTCGTTGTTGTAGTTGTTCTAATTTGAGGTTAATCAAATTAGGGCTGTAAGCATGGTTATTTAATTGTGATGGATTACTGATTAGGTCTCCCATAATTAGAACCTACGATTAAAAAATATACTAATTCAATATGGATTAAAGAACAGATTATGTGAGAATTTCTTAAATGGTTCTGAGTTACCCTCTTGATTGTTAAAGGGTCAAGAGCCCAATGATGTGATGTTGTGTTTCCTTGATGCTTGTGCTGTGATGTGAGCCTGGATGGCTGTTGTGATATGTGGAGGCATGGGGACTTGTGGTTGTGGCAGCGGATGATGCCTAGGGTGGCGAGATGCATCAGCTTATGCATGTGGGTGTCAGAGAGGACACCAAGGATGATGGTATGGGATGGATGTGATGGACGGATGTTGGTGGTTTTGTTTGGTTGTTTATCTACATTACTTTTCCCCTCTGCTCAAGGTAGCTGGTCTTGCTTACCATCCTTCCAAAGGAGGCGAAGACACATGGGGTATTCCATATGCATTCCGTGTTTAGCCTCTCGAGGGAGAATGGGTCTATACTCCTTCTATAGGTGGAAAAGACTCGACGGGTAGTATATAAACTCACTGTGTTGATCCCCCTTTCTGTTTAGTAGTATATGATTCCTTTCTAGAATGCCTTGGAATATGGGAAAGTAATTATGTAATGAATGTTTGATTAAATGGTGATAATCCACAGGGATAGACATACTGGAATTTAAAGGTGATGTGAATCTTAAAAGGAGCAGTTGATTTTAAATGTGATGCCAATTCAGTTTAATGTGGAATTGTTCATGTTTAATTAATGTTTAATGAATTAATTAACGTACAGTGGAACTGATAAAATGAGAATGGAGTAATCTAATAATGCTATTCAAATGTTTGTGTGATTATAGGATACCTAGTCTTAGAAGTAGCAGCCCAGAGTCTGAGAGACATTAACTACAGTTGTATCTAAGACTAGGTAATGCCCATAGTGTGGATGTGAGTTATATATATATTCTGTAATTTTTGTGTTTCTATAAGCTACTCCACCCTATCGGTAAGGTAAACTGACAGCCCGGGGATTCTGAGCCCAGGGGGGTATTTTCCCAAACATTCTTATGGGATGTTGGATGGATGACTACCTCTTTTAGCCCCTCTCTCTTCTCTTGGTAGATACAAGTGCATTTGGCACAACGGTTAGTTTTCCCCATATATGTATGTAGAGGGATGTAATGTCTTGTGGTTATTTCACACACATATATTATGGATATTGTATCTTATTGACTACTATAGGTGTCACGTGTATAGGCTATGATGGCTTGAGGATCTTTACTTGGCGTATGGGCAGTGATGGCTTGAGGTATAATACCCGACATATGATACACATTATACGAGCTATGGTGGCTCCCAGAAACTACCTGGTTACTTTTGGTTGTGAGGATGGTGTGGTGCTTCACCCTGGTGTCTGTGGGCATGCCTTTGTGGTGCATGTGGTGCAGATTGTGGAGCTTAGCCCATGTTTATACGGGCAAGCCTTTGGAGAGAGATGCACAAGACGTATGTCGTTGGGGCAAAGCAAAAAACCAGTGGGGAAGTAGTAGCGGGGTACACTTGATATTTTTCATTATATGCCATATTCTTGAATGCGTTACTTGGTGAGAGTGGCCATGGTGAGGTTGGGAACTTAGTATACCTGTTTAGGTGACGAGTTAGTTTCACTTGTAGTTCACTGGGATTTAGTATGCTTTCTTTACTTTTGAACGAGAGGCTTGGGGAGGATCCTACGGAGTATACTATTATACTCACCCTATGTATATATAAACTGTTTTTCAGGTCACTTGGAGCAGATTGGAGATCAAGGTGGTTACTACTAGCTTGTGGTTGGAGGAGCTGTTCGGGCTTGTGGTCGCTGCCGTTTTACTTTCTCTTGGGTACTTTTAGTTTTCCCTTTTAGTTATAGTACTTTTTCATTACATTTCATATATGTACTTGGGTTTCATTTATATTTTAGTTGGATTTGGTTGGTGTCTATCTTATCTCTCTCTTCTGCATGTGTTCTCTTAGAGGGTAATGCCTCCCATTTGTGTGTTACTATACCCTCGATGCTAGTCGCCAACCCAGGGCCTACTGGAGGCAGGACTCGGGGGTCATTATCTCCCTTCTCACATTTCCGGCCCTGTAGGGGTACACATTGTGGGGAGGGGTCGTGAAAATTTATGTGAATTATATTAAATTAATTGACTTTAATTATTTTTTTGATTCTTCCTTGGTGAGGTTGTGGTCTCTAGTGTACCTTGTTTGGCCATGTTGGGTTCAGATGTTTTCTCATGGGATCATTACAATGCTTCTCTCACTTTTTCATGTGAGACTTTGGTTTTTCCTAATAAGTGTAATTTCATTCTCACCCTATATATATAAAATTATTTAATGGTTTCCAGAATATTTGTTAAACCATTTTCGACCTTACTATCTCATGATTTAAGACAGTTGTTGTGTTGCTGCTTAGGCTAGTTGTTTTGTGTTTATATTGGAGATTAATTGTACTTCTAATAGTCATATTTCAAACAAGAATATGGGCCGTATTTGGGATAAATTTTATATATATATATAATATAAGTGTTTAATTGAGTATGTACCATATTATCTACTAATCTGGTTTTCTAAAAAGGTAAATGCCTCCCATTTTGTGAGATTGTATACCCTTAGTGTTGGTTGCACCCCGGGGCATACTAGGTGCAGGACTGAGGGGTTATTTTCTCCCTTTATTAACATCCATTACATGAAGATCATATTTGGAGGGAGGGGTCAGGACATTTTGACTCACTCACACAGATGAATGTGGTATGATATAACAAGACAAACCATTGATTTGATTTTTTAATGCTTCATGGTGATTTTCCATGGATTTTCACAACTTGTAAAAAATTCCTTATAAGTAATTCATTTCAAATTCCCCAATTTTATTAGCTAGGTCACCCTTTTCAAATTGTGACCAATATCATTTATTCATTTTTATATTTTTATTAATACCACTACTATTACTTTCATTTTCATTATTCTTTATCAAAGAGACACCCACTCCACTGGTCTTGTTTACATACCATGTAGTGGTACTTGGGAAACCCCTTAGACCAACGTCATGGTTTTCCACCATGATTTTCATGATAGAAAACACTTATTTATTATTTTATATCTATAATTTATTATTATACTTTCTAGAATATCAGTGTCGTAAAATAAACATTGGTTTTTTATGCACAATCTTATGTTTTCTATATTACTACATTCCAAATCAATGAATCTATTATCTTTTGTTTTGGATTATTCAACATTTAGTGTTACTTTTAACTTATCCATATTACATATAGTCTTTAAATATTTTTCATCAACCATTATATAATGTAATTACGTTTCAATACATTTAGCACATATAAATCATATTATAATGTAATAATTTCTTTTATTTTCCTCCTTGGATAAGATATAATAATTATTATTCTTTAAATGATTATCTTCATGGATTCTATAAACTCACCCATAATGTGTAAAAACATCCTATAATAAATTCTTTTCATCTTTTCTCTCCATGATGGATTCTATGAATATGATAATAATTACACTTGAGGAATTCGTTTTTTTCCATCACACTTCATAATAATCCAATACCATGAATCTATTTTTTAGTCTAATAGATTTCTCATTATTCAATTCATGTATTGTTCTTTTCATACGAGTGGGGGTTATTATCATGAATCCAGATTACATTTTTTTTCTAGTACATAACCATATAAACATGGATATAAGAAATATAATATATCTCATTAAAATATTTGTAGCTTTAAATATACTTACATGGATGAGATGTATCAGTTGGTCTCCTTTGATTGAACATATCCAATTCCTCCTAGCACACATCCATCTTGTATCCAATGACTCCACAAAAATAACACTTATTAAAAAATAATTATTGATGTATTTTATTTTCCAATTTTGAATTTATATTCTTCTTCTAAAAATATTCTTTATTTTTGTTATTCATTCTAAAACCTAAACTATCCATACTATAATCTCTAGTGATTGACTTCCTCCTCATATTTTACTACTCCAAAAAGATTCTTAAGCCCAAATTATTTCACCTTTAGATTTCCTTAAAAATCCGAAAATGGATCATCATTTTCATTATATAAAATATTCACATTATCTTTACAATTATATCATAGGGTAGACATTGATTATTTAGGAATATTCAACCTTTTAATACTTAAATGCAACTCATAAACAATTTCTGGAAGTATATTACTCTGTTCATTCATTTTCATTTTAATTATGGTCATGGAATCATTTCTAGTAAAATTTTATTCATCAGCTTTCGGTTTTCATCCTCTAAATTAGTTATGTAAGAATAGTAATTTTCCCTTTCAGCCATCAATAAATTCACTTTACTCCTCAAATATTGATTCTTTTATTAGTTTTTAATGACTAATATCTATATTTTTTTCATGATATGGTTTCCTCTATTCATCCAACATCTTCCAATGATCATGTAATATATAATCTGTATCTTTAATTCTACAAATATAATATACTATAAAGTGATATTCAGATATATACGATGAGTCATTTTTTCACCAATATGAGAATACTCAATTTAATGGAATCCATAATGTTTGTACTTTTTACATGAACCTAGACATATAAAATTATTATTCAATATAATTCATACACATACCTTCACCTGATATATATTTATCACTAAAAGTGGAAAACAATATCTTTTATTTAGACAAAGATTCATACCCATTCATATCTTCCAAATTTATCCCTATATTCTTAAAATAATTTTAATGATTTATCTTCTTGAATACAACCTCTCCTGAAGAATCCATTTAGTCCTTATTAGAGAAAAAAATTTAAAATTACATTTATTTTCTTAGAATACAATTTCTTGCTGACATAGAAATAAAAATCAAATTACCATGATATAATTAGTTTTTCTTACATATACCACCAAATAAGACCTAAAATTATTTAAATTAGAAAAAAAAATTCCATAAAATTGATGAATTTTCACTCTAAAATCCATATTTTTCAAAATTATTAAATCTCCATAAGATAAATTTGTGAGGTTGCATCCATAAAAGAACTTATTGGATTTGATTGAAATTTTTTTTATCTCGAGACTCCCTATAAGGGGGTTGAATCAATGTGCATCAAAATTTAAACTCTTTCACCTCATACCTTTCTCTTTAGATATTGTTCACTTATTATAAAAAACAGTTTATGACCTATCTATTTATCAAATTAACCCAATCCAATACGACAAACATGTCTATAAAGTAAAACATATTTGGATACATATATTTTACAAGTTTCTTCTTCATTGGACAACATCTATGGTTAATACACACAACATTTTCCTAGTGTCCAAAAAATCCATTATAAAATCACTATATTAATAAAGAAAATTAGGTGATGTCATTCATCATTGATGATCTATATAAATAATATTTAAATGAAGGTTATCCTCACCTATTTTTACATCCCATTATATGTTTTTGGTAATAGTTCACTACCTCTGAAGGGTCATTTACTTAACCTCTTTCTTATAATGTTTCCTAAGATCTTAGTTTATAGACACGTAGGTATCTTCTCAATTAATGAACATGAAGGTCACTCCATGACCAACATACTAACATTTTTTTAATGTGCATCATAATTCTGGATGAGATTATATTGTACGTTCCAAATTCTACACAAAAATTCTAATGATAGACATAATAAACTCATATTTTTTGTATTGATACCTTTTCTTGAAAACAATAATCACTCAGTAGTAGAACTCTTGTTGAAAATATTTCTAAATTTATAATTATCATAACGAAACACCCTAAAATTTTATAATAAGACTTTTATGTTTTATAGTGTATGATGCATGCAACACCAAGCTGAAAGAAAATATTATTAATTAAGTACGAAAATAATAACCTAGTTATTGAATTTAGAGGTATTTCTTGTAATAAAAAAATTAGGAATTGAATATATTTTCCCCACTGTAAACAAATTCCCTGATTAATTATTATGAAATAAATAGTTAATTTTTATTTAAGTCATTTTATTCTTCAAATATTTGTTTTCTACAAAAATATTGTTTTGACTTTTTTTAAGAAAATTTTAGAATTAATTTCTATAATTTTTTGGAAATTTATGCCATAAAAAGGTTGATTGTTTTTTAAATTCATCTTATCAATGATAAATTGGGGTAAAATTTTGATATATTACTAAAAAAATTATTTTCCATTGAATAGTAAGAAATACTAATTTTTCTGGATACGATATATTAATTTTAAGTAATTAGAAAGTAAATTTTTATTCTATATAAGTTTTAAAATTTATATAGATCATTTATATTAGTAAAAATTGAAAAGTGTATTTTTAATTAATTTCATACTTGAATTTGGTATGAAAAATTTTTATACTAAAAATTATTTTTTCTGAAACCAGGTTTTTATCATATTTTATGGGTCTAATTATAAATTATATTCTATCACTTATATGAATTTAATATTGAAAATGTAATATATATATGGAATTAGGAGTTAAAAATCGGGTAAATATTTCCTCTTATTTATATTAATTATGACTAGTAATCATTATAAATATTGTTACAATGATAAAGGTAAAATAGTTTAATTTTGGATAAAAATAATGGGATATGGACTAAAACATTTCCCTAAAATTTAAATTAAATTTATAATATGAGTGTATTTCATCCACAATAATCAACAACAATTAATATATGGCCTTTTGATTCCATTTTTCCATGATATTCACCTTTATAATATATTATGTAATGAAAAGCCCAAAGCATAATTCTCTTTGTTTTTTATCCTTAATTTTTTTACGTAGATATAAAAAGAAGTTATGTTTAATTTTGTTATAAGTGAATACATAAAAAATTAAATTATTATTTTTATCATGTTAATTTATTTATTTTAGTGACAAAATATTTTCCTTAGATTCCTACATAACACATAAAAAATATTTATTCCATAAATTTATATATTAAATAATTTATTTTGAAAATTATACAGGTTCTATAATTTTAGTGTGTTATAGTTCCCACTGAAATTTTTAGATAAATTGTTTTAGGAAAGTGTGAAAGGATTATATTATTTTTCCATCTCTATAATTTTTTTACAAAGTCTAATGAAATTAATTGCCTTAGAAATGGAATTAATGATATGTGATGTTAAATAATATTTTGTTAAATTATTTAAAAATCATAAAAATATTTCAGGAGGGCAATTAAAAATATAAGCGATATATAATATGATTACATGTCTATTTATGAGCTTATTTTTACCATATAATTCAAATTATAATTTATTATTGTTGAATAGGTCAGTACTATTATTATGTTTTAAATTGGTTAACTAAGGGGTTTAACCAAAAGATAAGGTTTAAAATGATATGTAAACCCATATAAATTTTACTCTATGAATATATTAATACTATATACTTCTTATATTACAATATATATCATTTTCAAACCATTTTACAATAGTTAGACACATATTATACCATAATATTTCTCGAAATTACAAATGTAAAATTAATTATAATTTATAATAACTAATATATTATTTAATTATTTAAAATTACTTGGAATATAAAATTCAGAATATTATCTGAAAATGGTCAGAAATATAAACCATTCTCTATTTATGGATAATTTCCCCTTTATAATATCTTTCTTGACTCTAAAAGTGTGATAAACATTGTCATCATGGTAATTGTCAAAAGGTTTGATAGGGGTAAAAAAAGATAAGGGTGAAAATATCACTTAAAAATCAATTTTTTTGGATGATGGTATTTTGAGTCATCCTAATATTCAATTAAAATATATTCACTTGGATCAATTTTTCAATGAAAATAAATTTATATTAATTAAATATTTTAAGTGATTCGATGAGTGTCCCTTCCATAACTAATAAATAGGAAGCTACTCTACTATTTTATTTACACATAGAATTCATTTTTGTTCTGTAAATCCCTATAAAAATCCATTTCTATCATCCATATTCACATTTTTTAAGTTATATTTTGGACCGAAGGACTGCCATATAAAGCTCAAAGTGAAATATAAACGTTGTTTTCCGAAGAAGATGTATAACTTCTTAATGAATATTTTAGTTTTATTTATTCTTCTACCTCATTGAAATATTCTTAAAACAACATGAAATAATAAAAGAAACTTAAATATTCTGAAATTTGTATATGTTATTGTATAAATCTATATTCATATCATCTTCTATCAAATGGGAAATGAAAACATCATTCATGTTTATGATGGATAGCCATCTAAAAAACTAAGGTAAATCTTTTTTCTTCACTCCCTCTAATTGATGTTTATAATGTTGAATTTTATTGGTATGAGTGAGTCACTCAATATGGGGGTGAATTGGGTTCCCAATAAATTTTTTTATCAAAAACTAATGAAAAAATATGCCCCCCCACAAATTAATTAAAATTCATAATTAAAAGATTATAATTATATAAATTTAATCTTTCAAATAATTTATCAAAGTGGGATTAGGGTTTTATTTATTTATTTTTTAAAATAACTACATCATTTGAAACTATATTTCATAATAAAATCTTTTATTTAAATACACGATTGGATTAACTATCAAGGAATGATTTTTTTACTGATTTAAATTACAAATGACATTTTATAACTGAAACTAAAATAATATATATATATATATATGGATGAATCAAAATGAGGTTATGTATCGTAATGAGAATTAATCCCCTTTATGTAGTGATCAATTACGTTCAAGAAGATAATTATAACATTAATTATATCCATAACCAGTATTAGATTTTATAAACAATATCACCATAACTATCTAGCTACAAAGCCTCTTCAATAGTTATACATAGGAAAAAGAAAAAATTAAAAGGTCACATAAAACCTATTAAAATGTATTTCTATGTATAAAAATGAATAAATCTAGGAGATTTTTTTAAGAACACTCTATTTTAATCATAGAATATTCTATTAACAAATAAATAGTTTAATATAAAACACAACTCAAAACTAAAGTGTATGTAAAGAGAGAAAATAATTAATGATGGAAAAAAGATAATTATACCTTCATAAGTCCTTTAATATTTTCTATAAATGTGGTCTAATATGTTCTTCAAGATGTGCATGAAAACAGAGTGACAAATAGTCTAGAAAAATATAATTTTTTATATTTTTTAAGGTTTGTAGAAACTTTCTGATATTTATCTTTATTTATCATATGAAAAGTAATTTCTTTCTTTTATTTTCCGAACACTATTATTCTTCATCTTTTGATGAATATGTTCTTGAGTAATATCTTTAGATTATATATCTCTTCTGGTCCGATTGTGTATTGAATAATAGTTATGATGATATCATGGATCCTCATACTGACCACTAAATTTAAAAACCTATGACATTGTATTTAATTCATCTATGGAGTAGTTTAGGAATAATGATTAATAAATCCACGTGATATTTTCTGCATTTAATTCATTAAACTGTCCATTAGAAGAATTAAATTTAAATGAAGGATATAATAGAAACTATATCACAGTCTACTGGTTGATCATTCAATGGTAGATCATATAATATAATAGGAGATGTGATCAGTGGTAGACATAGATGGAAGAAAATCTAGTCTTGTGGTAGATCTATCTAGATTTAGATCTAGCAATAAATTAATCTTGATGGTGGTAGAAACATTCTTTTGATAGATCTGGCTGGTGGTATATCTATATAATAGTAGAACCATCACTAGAAGATCTTGATCAACTATAGATGAACCTCACTGGTAGACATGATTCTACTAAGAGTGGATCTGTTGAACTATTGGTAGATGCCCTTAATGGTAGATTCATAAGTTGTAGAGTATGTCAACAGATGTAACCAACTAGTATATCTTATTGTACTAAGAGTAGATCATCACATCCATTGGTATATCTCTTTTAAATATTGGTAGATCTTCAAATATATTTATATATTTTTACATAGAAAAGTTTCATGAAAAGATACACACCATCATAAAATATTAATCATATTAGAAATGTAAAAAAATATTTGAGATCATTAAAATAAGCATGCACCAAAAATGTCCCCATTTTTTATGATCAAAAATTATTTCATTTCTTATCCATGTATATTAAAACAACTATAGAAATAATTATAATAAAAATTAATTTACCTAACATTTCTCATTTCTAATGTGATATTCTAGGGCTAAATTCAAAAAAAGACATACAAATTATTATAAACATATACATAAATTTCATATAAAATATTTCTCCCCATTTTAATCATTATTGAAAATATAAAACTATAATAGATGATATAAGTAAATATGTTAAGAATAATAATAGATAAGATTCATTAAAATAAAATAGATATTGGATTTCATATCAAGAAATATAAGGTAAAATAAAATCTCCATCAAATACTAATCCTACATCGTTTCAATATTATCTTAAGATGAAGAATCAATAAGGAATATGGATTTTATAGATATAGTTGTCACATATTTATAGGCTAAGGGTATAGATGTATAAGTTGGAAGATACCTAATCAGAAATGGTTTAATATTCCAAAAAGCTTCAGCTAGAGGAATTTTAATGGGTTTTCACTACAGAGGCAAGGGTGTAGAAGATTATGTAGATGTGGAGGCTAAAATAGGAATGGATTATGGTGCCACCACTACTATATAAGAGACATATATAAAATTATTTATATGGTTTACAAAATATATGACGAGGTTTCCACCGCTTTCCATAGTTTTGAATAATTCATTCTTCTCTTCTACAAATAGTTTGAGAAGAGGAGCTAGAATCTTGAGCTGGTTCAATTGTTCTTTCAATGCCCTAGAAACATGAGGTATAATCAAATTCCCAAAAATAAATTAAGATTATGGATTGAAATAAATCGTGGTATAAATTCTTGAAAGGTGGTATTTTATTGACATTATTATAGTCCCTCTATCACTTCAAGCTTCATTCAAACACTCCCTAACTAATTTATATATATGCTCAAGATGCTACCTGATCTACCAAATATCCCCCTGATGAGATGTAGTGATATCACCCAGGATGTCATGAAACACCTCTCTATCTATATAAAATCATATCATCATCAAAAGATAATATAGGAGTTGGATTAGTGGATATAGAGGCATCATATGGGGGTACGGTCTTGAACCTCTCTAGAAGGAATGTCCAACATGTAACAAAACTAGATTTCATATCTCCCATGATTGAATTTATTGTTTCCATCTCATTAGCCAATATTCTATTATAATTATCAATTTCATGAATCCAAAAAATCTTCATACGAGGAATTTTTAAGATAACCAACTTAATGATATTCCTAGTACGTAGTTCACTGAGCTGTGATATTTTAGGATTTTGAGATCTATGAGCTTCACTAAAATCATAGATCATTATCTCTACCTCTAAATAAATCCAAATAGACTCTTGAAACATAGTCTAAAGGTATATAAGGATAAGTAGGTAGAGGTAACTTAATCCTCTCAGATCAATGAATTTTAGCCTCTTCATGTTTAGATCCAGTTTTATGGGAATAAGAAGGAAATGATTATAGATAACTAGCTTCATAAATTCTCTCAATATTAAGTCCCTTTGAATATTTTCAAAAAACTGTGATAGAAGGTCAATCATGATCTAGTGAAATACTTTGATCATCATCACTTCCTCCATCTTCATCTGACTTATATTAATAAATCCAAAGGTGTATACATCTTGAAAAATTCTCCCCCATACTAGGTATTGGTTATTCACCTTTACAATGAGTCTCATCCACATGAGAATCTAACAAACTAATTAAACCATGTGAACTGGCATCTATATTGTATAACATAGGGTTTCCTTCACCTCAACAGATTCTCTATCCTCGCTTATAATAGAGTTTGTATCTTCAGTAGGATGAAAAGTATCTAGTCTATCCAATTCTCTATTTGAAACAAAATTCTCATCTTGGTCTCCGTACTCTGATCATTATCTCGGTTAAAGTTATTATTTTAATATCCATTCTCTACATTATATAAAACAATTAACAATTTTAATATATAATAAAATTATTCTTTAACTTATTCTTCATTCATAAATTTGGTCTCCTTAGATTCATATTATTCTTTTAAAATACTATCTCTTGGTTAAATAGAAAGAGGTGGAATTTTGGATCCATATAATACATTTAGTGTTTTAATGATATTTGTATGAATTCATTCATCAATAAAAAAAGATAATTACTCTTCTTTTCCAACAATAGAATCTTCTTCTTCCAATTCTTCATCAAAATAAAAATGAAAAACCTCATCTGGATCTATTTCTGGGCCAATAACAGTTTTAGGTCTTATAAAGTGTTCTAACAAATTAAAATCATTATATAACTTTTCATGTCCCTCTATCCATTTAATCATCGACGGATTCCAGTTTACGTTTATTATTTTACAGGTACACTTGACCAAGAATAACTACCACATTTTACCTCTTCTTATATATCGTCATCAAACCAATCCCTTTTATTCCAACATTGTTGGGTAATCTTAAGATAAATCATTTAATTTGACTTCAAAGATCAATTTCTCATACCCATCATATGTATAGTAAGATATCTATAGATATTAATTTTATCCCCTATTTTAATATGGAATAATTTAAAAATATAATAATACCCCGACATGATAAAATCGGATTTATTAGGATATTTCATGTGCTAAATGAATTTGAACGGGAGTCTACATTCCCTATAGAGTTTTGTAGAAGTATAACTTATCATTGTACCATATCCAGTTAAATCTATAATAAAATTCATATAAATAAAATCTCACAATAAATTTTAATAGAATCATGATGTTAATCTAAAATTCCTCAGTGAGGTACATTTATACAGATAGTATTTTTCATTGAGGAATAAATAACCCTTTACCATAAACCATAATTAAAATCACATCTATTCCTTATTGAAAATATAAAATGAAAAATGTTAATATTGTTGATCCAGCCTCAGATAAAATGGTCTATATTTCTTTGAAAAATGTTAATTAAAACTAGGTCTGATTCACATTGATCGCTAAGAAATTACTTGACAGCATACATTCTACATCTATTTTTTTCTCTACAACAACTACACAAATCTCATGTTGAGGGTATTTTGGTTCTACTATATCAGGCCTCAATTATCCATGAGTTCTCTTTATAGGACATCATCCTTCTAGAGATGACACAAAAATTTGCTTCACTCACACCATCATACTGAATCAAAAGGTGAAGTAAGTGCATGATGACTGTTGAATATGGGGAGAGAGGAGAATTAAATACATTCCAAAGGAAGGTGGATGAAACAATATTAAAAATTGATTTAATATTTCAAAATATAATATAATATAAATAAATGAACCAAATTAAAAAATTTAATGTAGAAAATAGAACTGGTATCTCCTAATAAAAGAGACTCGACTAGTTTATTACTAATGGTGGATTACCAACAGTGGATCACGTTGTGGTGGATCACTAATAGTGGACTACCAATGGTGTATCACCCAATGGTGGATCACCAGTGTTGGATATCCAATGGTGGATATTCCAATATTTGAGCTTCCCATATTTGAGATTTTAAGATAAAGTATTAAAAAAATAATTTCTTGATTATTTTCTCATAATTTGAAGGGTTCATAAACATATCACTAATATGATGTTCAGTTCCTATGAATTCAAGAATTATATCATCCATTGGGAAATGTTATCTCAAAACTGATGTCTTATATCATTATGGTTTTTTTACTATAATGAGATACATACATGATTCTTGGAATGATTAATCAAATATTTCTTATCACAATTTTCAGGGACAAGTATATATTTATATCTATAATCTAGTGATGTGTATTTCATCCAGAAAACCTGTGCATAGAAACATTCTGTAGAATTATACTCATCCGTAGCAATAGATTGTACATCATGATTTTTCTTTTTACGACACCATTATTATTTAGAATTGACCCGAATATGACATGTTCTTGAGGGACTTTGTAAATACAAATTATGGCCACAATATTATGCAGATGAATAACCAAATAATTCAAATTCATGTCCTCTTTGATAGAATATTATTAAATTGTTTTCTATAGTTGTGGTATTTGAAATATATTTTAACATAAATTAATTAGAATTTTTTAAAATTTTATTGAATATGACCACACATACACACAATAAAAAAAATTATGATCACTTATAAGTTATGTGTAGAAAGCATCCAATCATACCTCTATGATTGGTTTTTCATACTGACTTTCTAGTTTCATCAAATTCCAGCTTACAAGTTTTAATAATGGGTGTATCTCTACTTTTAGTGTGACCCCAACCAAACAAATAGAATATATTCAGTTTATCTACTTTGATTTAGACTAATTCCTCCCACATTTTGAGAAATCACAAAACCAATAAAGAACAAAACATCACCCATTAAACTCGATTCAAATTCACTTTTCATTATTTTTTAAAAATCATAACGAAAATAATTTTTAGATAATATAAAAATAATAGCATACACATAAATTTGTACTAGTAATGAATCCTTTGATTTTTTAATAGGGTAGTATTGTCTATGCCTTTTGAAAACCATTAGAAATTGGTAATGATATGAGCCTCTTGGACCATGCTATAGGAGTATGTTCTAAACTATAAATATTTTTAATTGGAAAAAATGATTTAGAAAATGACCATTTTAAAATCTATGTGGTTTTTAAAAAACATCATAGACAATATAAAATTGTAATAAATATTTTTCTACATCCATTTTTTATATTTTGAAATCTAAACGTGCTACATAGGAAAGTAGTATTCGAAGGGATTCAAGTCTATCCACTATTACAAATTTTTTTGCATAGTCAATGACATCTTCTTGATTATATCCTTATAAAACCAATTTAGACTTATTTATGACTATAGTTCCTAACTCATACTCTATATTTATAAACACCAACTTAGTTCCAATAGTCAATGTATATTTAGGTTTGTCGATGAGTTCCCATACATTATTACATTAAATTGATTAAGTTGTGACAAGAATTATTGATGTTCAGCCTAGTTTCTAAGGGAATATCTAGTTTGTTTACCTCTTCATATGTATACAACTACAATATATAGGGGATGGTATCATTGAGTCTTAATACTTCTAGGAAATGAAGGGATATATATCTCACTGTCTTCCAGAGGTTTTGGTTTAAGGAGAGGTTGTTCTTCATAACTCATTGATATTTCTAGTTATTTCACAGAATTCTTAAAAGGTTTTTCATTTAGATATAAATTTTATAGATCATATTGAATGTATTATAAATGGTTCCTAGGTTCATGTGAATTTTTTTCATCGAATTTCATATGAAAAAAATTATACCACAATCAATGTTCTTTTGATAAACACCCTATATGATATACTAGACGTTAAATAACAAAGAAAAATTCATTCATCACTCATGGAAGAAATTATTTCTAGAATATAATTACTATTATGAATAAAAAAATTTCAACCACAAAATTTAAGTAATTAATCTTTTTTTATTCTATTCCATAATTCAGAAAAATATTTCTTTAAAAGTTTTCTAATTAAAACTCTATTGAATTTTTAATAATATATATTAATATATTCTATCAAAAAATCAATAAATATTTCATAATAATTAAGCATGGTCTAAGAAATTTTTTGAGGGATTCTATTTCTCCTTTCCCACACACCATTCATTTTTGAAGTCCTAAGAGAATAAAGGTTATGATTGTATCCATTTTGTGTGAGAAATGACACAAAATCTTGATTTTCAAACTCATCTCCATGATCACTTGTTAAGGTCTTAATTCTATGTCCACTAATATCTTCTACATATTTAGCATACTTGGTAAAATAAGAGCAAGAATCACTTTTTTAATCTAGAAAAAATTGCCAAGTATATCATGAAATTCCATATATAGGAACGTAAACTTAGTTCATACCATTTAATCTTGAAACTCTATAAGTCCCAAACACTTCCATTTAAACCTGATCTAGTGGTTGAGATACTGAAACTTATTTCATTAATTTGAAATATATTTTTTGTTTTTTCTCTTCATTTCATGTGTTATAGACATTATCATTTTGGAATTCTAGTTTCGGTATATCCTTCACTATACCTTTCATAGTTAGCCTTATAAGTGAATTAATATTGTAAGGTAATAATATCCTATTTAAAAATCACAAATTTTTGTGAAAGTCGCTTGAATTGGAAATATTCTAAGGGAACAAGGAATATAAATTAAAATAATAGACATTATCATTTCTTAAAGAAGTTATAGATAAACAATTATTAGAGTAAAAATATTTTCAATGATTATTTTGAAATCTAAAAGGAAAACCATCATCAAAAAAATATTATATTCTAAGAAAATTATACTTCACTACACTTACAAATAAATATTTTCAACTTAAAACAATTATATAATTACTGATTTGGCTAGGGTTAAAACATTGTCCTTCAAAATTTTAACAATAATTAACATGTCCCCCATGAACCTTGATTAAGTTCCTAAAAAATGAATAATCCACAATCTATTGTATAGATAATACACTATCTAGATACCATATATTATTACTTGATATTTTCAATATGGATTCCTACAAAAAAATTAAACCAAACAATAAATTTGGTACCCAAATCATCTCGGGTCCTGAAATTTTAGTAATCATTGATTTATGAACCCAAATATTCATAAACGATTTTCTATAAGAAGACTGTAATATTTTAGAAATATTAACACTATTAGAGTTATAAGAATAAAAACTACTTATATATTTTTTACATCTAGATCTATGAATAATATTATTTTTATTGATCCTTGTCTATCTAGATTGATAGCATATCCCAATAATATATCTCGGTGTAGTTTTAATTCCATGAATCTTCGAAAGAGTATTTCTTCCCTTCATACATCTTTCAAAATACCTTTTTATCTTTTAATTAAAAAACTATAACTCATTGTTCTCTCTTAGAAGTTGAGGATTTTTATCCATCTCTATAGTAATATCAGTCTTAAAACAAGTCATTATAGCATGCTGCATATTTAAAATTTTTATTTATCTTTATGTTCATTGAAAATATCATCCTATATATTAAAATACTCCAAAATTTCATCATTAGACGTTTTCTAATCACTTTTTACATCTCTGGATATGCTACAAATGTGAAGAGGAGTTGTAGGAAAATCACTAGATACCTCAGATGTTTTTTTATAAAACACATGATGGATTTATCATATTTTTATTTTTTTATTGAATTATAATCACATGATCAATCCTATGAAGAAATCCTTGTTGACTTCAATGGTTTTTTATACCTCTTATCCTTATCATCACATTTCTTCTTAAATCACAGCTAAGTAAATCCCTCTATGACAAGGAATTTTCTCTTGTATAGATAATAGATTATGTTATTTATAGTATTATTCTATTTACACCACATTCTACAATTACCTCTTATATAATACATGCCTTTATAAAGGAAATTAATAAACAAATTATTTATGTTTTATAACATATTTAATCTTATAGCTAGGTGGCCTATTTTCTTAACATTGTCAGCTGGTGACTCTTCATCAAATGTTTTTTATTATATATTCTCCTTTTGTTTTGAAGATGTGTCTTTGGTGGTTAAACATTCTTCATTTCTTCATTTTTTCAAGTTTTTTTACCTACAGAATCTTTTCATAAATCATAACCTATATTTTTACCTTAACATGAATTTTATTAATTTTACATGACTCTAAAATTGAAACTGAAGTTCTTTTCCATCTATCTAGTAAACAATATAAAAAGCACATCACATGATCTTTATTAGGAATTGGTTTTCCAAGTGAATGAAACACCTTCACAATCTAATTAAACCTGAGATACATATTATAAAAATTTTCATCATGTTCCATGTTAAAGGTATCATATTTCATATTAAAAGTATTTAAGCTCATTTATTTAATGTTAGAAGTTCGTTTGTGAGAAATAGACAAATAAACCAAATTTCAAATGCAGTATTATGGGTAGAAATTCTATTTACTTATTTATCACCCAAATAAAAATATAATATATAAATTTATTTAAAATTACTATTACAATATTCATTATTAGGATCATTCCATTCATATCTATAAGTTTTTGGTAATTCAGATTTTTCATCAGTGATAATCTACGTTTTAAAACGCATGCTTTCAATAGTTATCTTTATCTTAATCTAGAATTATTCATAGTTAGTTCCATTAAAATAAGGAGGAGTATTTTTACAATATTTCTATTGTCTATTATTATCTATAAATAAAATAATTTTAAATATTATATTTTTTATGATCATTAAAGGACAACTAAATCAGAATGTAAAATATATATTTTTAAAACACATAGATACAAAATGTTATTCGAAGTGAGTAAATAAATAGGGGGTGAATTGAGTACCCAAAAAAAATTCTATAAAAAATAAATTAAAACAACATCCCCCAAATTAATTTAAAATTACAAATTAATCAAAAAATTATAATTGTATAATTTTTTTCATTAAAATGTGTTCTCAAAGAGGGACTATGGATCAATTAAAACATTTTTTATATCACTTTAACTTTTAAAAATATATTATTTTATCAAATCCTTCATATAATATCACAGAGAGTCTGACAAAAAATGTATGGGTTTTTTTATAAATTTAAATAATAAATTAATTCTAAACATTTAAATAAATAAATAAAAACAATACATATAGTGGAATAAAAAGGGGTTTACTTTCAAACTGAGACTTAATCCCCTCCACTTGGAAATCAACTTATCACAAATAGATTATTATAAAAATAATCAAATACAAAAACATGGATCAGTTTTTGAAAACAATTTCACACATGTTCTCTAAGACCAAAGCCTATATCATGGTTTTATGTGGAAATAAAAACAATTAATGGGTCATAAACAACCTATTCCATGCTTGGCATGGATATATTAATGATAAATGTTGAGAGTGTATGCCAAGGACACTCTACTTTGGGCTTAAAAGATAACGTGTACAAATAAATAGAGTAATACGATACACTACTCCAATGTAAAGTTTGGAAAAAGAGATAAAATAAGTAAAAATGAGAAAAGATGGTATTGGTCAATATAAAATGCTTTATTTGTATGTAGTTCCATGAATATGTCTTGGAAAGGGGGTCGAACATGTTAATTAAAAAGTACTTGTAAACAAAGTATCATAGAGTCTATAAATATCTTCAATTTTCATTTTTTTATGTTTAAAAAAAAGACCCACAGTTCCCTTGATTTAGCATATTAAAAGTTAATATTCTACAAATATATGCTATAAACTACTTTTCACATTCATTTTATATATACGCAAATGAGGAAAATATGAGGATCATGTAGCTCTCACGGTCCTATAATATTTTAAAGAATAATAATAGATATATCATGGATCCTTGTATAGAATAATAAATTATCAAACCTATATCCTTTTCTTTAATTAATAGGTGGAGTTGTTTATAAATAACAATTACTAAATTCGTTTGATTCTTTTTTCTTTTAATTCCTTAAACTAACCATTAGAGAAATTAAATTCAAATGAAGGGCAGAATAGAAATGGTATCATGGTCTAATGGTTGACTGGCCAATGGAGATCATCTAAACTAATGGTATATATGATCATTGATAGATCTAGGTGGAGACTTATTTGGTCTGGAATTAGATCTAGTTTTCGGAAGATCCGGCCAGTGGTATATCTGGATTGGTTGTAGATATGGCTGGCAGTAGAACAGGATCATGGTAGATCTATTAAGAAGTAGATCATACACCGATAGATCATGTTCAATGTTAGATGAATCCCATTAATATATATTATTGAGATAATGGTGGATCTTTTGAACTAATAGGGTATCTACTAAACAAATAACAGATTTCCTCAATGGCAGATTCAGCAGCTTTAGTTTTTGGAGGTAGATGAAACCCACTAGTATATCTGAGTGAAATCATGATAGATCATTATAGCCAATGGTAAATCTCTTTAAAATGATAGTATATCTTCATAAAAAATGGTATATCTATACCTAAAATAGTTTCTTCACAAAATTATTCAATATCATGAAACATTATTCTTATTATAAATATTGAAACAAATTTATTTTTGATTACTAAAATAAGGACGTGAAAATAGTTTTAATATATATATATATATAATAACACAAATATGATATTATTGAAATAATTATCATTCTTGAGAAGTAATTTATCATCTATTTTCATACCTTTACATTCATTGAATATTGATAACGTCGTTCATGCATACATGTGGACTGCCACCTCCATGAAGCGATGTGATCTATTTTCTATAATAATATCTGATGGGTGATATATATATATATATATATATATATATATCTGTGTGTGCATTTAATTAACAAATATACTGAATTAGTTATATAATTATCATTATAGAAATATAAAATAATAATTACCATCTTTCTTCCATGATTTTTAATAAATTGAATTGTTACTCAGGAGTATATAAAACCTACTCTCTCAATTAATGTAATATATAGAATTTTTGATAACTATAATTCATAGTTTATTTTAATTTCTTAATTTATATAAAATATGATATATATGTGTTTATTTTTATTCTCGATATTATAGAATAATTACTTCTTTGACCATATTCATCCTACAGAAGTTTTTTTGAAGTATAAGATGAATGTCATTAAAATTTATGATGTGTGATAAATTTACTAAGTAATTGTATATAACAGGGAAATATAATAAATAATAAACATGAAAAAAATTATTTTAATATAGTAAATAATTAACATAATTATATTATTTAGGATGTAAAGGAATGAATTTGATGATTCTGACTCATGGTAACAATCATTTTTTATAAAACACCATTAAATGTTTCCCTTTAAACTCTTTTTTACCATTTTCCATATTTTAATAAAATTAATAATGTATTTATATGGACAAAAAACTATTGTAAATTATATTTTATTTCACTTTTTACTTTCATTAAATGTTTTTCAACAATGTTATTTTTATAGAGTTTTTAGAGTTTTTTTATAAAAATGTAAAAGGAATGTTTTATTTTAATGTATATAGAGTCAAAAAAATTTCCCACACCAAAAACCATAATTTGAAGTTTAACATCCTTTGTAATCATCCATTTTTTCCTCCAATAAATAAACTTTTTCTAGGTACATATGTTTTGATATGATATTTTTAAAGGAATGTTTATTTCAAAATCTTCAAAAACAATACACATTAGTTTAAACTTGTTTTCAACGGATTTATGGAAAAAAAATACAAGAATAAAATTGTTTTATTCCTTATATCATACATAAAAATTATAGATGATGATGGATACACTTAAAATGACCTATAAAAATTCTGATCATGAATCATATTATATGACATTTGATCCAAATATAACTTATCTAATGGGTACACTAAGATAGTTCTCCAATGCATTGGGTAATATTCATTGTATTTATAGGAGACAAAAATGGGGTTAACTGTTGAGGATTATATTATGGATTTAACTAGGATTTTTTGATTTCTATAACGGGTTATTAATATAATTCTCTTTGTATCTTGAAATGCTTTTTATTTTCATATTATTCTTTTTAAAAGGTTCTCTTTGAGAAAAAGGTCTGCATTTTATTTATGGAAATGATTTATTTCATGTGATAAAATAATATTGTTATGATGTCAAATATTTTTTTGGACGTCATGTTTTTCATTGATTAACAGTTTTATTCAATTATTATACCTTAATAAGATATTTTTCTTATAGAAGATTTAAAAAAATCATAGAGTTTATGGATAGATAATAATAAACAAGAAGTCAGTCTGAATGACGCAATGATTTTTCAGGAAAATAAAATGTTATTATTTTAAAATGTTTTACATTTTTTGTAAAATGGATACTAGGTAAAATTAACCACTATAAATACCAAATCCAAATAACCAGGTTTGATCTAGAATTTCACATGTCCTCATGAGTACCTCCCCTTAAGCAAGAGGTTACTAACTAGAAGTGAGGTTCCAAATCTAATAGGGGGACGGTATACCATTTTTATCGTGTCATTGAGTAGGATAATAAGAGACAATAATAATTCTAAGAATAAATAATCAGAGTAAAAATGTATAAAATTAATAAGTGACACAGATATTAAAATAGATCCCAAAGTGGATATAATTTTAAGAGTATAAGCATCAGGTAAATAAAAGAAAATTAAATAAACAAAAAATATGCATTGTACTTCAGTTCCTTTCATAGACTACTCTAGAACTATTCTCTATTACTCAAGTTTCCACCATAGGTACCTTTAACTTCACCATATCATTGGTCATGGAATCTACACACACACTAAAATTCATAATTAGGTTATGAGTACAAGACTCAGCAGTACACCTCCAATACATGCTTACCATCAGTACACAATATATATAAATATGTATATCATGACATATGTAAATGATAAATAAAAACATGTGGTGAGTTATCCTGCTCCAACCCAATAATCATACCCCTAACCTCGCCTTCTTTGTCCCATTACTGGTAAGGATGTCGAGAACTCACAATCTCTTATCAAGGTATCCCATATTACTTCACTTATCTTGTGTTTTACATAGGAATTATGTATATTTTTTCATGTAAAAACCTCACCCTACCCTTCTGGTGGTTTTCACAAGAATTATTTACGTTCTATCATGTTGATACCCATCCCACTTAAAATTTTTGTCACCTAAAACCCATGTCTGTAGGAATATATATCTTTTATCTGTCATCAAGTCACTATGTTTTCCCCACTATAGGGGTATCCAAGCTTTCCTTTAAGGATGTAAGAATTTTATCAGGATGGGTATGGTTATGTTGATTCTTTCACCTCTATAGGGGTAGCCACACCCACCTTTAAGGATGTTATAACCACATTACTCCCAATATCAATGATTCACTTCTCTATCTCTATCCCTAACATCTAGCCATTATTATTTCCCCTTAATAATGGTATACATGTCGCCTTTAAGGACATTAGGGAAACATTAGTTTGGGATATAGTATAAACCCAACCTCAAGGATTCAATTGAGTATCTCAGAACCTGTAGAAAATTTCCACAGGCTATAAAACACACAAACAATTGAATTCATTGAATGTAATAATAATCCACACAAGATAAATGTTAGGATAATCATAGATAAACAATAAATCCTACATAAATTCACACACACACACATGCATCTCAAAGCAAGAATGGGATAGACCATCATAAAGGTCATATCATGATAACATCACATATATAAGGTCCATAATGGTATGTAAACTCATACCTAAAAGGTGTCGATGGAAATGTAAAGAATAAACAAATATATATGGTTCAAAATATGGATTGGAAATATCATCAATCAAGAACAGCTCTTCATAATTTTAATTATTCTAGTTATCAATATGACATCATTCAAGGTTCTCCAAAGGCTTCTAAAACCAAAAGAAACTATTTTATGTCAAAATGAAATAAAATATCACATGTGATGATTCTTTCCAACTCTTTGATTATTTCGAAATTATCACTTTAGTAAAAAAGATTTTTTTGATAAATAATAATCAACATTAATTATAAAACCCCATTTGATAATTTATATCAATAAATTAATCTGAAAAAACATTTGGTATTACATATAATTATTACCAAGAAAATTAACCTCCAATAATTTAAATATAATATCCTTATATCAAAACCAACAAATTATCTATTGATAATTATCTTATAAAAATGTATTATAAAAAATCATCAACAAATCTATATTATTAACTTCACTAACTCACATAATTATTATTTTATAATTAACTCCTGATTATTTAAAATTGAAATAATATTATTAAATTTAATCTAATAAATACATTGTTGTCTTATGAAAAATAGGTTCTGGCTTTGTTACATTGAGATGAAGCCAATGACACTGATGACGCATCAATCCAAGAAATATTTATGAAGTTATCGATGAAGTAATTTTTGAATGATAAAAAACTAAAATAATGAAACTAATAATTCAGAGAGATCTATAGGGGATAGGAGATGCCTGAAAGTGAGTGTCTTAGCCGCCATCCAATGAAAATAAGTGGCCCGTTTATATTATTATTATCTAATTTGGTTTAACATCAATTAATAGATTTAATTATTTTAATCATAAATGTATTTCATACATGCGGAGTGCATGAATCCACCTCTATATTTGACAATACAATACCCCAATGGCCCATATTAAACCAATTTAACCTTATATTAAATATATGAAAATCTCATCATTATATATATTCACACATTATATATATACACACCTTCATTTATATTTATACACCTTTACACACAGAGATATATATATACATATATATATATATATATAATTCACATATATATGTAGAAACATTTTTTATATATACACACCTTTATATATAAACTAACACACACACACACACAAATATATATATATATATATATATATATTCACCCGACAGCACGTATATGCATAGATGTATTTATATATATAACCCAAAATATACTCATTAAAGATATATATATCCATATATACCCTCACACATGTATAAGCATACATATGTTTGTCCCGCATATTTATACACACCATTAAATTTTAAAAAAAATAAAATTAATTTATTAATTTAATATAAATAATAATAATAATAATTAATTATTAATATTATGTATCTCAAATAATATCCACCATTTAAACATGGATTTAACTAAAATCCCATAAAATTTTATTAATTATTATTAACCACACATTTTCATTCATTTACCACAAGGTAATAATATTACCATTATTAGCTAACCTTAAAACAAAATCACCCATATAGAAAAGTCAATTATGAATTAAGTGAAACCCAAATTATTTAATTATACATATAAATTTACATATTAACCTTTTCAATGTAAATAGTAATAATAATATAATTATTATTACCTTTATGTTTTATGTGACCAAACACCCAGCTCCTACCAAAGTTATGTCGCGCCTAATGTAAAACATGTATCCCATAACTAACAGTGGACCCATATTTCTCGTATAACACATCATTTCATAGATATTCAGTTATTATGACCAAAATATAAAACAATAATACTAAAAAAGTAATCCTCACATGCGATATGACTAAATATAGAATGTGTAAAAATGTTATATCACACCTCGGGAAAACTGCACATCCCAAAAACAAACTATGTTATCTGATTTCTCATAAGACAAAGTGTTTTTGAGATATAAATTATTTTTAAAAAATATCACCCACATAATATAATATATTTCATATTTCATATTATTTCAGCACTAAGGCTCTATGGCCTATGTAATCCCACGCTTTCTTAGCCCCTAACTCAAAAAATATACAACAGAATATTCCAAGATTTTAACTTGGAATATAACATTAATAAAATCATTTAAATCATCTATATGTTATTTTTAAAGTCTAAATTCCAACAAAAAATATTCATAAATTGGTATCAATGAGAGTTTTTGTATTCTTAAAAAATATGATGTTAAAATTTCCCTCCAATATAGACATCTCATCCCTGAGAAATCTCATTAGAGGAATTTCTCAAAAAACTCAGGCCACTTTGCTCAAACATTAGACTCATTATCCAACGTCTCTTATTGGATTTGTCCATGCTACCACCGAATCTGGACAAGTGGTATCATTTTCCCTGGGTGGAAATTCTTACTCCAATATATAATCCACTCTGGACACTCCTCATAGGATAAATAAGGTTAAAAATCAATGCCCTCTCAATCTAAAAGATAATCAAGATCGAATATGTACATTAGAAGTCAAAAAAACATAGAACCAATATTGTATGCCTCGATAAAAATTATGATGGTCCAAACTGTAAAACACTATCCCCAATCATTTAGTTGTCTTAAGGGTACCACAAAACAAGGTTCAAGATTTCCCAACTCCCATAAATGTCAGTTCCCCAGCTGTTGAGTCACTATCCTTATTAGGCCCAATGAACTCCAACTTCCTCCTTCTACAATCGACCTGAGATCTCTATGTACTCTTTTTGGTGATAAGTCTCTTTCATATTAACTACACTCTCATGGAGTCTTCCTGAATTATGTTCATTCCAATAACCACTATCCCACCTACCTCTTCCCAATAGAGTGGTTATCGACATGGGCTCCCATAAAATGTCTCTAAAGGTAACATAAGAATAAATTCATAATACACTCCACAAAATACTAACATGAATGATCAAAGCATATCTTCCAATATGAATATTTTCCACTCAGTCTATCCATCGATCTTAAGATGGTCCACCGTGCTAAATATCAGTTGAGTCCCTAGGTATTTTTTGTTCCCATCCAAAAGAATGAGGTAATACATGATTATCTACACAAAACAATTCTTATGGTTAATCCATACTGTTATACGATCTCTTGTAAATTAATATTTTTTATCTCCTCCACTAAGTGAGTCCCTTAGTTATATTTCACCAATGGAATCATGGAATACCTCTCTCTCATATACTAGGGCTTCATGTCATTATTCAATGATTAATGAGATAAAGTTCATTTAGGGAAACATAACTCCACCAGTAATTCATGTATAAATAGAACTAGCTAATATAGAATAAATAGTAGTATTAAACAATGAATATGTTAAAAAGATGTGTTCAATATCAAACCTCATACAATATAATGTTCCTCATCACTATATATTGGATCTTGTTTTATTACATTCAATTGGCCAACTATAGCTCCCTGACCATATCAATAATTCACTCGATTCATCGTCATTAGGGATTAATACAAATACTATGGGGGTTCTTGACACTAGAATTTATTTATAATGTATCTATTTATTTGGAGACCTTTGGGAAAATACGTTGAATATTACGAGCCTTTCCACACTGGTGGAAGCCCATTGCTAATTTCCATAGGTTCTCTTAAAATTCCTCATTATCCCATAGTTGTATAACCTATCTCCAGTAGAGGGTACAGGAGAAGTAATTCATGGACCCAACTGTCTTCCCCACTTTTGATCCTGGTCCACCATTCTCTTCCTATTACCTGAAGAAAATCATATAGAATTAAGGAAAGACTCACGCCCTATCCCATCGTCAGACATAATTAAGCCTTATACCTCATCCTATTCTAACATCTTCTAAATGATCAGTGTATTATGAAGATCATTTGAGTATTTCATCAGGTAAAAGACTCTAACAAGTTGTTTAAGCTTTAGTCTGAGGCCAATTTCAAAAAAAATTATTATTATTTGACTTTTTTCCCTCTAACAATGGATAAACAATATCAAATGCCACAAAATACCTATATTATTAAAATACACTCATAGAACCTTTTTATAAATCCATGAAATTCATGGAACATTCTAACATAATCATGTATGGAGAGTAAGTCTCAATAAATAGCTCCTTGAAGGTCATCAAAGTAAGACCCTATCTTCTACTAGACTTAATCATTATTTTACCCCATCTTATGGCAGGGTCTTGTACCATGTAGTGATCCAAAATAACTCATCCTTCCTCAATAATTAAGACTTTATCGAATATACTTCCAAAGAAGTCCATCCAGTTAATTACATCCTATGGTCCTTGAGTACCCTATAATTTTGGAGAATGTTAAAGCTGAAAATCCCAATCATGGTCAGTCATAGTCCTCTGTGTGACTCATCCTTGTATGGAAACATTGAAAATGAGTCTCTGTTGAATAGACATTGTAGTTTATACCATTTATTCTGCTATAAGATAATGTTGGTGAGTATCCCATTATACTAAGGGTGGTGGAATAAGGATATCATGGGTTACCCCAGTTGGATGAGAAATTAGATGTCTCTGAGGTATCATATTAGCATAATGAATAAAATTAAGAACATAACAAGTCATAACTAGTATATGAGACCACATAAGGTTTTCCCTAGGAATCTACCATAATCCCAAGCTATACCCCTTATAATACTAACCTTGGTCTCCATTCCTACACATTATTCATAGTCATAATGAATATATATAATCACAACAATATAATAAATTCAAATAATTAATTCTTATAAGTATATATCACAATATAATGACAACACATATATATCACAAAACAAATTAAACTATCCTAAACAGATTGCTTGAATAATTACAGTTTTTTAAAGAACTATGAAACATAACAATAGAAATATATATTGCATATAAACCATAATTCCTAGTCATGATGCATGTACCTACTCAAAATCATGTTCCTAACTCGATGGGATTTTGATAAATTGTAATATAAAAACTTGAATTCTCATTTGGTGGTAACTTAGAGGTCTATTATACAGTGTTGGCCATGCACTGTTATAGTTACCCTACCAAACTCATGAATATCCTTTCATCTTCCTTCCCTATACCATCCCAAGGAAAATAGAAAAAAATTTAGTGAATCCTAATATTATAACACAATTTTATAAAATCAAAACATGAACCACTGTTTCTGATTCATAATTAAACATGACATAACTTGTGCCTTCTCTCACACAAGAAGATTTCGACTAGTAGTGAGGGAATAATCCGATAGTGGGGAGACTATACCATCTATATCATGTCATTTATCAAAATAATAATGATAAATAATAAATAAATGGATAAATAATCAATTCCCAAAATGAAGAAGTTTAATAAGTGACATAGATATAAAATTAGATCTAAAAGTGATAAGCATATCCATTATATAACTAAAATGTAAATAAAAGATAAGTATTTGAATAAATATCTATAAGGTAATACAATGTCTTTTGTGGTCACTCTATATCAATGCACCACTCCTCAACTGTCCATCATAGGTCCCTTTCCTTTCACTGAATCTATGCCCATGAAATCCACAAGTGCACTAAAATGCTCGAGTAGGGTATAAGTATAGGACTCAATAAGATACCATATATCAATCCTTACCATATGTTAATAATATATATATTTATATAATAGATAACATTGTGAAGCTTGTAAATTCTCCACAAACATATGTGTTTCAGGTCATTGTGTTCTTACCAAGCCTCCATGAACCCCAAACCCACCTACTTCTGCTCATTTCTTGTAAGGATTTCAAGATTTCATGTAACACCAATATGGTAACCCATCATACCCCACTCATTGGGTGGTTTTCATAGGAATCACAAACATTACTCCTTTATAAAATCCCACTCCACCATTTTGGTGGTCTTCACTTGAACGTCGTGTGTTTTATCAGGTCGATACCCGACACTATTAACCTTTAAATCACCCACAGCTCAAGTCCATAAGAATCCATGACTAGTATCATCTATTAAAAAACTATAATTTCTCCTACAAAGGGGTAAAGATGAAATTTTTTATGAATGATATGACTGTTTTAGGTTGGGTAAATTACCAATGACACATTCCCCTCTACATGGGTAGCCATGCCCACTATTAAAGATGTTAAACTACATAACTACCAACCTTATGGGTCCACTTATGAATCTCAGTTCCATATATAAAGACTAATTGATTTCCCCTATATAGGGGTATCCACAAAAAATTTAAGGATATTAGGACAACATTAGATTTAGTACCCCCTATACACCCAACCTCAAGGCTCCACCTTAGTATCTCAGTACCTGTGGCACAATTCCATAGGATATGCAACAAACAAACAAAATATGTTATAACAAGGAATGAAAAGGAAGATCAATATCATATATCGGATAATCCCACATAATCATGTAAGCCCACTACTACACACACCCCCATATGTTATTCAGAACCAAAATGGGTTAGTCCAACCTAAATGTCATGCCATGAAAAAATCATACATATAGGGCCCGTAATGGTTAATAAACTCCTACTTCCAAGTCATCAACATCAATGATAATAATAAACGACTCTGTGTGGTTCTAAAGATAGAGTTTAAACCTCAATAGTCAATAAAACCTCCATGAAGGTTTTATAATTTTAGTTGTTGACATTTCATCTCTTGAGGTTAATCAAAGGCTCAAAGAACCAAAAACATAAACTTTATTTAAAAAATATATAAAATATAACCAGCAATGATACTTTATCTCTCATGGATAATTTGTTAATTATCATTTTATGAAAACACCTAAATTCAAAAAATACACCACAAGAACAATTATAAAACCTTATTTGATAATTTTTATCTCTCAATTAATTTGAGAACACATGTCGTAATCCATATAATTATTATTTGATAAAACCATGAAAATTATTCTTCAACAATTTACATAAAATATCATTAGATTAAATCCAAAAAAATCATCCATTATGATTTCATTATTTTAATTTATTATAAAAATTATTCTTTAAATATATATTATTATCTTCAAAAACTTTCATAATTATAATTATATAATTATATTTTAATAAATAAAAAGACAAATAATTGGAATTAATTGGATTAAATAAATTCCTTATTTTCCTAAAAAAATAGATTCTAGTTTCTTCTCATTAAGACCAACCCAGCGACCCCAACGGTATACCAAATCTATCAAGTATTAAGGAAATTATCAAAGGGAGATGATTTTAATGATAACAGAAAAAATAATAAAATGACTAACTAGGGGGTGTGTAGGGTAAGATAGAGGTGTGAGGATGATGGATTATCAACTATATGATACACATAAAATGCCATTTTATATTATTATTATCTCATTTTAAATAACATCAATTAAGAAAATTTATTATTTTATTAATAATTTTACTTATTCACATGGAGTGCATGACTCCAACACCCTATTAGACTATACAATGCCTCCATGGCCCCCATTAAATTAATTTACCATTCATTAAATATATATGTATAAATTCATCCATTATATAGATATAAAAACATTGTATATATATGCACACCCGCATATATATATTTATAAAACTCCACACACACACACAGAGATATATATATATAATTTCAGACACATATATATACTCATTAGAAATATATACACAGTTGTATATATATATATATGCACTAACAAAGACACACAAACTTATATATATTTATATAACAAAAAATGTACAAGTTAAAGATATATGCATCCATATATACACCCCCACACGTATACTCATAAATATATGTATCCCATACATATTTATACACCATTACATTTTTCATACGCAAATAAAAATATTTTTCCCGAATTAATAAAAATAAAAATAAAAATAATTATTGTTATTATTAATATTAATGATCTAAAATCACTACCACAAATAACACATTAAACACAACATTCCTTTGAATCCCATAATAGTTAATAAATTAATATGAACCAAACATTTTCATTCATTTATCACGTGGTAATAATATCACTATTATTACATAACATTCAAATAATAAATTTACCCATGGAGAAACTTCTCTTATAAATTAAGTGGAAAATAATTATTTAATTACACATGTATATTTCCATTTAATCATTTCCAAATCAAATAAAACTAATTATATAATTATCATTATTGTTACGTGAGATATAACCAAACTCCTGACATGTACCAAAGATATGTCACACCAAGGGTAAAACCCACATCCTAGACCAAACAATGGTCTACAATTTTTCATACGACACATTATTTATAATATATTCAATTATTTTCAGAAAAATATATAAAAAAATATTAATAAGTAATCCTCACATGAGATATGACTAAATTCCCGAAACATACAAATGTTATATAACACCTAGTATAAATCCCACATCTCAGATCTATTGTTGATGTCAGATTTCTCATATGATTCACCATTTGGGAGATATTCAATTATTTTTGGGAAATTTTCATGCAAGTTTTATAATATATATATATATATTCATTCTATGTTGAGGCTTTGTACGCCCTGAAATTCCATGATATCCTGGTGCCTAACTCTTAAAATATTGTAAAGAATAATTCTAAGGTATTGGCTGGACTTTTATCCTTATGGAAAGACCATAAATGATATATTAATTTATTTTATTCAAAAAAATACTTTTTCACATAATAATTGTCATAATTTAATATCAACAAGGGTTATTAATGTAGATAAAAATATAGGATATTACCCCCACTATGTAATGTGATATTTTTTAATTTAAGATTAATGACCAAATAATTTAAAACTATAAACTGGAATTATATTTTGTAATATTATATTTTTTAATGTGGCTATATGGTGATAAAGGTTATTTACAGATATTATTTTTAAATTATAGAGATTATATTATTATGGAATATATAGTTCTGGGTATATGAATTTATTAGTTGAAAATTGTAATTAGTGAATAATTTTAAATTATTGTTTGAGGAAATTTTTTTCATATCCTTATGAGTTTTTGGTTTCAAACATGGTTTGGAAAACTTTGAATAATTTTACAGTTAGTAATTTATTAAAGGATCTATTTTTATATATGGTTTTTATTATTGAGGCTTTATAGATTAATGTTTTATTTAATCTTATGAAGGTTTACTCATTTTGATAATTATCTTACGTTTGGATAAACATTATGGTTTTGGTTAATGCCTAAAGTGATGAGGAATTTTCTTTTTTCTTTTTATGGAATTATGATATCTATTAGACATTGATTTTAGTGCCTTAAAAATGAGAAATTATTCTTCAATGCTCATCTCTTAGGGAAAATGTTGATATTGTTGTGGAAAAGGATTAAAGGATGAAATTATATATGTCTTATATGTATATTTACTTATGTTCATAGTCAAAATTGTAGGGGAATTCATAAAATATAGGAGAAGGATGATGATACAAAATGTTTATCCTATTACATTCATTTATGATGAATCTATTGTCTTTCTCACACCTATTCCGTTTATTGTTTTGTGGACCTTAAAAATATCATGATCATTCACTTCCTTATGATCAATCGTCTCAATAACAATCCACTATTGTCTATAATAACATTTTGATTGATAACTAATACGACATCCAACCCCAATCTTAAATGAATCATAAACTATTATTATTGAAATATAATCGTTATAACCAAATCGTTTAATTGGAAGGTATGAATTAGAATAAACACATTATGAAATATATATAATGGAAATACTAAATAAAATTACATATATTAATGATCAGGAAATAAGAATAAAAATTTTAGTATAATTTATTTATTTTTCAAAAATAAGTTTTCTTCAAAAAGGGTTATTTTCAATTTTATAAGAGAATATTATAATTAATTTTTTGAAAGATAATTTTTTATTCATAAAAACTATATCATTTTTGGATATTACTATCAATATTATCATGGGGGGAAATTTCAAAAAAAAATTGAGAAATTTTATTTTTCAATGAAGAGTGGAAAATACAGATTTTTAAAAAAATTGTATTTTCATTTCCAATACTTAAAGTCTAAAATTACATTTTGGATTTATTTTAAAATTTTAATGGATATTTTTTCATAATAAAAATTCAAATATCGTTTTTCAGATAATTTTATTCATGAATTTTTTATAAAATCAATTTTATTCATGAAAATGCATTTTTCAAAAAAAACACCATTTATCACATTATATTGGATTAATTTTTTTATTATATTCTTAAATTATGCTAATCAAATCTGGAATTTTTTTTTAACAATTTGGAATTAAGATGTCAGAATTTTTTAAATAATCCAATTTTATTTTTAGTCAATATGGTTAGTAATCATAGAAATTTTATTACCACGGTAAAGGTAAAATGAGTTAATCAAGTGTAAAAAGGGTGTAATAAGAACTAAAAAATAACCCTAAAATTTTCATAATTTTAATGTATGGGTGTATTTCATCTATAATCATAAAATTGATAATATATTACAATTTATTACATTGGTAAATAATTTTAGACTTTATAATATTTTAGGCAATGAAAACTAATAAATGACACTCTCTAGTTTTTATATATTTAAATTTTTGAAATATGGATAAAAATAAGGTATGTTCAGTTATAAATGGTTATTTAAAAGATAAATTATTTTTTGTCATGATAATTTTTATATTTTTAATTTATTGAATAATTACCATAACTTCTTATGCAACACTAACACAATATTTATTCAATAAATAAAAACATTAAATAAATGATTTAAAAAATATTAAAAGCAGAAAATTTTATGTGAGTTATAGTTTAGAGAAATATAAACTTATAGGAATTTCATAGTTGATTATATTCAAGTTCCTTTCCTTTCATGATGTTTTCACATTCAATTTAAATGACTTGGTTCAAAACCCAATTTAATAATAATTTATGTCAAATAATATTTCCTTAAATTATGTAGAGGTCCTAAAAATATTAAATGTGAAAAATTAGGATGATAAATTATAAAAATGCCATTAATTTGATATATATGATCCAATTTACACCTTACAATTAATATTATTACCCCTTAATGTTGAAAAATTCACTTTCATAGTTAAGGTTAAAATATCTTAACTAAGGCACTAAACCAAATGATAATAATTAAAATGACATATAAAACAATATAAATTTTATTTCATTAATGTTTTATTAAAATATATTCCTTATATTCAATAATTTTCTATTTTGGAACCATTTTACATGAGCTAGATGCATATTATATTTTAATATTTCATTTAATTCTCAAATTAATTTTAATGATAATTTATAATAAAAAATATTTCAATAAATTATTTTAAATCCATAATAAAATTAACATCATCCAAATGAATTTTATAATTTTGAATATATCAACTATGTTCCATTTATGCTTCATCAATTCCTTTGTATTAGCATTATTGACTCTTTAAGTGAAAAAAAACTATGTTATCATAGTAATTGTCCAAAGGTTTTAGAGGGGGTTATAATCAAAATATAATGGTGAAAAATAACCTGAATATGTAAAATTATTATATCATAAAAATATTTATACTAATAATTATATTATATTTTAATAATATCAATTTTGACACATTTTCCTTAAAATTTAATTTATTTTAATATATTATTCTATGTAGCTCCATGAGTGCCCCTCCCCTCACTTATAAAATGGTATCTCCTCTTCTCTTTTCTACACAGATTAAAATCATTTTTTCAGTCAAGATCTACCAAAAAAATAATTATATTCCTAATAATTTTATATTAGTCATATTGTGTTCATAATTTTATCCTTGCAGTACATAAGGTTAATTAAAATTATGGTGTCAAAAGAAGAGGTATAAATTTAATCTGAATGTATTAGTTTTATTTCTTCTCATAACCCATTCAAACATTGTTAAAAAAATATGAAATAATAAAAAACATATTAATTATAATAATATGTTATTGTTTTATTTTAATAACCTATATTCATATCATCTTCCTCCAAATTGAATATAAAAACAACGTTCTTGTGTACGATAGACTACCGCCTCAATAACCAATGTAATTCATTTTCCGTCACCAACATCCATGAATATTTATAATGAAAACTTTAATGTATATATATATATATTATATTCATTCCATATTTATCATTATATATAATTTATATATCATATATTTCCATTCCATTCCATTCACTAAAAGATGATAACCTCCTTTATAGGAACTCGTGAACTACATCCTCACTGAAGTGATGTGACTCATTTTTCATCACCACATCACATAGATGATATATATGTGTGTGTTTGTGTGTGTGTGTGTGTGTATTTAAATAAAAAATATAGTTTTCATAGATATTATTATAATTCATGGAATCTAAATTAATAGTTCTATTCTTTGAATCATGTCCATTAAAAAATGGAAATGTTGCTCATTTGTATATATGATCTACCATCTACATGATTTTAACATAGTTAATTTTTCATTACCATATATCATAGGAAATTTTAGTATTTAATTGCAATATAAATAAGATATTTTTTTAATTATTAGTATTATCAATATTATGTAATAATGACCCCATTGAATATATTCAACCTACAAAAATAATTTTAGACATATCATCCAAATATCATGAAAAAATTTGATGTGAGGTTAATTGATTTAGTTATTTATTATAAAATTGAAATAAAAAAATAATAAACTAGAAAAATATTCCTAGTAAATTAAAAATTTAACATAAAATTATTACGCTAGAAGATAAATAATTTATGGGAGGAGTTTTACTCAAGAAAAAATACATTCTTTTAAAAAACCCAACTCAAAGATTCCATTATAACACTTTCTATTGAATACAATATTTTAAAATATGTTTTTTATAATTATTTATATAAAAATAAAATAATTATATTTTATATTTTATGTCTCTTTTTAATTTCATAAAATACTTTTCATAAAGTGTATTTTAATGCAATTTTTTGACATTCTTTGAAAGAAAGAAAAGAGTAATGTTAAATTTTAATGTATACAGCATCAACGAAATTTCCTACTACCACAACCATTCATTGAAGTTTGTTTTAATTTACAATGTTCCATGATTTTTTCAAATAAAAACTATTTGTTTTGGATATTTTTTTTTTGAAAATCTTTATTAACGGAAATGGAATTTATATATCTATGAAATGTTATTCACATGAGTTTCAAAGTGTATTCAAGGGTTTGTGAAAAATGATGAAAACATAAAAAATTATTATTCATGATATGGTAAATGAGAATTATATATGAATATGGGTATGAATAATATTGATTATGCATTGGGTAATCCAAATTGAGATTATACAATGAGTGAACCTGATATATCATTTATGATGGGAGAGCCCAGATTGTGCTCTATTGAATTGGGTAATGTTTAATATCATTATAGTTAGGAATGATGGAGTTAACAAGTGATGTTTCTATTATGGGTTTAACTAGTTTCCAATAATTTCTAACACAATTCATGAATATAATTCTCTATATTTATTTAAAGTGTTTTTATTTTCATTTTATGGTCATCAAAAGGATCACTTTGAATAAAATTCGTTGGTTTTTTCAATGGAAATGATTTTTTTTCTTTGTCATAATGAATAATGTGATAAAGGTATATATTTTATAGGTTTGAATTTTTTTCAATACACTAATAGATATCATCCTTTTATGGCCCTTAAAATGATTTATGTGCTCATCCTATTTCATAAAAAAATCACATTGTTTAAGAATGTGTAAGAAAACAGAAGAAGTCATGTTGAATGTCATGAATATTTTTCATAAAAATAAAATGTTCATATTTTAAAAAGATTTATATTGTTGGGAAATTGGATATAGAGAAGAAGTAACCACTTTTTAGAGAATCTTATTCAACCAATCATCATTATTTATCTAGGTTGATTAATATCATTGATATTTAATAAAATTTTGTTATGTAACAACTGATTCCATCAAATTTAGAATTTTAATGAATATTGTGTTACCTAATACCTTCGTTTTTATTTTTTATCCTTTATTTGAAGGATATATTCCATTATTAACATCTTTATGAGTAAAACATATATATAATAGAACTATATATATATATATGTAATTTTGGAAATTTAAATTTTAAATCCTATCTTTAAGCTACATCCCACTTCTTATACTTAAAATTGATTCCTTTAATCAATTATAAGTGAATCTCTACCATAGATATTAAAAAGGTAATTAATAGTCATCTCCTAAACCAACAAACCATCTTCAGAATTCCAATTCATGAAAAAATTTCAAACTCTAAAGATTTTAAAGTTATGACATGGAAGTATATTACATTATATTAGGCAATTTTTTAATTATTCAACAATATGTTCCATTGAGGAATGATAGAGTTCATTATGAAGTGATCTTGATTTATTTTTTTAAATAGATATCACATAACATTCACAAACATTATTACTTATTCATGATCTAAATTTCTGGATTAATTCCCATTAATCATGTCATGAACTTTGTATGGTAATGTGATAATCTCCATGACTAGTTATATTGTTAAATTTATTTTATGGTATACCATATACAATAATACATGGATAGTCGCATTATCAATCACATTTTATGATTAATAATGAAAATTGTTTTACATATTATCCAAGACACTTGTATTTCATGAATTTATTTTTTATATGGGGACATTGCTAATTTTAGACTATTTTGGATCAGTATTAAACTTACATAACATACAAAAATGAAACCATACATGTGGGCCTTCTCATTTTCCCATAATTCAAATCCACCCTTAGGTATTGTAGTATAGGTCAATGCTTTTCCATATTTCATCATTCAATAAAATCCATATATATGAAAAACCAGGTCTTTATGAATTTTTTATTTATCTCATCATCCTGATAAAAAATTATGTGTTACAATTCATCTCAACACATTTCTTGATTTCATAATTCTAGAAATTATTATGCATCATCCAAATATATTAAATATCACTTGTTAAAAATTGCTTATCATCCTATAAATGAATTTTTTTACAATAATATGTCAAATAATTTTCCTATTCTATAACATTGAAATCATATTTGGTATATAGGGAAAATATCTAACATGTATAGGGACCTTGTGAAATTCCTGGTAATATGAATTTTACTCCTCGTATTATCTTTATACTTGAATCATTATTTGATCATGAAACTGAAAACCTTTAAGATTTATCTCTTTCAATCTCAAAATATTTGAAAATATCATAAAACCAACCCACATTTTTATAATAGAATTTGGAGTATATCTTAAATATATTTACTTTTAAAAGAACTCATGAATAACCAAAAAATTAATTATAGAAAAACTTCTAGTTCAGTAATTATATAGAAACTCTTCACTTTACTAACATATTTACGTTGATTACAAAATCCATTTATTTACAACATAAACAACTTATATCTTCCAGAACATCCTTACCTCATGAATTTACTTGTGATTAATAATTAATTCAACAAATTGTTTATTAAAATACTTCTCATAACTTCATTGAAAAATTAATCATATATCAACCTTCATTTACTACCAACAAATCAATCATAATAATCTTATTTATAAAAAAATATTCTTCCTCAATATTGTTATATTTCTTATAGGCTCCTTATTCTCTCATAAACCCTAGTTTCCATGGTTTTCAATTATAGGGTTTGAGATACAGTAATATTGGGACTTTACATGATTGGAGATTGTAGATGCCATATTAATCCTTATCATGGCTTCCATCATCAGAGGTGACTTGATCGCATTGATTGATTTATGTGTTTTTTCTTTGTAATTACATTTATTATATCATTTGATTCTTTATTTTTCTATATTTATTATCTGAAATCCATCCTATTTTTGATACCATTTATTGGATTCTAAAATGTTCTCAACAATTTATATATATTTCATAAAGGGGTTTCTATGAGTTTATAGTGTTAATTTTGAACAAAAATGATTATAAATACAATTTGTTGTGTAAATTTTTGATATTATCATTTCAAATTAATTTGATGATAATGATGTGTTTGGACACATATTTTACCCTTACAAACGAAAATCATGTCTTCAAGGGGTTATTTTCTTTCATAGTGGTAAATTTATTTTTAAAATAATTAGGATAGGAAATTCGTATTTTCATAGAATTATTATCAATTTAAAATTGGGTGTTTTTTTAAATCATTTTGTGTTTTGGGATCAGTTTCATATTATTTGAAATTTTATGTGACTTAGTTTATTCTTTTTTAAAGGTGGAAATAATTTTGTAGTTTTCAAAGGAAATTTTGTAACTTGGTTTTGAATTTTTGATTATAAGTTCCAATTACACCATATAAAAAGGAAATTTATAGATAATATTAACACCCATTTTTATTCATTTTCTATAATTTTCTGTAAAACATGTTCCATATATAGGATGAATTGAATTTTATTTGATGATTGTATAATATTGAAAGGGGGTGACTCCTGGAAGTGTTTCAAATGTTATTTGAGTGATTATTTTTGATTTATTATTGATATAAATATCAATAATTTGTTTTTTTTGTTTCATAACCTATTATTGGGTTACGTAATGGGATAAATAGGTAGCTAAGTGAGAGATACAGATTCATGAAATTAAATGATGGATTAATATAATTGTCTATTTTGATAATGTAGTTCATTCCCTTTGATGGGAGGTTCACTTAATGATGATGGTGAAAGAAATTACATATTTTATTAACATTAAGAATAAATCATAAGATGGAAGTTGGTTCCAAATGAGTGGGTCCATGATAATATTACATTATGAAAATTCCAGTTTCCCATGTTGAAACAATTTTAGTCTAAGCACCTTATTTTATAATGTTTTTATATTATTTTTTGATATTATTTTTTCATCATGTTAACTTAATTTCACTATTATTTCCATGTTAATAGCTTTATTATTCTTATATTTTGTTATGGTAATGATTTATGTATCTCATTTAACATTTTTTGGTTTAGTTTTATATCAAATAGTTTTTAATAAATTAGGTTTTCTTATAAAGGTTTTGTAAAGGTGAAATAATTTTCATTATTTCGCTAAACATGGAATTCCACATTTCAATATTCTAAAAGTATTTTATTTAAATAATGTGATTCAACTTATGAATAATAATAAGGGGTATTAATAGAATGGTTTTGAAGGAATATAAATTTACTTGTTTTATTTAATCATTATTACATGACATCCTACTTTCTATATATGGTCCAAACTAGCATTTATTAAATTTATTATAAAATAAATTTCATAGAATATGTAGTTAAATTATATATTTAATGTTAATATCATGGCCTATATATAAATATTTGTTTTTATAGATCTTATATTTAATATAGGAGGCCACATTTTGATCTTGTATTTTATGATGCTCGTGTTGGTACATTGGTTGATGAATTGGAATTGGGTGGTGACTGTAGGTCTTATGGAGATCATTTTATAGTTATTCAAGCTTTTGGTTTATATTATGAAAAAATTAATTATTTAAATCAAACAACTATTTTATTTTTATTTTAGCCTCCCATGTTACTATACTAGTTATTTTTTCTTGATAATACAATATATTTTAAAGGGAGTTTTGTTGTATATGTTTTTTATTAAATATTAAATTGGTTTTATTATTCAAAACATTTTGCTTTCTTCAAGGATGTCTAAATTATAGTCACACTATATAAAAATTTTGGTAACGGATCACTACATATACATTGTTCATTTACTAATAAATCATTCCCAAATTTTTATTTTTGATTCTTTGGTGTATATTTATAAATCACGGCGATTCCAAACAAGTTTGAGGCATTGAGAATGTGTGGTTTGGGTGACATGGTTGGTTGAATCTGGATGGTTCATTAAAATTTTTTTTTGAGAACCCGGTTTTTATTTTTTAGAGTTAATATATTTACTGAAATAAAACTAATGAAACTCATGAATTAGGCTTGAAGTAGGTCCCTAATTACCACCTTTCATGAGAATACATGAGTTACCATCTGTAGTCTGGATATAAGTCTTGAATTTGGATTATATTTTTAATTATTTTCTATATGATTGGATCATAAACAATAATATTTTGATCCTAATTGGATTCTGATAATTTATTTTTCATTTTATTTCAGTAATGGTGTTAGAATTGGAGAAAAAGCAAATTAATACTTTTTTCTCACACTATCTTGAAAACCATAATGATAAAATGAACATGGTCATGAAAATATTAGAAATATGATTTCACTATTGGAGGGTAGTATTCCAAACTATGTGGTTAAACCATTAGCATTACTATATCCCTCTTAAATTTTTTGTTTAACATTACTTAATTTTCAAAGATATTCTATTAGTGTTTATAAATTATTTATGAAAAATTAATCTGAATTTTTATTGTGAGTTGATGTTATAAGGTTATGTATGATATTTCATATCATGTTGTTTGTTTTTATGTTAGAATATTTAATTTTATAAGAAAAATAGTGTTTCATGAAATGTATTACGTTTAAAATAAATTTTTGTGTTTTATTTGTAGAAATATTTCAATGCTCAAGTAGTGTTTTTTAAAGTAGTTTATTTTATAGTAAAAATAAATATTTTTTAAAATAATGGATACTTTTTAATTTTATAGTTTGTTTATAATTTTCATAAAAAATATTGGAGTTTTAATAACCAATGTACATATTTTGAATTATCTAATATGGAATTTGGAATTCCAACGTATGGTAGAATTTTTAAAAGGATGTTCTCTAGTTTTGGAAATAATGTTGAATGTTTTCAAAGGGACCATAAAATTATAAAATGTGATTTTATATTTGAACCATTGTTTTATATTTTGATTTTGTGATTAATGCATGATGTTTGTATTGATTGGGTTTATGTCCCATGTTAATTAAAATATGACTTCTATAAAGGACTCAATTAAACATATAAATTATCTATAAATTTATGATTCTAAGAATGATTCTTACCTTAATTTTGTTATTACCATTTTGGTTATTAGCTCAACCATAACTTAGAATCAAGTCATGGACTTGGATTTTTCTCTACCCTTAGACCCCATCCCATAATTGTTTAATCAATCCCCATATACAGTTCACAATGATCATGGTTTTATTGATGAAAAGGGGTGTTTATAGAGGATGAAGAGAATATTAAATTCTAGAGAAACTCTTGAAGTGATGAAAGTGAAAGTGATTATAGGATTGATTGAAGTACATGTCCTACTGTATTGTGAATATGTTTTCCTATCTCAGTTGAATAATACCATTATGAAGAAAATTATTTAATATAATAATAATTATTCAGAATTATCCTCAAATTCTTTAGGTAGACAATGAAATTTAATTTTGGAGTATCCATCAGGGTGATCGAATGGTGGATGACTATTCTGATGGATATAGACACATGACTTTTACGTATATTATTACAAGATTTCTTACATAAATCCACTAATTAAAACTTATAGATCCTGAGTCCTAGTATATATATAATACTAGGTTCATAATATATTGAAAGGAACTAGGATACAGAATAATTATATTATTATCCATAGTGAGGTCCTAAAACTGCATGGGATAACCGAGGGAATACATAAAATAAATGGGTGAGATAAAAATCATAGCAAGGGAATAAAAATGATAACAAATAGTAACATGTGAGTTGAATGTATAACATGATATCATAAAATATAATGTACATGAGTAATGAAATGGGGGGATACCATAAAGAGTAGGATAAGATCATGGAAACATGGGAAATGTGGAAAAGACATAAAAAGTGACATAAAAAAACTCACGAATAACTACCCAAGAAATTTCAAAAGGTGGAGAGAGTCTGATAATATATTTGGTTTATTCCTAATCACATTCACAACATCTCATGAGACTAAAACATTACCCAAATCATTATAGAGATATATAATTCCAAGTCCACCCATTAAATTCATTACATGTGCATTCATATACATGACATATATTGATATAAATCACATGTCATAGACATAATAATAACCCATGTAAATAAACGGGTTTCATAATATTGTCTCATAACAAAATCAAAAGATATTTCTTAAAGAATACATCTATGAAATTATCATAAGGATTGTATCATAAAAAGTAAAATGTGCAAGTAATATATGTAAGTTGCATATATATTGAATTTATAAGCAATCCATGTCCATAAAGTGATATAGATAATGTGATTAATAGAGATAGAATGTGTCTATAACCTGAATAAAATCGAGGTATAGATAGATCACTTACCCTGAGCAAGATTAACCATTTTAATTATTTATATCCATAAATAATAAAATTAAGTTAATTATTTACATTAATAACAAAAATTTGGTTAATATTACTCTTTTTATTTTATTCATTACCATGTCAAATTTAATTACATAAACACTTATCTACTTGTCGGATGTTTTGAAGATGTCTGACTTGTATGTTCAAACTCACTTTGGTATATTGACTAAGGTCAAATAGATTATTAATTAATCACATAAAGAATGATAATAATGAAATAATTAATATTTTATATATAAATTATACATTCCAAACAAAAAATGATATTTGGTTATGGAAAATAAACTATGTTATAATCATGGAGACAATACATCGTATGAACGCATGAGAAACGTTTCAATTTTCTAAATATCATGATGGAAATATGGTAGATTTTATTTTATTTTTCCAGGATGATAATTATATTCTTAATATAATAATATTTATTTAAATACCCTTTCATATACCATCAATGTCATGTGGTAATAAATAAGAATCACATCACTTTGTGAGGTGGTAGTATGTTGCACACATGAAGGACATTTCCATTTATTCAGTAGATGGTAAGGTAATAATGTATATCATATTTTTTATTTAAATAATGAATAATATTTAATGGAGATAATATATAAACAAAAAATTTATCCTTATCACCTATCATTTAACGTGTATGTGAAAAATGAATCAGAATGCTTTTTGAGGGGGTCGTTAGCCGTACATATGACTGACGTTGTCATATTCCCAATAGAATGGAATTTAACAAGTAATATGTGATATTAAAATTTTAGAAGTCTATTTATATAGTAAATATAGTATATAAACATTAAATACTTCATTATATCCATGAATGAGATGTTATTATGGAAAATAAATTATGTTGGTTCATGAGGCGGTAGTCCACTATATACCAAATCAATGGTTTCATTCCCCATTTGAGTGTAGGGGATATGATTATAGTTCATTACCATTACATTAAAATATATCTATATATTTAAGATTCATAAACCATTATATGTATATATTTTAATAATAATTTAAGCAGTTTTAATTAGAAATAAAATAAAAAACTAGATTAAAAAAGTTACCTCTTCTTTGTATCACCACATAAGGATTATACCAAATGTCTTCCTAGATTTTATTTTTATAAAAAAAACTTTATTGGGTATGGGTATGGAATTAATTAACTGTATTTGGTTTGTATTTATTGATAAAATTCTTTTTTGAAGTGTAAATTGGAGAGGATATGGGGGTGTCCTTTGATAAGTTTGGCAGAGAACACACATTGAATTTTTGAAAAAAAAGAATTACACTCCCATTTTTTGCATGTCAAAATGATAAAAAAGGACCATATTCTATTCATATAAGTTATATGGTCTACATATGGTTATAAAATACAAATTATACATTATTTGGGAATCTTTTAACCATTATAATTTTATTTTTTTCACCTACTAATCCTATTTTAACCTTTATAATGGTATTTAATTTTTACATTTTAAATATTCATTATAGTAAAAACATGAGTAAAATTATTTTATAAAATAAATTATCATGATACAATATATGGAATACACAATTCCAAATTCAAATCATATAATTTTCAGAATTTAATTTAAAATTACACCCTCAGACGTGTCGAAAAAACGGGTTTTCAAGAAATGCATACATTAGTAATAAGATGACCATCTAATAACTATATGTAAGGAATTAATAATTAATTAAATTTCATTTAAAATTTAAAGATATGAAATATACACTACTCATTTAAATCACTCCTCATTAAGTGTTATTTTAATTTGTTAAAATTGAAAATCATTAAAGACATTAAATTAGTTTTCTGGAAAAAAAATCACATTTAAGACTAAGAATAATCTTAGACTAAAGTCAATTATAAAGATGATTAAAATGTAATAAATTGGATTTAATAAAATTTAACAATATTTATTTTAATTTTAAATTAAATTAAAATAATAATGAAAGATAATTTATCAAAAATAAATAACAATTATATAATAATCAACCATTTTCATTATTCACTAAAAAATTAATATTTTTGGAAAATCCAAAAAATACACCATAAATTAATTAGAAATTGTGATCTAAAAAATTATATGAATTTTATAAAATAAAATTTCTATAATGACCAAAAATTGATTATAAAATTCTCTCACAAAAATAAATAAAAGTCACTTTAGAAATAAAAGTTCTTATTCATAAATGAGTTCCCATTTCCTAATAATTTATAAGTACATTCATATTGGGTATTAATTTAATATAAATATCATAATATAGTTAATACTATTAATACTGTAAAATTTAATGTCTACTTTATAATGGTCTAATTTAAATAATATTGGTTTTTTTGGGTTTAGTGTTGCATGTTACATATGGTATCGAACATAGTTTTCAATTTTTTTAAACTTAAATTGTTATATTCTTCCCCCAAAAAAATTTCATCCTTAAATTTTATATTTCAATATTAGGTTATTATAGGGGAGGGTACTCATGTTTTATTTCCACTTATGATTCTCATGATTCTTGTTAGGACCAATAGGGGCCTATATACCCTGAGAGGGGGGTGAATTAGGGTATGGATATTATTTTTCAAAGTTCTTCCTACCCCACTGGATCTTGAAATCTTTATTATAAGGGTCACTTTGTTTGAACTTGTGTATTTATTATGAACACTTATTTTCTTCCTTATCGGATGATGATTCTTTAAATGCAATGCATGGAAGTAAGCAGGAAGATACATATATTTTTACTTGGTTCACCCTCACTGGGCTACGTGCAAGGAGCATGCGCCGACAAGTTGTCAGTCGTACCAAATTCCACTATTTTTCACTATATGTGGATACAAAGGTTCTGGAACATTTACTTGGTCCCATGACCACTGCCTTTATAAGGTTTAGGGTCAGCTCACTGCTTTCCCAAGGGTCACTCCCTATTTCTCTCTCTGGATCACTGCCGGTGGAGAGGATCACCTTATTCCTCTTCCTTTTCTCATTGCTTCGGAAAAGGATCCATTCACAGTTTATAGACCTATAGGTATCTTCTTTATCTCTAATGAATACATCCTTTGTTTTGTGTGGATGCTCTGTTGAAGTCCAACTTTCACCCATAGATGAATCTCTCTTTGCACCGAAGTTATCAGGAAAACGTCCAGCTTCCACGTAGCCCGAAAACACTATTGGGGAATCAACCTTACTTAGCGTGTAGGTATAACCCGGTGTGCAAGTATCGGTGCACAAGTTACAACTGGCACGCAGGTCTGTCTGTACCACCTACGTGTCACAATCTTATGCAACTCCAAACCTGCACGACTCAATCCCTTTTACACCCAAGACAGTATTGGTGTGAAACTACCAACTAGCGCACAACTTCAAATACTGGTGCGCAAGTCCACCTGCGCGACCACACTCCACTTGCGCGACCACCACATCAGCGTGCCAAGAGCTCTTATTTTTTTAAGTGTTGAAATGCATTAAAAATGAGGAGGGGTGGTCCTGTATTTATAGGCGTTTGAACAACCTACGCGATGACGTGCAAGTCTCCCCTCGACATGGAAGTTTCGGTGTGAAAGTCTTTTGTCCCCCTAGACACTTTCATGACCAACTTAAAAACATGGGCGCCCCTTCTTCCATTGCCATATTTTGATGATCTGACCACAAAGGAAAAATGGCACGCAAGTTTCCAATCCTTCTAGTCATCGGTGCGCATGTCTCTTCACGGTGTGCAAGTCACTTACACGACCAACCCAATACTTGCACAACCCACTTTCCTTTACCATATTTTGACCTTATGATCATGAAAAACATTGGGCGTGCAAGTTTCCTCTCCATCAAGTAAATGGAATGCAAGTTTCCTTTACCATATTTTGACCTTCTGATCTTGTAAAACGGTGCCACCTTGTATCTATTCTTTTTGTAAAGCCTCCAGATCATCCCTTACTTTGTTGACGTTGTTGAATCAAACATGGATCGTTGACCATATCTCCTGAACTCAACATTCCACCATGAAATCCCCTTTGTCAACAAATTTTTATGTCATTGTTTTGCTTCGTCAACAATCACCACACATATGTCCACTTTTTCAACAAACACAATCACCTAAAAAATGTTTCAATGATACCTTGAGGGATTTTTTCCCAACATTTCCTCCTCAAACATGTGGTTTCACAAAAAAACACATTTTCCATATGGGGTGTATTGTTTCATATTACATTGTCTATGTGATATAATATCTTCACCAATCACACCTTGTATGAAATGTCTTTCTACAGTGGTACCACTGATGGATTTAGTACATGTGAGGGGTCTTGTATATACTTCATCAATTGGGATACATGGAACAGATTATGTAATTAATATAGTTTAGGAAGAAGTTGTAGTCGATATGCCACCACTATGATGTAGTCATGGATAACAAAGGGACAATGTTTCTAGTTATAATAGTCCCATTATTCCAAAACCTCATTAATTTCAGGCATGGTGATATATTATGGAAGACCTCATATATGACCTCAAACCCTAAGTCTCATTGATGATTATCTATATAGACTTTTCTATCGACTTTGTGCAGTTTTCATTGGATATAAAATGGATTGAAAATTCTATGGAATATCTTGGATAGTATGAGTTTCCATGAGGTTCTTCTCTCAACCTTTATCTAAACATGTCAGAGTTCAATATAAATTGCCATATAAAGACACATAAGGTTCTATTTTAATTTAAGAATTGAATATATTGATATATGATGACTCTTATAGGGTTAATGGATTCTAATAATATCCTCATAACTCAATTTGATAAGATCTTTGAATATCCTCTATATTTTGGGTGGTTATCAGATAGACCATCTATATATGAATGATATATAGTTGTGAAGCTGAGTACAATATCCAATTATTGCTCAAAGATTCTTCACAACATTGAGGTAAACCTCATATCTCAATTAGATGCAATAAAGAGAGAAACTCCATGAAATAATAAAAAATATATTATATATATCTCAGTGAGTTAATAAAAATTGAAATATTCCCTGATAGAAATGAAATGTTCCAATTTCATCAGGCGATCAACTACCACTAATATTAAGTAAATTCCTTTATATGTCTTGGGTAGTCCTATGATGAAATGTATGGTTAATTTTACCCATTTTTATACTGGTATGGGAAAGTTTTTGTATCATAACCCTAGAATTATATCATTAAAAATTTTATTTTTGGTAGACCATGCACTGAGATAAAAATTCCATAATATACCTCTTAATGTTTTCCCAGTATAAGTATTTATTAAAATATCTATAGATATTTGTGATTCTTAAATGAATATAAAATGATGATCTATGTGGATCATTCATAATCTGTTACTTCTGTATGGGTTTTGATGGGGCACATATCCAGGCTCCAAATATTATAATCATGTCTTCAAAAAAATTTAACTCTAGAATATTCACCTCCTTTTTCTATAGCAAATCATCCTATTTTAGGGACTCATTGATCCTCTCAATAATTGATGGTTGAGAATTTATTTTGGAAATTTTGGCTGAGGATTCATTTATTTCCCCATATCTATCATTTTCATGTCTAAGAAGAATGCATCCTTCTCAATTATAATCATTGATTAAATTTTTAGACCCTTTCAATATATAAAATCTACAAAAAAATTTATTCCCAGTATCGTAATGGATTGATCAATCAAATTCCTTGATCAGCTCTAACCAGATTTGTTGGCACATGTTATAATCCTTATGCATGAATATAGATTTGTGGCTCTAGTGATCTGTATATATTTTAAATTTCTCCCAATAGAGATAATGTTTCCAGATATTCAATGTAAATATCACTATAGACTACTCTAGATCATATTGTTGATAGTTACTTTGATTAACATTAAAATAAATTGAGGTGTAGGATATTAATTTATCATTATTCATTAGTACAGAACCGAAACCCATATTTCATGCATCACTCTATACCATATAAATTGCTTAAATTATAGATAGAATTACTACAGGGGGAGTGAAAACCCTAATTCTTACTCATTAAACCTCTCTTCACATTCACTAGTCTAGATGAGATTTACTACGTTATGAGTTAACTTGGTTAGTGGGTTTAAAAATAACAAGATTTTCCTCACAAATTGTCTATAAAACCCATCTAGTGTATGGAAACTAAGAATCACAATTAAAAATGTTTTTCTGGGCCACTTCTCAATCAAAATTTTCATATAAGGGTTGACATATATCAATTTTATTCTGAAAATGTACCCCAAGAATGATATTCACTCATCTGGAACTGAAATTTACTATATATTTCAAAAAAACTATCATTTTTCAAGGAATTTAGTGTAATTTTATACGCTTGGGATGAAATAATTTACCCATTTTCTATATTCAGGGATAAATCAACCTCCATACATTGATATGAATCTTTAATAGTTAAATTGTACTTGTGTGTTTTGAAAAAATTAATTGAACAAGAATAAAAATGTATATAAACTATTCTTGAATGAAGAACTAGCATAAATATCACCAATTCATTACCAGTATCCACTTCTATATTTGTGATTTTATAGTCTCTCCCATTCTCTCTATCCCTCGAAGGTTATGCTCATTTTTTTATCAATAATAATTTTCTAAGTGCATTGGTCTTTATAGTGCCCTTATAATAGGGAGTTGAAACATTCCACAATAGGCTAAATGTTGGTTGGATCATTCATTTCATTCATTACATATATCTTTTTCACATATCAACAATCATTTTATATGTTCCCTACCTTCTCTCACCTAAGTAACTTCTTGGCCCCCTTTAGAAAATTTATAGGATGCTTCTTCCCAAACTTTTTACAAGTAGTATTTTGGACTTCCATTCCACTATTATATTTTTCCATTATACGACCAAAGTTAAACTCTATTGTGTACGTATTTTCTCCAAGAAAACGTAGATATATAATGATTTATATTTTTAATTAGATATATCATTTCAATATGTACTCATAGATATCAAATTCTACTATTGGAAAATCATTTCACAAGTAGAGATTTCACACACCAAAAAATAGTTCAAATTTACTTTTAGGGGATATGGTGAATTCAGAGGCATATCAAGAATGTATTTTGATATTTTATTTGTATTCCCTAATGTATTATTCAATATCATTAACTATGATGATGAAATACCTTTCCAATTTATGTTGGAAATTGTGAGATATTTTTTTTGAAAATATTTTCTAGATTTCCTTACACTCTATCTCTTTGATCTTTTCCACAATGATCATATTTTTTATGAACGTTCACCATCGATTGGATTATCCCTCTGTATGAAACAAATCTAGTTCAATACTATCCTTCTTAGAGAATTTAAATATTGATAAGATATTTCTAATGGCATGTATTCATTGCTCTATATTTAAAGGATTGAATGATCAATTAAATATGGGAGGCCTTTTTCATATAATCGTTTCAATTGTAACTTGCTCTTTCCAAGTGTGATTCAATAATTCCTCATGATTCATGTTTTGGTACAAAAAATGAGTTAGTTTAGATTTTATTTTCATTAATTTCATGAATCCTTCATCCATTTGGTTGGGAATCTCATTTGGTCAGTCCTCACATTTCCCCTAACAATGGATTTTGAGATGGGTTTTCCTATTTGTTGTGATTTGATTAAAAGAAAATGAGAATTGGGTATGGTTAGTTTTAATCTATTAAAAACATACATGGGAAAATATAAACATTAAAGGTATAACTAAAAAATTAAATATATTCTAGAACTTATAAATTTTTAAGTTTCAACCTATGTTATCCATGATCTATTTCTGAATTTAAAATCAAATGGAAATTTTTCACCTTCATAATATTTCATAATGTGTTTTTAAATGTCTTAGATATAACCTCTAGTAGAGTTAAACTAGGTTTTTTGTAAGGATCGTTGTTGCATTCCATGTAACACTCGAGTCAATCCCAAGATGCCTTTTTCAGAGTTATTACCCCTAGGCACATCTATTCTAGAACCATGTGCACTTGTAGTGTCCAGATAGGAATTTAATTTCTTAAAAACTAATCCATATATACTTCACCCAGATTTTGGGAGATGTTTCTATATTTACTCTCATCCTTAGACATATCCATTTGGTTCTTAGTAAAATTTTGTATTCCTGATTTCTAAAGGATAACAAAACCTTTTAGCTGATAGCAACTATATTGACCCATTACTTTTATAAACAATTTCACATGATTTTTAACATAAAAATTATTTAATTACAACCCACAGACCAAAATCCCTTGTATATTTGGATGAATTGTTTCATAATACATCAAAGAGAACTATAAAATGTAATTATTATTTTTTATCCAAAGTATAGACCTAAATACATTTTATCATATAAATATACATGGGATAAACTAGAAAATAATTTAAAGAAATGGGTCAAAAAAAAGATCAGTAAAGAAATAAACATGTTAATGATTCATAACATTGGAATCAATGGAATAACATGATAACATAACAGTTACGATACATGGATAGTCAAATATAGGAATAACATAAATTTCATGGTATCATAATATCATGGAAACATGGGAAATCTAGAAAAACAAAAAAAAGACATAAACACCTATCATGGCTAAAATTAAATACAATATCACATGATGGAAAATGTACTATAATGGACTATGTTCACTCCCTAATCCCATACATGATGTCTCATGATACTAAAACATAACCCAATGATTTGGAGTCATATATACTTTTCATCCACTATATCATATTCATTTCACATACATGAAAATTATTTCTTCATCAGAATTAAAATTATATGGTATAAACATAGGAATTACCAATTGGAAGAAATGGGTTGTGTAATCTTCTCTCATAACATAATCAAAAGAGGTTCCTTAATGATGAAATTTGAGAAATTGTATTAAGAAAATTTATACTCCATCAATATAATAAAGACTGAGATAGGAATATATGTAAGATACATATATACATAATTTATAATCTTTACATTTCATTCATGACAGATATAATGTCAGTTAGATGTAGAGAGATTTCATAACTTGAAGAAAATAGTGGTTTAGAGGGATCCCTTACCAAAATCCTGATTCGTCATGGGTGTTCTTTATATCCATGAATAAGACAATTAAGTTAATTATTTAATTTCACAAGAAAATTATTCAATATTATTATTCATTTTATTTTATTCCTCACCATTTCTTATTATATTATATAGACATTTAGGTTAATGTTAGTCGTTCTGATGATGTTTATCTCATATGTCCCAAATCACTTTGGTAAATTGATTAAGGTCAAAGAGATTTTTAATTAATAATCTACAGAATGGTAACCCGAACATAATTACCATTTTCAAGTAAAAAATTCCTTCTAAAACATTCAATGTAATATTTTTTTGAAAAATGAACTATGTTACACACATAGAGATGGCAGACCATATGTAGTAATGAGTAACGTTTCCATTTTTTGATGATCATGACTAAAAGAAAGTAAGTATTATTTTCTATTTATAATATCATCATAATATAAAAAATATCACATAATTTATTTAAATTCCCATAAAAATACCATTCATTGCATGTGGTAATAAAATGAATCACATCACTTTGTTAGGTAGTAGTATTTCGGACACATGAATGACATTATCATTAAGCCGATGGATGGTAAGTTAAGAAATTATTTGATATATTTATCATCCATGATTATTAATATATCATGAATATCATATATAAAAATAAAATTATTCCATATCACATTCCTTTTAAAACATTAGTGAAAAAATAATCACATCACATCTGAAGGTGGTAGTCCATAGTATTCACAGGGGAAGTTATCTTATTCCTAGAAAAATAAAAAGTGTAATGGTAGAAATTCATGAATCGTGGAATATGATGTAATTTTATTATATTGGAATAAGATAAAGTAGATTACATAACCAATGATCAAATTTTTTATTAGTATATAAGAAAAAAAATAATGTAATCTACATCCTTGAACTCATTATAATATTTCATCTCCATAACATGGGGAAAGATAGGAAAATAAAGGTTAGAAGATAAATTCAATAAGGTTCATGTAAAGAATAAACTATCCTAAGTAAATAATTAAAAGTAAATATGCAATGGTAAATGACATAAAATTAATTACATTTAATAAATAACATCAGAATTAAATTCATCCATAGATTAAATCAATGTTAAAATATCATGTATAATAATAATAAACTTTTTATAAATGAATAAATCACCTAATATTGGACATCTTAATCTCTGTAATCATAATACCTATAAATATGAGACCTTTCTCAATATAGTATAAAAATATTTTCTATGTACCATTTAGTTTGGATAAATAATTTGTCTCATGATCCCCGTTGAAGCATTGATGGGAAATCTATAACTCGGCCCCACCTATAACTATACGTCCAAATCATTTTTCATATATCAAATGAAAAATTCAATTTAAAAACAATAAGGCTTATCAAAAAATACCAATTATGAATAAAAAAAAAATATTATCAATTTATTCACCATCCAATAAAATAATTTCCATATTAACAAATTATATCTAAATGTTATACAATTTTGGCAATAAACATATCTATGATACAAAGATGATGGATATTTAAGGGAAATTTTATATCCATTGATCACAAGTAAGTGAATGTGTCAAAGGATTATATGATTAAAATATAACCCCAGTCTTGAATAATTTAAATAAAGGTTTTTTTCCGTGATGAATATAAATTCCATTAAAATATCATTAAAACATTATTTTGGAAAATAACCATTAAATTTTTTTTAAATCACTTATCAAAAAATCTCTTTAAATATAAAGTAACACATATAATTTAAAAAACCTTGTGAAATTGTAATTTACTATTCAAATAAAATTTTATTCATAATATCATGAAATTACCCTCCTACCATATAGGTTAAAAAACATTCCTTCTATACTTTTTTCAGAATGTTCACAAAGTTCCTCGTTTGGAAAAGTAGAAAAATATTCCATTCAAAAAATTTTGTAAAAATTAAAACATCGATAAAAATGTATTTTTATATATCATTATATAAGTATAAAAAAAATTTTGGAAATATTCTATATAATATAAGGATATGAAAAAAAAAATATGTAATCAAAAGGGAAATAATATAGGTTTTTATCTAAACATTTCTTTGCTTTATTCAAGTTCCAAAGAGATGAAAAAGTATATGAAAATATGTAAAACATTTTATAGAGTAAAATTGAAATTAAATTTACTGATCATGAAAAATATACGTTCATTTTAAATACTCTTATGGGAAGTATATACACCACATAAAAATAAACAGGTGTGTGTCACCAAATTTGTCTCAATTGATGAGAAATTGGGATGAAATCTCTTAGCATATGATTCCATTTTATTGAATGTGTTTTAACCTCTTGTAAAATGTTTTAAAACATTTTATTAATTAATACTATAACCATATTCATATTTATAATATTATATATCATCCTATAATATCATTTTACCACTTGTTTGTTCATAATATTTTATTATTACCCATGTTTTGGGTGTTAACCACTTCACTTTCTCATGCATGTTTCCTCATGAAAGATATAGTTCATGTGTATAAGATATAGTTCAATTATCTCAAGAATTATATTAATGTTATAGATATATTATATATTTATTAGATACGTCTTTAGAATAATCCTTAATTTTCGAACCTAGAAAATAAATTTCATCACATTGTGGAGATGGTAACTCATATATACTCATGAGCGATGATATCATTTCTACAAGGATGACAGGATAAGGAAGTTGATGATAAGTTAATTTTCAAAATTCAATATCATGGAAGACATATAATATATATGTATTATTCCATAATTATTACCTCTCCCTTTGAGAGTGCTTATTCGGGGAGGTGTGTCTATCTCTTGGTGGAAACGAATTTTTTCCCAGTCTTGGGCTCACCTTGGTTGGAAGTGTTATCGATAGGGTAATTTATGGGATTATTGCATATGTATGAGAATAAATGGATAGTCTAGTGATGTGTTCGTGGTTATGGGAGTTGATATATCTTTTTGAACTCGTTTTTTCAAGGAGTTGGCATAAGAAAATAAGGATACTGGAATATAGGTTTCTTCGAATGGCCTTTAAGAGTTGGCTGAAGAGACTAGGTCGTTAGAGATGGTTATTCTGATGGCCATCATGGACAAATCAGGCCCCAATGGTGGGATCTCGATAAGGGGGATTTCAAATAGCATAGATGGATTGCATGTTCTTTAATTGTGTCCCTATCTTTCAACCATTGAAAATGTTGTGTGGCTCAGATTGTATGATTCTCCATATCCTAAGGTGTTACATTCATCACCTTTTTACATAAGTTATTCATCCTCTCCATTGGGGTTTTATTTTGGTTTTTTAAAGTGATTATAATTTTTTATAATTTTCAGAATTTTCAACATCTAGAAGATGGTTATTTCTTTGTTGTGTATCTTTTTTTAAGGATTCTTCAGGTTGAGTTCATCAACGCTCCTTTCTTGTGTCGGTGGTGACTGTCTTCTTCATGAGGGTGGTAGAAGTGGTTTCAGGCATGGTTTAAAAGGATTTTAGTATATTTTTCTTGAGACGAATATCAATTCATGTGGATAAAAAGGGCTCTATGATGCCCTAGATGTTCTCTCCTAAAAGGTTATAGCTATTTGAGGAATTTCATAAATATGTAGATGTCTTGGATGTTTCTAGTTTTATAGTGGACGAATGATCAAATATTTTTTCATCTCATTCTATCAGTGGTCGTATCACTCATTCGAAATCCATAGAATACCTAAGTTCCAATTCACGGATAAAGGTTTCAAGTTGAAAATCAATTGTTTCCCTTTTGTATTAATTTCTATCAAGGTATGGAATGCAAAGGGATTTGGTGTAAGGGAAACAGGTGAATTCATTTTCAAAAAATCATATCATCTACAAATATTAGTTCATGCTATAATTGAACATAAACAAAGATGTGACAAGATTTCATATTTTTCACATTAGTTGGGTTTCATGATGATCATCAAGGAAGGTTCATAAAACCCATATATTTGTGTTTTATTGAAGTGTTGTGTTACATCAGAGTGTTTTGAATCCTTTATGAAACATGTTACTACTAAATTTAAATTATTGGATAATGGACATCTCCATCATGTTTTTCAACATAAAGTCTAATGGGGAGGGGAGAGGCATGTTTAGGAGGATTCTATCTTTATTTACTCAAGGAAGTATTGTGTAGTTTAAGGGTGGGGACTTTACTATCATTACAAATGTCTCAGAGAAAAAATATTGGTTTGGTCACTCCACTAGATCCATGTAGGACTTATTTTTGATCATCTAATCTAATGTTCTAATTCACCTTTGATTATTTTGTAGAAGATATAACTAGTCCTATAACTGTAAAGGTACTATTATAATATAGAGGTGACTGGATTGCTTTTTTTCCAATAATCAATGTCTGGATTCCTTCCCTCTATCTTCAACTACTCACCTCCCTCGACTGTTATTTGAACATTCTCCCTTTATGGTATTCCATAACATAGAGCCTTAAATATATGAAATATTTATATTCTCAATCATTTAGGTGAGTTTAGAGGATTTTCAACAAATTTTGGGATGCTCATGGAATTAACTGGTTACGGATTATGTATGGTATTTGTTGTTGTTTCACCATAAACGTTTATGGAAGGAGTGATAGGGATAGATTTTGAGTAGTCCTATAAACAATGACATTTTGTAGGATTCATAAAAATATATCAAAATACTTGAAGAGAGGATACAATTGTCATGGGATGATGATATTTTTATATCTATAATGGATAAGAATAATGAATTAACCGACAGAATGTAGGAACTAAAGAGGAGTTGTAGGGATATGTCTATGGTCAGCTGACTATGGGAGTGGGATCACAACAAAACCTTCTTATAGGATTGTATAAAATATTGATAGGTTTGTAATAGATTTATAATGCATATGCTGGCACCCTGAGATTTTAGGAGATAGATTATTTTTAATTACTTTTATGTCTTATGTTGTACGCTACACTAAGATTAGCTTGTGCTATATGAAAAAAAATAGCTTGCAGTAAATGCAACACTAACTTCTCGTGCGTTACATGCCAGAAAGACCTTCCTCAATAGCGTGCATTTTACCCAATATCGAGTTTCACTAAACAACAATATATTATTAAAATATTATTTTTTTAATGGGAAATAATCTAGCTGTTATGAATAGTAATAACCACATTTTTAATTTTATATAACATCAAAAATAGTATTATGTATTTTCTAGACATTATATAATAACAAATTCAATTTTACGGATAAAAGAATTATTTTTCAAAAAATGAAGTTTTGCTGCCTTTTGATGGATAACCCATTTTAAATTTAGTATTTTTCACATTTATACATTCTATTTTAAAAAATAAACTTCTTCTTAGGAAGAGGAACATAAAATTTTACCTTTTTTATTTTTGAAATATTGTTTATAAAATTCATATTTTAATGAATATTAAAAAAATATTGCATTTTAAGTCTAATTGCCTTTTCATCTAATTTATTTATATAGTTAGATTATATTGTTAATTGGTTTTAAATTGTACATGGATTATTTTTTTATCGTTTAATCTGATGTTTTTATTGTAAGTAATTTCACATTTAAATTGGACATAAACACAAGCCAATCTGTTGATAAATTTTTACATCTTAAAACCCCACTTTTTGGTTTTAACTACGGTAATTAATTTTAAATTAATTTCTGCCAATTCTATGTTTGGAATTTTAAAAAATGGATTCCATATTCTAAATTAGTGTGTCCAAATTATTTTAACAGGTTACTTTTATTTATGTGAATTTTGAATAGTAACATTAGTAATTATTTTTTTTACCATGGTTGAAGGTAAATCTGGTAATTAATGGTAAAAATAATATTATATAGTTACATTAACACCTGTAAAAATTATATTGGATGAATAAATTATACCCTTATAATTTATGTTTCGAAAATGGAATCACATAATGGCCAATCCCCATGAATATTACATGAATATAAAAAAATTAATGAATGTTACAAAATGTCACACTCTCATTTTATATAAGCATATCAATTTTAATTTAGGAATTACCAAGGAATAAAATAGACTATATTTAGTCTCTGGAAAACTGATAGAATTACTTCATCATATAAATTTATTTATTATTTTCATACATTATATAATTGTCATTAATGATGACTCAATAGTGATGCATAAATTATTTTATTAATTGAAATATCAAAAAAATGATATTAACAATATTAAAAAATATATAATTGGAGTCAATTAACATCATACACTAATTTTATGGATGACTTAGACATGTTATTTATGGTTTAAAGTAGTTTTTATAACATATATATGTATTATGATATTTCTAAAAATGTCAACTATTAAATAGTGTCAAAACTGAGACTATTGATTTATTATAACAATAATATTTTATTAAATTACATAAAATTCATAAAAATATAAAGTTAGTCCATATAATTGGGATTAATTTAATCATGTCGTGAATGGTCCATTTATGTATCCTTTGGAATTTTAGAGTGACTATATTAACCATTAGTAAATAAAAAGTCATGTTTCCATGGTAATAGTTAAAGGAATCAATTAAGGGTAAATCGAAATTATAATGTTTAAAATAAAACCAAAACATGTCCAAAAAATTTTATTTATTGATAAATATTCAATAATAATCACAATATGATCAGCTTTGACCTGTTTAATGGATAATTTTCCATGAAAATAAATTATATATTATTTTAATCAAAGATAGATACAAAATATCACTATTGTAGAGACCCGAAGCCTGACGTACATAGACATTACATTACTTTTGTGGAATACTTAGTACATAACAAAAACACACACACAAGGATCGTAATAGTTTAGTGTCTTTGGAAACTCGGAACGTAATCTTCTAATCCTGGTGAAAGATCTTCAATATCTCCAATAAAGATCTTCCCTTTTTTTTCTTACCTAAAACATTTCTTTATATCCTGGGGAAAAGAAAACATAAAAGGGTGAGCTCAAATTCTCAGTAAGGGTAAACAAAAGAAAAATCAATCACTTCATATTCATAAGAACATAACTTTTGGAAATCTTAACCTGCAAAAGAGATCATAATTTCATAACCTGGGATAACTCATGGTAGTGAAATGTATTCACAATAATCATAACTTAAAACATTAAACTTTTTGGCATACACACATAATCATATAGAATCATTTCTTGTTAGTCAAGACTCATTGCCAAGACTATCTTAGTGGACAAAGTCCATTTCTGAATCGAGTGACCCTCGTTTCAGTCCTGTTTCACTGAACCGGTATAACCTACCATTCCAGCCATGTCTATCTCATGAGATATAAAATCTTTACCCAATTCATTGGAGGGAGATATAGGTCCCACCCATCTCATAATGATACCATTCTTATGTGTGCCACAAAAATCATAAACCATACATCATAGCATAACCCATGTAATAAAAATGGGATTCTTAAACAACATGACATCATAAAACCATTCATATAAGATAAAGGAATTCATAAACATAATTCCATCACAACATAGTAAAATCCATGTAAAAATATGGATAGAAACAGAACCCTTTATTATCTTAGATGGAAAATAATTTAGATAAAACACTTGAAATGAATTTTTGAGGAAAAATATCCTTTCTTCTTCAAAATCAATTCCTTTTCACAAAACATCATGCAATTTTAAAAGAAATATATTTTATTGAAAATAGTCATGAAATATTTTGGAGGAAGGTTTATAAAACCGTAAAAATCCGTTCGTGCCGTAGAAGTTAAAAAAACATTCTTTGTACATTTGTCGGAAAAGTGAAAAAGTACCTCGTACGAAAAAACGACAAAAGATTCCTTTCATATTCTTTACTAAAAACTCACCGAAGGGTAAAATTTGATTTAAAAAACTGTAGGTGGATGGAAATAATATTACATATTCAGTAAACATGGATGTGTATGATAAAATAAACCCCCAGTAAATACTAAAGTATAAACAATCTCGGATAAAAATGAGATTGTGATATTTCCCTTACCTTAGGTCCGATTTGCTTCGTAAATGTCCAAACCTCCTGTATAATGATTTAAATAATTTCATTTACTTATTACAGAATCATATTCATTGTTATGATATCATATATGGTTCACTTATGACTTTATATTACCCGTTCTTTTGTAAATTCCATGTTAAAGAGCGTTTTGGGTAAAATTGTTTCATTTGTCGTCCGTGTTTTGACTTGTAATTATTCATATGATCACTTAGATCATGATTAATTAATTCCAGAACATAAAACATGATTTATATATATATATTCAGGATATACATATATATAATAAATCATTAAATGGAAACAAATACACCGTTCATGGAGACGGTAGTCCGTACGTACGCATGAACGCTGTTTTCGTTTCCTTATTGAATTGAATGGAATTAAGTAGATGACATACATATAAATATATAAATAAATCCAGTATCATTATTATGTCATATATTTCATTAGTACATATTATATATACTTTATAATCATTCATGAATGTTTAATCATTGAGAATGAATCTCATCGCGTCGTGGAGACGGTAGTCCGTACGTACACACGAGCGATGATATCGTTCTCATGGTCGTGGAATTGTGTTGAAGTTTATAATATTTCAGTATCAATATCACTTTATAATAATCATATATAATTACTCATTACACCTTTATACTCATCCAATTAAGGTGGTGGCGGAAAATAGATTACACCACGGATTGGAGACGGTATTCCGTACGTACGCACGCGCGGTGATTTCCTTTTTCCGTAGGATGCATAGAAGGTTAATTGGAGTTGTTTCATATTTATAATAACATATCAGTATTTAAGTAATACTGATTTTATTACTTTATCATGAAACAAATAAAGAAGAAGAAGTTGAAGAAGAAAAAAATTGAAAAGATCGGTAATGGATATTACCTCGTCTTTGAAACGCATCTTTGAATCCTCCACTTAGGGAACTAATATTGGTCTTTGAAGAAGACCAGGACCTCTAGGATTATTCTAGGGAAGTGGAGAAGGGATTTTGGCAGAGTTTGTCCGAGCTTGAAGGCACAAAGTTGTGTGAGGAAGAGAGGGAGGAGGTGACCTTTTATAAGGGAGGAGAGGGGCACCTTTGGAATTCTTAAAAATATTAATTTATAATAAATCTAACCCCACATAAAAACCTCCAAAAATGACTCATATTCGAATATTAGATAATATAAGGTTGTAATATCATCAACCAATAGAATTTAGACATGTTAGGAATTTATTTTAAACATTATCAACATGATTTATCCTTATTTAATCAATTTAATTTTATTTGTGGTAATAACATTCTAATTTTTAGATTATAACAAATAATTACTTATTTGTTGTGAATTGTACATAATTGGATTCTTAATAACATTTTAGATCATATAAATTTAAATTTCTAATTTTGAAATATTTTGTGATTATTAATCAATTTTATAATATGTTTTTTTATAAAATAACAATAGTGTCAATTTTGACACTATTCATTTATTTGAATTTAAATAAAATAAATACAGAAGATATGTTCAAACTAAAAGTTTTAATAGATTCATAAAATGTCATATGTATCTTAAAAATTATTGGAGCACATTAAATAGTTCATATAATATTTATATTATTATTTTTGAAACCATTTATTTGGTTTATCTCTTAATAAAATAAATACTACAACATTTTTGTATAATTATTTCATATACTTATTTGTTGCATAAAAATTAAAAATAAAATCCTATGATGAAAATAAATCTATTACCTTTCACAATAATACTTTTACTCGAATTTATAATCTTAAAATCACAATATTTAAATTGTTATATTTATTAAATTATGAAGGTGACAACTTTGGCATCATTTAAAATAAAATAATATAAGTGTCATAATCGCTTTTATAAGGCTCCAAATGGTCAAATATTATACCATTGGATGATTATGTTTTACATTTACATGGCCAATAAGTTTTGGTTAGGTATTTGTGCATTTTATGGTCACTATTAGTTTAATAAAAACAATATTCTTGATTTTTCACTAGATAAACAATTTCTGCATCACAATTGTGTCATAATTAATGATAATTATTTAATCCCTAAAAATTATAAATAAATTTATATGATGTAGATAATTTCATTAGATTTCTGGAGACTATTAATTTTAGAAGTTTCATGAAGTTTATCACTAAATTAAAATTAATATACTTATAAGATTTAAGAGAGTGACATGTTGTCACTTTCTTTGGTTTTAATAATAATTAAGTTATTTTCATGGAAAAATGTCCATTAAATGATTCTAATCCGACCCTTAGGTGATATGGGTCGACTTTTAGTCATCCAATAGGATTTTGACATTTGTTAGGGTAATTTTAAAATATTATATTTACCCTTAATTACCCGATTTACCTTTAACTATGGTAAATAAAATTTACCGTAGTTACTATTCATAATTCCCAAAAATAAAAAGTAACTTATTAACATAATTTGGACCCACTGATTCCAAATATGGAATCCATTTTTCCAAATTCAATACCCAAAAGATTCAGAAATTAAATTAAAATTAATCCCGTTGTCGAAAGAAAATAGGTTTTTCTTTAAAACATTGCAAAAGATTGAATTGATTTAACCTACGAATTCAAGGTAAAATCAATGCTAATGACATAAATTATATTAAATGGTAAAAATATATTCTATTTATACTTTAAAACCGTTCAATATTATAATTTAACCACATAAGATATTACAATGAAAAAAGTTGTTTTTAATTAAAATATAGCGTGTTTTTACTATTCATTAAAATATGAAAGTTATCGGAAAAATATCAAAACATTATCTAATGTAAATTTTTACATCCTGATTCAAAAGAAGAATATTATTTTTTCAAATTTAACATATAAACATGTCAAAAACTATATTTAAAGTGGGTGCACCATCAATAGGCGGTAAAACTGCATTTTTTGAAAAATACTTATTTTACCTGAAAAATTTATTTTGTTCTTATACCATATTCTAGAAATGTGCAAGATGAATAATAATGTTATAAAATTCGAAATTTAGTTAATACTATTCATAACGGCTAGTTCATGACAATATTATAATAATATAACATTGTTTATTAAAACCCGGTATTGCGTACAACACACGCTATCGAGGAAGGTCGCGATTGCGTTTAATGCAAGCCAAGTCAGGGTTGCGTGTTGTGAAAGAATCCTTCGTTGTTTCGTATAACATAATCCAACCATATTTCATTTATACATTTAATATATATATATATACTCAATGTTGCATAGAATAACTATTATCAAAATTGTGTGTAACACGGTCCAAGAATAGTGTTGCGTATACTGCAAGCTAATACGGTGTTGTGTATAGCGCAGGGTAATCTTGGTGTAGAATACAACATAAGACATTAATGAAATTAAAATAATATTTTTCATAAAATCTTGGGGTGTTACATTCTACCCCCCTTAAAATTAATTTCGCCCTCGAAATTCGTCGGGGTTATAAATTGTTTACTATTTGAAAGTTTCTTTGATAGAAACCCACATCGTAAAAAGGAATACCAAAAATTGTCTTTAAAAAAAAGTATGAAACGTAACGGTTACCCAAATAAACTAATCACTGGGTTTCCACATATGTGAAAATATGGATATGGAAGAGAAATCTAACCATCATGTTCTGATGGAGAGTGGTAGAGAACATGGCTATGGAAAAGCCATCAATCACAAAGCCATAAATTTGTGAAGATCTAGGGTACCATCTGATTCATCGGATATAAGGGCACTAGGACAACATTTTTGGTTTTCAAGATCATTTCCTTAAAGTTGAAGAGTTTGAATTATAATAAATACTTACTTTATTTTGGTACAATATCACTGTTGTTTGTGCCTTGAACAATTTCCACTTCATCTCTTAAATAAATGAAGTTGAATTTGTTATTCGTGAAGTGTTAGCAGATCATGTGATAGAATGACGGGTCATTCCATCTGTATCAAACAAAAGGTTAGCATAAGTCATTCCATAGTGAGATTAATCATATATGGTTCCTAAAATGGATTTATACTTCATATATCATACTGATTAATATAATAAAACTAGTTTTTACTAAACAGGGACTTCCTGTAGGCCAGTGGTAGGCGATAAAGGCCAGTCGCACTTCGGTTGTGGGTTCGATTCCCACAGCCTTGTCCGAAGCGATGGGTTGTCGCCCATCCTGCAGGTTGTCCTTCTTCTAAAACTACATTACTATCACATAAATAATATCAAAAAAAGTTCTATACATAAAAAATACTAACATATGGTTAACATAATCTATTACAATCTTTAGGCTTATCTAAAATACTTCGGTCCAAGCTCATAGTATAAAGAAAATGATTACTTGAAATGTCGTCAACCAAGCATGTGAATACCATCATTTATCCCCCATATATCTTGTTGATAACATTCCAATCATGTGAATACCTTAATGATGTATTCTCTTGAAAAAAATGAATAACCATTAAACCTTAGTGATAACATGAATGCTGTCAAAAGTTAACTCTTTCCACATACCAAAATCCTAAAATTCTATATACTCAAACCATGATATAACCTTCTCCTTAAATCAGTCATGAGCTCATGAATACTATCAAACATTTAATTTTCTCCTTATCCCTTCATTATGCGCATATCATCTACATTCTAAAAATATCTGAATAACCTTTCATGGATACTGGTAACATTAATCAGACAACAGTGTAACAATCCTTACATGTCTCTTTAATCCATAGTACCATGAGATTACTTATACAACATTACACATGATAAACATGTAATCATTCCACTACATTCTTAAACCATTGACCGAGCTTCAAAAATTCTTTCATCTCACATATCATTTATAGTCTCTTCATCATCATCCACATAAATACTTCCCATACGACCATACTGATTATCTTCATGAGACTTTCCCTTAGGGAATTGGTTTGCATAATGCCCGTACATTCCACATTTAAAACATTTAACCATTGTTGATGTCGTAGCAATACCATTAACCTCATCCATGGTGTTAACTGAACCTTTTCCTTTGCACTTATTTGCTTTATGTCATTCTTTTCCACACCCAAAGCATCTTCCAGTTCCTTTGAAACATTCTCCTTGATTCCTCTTCCCACATGATTTACATAGGGGAAATGGAACTTTCATTCCCCTATGATCATCATGAAACTCCATCTTTCTCTTATTAGTCGAGTCAGGAAACTTACCAAATTTTACTTTATTGATCATATTATGAGATTGCTGATTCGGCATAATAATGATGTTTGGACTTCCAAATCCCATTTCATTTGATTTCTTATGAAGAATATCATTCCATTGTTCATCATATTCTCCATTATCGTGAATCACCTTGTTTCTAGCCATTTTCTAAAACCCAAAAAGAATAGTGTGAGAGGAAAAAATCATAATAAAGGGGGAGTAACTTAAATATCTAACATCTTTGGTTTTATCTAATATCGTTACCATATTTCTAGGACTATATCCTATACGTATACTTATCCTTAGTGGCATCCCTAGACATACCTTAGAAATATCTCTAGGGATCTCACTAACGTTTTCGCATCCTAGTTTCCAATGGTTGACTAAACCTTTCCTCTGATACCAACTGTAGAGACCCGAAGCTTGATGTACATGGACATTACATTACTTTTGCGGAATACTTAGTACATAACAAAAACACACACACAAGGATCGTAATAGTTTAGTGTCTTTGGAAACTCGGAACGTAATCTTCTAATCCTGGTGAAAGATCTTCAATATCTCCAATAAAGATCTTCCCTTTTTTTCTTACCTAAAACATTTCTTTATATCCTGGGGAAAAGAAAACATAAAAGGGTGAGCTCAAATTCTCAGAAAGGGTAAACAAAAGAAAAATCAATCACTTCATATTCATAAGAACATAACTTTTGGAAATATTAACCTGCAAAAGAGATCATAATTTCATAACCTGGGATAACTCATGGTAGTGAAATGTATTCACAATAATCATAACTTAAAACATTAAACTTTGTGGCATACACACATAATCATAGAGAGTCATTTCTTGTTAGTCAAGACTCATTGCCAAGACAACCTTAGTGGACAAAGTCCATTTCTGAATCGAGTGACCCTCGTTTCAGTCCTGTTTCACTGAAACGGTATAACCTACCATTCCAGCCATGTCTATCTCATGAGATATAAAATATTTACCCAATGCATTGGAGGGAGATATAGGTCCCACCCATCTCATAATGATACCATTCTTATGTGTGCCACAAAAATCATAAACCATACATCATAGCATAACCCATGTAATAAAAATGGGATTCTTAAACAACATGACATCATAAAACCATTCATATAAGATAAAGGAATTCATAAACATAATTCCATCACAACATAGTCAAATCCATGTAAAAATATGGATAGAAACAGAACCCTTTATTATCTTAGATGGAAAATAATTTTGATAAAACACTTGAAATGAATTCTTGAGGAAAAATATCCTTTCTTCTTCAAAATCAATTCCTTTTCACAAACCATCATGCAATTTTAAAAGAAATATATTTTATTGAAAATAGTCATGAAATATTTTGGAGGAAGGTTTATAAAACCGTAAAAATCCGTTCGTGTCGTATAAGTTAAAAAAACATTCTTTGTACTTTTGTCGGAAAAGTCAAAAAGTACCTCGTACGAAAAAACGACAAAAGATTCCTTTCATATTCTTTACTAAAAACTCACCGAAGGGTAAAATTTGATTTAAACAACTGTAGGTGGATGGAAATAATATTACATATTCAGGAAACATGGATGTGGATGATAAAATAAACCCTAGTAAATACTAAAGTATAAACAATCTCGGATAAAAATGAGATTGTGAGATTTCTCTTACCTTAGGTCCGATTTGCTTCGTAAGTTTCCAAACCTCCTGTATAATGATTTAAATAATGTCATTTACTTATTACAGAATCATATTCATTGTTATGATATCCTATATGGTTCACTTATGACTTTATATTACCCGTTCTTTTGTAAATTCCATGTTAAAGAGCGTTTTGGGTAAAATTGTTTCATTTGTCGTCCGTGTTTTGACTTGTAATTATTCATATGATCACTTAGATCATGATTAATTAATTCCAGAACATAAAACATGATTTATATATATATATATTCAGGATATACATATATATAATAAATCATTAAATGGAAAGAAATACACCGTTCATGGAGACGGTAGTCCGTACGTACGCATGAACGCTGTTTTCGTTTCCTTATTGAATTGAATGGAATTAAGTAGATGACATACATATAAATATATAAATAAATCCAGTATCATTATTATGTCATATATTTCATTAGTACATATTATATATACTTTATAATCATTCATTAATGGTTAATCATTGAGAATGAATCTCATCGCGTCGTGGAGACGGTAGTCCGTACGTACGCACGAGCGATGATATCGTTCTCATGGTCGTGGAATTGTGTTGAAGTGTATACTATTTCAGTATCAATATCACTTTATAATAATCATATATAATTACTCATTACACCTTTATACTCATCCAATTAAGGTGGTGGCGGAAAATAGATTACACCACGGTGTAGAGACGGTATTCCGTACGTACGCACGCACGGTGATTTCCTTTTTCCGTAGGATGGATAGAAGGTTAATTAGAGTTTTTTCATATTTATAATAACATATCAGTATGTAAGTAATACTGATGTTATTACTTTATCATGAAACAAATAAAGAAGAAGAAGTTGAAGAAGAAAAAAATTGAAAAGATCGGTAATGGATATTACCTCTTCTTTGAAACGCATCTTTGAATCCTCCACTTAGGGAACTATGATTGGTCTTTGAAGAAGACCAAGACCTATAGGATTATTCTAGGGAAGTGAAGAAGGGATTTTGGCCGAGGTTGGCCGAGCTTGAAGGCTCAAAGTTGTGTGAGGAAGAGAGGGAGGGGGTGCCCTTTTATAAGGGAGGAGAGGGGCACCTTTGGAATTCTTAAAAATATTAATTTATAATAAATCTAACCCCACATAAAAACCTCCACAAATGACTCATATTCGAATATTAGATAAGATAAGGTTGTAATATCATCAACCAATAGAATTTAGACATGTTAGGAATTTATTTTAAACATTATCAACATGATTTATCCTTATTTAATCAATTTAATTTTATTTGTGGTAATACCATTCTAATTTTTAAATTATAACAAATAATTACTTATTTGTTGTGAATTGTACATAATTGGATTCTTAATAACATTTTAGATCATATAAATTTAAATTTATAATTTTGAAAAAATTTGTGATTTTTAATCAATTTTATAATATGTTTTTTTTATAAAATAACAATAGTGTCAATTTTTACACTATTCATTTATTTGAATTTAAATAAAATAAATACAGAAGATATGTTCGAACTAAAAGTTTTAATAGATTCATAAAATGTCATATGTATCTTAAAAAGTATTGGAGCACATTAAATAGTTCATATAATATTTATTTTATTATTTTTGAAACCATTTATTTGGTTAATCTCTTAATAAAATAAATACTACAACATTTTTGTATAATTATTTCATATACTTATTTGTTGCATAAAAATTAAAAATAAAATCCTATTATGAAAATATATCTATTAAATTTCACAATAATACTTTTACTCGAATTTATCATCTTAAAATCACAATATTTAAATTGTTATATTTATTAAATTATGAAGGTGACAACTTTGGCATCATTTAAAATATAATAATATAAGTGTCATAATCGCTTTTATAAGGCTCCAAATGGTCAAATATTATACCATTGGATGATTATGGTTTACATTTACATGGCCAATAAGTTTTGGTTAGGTATTTGTGCATTTTATGGTCACTATTAGTTTAATAAAAACAATATTCTTGATTTTTCACTAGATAAACAATTTCTGCATCAAAATTGTGTCATAATTAATGATAATTATTTAATCCCTAAAAATTATAAATAAATTTATATGATGTAGATAATTTCATTAGCTTTCTGGAGACTATTCATGTTAGAAGTTTCATGAAGTTTATCACTAAATTAAAATTAATATACTTATAAGATTTAAGAGAGTGACATTTTGTCACTTTCTTTGGTTTTAATAATAATTAAGTTATTTTCATGGAAAAATGTCCATTAAATGATTCTAATCCGACCCTTAGGTGATATGGGTCTACTTTTAGTCATCCAATAGGATTTTGACATTTGTTAGGGTAATTTTAAAATATTATATTTACCCTTAATTACCCGATTTACCTTTAACTATGGTAAATAAAATTTACCGTAGTTACTATTCATAATTCCCAAAAATAAAAAGTAGCTTATTAACATAATTTGGACACACTGATTCCAAATATGGAATCCATTTTTCCAAATTCAATACACAAAAGATTCATAAATTAAATTAAAATTAATCCCATTGTCGAAAGAAAACATGTTTTTCTTTAAAACATTGCAAAAGATTGAATTGATGTAACCTTCGAATTCAAGGAAAAATCAATGCTAATGACATAAATTATATTAAATGGTAAAAATATATTCTATTTATACTTTAAAACCATTCAATATTATAATTTAACCACATAAGATATTACGATGAAAAAAGTTGTTTTTAATTAAAATATAGCGTGTTTTTACTATTCATTAAAATATGAAAGTTATCGGAAAAATATCAAAACTTAATCTAATGTAAATTTTTATATCCTTATTCAAAAGAAGAATATTATTTTTTCAAATTGAACATATAAACATGTCAAAAACTATATTTAAAGTGGGTGCGCCATCAAAAGGCGGTAAAACTGCATTTTTTTTAAAATACTTATTTTACCCGAAAAATTTATTTTGTTCTTATACCATGTTCTAGAAATGTGTAAGATGAATAATAATGTTATAAAATTCAAAATTTAGTTAATACTATTCATAACGGCTAGTTCATGACAATATTATAATAATATAACATTGTTTATTAAAACCCGGTATTGCGTACAACACACGCTATCGAGGAAGGTCGCGATTGCGTGTAATGCAAGCCAAGTCAGGGTTGCGTGTTGTGAAAGAATCCTTCGTTGTTTCGTATAACAGAATCCAAGCATATTTCATTTATACATTTAATATATATATATATATACACACAATGTTGCATAGAATAACTATTATCAAAATTGTGTGTAACACGGTCCAAGAATAGTGTTGCGTATACTGCAAGCTAATACGGTGTTGCGTATAGCGCAGGGTAATCTTGGTGTAGAATACAACATAAGACATTAATGAAATTAAAATAATATTTTTCAGAAAATCTTGGGGTGTTACAACTATCTTGTATTTTAATATCTTTCATGCGTCTATATAGGGCCAAAATCAAGAAATGAACAAATAATAATGTCTATTTTGATATAGATGAATCCATTTTCATTATATGAATTTATTTTTATTTTTTGGAGTTATATAATTACCTTAAATGCATCCTTAATTCAAAAAACAATATTTTTTTCAATTAAGATAAAAATAGAATAAATGATTATAATAGTATTAATTATGATATATTTTTTTATTATTTAATGTGTATAACAACATTATAATATCGATAAGATATATTATATATTTTTTTAAAGAATTATAGTTGAATTACCACTATGTATTATTGTCTTTTAAGTCAAATGAAATTAATAGTATTAAATTTGGCTATAATAACATCTTATTGAATAAATTTATTTTTAAATTATTTAAAAATAAAAAAATAAATAGGATAATAAATGGTCTAAAATATATTATAAATTTAATTTCTGGTATATTTTCAATTAATTTTATCTAGAATAGTCTTATTATATTTTAATATTTTGAGAGTTTCCTAAAGGGCCTCCCTCTTCTCTTATAAAAATGCATCTCCTCTCCCATTTCCTCACTCATGCATGAGACTTCTATCTAGACAAAAAACTACCCAATTCTCTTATTAACATTCTTATTTAACTTCTGATGGTTCGGGTTTTCCAAAAAAGTCCATCCCTAGTGTCCCCATGAAGACATCTAAAGGAAATCCAATGAAGAATATGCAATTGATTTACCAATTAAATTCAATTTATTTTCTTCTTCTACTTCCTATTTTTATGTTGATTTCATACTAAAGTAATAAATCTAGTATACTCTACATGATGATATGTTATTATAATTATTGTACAACCTTATATCTCCATTTATCCATCCTACGAATAACAATATATCCATGTGTGTGCACGTACATCTTAACATCTCCACACAATAGTGAAATTTGGTAATCATAAATACTTTAATTGGATGGGTATAATGATGTGTATAATGGATTTAAATGATGAATGTAACATGGTAATTATTCTGTATTATTAATATACCATCCAATTACATAAAATTTATCTATCAAGAGAATTATATTGTTGCTCGTGCGTACGTACGACATATCGTCTCCATAATGGGGTGTGATTCATTCTCCACGTTAACATTTAAATAATAGTTATAAAATTTATATGATGAGTGATAATAATAAATATGAAATCAAATTCAATACATAATATGCATAAAAAATTATAATTATATGAAAAAAATAATGAGATATGTTTATTATCCATGTCCATCTTTTCTAAAAATGTTTTCATAAAATTTTTACTTATAATATATGTATGTTTAATGTATTTGTTACCCATTTTTGACTTTTACTATCTTTTATGGAATGAATCCTTCTTTTATTTACCATACAAGGTGCTTTTTAAATTTTCAAAAAATAATATGAGGAGAATGTTTTTTAACTTATAAGGAATGAATGGATTTTTATGGTTTCATGACACTTTCTTTCCATAATGATTCCTCTACAATATTTCAAGATTATTTTTAACTAAATTACATTATTTTAAAATTACATTGAATTTTTAGAAAATAAATCATTTTTTAAGAATAAAGGATATTTTCCTCATGAAGTAAGTTCGAGTGTTTTATCAAAATTATTTTCCATCTATGATGACGCTTTATAAATAGGGTTATGTTCGTATCCCTATCATTACTATGATTAGATTGTTTTGATGATGTAATGATATTATATATGTATTATGTTATGATGGAATTATATTTAAGAATCCCATTTAATATCATGGGTTATGCTATGATGAATTATTTTAAATTTTTTGTTTCACGTGTAAAAATGATTTAGTTATGAGATGGGTGGGACCTATATCTCCCTCCAATGCATTGGGAAATGATTTATATCTCATGATATAGACATGACTGGAATGGAATATAAAGTATGTTTAGTAATACAAGGATGAAACAACATGTAAATCCAGTTCAGTAGTATATGGACGGAACAACATGTAAACCCATTTTAGTGATGGACTTTTTCCACTATGATGGTCTTGGAAATAATACCTTGGAAACTTTGAAAGTAATATTATGTGATTAATTTTTTTCCAAAACTCCACGTTTTTGGACAATTCAATTTTATTAGGGATAATTTTCTTTTATGATCTATGCCTTATGAACTACCAAGATTTATTTCATGATTCATTATTTTTGATATTTAATCTTTATGTTCATGTTTTTAAATTTTTTATGTTTATGGTTTGTTTTATGTTCTACATGTTTACACAATCTGAGAATTTCAGCTCCCCATTTTTATGTTTTATTTTCCCCAAGATATAAATAATGGTTTTAGGTTGGAAAATATGGGAAAGATCTTTATTGGATATGTTTATGATCTTTAACCAATTTAGAAGGTTATGTTCCATGTTTCCAAAGACACAAAACTAATATGGTCTTAGGAATTGGTTTGTTTCATGTATTAATTATTCTAAAAAATAAATGTAATGTCCATGTACTTCAAGCTTGGGTATTTATAAATCTACAGGTAGGGTCATATAAAATTCATATCGATGTGGAAGGTAAAATGGTGTTGTAGAATGTTGAAGATCTTTTAGTGGTTCCTAAAAGCATAATGTGATGACGAGGTGAGGGGATTATAGGTGAGGAGGACTTCATGAAATGCATTCCTAGGTTGTCAGTTGGTTGGGATATCGATGAGTTAGAGGAATTTCGTGATGAGGAGGAGATTCATGAGGTATTAACTAGTATGAATCTTTAATACACACTCTGGCTGGAATGGTTTTCAGGTTCTCTCTTCATGGAAATTTTGGAGAATATCAATGAGAGGATAAGATATGTTTTGTGTGGTTTTTTCAAAGGGGGATTTTTTTAACTGTGTTATGTTCTTTCAATGAGGTGTTGATACAAAAGTTGAAACTACCTAACTCAATCAAATTGTATCTTCTAACATTCCATTATAATTACATATAAAAATCATGGTAGGTACATTAAGAAGAATATTGGAATTTGTTGCACTGGGAATTTTTTCGGATGATCAGAATGGATTAATGAAATTTCTGAGTATAATAGGGTATATAGAATCCCATAAGAGATGGTGGTGGATATGATTAATGTGTATTTAGGTTCCAATATTACTATTAAAGTCGATATGTATATGGAATATGATATAATCCAGTGAATCTTTATTGTTATCATTATGAGGACCGTTGGGTGTTAATAATGGGTATGCGTATTGTTATTTAAATGATATGCCTCATTGTGGGTTTCTATTTCCATCCTAGGAAAGGGATTTGGTTTTTTCATGATAGTTCATTGTCTCGTGAAAGGTTATTCGCTTTATATTAGTATATTAATTATTTATCAAGAGGCACTCACCAGGAATATTAACAGATGTATAGATGAGGGTTCCATCATGCCCTATAAGAACAAAACTGGGGATAGTATCACAAACCACATGATGTTTGTTTAAGATATTATATTTTTTATAAAAGGTAGGAATCTCTCAATTTGGGGTCTAAATAAAATAATGGATAATTAGGGATCTCAAATCATTCGAAGGGTAAATCTATAAGAGAGGTGTCTCTATATCTCTAATAGATGATTGGTCTGGCACAAAAAAATTATTCGAAGTAAGTTGGGCATTCAATGATGTCATCTCCATGTAGTTTACTAGGGTTTTCCCATTTATAAAGGTATAATTGAGAAGTTTTTTATGCATAAAATATTTAATAGGATTGTGGGGAAAATTTTAATTGGAGAAATAGGTTTTGTTTATTTTGAGGATGCATCACATTGGTAAATAGTGTGTTGGAATATATTTTGATACATGTTTCTTTAGTTATTAAGGCATTGAAAGCGATAATTGACCATTTGGATAAGACCTTGGAATGATTCATTTGGTATCAAAACCAAAATATAAAATTCCATGGGGGACCTAGAATATAATGGTTAGGCCAATTGATGAAGGAAGCACCAGTCCCTTTGATTTTTTGAAGCCATGCACCACATATAAGATAGAATCATGTGGGATTTAATTGAAAGAAAATCAATATGGGGATGATTTGTGGGAAATTATTATTTTGATGAATGGAAACATCAGATGTTCAACCTAGGATAATTTCATCCCTCATAAAGAAAATATTTGATCCTCTAGAGGGATTGGAGGAAAAATTATGGGGTGGTTGATCGAGGTAAGATTAGTTATAGGAAGGAAAACTAGCCTAGCAACATTCTATTTTTTCCAGGTTTACCATTAATGATGGTTTTCTTCATAAAATCAACTCGGTACCCAAGATTTATCAACACAAATATCAATTACCAGTAAAGGATATTTTTTATAACATTTCAAGGAGGATGACCTGATAGGTTCATGTTTTTTGGTTCATATTTTGGTAAATTTTTATTTCAGTTACCATGAGATGGTGCATGTAAATAGAAAAAAATTATCAGTGGGAATAAAAACTGTGGTGTTAAAAAATTGTTATAAAGCATAATTTCACAGTTTAGAGACTTAGGGACCAAGAATTTTGTACTGATGAAAACATGTAGAAGAGGGGGATAGAATTGGAATCCCAATGTAGTTTTTGTCACATTCCAAACTAAGTAATAGTTTGGAATTTGTTTTTTGGTGGGGAATGGGAGAATTGAATTTGGGGATGCATGTTTATATTCATGGGAATTGTAGGGAACAAGGATTCTATTTTTCTGCTCCATGAGGGATGGTTCTAGAATGCATGACAAAAGGAGGTGCAGGTTTCTTCTCAGGGGATGGTTTTTGTCTCGGTGTGTTCAGTTATCTGGGATTCTAGGAACAAGGTACAAAAAATCATGCTCAACATTATACATTAGATTTAGGTTGATTTGAAATCCCAAGTTTCGAAACATTCTAGTGTCTTGTAGGGTGGGGGAGCTAATATCATAGTTAATATAATTATCCTAAGAGCATCCATCTTTACTGAACAGTTAGAGTGAAGTGGAAAGCGGGTGTGGGTTTCCTGGAAACCTCTCATGTATGGGATGAAACATAATGTGAATTTATCGTTTTTGGTTTTGTACATGAGAGGAGGAATTCTTCTGTGTGACAATAGTGGCTCTATTATATTTGGTTTCAGTAACTTTTATAGTCCAGGTAACTCCAGTGGAGCATAATTTAAGGTTATGTACAATGGACTATTGATGATAGGGATTTATAATATCAACATTACAGAGGTGTAATCAGATTCAAAAATTATTTTCGGGATCTTTTGTGGATAGGAATCCCCTTCTTGGGAGAAAACCTACATTATCAGGAGGTGTATCACGATTACCAATCACAATATTAAGATCAGTCACAAGTAGAGGGAAGGTAACTTCCCTTCTGATTCCTTGTAAAGTAACAAGTTTTTACTGATTTTTTTACTTTGTTCTTATGTACCGAATCCTTTCTAGATGATTAGAAGATCATTGTTATGGGGGACTAGATGAGCTTCCATCACTTTTTCCCTACTGAGCTATCATTGGATACCTTATTCTAATAAAAAATATGATGTAGTTTATATATATATATTATCGAATATATAAAAAAATTAATCATAAAATATATGTATATATATAATACTGGATTTATTATTTTATGATGGAAACAACACATGAAGAGGAAGAAAAATTGCAAATAAACTTGAAAGAGTTGGTAAAGATGATTACTTATTATTCGATGGACTTCCTTTACATCTCTTCTTAAGAGATATAGGGTTGGTCTTTAGGAAGGAAAATAACATATATAAAATCAATATAAATTTTTAAAAGAGGAATGGGATGGTTTTCATTGATCTGGAAAGATTAATGTGATCTAATGAAGTGAGGAAGGATGCCCCCTATTATAATTTAGGTGAGGGGCATATTTTGAATTTCTTAAAAGATTAAATTTTCATAAATTAATATTGATGTTCAAATGGATAAAAAAATATTTATTTTAGTGATACTATTTGTATAGGTAAAATTAACATTATCTGATAAAATTTGGATAGTGTTAGGTGATAATTTTATCCATAACAATTTTTAACCACTTGGTGACCCTTTAGATAATTACAATACAATTAATGTTTTATACTATATAAGGGTAAATAATGTTACTATAAGATTAAAAAAATACCCATAAATGGACCATGTAATATGTAGATAACCATAAACTATTCATTTCTTCAAAATTTTAAATTTCTATGATTTCTAAATCATTTAATAAAATATATTTCATTATAAAATATCAATATTGTCAACTATTAGAACTAGTTATTACATTGAAATTAATAATAGAAAGAAAAAATTTATAATTAATAAAATATTTTATTATATTTCTAATGATTCATTGTAATTTTAAGAACCAAGATCTTCATCTCAGTATGGATCTTGATTTATGGTGTTTTTAAGAAAAAGAAATGTTTCTAGAAATTTAAGGAGTACATTCCATGTACTTATAATTACACGTCGTGTACCCGGTTTCCACGGGGTATTGTGTACTGAATGTGTAAAGGCCGAGTACATGGTTTTGTGGGGTGACCTAGAGACTGCCTAAAGTAGAAGTTGGTTATATCATGTACACGTCATTTACCTTTGAGAAACACATCTTGTACTTTATTTTTTTCATTATACGGACTGAGGTCAAGTCGAATCCACAGAACTCCCTTCTTCATTGTTCTTCTCATCTAGAAGTAAACGTACGTCTTGATTTTTCTCTAAGCCCCCAAATCGCCATCCGTTATCTGAATCTGGCACCTTCTATTGTGCTGGAATTACCATGACAAGCTCTTTAACATTCTATAAACTCATTTCTTGATTTCTCCTCTTTCTTGAGATATATATGGTTGAACGTTTTTAGTATTTTTGTAGAACTATGGAATTATAAGGCAATTCAGGGAAGGTAGTTCACATATATCGATCATACAACACTGAGGTAGGTGGTTTGTGCCTTTCTGTAGTTATTCTATTAGTTATATGTGAAAATGTTCCCACTACCATCATTTAGGGTATTGCATGTTTAGGAATTTTAACCTCGTTAATGTCTATCATGCCTTGTATGTTTCAATAGAGGTTTCTGATTGTGAATAGAGTTAATTGCAATGATATGGATGTGTTTAACCATGCTTGTTTGATTTTGATAGTTTGGTATACTTTTTTCAGTTAGGATATTTTTTTTCTATTCCTTGTGTCGGTAGGATGATGTGATTTATTTATCTGATATGATGTGATATTCCTTTTAGCTAATTAAAGAAGTAGTATTTTGTGGTTAAATTTGGATTCTAATTATTGTTTGTGTATGATTGCTTTACATTGTCCTGCGGGAACCTGATGTTGTGAGACCAATGGGGAAATTTATGTTGAGGGATTTCCTAGAGTGTCTGTTATAATTATCACGTTGCGAGACCATATAGGGGATTGACGTTGAGTGCTCCCTCAAAGTTTATATAGATACGTTATGAAACCACATGAGGAATTGATGTTGAGTGCTTCCTCAGAGTGTTTGTAGTCTACCAATAAAAGTTAATGGGGGTTATCGATGGTGAGTACTTCCGCAGAGATTCTTTGATTTACATGAGACCAGCGGGGGAGTTGACAGTGAGTTCCTCCTCATAGAGTCTTTGATATATCCTTATTGTAAATTTAACCAGAGGGGTTAGTCTATGAGAACTACATAGATGGTTTCTTGTATTTGGGATTTTATGGTTAAATTGTTAAATGTAAATGATGTAAATTAAGCTGTAGGACTTTTTACCTAGAGTAAATCCTTTTTTATTACTTCATTTTACTAATTTCTAGCTATATATATAATCAACACCTATTAGGCACAGATCATTGGGTGGGTTCTAACTGGGTTTTGTCTCAAACACCATTTGGGTCATGCCTTTTGTCCCATACATATTATATTGTTGCAGGTCTAGATAATGGAAAGTGCCCTTATAATTTAGGTACTTGACTGTTGTCGTGCTGGAGAGCATGAGACCAAGTAGAGGCTTGCGATGTTGAGAAGTCTGTTGGATGGAGTGGATAATCAAGAGGGGGTGAATTGAGTTCCAATTAAAATTTCTGTTAAAAAAATTTCTCTTAAAATCCCCTATTTAAAAACAATGTTACACTGTAGTGAATTTATACAGAGCTTGAATGTTCAATTACATTCTCAATGGTTGATTAGGTCTCAGTTAACTTAATCAGAAGATGAAATTAACTGTTGAAACTAACTTACTGGTTTACAATACGTATAAACACTTGCTAATTTAACTATCAAATTAACTTTAAAATAGTTTTGTATTTCAAAGTAGTTAGGAGCAGAATATGATATATATATATATATAGTATACTTATGATTTAAACTAAAATGCACAGTAGATGTAACCAAGAGGTTATGTTTCAAGCTGAGACTTAGTCCCCTCAACAATTTACATAAAATGATCCACACCCTGGATCGGGGTAAACAACAGTGAACACACTTTCCAGGTACAAAGACCTCTACCATATTTCTACGTGGGAAAAACTACAGCTCATAGCTCTCTAGGTCTTACTCGACCTCTACAACTATCCACATTGGGAAACAAAGAGTTATGGAGTTTGAGTGAGGATTTAAGAATCCTCCAGTTAGGCTCAGGATACAGTGTTTGTATAAAAATAAATAGGGTAAATGTAAATAAAGAACCACTAAAGGATATGTGAATGAGTTTAGAAAAGAATTGGTGATCGGCAGTGCAAATCTGGACTCGTTTAATTGGTCATAAATGCTTCTGAGTCCTTCAATGGTTTTTCTCTGAAAAACAGAGTAACGTTTTCTTCCTTGTTCTAGGTACAGCTAATCAGCTTGAGTGTATGAAGTGTTTGTTGTAGTTCATCACTCAAGATGCAGCTTGTGGTTTCCTTCAGAAGAGTGGCTTCAATTATATCCAGGATACTTGGAGTATGGATGAATCCTTGTGTGAATGCACCACGTTTGAATGTTTTTGAGCCCTCTTAGTTTATTGTGCTCTCTGTATACAACCACATCACTTTCTATCTTTGTATGTTTTCGGCTAGGTATTTATCATCCCTTTTATAGCTTTCAGCTTCGACAAAAAGGAATGATTACTTTTTTGCAAGGGTACTAGGTACGTTTCCCTGACATGTCAACTGATATCATTAAATAACATTAACATCATTAAAAACATCAAATGTAACCGTTATCTTAATAAATAAATAGTATTGAGAGAATAGAGTTTGACTAGTTGGTCAATCATTAGTAGCCTTCTCTTGGTAGAGGTGTGCAGTGGACTATGTATAGCAGGACCTTCCATCGGTAGCACTTTTGAACTTGTATAGGTATCTACATATATCGTTTACATCATTCTATCGGTAGCTCTTAATCCATCAGTAGCTCTTAATCCATCGGTATCTCTTAGGCTATCGGTAGCTCGATGTATCGGTGACTCTGTACCTGTATCGGTAGACTATGTCAGTCACTTCATATTAGTCGCTAGTCTGTGTATCACTAGGCCAGTCGGTAGCTCATATCAGTAGACTTACTCTATTAGCAGATTTTTATCAGTAACTGTCTTTGAACTGGTTATATCGGTAGACTTCTTCATATCGGTTTCTCTGTACATATCAGCGATCTAGTGTATACTAGAAGACTTAAGCATACCGATAGACCTGTTCTATCGGTAGCTCAGTTTATGTCGGTAGCTCTGTACATATCGGTAGCCTTAGCTTATCGGTGACTCTTTCTATCGGTAGACTAAGTACCGATAGCTCTTTTATTAGTAGCTATATGCAGATCAGTGACAAATACTTATCTGTTTTATGCAACACATATCCGATTGGGTTAGAATTAATTTATAACTTATATAAAGATAGATAACCATTGATTAACATATCTCAAGTATTATTTTAACATTATTATCATCTTGATAACAGAATATCATATATTGAGAGAATTTTAATATAGATAAACATTAATTGGGATTATCAAAGTATGTGAAGGCATAATTGGGATTTTCAAAACAGGTGAGGTCAACAATCTCCCCCTTTTTGATAATCACAACTTATGATATTATAGGTTTAAATTAATGATTAATTGTATCAGAGATAAAATTAAATGCAATGATATCAGAGGGGCAAAGAATGGTAGCTTTTCCTGAGATAATATGTCTCCCCCTAGGTGAATATTTCTCCCTCTTTGATACTTAGGAATATTTCTCCCCCTTTATAGACTCTTTTTAGAATATTTCTCCCCCTTTGTGATAATAAAAAAGTGAGAAACAAAAAAACTAGAAAGGAACAAAATGAAAAAGAAATTAAATCCACATGTATTATATGTTGTAAAAAGGTACATAGATAGAAAACAAAAATACAAGGGATTCCCATCAAACATCCTAGCCACATTTTCAATCCACATCCTCAATTTGAGATTTTCCCTTTGAATCAGAAGAGGATTCAGGTGGTGCGGATTCAAGTGAAGGCATATGAATTCCAGAGATGATCACTGGAGGCTGAGCCAATATCACTGTTCTGGGCCTGTATTGAGGAGTTCTTTGAGTGATCATAGGTGTGAGGCTTCGAATTGCATGGGCAGGAGTCATCTGAATAGGAGAAGCAGTAAAGGCGGAGGCAGGTAAGGCTGGAGGTATAATCACTGGCCTAGCATCAACATGCAGGAAAGGCAGCAACTGATTTCTGAAATCCATAATTATTCCTCCTCCTCTCTCCATAGCAGATATGAAGTCATCCTTGTTCTCCATAAATGTTTCCAATGCTGGATTCAATTCCCTTAGTTTGTTGACTTCATCTCTAAAGGCTTGATTGACATGAGGTAACTACATATTTTCCAACAGAAGTTTGAAGTGGTTGTTAAGTTGATGCTTTGTGTAAATCTTTTGGAAATTGGAGTCCACTTCTTCTTTCACTTATTTCTGAGAGGCAGAAGATTTTCCCATATAGTCTTGGACAATCTTCATTATTTCTCGAGCTGAATCTCTAGTATAAAGCACAACTTTGCTCAATTCAAATGAGTCCATAGAGCCACTGTTTGAAACTGAACCAAGCTCCTCCTTCATCATAGCTCGAATTTGATTCAAATCCACTAAGGGTTTAGAAGCAACATAACCAATAGAGAAGGTTACTATTTCCTTGAAGTTTATATTCAACCCACTGATAAGATTTTGGACTTGATAATCTGGGGTTTTTACATGATCTTTCCTAGAGGTTTTAAAACCTTCAAACACTGAAACCATCTAACTTACAACACTCTTGACATAGGCTAAGTCGTTGTCTGTTTGAGATTTTGAACTCATGTAAGAGTCCAAAGAGACAACATATTTCTTTAGTGCTTCAAGATTTTTTTCCTGTCTATATATTTGAGTTTGGAAACCTTTATCTTCTTCAACTATTTCTATCATAAATGTTGACAAATTAAAAATGAGAGAGAGTTCAAAAGATCTTTCCAACATACTCATCTCTTCAACAAAATGTGATTCATCTCCGCAATTGAGGCACTAAAATATTCTTTCATCTCATCCTTTAATGATTCAAGGTTATCCCTGGTGATCATATCATCAGGAGAAACTTCAATAGGTACTCTTTCATATGCTAAAATGGCCACCGAGTCAGTCATGATCGATTGAATTGATGATACCAGAGAAACAACCATCCTCTTTACCTCTTCCATATAATTTTTCTTAATCTTTTTCTTCAAAGTATCCAGGTCATGCATTCTGACCACATTTTCAGGTGGCAACTCAGACTCAACATCATAAATTATTTTTGTTCTATTTAGAGATGCTTCATTCTTAGAATCAGGATAGTCTTAACCACAGACCACAAAACCTGGGTCTTCTGCCCAGTACTCAATATCAATAGCCACTGTAACACTTCCAAACTTGGTTTGATGCTCCCCCTCAACTGGTGCATCCACAAGTAAAACAACAGCATTCTCAGTAGCATTCTCAGCAGGTCTTCCTTTTTCGGGATAATCTTCTACTATCAATTCTTTCTCTGCAATATCTGGAGGGTCTTCCAAAATATGAAAGGGTATGTTAACATCATTTGAATCCTTAGAAGGAACTAATGATTGTCCAATCACTGGACTAAGGCTCAAATCAGCTGACATAGATGCTTTAATTTAATGAGTATCTTCTTCATTCTCTACAGCACCCACTTCAACATCCTCTAAACCAGCTTCTTCCTTATCTGATTTATGTTGATCTAGATTTTCAGGAGCTGGGCTAGGAGGTAAGTCAGGGTCTCCTCCTTCATCAGCAGAGGAATCTTCCTCCTCTAAATCATGACTGTATTCTGGATCCTCTTCATCAGGTCCCAAACCTTGATCCCTCACATCCTTCTGTTTTGAAGGATGATCCACAGGATTGAACTTATCATACACCTTCTTGTCATCATTGAACCATTATCCTCTCCATGGGTTCCAATTTATTTTCATGTATTTGCAAACTGTATTGGTGACATAGAAATTGTTCCTTACTACCACTGTATCATCTTGAGACTCAGCTATTCCTTTCAATTTGATCATTACTGAGATCTACTTGGCAAAGAACAAGGCATTAGTATTTGACTTGGGTCTAATTATATCCTCCATTTGAGTCATTAGCAATCTGTATAGATTCACCTTCAGTCCATGTCTCAAAACATGCAGAAGATAGATATTATGATATCATAAATTTGCAAAGTCTCCTCTCCTTGGTATTAAGAAATGCTGAACAAACTTGAATAGCAATATGTTCTCTCCATCCATTTCTGCAACTACTACTTGTCTTTGACTTCCATCGTCGGTGAGTTCCTCCAAGGTAGTCTCATAATCAATGATATCACTAGTAGGTGGTATAGATCTTGAGACATATCCAGATACACCTTCGTGTGGAACTTTCAGACATTTAGACCACTCAGTCAATGAAAAGGACAACTCCTTTCTATTCACAAATGATGTTACTCAGTTCTCATCTTCAGATTTCTCAAAACATACATAGTCATAAAACTATTTCACTATATTCGGATAGTAGGGACCATTTTTGTTCGAAAAAAAATCTAGCCACTTTTGATCTTTCAGAACTTCAAGCACTAACGATTTACTTGCCAATAGCCATTCCATGCACAGCTCTTTTTGGATCACAATAACTCTATTCTGCAAATGAGGATTTACTAGTCATCATACTGATCTTGTACTGCTAGAACTACCACATGCTACTGGTTCAGACTTCTGCTTCTTTTCCTTAGTCTCATCTGCAACATCTCTAACAGAAGGGAGTTTGGTTTTTGCCATCTCGGATTCGTGGGATTTAGGGTTCTCAAAATATTTGGGAGTTAAGGTTTGAGGGAAAAGGGTTTGAGGCTCGGTGGATTTAGAAGTAGCTCACACTTGGATTCTATCATTTAGGAATCATAAAATAAATAAATAAAATAAGATAAAGTAAAAACGATTTAGATTCTGGAGGCAGACAGAAGTTTAAAACAGTGCACTAATCGGTAGGGTTTATCAGAGAGAATTTACATTGGTAAGAATTCACATCGGTGAGGATTTACATTAGTGAGGATTTACATCATTGAAGATTTACATCGGTGAGGATTTACATCGGTGAGGATTTTCATCGGTGAGGATTTACATCAGTGAGGATTTAAATCGGTGGGGATTTACATCGGTGAGGATTTACATCGATGAGTTTGCTACCGATCAATATTAATCATTCCCAACTCATGTCTAATGTAACTTAACCTATCCTAACTCAAAGGATTGGTGAAAATGTTAGCTAATTGATTTTCAGTACCTATAAACTCAAGAATAATATCACCCTTTTGGTAATGATCTCTCAAGAAATGGTGCCTTACATCAATGTGTTTGGTCCTAGAGTGAGACACAGGGTTCTTAGAAATTTTTATTTCACTAGTGTTGTCACAGTTGATAGAGACATGCTTAAAATCATATCCATAGTCCAAAAGAGTGTGTTTCATCCACAGAATTTGTGCACAACAACTACCAGCAGCTATGTACTCTACTTCGGCAGTGGACAGAGCTACAGAATTCTGCTTCTTACTACACCAAGATACAAATGATTTTCCCAATAAATGACATGTTCCTGATGTTCTTTTTCTATCTAACTTGCAACTATCAAATTCAGCATCTGAATAACTCATTAACTCAAAGGATTGTCTTTTTGGGTAAAACAAACCTAAGTTTACAGTGTGTTTAAGATACTTAAATATTCTTTTAACAACAAGCAAATGAGATTCTTTTGGATTAGCTTGAAATCTTACACACATACATACACTAAACATAATATCTTGTCGACTAGTAGTAAGGTAAATTATGCTTCCAATCATACCTCTATAATTGGTTTGATCCACTGGTTTCCCAGTTTCATCTACTTCCAATTTACAAACTGTACTCATAGGAGTTTCACATTCCTAAATACTATCCATACATAAACGTTTTAAAAGATCCTTTGTATATTTACTTTGATTCAAAATAATACCGTTTTCATTTTGAGAAACTAGAAATCCAAGAAAATATTTGAGTTCTCCCATTAAACTCATTTCAAATTCATTTTTCATACTTTTTAAATAATTAGTACATAAAGAATGTTTAGATGATCCAAAAATAATATCATCAACATATATTTGAACTATTAAAACATCTTTAGAAATTATTTTAATAAAAATATTTGGATCAGCAATCCCTTTAGTAAAACTCTTTGAAATAATAAAATTACTAAGTCTATCATACCAAGCTCTTGGAGCTTGTTTTAAACAATATAAAGCATTAGAATGTTTGAAAACATGACTTGGAAAACGAGGATTAGTAAATCCATGTGGTTGTTCAACAAAAACATCTTCAATTATAAAACCATTTAGAAAATCACTTTTAACATCCATTTGATATAACTTGTAATTGAGATGAGCAGCATAGGCAAGTAGAATTCTAAGAGCATCTAATCTAGCTACAGGTGAAAAAATTTCGTCATAGTCTATACCATCCTCTTGACTATATCATTGTGCAACTATCCTAGGTTTGTTTCTAACTGTGTTTCCTGACTCATTAACTTTGTTTCTAAAAACCCATTTAGTGCCTATTGTCAAAGTGTCCTTGGGTCTATCAACTAATTACTAGACTTTGTTTCTTTCAAATTTATTTAACTCTTCTTGCATAGCCATTACCCAAAATTAATCATTGATTGCATCATTGACATTTTTAGTTTCTAGCTGTGAAAGAAATTCTTGATGTTCAGCCTGGTTTCCTAGAGAAGCTCTAGTTTGTGTCCCTCTATCAAGATTACCAGCAACAGCATCCGAAGGATGATTCTTTAGAATCCTTGTTGATCTAGTAAAGGTAGGACTAGAAATTTCAGGTTCATATATAGGTTCGGTTTCTATAGCATCATATTCTTGAATATGTCTAGAATTGGATGTTTTTACAGTAGGTTCATTAGTTTTATCATTAAGGTCCAGAACAGTCAAATCTTCTTCAAGATTTTCAAGAGAGGTTTTAGGCTCATCTGGATCAGTTTTATCAAACTTGATGTGAACAAGTTATTCCACTCATTTGGTTATTTTATTAAAGTCTCTATAGTCTTTCCTAGTTAAATAATAACCATGAAAAATTCCATCATCACTTTTAGAAGAAAACTTGTCAATATTATCCTTTCTATTAAGAATAAAAACTTTGCAGCCAAAGACTCTGAACTAACTAACATTAGGTTTTCTATTATTCCATAATTCATATGGGGTATTCTTAAGAATAGTTCTAATCAGGACTCTATTAATAATATAACAAGATGTATTCATATCTTCATCCCAAAAATAAATATCCAGGTCATACTTGTTAAGAATGGTTCTTGCAATTTCTTGAAGGGTTCTATTCCTTCTTTCTGCTACACCATTCTATTGAGGTGTCCTAGGAGAAGAAAAGTTGTGACTATAGCCATTTTGTGATCAATAAGATTCAAACTCATGATTTTTAAAATCACGGCCATGACCACATCTCAGAGTTTTAATATTAAGTCCACTAAGCTTTTCTACAGATTCGGAGTATTTGATAAAGTAAGAACAGGCTTCACTTTTGTGAGCTAAGAAGTATACCCAAGTATATTTAGAAAAGTCATCTACTAGGAAATATACATAGTGCTTCCTATTTAGACTAGAAACTCTAGAAGGTCCAAATAAATCCATGTGAACCAACTCAAGAGGTTGAGAAGTTGAAACTTCATTCTTTGATTTAAAAGAAATATTATGTTTCTTTCCCTTTTGATAGGGATTACAAATGTTGTCTGATGGGAATTGAAGTTTAGGTAGGCCCCTAACCAATTTCTTCCTAGTAAACTTTCTAAGTGAGTGGATGTTTCATTGTCCTAATTTTCTATTCCAAATCCAAGACTCTTTATGAAAAGAATTTAAACAAGTAAAATTTTTCTTAGCTAAAGAATTTAGATCCACAGCATAAACATTTTCATTTCTTAAAGCTGAAAATAATAAAACTTTTTTAGAGTTAAAACATTACAAGAATCATTTTCAAAATTAACATTAAAGCCATCATCACATAATTGAGAAATACTTAAAAGATTTTTGTTAATTCCATAAACAAATAATACTTTAGAAATCATAACTGAATCAGTGTTACCAATCTGGCCTATGCTGATGATTATTCCTTTAGAATTTTCACCAAAGGTGATATGGCCTCCATCAACATTTATTATGATTTTGAAGCATGAATAATCTTCAGACATGTGCCTTGAACATCCACTATCCAAGTACCATACCTTCGTATGAGAACTCTTCAAACAGGTCTCCTACAAAATAAATTTAAACAGAAAATGATTTTGGTACCCAGATCTTCTTTGGGTCCAGAAAGGTTAGAAATCAAAACTTTAGGTACGCATATTTGTCGTACGGGTTTCATATAATTTACAGAATCAATAGATTTTGAAATATAAACTTTATTTGATCTATAAACATATGAAAAACTAGTTGAAGCATAGGAACTTCCAGAACTGGAATAAGCTGAATTTTGTCCAGCCTTAGGAATCAATCGAGTTTTACTGAACTGCCTCTGTCCAGGTTGGTATCCCAAACCAGTAGTGTACTTTGGTGCTACTTTTTTGCCTAACATTTGAGTAAGTGTATCTTTTAACTTTGTGAACTTTTCTATGTCCTTTCTATGTTTCTTATTAGGCATTTTCAGTTCAGTATTTTCCTTTAACTGTTGAGCATTTTTTTCTTTTTATATATCAAAGGCATATTTAACACTGACAGTGAGAGCATGCTGTTTCTTTAGTGACTTATATTTTTCCTTAAGTTCATTACATGTTTCTTCCAGCATTTTACAATATTCAAACAATTCAGCCTTAGACATATTTTCATCATTGTCTGAATCACTGTTATTTCCAGAATAATAATCATTTAGCATAGGGGAAAGAGGTACCTCAGTGGTATTAGTCATGAAGCACATGTTGCCACGATTCTTTTCAGAGTCAGAAACATCAGATTCACTTGTGCTATCATCCGAAGCACTCCAAGTATCTTCCATGGATTTCTTGTAATTCTTGTCCTTATAATCACATTTCCTTTTGAATTTTAATTTTGGACAGTTATCCTTGATGTGTCCTTTCCTCTTGCACTCAAAGCAGACTATATCATCTTCCTTATCAGATTTCTTCAAATCCTTCTTCCAATGACCCTTGTTTTCATACTTTCCTTTGTAGTTAGATTTTCTAAAGAACATCTTCTTCCTATAAAAATTCTTTAATCTCCGGGATATTTTGGCCATTTCAACATCACTGTCTGAATATGAATCTTCACGGGTTGAACTTTCAGTAGGTGCATGCATTTTCTCCTTGTATTTTCTCTTTGAAGCTGTAGACTTGAATGCCACAGATTTTCTCTTGGGTTCATCATCTTCTTATTTATTTACCTTAATTTCTTCTTCATACATCATTAATTTTCCAATAATCTCTTTTACAGGGAGAGAACCAATGTCACATGATTCTCAGATTGAAATAAAAGTGTCCCTCTATTGATCTGGTAGACATCTCAAGATTCTCATGATTTGTTCCTTTGCTGGAACAGCCTTTCCAAGTGAGGTCATAGTATTGACAATCTCATTGAACCTGACATACATGTTAGAAATTGGTTCATCGGTCTTCATTTTAAAATTATTATATTTAATAGTATAAGTATTCAATCTCATTTCTTTAACATTGGTAGTTCCTTCATGATAACCACCCAAAGTATCCCCTATTTCATAAGCAGTTTTCCAAGCAGATATTCTATTAAATTCTTCATCTCCTAGAGCACAATACGAGGCATTCATAGATTTACAATTATTATTGTAAGCAGTCTTTGTAGGTTCATCCCAAGTTGTTCTTTCAGTTTCTAAAATTTTATATTGAGATTCTATAGCAGTCCAGATATCAAAACCCATACTCTCTAAATGTATTTTAATTTTCAGTTTCCACTAGGCATAATTGGAACCATTAAAGAAAGGTGGCTGGTTAGTAGCATCACCCTTTAGTCTATTGTCCATAACTAGATTTTAGAAAATAGTTTTAGAGAGATAAAATTTAGAACTAACAAAAATTTAAGATCTTTAAAGATGCAACTAAAATCACAGTTGGAAAACAGAATGTTTTGAAATTTTTTATTAATAAACAAACCTCAGATACCAAATGTTAGTCGGAGTGGATACTCAAGGGGGGTTAATTTAGTTCCAATTAAAATTTCTGTTAAAAATATTACTCTTAAAATACCCCTATTTAAAAACAAAGTTAAACTATAGTGAATTTATACAGATTGTAAATGTTCAATTAGTTTCTCAAAGGTTGATTAGGTCTCAGTTAACATAATCAAAAGATGAAATTGACTTTTGAAACTAACTTACTGGTTTACAATATGTATAAACACTTGCTAATTTAACTATCAAATTATCTTTAAAATAGTTTTGTATTTAAAAGTAGTTAGCAGCAGAATATGATTTCTATATATATAGTATACTTATGATTTAAACTGAAATGCACAGTAGATGTAACCAAGAGGTTCAGTCTCATGACGAGACATAGTACTCTCAACAATTTACATAAAATTATCCACACCCTGGATCGGGGTAAACAATAGTGAACACACTATCCAGGTACAAAGACCACTACCACAATTCTACATGGGAAAAACAGACAACAGCTCATAGCTGTCCAGGTCTTACTCGACCTCTACCACTATCCACAGTGGAAAACAAAGAGTTATGGAGTTTGAGTGAGGATTTAAGAATCCTCCAGTTTAGCTCAGGAGACAGTGTGTGTGTAAAAATAAACAGGGCACACCCACTGCTCGAAATGTAAAGAAAAAATCACTAAAGGAAATGTGAATGAGTTTAGAAAAGCTTTAGTGATCGGAAGTGCATCTCTGTACTTGTTTAATTGGTCATTAAAGCTTCTAATTCCTTCTCTGGTTTTTCACTGAAAAATAGAGTGTCATTTTCTTCCTTGTTCCAGGTATAACAAATCATCTTGAGTGCATGATGTGTTTGTTGTAGTTCTTCACTCAAGATGCAGCATGTGGTTTCCTTCAGAAGAGTGGCTTCAAGTATATCTAGGATTCTTGGAATATGGATGAAGCCTTGTGTGAATGCACAACATTTGAATGTTTTTTTACCCCTCTTAGTTTATTGTGCTCTTTGTATGTAACCACTTCACTTTCTATCTCTGTATGCTTTCAGCTGGGTCTTTATCTTCCCATTTATAGCTTTCAGCTCGGGAAAAAAGGAATGATTACTTTTTGCATGGGTACTAGGTACGGTTACCTGACATGTCAATAGATGTCATTAAATAACATTAACTGCATTAAAAACATCAAATGTAATTGTTATCTTAATAAATAAATAGTATTGAGAGAATAGAGTTTGACTGTTTGGTCAATCATTAGTAGCCTTCTGTTGGTAGACGTGTGTAGTGGACTTTGTGTAGCGGGACCTTTTATCGGTAGCTCTTTTGAACTTGTATCGGTATCTATATGTATCAGTGACTTCATTCTATCGGTATCTATTAATCCATCGGCAGCTCTTAATCTATGAGTAGCTCTTGGGCTATCGGTAGATCGATGTATCGGTGACTCTGTACTTGTATTGGTAGACTATGTCAGTCGCTTCATATCAGTCGCTAGTCTGTGTATCAGTAGGCCGGTTGGTAGCTCGTATCGGTAGACTTACTCTATCAGTAGGCTTCTATCGGTAATTTTCTGTGAACTGGTCCTATCGGTAGACTTCTTCATATCGGTTGCTCTGTACATATCAGTGATCTACTGTATACTAGAAGACTTAAGCATACCGATAGACCTGTTCTATCGGTAGCTCAGTTTATGTCGGTAGCTCTGTACATATTGGTAGCCTTAGCTTATCGGTGACTCTTTCTATCGGTAGACTAAGTACCGATAGCTCTTTTATTAGTATCTATATGCAGATCAGTGACAAATACTTATCTGTTTTATGCAACACATATCCGATTGGGTTAGAATTAATTTATAACTTATATAAAGATAGATAACCATTGATTAACATATCTCAAGTATTATTTTAACATTATTATCATCTTGATAACTGAATATCATATATTGAGAGAATTTGAATATATTTAAACATTAATTGGGATTATCAAAGTATGTGAAGGCATAATTGGAATTATCAAACTAGGTGAGGTCAAAAGTGTTCTTTATTTGTTTTCCATGTAATTCGGTTTAGTACTATATTCCTATATTGTGACTTGTTTGGTTTCTTTCCTCGATACATATATCATGCATCATTATTGAGATATATATATATGATGCAGTTGTTTATTCACTTTCAGTCTTCCACTTTTTACTGTTTTATGGTATTATTATTGTTTCCATTATTGTTATCTCCTATTTTACTCTTCCAATGAGGACATAGTTTCCCCACTATCACACCCAAGTCCAATGCTACTATTTGGAATCCTCTTGTGTTTAGGGAAATTCACTTGAGGCCATGTGACCAACCGGGTACGGGGCACCTCTAGGTGGAACCCGGAACCGGGACGTTACTAAGTGGTATCAAAGGAGGTTCTTTTCTTCTTGACTTACTATTTGGAGATTATATCCAGGGATTTGATGGAATAGATACATGGTAATAAGTTTTTCTCATGTATATCCAACTCGTGTAAAGGGGAAAGACAATTTACCTCGATTATTGCTATTTAATGGTTTTGAAATTATTACAGATGATTTGATTTCACCATTGGGTGATTCACATTTATTATATTGTTATTATTGATATTATTGAGGTTTTATTTTCCTTATCAACCCAATGAGATGAGGCTAATTCATCTAATTCATCATATAGTATCTTTCTAGGGATCACATGTCAAGCCTTCTTTCCATGCCATTTAGGGTGCATTACAGATTCCTTGTTTTTGTGATAGATGATGTGCTAGATATGCATGATATTGAGATAAATGCCTTGATAGAATACATGTTGTTTGATAGGTTATTTCTAATGTTTATATTTTTGTTTGAATGAATTCCAATATTTGTTTCTTGAGGTGTTATGATCCATCATGGATTGGGATTTGGTAGAACATTTTGTTGTAATACTTGTATATGACATGTATAATTTGCTATGCATTGATTTGTGGGGAGTATAGTCCCTCACTGATCGGATTTTAACTCCTTAATGTTCATTTTAGTGTTTTTTCCTAGGTTTTGGAGTAGTTTCTAAGGCTTACTATTCAGAAAAACCTAGAATACACGGCGTGTGATGATAAATGCACGATATGTATCCTTCTGTTCGGGGAGGAACTATTTTCCTAAGTACATGTTTTGTACTGTATATACAAGCCTTGTATTCTATAACCATGTCACTAAATGTGTGGTAGAGACATGGGGTTGGGAAATCCAAGGTTGACCACATCATGTACAGGATGTACATGTCGTGTGTATAGACCATGTGTCCAACCATGTGACCAATGACACAGGTGGATCGTTGGTAGTTAGTACAAGCCATGACTGGCACAAACATGCTATGTAGAGTCATACATGTAACCAGCCATGTGACTAACTACACAGTTTGGTGAATTTCAATTTAGTACATGTTGTGTCTGTCACAAACACTCCATGTAGTCTTTCTCTAAGATAATTGTGTGGGTTAAGTCATGTAGAAGAACATGGGTAGAGGAATATGATTTAAGTACACACCATGTGTTAGGACAACACGCTGTGTGTGTGTGGTGTTACATGACCAGGGTTGGAAGGATTACACGGCCCTGTGAAGGCATAAGGGAACATGTCGTGTAGGGGATATACATGTTGTGTATCCATGTTTTTAAAAATTGGATGATTTCTTTCTCGTTTTCTCTTCTAAAATTTTAAGCTTTAGTCCTTGATAATCTTGATCTAAGGTGTGTGCTTGACCTTGGAGAGTCATGCCACTAATGCATCCTCTAGTTGTACTCCAGTTCCAGGACAGTGATCAAACACTAGATATGGCCGATTAGGGACTACCAGTAGATCCTCCAGTCCTGCCCATCTTGGCACCAGCCGTTATCCCGGATATAGGTGCGGAGGCACAGATCTGAGAGGGATTTATGATCATGATGTAGACCTGATAGGGATCACCTCCTCCTACCTAGTCGATGGTAGAGTTGATGCGGGTATTTCAGTAGTAGCATCCTCCAACTTTCTTAGGGGATGGAGGACCCTATGCTATAGAGTAATGGTTGGAATCCATGTTGACGATCTTCGAGCATCTAGAGACGCCTCCAAAGAGGAGGGTCAAGCTCGAAATTTTTATGCTTCAGAATTACACCATGGGATGGTGGGAAGTGATCTCATAGGCTAGACACTAGCAGGGTATGACTTGGGAGGAGTTTCAGCATACCTTCTATGATTACTTCTACCAAGATACTTTGATGGAAGATTGAGCCTAAGAGTTCGTGATATTAGAGTAGGGTACTCTTTCATTCATGGATTATTATTCTCGCTTCACATAGCAACAGTGCATTACACCCTTTCTAGGGAGAGATTATTTATTCATTGCGAAGAAGTTTGAGGATGGTATCAGGAAAGACATTCAGGTTTAGGTGAATATCTTTAGATTGAATTCCATATCTTCTAAAGTTAATCAGGCGCTGATCACGGAGTCCAACATGATGGATTCTAGAGGTGTGGGTCCGGGAAAGTTGAGAACCATAGTCAGTTCTTCTCTGGATGATATTTGGAAGGGCCACAGGGAGTCTCCATGTAGATATTGAATTAAGTGAGATACACCTTTAGGTAGCCATTTGGTATGCCAGTAGTGTGGGAAGGTCAGGCATATGGGGCCACATTGCTCGAGAGACCCAATCAAGTGCCTATCTTGCATCAAGATGCGCATCTTAAGATCTTCTGTTTCTTATTCTCACTATCAGATGGTGATCAGAGATCCTCTATGACTCCATGTTCAAGAGAAGCACCACCAGTTTTTCATTAGTGTGGGAACTGGAGTTCTTCCTTCCATTCAGACCGAGGTGGAGGTCACAACCGTAGTATCCAGTTGGTAGGCTTTTAGTGAAAATAGGGTGGAGTAGCTCAGGGTGGATGGGCTTGGTCATAGGGTAATGGTATAGGATAGAGTTTTTTAGTGGAGTAGAACCAGCTGAAGAAGGATCCCGGACCCTCTACAGTTCAGGTATGATCCTAGTTTCCTCAATTACATCTTCTTCACTTTTCGATACAGAGGCTTCCCATAGTTTCATACTCATTACTATTGTGGAGAGAATTGGTCTCTTTATCTTTTCTTCTACAAATTTCTTTACGATGGAATCTATGTTGGGGAAAAAATGGATAGTGTACATCAATACATGGAGTGCCCTCAAGAGGTCGGTGGGTGTCACTTCTTATGGGACCTCTATGTCTTAGAGATGAAGGGATATGATGTCATTCTTAGAATGGACTGGGTAGATCCCTTTTAGGATTTTGTCAATTTCTATCAACATAGGTTGAGTTTCACATCATTAGAGGGTGGATCATTTCATGTTAAGGACAAATGGTATGTCCATGCAAGAAGAACGGGATCTGAGCATCATGGTTTGGGAGGAGTTACAACCCAGATTTCCAGTATATATTTGGATGACTAGGGGAATTTGTTGTTTGACTTTCTACTTGTGTTGGATCATTTTAGATATGCATTTTAAGAGGAATTTTCATGTTTGCCTCTGGAGAAAGAGGTAGAATTTTTTTATTGAGCTCAGGCCTGGAGTGGTACCGGTGTCCATTCCTCCTTATAGGATGGCTACACCAGAGTTACTGGAGATCAAGAAGCAGTTAGAGGAGTTAAATGCTAAGGGGTTTAATATTACCCCGTACCTCTTCTTGTGGTTCTCCTATCCTATTTGTGAAGAAGGTGGACAGTACCCTTGGACTTTATGTAGATTATTGGAAGTTGAACCCATTGACGGTCAAGAACTAATATCCCTTTCTAAGGATGTATGATCTCTATGATCAGATTCAAGTATCCCAACTGTTCTAAAAGATTGATTTGAGATCTGGTTATCATCAGTTTTGTATTAGACCATCATATATACCTCATATTGACTTTCATAGAAGGTATGTTCTAGACGTATATGTGGTTATGCTGTTGAATCTCGCGAAATTGCCTGCAGTTTTCAAGGAACTGATGGACGGAGTGTTCCATCCATACTTGGATTCTTTCATGGTAGTCATCATGGATGTTATCTTGGTTTACTATCACACTCAACATGACCCTGCCACATATATTGATATTGTTTTGATTACACTGAGAGATCATCAAATATATTTTATGATCTCAAAATGCAACTTTGGGATGGACCAAATTCAATTCTTGGGTCTTATTTTCTCCGAGACAGGTTTGTCAGTAGGCCTAGATAAAGTGATATCAGTAGTTTCCTAGGAGGATCTGAAGAACCTCTTTGAAGTAGGAATATTTATATGGTTGGATGGATACTATAGACATTTCATATAGGACTTTTCATGCTTTTCAACTCCATTGATGGGCCTGACTAAGAAGGGAGCGATGTTTTTGTTGACAGATTCTTGTGAGTCAGCCATCTAGGAGTTGAAAGGGAGGTTAACTTCTGTGTTGATACTAGTTTTTTCTGAGTCGGGCAAGATCTATACTATTTACTGTGATGCATCAGGTATCGGGCTGGAATTAGTGAGTATGTAGGGGGAAGGAGTAATTGTGTACGAGTCTCAGCAGTTGAGGCCACATGAGATGAATTACTCGACGCATGATCACAAGTTGGATGTTGTTGTTCATTCCTTACTTTGTTGGACACATTATCTATTGGGAGATCATTTTTTGGTTTTCACCGACCACAAAAGTGTCAAGTACATCTTTAATCAGTATGATCTAAACTTGATATAGTGAAGGTGGGTTGATTACCTTCATTATAATGACATTGAGATTTCCTACGTGCCTAGGAAAGGCAACACAGTAGCTAATGCGTTGAGCAGGAGGACTAAGATACAGGCAGCTCAGGAGGCCAGTAGTGAGTGGTAACTTATGGATTTGTTCTCTGAGATGCATTTGGGGGAGAATGATAGATAGAGGTAGACATTGATTTCTTCTATATTTGTAACCTATACTCTACTTGATCGAGTGCTAATGAGGCAGCTATCAGATTTCGAATTCCTAGTCCTACAATAAACTGTGTCAGGAGAGGACCGTGTTCATAGAAAGACCCTAGGTGAGGATGATTTCATGCATTTTCATGGGAGACTATGGGTGTCAGTTGACATACACAAGGAGATGATGTGGGAAATTCATTCTACATTATGGGAACTTCATCCCGGTGACACCAAGATGTATCATGATCAACACTATCAATATCGGTCGCCAGGTATGAAGAGAGATGTTGCTAGTTTTTTCATAATATGTTCCACCTATCAGCAATGGAAGGCAGAGCATCATCAACAAGAAGGGCTTTTATAGCATCTACCCATTCTAGAGTGGATGTGGAATTATGTCGTGATGGACATTGTGACATGTTTATCGAGGTCTCCTAATGGTAATGATGATGTTTGGGTTGTCATTGAAAATCTCACGAAGGATGCTCACTTCATTCTGATCAAGGAGACCTTCAGTGTTGATGAGCAGAGAAGGTTAAAAATTTGGGAGATTGTAAGTCTACATGGGGTTCCACACTCTGTGTTTTCAGACATGGATGCATGTTTTACTTCTCAAGACTGGCAGGGACTACAAAGGGCTTGGGGTACACAGGTACTTCTGAGTACAACTTACCACCCCCAGACAGATGGCTCATCTGAGCATATGATTAATGTGGTGGAGGACATGCTTTGAGAATGCATCCGATATTTTTGAGGTTCCTAGGATAAACACATACCTCTTTTGGAGTTTTCCTACAATAATTTCTTTCAAGAAACTATTAAATTAGATCTTATGAGGATTTATATGGTAGGCATGGTCGATCACCCTTCTGTGGGATGGAGGTAGGAGAGGAAGCTATGTCGGGAAATATTCTTTCTTAGGAATCCAGAGAAAAAAAATAGCGTTAATTTAGAAGAGGATGGATACTACACAGTGACAACAGAAGTCTTATACTGATCGATGGAGATGACCTCTGAAGTTTGGGGTCAGAGATAAGGATTTCATCAATGTCACATAGAGGTTTGGATGTAAGAGGATTAGGAGACAGGGTAAGATTTTTTCGATGTATGTTGGGTTGTTTGAGGTTTTGGAGAGAGTTGGTTCAGTTTCCTATCGGTTTTAGTTACCTCAGATGTACCGGTATATGCACGATGTCTTCCACATTTCTCATCTATGACATTACTTCTTAGTCCCTTCTCATGTTTTTCAACTTGAGGAGTTTGAGTTGCAGGTGGATGCCTTGCTCAAGGAGGATCCTATCTAGATTATTGATCAAATAACTAAGGTTCTTCGTGGCTAGTCTGTTCCTTTGGTATGAGTGATATGGTAGCACGGGAGAGTACATGATGATACTTGGCAGAGGGATGTCAATGTATGATCGTAGTGGCCAGATTTGTTTTTGAATTTTTCATCCATGTAGCCTTGTTATGGAAATCTGGGGAATAATTTCTTTAATGGGGGATGTTTGAAAGAACATGTTTCTTCATCTCATGTATGGATCTTTATTTCTGGTGTTTTTAAGAAAAACATTTGTTTCTAGAAATTTAAGTAGTACAAACCATGTACATATAAGTACACGATGTGTACCCAGTTTCTGCGGGTGACCATGTAATGGCCAAGTACATAGCCATGTGGAGTGACTTGGAGACTGCCTGAAGCGGATCCCAGTTAAAGTAAGTACATGTTGTGTACCCTTGAAGAACGTGCCATGTACTTTCTTTTTCTTCATTAAATGGACTCAGGGCACATCTAATCAACAAAACACGTTATTCCCCATTAGTATCTTATAGGATCGACAGTATTACATGATCCTTCTCTGATCCCCTGACTCACCATATGTTCTCTGAATTGACCACTGTCTATTATGTAGGAATTTCCACTGTAATCTCTTCCGTCTTCTAGATCCTGGTTTCCTGATTTCTTTTCTTTCATGAGATTTCAGTGGTTGAACATTTTTATTGTTTTTGTAGATCTATGACATTCATGGGCGATTCATGGAATAAGGTTCACATATATCGATCATACAACATCATGGTAGGTGGTTTGATTATTTTCATAGTTATTCTTTGAGTTATATGAGCAAAAGTTACCAATACCCTCATTCAGGGTGTTGCGTGTTTAGGGATTTTATCTTTGTTAATGCATGTCATGCCTTGTATGTTTGAATAGAGGTTGTTGATTGTGAATAGTGTTAATTTCAATCCTATGGATGTGTTTTCCCATACTTGATGGATTTTGACAGTTTGGTATATTTTTTCTGGTTAGGATATTTGTTTCTATTCGTATTGTTGTTAGGATGGAGTGATTTATTTATATGATATGATGTTCTATTCCTTGTAAATAATTATCCAAGCAGTAATTCGAGGTCTAATTTGGCTGTTGATTATTATTTGTGTATGAGTAAATTACACAGGTCTGCGGAAACTTAGTATAGTGAGACCATTTAGGAAATTGACATTGGGGGGTTTACTAGAGTGTCTGTTATAATTATCACTATACAGGACAATAGGGTCTATTGACGTCGAGTGCTCTCTCAGAGTGTCTATAGATACCTTACGAGACCACAGGAGGAATTGACATTGAGTTCTTACTTAGATTGTCTATAGTCTAATATTAAAAGGCTATATAGAGATTTGATGGTGAGTGCTTCCTCCAAGAGTATTTGATTTACATGAGACCACAGGGGGAATTGTTGGTGAGTGTTTCCTTAGAGAGTCTTTGTTATATTCTTATTGTAAATTGAATTAGAGGGGTTAGGTTGTAAGAACTACTTAGAGGGTTTCTTGTATTTGTGATTCGTTGGTTAAATTTTTAAATGTAAATGATGTAAATAAAGTTGTAGGACTATTTACCTTTAGTAATTTCTTATTTATTGCTTCATTTTACTGATTACCTTCCACATATATAATCATTGATTGTTGGGTATATATCTTTGGGTGGTTTCCTATTGGAATTTCTCTCAAATACTATTTGGGTCATGATTTTGGGTACACATCAATTATTTGGAGTATGTCTAGATAAGGGAATGTTCCTTTCTACTTCAGGTACATGACTGAGGGGGAGCTGGAGATCATCGGACCAAGCCGAGGCTTGAAATGCTGAGGAGTTGTTTACTTTTTTTCCATGTACATTGTTTTAGTATTGTATTCCATCATTGTGACTTCTTTGGATGATTTCCTAGATACATGTATCATTCATAATTAATGAGATATATATATATATAGGAAGTAGTTGTTTATGCATATTCAGTCTTCTTCTATTTACTATTTCACGGTATTATTATTGAATCCATTATTGTTATCTACTTACTTTTGTTGTTTTACTCTACCAATGAGGGCATAGTTTCCCCACTATCACACCCTAGGCCCTCACTACTAGTCTTTAGCCTCTGGCGTTTGGTGAAATGTGCTTGAGACCATGTGATAAACTGAGTATGGGGAACCTCTATGTGGCACCAAGAACTGGTATATCATAGTAATGTATAAAATTCTTAGATCACATTATTTAACCCAAATTACATAGCTTTTAATATTTTAAATATAATTTATTTTATTTTTCCATTAATTGAATTGTTACTGCATCAATGTTGTGTAATCATTAAAGTAAATATTTTTTCACTAAAATTTAAAAATAGTTTCCATAATTAAGATAAATATTTTATATTTAAAAATAATTTTTGAATTCAAACATATCCTTTAGATAAACTGATATTAAAATTATAATAGTTTTTACAAATAAATGTGTGGTCTGTTTGACACTTCATTAAATAAAATACAGTAAAGGTCATCATCTCATCCAAATTACCATAAAATTAAATATAAATCAATATTGGATTATTATGGAAGAAATGGAATCATAAAAAAAGATTAATTTATGTTTTATAGTAATTTTATTTTCCTTATGATTTTATTTTTAACTTCAATTACTTGATTTACCCATTACCATGGTAATAAAAATTACTCAGGTTCATATTCAAATTTAAAATAAATAAAAGGAACTATTTAATTAACATAGAACTACTGAATCCAATTGTGGAAAACATTTTGAAAAATTCAAAACACAAAATTGGTTGAATTTAAAATAAAATTAAACAAGAAAAACATAGTGAAAACATTTTTTATAAAAATGCCTTTTTTGTGTAAGAAATGCTTTTTTACAAAATTCAAGCATAAAATATATTCATATTATATTAAATGGATAATTAATAATTTAATATGAAAAAGTTTACTTTGAAAAAATTTTAAAATAAAATATAACTTCTCAAATTGTTGAAACAAAAATACAGTTTTCAATAAAAAGTTATGTTGTTCACTATTCAGTAGAAAAATCAATCATTTTAGAAAAATTATAAAAATTTACCCTAAGACAATTTATCTATTATGATTTAAAAAATTATTTAAATTTTATTAAATAAACATTATATGGGTTTAAAAACAAAATTATCTTGATTTTCTTATAGAAGGAAAAAATAATAATTTTTGAAGAAAAAATATTTTTGAAGAAAAAAATTGACTTTACTAAAAATTGGGTATTTATTTCCTAAGAATTAATTTTTATTGAATGTTAAAATCACTTATATTTAATAATATTATTTTTCCTACTCATGCCTTCCAATTCAATAGTAAGGTTATAAAGATCATATTTAAATCTTAGTATATTATGGTTTGTTTAAACATGATTTGTGAGTTCTATACACTATTAAAAAAGTTTTTTTTAACCCTTGAATATTACATTATACCCTACAAAACAAATTTCATCCTAAAAAATGTCATGAATATTACCTTTTAAATAAATAGTTTGGTTCTTCGTCGTGGTATCCTCTAGTTTCTAGGTTTCTTCCTCTATTTTATGATTTCTCCAAAGTACCATTACTAGTCGAGCAACTCAATTAATCAACACTTGATCTCTAGTGTCGAGAATATAGATAGTTTCTTTATATTAAGATATATCATTTTCTTATTCTATTTCTTCAATGGTAATCACATACATTTGTTCTAGTATATACTTCATTAATAATAATATAAAAAACACATCATGTACTTTTGAGAGACTTTGAGGCATTTCCAAATGATAAGATGGAACCCCAATTATTTCCATGATTTCAATGGGTCCAATATAAGTGGGATCAGTTCTCCTTTATTATAGAACCTAAAAAAACCCTTCCATGGAGATAATTTCAAAAAAAATATTATATCCCACTTGAAATTAAAAATCTCTCCTCTGATTATCAATATAATAGTTTTTCCTACTTTGAGAAACTTTAATATGAGTCTAAGTAGTATTTATCTTTGACATTGGATCCTCAACATATTATGTTCTTTTAACACTAATTTTAACAAATTAATTCCAAAAGGATGGAGTATGAAACCACTTTTCCTACATTGCCTCATATGTCACAATTTTAATACTTGAAGGGAAGCTACTGTAATAGGTGAACTCTACCAAAGGTAAATAATGTTCTTATATACCATTAATGTCAAGGGAGCATAATCTCAAAATTTCAGCCATTTTTGGAATATCCCTTTCATATTATCCATAGGATAGAGGGTGATAAGAATTACTCCAATGAAGAAAAGTATCCAAATCCTTCTGATGAATTTTTGAAAATTTCCAGGTACATCCTGGAACATGATCCAACAAAATTTAAATGGGTTCACCGTTAAGTCTTACAAATTCATTAATATGGATATGTGTAGTATTTTCAATATGTAGATATTATAAAGTAGATTGAAAATGTGTTGATTTATTAATTAAATCTAAAATAATCCATATTTAATCCTACTTTCTGAGAGTATTCAGTAATCTAGTGACAAAATCCATAGTAATGTCATCCCACTTGTGCATAGGAATTTATAGAGGATGAATGAATCCATTGGACACAGTCTCTTGACCATAACATGTTGAAAAAACAATCATCTTGATACATAATATACAATTTCCTACTTCATGTTACCCCACCCAAAATTTCCTTTCAAATCCATTAACATATTGGTACTTAAAGGTTTTATAACGAAATTCCAGATATGAGAATCATCCAACAATTACATTTTAAGATTAGGTATTACTAGAACACATATTATTTTTCCAAATTTCAATACAAAATAATCACATAAAAAATTCCATCAATTTTACAACATTAATGACATTAATTTTTCATTGAAAATTATAATCAGAATATTGATATGTTTTTAAATTTTCAAATAAATCTGGTTTGATAATCATTTAAAAAAGGAGTGATTCATCCCCTTCCATAAAAATCACATCATAAAAATTCAAATAAATAGATCAACATTGTTTATCTGTTAGTACTTATTTTGGATATACTAAATGAATACACTACCTTATATTACTTCCCTAGGTGGGACTGTATTGAGAAATAATAATCCATAAGTAGTTAAACCCATTTCATTTTCCTCATATTGAGCTCTTTATTTGAAAGTATATATTTAAGTCTCTTATAATATTTTTATATCTCAAATAAATCATTATAGAGATAATTTCTCCATATATTTAATAAAAAGATTATGTATTCCAAAAAAATATCATGAGTTGGATAGTATTATTCATAAACATTTAACTACCTTGATGCATATGAAATAACTAACAAATTTTTTATAAGGAAAAAACCAAGTCCCTCCTACGATCAATCACTATATAACACAAATCAATCATTTTCTGATGGAAGATTACTAATTTGGGTATTTACCAATCTCCTTCTTAATTCTTCAAAACATTACTCACATTAATTTGTCTATAAAAACATAAAACCATTTTGTATTTTTTTTTGGTTTATGAGTTATCCAATCAGGAATTTTTTTGAACAAATCACTGAAAATAACCAATGAGAACAATAATATTGTGTACCTTTGTTATGTTAGTTGGGGTATACCATTATTTGACTTATTTTTTCTTCAAAGGATCAACTAAGATTAAATACTTGAAGACAACATGGGAAAGAAAATAAACATTCTATTACCAAAATTATAATTTTTAAATTCACAATATAATTGCATTTCTATAAGAGTATAATGAATATTCCAGAATAAATTTTCATAATACTTGTAGATTTTATAATATACAGATATATAATCAATAAACACAATAAGAAAATTATCAAGATATATTTCGAAACATCTATCCCTTATATCTATAAAAATGGTGGTTTCACTAGGCAATACAAATGGAATTACTATAAACTCATAATGTATATACCTCATATGTATTTCATTCTTTAGAATATATTCATTATTCACTTGCAATTGATGATACCTAGAATGCTGGTCAATCTTTGAAAAATATTAAGCAGTGCGAAACTTATCTAATTAGTCATAAATTCAAGGGATAGTATAGATTTTCATTATCATAATAGCATTTATGTCCCTATAATCAATGTATAGCCTCATACATCCATTTTTTTTAAAAAAAATTACTATAAGATCCCCCAATGTGAAACACTAGGGTATATAAATCCCTTATCACACAAATCTTGTAGTTTTTTATTTGACTCTAATAATTCCATAGTTGTCATTCTATATTGAGCCTTCAATATAGGTCTCAAATTAGGGATTAAATCAATAGAAAATTTCACTTCAAATTTTGTTGGATTTCCAGATAATTTTTCAATAGATATATAAAATATTTCTTTACAGTTGGTACATCCTAAATTTTGAGATTAATTTTTTCCTCCATATATTGTGTTTTATATTATTCCCAAAGAATATAATTTAGAAGGGTTGTTGGGGGTGGGTCTAGGCATGAGTGAGGTGATGAATTCTCCACTCAAAAATAATAAATTCCACATCTTCATCATGAATCATAACGTCCTTCTATTTCCAAAAATAAATTGATTCATATTTTTACATATAGTCTATAAGAAGGATTATATAATATGAAATCATAGATATGATAATAAATTCATAAAATAGAGTAATTTTATGTGCCGTAATGGTAACTTCCTAATATATTCTTCTTACAGTGATATTCATACAAGGAGTTTTGACTAATAACTCTATCCTTATGGTTCTCGAAAAATATTAAATTTTCTTGGAAAATATGAAATATATAAAAGAGTGAGAGGATCTAGAATAAAATAAATAATTATTTCTATTTAAGGATATGATTAAATAAAATACCACCAAAACATTAGGAACTTCAAACATAGTTGTAGTGATTGCATAAGATTAGCCATCTACCCTCAACATATTATGTGTTAAGTTCCCTTGATTCGTGGGACATTGTTTTAAATAATTCCCCATTTCATTATAGTTGTAGAACCTGATAATAGTGTCTTATTTCTTCTCCACTGAGTCATTAACCATATTATCCTTGTCTCCAAACTTAAAAAAACCTCCCATTCTATTCAATAACTTTCCAAGATGATTCATTCCATAGTTTTAACAAGAATAAAAATTATTCATTGTCTTCTTCTCCTTTGACATGATCCATTTTCCTTAGTGTTCAATCAGCATCTTATTTTATTAATTTCCCTTGGACATATAGGATCTAGAAAATTAGTTCTCTTCTATGATGGAATATAATAATAAATCATCATATGTAGAAAATTTATGAGAATTTAATAAACATTAGAGACTCATATTAAGACTTCAAATAAATGATCAACCATTCTTTATAAATTATGTATGTAATTTGAAGCATACCTAGATTGTATTGTATGTGTATCCTCATACTACGCAACAATCAATTATTCATTTTTTTATTTATAGAATGACAATTTCCTTCATTTTTTTCATTTCTCATTACAAAAATATTTTTTGAGTCATATTTCTTTAAAATTTCTCTATTCCGTGTGTTTTATTTCATATTCCTCTATAGTATTCTGGATCAGTGAAAACCATTGATCAACATCTCCCTTGAGACAATATACTAGTATAAATAATTTTCAATTTCATCACATCCAAATGAAAGAAATATATTCTCAAGGTACGTGATCCATTACTCACCTTCCATTAGAAAATTAGTCCCACTAAAATATGGGTGATTATTCCCCATGAAATTACCTAACATAGAAGTATTATGTCGTGGAGCATCAGGTTGCTCCATTCAATCAATGTAATTCATCATAACTTGAGTAGTTTATCCTAATATATTCATTATCTATTGAAATACAACACCAACAACATTGGATTCCTTAATAGATAAAACCCAACATTTACAATGGGTATGGATTCCCTTTCTTCTATTAGGCATCATTACTATATAACAACACATACTGAGTTAGTTCTTAATCAACATGAAAATTGAACTAAAAAACAAAAATATCTCTAATGGTAATTTTTTTTGAATAATATAAGGAATTATCATAATTATCAATAAAGATATGTTTATTTAAAATCTAGTTCCTACAGTTTCTTCTAGACTTCATCTGATACCAACTATAACAACCACATATCCATAATCATAGAATAACTAGTTGTATTACTATTTTAGTATAAGATAAAAGGGATCACATCACTAATTATTGACCAGTTTAGTAGTCTTAAAAAACTAAATACATATATCATTCCCTTATGAAAATGGTAATAAAACATAGAACATAAAAATGAAAAGAACTATTTATCCTTGAACTTATTCCAAGATTTAATCTTCATAACCTGGGGAAGGAAAATTAATTAAGGGTGAGATCAAATGACCAGTATGTTTTATGTAAAGTGTAAAATATCTTGATAAAATAAGGAATAATCACTTTTTTGAAGTAAATAATTGAAAATTATTTCAATTTTATCAATAACTTTAGAATTAAATTCATCCATAGATAATATAATTTTAAAAATATCATTGATACTGATAATAAAAACCAAATTCTCAATGAATGAAATGAATAATATTAGACATCATTATCTTAGTATTAATAAAACCACTACTACAAATGTAACATCTCATTACCCTATTTTAGGTACTTTCCATATATTTTCTAGTTTTCCACTTTAACTTCAGGCGTCTTTGGACTCTTAAGAGTAGCGAAAATTTTCTGAGAAAATAACTTAATGTTCCAGGATGTTTGATTATTTGAATTAAAGGATTCCATGTATAAATATGTTTATGGTATTGAATGGTTCTCCCAATAAAAGGATAATTCCTACGGTGGTTTGTATTTTCTTGTATGAAACTGTAGTTTTCACTTCCTTTGGGGAATTTTCACACTGTGTAAAGAGTACAAGACGTGTAATAGTTTCCATACAGATTTCATGATCTGAGTACATAAAAAAATTATTACACATTGTGTATTGGTTACACAACATGTATGGTTAAAATATCTTTTTTATGATTGGTTTTTTTATATGTGATCCTCATTGATTACAAGACATTTAAAGGGATTACACGACATGTAAATCTCATTGATTGGGTTTTTAGGGTGCTACTCAAATAATATGTTTATTTAATTTTCCACATCTCCCTCCTCTATCAACCCTAGTGTAGTACCCCAATATTTTTTGAATATAAGAATTTCTTTATTTTTTATGTATATAATGTATAAGGGTGAGGTTTTGGAGTGATCGGGGAACATTCAGGGTTTTTTTGTGGATAAAGGGATTGTTCAATGAATGCACCTAACATTTCTAAACTGTGCAGAATCCTAGGAGAAACCATGCAGAGTTGTAGATGTTGGGTAGTATCTTCCACATGGTGGGAACACAGTTAAGGAGGTCGTGTAAGGAGGCTATGCAAGTGTCATCCCAGGAAATATCTAACACATTGTTAGTGCACAGTTTGTCGAACTGTCTGGACAACCCATGTTTGTGGTCAAACTGAGATCCTAAAATAGTGGACCATACATGATTTTGACTCTATAGGCTCTGTGTTTTCTCTTATGAGGCACTAAATCAGTATTCTTTTTCATTGACCATTTTATAACCTCAAACAAGAATTTTGGAATCAATCTAGAGGATTTTCTTGGTTATTAGTTATTAATTCGTTGCAGTAAGTTCTCATTCTTCACTGTTCTTATATCATTTTCTTAATTCTACTAAGATATACATCTCCTATCATCTTGTATTCTCAGTTCTACGCATGTTATGGGTATATATAATATTTGAAATTCCAAATATGTTTATATTTTTTCTCATTGTTAATAGTATTGTAGATCTGAGGAGGCTTCATGGAAATCATATATTGTATCTTGAGTGTTCTTCATCCATTATCAATTTTCACCAAAATGGGCAAGGTAGGTGGCTTCAATCTCAACTCCTCTTAATAGAAATGATTTTAATGATTTCAAAATAATGATATTGTGATGAATTTATTTTGAATTGGAAGATTATAAATTATTGGAAACCCAATTTAATGAATGTTTCGTAACTTAAGAAAATTTTGAAAATTGGGTGTTCTTAAAAATGTTCTTCTGTTCTAGGTTTTAAAATGTGGATTTTAAAATAAGGATTTTCTAGATTTTTGGAACATTTATTTGATTAAAAAAAATTAAATAAAAGTAATTTTTTGTATTTAAATGGAATCATTTGTTTGAATTGGATTCCTTCATGATTTTTAATAAAATAATGGGTTTATTGAATCAGTTGAACACATTAGGATTTGACATGGGATTGGCTTGGTTTTTGGTGTGTTTTCAAATGAATTTGGATGGATAAGGGCGTGAGTTCCCCCATAAATATTTTGGGATGGATATGGGTGTGAGGTAACCCTATTAAAGTGGTCCACTAAGTGAAGTCTTAGTCAAAGGATAAGCACCACTCATGAGTATAAGGAGTTTTAGGTAGCATGCATGGTAGGGTGTGTGGTGAAGTGGAATGGAATATTTATGAAAAAATTATGTCAAGAAATGGTTCAAAATCCTTGTTTGGTATTACTTATGGAAATTTGACTTTTTTTAATATTTATTTATCTATCACTTGTTTACATTTTGTTTTAAATCAGTTTGAGAGTTCATTATATTTATTTATAAAATATTTGGGGAAATTATTATATATAAATTTTTTTAATAAATGTTTCTAACCATTATATCCTATAGGTGTCAGTAGGTATGTCCTTGGTGAAATCCTACTATGTTTTATACTCACCCCTATATTGTCACTTTGGTGATTTTGTTGATGTTATCTTCCAGGACATGGTAAAAGATAAATTCTCACACATATTTTGCACCACCTTTGGATTCATGGGTTTTTGGGTGATGTTGGATCATGGATATTATGGAGTAATGATTCTTTTATTCATCATGGAGTCTTTAGTTGTTCTTCCTCTATTTAATTTTTTTTTGGTTTCTATTGTATCATACATAAATGTGTTTTTGTTATAAATATTTTGGTTGAGTTGTCTTTTATTCTTATCATGAATCATATTATGGTTGTTTGGTTATGGTTGTTTCGTTATTGGTTTATTTTTAAATGGTAAATTATCCCCCACTTAAATTTCAAACCCTTAGGAATTTATTTCCAGCCTTTAGCATCTTGGAGATTTAACTTAATGCCAATTAATGATTCATTGTGTTCTCAATCCAATGAAAATAAGTGGATCCTTATAAGTGGTATCACTTTGTTTAGTCATTTCCTAACAAGTGGTATTTAGTTTGTTGGCCTCAGAGTTAAAATAATTCGTATCTGTTCCTTGAGTTGGATTCTTATAAATGAGTAGAATTGTCGAGACTTGAATTTTAGAGCATAAAAAGACATTACTAACCTTTTTATGATGAACGTAAATTTACAAGGGTGTTGGGTACACAAGTGTTTTGGAGAAACTTATAACAAGTTAGAGTCTCTTTGCCATGGGTTTATACAATGAGATGAGTATGAGATGAATTAGTGGAATGACATCCCACAAGGATTACATATATCATTTTCGACAAATGATATATGATGTGATGTAGAGTGCTGATTTCGAAAAATTGTGTGATTGTGTTAAAATGAAATAATTTGAAAAGTGTATGGTTGATCTATTCTGAAAATGGTTTGGTTTTCGAAAATAAACTTGGATTTTTTCAAAAATCGTTTATTTTGGAGAGGAAATGTTGTGATAGTTTAAATGATAGAATTTCAAATGTTAATCCATCAGTTTCCAGAGAATGATACTTATAGTGTTGATGATTTTTTTGAAAATGGATCCCATTTGACATCGTAGAAACCAATAAGAAGACGCAGCTAATAACATGGTTTCATAGGAACCATAGATGATCCAAGATATTCTTCCGAGTATCATCCAAGAATTTCAAGATGTAGAAATAGGAAACCAGAGGCATGACCCAAGAAATTTGGATCATTCAATCATGTTCATGAATTAGAATCCACCCATCTTTTGGGGTGATTTTGAACCCAACAAGGTGAAGGTGTGGATGGACATGATGAATCATATCTTTGGTTTCATCGACACACCAATGGATTTGAAGGATAATCTGGAAACCAATAAGCTCAAGGATCTTGCGGGCCAATGGTGAGATCTAGTAGTGAAGGATAAAATGGATCAAGGCCTTATTTTGGAGGATTTTAATGATTTTTTTCCTAATTAATTTTACCCTCATATGTTTGGGATATAGCGAATGACATACTACTTCAGCCTAAAGTGGGAAAACATATCTGACATATATTATGCAGCTAAATTCAAGAATTTAGTTTGATTTGAACTTTAATTTGGGGAATTACGGCCATGAATTCATGTATAATAGAATCTGGGATAATGTTGGAGATGCCCTCAAAGATCATGGTGCTCCATATTACAGATTACATAGAGATGGTGAACAAATAGACAATTTATAAATGAGATGTCTCAGAAGCCATGGGAGGAGAAAGATCTTGATACTTATGAGAAATTGTGGGAACTCTAATGATTAGTGAAAGAGAAAGAGTGGAACCTATTTTTAATGTGGGAGTGTGAATCAGAATCAAACAGCTGGACCAATGAACCTTCCTCCATGACCCAAGAGCAAATCAGGTTTCTTTCAATGTTGTCCACTTTACCACATGAAGCGAGAGTCTACATAAATACATAGGGAATTCCATAACTGAAAGAATATGGGGCATATTCAACTCTATTATCACAGTGCATCGAGTTTAGGTGCTTGAAACACTTTTTAGGTGTCTCAAGAATCTTAGGATATGACCAGATGAGGGAAGAAGATTCAAACATTTTGGCAGAGTCGGTCTAGCAATGGTGATTCTAGGAACACCATGACTCATATGCAAGGTAAATCTTTATAATGAAACAAGGAGAAGAGTACATCAACGAAGCAATTTGTATGGAGCTAAGTAGGTTGTTGTGGAGGATCAATTTAGACCATCAATGGTGAGAGGTATGATTCTATTGAATTATACCCTTCTTTGAGACGGGTGGATTTCATTCCTTCATTTCTTCTCATAATATTCATTTCCTATATTTAAAACTTGAGATGATTTCCTCTATGTTTTAAATTAAAAATCATCTTAGTAAAAGAAAATGCCGAGCCTTTTTCTGTAGATCATGTTCTATAACTGTTGATGGAGCTGATCTGATGTGGGACTTCTCAGTGTTGGAGATGGATGTCTATGATGTCATCGTGTGTATGGATTAGTTGAGAACATTCAAGGATCACATCAACTATTATAGAAGAACAGTTATATTCAAAACTGTGGATGGTGTCGATCATCTTTTTCGAGGAAGAAGTGTTGTAAAGACAGGTGCATTGGGTTTGTTGGCACCAGTAGTGGGAATGATCTATTACCAATTGGTGCTGTTGATTTTGTCATCAGTGGAAGAGATTGAGGATAGATTTTTTCTAAACTTCATGGATAAATTTATAGATGTCTTTCCCAAAAACTTCTCTAAGATAATACCTATAAAGGAAGTGGAATTTATGATTGATCTCCTTCTGGGGACCAGTATTATTTCCCTTCCATATTATAGGATGGAACCAACAAAATTATTGGACTTTAATGTGCAGTAGTAAGAGCTGGAAATAAAAGGTTTCATTCGATCGAGAATGTCTCCATGGATAGAACAGGTATTTTTAATGATGAAATCAGATAGAACTATAAGGAATTTCAGGGAATATCATATTCTTAACCAAGTTATGATAAACAATAGATATCCACTTCCATGAATTTATGACTTATTTGATAAATTATGGGGAGCTCATCAATTATCAATATTTGACATGTGGTCAGGATATCACCAATTTTGAGTTTAGAGGGATGATATTCTAAAGACATATTTCAGATGTAGATATTGAAACTATGAATATGAAGTCATTCCTTTAGATCTTACGAATTAACGAGTAGTATTTATGGAATTGATGAATCGGATATTTCATAGAAAAATGGATTCTTTTATTGTTGTTTTTGTAGATGAAATATTTGTGTATTTAAGTACATGGGAGGATCATGATAAACACTTGACGATAGTGTGGGAAATATTGAGAGATCATCATTTGTATAAAATATCGTCAAAGTGTTATTTTTTGGTACAAGTGGTATGCTTTCTCTGCCATGTAATTTATGTAAAAGGTGTTTCTGTGGATTCAGAGAAGATAGAAGCTATTATATCTTGGAAAACACTGAAGAATATAATTGAAATACAATGTTGTATTGGTCTATATGATAAATACCAACACTTTTTGTGTGACTTCTCATGAATACCCTATCAAATGAAAGTTTTCACATTTTAGAATGCTCCATTCCAATTTATTGATAAATGCTATAAGTCTTTAAAAGACCTCAAAGTTCGTCTTACGTCATAACTCATCTTGATTTATCCAAAATCAATATAGGGGTTTGTGGTGTACCTTGATGATTTTAGATCTATGTTGGGATGTGTTATCAAGCAATGAGATGGAATAGTTTCTTATGTTTCATGGATGTTGAGTGTGCATGAGAAGAATTACACAACACAAAATTTGGAGTTAGTTGTGGTTGTCCATGTTTTGAAAACATGGTGTCATAATATCTTTGAGGATAAATTAAATGTGTTCATGAATCATAAGATCTTGAATCATATATTCTACTAAAGGAAATTGAATCTGAAGTAAATAAGAAGGACAAAGTATCTCCAAATGATTGACTTTGACTTGATTTATACATTAGGAAAATGTAATATCATGGCTGAGGCATTAAGCCGAAACATATATGCTCGGTTAGTGAATGAATCCTTAGATGAAATTTAGTTGATGTCATCCCTAGCTGACATACATGAGGTATTTGAAGATCGAGGTGATGTTGTGGTTTATATTTCAATTTTTATTGTTCCTGATTTGGTAAAGATAGTTAAAGAGGCACTAAAATTTGATGTTAAATTCCAAGTTGTGAGTTCAAAACTCAATGGTGGGGAGACAATTTAAGGATAAAAACATTATGGGAGTTCTTTATAGAGGTTCATTGATCGGGTGTTTGTATCCTTGTCTTTTTGGGAACAAATTATTCATGCTTACCACCATTCTCGATGTGTTATACATCCGAGTATATAGAATATGTATAAGTCATTGAAAGCATAGTTTTAGTGTATTTGAATAAAATATAAAGTGGTTGAGTTCATTTCAAGGTGCGAAAATTGTCATTATGGTAAGGTATAACATCAATGACAGATAGCTATGTTGTAGTCACTACCTATTCCAGTATGGAAATGGGAGTAGATAGCCATGGATTTTGTAACAATTCTCCCAAGAATAGTTCCAAAACGTGATGCCATATGGGTGATCGTGGACTAGCTCACCAAGTCGTCCCTTTTCATTGTTATTAGTGAAAATCATATGGTGGAGGTTCTATCCAAAATATACATCCAAGAAGTGATAAAATGACATGAAATACTAGTTTTGATAATCTCATACCGAGATCTGAGGTTCATGTCTCATTTCGGGAAATCTATACAGTAAGCCATTGGAACTCAATTGACAATTAGTATGGTGTATCATCCTCAGATGGATGGGTAATCCGAAATGACAATATAGACGTTGGAATATATGAATCGGGCATGCATAATTGATTTTCGTGGAACATGGGAAGATAATAAACCTTATTGAAATTCTCATATCATAATATCTATCAGGACTCGATACATATGGATCTTTTTAAAGCACTATATGGTCTTCCTTGTCATTCTCCACTTTTTTGGGTGGAAATTGGTGAAACGTTACTAGTTCGGGTTGAGCCTTGTCCAACAAACCATAGAGAAGATTCATTTCACTAGGAAACTGATATAAATAGGTCAAAGTCCTTATAGATCCTATGTGGATCATTTTTGAAGACCGTTCTCAATCATGGTGAGTGATCAGGTGTTCTTACAGATTTCTTCATGGCTTGGAGATCATCATTTTGTGAAGAAGGGAAAGTTTTATCCTCAAAACATTAGAAATTTTGAGATACTAGAAGAGGATGGAGAGGAGGAATATCAGTTGGAATTGCAACCATAGTTTAGTTCAGTTCATAATGTGTTCCAAGTATCTCTGTTTAAAACGTATCAACAAGATCCTTATCATGTGATCAGATGAGACCATGTTGACCTAGAGCTACATTATTTGTTGGTACATATCTCGGTGCATATTATGGATTTTCATGATAATGTCTTTTATGGAAAAATCATCAGTCTAGTATGGGTTTTATGGAAACAATGTCATATTAATTATGAGACTTGGGAATGTGATAGGGAAATGAAATAGCTAAGGCCAAAACTCTCTCAAGGCAAGGATGGTTTTCTACATTTCTAGGATAGAATGACCAATGTTTGGAATAATACAGTACCCCTGGTTTCTGTTATGTAACCCATTATTTTTTTTATGTGTATAAAGTATAAGGGTGAAGTTTGGGAGAGTTTTTATAACTTTAAAGGATATTTCGGGCTAATGGGAAGGCGCACAGGATGCATACAGTTTGTCTAAACCTTGCAGAATCCTAGTTGAAAATGTACAGAGTTGCATTTGTTGGATTGTATCTTTGAAAATGTGGGAACATGGTTAATGAGGCCATGTGAGGAGGCCATGAATGTGTCGTCCCATGAACTATCTAATGCATGGTTAGTGCACAGTTTTTCTAAATGTGTGGGGTAACCCTACGTAGGGTTAAAGTGATATCCTATGAAAGTGTATCTTACATGTTTTTTACTCTATTGGATTCTTTTTTTGCTTCTATGTGTCCCTATCTCAGGATTATTTTCCATTGGAGGTTATAGAACCTCTCCTAAGAATTTTGGAACCAATTTGGAGGCCTCTCTTTGTGATTAGAAGTTGATTCATCATAGAACGTGCTCATTCTTATCTTGTTTTTTGAATCTACTTTGATATACTTCTATTCCCCTCTCAGATTCTGTGTTGTACAATTGTTATGGGATAGGTATATGATTTTGGAGGCCAAATATGTTAATATTTGGCCACATTGTTTATAGTATAGGACACCTAATTTGGTTTAATGTAATTCTTACCTCGTATCATGAGTGTTCTCTGTCCATTTTTTAGTTTTCCCTAAAATAGTCTATGTAGTTGGCTTCACTCATAACTAATCTTGATAAAACTGAATGGAATTCATTCAAAATAAAGATCTTGTGTTAAATTGATAGTGATTTTAATGATTATAATTTGGTGGAAAACCTCTTTAGTGATGGTCTATTAAATTGTGGAAATATGTAAAATTGGGTGTTCTGGAAGATATGCTTTGTTATTTATTTCAAAATGTGGATTTTAAAGTGATGAATTTCTATAATTGTGGAATGTGGATTTTATTAAAATGTTTTCAATAAAAGGAATGTTTTTGTTAAAATTAAATGGTCGGTTTTAATTGGCTTGCTTCATGATTTTCAATAATAGAATCGGTTTATTGAATTTTATGAACATTATTGGATTTGTAAACAGGTTTTCATGGATTGTGGGGTTTTTTCATATGCATTTTGATGGATAAGGGTGTGAAGTACCCCCATAAAAGGGTTGGGATGTATATTGGTGTGAATTTCCCCCATAAATGTGGTCCACAATGTGAAGTCTTTATAGAAAAATAACTCACTGCTCGTGAGTATTAGGAGTTTTAGGTTGCATGCGTGGTTGGGTGTATGGTGAATTGGAATGGAATGTTTATACCAAATTGAAATTGAAAAATGTTTTTAAAACATTGTTTGGTTGTTATTCAGGAAATTTGATTTTTTGGAAAATTGGTTTAACTATAACTTGTTTACATTTGGTTTTTAATGGCTATGAAAATTTTTTATATTTAATTATAAACTATTTTGGGAAATTTCTCTAAATAAGATGTTTTATATAAATGTTCCTAATCATTTTATCCTAGTGGTGTGAGTTGTAATTTAATTGGGTAAATCCTACTATGTTTTATACTCATATCTCCTTGACACATTGGTTTTTTATGGATGATATTTTTTGATTCATGTGAAATGGTAAGGTATCATAAATATTTAACACCACCTCATTATTCATGGGTTGTTTTGTGATGTTGGATCATGTATCTAGTGGAGAATGTAGTCTTGTGGTCACCATGTGGTCTTCAGTTTTTCATATTCTATTTACTTTGTTTTTTGTTTGGTTTCCTCTAATGAATAATTCGACGTGGTTTTGATATAAATATTATGGTTGAGTTTTCTATTTTTTTATCATTCATATTATGGTGGTTGTTGGGTTTTGGTTGTTTGGTTGTTGGTTTAATTCTTAAAGTGTAAATCATCCCCCACTTGCATTTAAAACAATTCATTATTTATTTCCATCCTTTGGAATCTTTGGAATGTATTTTAAGGAATTTTAATGATTCTTTGAGTTATCTACTGAATGATAATAAGTGGGAAATTACACTAAGGATCTTCTATAGTTATTTTTAGATCCTTCATTCATCCCAGATTAATTCATTTAGCATTGGTTCATTAGGGACGTTTTGTTGAATCTATTTCAGAAAGAGATCATTTTTGTTTATTTTTTCCATTGATCACAACAACATTGTTGCATTATGCTATTGGTTTTACTGATCATTGGTGATGTTTCCTATTCTGTTATACTTGATATGTAGTGAGATCTTATTTTAGGTTCTATTCCATTGTGGGTTCTTGTGGGATGAGAGTTAGTTATTAAGGTATGTGGGGTTTCCTTTTATCATCAATCCCTTTTGTAAAATTGAATCAATTTTAAGATGTTTAAATTAATTCTAGGTCCTATGTTGTCATTTTTTGGATCTTTTATTGTGTTGGATTCCATTACGGGCATGTGGAACACATGTTTTAAGGTAGGTGGTTATGTCCCTTGTTAGTGTTGGTGAACTGTGTTTCTCTACTTTTGGGTAAATTGTTTTATTAATTTTAATGGCATAAGATGGATAATTTTGTGTCTGTGTGTGTGGAATTCAATTTTTATAAAAGATGGTTTTCCCATGGTATTGGTAAATGAAAAGGGTTTTCTCAAAGAATTTTGAAATTGTTTTTTTTAATGGTTTACAAAGAATTAAATGATGAAATGTTTTTGTGATTTTTTTAGAAAATAGAGTACATGGGAATCCTTTGGTATATATGTAGAAGTTATGGTAATTGGTCTCATCTAATATCATGGGGTTTTCTAATGGGGATTTCCTCTACTCCCCAGGCTTGTAGTTCTAGGGACTGGTTATCCCTTTGGTGTGTTCACATTCTTCGGTGTTCCTCTACTCTACAGGATTTATGAATAAGTCTAGTGGAATGATGTCTACATGATTATATATGTTAGGTATGAGTGTCCTCAATATCCTGACCTGGTTGGATCCTTCGCATGTCATTACATATTCTTCTTGGCCGATTAAGGATTTTTGGATTGTACATTTTTGACTTTACTACCATGGGTTTGATATAATACAAGATGCTTTATTTTTTTACATGATATATAAATTGTGATATATGTTTATGAAATTATTCAAAACTAAATTACCTTATTTATTTTCAATGGGTAAAATGGGGAAATTAAGTTTTTTTTAACATTCTTTTGATATAAAAACTGATAAATTGTATATATTGATTGTTTCATTAAGGCTTAGTTCTCTTAGATTATTATTTCGAGATATCATATGAAACACCTTGGGGTGAAACTAATGATATTGTTATCTTACCCTATGCATACCCCTTCAGTGGTGTGTAGACCATGTTATGTCTTGAAATACAGGGAAAGGAAATGTGCCACATTGATGAGGCAGGATTTTATGTCATCTATGTTTGGTTAGTGGGATGGTGATATGGTTTTAGTTTTCTCATGCTATCACATGGATACTATTAGAGTAGTTTTTTTGGTTTTGTATTCATTTGATGTTGTACTTGTCTCTAAAATATTATTTTTCTAACTTTTCTACTGTATCCCATTCATTATTCTTTTTATGTTTTGAAATATATATATTTTCATAATTCCATATGTTGTTTCATTCTTTACATGTGTATATATTTCATGCTTTCTACAATGCTATATGAGAAATTTTTCCCTCTGTTTTCTGTTGTTTCATAGTAACTAGATTCCATCCAATCTGGAATGGGAACCCCCTTCATGTATGTGATTGCTCTAGTTGGGTACCAGTTTGAGAGGGTATTCAGACCACTTTTTTCATAGTTTTGTATCAATGGTGGTATGTCATCATGTGTTTTTGTCATAGGACATATGATAGACTAGAGAAAGGATTTTCATAACATGAAAAGTATATTACAGTGAGTTACAAGTCAACTCTTTCCATAAGAGACATATGTTCACATGGTTTGTTGGGATGTGTGTATCATATTATCAGTCTTGACATTAATCTCATTTTTTCTTATGAGTTTTAGTTTAAAATGATTTTATTAAGTTTTTTAATCATTTATTCTATTTTGGTGTGCAACAGTATTCCATTGGGACCTATTCTGTGAGTTCATTATGAGGGTGTAGCTGATGATCCTCTTGGGAATCCCCCCATAGATCAAAATTTTATCAAGAATATCATGTGGTAAGTTTTTTTTGTTGACCATAATGTTGTAAAAGTTTGTAACAAAATGGACGTGGTATAACCAAGGGATATAGGAGATAGAGATCGATCAGCAGATTTATTGCATGATAATACACCATCCTTTCATGGTATGAATGAAACTAAAGTAGAATTTGACTAGATTGAAATTATTTATCAAATATATTTTTTCATGGATACACCTTAGTGTATCAAGGTGAAGTGTGATGTAGTCAGACATTAGGGTACTAGAAAGCGAGGGTGGGATTCCATTGTACATCCAGATAGTCATGAGGGAATGGACTAGAAGGGTTTCCCGACTCTCATCTTCCAAAAGATTTGATTGGAGTCTCTTATAGCTGAGATGTATCTGGAGTCCCTATATTTTCAATATGGATATAATTTTGTGTCAATTTACACTAATTGTTTAATGGATCTAATTAATTTTTCACCAAAGATTTTAATGGATGAACTATTGAAAGATTAGTAGGACCTGAAGGGTTTGTGAAAGGATATCTAATCATTGGTACTTATGATGAATCTTTTGACCAATGTGGTTCTCAATAGTAGGCATCTTAAATTCCTCCAATAATATCTAGTGTTGTACCTCATACTTGATATCTGTGTGTATTGGTTGTACAATCATTTTGATCTTTTTATTAACCTACAAAGATTTGTAATATTTATGGATGTTATGGTCATATACAAAATTTTTTGGTCTATGTCTACACCTAGATATTGTTAGGAATCGACATATCTAAAGGCTACTATAGCATAGTCAGATTCCTAAAAAACTACAGGGCTCCATCCATAGATCTTAGGAGTAAAGAACCATTAAATAGTTGATGAGTTTCCATTGGAGGCAGATGTGGGTCTAGAGATAATGAGTGGTACAAACATTACTTCATCTTCTATAGTCATTACTTTATTTGATACTAGTTCTCTCAAATCATTTTATGTATCCTTTTTTTATATTCTGAATATATTTTTTAGAGATCATGTCCTTTGTTAGGGTTTTAGAGACACCTCTGGGGAAAATGAATGAATATGGATTTCAGTGTCCTTATTTTACACTATCGATAGCTAATGTAGAGTTAGTATGCAATTTTATCATTCTTGATCTATATTTGTTTGAGCTCATCATCATGATGAATTGGAAGGATTATCATCATGTTAAGGTTAAATTTTATCATTAGGGTGTATCTTTTATTCTAACTGATGGGAGATAACTGGTGTTTTTGGGAGAGTACGATCTAAAGTTTGTTCATAAATGACTATCTCACCTAGAGACTGGGTGTTTTTTTCTACTATTTTCATTAATATCAATGAAATTTCCACTATTATTGATCTCACCACTATCGTTAGGGATTTTCCTAACATTTTCCAACATGATTTCTTTAGGATTCCTCCATTGATGGAGGTGTAGTTCATGATTTACCTAGTTCTAGTTACACAACCAGTTTTGATAAATTCCTATCATATAAAACCAATAGAGCATAAATATCTCAACATTGAATTTTATGAAATGATAGAAAATGGTTTTTTCACCCTAGTTCTCTGCCTGGGGCAGCACCAGTGAACATTTCTAATAACGAAGATGGTTCACTTCTATTGTGTATGGACTAGCAGATGTTGAACATGGATAAAGTTAAGAACAAGTATTTTTTTCTCATGTGGGTTATTTATTTGATTAGCTTAATGGGGATAAGTTGGTTTATATGATCGATCTTAGATTGGGTTATCATATGCTATGATTTATGTGATATAAATAACAAGTCATTCAAGAGAAGATATGACTATTACGAATATATTGTGACATAATTTGGTCTAACTAACACTTCTAATGTTTTTACGGATTTGATGAATTGGTTTTTTCATCAATATCTCAACACTTTTTTGGATGTGTTCATGGATGATATTTTGATTTAATCGAGATCTAAATGTGTTCAAGAGCACCATTTTGGTATGGTTTTAGAAATCCTATAAGGTCATTATTTTTTAGAAAAGACTTCTAAATGCCATTTTGGATTCAATAATTGATGTTCATTGGACACCTGATTTCTGAGCATGGATTATTAGTTGATCATGAGATGGTAAAGGTTGTCTTTTCATAGGATGATTTCTAGAATTTCATTGAGATTCCTAGATTCCATGTTGTTTTTAGAAAATATCTATAGTTCTTCAAGGATTTATGAATGTTCAAATATTAGTTGAATGATATTATTAGGAAAGGTGTGAAATTCATATGGGATGAAAAGGTTTAGTCTTCCTACAACAATCAATAGAAACCCTTGACATCATATCCTACTTTAATATTAGATAATCTCAGTAAAGGGTATATTTTTTTCCATGATGCTTCTGGAACTAGTTTGAGTTGTGTGATTATATGGGATGACCATGTGGTAGACTATGGACCTCATTGTATGTGATCTCATTAGATGAAATTATAACTCATTATTTAAAAATTTCCATAGTCATTCATGCACTTATGTGTTAGAGGCACTATCATATTAAGGAGAGGTTCACAGTATTTTCTGACCATAAGAGTTTGAGATATATCTTTTCTTAGAAAGAATTTAATATCAAATAGAGACTACGGGTAGAATACATTTAGATGTATTAATTTGATATCAAATACATCCTAGATAAGGGTAATTTCATTATAGATGTTATTATTAGGAATGTTCCCTCACAGTATATTTTGGAATCGATGGTTGTGTGAAAACTTATAGGGGTTTATTATCAATTGCATTTGATGATCATGAAAATGTTTTAGGTATAGTTATTACCATTGTTAATTTATCATCATCCCTCCAAGAGTCTATTTTGTAGATTCGGCAATATGATGATTAGTTGCGACGAATTTGAGAAACCATATATGGTTAGTAGACTATTTTGGCTAGGTCTCCCTTACTATATAGAGTTCACAGTTTTGGGGATTGGTTTGTTGTACTAGAATCATAGAGGAGATTGGTTATTTTACATTCATAGTTCTTCATGGTCAATTCATCCAAGAACTGTAACATTGTATAATTCCATGATACAATGATTCAAGTGGATGATTATAATTCATGAAATTACTGGTTAAGTGTCATGTTGTCAAAACTTTTAATAGATAAAGTAAGTGAATATAAAAGACTATGGTTTTATTTAACCACTTGTTTTGATGGTTTGGAAATGGGATAAGGTATCAGTGGAATCCATGAGGGTGGAATTATATCTAGGTAGTGATTGATCGGTTGAAAATGTTATCTGATTACATTTTGATCAAGGTCACTACTATTTTTGAAGATCAGGGAAAGCTATATATGTAAAAAAAAATAAGTTGCATGGGGTTTCGTTTTCCATTATATTATATAGGGATCCTAGGATTACATCAAGGTTCTAGGGGAGTATTTAAGAGGTGATGGGGACTCAGTACAAGTTGATTACAACATATCATCCACAGAAATATGGTCAAAAAGAGTGTGATATTCATATTTTAGAGGATATGACCTATGATTTTGTCTTTGAATTTTATTGGATCGTGGAACAAAGATATGGGATTGGTTGAGATATAATATAACAATAATTATCTTTCATCAATTGAAATTGGTCATTTGGAGGCTTTGTATGGTTTTTCATATAGACAAACTCTTTATTGGGTAGTAGTGGGTGATGCTTACATTAGTGGGACATAGATAGGTTTAGGATACATCTCTGGGGAATCAAGATATACGTCGACGTCTATTTAAATCTCAATGTCGATAGAAACCTTACGTCAAAAAACAGTTCCTTCCTGTAGAATTTTCCCTAAGAGGGTTAGTTTTCTTCAATGTTTCTCCTTAGTTGGGTCATAGTTGAATCAAATTATAGGGAATTATGGCTTTGAGATATGTTGGATAGTTTGAGGCTAATGAGCGACTCGGGCATGTTTTGTATCAGTTGGTATTTCATGTTCATTTGGTATGAATTCATAATATTATCCACCTATTTACAACTCATGAAATACCATCATGATCCCTCTCACATTTAGATATGGGATGAGATTCATTTACAACAAAAAATTTCAATTTTGGAGTGTCTGCTAGTGATCATTGAATCTAAAGTTAATGTCTTGTGTGGGATTTAGTTTTGTTGGTTAGAGTGATTTTATAGAAAATATTATATTCTCATGATACATGGTTGTTTGAATTGTGGATGAAGAAGTAATGGACTCGCTTATTTACAATACTTTTTTATTTTAACATTGATTCTCATGGATATAAATTCATATGGTGGGGAGTTTGTAACATCTTTTTAGCCACTTTCATGTAGTTTTCTTCCCTTTTCTAGTTTTCTTCATTATCTAGGTATATATTTTTACTCAAGATGATGGAGAACATTTCCTGAGAAAAATAACCTAATGTTCAGGGATGTAATTTTGTTTTAATTAAAATATTCTACGTATAAATGTGTTAATGTATTTGAAAGGTTATCCCCAATTTTAGAGAACTCTTGAGGTGGTTTGTATTTTTTGTATAAAAATATATATTTACTATTGTCTGGATGGAATTTACATATTTTGTAAAGTGTAAAAAATGTGTAATGGTTTCCAAGATCATGTTGTTAGCTATGTACATAGTCTAGATTATTACAATCAATGTAAGTGTTTTATGTTGGGTAATGTTAGAAGATATTTTTTTAATAAAACATTTATGGGTTCTTCAACTTATATCATCCATATGGATCACATCACATGTAAAGGGATTACATATCATGTAAATGAAATGGACAGGGTTTTTTGGGTTGTCCTAAGTTGATGTGTTTATTTTTTTCATCTATATAACTATACCATCATGACCTGTGGCTCTTCTCTAATGATTTTAGGGGAATATGTTCACTACATATATATTCATTCTGTGTAGGATCATCATGGAAGTTGAGTTTCATCACTCTGAGTAATATATCATTTCTTCTTCTCATTTTCCTTTGATTATGGAAGTGTCGTTGGGTTGTGCTATAATTTTTTTATTCCATGAAAATATTTCCTTTGATTCTCTTGTAGATACATTGTGTGATCTTGTTCTGGGGGTCATTTCCTTTGTTTGATGTGGTGTGGATGGTGTGTGTTCTTGAGGAATTTTTTATTTCCTCTTACCCTCCATCCCTTTTGTTAAACATAATCAATTATAAGACGTTTACATTAACTCTATGGCCATTTTTGTCATTATATGGATCTTTATTTTGGTGGATTCCATTATGGCTGTGTACAACCCGAGTTTCGAGGTAGGTGGTTCCTTCTCTTGCCTTTGATGGTGAACTGAATAGCTCTTATTTTATGAGGATTTTTTAATTAAATTTAATAGAATATTATGATAGTTTGTGTGTGTGTGTGTGTGCAACTGGAATTTTATAAATGATGGGTTTTCCCTTGTATTGGTTAATGGAAAGGGTTTTTCAAAACAATATGAATTGGTTTTTCTGAAATGTTTTTCAAAACAAGAAATGAAGAAATGTTTTGAAAAATAGAGCACATAGGAATACATGGGTACATAGGTGTATGGTATAGTAATTGGTATCATCTACTACTAGGGGTTTTTATCATGGGATGTTCCTCTACCCCCTACTCGTGTTTTTATTGGGACTTGTTAGCCCTATTGGGGGGTTCACTATCTGGGGGTTCATATTCTCTCTAGTATAGATACATTTAACTATAGGCTCGATGCACACACTATTTTCAATGTCATGTATGATTATCCATTCTATATTGACCTAGTGTGATTCTTGGTGTGTTGTTATCTATGCTTCTTCGTCGATTTGGGATGTTTGGATTTTACTATTTGGATTGTATTTCCCTTGTTTTGATATAATATGTGATTGTTGAATATTTTATAATAAATTTAGGTTCTCATATATGTATATGAAATGATTTGAAACTGATTTTCCTTATTTATTTGGATGTTTGGGTAAAAGGAAAATTATTATTTCTTCCTTGTTTTATATATAAAATTTTCTAAATGGATTATCATTACATAATTTATATAAAGCTAAGAATGTCTGGATTGTTTCTTAGATACCTAATATAGAACACTTGGGTGGGACCCTATTGATATTATTGGAGCACACTGTGTGTACCATTTCAGCATTACATAGACCAGGTTGTGTCTTTTGATGTAGGGAAAGAAAATCTGTCATAGTCAGGTGGTGAGATTTTCTTTGATCTATGTTTGGTTAGATAGATGATGAGATAGTGTGGGTTTTCTAATGATATCACATAGAGACTATTATAGTAGCTATTTTTGTTTTGTATACTTTTGTTTCTGGACTTGACTCTTAGCGATTTGTTGTACCTTTTTGGTTTTTTCGCCTCAGTTTATCTCATTCTATTATGAAATATATGTTTTTTAGGTTTCCTTCCAATATTTTGTTATATACATGTGTATATAATTCATTTTTTCTACATCAAGTGGGAATAAATCATTCCCACTATTTTTTTGTTTCCCATCTGCAAGAAACCAACATGCGGGGATGAGGAATAACCTTTTAATACATAATGACTCAGGTGGGTACTGTTTCGATAGGGTATTTGGGTTGGGTTCTTCATAGACAATGCCTTTTAGAAAAAAAGATTAAAACTTTTGGGTAGAGACCCATTAATTTTGGAAAATATATCTATATCATGATACATATGGATGCTTCAAGAAGCTATATATAAATGGACCCCACACAATGCTATATGACCAATGAATTCCTCATATATTTAATTATAAATTCAATTTACAAAAAAATATGCCTTATAAAAAACTATCTGTATTGAATTAAGGATGTGGATTTATCAACATTTTACTTAATCAATGAAATAATTTCTATAGTAAAACAACTTATGTAAAATAATATATGGTTTGGGAAATAAACACATCAATGATAAAAGTAATATTGATATTTAAGATATATGTAATATCCAATTATCACAAGTAAGTGAATGTGTCAAAGAATGGAATCATTACAACATAACCTAGGTGCTGATTAATTAAAATAAAGGGTTGTTGTAATTTTATTACTATTTTTTCCTTATAATACTTTGAAATAAATTAATAAATATTTTTGGAGTTAGTTACTAATACCGAACATGATTCTGAGGTCAGGTGTGTCTGGAAATAATTTTTTTAAAATAATAAGTATATCTTACATAAAAAATTTTCAGTTTTTCAAATAAAAAAATATCTCCTAAACGGAGTCCCATATGAAAAATATGAGACCATGATTGAATATGAATTGTGGGTTTTACCCTATGTTTGACTTAATTTTGGTCAGTGTTAGATTTTTGGATGAGGGAGTTATTTCCAAGGGAATTTAAATTAAAATAAATAACCTAAATATAATCCTTTATAAATAAGTCATTATAAATTTTCACATGTATTAATTTCATAACCTCTGAATCACTCTTTTGAGAGGAACTATGAGGATCTTAGTATTATTAATTGAGACTGGACCATTCTCAATAACTGGATCAATATGATTCAACATACATCAAATTTAGTGGATCTTCCCCATCGATGGCAGACACATTCTTCATGAAAAATAAATCCATAATCAAGGTAGGGAATGTTATTTTTTGAATCTATACCCCTTTAAATTAATCAAGAATGAATTAAATTATAATCTTTTATTTCTAGTACTCTCCATCATTCGCATGATATCATTCTATAATTTGAATTTTTTAAATTTAATGTTTATTTTTATGCCTTTTTTCTCACATTAAATAACCTTAATCCGTGGTCATTGGACATGAATTATTTGGTTGTGAATTTTTTACCTTTTTTGTGCCTTTCCACCATATGTTCTTTATGTTCTTCTTTTCCAGCCAATGGGGCCACGGTTCAACATTACTATGTGGGATAAACATGATCAGACCCCCAGATTCATGATATATGTATATATAAAAAACTGGATTAGGATTAATTGATAGATCATGATGTATTGTTGGTATAATTGATGGATTCATTGATCTGAGATCTACGGTTGAGAAGGAAGAAGCACAGAAGGTGTTCAAGACATTCTATTTTAATATGGGGGATGGATTCTGATTTTTGGCTATATAAGGGAGAGAATAAATCAATGGAGGTGTTTCCCATCAATTCAGGGTGGTCAAGTGGTAGATTTAGTGGCAGTAATAGTGGATCTAGAAACCTTGTGATAGATATGGAACTCCATAAAAATCACTACTACAAAATTTATACTATTATGAAGATGCATTGTTTAATTACCAATGTGTGGTGGATATGGTTTTAAGAAAATTATAAGGAACACATGTCATTTGGTAGATCTGCATACCGTGGGAACCTCCCCAAGAAGTCAAAACGTGGTACAATTTCACACTCCTAAGACCAAATATTGGAAGGTATGTCATGTACTCTGGGAGTACACAGACACAATTGGGTACACAGAAATCTACCAGTACATGGGCATAACCCGGTACACATTTGGGAATATAAGAATGCCTAGGAGCACATGGTTTGACCCAGAGACACTAAGACATTCCATGTAGAATTATAAAATGTTGTGTAGTATCTTTACATGTTGTATAGTACTACATGTCCAATATGTCATGTGTGGGTGAGGACATGGCCATGAGGCCAGCTGAGGTCACATGTTGTGTGACCCCCACACACCATGTACTTATTTACAAAACTTCTAACTCCCATATCTCTTTTTTTACAAAGATTTTGGTACACAACTATCATATACTAGGATTTTTTAACATAGAACATAGTGGTAGCCTTCATACTATAATTTGAGATACGATGCGAGAATTTATGAGTGTTTATCTTCTTTAGGTGATGTCCCATGATGAAAATGATCAGGTAGGATCATTAGATTTTTCAGATACAGAGGTTGTACTATGATGTTACACTAAGACCTAGGTCTTTTATCCACAGAGATGGTACAGTCCTATTTCACTAGGGAAAGGTTCCACCATATACGTTATAGAGATATAGAGGTAGTAATCCACAGTCGAATTGGGGCATGAATTTTCTATCTAGGGAGATGGTACTCCTCTATCACACATGGGAATGGGTCCTCCATACACATTATACATATACAAATACGGGACTCCGCTATCATACTAGGGTTTGGGTCATCTATTAAAGAGACGGTACCCCTTATTTCCCTAGGGAATTAGTCCTCCATACTTACTTTACAGATAAAAAGTTTACTCTCCCCTTTCATAACAGGGTGTGGGTCCTCTATCCATGGAGATGGTACTCCCATATCAATCCTAGGAGTGGGTCCTCTATACTCATTATACAATTATAAAGGAGACTCTCCCACATCGTTCAATGGTTTTGGTCCGTTATCAATGGGGATGGTACTCCCCTATATTACTATGGTGTGATTCCTATGAACTCATTGTACATATAAAATGGTGATACTCCCCTATCACACTAGGGTGTGGGTCCGTTATCCATGGAGATGGTACTCACATGTCGCATGAGGTTATGGGTCCTCTATATTCTATTCTCAGATATAGATATGATAATTCACTATCAGATAATGGAATGGGTCTTATAAGTTTTGAATATTACACCCAATCATGATATGAAGCAACGGTGAGGTGTGAACCCTCCTCACGACTTCTTTGGGTAGATAAGTGAGATGGAGAGAGTCAATTATGGAGTTTTATACCATTAGGTGGACTCATTCTCAATAATAGGGATGTGAGATAGATATCCCCTTTCTCCCCATTTAGGGGGTCTATTTTTTCAGGGTATATCTTTATCATTGGGTTTTGTTTCCCTCGTATGTGGGGTACAGCTGACTACCTCTATCATGTCTTATATTTCTCCATCTTCAGCTTCCAATGCATCCTACTGTTTATGCATATAATCAACCCTACATGGTATTTTAAAAAATGTGTCATTTGTCATGAAGAAGACGGATAGTTTAGTAGTGGAATTAGTGGATCTTATGGATAATTGGGAGAATTTGACCACATTTTGTGTCGGGGATTTGAGGACCAGAGTCAGGCTCTCTTAACATTATTCATTTTTTTTATTAACAAGTTGGGAAATCTTTTCTATTTTGAAATTTATTTTTCCCATTAACTTCAAGATTATGTTTTCATAATCATTTTTTTATATAGGTTACATCATGTTTGGTAACTACTCTAGATGTTAGAGTCTTTTAATGTTATTCCTCTCTACTTCTACATTGATATGATTCGGTATGTGCGTAAATGTACATTAGGAAAAGTCATCCCATTTTGTTTTTTCATTTCAACACATATTACTAGCCCTTAGCCTGTGAAGGTCAAACTGTGGTAGTTGTAGGTCAGCCTTCTTCCAACTACGCAGACCTTAGTTGATCTAGTCGGAATAGATTAGTATCAAAGGTGGTTCAAATTCAGGATGGTGTTTAGAGTTTTTCCCATTACGAGGGTAGGATTAGAATTTAGTGCAGTTCTTTTAAAGTGACTCAATAATGGATTTTAGGCTAGGTGACCTAGTGATGGGGCAGTTTCTATCGTATCAATTCACCATGACTCTAACTAACTTCTAGTCAACTTTTCAAACGGATAAATTGGTTTTAGAGAATATTTGTACTTGAATTATAAATGATTGATTCCTTTTACTATTCTTATTGAGTTATCCCCACATATATATATTATCAGTCAATCATGATATGACTTGATTAATTTCTAGGATGCATTCAAGAAGATATACATCCATCTTACTAATTAAGGATCATGATGATGATCTGATGAGTGACGAGGCCTCTGTTTGGGGGCTAACTTTTAAGGTCTATCCTCTAGGAAGGCAAGTAGAAATAGCCCAACCTATCAAGAAATAGATTATTCTAGTATAGTAGGTTAGGGATGTGTATAGGATTTATGCACTTTATAAGTTCTACACCCATAGGCTATTGAAGTTCCATGGTGTTCTAGATCCCTAGGTACCATGAGATTGTATTGTGTTTTTTATCATGGTTTTTAGACATGTGTGGACCATGATTGATCAAATGGTTGGGTTAGAAGACAAACATTTCCATAGATATGCTTGAAACTATTGGATTCTATCCATTCAGATGTATGGTGAATCGACACTCTCCGGGTATGACTTCTAATAGATATTTTTCTATGATTACTACCCCTCATGCTTGTAATCAATATGGATTCAGAAGATGATGAAGCTACAATAGGAAGGGTTGAGAACTCTTAACTATCCAATGAGGATTAATTACTTATGCGGTACTCCCCCAACATGATTTGGGATTATTACATATGTTAATGGAGTTTGAGTAGGGTCTCGAGATATACATCCACGCCAATGTGGTACCCCTTTGTATTCCCACCTACGCTGGGGTGCTGGAGCATGCACTTGTGATGGAAATATTCCAATGTATAGGGATCCATAGGTTATGTGTAATCAGCAGGCATCCAAGGATTTATTTTTCTATAGATTCTAGTACATGATAGGTTACTATGAATAGGAGGAGTACCCATGCTTAGACTCAGGCACATGATCTCAGATCACAAGGACAATATAGATGATGATAACTGTTCGAAGAGGGGAGATTCTATGCATGTGATGTGTGAGGTCACATTAAATGTTATTTATGGACTTGAAATTATTAAGAGAGAAATAATATATTATATATAATGACATGATAGAGGTAGCATCATGCTCAGGGCTCTCACACGCATGGATAGAGAAACCCCTATGGAGGTGGTTCTGACCAAGGAGTCGGTGGGGATCCTAGAGGAAGAGATATTTTTGGTGGATGAAGTTATGTGATGCTTCCCACACCACCACTAGGAGTCTCACACTAGGATTATGGAGCTCTTGGTTAGGGTCATATGTTTCTAGAGGCTATGCAGAATTATGACCTGGAAAATCTTGATAGGTTTTGAAGTATAAAATATTTTTATTAAACTCTTTTTTAGTACTAGTTGACATAAGAATGAGTCATTACTTCATCTCCTTACTCATGGTGGGAGATATAAATATCCTTGTTGAGACTTTACCCTAGAAGCTTCTCCTTAAGGATCTTACAGGGATGATTCTTCATTTCCACTTATCACTATGTAGTGGATGTTATCACTTTGTAGAGGGATTTTCTCATAGGACCACATCGTCAACACGATGAAAATATATGACATCATCTTGGTTATGAAATAGTTTTCCATTTTCTGATCCTAGATCTAATATCACCATAGATGAGTCATATGACTTCCGAATAATGGTACATGATTCTTCTTTGGGGGAGAGAGAGATCCCATGGGGGAGTGAGTGGGTCATGTGAGCTGGAGGATTCAACCCATTACCAATTATTTGGTGAGTTTTTTTCTTGGTACAATGGGATACTTTTTAATATGGGTTTATTAATACATTAGGGATTATATGGATGTCTTTCCTATGGAGGTTCTGGGACTAACTCTGATGTAAGAGATGAATTTTTTCATCAAAGTCCACCCCAGGACCACTCCAATATATTCTAAGGCATATCATATGGCCTATTCATTGCTCCGAGGTCTGATGGTGTAGTTAGAGGACATTTAGGGGAAGGTTTTTATCAAACCCGGTGTGTCCCATGGGCAGCTTCAATCTTTTTCCAAAAGAAGGAAGGTGGGTGCTTGTATATTTGTATGGATTATCATTGCCTGAATCAATTCATGTAAAATAAAAAGTAACCCTTGATGAGGATTGACGACATCTTTGATCATTTTTGAGACACGAGATGGTTCTCGATGATTGATATCATGTCTAGATACAACGATTTCATGGTTCAAGAAGATTATATTACAAAAATGACTTTAGGATGTTGAAATAATCATTATAAATTCATAGTTATTTATTTTTTTTGTGATGAACACCCTCACTGTATTAATGGTTCTGATGAACTAGATATTATATCCATACTAGGACAAATTTTTATTTATTCTCATTATAGACATACTCATTTACTCTGTTTTAGAGGAGGATCATTTATAGCACTTGAGGATGGTCCTAGAAAGTCTTTGGGGTCACTAGATTTATAGTAATCATTTGAAGTGCCAGGCATGGATCCGTAAAGTTCACATTATAGAATATGTCATCTCTAAGCATGTATTAGTTGTGGATTTGGTGAAGATCAATGGAATGATTTTTTAAGATCTACCTAATATCATGTCATATATATGGATTTTTCTTGTCTTGGAAGGTTACCACTAGTTTTTCATGGAATATTTCTATATTACTGCAGCCCCTTTGACAACATTGAGGAGGAAAGAGAATCCATTTACCTGAACTATGTAGTTCCATTATTATTTTGAAGAGTTTATGATAATGATAAAAAGGTATCCTATTTTAATATTACTAGAGTATAGTGTGTAATATATAGTGTATTGTTATGACTGTATAGATGGGATTGACTTTATTTTGATGTCGAACAGGGAGTGATCATTTAGGGGTTTATGTAGTTGAGACCCCACAAGAAGAACAACATGACTAAAGACATAGAGTTGGAAGTGGTGTTCTTCGTTCTGAGGGCGTGGATGTAAGATCTTCTAGGAGAGAACATTGTTATAAAAACATTTTTCACATTCTAAAGGTATCCAAAATTGGTGATTTTATAAAATTATATGTTATAAGGTATTAATATGACTATAAAATAGTAATTAGACTTCTTTTTGTTCAATTTTAACTGTTAACTTTAAAATTTAAACCCCGTGTAAACCCATTTTTTTCATTACCACAATAATTGTTTTTTTACTTTTTTTACTATTAATTAAGGTGAAAATTTATGTTCAAATTATTTGAAAAAATAAATTATTCTGATTCAAATTAAGTAATAATTTTTTCAAAATTCAACTCACAAAATTTTAAGAATTTAACATAAAAATAAATCTAAAGGTGTGTTGGAAAAACTGGTTTTCAAGAAATGAATTTTTCATGAATAAGATGATCTTTTAATAACTAAATGAAAATTAATAATAATTTAATAAATTGACATTCATATTTATAGAAATAAAATCTATAGATTTTTTTAAATCATTCTTCTTTATAGGTAATTATAATTTGATAAAATGGAGAAGTATTGTGTATTTTAAAATTGTTTTCTGAAAAAAGAGTTTATATTCCTAAGAATAAACTTATACTGAAATTCATTATAAATATGATTTAACTATAATTAGTTGAATTTATATAAATAAATATTACTTATGTAAAAGTTTAAATTAAATAAAAATAATAATGGGATGTAAATTATTAAAAGGGATTGAATATTTTATAGAAATATGTATTTTTAACAGTTAAATAATAAATTAATCATTTTTGGAATCTAAAAAAATTTCACCCTATGTTAATATTGATATGATGATATTTTTTTTAATTTTATAATATAAAATTTATAAAATGGAAAATAATTAATTATAAAATTTTCCCACAAAAATAATGAAATAAATTTTTTGAAATAAAAAATTTTATTAATAAGTGTGTTCTTATTTAATATGAATTAATAAATACATTTGTATTAGGTGGTGCCTATATAAATATTATTTAAATTTGATAGTCCTACTAATACCCTAGAATTTATTAGCTAGTTTATAATGGTTTAATTTATAAAAATCATGGTTATTTTGTTTTCAGTGTGTCTTTTCACATATGGAATAGAACATAGCTTTCCCTTTTTCAAAAAATCAGGGGGATATATGATCATTTCACATATTTAGTGTTATAATCTCCTGATATAGACAATAAGGACTATATAAAATCTTATTTCTATAAATTTAATCTCCAAATGAAGTGTATATCCATTTTATTTGAATCCATAATGAAATCTTATTAGGAAGTAGCTAAAAGGGCCCTATAGTTGAAGTGAATGCGAAAATGAAACCTGTGATAGGTGGTACTCGATTTTGTCTAGTATGTTTAATAATGTCATTTTTGAGATGTAGCGACAAGATGAATTTCATTTGGAAATTCCTATTGACGCGGGTGTAACGTCCTGGAACCGGCCAGTCACCCGAATAGTGCCGAGCGGGTCGGGTGTCACTACCTTAGGCGCACCTCCCCTGAATGGAAAAGGCTGCCGACTAGTAGCGAGGGTCTTAATAGGTATAGTGGGGAGGATATACCCTCTCGGAGGATTATAGTATGGGTACTGGTCCGAGTATAACAGTAAAGATGCAGCGGAAATAAAGACACAGCAGACTCGAAGCAGACCCGCAGAGCAGAAGTATATCCAATATCAACAAATAGTGGAAGCAATAATTATAACAACTGCATCGGTAATAAACACAATAGCACGCTGATAACATGTAACTACTACTGAATAGTAAAACATTCATCCAAAGCAGGTCAACATACAAAAGGGTACCAATGGCTAACCAACAGTAGTTACAACAGTAGTTACAACAAGTAAGCATGCTGATACAGAAAAATAAACACCTCAAGTAAACCTCAGATAGGCATGACCTCAAGGTCTGTACAATCTCTATTCCATAACTAACGTAACCTAGCTCCTGAAGCTGGCCCCTTTCCTGCACGTAAATCCATGAAGTCTGCACGCGTCCCGAAGGGCCCGTAAATGGTGTGAGAAAAATCTCAGTAGGATACCACCCAACGGTGCGTACCAAATATATATGTTTGAACAGTCATGCATTTACTAGGAATGCAGTAATAATTACAATGAAAAAATAAATACAAACTCCAATAGTGCTCAACAGCCACCATGGAGTGTCACCTGCTTCTGCCAACGCTAGAATCTCTGTCGTGTAACCCGGCACCGTGTGCCACCTAACACCTCGTGTCTCAAGTACCGACGTCCCGCAGGCACGACCACAAATAGTAACATGGCACCATGTGCCTCATGACACCTCGTGTCTCAAGTACCGACGTCCTGAAGTCACACCCACAAATAGTAACCTGGAACCATGTGCCTCCTGACACCTCATGTCTCAAGTACCGACGTCGCGAAGGCACGCCCATTTCCTGAAGGCTCCTCACCTCCCACGTGGCTTTCAACGGCAAGCACCCCCAACCAAAAATACCTAACCGCAACTACGGGGGCCTCTACCCACATGAGTGGTCAAAACCACCTCATCATGGAGTATCTCTGTGTGCTCACTACTCAAGTCCCGGTGAGAGGTAATCACCCAAATAGTCCTAAGCCACCAAAACATCTGACACCTCGTGTCCCTATGACCATGTCGCTCAAGTCTGATAGCATCGCCACCCTAGTATCTCGGGCCATGCCCAACCTGATAGTCGTACTGCCTCAAAGCGACGTCCATGACGCCCAAAACCGGGGTCAAAACCACCCAAAGTAACCCGGGAAAAGCCCCAACCTGTGATCAGCATCACTCAGACGTAACCGGGCCAAGCCCAACAAAACCCAAAAAGGGTCCTGTAGATGAAATTCAGCAATTGTATAGATAACATATTTAACCAGAAAACATTTTAGGCAAAACCAACTGAACAGTCGAATTGCACTATACCAGGTGATGTCCCATACCAGCACAGAGGTCTTAAAAGCCTCAAACAATTATAACAGGCTGAAATAATTTAAACTAATAGTTTAACACAATAATATTGCAAATAAAACCATTTTGGAGTTCCCCAGCCAAAATGCCCCGATGAGCCACGACCCCTCACCCGGCCCCACTAATGCAAACTGGTAACCGGGCATACCCAAAGTCATCCCAGAGGTCCCATAAACAATACAGTATGAAAAAGCAGATAAAACGGGTCCCGCTCAAAATTACCTGAAAATGCGCCGAAGCCGCATCACCCAAACAACTATGAAAACACAAAATGAGGTATGCACTACCTACCAGAGACTCGCATGATGCTACTCCTCCGGTAACACCCCCCAATTCGGTCTAAAACCCGGTAAATCTACAAAATATTCAAAACCGCTCAAAGGGATATAACTCGTTCTAGAAAGAAAATCAGACAAAACGGCCAAAGAGGAATCGAGGCCTTGCCGAGGGGGTTCCAACGCATCCAACCGAGATCGGATTGGAGTTCGGATGAAGAATCGGGAAGCAAATTAAGATTCAGCCGATTTGGGGTGGAGGATGGTGTGTCCTGCCTCAAAACGAGGCTACTGCCCATTTTAAGCAAAAAAAAGAAAGTACACGGCGTGTACTTTGGGACTACACGCCATGTATGGTTCATTTAACTATTCATAAGACGGAAAGATTTTGCCGACTTACTTTCCGAGCCTGCCGACATGAGTACATGGCGTATACCTCTAGGTACACTGCATTTACTGGGTTTTTCTTCCCTTCCTCGCCGACTCACCCACACACCATGTATATTCCTCATACACTGCCCGACTACACGGTGTGTCCAAAGGGAACACGGCATGTCCCTGGTTCTTACCCGGCCAACGGCCTACACGCTAGGTATGGCCTCACACGGTCGGGGGTATACACTGCGTGTTCAAAACTACACATCATGTAGTAAGAAAATTCTACGCGGTCACTGCACGGCATGTACTCGGTGAGCACACGGCCGGTCACTCGCCTACACATAAACGGCGTGTATTTAGAGTACACGACGTGTAGTCTGAAAATTTCCAGAAACTTCTCAGTTTATCCAGTTTCCTCGGACACTAGTCAAAAATTTAAACAGGGTTGGGATTTTGACCCGTTCTAAAAACCCGAGGTCTTACAAACTCCCCACCTTAACGTAGATCATCCCCGAGCTACCAAATGAAACACGAAGATGGCACCGAACACGCCCATCCCAGTTAAACAACCTGGACTACCCTGGTCCCAAGGTTCTAGCTAAATTCCTCAAGGGGATCCCCACCTTAGGAATTGCCTACTCGGTCTCAACCAACCAAAATTTAAAGCAAACAGGGTTCACTAACCTGTTCTCTGGACGCAAAATCCTCCTGTGACGCATCGTCACCCCTGCACCTCGTTGGTGCTCCTGTATCGCTACCGACACCCAATGTAACCCGCACTGCATCGGTGTCCGCCTCCACGAGGTCCTGGTGTCAAGCACCTCATGTAACTCGCATCCACAATGCCCTGATGCCCACGTCTCCTCAGGTATCCCGCATCCCCAATGCCACGATGCCCACGGCACCTTAAGTAACCCGCATCCACGATGCCCCGATGCCCACGGCACCTCATATATATATATATATATATATATATATATATATATATATATATATATATCACGCACCCGATATGGTGCCAACCCACTGACTAGCATCTAGTCAGTCCACAAAGATCATGTGCACCACGTGCACTCAAAACAGACATACCTCTACAGGTCATGCCAAAAAGGAAACATGGAGATCACGGTCACATCGCGGTGTACCTCTCACTGTCACCGGCTCCCCAGCCTAATCAGCCTCTGGCAGCTCCACGGTGTGCACCTGCCCTGAAACACGGTTACCTGATGCCTGAACTCCCAGAGATGCTGCTCCAGTCACCGACCACTGACCCCTCAGCTGGGTCCCATTGTCTCTGTCACGACCTCCGTGCACAGCTGAACCCCAACTACCCTCTCCGGGTACCAAACCTGACCCAACTCCAGACGCTGCAGTTTGTCTTGGTCCCTGTCTGCCAGTCATCCGAGAAGGCTTCCTGCAAAACCTCTCCAGATGTCTGTCCTGTCCACATGCCCGGCACTCCTTCGGAGGCCTATCTCACTGCGCCTGAACATGTCCCAGCTGTCCACACTCGAAGCAAATCATCGAAGAACTCCCATGTGGTGGTCTAGCTGAATCCCTGGCCTGACTGCCCTACGAAGACTCATCCCGTCCATGCTTCCTGTTGTCCAGACCGTCACCTGAAGCTGTCGTCCTTCCAAAGTGAGATTTCTCCTTTTCGTTTCCCTCGGATATTAGTGCCTAATTCACCGCTTCGGAGAAAGAACTTAGCCGGAAGATATTCACCTAGATCCGAATGGAATGTCGTAATCCATCCTTGAAGCACCTTACCTTGGTTGCGTCATCGCTCACCATACCAGGTGCAAAGCGAGACAACTCTGTGGAAGTAGCTGCGTAGTCCATGACTGACATATCTCCCTGCTGAAGACTCAAGAACTCCCGATCTCTCTCTTCCCGCAACATCTCTGAGTTGAAGTGCTCAAAGAACCTGCCCTCAAAGTCCTTCCAAGCCAGTCCTCCGTTCCTACGAGCCTGCACTTGTACATCCCACCAACGCTTCGCCGGTCCTCTCAGCATATATGTTGCCAGCTTGACCCTCCGCCCTAGAGGCGTCTCGAGCTACTCGAAGATCATCTGCATGCTCTCTATCCAGTTCTCAGCCGCCTGTGGACCACCCTCACCCTGAAAAAGATGCAGTTGCTGCGACTAGAACTCCCGCGTCAGATAAGCCATAGAAGGCTCTGTACCATGCGTGCCTCCGTCAAGCCCCTGTAAGACACGTATCAGGCTAGCTCGGAGCTGCTCGTTGAGCCACGACCTGAACGATGCTAAACCCGGCTGCTGTCCTCCCTGCCCTAGATCCTGAACCTGCTTCAGTCCCTGAGCCTGTACCTACGGCCCGTGCTCTGCCTGTACCGAAGCCTGACCCTGGTCATGCGGCACTGTATCATCTCCTGCCTGATGCTCCATCGAGCCGTGAAGGAGTAACCCGCTGAATACCATAAATGGTCAGACAGCCCATATATATATAACAAGATATTCTAAGCAGATAAGGAAAGCAGTAAAAGGCAGTGCATAACAACTACCCTTACTCCCCCTCACCGCAACCCATGCCCCACGACATCCCGACCTCATGGCCTCCTTACCCGCCCTTAACAGAGCCAAGTATCCATATACCTCAGGCCATGCCCGTCCCGACAAATCACATTGCCTCAAACGGACAACCGAGTCGCCCAATCCTGACAGTTAAACTGCCTCAGTCATAGTACCTACCTGCTCTCATAAGAGTCAGACCCAAAATCCTGCAACATCCAATTCTACTAAATATAAAGCATGGCATACACATTCCAACAACAAGCAATTCTATAAGTAATTTCACCATTTTACATTTCAAAGTAGATAAAGCATGGAAATTGATTTATTTTATTCACATGGTATTATCACTTCACAAGCATACGTGCAATTATGAAATTGAAATACCCTAAAAAATGTGCCTATCAAAATCCAAGCAATAAGCCTTGCCATACCGGGCCAAGGTCCAATTCTCCCTTACCCCACCGAGTCAAGGGTCACATATCATAATCATGAAAATCACACACCAAGTGAGCCACCGAGGTGGAAATCGTATAAACTATAATCTGAGCAAAAGCAAACAGCAATTCCCACCCACAGAAACTAGGTTCATCCCTCGTACCAGGGGCCGCAGGCACCCAAGCACAAGCTCGACACCCAGTCCCTGTAACCACAACTTATCTCTAGTCTACCATATCCCAAATAGTAAAACCAGTAGAAAGAAACGAAAATCCTCAAACTCATTAGTAGCCAGTAAAACACTACTACTAAATCCCTGTAAAGAACTCCTCTGATACCACTTTGTAACGTCCCGGACCCAGCCAGTCACCCGAATAGTGTCAAGCGTGTCGGGTGTCACTACCTTAGGCGTACCTCCCCTAAACGCCGAAGGCTACCGACTAGCAGAGAGGGTCTGAATAGGTATAGTGGGGAGGCTATACCCTCTCGGACCAGTACCCTTACTATGATTCTCCGAGCGGGTATAGCCTCCCCACAATACCTATTCAGACCCTCGCTGCTAGTCGGAAGCCTTTTTCATTCAGGGAAGGTGTGCCTAAGGTAATGACACCCGATCCGCTCGGCACTGTTCGGGTGACTGGCCGGGTCCGGGACGTTACAGCGGGTCAGGTCTCTCGACATCTAACTAATTATTATAAGTGGAAGGGATATCTCATGTGTTTTAAGTGTACAACTTCTGGGCACTCTATGACAACTTTTTTGTGAGATTAAAATAAATTTCATCAATGAATATATATAGGTTATACATAAATAGTCATTAAAATAAATTGTAAATAAAAGAAGAAGAAATATTTCATTCATCTGAAAACATAAGGATAATCTCTTTTGGTTTTAGCATTCGTCGAGTTTAATGAAGATTTGAGATTTTTGGAAATACATTCTGGGTGTATTCCTTTAGAATATCATTGATTATAATTTTATCCTATATTGGTAGACAATGGTTTTTTCACTTAAATCATTAATTTGTTAAGAATGTTCATATCTATATATGATGCAAACAATGTGATAAAATATTGATTTAGAATATATTCACATTGGAAGAAAGTGATACTATTTTTCTTAATTGGTAAATGTTTTACACTATTTTAGAATATACTCTAATAGGTGCCCTTAGTAAAGTTATGGAATTGGCTAGGGGAGGTCACCCATCATGGTCCTGAGGGTAATATGGTGTTGTGTTTCTATCATGTTCACCATGTACTGGTATTTTACAAGTGAGGCCTTAAATTACTCCTTCTTTCATCATCATTAACAATGGTAATAGAATATATTCATCCATGTTGAGTGACGTTATGTATTTATGTATCTCATATTGATGAATCAATTAAGATTTTATTATGGTAATTTTTATATGTCATTAATCTTATTTTTATTTTTGATATTTTAAACATTTTTTGAGAAGTTATTTATATTTTGGTGGGTGGAGAATTATCATCTCCTTCTGTATTATAAATATATGTATTTACTTTTGTGATTCATTTCTTGAAGGGGAGTGTTATTTATTTCACTATTCTAAGCTGAATTTTAAATATAAGGGATATCTAATGTGGCTCTCTTCATTCTATGAGATTCATATATATTTTTTAAGGATTTGGTATTCTTTGGGATTATTGATGAAATTTTATGAATAGATTCATTGATATTGGGGAATTGTATCATATATAATATTCCCTTTTATTTGTAACTCAGTATGTTTTTTCCAACCCACCAACCTAATTCAACTAATTAATGGGGTAGTAGTTAATAATCATCACTTATATATAATTTTTAAATTATATGATTAATATATATCTCTTCCATGTTATTTATTATTTTTATCCCCTCATGTAGTTTATTTTCATAGATTACCACTAAACCATTGGATGTGTGGCGAGGTTTTAACCCTTATTTCATTCTACTTTTATAAAAAAAATTTGTGGTTGAAATTGTACTGGTGGGGATAATATTTACCCCCATGTAACTATTGTGTAATATATTATATATATTTTAAATTTTAAATATTTTACTGTTTTCAGTTTTTAATTTTGAAAATTTTAGAATTTTCCATGTTTTACTCTTACCGCATGGTTATCATATACTTAGAAATAATAGTAACATCCTAAAATCATTTATGTTATTAATATAAGTCTTATTTTGTAAATATTTTTTTATTATAAAGACATATAAATATATTTTGATTTCCTGATATAATTACACATCATGGAAAATATAACTTGGAAAAGTAATGTGATTATTTAATGATATAATCAAAATTGTATTATTTTTAGAGAATATAAAATATTTTGTGAAAAACGTTTTTTCTAATAAATTTTTGTGTATATATGTATATATATATTAGGTTATTTGGGGTAAAATTATGTTAAACACACACACAAAACACACAAAATCCAGAAAGGAAGGGCATATCCCCCTTATGAGAATACCCACCCATCATGCCTTACTTATTCTGTACATGGAACATAGCCCCAGTGGCCATGAAGCCCATTACATGGACCAAATGACCATTATTATGTCTAGATGTCTAAAATTATATGAAAATTTTTAATTAATAAAATTATATTTTTCTAGGATAAAATTTAATTTAAAATTATTAATCATAATTTATAAATTAAAACCATACATTTTGGAAACAAAAATCATAATTTTAAGATAAATTTTTTTTATAGTTTTTTTAAATTAATTGGGTGGTTTAGAATGAGATATCCAATTAAATAATGTCTATAACATGCAAAAACCTTATCCCAATATTTAATAATCTATAAAATTGGTTTGAATTGATTTAACGCACAAGCCTTTGAATTCTATATTACAATAACTTATATTTTAACCCAAAAACCACCCCTCCTAAAGTATAGGTACCCAATTTCCCTCTTAAATTAACAGTTAAAATCTGTTTATCATGATTTAAATCTATAAAAAACACTAACAAGTTAGTTCATTATGGTTAAAAGTTTTTAATGTTATCCACTCTAGCTTCAAGAAGCATCCTCCCAAGGTAAGGGGTCTTTTCCTCCACTTAATTTGATTCAAGTAATCCATTTTCATAAGCCATTGATTCTCAAATTATTTTGTTTATAAATGATTTTAAATACCCCTATTACTGTAAATATGTTTTCTTATTAATTATTTATTTCATTTATATATTTCTATAACTTTATAATAAGTTATTAATATACTAAAATAGAGCTTCCTCATCCATATTCTATGACTACCTTTCTACGATACTTTCAATTCATTATTATTTCAAAAAGAAATATTATTAGGTGTAATTTTTATAATTTACTTAATAATTTTTCAACAAGATGTCAACATTACCTCTCATTATAATATCTTCATAAATGTTTTAATTCTCACGGTTTCTCATAGCTGTTAATCCATCCTAAATTTTGTAAATAAAAGTATTTGTGGTTTTCCTAGCAATGACATACCTATCGGGATACTACAAGTAGATGTGGCTATATAAAAAATATAATTAGGGGTAAAAATCCCGAAAACAGCATATTAATCTTTACTATATCAAGAATTGGTGCATGAAAATGGGACTTACTACACACCTAGTTCGACACTACCATGGGATATACTTTGTATAATTCACACACATTATAAAAAATTATAAAGGATCAGAATATTTGGATTATTACTTACGTTAAATTGATATCCTTATTCCATGAATTTATCCTTCTCCACTTATTTTTATCATTCCATCAATTTTTTTACTGCCATTTTCAATTTTTTACATCATATACTTTCCAAAACCAATCATTGGATATTCATCATGATAATCACATTAATCCAATGAAATGGTTTTTTTTTCATCCAATGCTAAACCAATGTACATGATATCTTTAAATATCAACATTTATAATGGATTTAATATTTATTCTATGTGTATATTTTCCTATGTACATGTAGTTTTGTGGGAATATGATCCCTCTGGATAATGATCCATCACCGCCTTTATATTTCCTTATTATCATCTATGTGTAATCATTCCATTCAATATGAATACCCTTACTTGTTATTTATGATTCATGGTGATTCATTTGGAATCTCACATGTCTATTTACCGAGTTAAATTATTTACTAGTCTGTATACATGTTATTATATACATTGTAAATACCCTATAATTTATTACATTGATTGAATGATATTTACAATGATTCTTACATTCATTGGATCCCTGATTATTTTCCATGGGTTTGTGATTTGATTATTTATGGATTTAAATAAGATTCAACTGAGTTTAATATATGAGTTAATACATATAAATGGTGTGACCTGATAGAACTCTAATACATTGGGTAAGGTGAAAAAATTTACCAATGTAATTTAATCTTAAGAGACCAATGTATTGGGTAAAGAAGTAATATTTGAAGATTAAATGTTCATGATACTTTTTAAGTATTCCCAAGTATTGTTTTATGAATAATTCGAGAAAAACCTTGTTAATATAATGGTTGTTCCCTAATAATGCTCCAATGAAAGGTGTAAAGTGAAAGAGATAACAAATATAAGTTAATTTTTAGAGACCAATTCATTAGTTAAATAGAACATGGAAGAAAGACTTGTTAATATGTATTACAACACCCAAGTGATGAGATATGGTTATAAGTTTACAAATTAATCCTTTTATATTGTATCCAAATTTATATGTCATGATTCATGATATTTCTATAGTGGCATACCTCATCTTAAAATGATTACTCTTTATTGATATTCCTCTCCCATACATGCTTTGTATTTCCATTGTTTATTCCCTTGCTAGGATTTATGATCAACCCTTTCTTTTATTTTTCCTCTAAGATATGATATGCATTAAAATTAAGTTATGAAACACCTATAAAGGTGACTATCAAGTGGACTAGAAGAATGTTTAATGTTTATTTTTTATGTAATATTTTTCTATTTCTATGATGTTAAACCTCAAAATATCATCTATATATTAATTTTTTTTTGATTTAAGGAATTTTTTATGTAATAAAATGTTTTTCTTCCATAGTTTGTATTAGATAACGATTTAGTTATTTGTGTAAATTAAGATTTGGAATATTTTGGTATAATGAAATAAAAAAATATCTAGTATACTAGGTTAAGTAAATGTAGTATAACACCATGGGATTAATTTCACCAGTTTATTCATCATTTTTATTTTCTATAGTCAATATTTATATGGACTTTTGGGTTTAATAAGTTGTATTCAATGAGTAAAATTTAATGGACACTACTTCTTTAAGGGGGAATAATGTGATATATAAGAAATTACATTATGTTGTTAATAGAAATATTATTTATTATAATGTTTTTTTATGATAACATATAAATACTTTTTGATTTTACAAAAAAAAATTACACATCATGGACGAATACAACATGGAACAGTAATGGGAATATTTAACAATGTAATCAAAATTATATTACTTTTGGAATTATATCCATATTTATTTAAAAACGTGTTTTATGATAAACATATAATATTTGGATATATTTATTTTCCTGAAATAAAATTGTAAAACACTTTTTAAATGACATTAAATTTTAATGAAGTCCCAAGTCATTTTTATGGTGTTCAGAATGATTATTTTTCTATAAAATTACTATATTGGAAAAAGGATGGATATTTATTTAAAAGTACTAATACTCATATTTAATGAATTATTTTTGAAAAATAAACATCACTTTTTGTCTCAAAATATCAATATTTAGTTAGGGTGATTTTTTAGGAATTTTTCTATTATAGTTAATTTTTTTTGAAAAAGTGAAAATTGCCAATTTATGAAGCATTTTAATTTCATGACATCATTTTCATGTCAACAAGACTAAAATTTTATTAAATATTTTATTTAATAAAAATATTATTTATTTATAATAAAAAATAATTTCTTAAGATTAATTTTATTTTAGAAATCTATACCATTTATTTATGAACCAAAAATGGGAATTTTAATATTTTTTTGATTTTTTATAAATTAATTGGGTGTTTTGGATGTTGTTTTTAATTTAAATAATGAAATAAAAATTTATAAACATTCTCAAACTCATAAATAATCCATAAAATATGTTGGAATTTATTAAACCGTTAAGTTGATGGGTTCTATATTAAAATAACCAATATTTTAACCTTAACACTACCTCTCCTCCAGTAAAATACCAAATTTCCATCCAAACATTCCACAAAAAAGAACTTGAGAATGAATTATATCTTAATTACCCTTCAAATATTCTCTCAAAGGTGGATGGAAGGTTCTTAATTCTCTCTTTCTAGCTTCAAGGATCATCCTCCAATGTTGAGGGATCATTTCCATCATTTCTTTCAATTCAAGTTCTTTATTTGTATAATCATTTGATTATCATTTTTTATTTTGTAAATTTATTTTAAAGACCCATATTACATTTAATATTATGTATTATTGATTTGAGATTTCATTTTCCTCACATTACATCTTTTTCATGAGTCCTTACTATTGAAATAAGTGTTCATCACCCCTCTTTTGTGTCTACCATTACAAGACATTATAAATTAACTCTTATATAAATTAGAAATGTTACTATATTTAATTTTTATAACTACCCTACTACATTATCAATGATATATCACCATTCCCTCTCATTATACAACCATTATAAAATATTTTATTTCTCATTGTTACCCATAGCCATAAGACCGTCCTAAATTTAGTAAAGAAAAGTGAATGTGGTTTTCCTAGAAATGGAATCCACGTATGGATACAAAAAGTGGATTTGTCTCTACAATAGATGAACCTAGGGGTAACAACCCCAAAACACTATACTGATATGGATTCGATCAGGAATGGATTCACAATGATAGACCTTGCTGCAGACATGGCTTGACACTCACAGATGATTTACTGTTGATAGTTTACAATAAGTTTATTATCCATAATACTGGATCATGATATATGGATTGATTCTTATATCAAATTGGTATCCCAATTACATTAATATACCTATAACAATATATTTTTATCATTATTTTGATTTTTTCACAACTATTTTCCATTTTGAGCATCCTATAGTTTTCATAACTGATTGTTAGATATTCATCGAGATCGACCCATTAATCCATTGAATGGATTTATTTCCCACTCAATTTATAACCTATATTAATGTTCACATTTACACTCCATATATATCATGCATTTTACCTTTATTATACATGTCTATGTTACAAGGTAACTATTTTATTGTTGAAATATTTTCTTCCCAAGAGAATGATCCATGACTATCATTGTCTAACTTTATCATCACCTATGTATAATCATTCCTTTCATAATGAATACCCTTGAATGATTTTTATTATTTAAGGTTATTCAACTATAAGGACCCACATATTTACATTGGAATATTTTTTACTGATATATTTTCCATTTATTTTATATGGTATATACGGCATCCCGCCTTATATTACATATCTTTTCATTACCTTTTACAAACATAGGAATTTTAAAATCTAGTGTCTTGGAAATAAGGAACATAAAACATGAAAAAATAATACCTTCTTCTAATACACTTATATAGATTCATAATAAGTTATTAAAAATTACAATTATTTCATCTCAAAACCTTGATACATACATCAAAGGAATGAGTGAGCCAATGGCATAGTAAAGAAATCAAGGGAATCAGTTTACTTGTGAAATCAATAAGAACTTGTTAAAAACATAAAGACATGAGAAATGGAATTACAGGCATATCATAATAAAAATTAATTGAATCATAAGTTGACTATGTGGCTACAACATTTAATTTATACATCCATGAACAAATCACCAATTTTCATCCACAAGGAGTCATAAAAATTACCAAGGTATTGTGAAACTTGTCATCTCTAGAGATTAAATTCTTTAACTAACGCATTAGATCAAAATCATTGTGTAAGCTAAATATGTATTTAATTAAATGTGATCCACATAGATCATAATCAAACATTTCAAAAAAAACCCTTATAGAATAAAATAAATGGGTTTCATTTCAAAATCGTAACGTTTAAAAATTTCATAAAACTTGATTGTTATGTCATTTATTACCCATGGAATGCAAGTAGGGGTATATATATGCCAATTACAGAATAAAATATATGAATTAAATACATTTAATAATACCCCTGTAATGAAAATAGAATTGGGTATTAACATAAATAAGAAAACAAAATTTCTTGAGAAAAAGAGAGATATTTCGAGATGAAAATTCTACAGCAGAACGACTATATAACATGGTATTATATTACCTTGAAAAGAGAGGTTACAAGATTAACCCACTCATAAATAAATCATAATATATTATGGGTATAGAATAAAAATAAATAAGATTATGGTATGGATATTTGAAGGAAATACCATATGAAAATGAAACTCAACGGAAAAGAGAATATGTGATATCTTTTACAAAAATTCAGCAGCATAAGGGCATCACTTAAAAATTTGGAAAATATTTGATGAGAGAGAAACGGGTCTCTCAAAAATTGAACATGAAATGAACTGTAATAATGATATATAAGAACATACCCCAACATAATTAAATAGAAACTTGAAGACATAACATAAAGGAATTCATGACCTAAAAGAGGAGGGTGAAAGGTTCCCTTACTATGAAGAGTAACTTCGAAAGCATGAAGGTTGGGACCTTGGGGGGCTTGATGGAACCTTGGGAGGACTCAATGGGATGAAAAAAAGACTATAATGTCATTACAGAGGATTTCTGAATGAAATGAATGAGGTAATGGCTTGGTATTTAAAGGAAAATTGAGGAAATATTTAATTAATTTCCAAGGGACGTCTCATCGGTGGTATTTGCAAAACCAGGGGCTTGACCGTGGTATTTTCCAATGTTATTGGCCACTTGGGATACCAAATATCATATATTACTATTCAAAAGTCTACCGAATTTATAATATCATGATTTCATCGTCAATGATGTTATTAAACACCCGAAACTCAAAACTGTAATTTTACTATTCGCCAAAAATTCAACTGTTTCAGAAAAATCCCAAAAATTTGACCTAAATGAATATCGATGCTCTGAATTCAAAAATTAACTCCATTTTATGAAAATAATTAATTTTAATATTTTTAATTTAATTTTTAAATAAAATCATTATTTATTAAAAAAAACAACTCTAAAACTATAACTTATTTTTTAACACCTTGTCAAAGTAATCAAGGTCCCATAATATTATCTTATAACAATAAGAAAATTAATTAACAAATTATGAATAAATTTTATAGAAATATATTTTCATTTTAAATTATTAAATCAGTTATAAAATTGTAAATAAAATATTTATGACCTACTAAAATAACTAAACTTATACTATGATCGTTTTTTCACTTTTAAGCTGTCTAAATTGTATTTATACATTCATTGGTAAAGATTCTATTTTTTGGCTGATATAATATTCATTACTATTCATAAGGGTATATTATTATTCGTACTTTACTATTCTCCAAAAATTAAGTTGATCTTATTAGAACATAATTTCTAACTGGTCATAATTGTAAAAGACCATCTTCTGAAAATCATTTCACATTATTAATTACTTAATGTTTACAAAAATATTTTAAAATGCCCCTTTTTCCTAAATTCATCAATAATATGGAACTTCACCCAACATTTATCCAGACATTTGAAATTCACAACTTTAACATAATAAGGAATTAGCATTTTATTTATTTAAAAGGATTACACTACCTAACTAAGGTCTCGTTACATAGCCCCTTATCACACATGCATAGGACCTAAGTATAAGGTGTGCTATGGTGATAGAATATTTGGGTGGAACGGACAACATTTCCCAAGTGGTGATTTCTATCAGCTTGAACTTATCCCTTAGGCAATTTCGTTCAAGCTTCACTTGTTAAAGCTCCACTTGGGATTGGTCCACATCAAAGCCCAGAGATGCTACCTCCTTCCCATGCTGTCATATGGGCTTCGTACAGCCCGAGTCTATGGGATGACGACATCAAGTATTATTTATTTATTAATTAACCAAGATCACTTGTATTTATAAAAAATAATTGTAACGGTAAGAGTTTAGTTTCCAATGGTCATATTGACCAATGGTTATATAACAGTCGAAACCCAACGGTATCACTTCATTAATAAAAGGATGTAGTTTTGAGGATTATAAAACACACAAATTTAGGAAACAAATATTATTCAAATGTTCGGGTCCTTACAGCATAAGTAACCTATAATGCATTACCCAGATCGAATGAAATTTACAATGATTATTAATTCATTGGATAACCATTTACGTTCCATAGGTTCATTATATGATTATTGATGGATTAATTTAAGTTTCACTTATATGGAATACACCCATTGTGGAATACGAAGGGTTCACCTAGATAGTGCTCTAATTCATTTGTTAAGATGATATAGTAAAATGATGTATGTTACAACAAAGAGACCATTGCATTGGATAATTGACTAATCTATAGAGATGATATATTAATGATACCTTAGAAACTTTCCCTAGTAGTTTATTATGATACCATGGTGAAGAACCTGGATAATATTAAGTGTGTACCCTGATAGGAATCGAATTTATTGTGTAAATATATAGAGTTTACTGATGTAAGTAGCACCTTGAAAACAAATGTAATGGGTAATATTAGTTTTTCCAAAAGCGTTGTAATATGTTTTATGAAAACCTAGTGAAAAGCTATGGTGATATGTTTATGAATTCATAATTTTATGTTGTATCCAACTTATATGTTATTATTCATTTTGATTGTATATTTATATGCCAACCATTCATTTGATCATGCCTTATTAATATGCCTCCAGCTCACTTGTTATGTATTTCTTTTGTTTATTCCCCTGATGCGATTTCTTTTCACCCCTTTCATTGATTATTGTCCAAATGAAATGAGATTTTGTAAAAGTAACTTAGGATAAACCTATGAACAATATTATGAAGGGGATGATAAGAAATATTAGTTTTTATGTTTTTCATGTATTATGTTCTTATTTCCAAGACACTAAAACTCCAAATACTCTCTATATTATTAAATATTGTATCATGTAATGAAATGTTTATATAATAAAAATTCTGGTCACTTTAATAACCATGAAGGTTAATTCATATATTAGGTTCTTCTTTGGTGAATGATTCAAGGGAAGCACAATTTTTGTGGTAAACTAAGTAGACTACCGTTGTATGAAGTTTCATCATCGATGTAAATTTGTGGGATATTTCTATATCGGGTAAACAATGAAAATCATCCTTTTTAATTTGCTTTTGAGTTCATTTATTGAATGAATTTACTGTTTATTTGGAGGAAACCCTATTGTCCCACCTTATAAGTGTTTGTATTATTTTAGTAGCTTCAACATCGTTTATTCATGTTTTAGAGAAACATGATAGATAATGGTTTGATGTTTTTTATGAGGAAATAGAAACCATAAATATGCAAATATTATATCATTTTAGATTAATATTCAACACATATCATAAAAATAAACTCTCAATAACTATAATGGTTTAGTGTAGTTTAATAATAGAAAAATAATCATCTTATTTGGTGAAAGATAATCAAAATCTCCCATAATGTTCTTCTCACACAGTACACTTCTTAGAAATACCATCCTAGAAACCTTACTTCAAAACCATGGAAAATTTAGTATAATAAAGGTGGTATTAATTTCTCCATAATGTTAAATATGTGTGATATAATTAAATTATAAAATTTAATCATATCATGAACATAAAGGGATAAGAATGTAAGATTAAAATTTGAAATTCATACCCAATAATTAATAGATCATAAAACTTAAATATGCAATTGGAATATCATAATATATAAAACAAAGAATAATCAAAGATCATGGCCAATGAGATCATCTCATAGGCATAAGAACATGTCATAAAGAGTGGCATAAAATGAATGGAATAATTATAATCATAGAAAAATTAAATCAAGGTTACCTACAAAGATATTTATTACATGTTATTATTGGGATAACCACTCATAAACCTATTTTAGTTTTGGGGTAACCTCCCATATACCCTGATTCAACCTTGTGATAACCTCTTAGGTGCCCTATTTCTGGCTTAGGATAACCTCTTATTTACCCACATTCAATCGTGGGATGACCTTCCCTGTAACATATTTTAAAAAATAAAACATTAATATTTACCCAATATTTTAGGGGTCTATAATAAACCCATCCATTATATAAAAATAATCTATTCATATATGGTATAATGTCCCGAAACCTTCTATCTTTTTTCCATTGCGTAGACCATGGAAAAGAAATTGTGATTCATTACTATTCCATCATCAGAATCATAATGCATTCAAAGAATGGATAAATATGGTATCATTATATCATATCTTGATTAAATTATATGTGGAATAAATGTATTTGGTCATGGATGGAAATCTCTTTAAAATACCATTAGACATTACATAAGACAAATACTCTTCTAATTTTGAAATCAATTAATCTAAATCATAAAGTTTCATGAATATTAAGGAAAACATTTTATTTAGAAAGTAATATGTAATATTTTAATGGAATATTTAATGTAAATATTTTCCATAATTGTAAAAAAAATATATTCATGAATAATATGTTAAAACAAATACTTTTTCATAACTTCGGTAAAAAGTTCCTCATTTGGGAAATGAAAGGATTATTTTATTTAAACCATTTTATATAAAGTAAAACATTTTTAAAAATGAAATTAATAAATCATTGTATAATAATAAAAACATTTTTGAAAATATTCTAAAGAAAATATGGACATTGAATAAAAATATTCACAACTGAATTGACAAACAAAGTTGGTTTTGCTAAAAAACATTCTTTTGGAAGTTTGATTATATAGATAAAGTAAAATAAATGGGAAAATATTAAAATTAATAATTGACCATATAATTATAAATGAAATAATATTACTGATATATATATAATATAATTTCAACTTTAGAAATTATAACATTAAAAATCCTGATAAAAAGTTAGATTGAAATATAAAACACATACAACTATGGAAACTTTTCAATCATAACATACATGAAATAAATAAAATAAAATGAAACTTTAAATAAACGAATTATGAATACATTAATGATATAAAATGTCAAATAGGTAGTATTTAAACTACAAGAAAAATGATAACTTGTGAATAAGTCTTATGTTTCATAGAAACAAACTGAGATGAGAAACCATTACCTTAAGTTTGACTTAATAAGCACTTTTATGATCTTGTATAATAAATATGAAATTATCATAATTATATACTGAAAACATATTAGTTATTATAAAACCATACATGGTATTCTTATAATATCATATCACTTGTTCATTTAAAAATTTTCATTTTCTTCATCATTTTGGGTGTTGACTACTTAATTATCTATGTATGTTTTGGTTCAGAAGTTATGGTATTCTCTCTGTAATAATGGTTATATAATATCCATAATGTTAATAATGATATAAGTATTTTATATATTAATTATATAATTTTATATAGAAATTCATAAAAAGTGGTGATGAAAAATAAATTATATCACTTCTTGGAGATGGTAGTCTATAAGTAGGCATGAATTATGTATCTACTTTTTAGATAGATGGAACCCTGAACATAAATAATAATTCATATTTATATAATCATTATAATATTATATATATTTTACATATTCTATAAATTCATCATTATAACTATCAATGTGAAGCGGTGATGGAAAATGAATCACCTCCTATGTGCAGGTGGTAGTCGACACATTTGCATGAGTGACACTTTCATTTCCAATCTGATTGAATTAAGGTGAATAATGACTTCCCAATAATATTAAAAAAATATAAATATATTAATAATTCTATATTAATTATTTTAGGATGAATATTCTATATTTAAAGGAATTATAAGAATACAGAAACTTTGAAAGATTCGAGTAAGACAATTACCTATACTTTGAGAGACCTTCCTTTGGCTTACACCTTAAGACTTTATAGAATTTTATTAGAGAAAGAAAATATTATTTTTTATGAATTTATTGGCTATATAAATTTTTTATGTATTTGATTTTCTAATCATAAAGACTCACACATTTTCAATAAGAGTGGAAAGGAGGTTCCCTTTTACAAGTGGGGGAAATGAAACACTAAGAAAAATATAAAATATATTAAATATAGTATATCTCATAATCATGTCAATTGAATGAAATAAAACTAAATATTAAAATTTAATACATTATAGGGTCAAAATAAACTCATCCAATCACATTCATAAATGTTTGGTGACATTTTAATTCTTATCTCGTAGTTAGATCACATTATACCAATTTTAATCATAACCATGATAAAATAATTTTTTGAAATGATAAGATAGTTATATTAAAAAATGGTACATTTAATGTTTTTTGAATTAATTATTCATAATTTTTAATCCATTCTATGAGATTCAATTTCTATAGGTTGTAGAAATTACTTTTAATATAAGACCACAAAATGCATGGAAAACAGTTTTTAGGAAAATACCTTAAGTAAGTATAATAATCATTTAACATTAAAATATTGTAAAAATTTAGATTCAATTTTTTTATATAATAGAAAAATTAGGGTTTTAAACTTTTCTATCAATAAGAAACGTAATGGAACATTCCAACCATTCCATTAAATACATATACCAAATAATGGTTTTTAATTTAATAAAATACAATATATGTTCACAAAGTTCAATCTGGGGTTCCCAAATAACCAATATTGTTTTAAAAGAATTATTTTATACCATAAATATAAATTTTTCGAAGGAATATTTTTTACAATTTATTAATTCCTGATTATATCATAATAATGGCATAAAAGTGTCAATATTTGAAAAATAGGTATTTTTTCTATTCACTCAAAAATCAATCATTTTTGAAAATCAACAGAGTATCAGGATAAACCTGTTATAAAATGTTGATTTAAAAAATTATTTCCATTTTATAAAATAAAAATTACTTAATAAGAATAAATTAATTATAACATTCACACACAAAAACAATATAAATAATTTTATAGAAAATGTATTTTCATATTATAAAATGGTGTTATTCTCATTCCTAGGATAATAACCACAATTAAATAGATTTTAATATATGTTACTGAATATATTATCTAAATATCTCATTAAGATCATTCAAAAATAGTAATTCATTTAATTCATTATGTTAATGGTGCATTATGTGCATAAAATTTCTCCCATAAAAATATCTCTTTTAACCATCAAATGGTTTTTTCTGTTAAAACTAATTGATAAACAATAAATTAATTTTCAAGATGAGTAAAAATGAAAATTCATAAAAAACTCTTATTCATATACACTAATCCCACATATAGGTAATAACTATCACAATAATTCTTAATAATTCAATAGTAAATCACGGTTCATTTATACTCAATGTTTCATGTCAAGAAAGCTATCAGAAAATTTTAATTTATTTATTGGGAAATATTTCATAAAATTGTGGAGTGATACATTCTACCCCCCATAAATGAATTTTTTTATCATAATTATATACCACTGATGAAAAAATGAAGATACTTTTAGTTCACCACTTTGTCGAGTTTCCCTTTAGCTTCATAGAAGTTCTGATTCCACCAAAGTACTATTACCATAGGGGTACTATAATTCTGTAGTACCCAATCTCTATGATCCAATATTAATACATGTAGTTATTAATATGAAATATCATTCTCTATTTGTATAACTTGTTATTTCATCACATGTTAAGGATTATGTTTTTACATCATTATGAGAGATACATGGAACAAATCCTAAAACTGAGAGTGATTTGGTGAAAGCACCAAGAGATAATAAAAAGTAGTAATACAATAAATAAATTAAATAGAAAAAATATATTTAGGATTTCTATTTCACTTCTTCAAAAATACCATAACCTTCTCCCAAATATATACTTATAATAATTATTCTTAAAATATTTAAAATGTATATCCCATTGATGATTATCAGTATAAAATTATATCAACTCTAAGCTGTCTATATGTGTTTAATTGAGTGTCTCTAACATGCCATTACATTTACTCTTCTAGATTATATCCTAATAGATTAATTTCTACAACTTTATCCAGACATACTAGAGTTATGAAATTACTACTATAGATGGATTCATAAGAATCTATATAAATTCCTGAGTGAATGATATTTTTTATTTTAAAATTCTACAAGAAGAAGTGGTTGATCCCATTAGAAGTTTAAATATTTATAATAGAATATCAATATATATTCTTGTTTTTTACTATTCCTATCAGATATAAAATCTTTCAAAGGATGATTTGAAGTACCGAAACACAAATATATATCTAGATCCTACTGAAGTAATTTATAAAAATTCAAGATAATCCTCAAATCTCTATTAGATTCAATAGAATGTGGTACTCCATGTAGGCTTACCTATTTCTAAATGTCTATATATGAAATTTGATCAAGTCACAAATCTTATCTAATATAACAAAATTGTTCTAATATCATACAAGGTTTGAGTATAACCCAAATATCATTATATCCATTAAATTTTTTAGGTACCCCTATGGTAAAATTAATGGTGACATTTTTTCAATTCCATACAGGTATGTGTAATGGTTGTAAAATCCCATTATACTTATACCACTCAACCTTAACATGTTATAACACCATCCACAAGTTACATACTCAAAAATATCCCTTTTCATTTCATCCCACCTGAAATACTCTTTCAAATATCTATACGTAATCATCATTTCATGATAGAGAGTGATGAAAAATAAGATTTATCAAACAACTCATTCAGGTATTGTATTGAAAGAACATATAATTGGTTCACAAACCATATCATTCCATTATAACCAGAGTTTAAATCATGATAATTTTTACTTTCACATTAAATATCTACATATTACTTCTGATCTTTTTTAATCTTCACATAGATATAATGTTCAACAATCCTTTGTGAAAGAAACTATTTATCCCCTTCCTTCAATATTTCTTGTTTTATCCATTTAAAATCATTAAATATTATATCGTAAATTATCTTAAAAATAATGAACTAGGATAGTACTTTTAAATCATATCATGTGCTATATTATTCTATTTCCTAGGGTTGTAATGTATTGAGTATTAATAATATTTAATTAACTCCATCCATCTTATCTTCCACAAACTCTAGTATTTTTGGGTGAAGGTATAATTTAAACATTTTTTATCAGTATATAAATATCACACCTTTCACTAAAAATATTATTACTCCATATATTCAATGAAAAAATTACCACTCATAAATATATATAATGTGTCAAGTAATTATTCTCATGAATTTCACTTAGCGAGAGGCATATGCGATCACCATATCATTCATCATGAAAAAAAATTTATTTCCCTTATTTGAGGAGTCACTATATATCAAAAAACCTTATCAATTATAGATTAGTGTGAATAAAATTTTAATAAACAACATTCCTTTAAAAACCATTAAATATTCATCACATTAATTTTTTCAAAGGAACTTTAATCTCATCATTATTAACATGGTGAGTGGATTAAATGTCATTACATTTTTTTCACAAAAAATATGTATAACCAATAAAAGAAAATAATGGATCTTATTCATAATGGTTGGCCTTGGAAATTTATCAGTAACATTCACCTTTTAATGATCCACCAATATTTCATCGCATGATTTTATACGACCCAATAATGAAACATTCTATAACAAGAAATAAAACTTGTTGAATTTGGAATATAATTTATCCTTCATCAGGGTCCTAAACATAATCCTCAAATGAACATAACTTTCTTGTTTTCTCATGGAATATATAATAATATCATATATAAATGCAACAAAAATTTGATCACGTAAATCTCTAAAGACTATATACATTTAACCCATTAATATAGTTGGGGAATTAGTATGTCCAAATGGAATCACTATAATGTCATTATGTCTGAACCTCATATGGAAGGTTTTCTTAGGTATGTATTCACTATTTGAACTCATTTTTTCTATTTAGAAAAACTTTAATTATTTATAAAGTATTTATATCATCATAGTAGATTAAAAAATTCCTCAATATAAGGTAAATTATAATTATTATTGATCAGGTTTTTTAAGTTATTGATAATTAATGCAGATTATAATTGACCCATATTTATTATTAATAAAAATAAAAGGTTCACCATATCACTACTAAATAAATAGGTTTTGAATCCCCCTGACATGGGTGACCGCCTTTGGCAGTCACTCGGATTTGGAAAAAAAAACCCTTCGCCCCCCCCCCCCCACGATTCCCCTCGTCCCCGCACTTCCGCCTGTCCCCCATCCCATCACCGCCCTCTGCCCTCCGCTCCGGGTCCCCGTGTCCCCCATCCACTCGCCTCCCTCCACCCTCCGCTCTAGCTCCCCATGTCCCCCGTCCCCTCGCCCCTCCGCCCTCTGCTCCAGCTCCCCACATCCACCATCCCCTCGCCACCCTCCACTCCGAATCCCCTGACCCCTCGTTGCCTTCCCTCCTCTCTGTTTCATCTCCTCGTGTCCCCCATCCCCTCACCACCCTCCACTCTGTCTCCCCCGCCCCCACATTGCATGCCCTCTGCTTTGCTCCGGCTCCCTGCATCCCCTATCACTCATCCCCTCAGCGCCCTCTACTCCGCTCTGCCCTTACCACATCCACTATCCCCTCGCCGCACGTCCCATGTCCCCTCGCCGCCCTCCGCTCTAGATCTCCGCCATCCCCTTCCCCCTCCATCTTCATACCCTCCCTCACTGCACTATTTTCGCCCGTCCCCTCCCTCACCATCCCCTCCCTTTCCGCACCACCGCTACCTGGTCCCCTCCATGCCCGCACAACCACTGCTTGTCCCCTCACCATTGTTTTCCATCCGCACCAACTCCTCACTGTCCTTCGTCCCCTCCCACATCCTCCAACCCTCATTGCACCATCACCACCTCACCGCCACTCCTCTGTAACACCTCCGCGACCACTACCGATCCCCTCCCTCACTACACCTCCCATCTGCTTCCTCTCCACTCCCTCGCAACACCGCCTTCGACTCCCCTCACTTCCAGATTTTTAGTGAAACCAGGTATTCCCTAATTTCTGTTTAGGAGTTTTGATTTTGGTTAATTTACAAAAAAAATTTGGTATGAATGAAGATTATATTAATATTTTCTTCGAATAAAATGTGTGGAAATGGAATTTTGTGTGTATACGAGATTCATTGCATATGAAACAATGTGTCTTGATAGTGTGTGTATGGGAGACTTCATAATTTACATGGGGTTTTAGAAGACTATACATATTCTTACATGAAGTATTCACGATTTGATCAAAATATTATTAAGTACTCTTGAATATAGAATCATCGTTATATTTAACATACCAAATGATGACGATGGCATGGGATTTCACTAAATTCCATTGTCTATTCTCTTTCTTATTATTCAGAAATATAATTTGATTATTTTATCAATAGTGCACAAGAAATTTGTTAGTATTTATTTTAAATATATTTGATATGAAAAATTCATGTAATAATTCTAGTGTAAATTTTATTTATACAGATATTATTGTGGATAAGAGTTGCATTGATCATCCAAATCGATAGTCTAGAAAAAATCTCAATTGCATTATGCAGTTTATTGAGTTCAATAGAGGATTTGAAAGTGACTATATTAGTTTTCCATGTAGAAAATGTGCTAACAGATATCAATTCACATGAGATACTGTGATGGAGCACCTATTCATAAATGGATTTCTGAAAAATTATAAGAGTTGGACTCTTCATGGAGAAGAATATGTTCGTTGTCAAAATATGGATGCAGTTCAGATGGATGTTTATGCAAGGATGAATGATCCAATTCATAAAATTCTAAGTAAAATGGTACGTTCTTTGCATCCTAAAGGCATTAACATCTAGAATCATGAGACCGGTGAGATAAATCTTCACTCTGGTGCAGATCGTTATTCAAGGAGGTTTTAAGAAGCACTTGATGATGCAAAAATAAAATTATATCCTAGATGTTCTTCTTATAATAAATTGTAATTTATCATGGTGTTTTTTCATTTCAAGATGTTGAATCAGTGGTCAGACACATCATTCATCATGTTGTTGGTGTTATTGAAAAAGGTTCATCCTATCGACGCTAAGATTCCCGAGTCGTATTACCATGATCACAAGATGACAGAGAACTTAGGTTTTACATATGAGACCATAGATGCATGTGCAAACAACTGTATGTTTTTTAGAAAGGAAACTACCCATTTGGATATTTGTACGGTTTGTGGCGCTTCTAGGTGGAAAAATAATAGGGGAAATCTAACTCATCAATGTTAGATTTTGATATAGGGGAAACTGATTTTCATAAAGAAAATTTGTTGCTTTCCCCTTAAACAGAGGTCGATATGATTTTTTATGTCATCTAGAGTTTTTAATTTAATGAGATGGCATGCAAAAATAATTCATGATAGTGATATGTTAACCCACCTGACAGACTCTCATGCATGGGAGGATTTTGATAAGAGACATCCTGACTTTTCTAAAGATGTTCGTAATGTCAGATTGGTGTTGGCAGCAGATGGTTTCAATCCATTCAAGCCTATGGTTGGTGCTACTCATAGCACATGGCCCGTGGTGTTCGTTCCGTATATTATTCTTCTATGTATTTTTATGAAGCAACAAATTATATCACGTTCCACTCTTATTGATGGAAATAGAAGTCATGGGATAAGATTGATGTTTACCTTCAACTGTTTATTGATGAGTTGAATGAATTTTGTGGTGCTGGTGTGATGAATTATGACTATTAAATGATTGAAATGTTCAAACTGCAAGCTGCTTTACTATGGATAATCTATGACTTCCCAGCTTATGCAAATTTATTAGGGTGGAGTACGAAAGGGGAATTTTCTTTCCCTTCTTGTAATAAAAGTTAAAAATATTTATGGATTAAACATTCCAGAAAATTGTCATACATGGGTCATAGACATTTTCTCCCCCTCAACAAAGGTTCAGAAAGGACAAAGTGACATTTTATGGTTCTAGAGAGTTCATCCGAGCACCAAAGATCATGACAGGAGTTGAAATGTTATTGCAGATTGAGGAAGAAAACATCCGCATGGTATATGAAATTCAGGATTTGGTGGCTCATCCGTTACCTAATATTCGTGCTACGAGTAGGCAACACAATCACAATTGGAAAAGAAAAGTATTTTTTATAGTCTTTTGTATTGGAAAACTAACCTTCTAAGGCATAATTTGGATGTCATGCACATTAAAAAAAATGTTTGTGATAATATATTGTGGATGATTTTAGGTTTCAATGGAAAATCGAAGGACCATGTTAACGCACATCATGATTTGGAAGAAATTAGTTTAAGGAAATAGTTTCATTTACTGTTAGTAGAGGGAAACAAGGCATATATGCCTATGGCGTAGTATATGATGAGTACCAAGGAGAAAGAGGCATTTCATCCAATTTCAAAGATGCTCAAGGTGCCTAATGATTACTCTTCTAATATTTCAAACTATGTGAATCTGATGAGTAGAACATTGTAATGGTTGAACATTCATGATAATCACATACTACTTCAGCAGTTGATTCCAATCACAATTTGTGATTGTTTATCCCCCAATATTGGTCATCCATTGATTGAGATGGGTAATTTTTTTGGACATATTTGTTTAAAAAATTTACGATTGAGTGATTTAAAAAGTTTGCATGACGAATTGTACTTACGATTTGTCACATTGAGAAACTATTTCCCCCCTCATTTTTCGATGTTATGGTTCGCTTGACAGTGAACTTAACTAATGAAGTAATGGCTACTGGTCCAATTCAATTCAGGTGGATGTATCCTATTGAACGATATTTGAGTACATTGAAACGATTTGTACACAACAGGGATTCCTCATTTTTTAGTATCATGTGTTGCGGTAGTCGGTCCTGATGTTTCTCAAATGACATATCCATTGTCAGATTTCGAGGCAAAGATACGCACTTTTGAGGAGGTAAATGTGCAATTGATCGTTGAAGTTCGAACACTACGGGAATTTGTGCATCCAGTTGATGGGTCAGGGGATCATATGAGGTAGGTTTATACTAAATTTATTTATTAACTATATATTATTTTTTTATGAAAATATTCATAATTTTTTGGTTGTAGGCCCCTGGCCCACCAGATGGAGGTAGTAGTCATGACCATACATGACACATCATATTCATGTGGTGTGTTTCTTTTTTTATTGGTGGTGTTGTTATTGATGTTTCAAAAGGTAAATTTATTTTTCTTGGTGATGCTCAAGAAGAATTTAATTTTTTTATGATGTCCACACTTTTGGTGAGTTTCAAGTTAATTGATGTGGTTGAATATGTCTTTACAGCCAAGATAAGAAAGGATACTCATGAACATTATGCCTGGGGGGTTGGGAGCTAACCGGGGGGGTATAGAGTGGGTTGTTCCAATGGGTGGGGGATGGGATAAGAAAGCATAGTCAATAGTGAAATTGTTCATTAGGTTATTAGGCCATTAAGGAAATTGGCCCGTTGGCCAATTGTCCAATTGTATGTTATGTCAAATGGCCATAACGACATTATGCCTTTAATCCAATTGTACAAAAAGTCAATATTCCATTATTCCAATTGTTTTTTAGGCCACTAAGTCATTAAGCTAATTTTCCAATAGTATTATTATTTTTGGAAAATTGACCATTAGGCCATTAGGACAATTGGACTTTAGAGCAATTGGAAATTTTTCCAATTGAACAATTGGTTGTTAGGTCATTATGTCGTTAGGGCATTAAGTGAATTGTTAAATGGTACTATTTGACATTGGTTCTTAGGAAAATTGACCTTTAGGCCATTAGGATAATTGATCGTTACGTCGTTAGGCCAATTGTCAAATTGGATGTTAGGCCAAATGGCCATTAGGCAATTATTCCATTATTCCAATTGTACAACTAGACAATAGTCCATTATTCCAATTGTTTGTTAGGCCACTAAGTCATTAAGCTAATTGGCCATTAGTATTAGTATGTTTAGAAAATTGGTCGCTTGGCCATTAAGACAATTGGTCTTTAGACCAATTGGACATTTAGCCAATTGAACAATTGGCAGTTAGAACATTATTCCATTAGGTAATTAGGTGAATTGGTAAATGGGACAATTTGACATTAGTTCTTTAGGAAAATTGACCTTTAGTCCATTAGGATAATTGATCGTTATGCCATTAGGCCAATTGTCCAATTGGATGTTTGGCCAAATGGACATTGGGCCATTATGACATTATTCCAGTCTTAAAACTAGACAATATGCCATTTTTAAATTGTTTTTAAGGCAACTAAGTCATTAATCTAAATGTCCGTTAGTATTTGTATGTTCAGAAAATTGGCCATTAGGCCATTAGAAAAATTGGTCTTTAGAACAATTCGACATTTGGCCAATTGAAGAATTAGTTATTAGGGCATTATTCCATTAGGTCATTAGATGAATTGGTAAATGGGAAAATTTTACATTGGTTCATTAGGAAAATTAACCTTTTGGCTATTAGGATAATTTATCGTTATGCCGCTAAACCAATTGTCCAATTGGATGTTAGGAAAAATGGCCATTAGTCCATTATTCCATTATTCCAATAGTACAACTAGACATTAGGCCATTATTCCAACTGTTTGTTAGGCAACTATGTCATTAAGATAATTGGCCATTAGTATTAGTATGTTCAGAAAATTGGACATTAGTCCATTAGGAAAATTGGTCTTTAGACCAATTGTACATTTGGAAAATTGAAAAATTGGTTGTTAGGAAATTATGCCATTAGTTCATTAGTTGAATCGGTAAATGGCACAATTTGACATTGGTTCACTCGGAAAATTGACCTTTAGGGAATTAGTATAATTTATCGTGACGTCTTTAGACCAATTGTCCAATTAGATGATAGACCAAATGGCTATTATACCATTATGCCATTATTCAAATTGTACAACTAGACAATAGGCAATTATTTCAATTTTTTGTTAGGCCACTAATTCATTAAGCTAATTGGCCATTATTATTAGTATGCTCAGAAAATTGGCAATTAGGCCATTTGGACAATTGGTCTTTAGACCAATTGGGCATTTGGCAAACTGAACAATTGCATGTTGGGTCATTTTTCCACTATGGCATCATGTGAATTGGTAAATGGGACAATTTGACATTGGGTAATTAAGAAAATTTACCTTTAGTCCCTTAGGATAACTGATTGTTACATCGTTAGGCTAATTTTCCATCTGGATGTTAGGCCAAATGGACATTATTCTACTATGCCATTATTACATTTTTACAACTAGAAAATAGGCCATTATTCCAATTGTTTGTTACGCCACTAAGTCATTAATCTAATTGGACATTAGTATTAGTATATTCAGAAAATTGGCCATTTGGCCAATAGGAAAATTGGTCTTTAGACCAATTGGACATTTGGTCTATTGAACAATTGGTTGTTAGTCCATTATGCCAACAGGGCATTAGGTGAATTTGTAAATGGGACAATTTGACATTGGTTCATTAGGAAAATTTTCCTTTAGGCCATTAGGATAATTTTTTGGTATGTTTTTAGGCCACTCTTCCAATTGGATGTTAGGTCCAACAGACATTAGGCCATTTTACCATTACTCCAATTGTACAACTAGACAATAGATGGTGTCGTTTGACCACGGTGACCGCAAACACATTTCCAGAGTCATAAAAAATAAAAACGATGTGTAACGGTAAGATTTAGAGTAAAATTCCTCATAATAACTTGAAATCACATGAAAAAAATATAAATAATATTAGTGACATGTTAGAGGAGAGATAATGTCAATTGGACATGCAGTGTGTGCGGTACGACTGAATATGATGTTTTTAATAGTTTGGGGCGCTCTAAAAGGGTGTGTTGGTTTCCCAAAACCATCCAAATTACCTCATAATGTCATGAAATCATACGACAACAATTTTGGTGTGAATTGTGAAATGTTCGGACAGACGGTACGTCAATCGGAGGTTTTGTTTGACCACGGTGACCGGAAAGGCATTTCTGATGTCATAAAACACCAAAACCACATGTAACGGTCAAATTCAGAGGAAAATTCCTCATAATGACTGGAAATAACACGAAAACAATAAAAATATTATTCGTGACATGTAGGAGGATATGACACGTCAATCGGATGTGAGGTGTGTGTGGTACGGCTGAATATGTTGTTTTTAACAGTTGGGTACACTCTAAAAGGGTGTTGGGTAGTCAAAACTAGCTGAATGACCTCAGAATGTCATGAAATAATTCTAAAACAACTCTGGTGTGAATTGTAAAATGAGTGGGCAGACGGTATGTCAATTGGAGGTGTCGTTTGACCATGGTGACCAGAATCGCATTTCCGGAGTCATAAAACAACAAAAAGACATGTAATAGTCAATTTGAAAGAAAATGTATTCCAAATGACTTGAAATCCCACAAAAACAATAGAAATATAATTCATGACATGTATTAGGAGACGGCACATCAATCGGACGTGTGGTGTGCATGGTACGACCAAATATGTAGTTTTTAACAGTTTGGTGCACTCTAAATGGATGTGTTGGGTGGTCAAAACCAGTCGAATGACCTTGGAATGTCATTAAATCATAAAAAAACCAATGTGGAGTGAACTTGGAAATGGTCGGGTAGAGGGTACATCAATCACATGTGTCGTTCGACTGCAGTTACTGGAAAAACATTTCTAGAGTCATAAAACACCAAAACGACGCGTAATGGTCAAATTCAAAGCAAACATCCTCAGAATGACTTCAAACCACACTAAAACAATATAAATATTATTCATGACATGTAGGAGGATACAACACATTAATCAAACGTCCGGTATGTGTGGTACGACCAAAAATGTTGTTTTTAACAGTTTGGTGTGCTCTAAAAGGGTACGTTGGGGGGTCAAAACTAGCGGAACGACCTCAGAATGTCATGAAATCATACTACAACAACCATGGTGTGAATTTTGAAATGGTTTGGTAGAAGGTACATCAATAAAAGGTTTCGTTTGACCACAGGGACCGAAAACACATTTCTAGAGTCATAAAACACCAAAAGGAAGTGTAACGGTCAAATTCAGAGAAAACGTCCTCAAGAATGACTTGAAATCAAACTAAAATAATAGAAATATTATTTTTGACATGTCAGAGGAGATGGAACATCAATCGGACGTGTGGTGTGTGCGGTATGACCGAATATGTTGTTTTTAACAGTTTGGTGAGCTCTAAAAGGCAGTGTTGGGTGGTCAAAATCAGCCGAACGACCTCAGAATGTCATGAAATCATACAACAACAACTATAGTGTGAATTTTGAAATGATCAGTTAGACAATACATCAATAAGAGTTGTCATTTGACAGTGGTGACCAGAAATGCATTTTTGGAGTCATAAAACACCAAAACGACGTGTAACTATCAAATTCAGAGAAAATGTCCTCAAAATTACTTGAAATCGCACGAAAATAATAGAAATATTATTTGTGACATGTATGAGGATATGGTACATCAATGGGACATGCGGTGTGCATGGTAAGACTTAATATGTTGTTTTTAACAGTTTGGAGTGCACTAAAAGGGTGTGTTGGGTGGTAAAAACTAGTCGAACAACCTCAGAATGTCATGAAATCATACGACAACAACCATGGTGTGAATTTTAAAATGGTCGTGTAAACGGTACATCAATCGGATGTGTCGTTTGACTACAGTGACTGGAAATGAATTTCTGGATTCAAAAAACACCAAAACGACATATAATGGTCAAATTCAGATAAAACATCCCCAAAATGACTTGAAATCACACAAACACAATTGAAATATTATTTTTGACATGTAAGAGGAAACGACACATCAATCAGACGTGCGGAGTGCGTGGTACGATCGAATATGTTGTTTTTACAGTTTGGCTCGCTCTAAAAGGGTGTGTTGGGTTGTCAAAACCAGATGAGAGACCTCGTAATGTCATGAAATCATTCTACAATAACTGTGGTGTAAATTATGAAATTTTTGGGTAGACGGTACGTCAATTGGAGGTGTCTTTTGACCACGGTTACCAGAAACGCATATCCAGAGTCAAAAATCACCAAAACGACGTGTAACGGTCAAATTCAGAGCAAATGTCCCAAAATGACTTGAAATCACACAAAAACTATAGAAATATCATTCATGAAATGTAGGAAGAGACGACACGTCAATTAGACATGCGGTGTGTGCGGTACGACCGAATATGTTGTTTTTATCTGTTTGGTGCGCTCTAAATGGGTGTGTTGGGTGGTCAAAACCAGCCAAACGAACTCAGAATGTCATGAAATCAAACGACAACAACTGTTGTGTGAATTTTGAAATGGTCTAGTAGACGGTATGTCGATCGGAGGTTTCGTTTGACTGCGGTGACTAGAAACGCATTTCTAGAGTCATAAAACACCAAAACAATGTGAAACTGGAAAATTCAGAGCAAACATCCTCAAAATGACTTGAAATCACATGAAACAACAAAAATTTTATTCGTTACATGTGTGAGGAGACGGCATGTCAATCGGACATGTGGTGTGTGTGGTATGATATAATATATTGTTTTTAAGAGTTTCAGGCGGTGTGTGCTGAGGGCATTCCTTTTTAGACGACAAAACACTTCTATAAGATAAAATAAAGACTCCAAAACCAAAAAAATCCTAAAATGATAACATTTCTTAAATTGGGGGTTTAAAATTATTATAGCACCCATGATTTGATGTCAGATTTAATTTTATTATATATATACTAACTGAATAAATATTTCTAATTTATGTCTGTTTTGTTTAGTTGTTTTTTGTATCTTATTGTAGGTTTATTGAAGCAAAATATTGAAATGTATTGGACCTATTGGGATCATTGAATATAAAGCATGTCTCTCATTTATTGTTTATAAGGATCCTGATATTTATGCTGTTTGGAATTGTTTTCTATTTTTTATGATTTTTACCCTGTTTCTACTGTTTGGGAACCATCAGTGAATTTTTTTTAAAAAAAATTATCTAGGATAGAGACTGCCATTAGAGGACACTATAGGTCGGTCGGGCAATAGTTCAGTGACCGCAAATGGCAGTCACAATTGCTCAGTCGAGCAGCAGGTCAGAAACCACCTAGTGGTCACTGTAGGCCATATTTTTTGGCCCCCTTCAGCGACCGGCAGTGGCGGTTGCTATAGGCCTACAACAATCGGGCCTAAAGCAACCACCATTGGTGGTCTCTGAGCGGTATCTACAAATTCAGGCATTAGCGATCGCCAATTACGGTCACTAATGCCCAACTTTTTTTAATGTATGCTGATGTAGTTTTAAAAATAAATCCCTTTTGAATATTCTCTAGGTGTTTCCTCTGCAATTCCTACAAGTCAATTGGGACCATTATAAATGGAGTTTTTTAAATAGGAGTCAGACCAGATCTGAGTTCTACTGAAAACTGAACATCGTGATTCAAAGGAAGTCATGGAATATTTTTTCGAAAAACATAAACAAAAATCCCATAAAATAAGAATATCATTGCTTTTGGGTTTCTACCCAACTCTCTTATATAAATACACCCTATTAATAGGAACCCAGGCCCATTAAATGGAATTAATTTCTATTGGAATATCACATTCATGATCGCATAGACAAATGAACAAAGGTTCATTCAGACCCTAAAATTTGACTACTCTTCCTTATTAATTTATATGATATCTATATAAAGAGATCCAATAAATTCCCAATATCACATATTATAAAACTATATGTATAATATAATGATTTTCAGGAAGCACTTCAGAAAAACCTCAATTAGAGAATCATCATAGAGTTGAGTTTTAATCATAGTACTATTAGGAGTTTTCATGGGTAATTCAACAGCTAGTAGTTGAGGTGGTAATGAGATACCCTTATAAAATTATTCATATTTGAAATTGTGGGTATAACAAAAATCAAATACGACATTATTAGATTATAGTGGATTATAAGGGTACCTTTCAACATTTAATTCTTATAATCCACTTTGGCAATAAGGATCAAATCATATTTCCATTTATCTATGGGCCTAAGAGGTTACTAACATCAATATTCCTCATTAACCCATAAATTCAAGAACTAGATAAAATAATGCACATACCCCCTTTCATTTTAAACACTATAGTGTGGGTGGTTCATTTTTTGGAGCTTTATATAAATTCTCATTATTATCTAACCACATCCCATTACATTAATATTTGAGTTCCTGATGAAATTCATCTCCATATAAAAATAATTTATTAGTACCACTAAAATAATTTTCTCCATATCTATTTCCACACTTCTCGAAGAATGGAAGTCTCATCTTCTTCCATCCATGGTTTTTATTATAATAATATCTTCTGAATTCCATATTTATTTTCTTATTAAAACTATGAGGTAGATGAGTGACTCCGATATGTATTTCTACATTGAAAGAACATTGAAAATATTCTTCATAGATACTAATATATATTATGGATAAAACAATTTGGAGAGTTAGATTTTAGCCATTTAAGAATTCGTGAAACATATATTCATGTTTAATTATAATTACAGAAGAATGCCTCACAAGTAGTGTAACAACTTGTCTCTTAGGTACTAATGGATTAATCATTTTTCTACTTAAGATCAATGAAATCCTCAAATATTTTCATATGAATAATATTATGAATGTAATTACTAAAAAGTACCTCCTAAACTCATCCAACTCCATAAATCCAATTTATTCAAATTTTACCATGTTCTTCAAAAGAGTTTGTGATTGATCTTATACTTCTTCAAAATGAAAAACCACTAAAATAACTTTTTCATACTTCAGCATTATAGAATGTAAAATATATTTTTAATGGAATAAATTTGTTAAATATATATTGGTGGATTAAAAACTCGCTAAAAAGGTAAATGGTTCCTCATTATAGAATGCATGGAAGGTTGTTCCCTTCTTCTCTCATTGGGAATATCAGTGTTATTTATTTTTTAATAAGGTTTTTTAAGCATATAAAAAAGATTATTAAATTTACACCCCATAATATTTTGGGTTTTTAGGAGGATAATCATTGAATTATCTATAACATTTTTCATTAACATGATATCTCATTGTTGCATCCATTTACTTTCACCAAGAAACATGGTGTAATAAATAATAATCATTATGATAAATCATATAATCATAATAAATATTTCATTGGATGAATAAATCATGACACATTATTTTCAATCTATGGATCTATTAGTTTATCTTTGTCCATATAGAGTTACAATCTAGTCATTTATATCATAATAGGCCACAAATAAAATGTTAATTTACCCAATAATATCCCATGGGAGTGTATATTTAGTTTGGTAGTCCTAATCCCACTAAACATGCACAAGTGATGATCGATTTAATATCCAATCCACTGATAGGGATGTGTTTTCTATGAAAATCACACAATATCTTCTTTACCAGGGCATTAGGATATTTTCCTATACTTACAATTATCTCTGGGGTTTTTAAAACAGTACCCTAATCTTAATCTAAAAAGTAGCTAAACCCTTCTCTAATACCAACATAGGTTTCTCAAACATTACTCACTAAAATATTACTTCATTTTAAATGAATACTAAATAAATATAAGAATAGTGCATGCCCGAAAATTGTAATAGTTTAGTATATTTGAAGACTATATATATCATAACAATTTTTTGAATGATATTTAACATTTCCTATAATGTTCTTCTCATATAGTGAACTTTTTTGACATACCCAGTTCAGAACATTTCTTTATAACACATAGAAAGGAAAAATAAATTGGGTTAGACTCTTAGTTAGGATAAAAATGGCAGATATCAATCAATAATTATATGTTATAATATTATGAAGATAAGGGTTTGAGAAAAATAGACTATTATTTTAAATTTATGCACAATAATTCATAGATCATAAGCTCAATATATGGATTTGGAATATCATAAGACAAGAATCACAAAAGAATAAATGATCACGATTCATGGTATCATATCATAAGCCTAAGAATATGTCATGTAGAGTGGTATGAAATGTGTGAAAAAGATATAATCCTTATAATATTATGTTAAGGATACCAACCAACACATCCATCACATATTATAATTGGGATAACCAACCATGTACCAACATTGAGAAAAATATAAACCCCCTTATTCTCTCTTTTATGCTTGAGATTACCTACCGTGTACCCTATTTTATAATTGAGATAACCACCAATGGAACGAACTCCTGGCTTGGGATAACCTCTCATTTGAACTCTCTGATCTCATAAAAAATAAATATTCCCCCAACACATTGGTGGGATATAAGAGACCAACAATCACATAATTATAATCCATTCAAACATATTCCACAATATCATAAAATGATTTACCACTTCATCAATGCTTAAATCATGGAATGGAAATAGGTTTCATAAATATTTCATCATCATAATTATATACCATTTATAAAATGGATAAATATGGTATCAATTAATCACATACCTAGTTTAGTATAAGTGACATAAATTAATGTTTTCAGGGATGAAAATACCTTGAAAATATCACTAGAATATTTCTTTAGGAATAAAACATTTCATTGTAAATTAAATTAGTCAAAATATAGAAATTTCCAAAGTATTAGTGAAATGATTTTCCTTTTAAATAACAACAGAAACATATAAATTAATCTAGAAAAAATAGTAGCTACAATATTTGGAAAATTCATTCATGAAATATATGTTAGAATAAATATTCAGTTCACCCCTTTGGATAAAATAACATCATTTGTAAAAAATAAGATTAATTTTAAAAAAAATTCAAAAAAAATCAAATACATATAAAAATTTATTTAATAAAAAATTGGGTATAATTAAAAACATTTTTGAAACTTTTTAATGAAAATATTGAAATTTAAGACAAATAATTCTAAAATAATAGTGAAATAAATTTGTGTTTTCATAAAAAAATATTCCATGATTTTGAGAACATAGAGGGTTAAAAATGAATGGAAAACATTAAGTACATAGAAATAACTATAAGATAATAAATTTCATAATATTATTGAGGTATATATTATATATTTTTTTATCATAAATTTATTATTAAAACCCTGGTAAAAATCATATTATTATATAATTACCTTTCAGTATTGTTGACATTTAAATCATAACACCCATTGAGTAAATAAATTCAAATGAAACTTTAAAAACCATGAATATAATTGTATTCATTATATTAGATATTATAGGGGTAATATATACACCATATGAAAGAAATAAGCGGTGAATATGGCCTATGTCTCAGACAAACATGAGTGAGATGGGAAACCTTTACCTCGTGTTCAATATTCTTCGTAAGATATTTTATCCTCATTTATAAAATATTTATAATAATTATATGTTTATGAAATAAAAATATTTATACTTATATTACAAAAAATTACTTATTTAAAACATATCATCACACAATAATTAATAAATATTCATCAACACCAACAATTCATGTGTTATCTGCTTCATTTTTCATGTATGCTTTTGTTTTTCAGTTGTGGTCCCTACACATTGATCATTATTAAATCATGTATATAGTTTTGATAACTATTTTAAGGCAATATATAAATTAATTATAGACATATTTATAACCATTCATATAAATCAGTGACAAAAAATTAATTACATCACTTTATGGATATTGTAGTCTATATGTACACATGATTGATGTTTCTACTATTAAATGGATTGAAAAAAAATTAAACAGTAATTTAACATTGAAAAAATATAATAATATCATAAATATAATATTTGATCATAAAATTAAAAATTATAACAATAAATGAGAATCACTGAAGGAAAATAAATCATATCGATATGTGGAGGTGGGACTCCACACGTATGCCTGAGTGATACTTTCATTTCCCATTTTATAGAAAGGATGTGGATAATGGTTTTACCGTAATTATAATTTATATTTATATTTATGATACTATTAAGTATTTCATGATGGATAAAAAATATTTAGATGACAAAGAAGAAGAAATAAACATTGAAAACGTTAGGTTAGATAATTACCTCTTCTTTGAGATACCACCTAAATATTACAATTAAATACTTATTAATTAGGTTTTGGGGGAGGAAAATAATCTCTATGATAATGTGAAGGAATATAGTATGGAACCAAGGTAGGTATTTAATGTGACATAATCCTCAAACAATGTAAATAAGGGAGGATAGGAGGTGTTTTTTTATAAGAGAAATTACCTAAAATATTTAAATATAATGTAAATCATAAATAGTTAAAGTGGTATTAAGGTACCAAAATTAATATATAATATGTTATAGGTATAAAAAAACTATAAAAATTACTTTTTGAAAATATTTAGAGACATTTTTTGCATTTCTCTATGTTAAACCTCGCCAAACCCATTTTAACATTAATTGGGGCAACATAACTTTTTTACGATGACAAAATAAAAATTTCATCAAAAATAGAAGGGGACTTATAAAAAAAATTGGTAGTGACGTTTATAATTTTTGAATTAATTTTATCAGGTTTAGTTTTTATAGGTTCAAGAAAATAATTTTAATGTAATAACACTAAACAGATGAAAAAATGTTTTTCAGAAAATATCTAATTTAATCGTAAATATAATTTTAAATCCATATCAAGTAAAAAAATTAGTCTGCTTTAATTTTTTAAAATTTTTATTAAAAATGTTATTTTTTATACAATTTGATCAATTCCACACATAATGGTACCATCCAACAAAAATATTCAACAAAAATACCCAGAAAGAGGTTTTAATTAGAGTAAAATATAATATGTGTTCATAAAATTCATGCTTGGGATATAAAATTATTAATATTGTTATGAAAAAATTATTTTTCTCCAATAACATATATTTGATAGATATATTTTTTTTCCAAAATCTATTAAGTCATTATTATATCATAATAATATCATAAAAGTGTAATAATTAATAATTAGTATTTTTCACAATTCATTCAAAAATAAATATTTTCTAAAAAAATATCAAAAAATAATCCTAATATTAATATGAAATGTTGATTTCTAAAATAATTTCTATTATTTAAAATATAATTTATAAAATTGGAATATACTAACTATAATTTTCTATGCACAAGATGAAGTATGAACCATTTTGAAGAAAATGTATTTTATAAGAATAAAATGAAATTATTTTCATTAATTTTCTAATAAGAAAAATTAAATAAATGATAATATATTTCATTGAATATTTTTCATAAAAAATAATTAACTTTAATAATTAGTCATGATTAATTTAATTTAATATGATAATGAATCATTAAATGCATAAAATCAGTTTTTTAAGAAAAACATCTCTTTTAACCATAAAATGTTTTTGTTTTCTTTTATTACTAATTGATAACCAGGGAATATATTTTAAAAATGTGAAAAAAAGTCATCCATAATTTACTTTTTACTCTAAACATCGTCAATCCAATGACTACAAAATAAATATTGCATTAAATTATAGCAATTCCATAGTATATCATTTTTCATTTCAACTTGGTGTTTTATGTATAACAAGATGATTAAGAAATGAAATTTATTTAAAGAGAAATATATCCAAAATTTTGGGTGTTAAATTTAATTTAAATTCCAATATAGGTTATATGGTTATAATGGGGATTGAAAAAAAATATGACTAAATCGAGCAAGCTATATTGAAATTTTAAATGTGAATTTTCTCTTATATCCATGATCAAATGTTTTTCTATTTACTTTCCTAACATCCCCATTTTTATTGTAAAACTAAGATAGATCTCATGGGAGATTATATAGTTGTTTCTCCTTAATTCAATGACCATATTTCATAGATTTCAAGTGTATTTAAATGGGAAACTACTCATCCCCTTTTTTTCCTTTTGTGTTATTTTTCTCTATTGAACCCTAATGGATATTATAATTAATCCTAGGGTTTGAGATAAAATAATTTGAGGGGTCATATTTTTCTGTCAAATTTGGATTTATTCTTATAGTTGATATAGGGATTTTAGTAAAATTTCATTTTTGTTACATATCATGGGACTATAGCTTTCTAATTTCATTTTATAACAATACATCCCTATATATGACACTCATGATAGGTTTGTGACATGTTCTCGATGATTTTTATACTTGATATAAAGGGTTTTTTAAGTTATATATCACATTTATACTTGTATATGGGATTAAATTGGTTATAAAAATGGTATATTATAATGTAATGACATATTTATAACCATTAATGTGAATAATTTGTGTAAAATAAATTTCATCGCTATATAGTGGTAGGAGTCCACACATACTCAAAAGAGATATATTAATTTTAAAATTTATAGAAAAGAGGTGGATAATGGTGTTTTACTAATTTATAGAAAATTGGAGGATAATGGTTTTTAAATAATCATAAGAACATATCATTACATTTATGATATTATATTGATTATTTTAGGATGGATTCCATATATTTATAGGTACTAGATGTGGAAATATAATTGAAAAAATTGGGTAAGATGATTACATCTTCTTTGAGAGACTGTGTTATTATTACTCCATAAGAAATCATAGAATGGTCTTATGGGAAGTACAGAACATCTATGTAGAATATAAAGAATCCTGTAATGTATAAGGGTAGGACTTAGCTGAGTTATATGTCATAAACTTTATGAATAAGTGAGGATATGAGGTTCCCTTTTATAAGATAGAAAAATGATACACTTTGAATTACATAAAAGATTTAAATATATTATATGTCATAATCAAGTCAAGTTTTTCCAAGTAACCCAAAATAAAAATAGAAGACATAGTAGGGTGAAATTAAACTCAAAAAAATCACATTTATTAATGTTATGGAGACATTTTAAACCTTGAATCCAAGTTAAACCAATTTAAACCCTTTTTAACCATTATCATGATAACTTAATTATATAGAAAAAATAAATGGGGACTTCTAAAAAATTTACTTGATAATTGAAATTTTTTATCGATTCTATTAGATTCAAATTATATATATTGTTAAAATGAATTTTAATATATAAACCAAAACCACATAAAATGTTGTTTTTATGGAAATACTTGATTTTATAGTAGGAATAATTTTACATTGAAATAATGTAAATAAGCTAGTCACTATGAATTTTTTCATTTATTTATTATAGAAAGGAATGTTCTAAAACTTTTGGGTCAATCCATATCCAAATGGAAACATCCAACTACACCATTAAATACAAATACACAAAATAGTATTAAATTTGAGTAAAATATATCTTCAGTTCAAAAAAATAATTATTTGCATCCAAAATTCTATATATTATTTTAAAATAACTATTTTAAACCAGAAACATGTACTTCTTCTAGAAAATATTTCAAAATTTTATTAATTAAATCTTACATTATAATAATATCATAAAATTTACTGTATTTGGAAAATTAGTATTTTTCTATTTTAACTCAAAAATCATTCTACCCCAAAAATTCTAAAAAATATATCCAAATAATATTATGAAATAATTATTATGAAAATTATTTCTTTTTTAAAAATTCAATTTACTAAAGTTGTAGATTTAAATTATATTATTTTTGCACGAGATGAAATAAAACCCACTTTGAAGAAAATTTATTTTTGAATCATTAAAGGAATTTATTCTCATTATTTTCCAAATAAAAATAATTTGACAAATGTTGATATATTTTATTGAATATTTTAACATTAAATTTCATTAAAAGTATTTATCATTAGTAGTAAACTTAATTTACTAATAAAAAGAAACATTACATGCTTAAAATTGTCTTTCAGAAGAATATCTCTTTTTACCATTAAATGATTTTATTTTATTTTACAACTGATTGATAACCAGTGAATTCCTTTTGTAAATGTATAAAAAATTATTTTAAAATTGGGCCTTTTCATATCACTAAATCCCATGGATGGATGATGACAATCACATCAAATAATAACAATTCAATATTATATAATGGTTTGTTTAAACCTGGAATTGCATATAAAGAATGTTATTTAAGAAATTTATATCATTTGAAGATAAATAATTTAGAGAATATTGGGATATTAATTTTTAGAACAAATCTTGTGGAGGATGGATGGTTGACACGCGGCTTGGAAAACCATGTAGCTAAAATGGGTAAGATTCCCTGAAATTTTAAATGTGAATTTAATATTATATCATTGCTTTATTTTTTACCCATTTAATTTCCCTCCATATAATTTTCTATATAATGTCAAGATAGATCTCAATGTATTTTCTCAAATTCTTCTCCATTAATTGAGTACCTTTTTATTGTACACAATATGAATTGAGAAGTCAAACTACTGTTACTCTTCCATATTCCATTTCTTATTGGTTTCTTCTTCACTCATGAACCCTAATGGATAAGGGGATTAAACCTATGGTTTGGATAAACTAATAAAATGGATTTTATTATTTATTTTTGGATTCTGATTTCAAGGGTTAATTTATTCTTGTGATTAAGATATTTTTTTTGTTGTATTTTCCTTTGAAATAAATCTAATGATATGATTTAGTTTTCTAAATTCATTTTATAACAATTCATTCCAACATATTACACAATTTTTAGCTACGTAAAATCTTTAAATTGATTTCTATTTATTATATAAGTGTTTTTACTTGAGTTTCAAGTATTTATTTTGAACACAATTGTTTATGTATTCCATGTGTTTGTATAAATTATAGAGAGGATCGTTCCAAATTACCTTGGTAAAAAGGAGGTGTGTGTAGATTATTTTAATCTTTCAATTCAAAATTAATGTTTTCAAGGGGCAGTTTATAATTAAAGTTATGCATTTATTTTCAATTAATTTTAATAGAAAGTTATTTTTAAAAGATTTAATCTAAATTTAAAAATGGGTTTTCATTCATTTGAAACCATTTTGAGTTTTCTAAGATATTTTAGATGATTTAAAATGTTTCATGATTTATTTTAATCTTTATTAAAAGTGATCATTCTTTTATTGTTTTCAAAATATATTTTGTAAGTTGGGTTTTCATGTTTTGTTTAAAACACTAATTGGTACATTGTAAAAATGGATTTCATGATGATTGTGACATTTTTGAATTTATCCCACAATGTATGGTCTTAAAGACTATTTCCTTGTATGGGATTAAATGAATTGTTATATGATTCTCTTGTAATTTTGAATGGGGTTGTTTCCTGAAAGGGTGTTTTACGTGATGTGAGAGATTTTTTGTTATGATTTTTATATTACTGGTCATATTATTTTCATGTCTCCTCACCGTTATTTGAGTTATGACTTTCGAATAATAGGTAACTACGTTATATATCAATATTCATGATAAAATAAGTTATATTACTTTACTAGTTAGTACCCCCTTTCGTAGGAAATTCCCTTACTAAGGGACTATCCCTGATGATACAAGTAAGAGAATTTTTGGAGGGTATTTCTCTTGGAAATTCAACATAGAGTGGAAATTATTTCCACTAGAGCTTTTCTCGGACAGTCTTTCATTTGAACCTTTTGAGATTCCATTGAATATATTAACATAGTTTGGGCACTTATTATGATGATGATTTTGATATATTATATTATGGTATCATTTTTTAACATGATTCCGTCTTATAATTTTTATCCCCATTATATTTTACTATGATTATTTTGATTTATAGTTATGATTTTTATATCTCATTTCCCATATTGTGGTTTAGTTTCATTTTAACAAAATTTTCATAAAAATGGGGTTTTCATAATGTTTTTGAAAATATTAAAGGATCATTTGTTTTTTACTCAACTTGGATATTATTGATAACAGATTCCTAATACACCCAAAGTGGGGGTGAATTAGTTAGTTAATGTTTTATTAATTTTTAAAAGGTCTCTTACTCAATCTAGAAATAACATTATCACTCTTTCATTCATCAAAAACACACAAAAATTCCATATAATTAAATTTAATTTAAGGAAATATGTGTTTTAATTACTTCACCATAGAGGTAAAGCAAAAGGATCATGCATTTATAGTGTATTGATGTACCTAAATATAATTATATCTACCGAAGTTATTTTCCTAGAATAACACATTATTGATCCTAGGAATACATCCTCTTGTTAACCACTAATGCACCACTCTGAGTTATGGGTTACAAATAAAATGTCTACCACTGATGTTTCTTATAATGATTTTATGACTAGAATATGCAAAAAAATATCAAGGGTGTTGTCATTCCTATTATCTCTTCTTCTTCTTAATCAATAATTGATATTCATGAATGTTTATTTTTTTCTATATATTTTTTAGTTCTCATTTTTATATATATGTTTTTTATATCAATAATTTTTTAATACCTTTCTCTTTTTTCTATCCCTATTTTTAACCACATAATTTTCTTCCAATAAATGTTTCCATATTATTTGATATGGAATATCTAGGAAATCCATGACCATATTTAATTTTTCTCCTTATTTAGTTTAATATAATTTTTTTTATTTTGAATACATAAATTCTGTGAAGATATCATCGAGTAATACTACCCTTTTACCGTTATATAATCTTCACGACATTTCCTATAAATCATTTTCTTCCCTTCTCACCTAAATCTATTAGATTCCATCTTAATTCGGGACTATGTTTAAATTCATAATATACAAATAATTACATTACCATGCATGAATATAAAAGGAGATAATGATTAAATCACTATATGACCTATATCAATAACTTGAACTATATTTCCAATCACTAATAGAAACTTAACTTAATCCTCCTGTAACCATGATACAATCATCCTCACCGGAGCATGACTAGTTGATTCATTATAATTAATAGGAAATATGTTTCAAGTAATAAATCATCCATATATATTCTTCAAGATGATACATTTTCAAAAATAATAACGGTTATTCTCACTGATGAGACTTACATTGTCCATAAAAAATCTTACAAGATTCCAAAATTCCTTGAAAAAGTATACATATCTTTTTAAATCCCTAAAAATCATTAAAAAATTATATATAAATTCTTATTAATAACATAAATATATATGAAATACACTATTTATTAAAAAATAGAAGTTTTTTTATAGAATTATCTAAGTCTTATTAATTCTACTAAAATCATTATGTTATTCCAAAATCCTTACAAATACAGTAAGAAAGCATTGGCAGGTGACTGATAAGTTTAAGGTGATCTAGATAAAAGTATTATATTGTCATCCTTTTCATTATAAAACTCTTAGGGGTTACAAATAATTTCATCTATTCATAGGGAAGCTTCTACACTAAAATTATTATTTCAATCATGGACCTAAAGAAAGTCTTACACACCTAACAAAAATTATATCCATAGAAATGGTTTGTGTCCACCCAAATTCTTACACACAAAATTTGACTTCATTATGTAGCCAATTTATTGAATTTACCTAATTCAGTATGAATCCTAATTGACAAGAAAATCCAATAATATAATCCTTGGTTCAAATATTCACCCACTATGGATTTTTTGTGGTAAATTCTATCACATATAATCATCCTTGAAAGATTCCATTATTTATCCCCATGAATATATACTACCCACACATCCTTATACCCCTTTGAAAATTATATTCAATTGAAGACTATTTAGGTCTACTTTGTAATGTAAAAAAGGGATAAAATCTAATATAGAAAATGATATCCAAAAAATTCATATACTTCCCTCAAACTTTTATTAGCATTACACATAGAAAAATTCATTCCCATTGTTAGAAAATTCCTATAATATAAGATATGTCACTAAAAATAGACCAAAACCATATAAAGTATTAAATTAAATTGGGAGAGGGGATTATACTGAACATACTCAGGTGAAAGGAGGTGGTTGAACACTATGGTTAAATAAATTCCTATAAAACTCTTTATTAGAAGATGAATTAGTCATTATATTTACTACATGTTGATCAATCACAATAAATTCCATCTTGGACACTCTTTGATCAACTTTTTCTCGAATAAAATGATACCTAGTATAGATGTTTTTGGTCTTATACTGTATAATTGTATTATATTTTGTCTTGATAACACCCTTTTTTATAATAGAAAACCATCATTTGTTTCACTATTTCACCAATTAATTATAATTTATATATCATCCACAAATGATATGTGAATTCCATTGATACTATGATTTATTTTACCTCATCCATACTAAGAGGTTAATTTTCTTATTTATTACTCAACCAGCCTACACACTATGTCCCTATAAAAGCAGTCACTCAACCTGTGGACTTCTACCCGACTATATCACCAGCCCAATAAGTATAAAAAGGATGCAAATTCATGTTTATTCTCTATATTAAAGATAAAATGATAAGTGATAGTTCCTCTAATTCACCTCATTATTCTCTTCAACACTACAATGTGCTACTACTTGGTATCATTTTGAAAATGAGATGACAAACCAATATCATATGCGATATCAGGAAAATTATATATGGAATATAATAAACTCGTAGTGATATTCTTTTAATGCATAAGATCCACTAACATCACTTTTTTATGGTACCCTATTTAGTTCTAATTAAAAGTGTGTTTCCAAATAGTTTTAAAACATGAATGTCAATCATCTAGAGCATCCAATTTTCATATTACTAATGTGTGATGAAAATGTACCACTACTTATAAATCACATGAAAACTAATAAAATATGTTACATCATCAATCATTTGAATTTAAAATTATAAAAACATCATATTAAAAAATTTATCCACATTTATATTTTCTTAAAAAAAATATCATCCATATAAACTTGCACTATAATTTTTCATCCATGGATGTATTCAAAAAAGGTATTTCATAAAAACCATGATTATTTAAATTTAGTTTCTTTAGATATGATTTAATTTCATTAAATGATAAACTGTGTGCATTATTTAGACTATAAAATCTCATATTCATTCCATACACCTAGTTTTTTTATTTCTAAACATGAATCCTACTATTTTTTTGATATATACTTCCCCTATAGAGAACCATTCAAGAATATTGTTTTATTTCCCATTTTAAGGAAATTCAAACCCTTTTGAATCTATTTTTCTCGAAATAGACCAAATGAATCTATTCTAGCCACTGGTGAAAATATTTCTTTGAAATACACAGTATCTATTTCAAAAAACCTTTATAAAACAATCAAAAATTATTTTAATCTACATTTCCATGTTCATAATATATTTTTTAAATCACACTATTTTTCAATCATTCCTTTGTAATTGGATCTCTCCAAAAGTTATTTTTTTTCTCAATCTAGTCATGCTCATCATTCTAGAATTGTATTCATTAATCATCCTTCATAGCCTATTAAAATGATTTTTGTCTCCAAATTTACTGACAAAGAAACATGTTCACTCTCTCCATCTTTCATTTATGATTTGGTAAATTCTTATAACTAATTATATTTGTAAAATATAAATATATACTCATATTTATTCTCAAGAATATTGGTCATATATCTTGAGAAGCTATATATTCTTTCGAATTGGAATCATAATTATAATATTTTGAGTGGATCTATACAATATTTTCATTTTTTCAAATTTATCATCTTATTTATGAACTCCATCTAGGTTATAACCCCCAGAATTATCTCTATCTCGCTCTCATTGATAAAATTTATATAATTAATTTATATAAAAATTGTATCCTATTATTAACTGATTTTTTAGAATTTATCCTTTTCTTACTATCCTATGAAAACTCCATCATCTGTTTCATCACTATATTTTCTTTGATTTCTTTATATATTCTAGTTGTATTAATTGGAGCCCAAAACAACAAAGTGATTAAATTTTTTGGTTTCTTACATACCACGTCTCATAGACCATTTATTATTCCATAGGGCCGAGAAATGCCCTTTTAGTGTACTTTAAAGCATATATTTTGTCCTTCAAATAATTTTGAGGAACAAAACATTCAATTACAATAGTTTCATCCATGTTTTTTACCATTTTATTTCATCATTTGACGATGCCATTCTACGGTAGAGTATCTACTATTTATTATACATGTTTTATGACATGTTTTTCTATGTAGTGATCTACTTTAATGGTTTTTCACATCATTACATTATCTTGTCACAAAACTACTATAATGTGAATAGTATAATTTTATATATTCCTCTAAAACTACTTCATGTAATCCTTAACAACATTATTGTTTTTTATAAACATGGAAGAAGTCGTTATTTTGTAATCATCTATAAATATATTGAGTTATCTTTCTCTATGTTCTCCTAATAAATTAATTAGTCCATAAATTTTATTCTTAGACTAATCAAGAATATGTAATTCCTATTTATTTTTTTATTAATATGTATAAACACCCTATATCCCTTCATCCATTAATTACATTCCTATTTTTTGTCCCACTTCTAGTTGAGGATTTCCACACTTAATTTCGGTTGGGGTGGATTTTCCATACATTTTTTGTGAATATGTCCCAAGACCTAGTGTAGAAAATTATTTTATTCCTCCATCCTGATTATAAACACATTCTACTTTCTTTCTATGCAACACTATGTGATTTTAAAAAGAAAAACAACATTTTTGATAGGGTATATAACATGAAAAATAGAGCTTAAAAAACATATAAAATATTTTATTTAAATCTAATCATTATCAAAGAGAAGATACATTGATGGGTATAAATAAGAATAACTAAATTATTAAAATTATTTGGTCCATAAAAATATATTCATTGGTTTTCATGTTATTATAAATAAAAGAAAATTTTAAAATTAGAAGAATATTTCTTGTTGAAAAGCTATTTTTCTGAGTATAAAGATTCATCAAATATATTAAATTAATTTTTATTAATGAATTATTTATTAAAATTTATATGTTTTATATTGAATCAAATATTTCACCACCCATAACATATTTTTTCTAAGCATGGGTTAAGAATAAGTCCAATTTTTTGTTGAAATACTATAGTTTTCAAAAATGTTGTTCATTCGCGTTTTACATGCTTTTTTTAAATAATAATTTCTTCCATTATTCTAAATTATTTTTAAAAAAATGAACTTTATTTTTGAAATAATCATGTAAAAATTATTATAAAGAAAATTGTTGACTAATTTATGAAAATATAAAATTTCTAAAGAGTAGTAAAAAATGATGACTTTTACTGAACACAACAATTTTAATTAAAGAATTTAGTGTTTTCATTTTTTTAAAATTAAAATTTGTTAAATTATATTATAATTAATATAATTTAGGTCCTTTTAATCATTTAAATATTCATTTTTTTATAAAAACAAAATATATTTTTGGAAAAATTTCCTTTGGAAAATTATTTCATCATCATAGTGGATGTATTATTTTTTAAAAAAATTACAACCAAATATATAAATTGAATTTTGGGAAATAGATTTAGTATTAATTATTAATCCTAATTAATATAATATAATAATTTATACCAAAATTTCCATCATAATTAATAGCATTAACAGTAAAAACTAATTACTATGGTTAAGGTAAAAATGAGTTTATTGAGGGTTAATATATAATAATAAGCGTTAAAATGAACTAAAAAATTTTAAATTCCTATTTTATGAAAATATTTAAACTTTATAACATATATGATTTAGTAATGAGACATTTTTGAGCCTTTTGAAATGTGAAAAATGTGGTTATGATTTATTATTTTCAAAATTTCTAATTGTTCCCTTCTCAATTATATAAGTAAACTCGCTCCCATCGCATACTCACCACTCTAATTCCCTTGGGATTAACCCAAAAAAGAGAAATTTCTCTCCAAAAATACATATCCACAAAAAATTGGTTCTTTTCATCACTAAATACCAATATTAGGGACATTATTAAGATATCCATGGGAGGATTCTCTCTGCGAAGTTAATCTTCTTTACTAAGAATCTTCTTTTTTAATTATTATTTCATCACAAAATAATATGTATTAAATATTAATTATAATAAAACCAATATCCACCATATAAATAGATTTTATTAGATTTATTTCATATTATTTATCCATCTATATCATCATAAAATGGGAAAAATCCATCACTCTTGTGCACGGTGATCTACCACCTTACGAACAGATTTATTTTTTTTCATCAAAAAATCACATAGATATTAATAATAGTGGAATTAATGAATACATATGATTTATATGAAATTATTTTTATTCTATAAAATTAATATATAATCAAATTCCTTACCCTTTCACACATTATGTAGTTGATATCGTCACTCGTGCATTTGTAAAACCTATCATCTCTCCAAAGCGAGGTGATTCATTTTCCCCATAAAAATTAAAATAATAATTATAAAGATAATATAATGAAATAATATGATATTCAAAATATTAATATACTTATGGAGATTATTTATACACATCCAATTAATAATAATTGAAACATCCACTACAAATCATGCAAGAGAAAAAAAATTATTTGACACCTAAAATAATGGTAATAAATAAATATTATTAACAAAAGGGTGATAAAAAGATATAATAAGATGATATATGATATTATAAATATAATTTTTATTTTGGTATAAATCAATAACAGTTATAAAACCATTATTTAATAAATTTAAATCATATTCAACTAAAGGTAAGTGTGAGGCAAGAGAATTTTTCTCAATTTCCATTCATTGATGCATATTGTAATACATGATCATAATTTTTTTATATGGTGTGTTTACTACAAATATTATAATTAATATTAATAATACATCTTATTTTAGGGTATTTTATGTTCAATTTTTAATTATAACATCTATTGGGAATTAAATTTAAATTTACCGAGTGGTAAATAATTATATAACTCAATTTCTTTCCAATGAGTCACAATACTACTTCATTGTCTTCGATATTAAAATATTTTGTATGAAAATAATTTTTAATATATTCTGATTAATTTAAAATTGTTTATGTGGATAAAAATTTATTCACATAATCAATTCATTTATTATTTATCTCTTTAATGTTATGATAATTTTATGGTTTTCTCATCTCAAATTTTCTTCTTTGGGTCATTTGTTATGGTATAAATCTATCTTCTATTATATGGTGAATATACTGCCACATTAATATTTTATATCATTAATCTATTATTATTCATGGTGTTTAATGTTTCATTTTAGGTTATTTTTTATGGGGTTTATGATTCAAATGCTACTAAAGCTGAGAGTGTTAATTTCATAATCTCATATTAATCAGGATTATTTATGCATGAATTTAAATTCAAGAAAATTATTTGATAATTTTATTGTAAAACAAGTAATTTTCTTATCCACTATTTTTTCATGAAATATTTAATTAATATTATCTTTTTTCTACTCATTGTCACTTATAATGGTTGAGAAATATTTTAATAATAAAATCCTAAAAAAATTTACCTCCCAGTCGAGAATCCATTTTCTTCCAAGACCATGACATCTAAAAAAATTTCATTAATATTTTCAATATTCTATTATGATTTTGAAAGTATTTTTTACCAATTATTTTATTTTTAAATTTTTTTAAGGTAATCTTCCTATCATTTTCAAAACAAGGTACTTTTTAATATTTCTTTCAAAAATTCGATTGATTTAATATACTCAACATGAAAGAAACATTCCCACCATCATGAAAAAATTTTAATTAGAAGATTAATTTCATGTTTTACAAGGTTATTTCCAAATAAAAGTTTATCCTTAATATTCCAGAAATATTGTTATTTTATAATAGTTATTTTCAAAGTACAAAATGATATTTTCCCTAATAGTGTAGTTAATGAAATATTCATGTTTTTATGATAATATAAGACAAAACACCTTAATTTTACTTATACTTCACTAAGGAAATATTTTTTTGATATCTTACATAATATTTCTTTGGTTTGTTTATGGCCAGTTTGACCAAGGATTGTATTGACATTCACTTTCTCGATTATTTTTTTGGTGATTAACCTTATATTAAAATATTTACCTACATGTGTACATTTGACATTGCATTTACCTTAAATATCTATATTCTTTATCAAGGATATTATTATTTATTAAATCATATAAAATTTCAACATTGAGTTTTTTAATATGAAATTTATTATGTTTATTATATAAATATTGATAAATATGTATTGATTTCTCAATATATGTATATCTTGATAAAACATATTGATCATGAATTAAATTGATAATCATAAATATATAAATATATATATATATTGTGTTAGACATTCAGGGATAGTTTCAGAAAAAAAAAATTAAACATCACCTCAATACATCAATAATCTCATGTGGAAAATTAGTAAGTTTTCATTAAACAGATTTCTAGTGTATACCAACCCATAGTTGAAAACTATATTGGTGAAGGTTCTTGATGGTATAAATATCTGAATATAAAATATCCTTAGGTCCAATTTTAATAATTTACTTCATTGGGAATTTATTTTTTATTATCTAAGAGATTATTTCATTGATTGTATCCATTGATGCGTTTTATTCTCAAGTTATTGATTAAATGGTATGACTTTTCAGTTATTCAGCTTTCCATATTTACTATGAATTATCTATTCATGAAAGTTAATTTATTCATTTAATGGAATGTGTGTTCATTTATTTACATTCCCATATTGGTTATGCCTTATCTAATCATGATAGTCATGTTATTGATAAAATATAATGTGAGTTAATTTATTTACATTTAAATATTGATTGTTCCTTATTTATTCAGGATAGATTCTTCTATACATTATTCTTAATGATCATTTGATATCACCATCCATCAAAATTATATTTTCATTCAAAAATAGAGTAAATCAAGGAACAAAATCTAAGGGGGATGATAATATTTCAAGTTGAGGGAATCCCCTCTAACTAAAATCATGCCCTCCGGTTTCAAGCTGTTTTTTGTGAGAAGAGTAATTCTAATGGAGTTGCGGTCCACCGAATATGCCAAATGATATGTGACCATATTCCCCACTCACCAAGTATGAGTTACATATATGTGGTCCCCAAACATAGATTTTCATTTGAAAACAGTGTATTCAATAATCCAAGGAAAAGAACCTATTTCGAGTAGGGAATTATGAAGGGTCATAGAATCGGTCTCCACCTATGTAATGTCAGGGTTACTCTACATGAAAAGGGTGATTCCAGTAAAAATATCACTGGAATCAGCCTGAATAGAGGTGAAATCACCATTGAACAATGAGTAGGTGACAACAAAATTTTCCTCTAGACAACAAATAACTCCCCCTTCAGTCATTGAACCCATCATGCACGACCTGTAAAAATTCAATTTTAGTCCTCTGATGGGAGGATTCTAGAAAAAATGTATCCCCTATATATGTTTGAGAGAGGGAGATGAGTTCAAGACCCTGGACTGAAGAAATTTTAATAAAGGAGACCCCTGCCAATTTGAGTGGAGAGAAACTATATCGATGAGCAGGAATTGGGTCCTCGCGATGTTAGACCGCACCAAAGGACGATGTCCCTCAAATCTTTCCGGGTTCCTAGATTTCTATAGACACTAGCATATAGCATTGAATATCATTTTCCACGCAATATGTTGCATACCTGAATTTTTCATGCCCTGAAACCATATGACCAGAAAAGGATCATCTTACAGATCATGTGAGGAAAAGACAGTAAGGACACCAAAGCAAGACCACACTCTATGTGCCCATTATATTTTAAAGAAAATATATTCAGATATCTCCTCCTGACCTATGATACAAAAATGATACCTAGAGGAAAAATTTATCCCCACCTTCTGCATGTTCTCATCTGTAGCTAAGGCTGAATTTCGGATACTCCATGACAAAAAATTGTACTTCTCTAGTGTTTTGTTGCATCACAACTATCCATTCCAAATATCCTAAAGGCTCTGCATAGAGCATCATGTGGAAATCCTTGTAGGAGAAGAAACCTGTGGAATTAGTAACCATGCATTTTTATGGCTCCATGTTGAACACGTTGGAATTGAGGAGGCCCTATTTTTTCCAATGTATGACAGTCTTCATGAACCTAGGATAGAGACTCGCTTCCTTCACCGCGATCAGGGGAGCAGGACAACCTGGGTATCCAAGAACCGAGACCACCCAATTACAGTTCCATAATAAGTTATCCCCAATGCCAAACAGGTATCGTGAGTTCACTTGGAGAGTCTGAAATTGAGGAAAGATAATGGATTATAAGGGATAAGTGTACTCCCTCCCAATCTCCCTAGAGACTCCGCAAATCAAAAACATGGTCTTTCCCCAGATATTGTGTTCCTCAAGAATCTCCCTTGCAAGCAAAGCATGCATACAATGGATCATAATCTAAAGACCCCACATGTTGATCCCTCCATCATGAAAAATTCATGCCATCATATCCCATGAGGCCTACTTCCTCTTTCCTTCATAATTTTTATCCTAGATAAAACAACAAATCACCTAGTCAATCATTTTGACAACACCATATGGCACATAGGAGGAATCCATAACATGAATTGGGATTGTGGATAGGATTCTACTGACTAGGTCAATGTAGCCTCCAAATTAAAGGAAGTTTTTCGTCTTATTTAGGATGCGGCACATGATCCTATTCACAAGTTGATCAAAGTCACAAACTCAATTCCTACCTAGAGAAACAGGAAATCCTAGGTACTCCATGGGGAAAACTACAAGCTTCATGTCAATGTGGTTGCAGAGTTTGGAAACCTGACTAGGAGAACACCAGTGGGAGATTGAGAAATAGCTCTATGAGCTTCTGAAAACTCACCCACCCCAAGAGTAGTACTCATCCAGAATTCTTTTGATTCCTTGAACATAACCCCTGCCTCCATTCGAGGAGATGGTCATGTTGTCACCAAACATCACATGGGATATCGATGGAATGTACATCTTTCTTTTAATTGGTTGGATATATCCATTTGATAAGCCTGGGTTAATAAAAATACTAAGGGAATATTTTTCCAGGATAAAGATACTCGTAGAGATTAGGTCACCTTGCCGAATGCCCCTCATAGCCTTAAAGAAATCATGACTCCTACCTGAGAAAGCTACCGAGACCTATGGAGAAATGAAACTCCAGAAAAGGAGTTCCACCACCATGATTGATAACTCTATAGCTGTGAGAACTCAACTGATAAAACTCCACTCGATCCGATCATAAGATTCATTGATGTTCAATTTGATCACCAGGATAGAATAGTGGGTCTTCAAATTAACATCCCACATTATACCCTAGGCAAGACCGAAAACTCCTTGTATGAAATACCTACGAACGAACCCATGTTGGTCAGTGTATATTCACCACAGGAGGAGTTGGGACAACCTATAATTAATCACACTCATGAGTATCTTTTAGGTAAAAGTATAAAGACTCACTGGTCTATAGTGCAACAGAGAAGAAGGGTCCTTGATCTTTGGGATGGGAGCCAGATAGGTAACACCAGCTGCTCAAGGCAGAATCCCTCCATAGAAATAATCTTGAATCACCTTGATTACATTACTCATCACTATGTCCCACAAACCACTCTAAAATGGGCCTGGGAAGATATTCGGTCTGGGTGCACTCTTAGGATTCAGTTTCATCATCACCAAGGGAATTTTATCCTCCTCTGGAATCACCTTCAAGTTCTCATTTTCTAGGCAAGAATCTATTGTGTGAATCTCCTCCCATAGAGCCACATTTCCACATGGGTATCCATTTTCCATCATCAAGTTAGGACCCGCAATTAGATCCCTAAAGAAAGAATGATCCATGATCCCAACAATGTCTCTATTCTCAATGTAATTTCCCTACTCAAGTTGAATGTTTAGTTTGATCATGTGACTCCTTTCATAGATGCATGCATGAAAAAATGATGTGTTCATATCCCCCTCATGCAACCATCTAACCCAAGATCTCTCCCAAGCCAGTATCCCATGTTTAAGGACTATCCCTAACCAGTAGGCCTTCGTGGAATCTAACTCTACAAAGAAAGATTCACAGCAAGCCTCTTCCAGGGTGGATTCCAGATTCCTGATGCTTTGTTTTCACGACTCCGCTTCCTGGTCAAATGGAGGGAGCCCCTAGGCCCACTCCTCATGCACGAGATTATGTTTCCTGAGATTATTTTAAATCACAACCCAGGTATTCCCATGGACCAGCTCACCCCACACCTTCCTCAATGTCAACTGGTATCCAGGACTCCAAGACCACTAGTGATAAAACCTGAAATGCTCTGAGGAATTCTTCCTAAGAGGTAGAGAAACTAGAAGATGAGAGCGGTAATAAATACCATGTAAAATATGATATACATTAGTATTAGAAAACATGTTGATAAAATAGTTATTATCTAGACACCTGTTGAGCCTTCCCCAACTATTCCTTCCTCTCATCTGGTTGTTGCACCAAGTGTAGTGTGCTCCCAAGTATCCCAGGTCAAGAAGGTCTGAGTCTGCCATAAATATTGAAAAATCCAAGATATCCTATTGAGTGAAGCCACCCCTCATTTTATTCTCCCCACGTTCAAGGATAAATTTGAAGTCCCCTTCCAAAAGCCATGGAAGATCCTCTGGATCAAATGAACCAAGCTCAGACCATAGTCACTTCTTGACTTGAGCATCATAGCTACCATACATAAAGAAATGAAAAAGCACTCTAAACACTGTGTAACATTCTAAGTGATGAACTGATCACAAGTTCTTATCAAATCCAATGAGACCTACTTATTCTAAATGATCCATATATGTTCGTTGATCGAAATATATTACATGGATCCATGCATTCTAACTTTACTGTAGAAATCCATTAATTTGTCGGAATATGTTTCTGATCTTGAACTAATACTATTGATACTTTTTGTTTCTTTACTTCTGGAAGAGCCTGGCTTTTTTCCCAGGTTCATCCCTCTTCCTGGAGAGGGAGGACCAACATCCCCTTAGTTTTCTCATCCTTTCCCAAGTGCATATACCTTGCCTTTGAGAAGAGGGGATCAGGACTGAGGTGATCACCAGAAAAGGAAACTCTAAAGGAATGCCACCCAACATCCCTAGAGATGAGAAGGAGGATGGAGAAACAAAGTCAGTTTCCATATCACCAAAAACACCAAAAACTTTGACTAAGACTGAATTGGATGCCTCCTTTTGAAAGGCCTCAATTAAGGGAGTAGAACATGGGTTCCCTCCGGCATCCTCCAACTCCTTGAGAGAAGAAGGAAGGGACTCTGTATAAGACAGAAGAAACACCCATAGGTCTAGAGTGGATAGATGAAAGGGCAAGACCTGATCGCGCAGCCAGTCTACTATAGGAAATGGGAAACTCCTAAGCCATGGTGATGGGAGGGCCTAATGTCAGGGATAGGGAACTCCTGACTTGAAAGCAGTGAGGTCCAAGCAGGGGGAAAGAATTCTATCAGATCCGTAGAAGGGAGGATCCGCTCTCTCAAGATCAACTTGGGTGATCTAAACTTTCCCCATTTCAACCATCGTCTCTTGGGAAGAAATAGACTCGAATCCCCCCAGCCTGGACAAAGAAGAAAATCCACCTGAAGTAGCCTTGTGAGCCTTACGAGACCCCCATGTCTTCCTGTTTCGGCCTGACATACTTGAGTGGCCCTGGAGGCAACAAGAGGAACATAACTGAAGCTAAACAAGGAATGAGATTTCTTTGTCCCATTCCAAAATATCTAGAACCATCAAATAGATATTATTTGGAATCGATAGGGACATATGAAAATCCACACACAACCGAGGAACCAAGATGTCTTCACAAGACAAGGTAAAATCGTCCATGCATAAATATCCCCAAAGAGAGTCCTAGATGACCTTTAGAAATGCATAATTTTGGAATGGTAGGGGGATCCTTGGACGACACAGCCAGACTAAGGCAGAAGAACATTCCTTGCCCATGTGTGCTTCCAAGGACCATGGGGCCAGGCTAAAACTCCACAACCCAAAGGCACTAGGAACTTTTCACTAAGCATGGACAAAATCCACCTCCGACTCCAAAACCTCATATAAGGAAATGCTATGAATCAAATAGATCCACATCTGGCCGCTTAATCCCAATGAATCCCCAAACCACTTAAACACCTATAAAGGCGGCCTCGCCACCCCAAAATAAGACATGAGAATCTACTTAAGGCAAGAGACAACATCCTCAAACATGGACATGGGAACCTCCATTAAGACATAGGCACCATCCAAGAACACCAATAGAGAGATCAGATCCACCCCTGAGAAGTATATCTGAAGGAAGCCACTGACCGATCCGCACTGGGCGTCACGAAAAGATTTTGGGTTGGGCTAGATGACAGAGGAGAAATAGGGAAATATTAAGGGTGAGAACACTATTCGCCTATAGAGACACAAGGATTGAAGGTCGTCAAGCCCATAGACACCACCTGAGCACCAGCAGCCAGAGAATTAATGGTAAAGATAATTTGGAAATCACCATGCGCATGAGGGGAATTCTTTTAAGCCATATTGGATATTTTTGGGTTGTTTATTTATTTGAGATTGTCATTATTTTTTCCCTTTCCCAATTACTAAAATAATAAATCCTTAAATGATTTTCAGGATGCTGAATATTTACATTCACATTGTTGTAATTTATGTTTTCAATTGCAATATAAGACTCAAGTAAGAATTTAGTTTACTAGGACTCTAAAACTATTTGATCCTTTGGGATGTGATTATTTTTATCATAATAAAATGTAATAATGTAACAATCCTCTTAGAGTTACAAGGATCTAGGTCTTTACAGTTGGTATTAGTGAAATTTTAGAAGAAAATTGACAGATAGATTTAGGAAAATAATTATTATGGAATAAATCCTTATGATAGATTTTTATTATAATAATAAAAGAACATCAAAAAGTTTTAGTGGGGAATACATTATGTGGTTTTTTCTAGAAATACATCCTTATCAAGATATTACAAGTGGATATGGTTCTAGAATAATTGTACCTAGTGGAAATAACTACAAAAAGTGTTTCATTAGGCATTAAATCAATTGTGAACTACTGCATGATGATGGGTCTTACTGTGAAGTTGGTTTGACACTTCGATATTATATGAACTGGCCAATTAACGTTTTTGTTAAAGACCATAATGATGTATTTGAATAGATGATGATAATGAATGACCAAGGATAAACCTAAGATGTATTAGTTTGAAAACTAGGTGTCATGATTTAGACATCCTATAACTTATTAAATTATTTTTCCCACTATATTATTATTGTTTATCAAACAATTATCATTGGTTTTATTCAATGCAAAAAACCTGGAAAATCATGTTAAAGATGAATGTGATGGAAAATGTGACGATTGTGAGCAACCATGTGGGTTGATGACGGATGTGAAAGATATTGTGATTATTACTGATCAGTTGTCAAGATATATAACTAAAAAATATACCATAACCACCTCCCCACACACACAAGAATAAAATTATGGATTTCTCTATGAGCTTGAGTGGTTGAGACCATAGAGGAAAGAACACTCAGTTTCCTTCTTGAATGAAATGTTAAAAGATACACCAAATAGAATGTATCAAAGGAATTGGAAAAAAAATATCTATGGAGAAAAACGTCCTTTATAATTTAATTACAAAGGAAAAGTGATGGGTTTAGTGGGGATAAATAAATTTAATCCTTGATATCCATTTATAGTTTACTGTATTAAATTTGGGGAAACATGTAATTATCAAACTTAATTCCATATTTTATATCATAACTCCTTGAATAATGAAGGACCTATGTTAATGTAAAAGGGTTGAAGTATATTCATATTGGGATTAATGAATAGCATTATATAGAAGTATTTTTATCAATGGTATTTTGGTTATAATAATCAGGAAACATCATTGGATTTTATTAATTTATGGAATCATATTTGACTTCATCCAATATTAGCTCAACAATTATGGATACATTCATGAGTTTATGATTTTAAGGTTGATTATATGATAAATTTTTCAAATACCCCTTCTGAGGTTTTATGTGATAGGTATATTATTAAGATTGAGGGTTTTTTTGTATGAATTTTTGGAAATAAAACTTATTGGAATAGTATATATTTAAGTAAATAAGCTATTTAAGGAAGAATTCCATTAAATGTGGTGGGAATAATCTTAAAGGTGTTGGTAACCATTAAGGTTTACCAGATATTTAATGTTATGTTAATTATAGGTCTTTAAAATTGGATAATTTTTTAGAATTATATTAATATAGTTTTGGAGAAAGGAAATCCCTCATTTCGAGTGATGACCCATCACATCCAGAAGGATTTCGAGGAATGAACCCATAACAAATGGTGACAGGAGTGTAATGCCTACCACTATCATACGAGATGTACTAGTTAGTATTCCATTTTTTACCTAAATGGTTTGATGGTTAATTATATTTTCAATTTTGGGAAAAATTTTATAGGATCAAAAAAAAATTATTGCTAATTAATTATATTTATAGACCAAAATTTTTATGTTGAGATTTATATAACCATTAGGTATGACATAAAAGATTATTTTTGTAGAATTTAATTAATTTTTTGTGGGTGTAAGTTAAAAGTTATGAGATTAAATTTGAGCTGATAACATTCTTTAATGTTCTGGATGTTTAGTATAATTGGGATTTTGGGTTATTTAATAGTAGGATAATATTTTTTCATCCTTTAGTGTAAATTTTGTCTTTGAATTTATTAATTCTTCTAATGAAGCGATATACATTTTTTATTATCATAGATTTTTGCAACCATTTTATTTTTTAAAAAAATATTTAAGGATAATTGGAATATATTATTATTATTCTATATATCAAAGGATCCATTAAAATAAAAATTTAGTGCTACCAGTATAAAAAAGTTCATTTCTGATATTTATTTATTATATTAATAAATGAAGAATAAATTAATTGATGTATAAAAAAGGGTTTCAATTGTGATTAAAATACACCAAAATAAGTGTTTTTACTAGTTTTTTCTATCTTTATAGTAAAATAATGCATCACCTAAATGAAAAGGATCTTGAGAAAAAAATATCATTGTAACATCATATATGATGAATCAATGGTATCTTAACTCATCATAGATTTATAGTTTTTTTGTATTTAAATTTATCTTGATCAAATACATTATTTTGATCGATGATCTCTATCAATCTCCATAATTATTTATGTTTTTATTCCATTCATATAATTTCACATCCAAATAATGATATCATACTTCGAAGCCTAGTTATGTTTTATTCGAGGTGACCTTTGTATTTCCTCTTTTATGATGAAGTTTTATCAATAATTTTTATGGTGTGGGTTGTCAACAATGGTATTTTCATATATCAAACTCATCATTTTAAAGCCCAATTTAAAATTTTTGGGAAACAATTTCTTGAAGGTGTGGATAATTTAACACCTTGGGCTTTTAAAATATGAACATTTTGTTCGATAGCATATATGACACAAATCACTGAGATTAAATGAAACATAAAATATGTTATATAAAAATGACCATTAAAAAAATGAAGCTAAATTCATTAGTATGAATAAGACTAACCAAATTATGAAAATTATATGGTTTACACGTATAAATTCATTTATTATCAATTGATTCGAAATTAAAATAAAAATCATTTGAAAGTAAAAGACCTATTTTAATGAAATAATATTTTAATGTGTGAAAAGTTATTATTAATAAATTAAATAAATGATTATTATAGAATAATTTTAATTAAATTAATATTATATATATTCAATTAAATGTTTTATAATTCTTATAAGGTTTTTTTTCTAAGCATCGTATAATAATAATGGTTGTTTTATGCTTAGAACTGTATTTTTATTCCAATAATGGTGAAAATGACCCAAAAACTTGTCTAAGTACAACAATATGGACATATTTCTAACATATCACAACTAATGTTCGAGAATTCTCCATTTTTAATCATTTTTTATTGTAAAAAAATTAGTTTAATATCTATTTAATTGAAAAATTCCATGCGTGTCCTCCTACGTAATTATAAAAGGGAACTCGCTCCCCTCACATACTCTCACTTATAAAGACACTTTAATTATCCAAACAATGAATAAATATCCCAAAAATCATCATTATAACACCTTTATCTTCCATATAATAATATTTTATTATTATTATTATGTCATGACATATATCCATCTTGTTCTCTATCAAATTCAAAACAAACCCATTGCTTGTGTGTCTGGCGGACTACCACCACACGAACCGATGAAATCTGTTTTCCATCACCGAATCATATAGATAATAATAATGGTGGAAATAAGGAATATAAATGATATATATGAAATGATAATTATTTTGAAATATTAATATATCTTCAACTTCCATGACATTCCACCATTTAATGAAATGTTGTCGTTGCACGTATGTACATATGACCAATTATCTTCGAGAATTGATGTTGTTCATTTTCAATGTCAAACATTCAGTAATGGTTCTAAAAATTTATATAATTAATAATATGATATTTGAAACATTATTATAATTTTTGATATTTTGTACATATATACTATTCACAAGTACCGGAACATCTATAAAAAAACATGCATGGGAAAACAAAGTTGTTAACACCTGAAACAATGGTAATATCGAAATACGATTAACAAATAGATGATAATATGACATATTAAGATCATATATTATATTATAAATATTAATATGGATCTGGAATAAATTAATATCTTAATAAAAACTGTAATACATGATTTTAAATGAAGATCAACTAAAATTAAGTGTCAGTTAAGGGACATTGTCTCAATTTCCTTTCATTGAGGAATATTGCAATTTATGTACCTAATTTATTTTATTTGGTGTATATACATCCCCTTTTACATGTAATATCAAGGATACTACCTAATTCATTGTATATAATGTTTCAATTGGAATTATTTTATACAATGGGATTTGTTATGAATGATACTAAGTGGTAAGTAAATTCATAACTCAATTTATTTTTATTGGTTTATAATACATCTTCATTATCATTGATATTATATGATTATGTGTATAAATAATTTTCATTATCCTATACTTTATTTATAATTTTTTTTGTGGTTTTAAATTTTAAACACATTATCATTTTATTTATTTATTCTCACTTCAATGTTATGATCATTGTATGGATTTCTCATATTAACATATCTTCTTTGGGAAATATGTTGTTTTATACACCTATATTATCTTATGAAGTGTAAATAATTTTCATTTTATATGTTATATAATGAAAATATTTTTATTATTTGTATTTAATTTATCTTTTTTTATTTCTTTTATGGGGGTTATGATTAAAAAGATACAGAAGTGGTAATGGTTTATTTTAGATTCTTATTTTAATCATGATTATTTATTCTTGAATTTCCATTCAAGGTAATTTTTTGATCAATATCTAATAAACCACAAAATTTTATTATAATATTGTTTTTCAGGAAATTTTCATATAATTGTAACATTTTCCTCTCTATGGTAAATAAAATGGTACAAAAATGGTTTTAAAAAAATTTGAATTTATTTCTCTCTTTGGTCGAGAATCTAATTTCTTTAAAATCTATGTTTTTTTAAATGATATTAAGAATGTTTTTTATATTCTCATATGGTTTTTTAAATTAATTATTCTGTATTATTGTATTTTATAAATATTTTATCAGCTATCTTCTTATCATTTTCTAAAAAAGTTACCTTTTTACGTTTTCTACAAAAATGTGAATGGATTATTTGTTTAAATATACTCGACATGATCCAAACTTTACCATCATCTCAAAAACACATTATATTGAATATTAATTTACATTTTTTACATGGTTATTTTCAAATAAATTTTTACCCAAATATTCTAGAATTTTTTCTTTTTTAAAAGAGTATTTCAATGTAAAAAAAGTGTACATTACTCAAGAAAAATTTTAATGGTATTTTGATGGTATTTTTATTCAACAATAACAACAACTAAATATTTTTATTATAACCCACATGGGTTATATTATATTGGTAACATCCAAAATATTTAATTGGATAGTTTATTATCATTATTATGAGGGAATTTATTTAAATTCACCTCCTTGATAAATTTTCAATTTGTTAACCTTATCTTGAAACGTTAGCCTTACTATAAACATTAGACATTAAATTTACCTTAAATGACCATATTATTTATAACATATATTTTTATTGATTAAATTGTATTTCATTTCTACATTTGGTTGTCTACTTGGAATGTTATTTGATTGATTGGGGAAATATTGAGAATTTTTTCTTTACTAAATACTGATATTTATTGATAAGGATAACTTTTCAAGAAATTAATCTATCATTTGATATATGAAGAATGTGTTGGACATGTAGTTATGTGTGGGGAACAAATTATATATCCCTTCAATTAATCGATAGTCACATGAGAAAATCAATAAGTTATCATAAAATGGGTTTCTAGTGTATACGTACCCATATTTTTAAACTGTCTTAGTGAAAGGCCTTTTTGGAATAGGTATCGTGATGCCTAAGTTCATGATGTTCATTATTAAACATTTAAATAATTGAGAATCTTTTAATTATAATTAATGAGATTATTATGCTCATATTATCCATTGATTCATTTTTTTGCATGTTATTGAATAAATAGAATGTGTTTAAATTTATTTACCTTTCCATATCTATTATTCATTATCTAAAAATGTTATTGAGTTTATTTGTTAAATAGAATGTTTTTTTAGTTATTTACAATTCTATATTGATTATGAATTATATTATCAAGATATTAAATTTATTTTTAAAATTGAAGGTTTTTTTAGTTATTTACATTTTCAAATTCATTATGCATTATTGATTCATGTCAGAAAACATTTAATATCACCCTTATTTAGAATTTATGGTAACCCTCATTTTTTCCTTCAAAAATATTTTAAGAAGAACTATTCAAATGAGTTCGAGGATGCATATTATTTACCTTCACATTTTTTTAATTTATGTATTCAAAATTTATGAGAGTCTCATGTAGGTATTAATTTTAACTCGACTACTTAACTATTCACTCAGTTTAAATGTGATTTTTTATATCTTGTGAAAATTTAATATTGTAACTACCAAGTATGAGTTACTATAGTTGGGGTATTATTTAATCATAATAGTAAAGGTTACTAATTATTTTCTGTCCTTTCATAAGGTAATTCATAACTTAACTTTTGGACAATCATCCTATTCGGTTGATGGTGAACTCAAGACTAGTTTCGAACATCTAAATAAATCTAAAATAGTTGTTCTTCAAGCCATCCACATTTTTTAATTCACTACACATGATTTCGTCTCCATTCAATAGGTTCTTACCACCTCATTATATTTCCTATGATCTATTATTAATGAAAAAAAATAGTATCATTGATTATCATTATAATGTTATTAAAGAGAGTTACATATCTCATCATGTGGGTTCAAACCCCATTATTAAGGATCCATGTGATATAATTGTTTACATCATTAATTGTAAAATTAGTTTGGTTTTCTTTATCCCTTATATTATTTGAATTTAAAGAGAGACCACAAATGTGGGGATAATATATGGACCCTTACCTCTCTTCCTATCACAAGTATTATAATTTTTATCACCTTATTCATCCAATAAAAAGAATTTATTTCCCAAATAAATTTTATTATGTAGTCTAGTTTTAATATTTCTTAGGTTGTCATGATTATGATAATTATTACTTCTTTTAATGTAACAAATATCCTTATTCCCAAAATTATAACATTGGAAACCATACCCACAAAATATATATATAATCTATGTTTAATGATTCAACCTAATTCTTTTATGTTTTATCCCATGTGATTATACCTCCAAAGAACTCTTATCCTCTCCATAGTAGGAAATAGTATGGAAATGGAAGACATAAAAATGACACTTCCTAGGGGTGTTTATCTTCTTATATTCACCCATTTATATGTATTTATCTTTTGAGAATATTCTATGTTGTTTATTGATTCATTGATTCGCAAAACCATATGATATCTTTTTCTTGCTTTTTTAACAATTTATTGTTTTTACCATTTTTGATGTATTATTATCATATCCAACTACACCCTTGTTAATATTCTTGGGTCATTGATGATTTATAATTCCATGAGTTCCTTTTTCACCTCATTTATACCTTTCTAATAGTTCCAAATATGAGGAATTTTAAAATTATAACTTCATCATTGGATCACTTGAAATTATTTGATTTTCAAATTTATTTCTTAAAGTAACCACCTATTCTTCAATAGATAAAATTCTATTTTCTCTTTCCTATAATAAATCATTATGATCATCAATCATCTTATCTTGTTTTTGAAAATTTTTGTTTGAAATATAAAACTTATTTAGAGATTTCATGACCAGTTTATTAATTATATATCTCCTTTTGTTGTTGGTTTATCTCAACCTGAAAATTATTCAAAAAAATTGATAATTATTTTAACAGAGAACTTATTTTTGGTTTTTTCTTTTCTTCAATACATATCTCTTCAAAATCTTCCTCAAGTTTCAATGTGTGATATATAACTGCCCTAGTTTGATTATAATTATAACTTTACAATTTTTATTATTTTCAATAGTGTATATAATGGAATCTTTTCTATAATAGTTTCATTTAAGTTCATCTTCCTCTATGTAATCAATGTTTGATACTTCTACCATTCCCGTAAGGTTATATAATTGAAAAATTATCCATGAATATCTTTCTAGTTTGAAATATATTTTAAGGGGTAATAAAATTAATCTATATTTCATAGTTTATATCTCGTATGCATCAACATAAAATTTCCATGGACACCTCACTAAAAAATTTCTAAACATTCCACATTAGAAAAAATGTAATGGAAGATTACTTTTAAATAATTCTTTTCCTCTTTTGATCTTTTTTTATATTAGAGTTGAAAAATTCATCATCCAAATATTCATATCCATCTCCATATTTATTTATTAATATTCTCCATGAATTTAAAATCAGTTCCCTTTTTTCATTTAGATGTTCCTACATAATCAAATAGAATTTCATAGGTCCCTAAACCACTCTTCATGTCATTTAGTGATAGTTCATCCTAATTTTTTCATCGAGGTTAGACACATTTTGGTTGTTATGTGGTGGAAAAATCCACAATATCTACTTCAAAAAATTAAAATCCTATATTTATTTCATAAACCTTGATTTATATTAACCGCATCAATAATGTGATTGAAGGACCCAATAATTTTTTCAACTAGATGTATCATGTAATGTTTCGGATTTTTCCATGTATTATTTTAATATTATATGGGAATAATTTTGAGACCAGTCTTTGAGACGGCATACAGTTCTGAGGCCCGGTGAGCCCGGAACAAATGTTAGAATTTAATTAAATAATTAAATAATGTGTGCTTGTGGTTTTCCTGAAAAAGTAGAATCACTCATGAACGGATGCTCGGATCAGAAATCCGAGGGAACTGTTGCATCCAGAGCAGCGGTTTTACCCTAGAAGTGACCTAATGTTGGCTGGCAGAGGTCAGTGGTGAAATCCAGTTTTTGGACGTAACTGTAATAAAATATTTTAATTAAAATATTTTATTAAATCTTATGGTGGCGAATATCTTTTTATTCTTTTTAAATAAAGGCTTGAGCAGGGTTCTAGGGTTACAGAACTCATAACCCTGAAACCCCTGGAGACTCAGGGAATGCTCTTGAGGAAACCCCCAAAGCGGCGATGAGGTTCTTGATGAATTTCGTCGGCGACAATGATATGGAGATTGGATATTTTCCAATGAACATTGTAAATCTAGGTAGGATGTTTTATTTTTGGATTCTTTTCCCTGTTCTTGATTCCTACGATGAACCCGAACTAATCCACGTATAGATTAGCCCACAGATCGATCATTTTTGTGGTATGGGCTTTTTGCGGGGATTTTGGGGGTTTGATTCTTAAAGTAATTTTGGTTCGTTAATCTTCTAATGGTGACGAACCAAGAACGACATGAACATTGATCGAGGTTCGTCCCTCTCGATTTGTGGTGTCTTTATTCCCCGATTTTTCTCGTGTTCTTCATGTGCATTCTATGCGTTCTAAAGGAGATATGAATGATGGATCATTGTGAATCTGTTGGGCAAAGAAATGATCCCAAATTGAAGATCTGGCGTTGGTACAACCCCACAGAGGTGTGGCTGCAGTGGAGACGGACGGATTGAATCGGATTAGAAGATATTATTCTTCAAAAGATTTCCACATGGATGACCGGAATCAGATTTCGGAGCTGATCTAAGGCCCAAAACCCACGGATTTGCCATTATGATGATGAGGCAACCCATGATCTTGAGTTTCACGGAAAACGAACAAGAGTAAAGTGATCTGGAGATCCGGTCGAGGCGCGAGGAGGAAAACGGTGATTCTGGAGAAATCCCGACTACACGACATGTAGTATGGGATACATGGCATGTGTTCTTCGATGGAATACCTGGCATGTACTCTGAGAGTACAAGGACATAGGTTGGTTAGATGGCCAAGGACACAGCGTGTATACCCTTCACTGGCCAGACCCGACCAGATACACGGGATACCCTGTGTATTGGTACACGAGTAGGCGACATGCACCGAGACCGTGTACGGGCACATGGCCAGCATTCATGGAGGGAACCCCAGATGCTCAGACACAACTTGTAATCCAAGTACATGTCTTGTAGTTACTTTTTACATGACAAGCCTAGATACATGGGTTGTTAACACGGGCATTACCCAGAGTCAAGGAACACGGGGTGTGATCCTACTACACATCGTGTAGTTGAGTTTTACACAGCTTGGAAGGCTGACATGGGCCATTTACACCGGAAGTACCCAGAGTAAAGGAACACAATGTGTAACCATAATACACACCATGTGACCTTTTTTACATGGCTTGATCCATTTTTCTTCTCTGACTTGGACTATCTTCCTTAGGGTTCGTACCCTTGGTCTTTCCCTTGAAGGTTTCTGGTATCATTTCCTCCATACAGGGGTATGATCCCTTCAGCAGGACTTTTTAAAAAGAGTTGTTGGAATCCCCTCTATGAGACATAGATCTAGATCCTCTATTAATTATTGGAACTCTAGGTAGAGTTCCTGGTATCGACGTGACCAACTTTACCCCGGGCACTGATCCTCTGCTTAGTGGATTAGTTCAGACTGAGTTGTTGGAATCACCCCATAGATATTGGTTGTGATCCTCATCTAAACATTGTATTCTCAAGTACTTTTGGATTGAGTTCTCTCAGAACGAGTACTTTTTATCTCTCTCTTCAGACCTAGGAGTGTGTTCTCCTTGTTACGTGATTAGTGGAATCTTCTATCTGGGTCATAGTGATGGTTTCACGATGGTCGATTGTGTATGATTATATTTGGATCTTTATTGCTATATTTTCTATAAACAAATACTGTGCATATCTGACTGTATCTTCCCTTTGTGGTATTTTTCCAATGTTGTATTCATTTGTGGTTTCGAGGTGTCCTACTGGGTATTGTTATACTCACCCCTGGACGGGCTTTGCCCGCATGTGTCGTGTCTTGTGGAGACGAGCAAGCCTTTGATAGGATTCAAGGCAGACCAGCACCAGACAATTCTCAATGAGATCAGACAGGCTGAGGTGTGTTCCTACAGCTACAGGTTGTTGTCCCAGTACCTTTCATTACAGGTTTCACTTTGTTACATACTCTCTTTTGGAGGTCTTATACTTTTGGCCCAGGGTTTTACATTGTTTTACTTTACTTTCCAATCATACTCTGTTGGTTGGGATTTTAGTGTATGCATGCTTTTCCATCTTCAGTAGTTTTTACTTTTCAGCTCTGTGAGCTTGGAGATGTGTGTGTGTGTGTGTACAGGTTTATAGGCAATGCCTCCCATGTTAGTAACATTCCTACTCGGTGATAGACACCAGTCCCTGGCCTATTGGAGGCGGTCTTGGGGAGTTGCGGCTCGAGCCGCACCGATACGGGTCGTGATAGAGTGGTATCAGAGGTGGTCGGTTCTACCTTTGGACCGAGAGTCTTTGAGTTGGTTTGGGCCAACAATGTTAAGTGTTTCGAGTTCGGACTTCAGGACTGGGACCCCAGTGTTGGTGGGGGCGGCCGACATATCCATACACCAGGACTCTGATAAATTTCTTTTCGATTCGGAACATGAGAACACTAGTTGCTGGGGAAAATAATGGTACATGCATCATATAGGAATGGGTTGTGGACTCTATGTGCTTCTTGAGTCAGCTCTATAGATATACTCACTGATAGAGATACATCTTGTTTCTTTACAGGATGTCTCTGCAACGCGCACCCGCTAGGATCCAGCAGCTCGATCACGAGGATGACCCCCTCTGTGATAAAGCTTCGATTTAGGGACCATATCCCCCAGTTTTACCTCCGGATGGTGTGCCAGTTGTTCCACCACCTATGGAGTAGTGTTTAGTTAATATTGTACAAGTGGAGGAGAAGCGTAGGTTGGGCCCACACCACGAGTTTCTGAGACATAGACCCCTCAGGTTTTGAGGCGAGCATGATCCTCAGGCAGTAGAGGACTGGCTTGAGGCATAGACTAGAGCCTTCCATTTGGTTAGGACACCAGCAGACTAGATGGTGATCCTGGTAGCGAGCCTTCTATAGGGCTCAGCAGGGCGATGGTGGAGTTTGGTTATCCAGACTCACGATGAGGTGACTCTTTCATGGTCAGAGTTTGAGCGTCTCTTTAGAGAGGAGTTTTCACCAGTTACCCTGAGAGCAGTGCGTTTACAAGAGCTTCTTCAGCTCCAGTAGGAAACCATGATGGTGGGGGACTACTCATCGAGGTTTACCGACCTCTCACAGTACTCGATGGATATTTCTAGGGATTAGTACTTTAGAGCTCATACTACTGAGTGGGGCTTGCGCAGAAACATCCGAGCAAGCATCATCCCTAGGATCATTCCTACTTATACGGGGGTGCTCGAGCGGGCTTTGGTGGTTGAGAGCTTCTTGGAAGAGCATAGACAGCCAGCAGTTGTCAGTAGTGAGTGAGCTGGAGCAGAGACCCCGGCAGCAGGGAGCTGACGTCAGGGACCCGGGTGTGGGAGATGTTTTTAGAGGAGATCACAGGATAGGGGATCTATCATACTGGGTTCACATGGCGCATCCATCAAGCCTTGAGATAGGTGATGCTCCTCCTTCGATGGAAGGGGACATCTCGCTCGAGATTGTCCGACCCATCGTACTACTGACATGGGAGCGGTGGATGGACCACCAAGTCAAGGGCAATGTGTGGAGAAGACAAATCTGCGGGGCAGCAGACATGGTAGAGGAGCTGTGAGAGAAGCTGGAGGTGGTCGGCATCTTGACCTTTTACCACCACCACCCCTAGGATGTCCACCCCTGGCTCAGAGATCTAGTGGACAGATCTAGGGAAAGCTGCAAGCTGCAGAGGCTTATGACCCAGGTACTCCCGGAATGAATAGAGGTACAATATGTGTCTTTTCTACTTTGGATGTCGTACTGATAGAAACAGGTTCTAGTCATTCTTTTCTGGATACTTATCTTGTTCAAGACATTCATATTCTAGTGGATCCATTGACTCAACCCTTACACCTAGAAACACTAACTGGATAAGATTCAGAGATCACACACCTTTGCAGATAGTGTGACCTGACCCTTAGAGGTGAGAGTTTTGGTTGGAACCTCTTGGTGGTAGCGTCGAGGCCATACGATGTAATTCTTTGTATGGATTGGTTATCCACTGTTCATGACTATATTGGTTGTTTTAGGCAAAGGATGAGGTGTGTCTGAAGTGATGGAACGAGGTTCTCCTTCATCAGTGAAAAGGAGACCCAGGCTATGCAGGATGGACTCGTGCATAAGAAGTTACAGCCGATTTCATATCAGTTGGCTAGCCTGGCCCTTGGCGTAGTAGATGTTATGAGTTTCCAGTTTCCAGCAGTAGTGGATGAGTATGAGGATGTCTTTCCGGAGGATGTACCTAGACTACCTCCCTGCCGGGTGGTATATTTCTGCATTGAGTTGCAACCTGGGATGACATTGATATCAGCATCAGCATATCGGATGGCTCCTGCACAGCTTCACGAGCTAAGAGTTCAGTTGGAAGACTTGCAGAGGAAGGGCTTTGTGAGGCCCAGTGTTTCACCCTGGTCGGCCACAGTTTTGTTTGCTAAGATGTCATACGGGAGCTTTAGGCTCTGTGTGGATTACCAGTGCTTGAATTAGGTTACAGTGAAGAACTGGTATCCACTACCGAGGATCGATGACCTCTTCGACTAGTTAAGGGGGGACGATGGTTCTCAAAGGATGAACTACGATCTGGCTATCACCAGTTGTGATTACGGGATGTGGATATACTGAAGACGGCTTTCAGATGACTCTACGGTCACTATGAGTACTTGATAATTCCCTTCGGTGGGACGAATGCCCCAACAATGTTTATGGGAATCATGAACTGGATCATTCAGCCCTATCTAGACCAGTCTGTAGTGGTCTTCATCGATGATATCATGTTGTATGTTGCATCTGAGTAGGAGCACGCGAGGCACCTGAGGATGGTCCTGGATACACTCTTAGAGAACCAATTGTACGGGAAACTCTCGAAGTTTCAATTAAGGATACAGGAAGTCCACTTTCTGGGACACGTTATCTCAGCAGATGGTGTAGCAGTGGTCCCATCCAAGGTAGAGGCAGTGTTAGCATGGGAGCCACCCCAGAGCGTGATTGAGGTGTGGAGATCCCTTGGGATGGCAGGCTACTATCGGAGATTCATTCTTGATTTCTTTAGGATTTCAGCACCCATGACAGCTTTGACTTGAAAGGGGCAGCCTTTCGTGTGGACCGAGAGATGCCATCAGGCTTTTCAGCAGTTGAGACAGAGTCTGACGAGTGCCCCGATCTTGAGATTACCTGAGTAGGGTGTAAAGTACATAGTTTTCTATGACACATCAGGAATCGGGATTGGTTTTGTCATGATGCAAACGCAAGCGGTGATTTCCTATGGCTCACGTCAGTTAAGGCCACACGAGCAGAACTACATGACCCATGATCTTGAGTTGTTAGTGGTAGTCTTCACATTGAAGATGTGGAGACACTACCTGATGGGAAAATGGTTTATTGTCTAATCTAATCACAAGATTCTCAGATATATCTTTTCTCAGAAAGATCTAAATTTGAGACATAGGTAGTGGATTTAGTTTTTCTTGGATTACAACTTTGAGATCATTTATAATCCTGGGAAGGGGAATGTTGTGGCAGATTCTCCTAGTAGGAGATCGAGTTCGTAGTTGCTAGATGAGGCGACGAGGAAATTGGCCTCTTTTCAGTTATCCTTCATGGATAGAGATGAGGATTCTTTCCTTCAGTAGATGTTTGTTACCCCTCTACTCTTAAAGCGATTCAGGGAAGCACAGCTCGAGGATGCTGGTTGTGAGACTCTGCGTGCTCAGATATCCATAGGTGATGCTTCTAATGGATATTCAAAAGGTGTGGAGCATGTTGTTATTTTCAAAGGGTTCACAGTAGTACCTGTGATGTTGCGGGAGGAGTTTCTGAGGGAGTTCCATACATCTCCTTTGGTAGTTAATCCAAGAGTGGAAAAGATGTACCAGGACCTCTGACGTCAGTTCTGGTGGCCAGGAATGAAGAAGAGAGTGGAAGAGTTTGTTTTTTGGTGCCTTACATGTCAGCAAGTAAAGGCTGAGCACCAGGTTCCCACAGGTTTGACTCAGCCCCATGAGGTGCCAGAGTGGAAGTGGGTTGGGATATCCATGGACTTCATGACGGGTTTACCACGTATGTCCAGGGGACATGATTCCATCTAGGTGATCGTTGACCGACTCACCAAGTCTTCCCACTTCCTAGCCATACAGGAGAAGATTTCAGTAGAAAGATTAGGACACCTCTACGTGCAGGAAATATTTCAACTTCATGGAGTTCCATCCACGATTGTCTCAGATCGTGATTATAGTTTCACATCCCGGTTGTGGAAGGGATTGCAGGAATCTTTTGGGGCTCAATTATGCTTGAGCACAGTGTTTCATCCTCAGACTGATGGTCAAATAGAGTGGACCATCCATGTTCTGGAGGATATGATACGAGCATGCATTCTTGACTTCAGTCATAAATGGGATGATCACCTACCAATGGTGGAATTTTCTTATAACAACAGTTATCATTCCACTATTGGTATGGCACCATTTGAGGCTTTGTACGGGCGACCTTGCAGGTCTCCACTTTGTTGGACTAACCTAGGAGAGTCAGTACTCATTGGCCTAGAGATTGTGGGAGCTTCTATAGAGAAGGTGCAAGTCATCTTGGAGTGGATGAAGACTACACAAAGTCAAAAATAAGTCATATGTCATTAGAAGATGGGGGCCCTTGGTGTTCGAGGAGGGAGACCATGTGTTCCTTCAGGTCTCACCTCAACGGGGACTGTGGAGATTTGGACGAGGTTGAAATCTATCTCTGAGGTTCATCGTCCCTTTTCAGATTCGGAGTTGAGTTGGTGAGGTGGCGTACCACTTAGCTCTACCTCCTCAGATGGACTGGGTACACAACATCTTCCATGTGTCGCAGCTGCGGAGATACGTGCATGATCAATCACACATTATCGACTGGGGAGAGCCGGACATCGATGATGGAGCGACCTTTGCGGAGTACCCAGTATAGATCGAGGATCGGTAGGAGAAGTCCCTTTGTGGGTGAGATATTCTCTTGGTGCATATCCGGTGGAATCACGGGAATCTCCAAGAGAGCACGTGGGAGCGGGAGGCTCAGATTCATGTGTAGTACACACATCGTTTTGAGTAGCCTTGGTTTTGGATTTTTTGGGATGTAAATCCCTAAGTTGGGTGTGATGTAATGTCCTTTATTTTTTCATGTATTATTTTAATATTATATAGGAATAATTTTGAGGCCATGCTTTGAGATGGTGTGCTATTCCGAGGCCCGGTGATCCCAGAACAAATGTTTGAATTTAATTAAATAATTAAATAACACAGGAGTGTTGTTTTCTCGAATAATTAGAATAACTCCTGAATGGGTGGTCAGATTGGAAATTTGAGGGCACCATTGCGTCTACAGAAGCGGGTTTACCCAAGGAGAGACCTAACGTCAGCTGGCATAGGTCGGTGGTGAAATCCAGTTTTTGGATGTAACCGCAATAAAATATTTTAATTAAAATATTTTATTAAATCTTATTGTGGAGAATATCTTTTTATCTTTTTTAAATAAAGGCTTGTGTAGGGTTCCATGGTTACAGACCTCATAACCCTGAAACCCCTGGAGGCTATGGGAATGCTCTGGAAGAACGCCACAACATGGAGGCGACGTTCTTGACGAATTTCTCCGGTGACGATGATGCGGTGACCCAATCATCGCCAACGAATGCTGCAAATTCAGGTAAGATATTTGATTTTTGGTGTCTTTTCCCCGTTCTTGATTCCTATGATGGACGCGGACTAATCCACGAACAGATTAGCCCGCGGATCGATCGTTTTTGCAGGATGAGCCTTTTGCGGGGATTTTTAGGGTTCGATTCATGATGTTATTTTGGTTCGTTAATCTTTTAACGGTGATGAACCATGATCGAGATGAACATCGATCAAGGTTCGTCCCTCTCGATTTGTGGTGCCTTTCTTCCCCGATTTTTCTCACGTTCTTCATGTGTGTTCTATGTGTTCTTCACGAAGATATGAACAACTGATCGTTTCATATCTTTTGTACGATCCAACGATCCCAAATTGAAGATCATGCGTCAATACCACCCCAAGGAGGTGCGGCTACGGTGGAAAAGGACGGATTGAAGAGGATCGAAAGATATCGTTCTTTGAACAATTTCTGCACAGATGACCGGAATTGGATTTCGGAGCCGATCGAAGGCCTGAAACCCACGGATTCAGCATCACGATGATGATCCGGCCCACGATCTTGAGTTTTGCAGCAAACGAAAAAGATAAAAGTGATCCGGAGATCTAGCCGAGGCGTGAGTAGAAAGACATCCATTGAAGAGAAATACCGACTACACGGCGAGTAGTATGGGAAACACGGCGTGTGTTCATTGGCGGACTACCTGTACTGTACTTAGGGAGTATATAGACACGGGTTGGGTACATCTCCAAGGACACAGTGTGTATACCCTTCCCCGGCCAGACCCGGCCAAATACACGGGATACCCTGTTTACTGGTACACGGGCAGGCGACACGGATAGAGACTATGTCCGGGCACATGGCCAGCGTACACGAAGAGAATCCTAGATGCTCGGAAAAGGCGTGTAATCCAATTACACGCCGTGTAGTGAATTTTTACATGAAAAGACTAGAGACATGGGCCATTTACATGATCAGTACCTGGTGTCAAGGAACATGGCGTGTGATCCTACTACATACCGTGTAGTTGAGTTTGACACAGCATGGACGGATGACACGAGCCTTTTACACAGGAAGTACCCGGAGTTAAGGAACACGGTGTGCAAACATATTACACGCCATGTAACCTATTTTACATGGCTTGATCTGTTTGTCTTATGTGACTTCGACTAGCTTCCTTAGGGTTCGTACACTTGGTCATTCCCCTAAAGGTTTTTGGTATCATTTCCTACGTACAGGAGTATGATCCCTTCGGTAGGACTTCCTGAATAGAGTTATTGGACTCAACTCTGTGATACTTAGAGCTGGATCCTATATTTATTCCTCGAACCCTAGTTAGAGTTCATGTTATCCACGTGACAAACTTTACTCGGGCGCTGATCCTCAGCTTAGCGAATTAGTTCAGTATGAGTTATTGGAATCACCCCATAGTTATTGGTTGTGATCCTCATCTGAACATTGTATTCTCAAGTACTTATAGAGTGAGTTCTCTTGGAATGAGTACTTTGTATCTCTCTCTTAGAATCTAGGAGTGTGTTCTCCTTGTTACGTTCTTAGTGGAATCTTCGAGCTAGATCTTAGTTGTAGTTTTGTGATGGTCGATTGTGTATGAGTATATCTGGATATTTCTTGCTATATGTTCTGTAAACATATATTTTGTAGAGATAATTGTATCTTTCCTTTGTGGTATTTTTCCCTTTTTGTATTCCTTTGTGGTTTGGGGGTGTCCTACTGGGTATTGTTATACTCACCCCTACACGGGCTTTGCCCGCATGTGTCATGTCTTGTGCAGACGAGTGAGCCTTTGACAGGATTCTAGGAAGACCAGGACTGGACGGTGCTCAGGGAGATCAGACAGGCCGAGGTGTGTTCCTATGGCTATGGGTTGGAGTCCCAGTACCTTTCATTACATGTTGGACTTTTTTATAGACTCTCTTTTGGTGTGCTAGTACTTTTGGCCCAAGGTTTTACACTATTGTACTTTAATTTCCTATCATACTCTGATGGTTGGGATTTTAGTGTATGCATGATTTTCCATCTTTAGTAGTTTTTACTTTTCAGCTTTGTGTGATTGGAGATGTGTGTGTCTGTGTACAAGTTTATAGGCAATGACTCCCATGTTAGTAACATGCCTAATAGGTGCTAGCGACCAGCCCCTGGCCTATTAGAGGTGGGTTTGGGGAGTTGCGGCTCGGGCCCCACTGGGACGGGTCGTGACATATCATGAGATCGTTGGAAATTTTATGTATTACATTAAGCATTATTTATTTAACATTATTGTAATCTTTATAGATTTTATCCAACATATCCAACATGGAATTTATAGTAGATTAACATCTTACCTTCAAATAAATATGACTTGATAGTACCCTAGAAAAATAATCTTTTTATTTGGAACAAAAATTGAACAATATTCAATATTCATTGATCAAGGATAATTTAGAATCATTAGTAACCATTACTCTATAAACTATAGTAGAGAAAAATTCAATTCCAAGAGACTATAAGTAATATTAATATTTTATTCTATATTTGGTAATTTCGCGCATATAATAATGTAACTGATTTAGAATTTACACTACTTTCTATATGTCTAATATTGATTAGATAGATCCAATTCCAAAATAATTGTGGCTTCGATTCAACTTATTACAACCATATTTTTGATACACCCTAAGAGTTGGTTGGAGGGGTGAAATATGGTGTTGAAGTTTCCTTATTTATCATAATATATTCTCCTCATGTAAACTAGAAAATTTTATTTCATTAAATATTGATAAACACTCATAAATTCTAGATAATGAAATTGAATTCAATAACATATGTTTTTTAAATGGTTCACTATAATGGGAAAGTCTAAGGAGCAGTTATAGATGGTGTTTCAACAAAAGAAGAGTTAAGACTATCCACGCTAGGTTAAAAAATATTTTGAAGATTAAAGTACCAATCTTAAGAAAACATTATTTTATTTACCTTATTGTTCCCCATGATGAAATGACTACTAAGGTTGTGGTGAACTTGTTGTCCTATTTAATTAACTATCCTTTTTTAACCACACGATCCTATTAAAGTTTCGATTCACTCAATATATTCTCATAAACACTCCTTATATGAATTCATATGAAATGATATAAATGTAGAAAAAATATTTATAGGGTTTTGACATGAAGGCCTAATCCTTTCCATGATTTCTTAAACATCCCAATCAATAATTAAGTACTATAGATGTAAAAAGTTATAACAAAGACACAACCACTCTAATCAACATAGTGACCCATTTTGTTCTTTATCCATGTGGCCTGTTATACCCAAAAGTAATTCACTGTAAGAATTTTGATACAAAAAATATGATAACCTTATATTTCAGGTTTCTTCTACACCACATGATATGATCTTCCTGCACAATCAAAATGGATATATATGTTTTCTTATATAAATCTTTAATTCTATATGATCAAGTCTCTTTCATAAAATTTCCACCCAAATTTCCTGACACTCTAGCTCTTCAAATGAATTGGTTCCTCTTTTTCACTTTGAATATTTAGAAATGGGTATTCTTCATCATAAACGAATCCCTACTTCGATATCATCTTATCTTCCTTAATTCAAGGAATAATTTTATTCCCTAAATTCACTCAAAATGCTTTCATACATTTTCTCTTATGTATATTTTTTATTCCTAAATATTTATATTTATAAAATATTATAATGAATAAAATTAGTTTACAAAATTTAATATAGTAAATTCCTTGATCCTTTATAGTAGCAATGATCAAATCAATTAAAACGTCCAAACAAAAATCTAGATTTTATTTCACATATAAAATCATTCAAATCATGGTAAAATATTCCATTTGAATTTTCTAAAGAATCAGTTTTTCCCTTCCTCGTAATATATATTACCAAATCTTCTTTACAATGAAATCCATGGTTTTAATTTATTTTTAAATCTTCCATGAAATCCAAAACATATCCAAAACATAATTTACCTTGTATTAAATCATGATTCTCATAATATATCATGATATTAGATTTATGAATTTCATATTAGAAAATTTTAAGATTCATTTTTCTTTTATTTTGAAATTATAATGTTGAAAATCATCATCTTTTATCAAAGTAAAATATCTTATGATATCACTTTCCTATGCAGTTAGTCTTTTTACACAATGTAAATTATATTATGAATAAATAAATATTCTTACACATTTAATTCTCTTATGTTTGGGATAATTCTCTGGTACATAAATAAAATATCTTATGTCCTATTAGAAAATCATATGTTATATGAATTTTTCTTTTTTTTTTAAATCAAATATCATAGTGTGAGTAATAATATTTTATGACCTCCTTGAAATTAATTTGCTTATTATTATTATCTTATCATTCTAAAGAATTATTACACATACATTCAAAATTTCTTACACATGTAAAATATTTTATGTGTATGAAAAATGCCTTTCTCATTTATCCATACACTTTCTCCTTAACACAAATATAAGTATTATATAAAATCAATATGAAACTAATTCAAATCAAATAGTAACTTATTCATATTATTTAAATGAATTTCAAATGGTGAACTATAATCTCAAACAATCTAAAAACCAAATCTAATAATCACTTTCTACTTGATCATAAAAGCTTCAAAACTCCACCATATTTAGGTGATTTCTTCTATTTTCAAGCTAGAATTATTATTCTAAATTAATTTACATTGTCTATATATTTTTGCATCTCTTAAGAACCTTAAAAACATATTATAGATAACTTTCTCACCAATATCACATATCATTTACTTGAAGAACTGTATATTAATCTTTGTACATAAATTTTTTTTTCTTGAATATTCTTAAATCTTTCTAAGTATGATCATTTAGATATATACTCAAAACATTTATATATGAAATTAAAATTCATTTATATTATCATCACACATTGAATTTTTTATTGCAGATAAAACTTTTTAATTAGGTAACTTCAATCTCAGAATTTTTATTTTTTATCGACACACTTTCATTTTTTCCAATGTCAAGAAAATTCAAATCAACCTTTTGGAAAATAAATGAAAAGTAATAAAACGAGAGTCCTTTTATCTAACCACCATCCTAACATTAATTTAAGAAATATCACCCTCCTCCAATTAAATATAATTACATATTGATCTACATTCAAGATAATGATGTAACAAAAAAATTCATAATCCATGTGCCTTTAGTTTTTCCACAAAAATTATACCTATGATAACACAGTATAGTAAACAAGATATATTTCAAAATAGATTTCAATGTTGTCCCTAAATGCACACACATGTGATAATAAGTCATAATTTCTCAAATATATGAACTCAAGGATTTTAATTAAATATTTGTCTTGAATTCAATACAACCCAAACATATCTTAATAAACCCTTCAAAATAGTTCAAGTTTGTGCCATGAAATTTCCCCTTTATGACCTTTTCATTAACCGATACTAACTATTTATAAATATGTGTCTTAAAAAACAAGTAATGTGAGTGTGATAGTAAAACCACTTTATTAGATTTTTTATTGTGGTATATAATTATGAAATTCATTATATGTAAACATATTCTCAATGCCCCCTCCCCCCCCCCCTTAATGGATGAAATAACCCATACTCTTCCTAGAAGTTAATATATTCCATGAAGTAAAATATATATGTTGTCCAGAGTATAAAAAAATCAATTTTATCCATCAATTAACTAATTTTTAATAAATAAAATACCAAAAAAAAAAAGAAAATTTATAGCGACCTCCCTTCTTCTGAGGATTTAGATCATGATTGATATTTTTCTCTTAACCTTTTATTTTCAATTATTTATGATGAATTATTAATTATCTTCTCAATAATATTTATAGGTTTCTAGCTCATATTAACTCAATGATATTCACTCATATGTGAATAAATATTATTTTACTCAAAGGTCAAGGTATAATAATTTACATATTCTTACATTGTCTTTCTCATTTAATATTCATATTCTGAAAGATTTATCATATATTATTTTCTTCCATGCCCTGTTCATCCACATATTCCACATAAAAATCATTGAATTTTTAGATTTGTATCCATGGATAACTTCTATAAAAAATTGAAATCTTATAATCTGGTCAAATGAATTCTGTTTTAAATTGAAATTATATAGGAATTTTCAATTTATTTAACCCTGTCTAATTGGTTCTAACAAACCTTCATGAACCTTTTCTTTAAATACTAAATTCAGTTGGTATTTTCACATGAATTTATGGAATACATAGAAATAAATTAACTTCTTGACAAATTATATGAATCATATCAATGTATTCAAGTGATACATTCCTTATCTTAGTGACCTTATTTCTTATATCTTCTATATATATATATATATATTTATACAACCAAATCAATTTTTGGTAGAGAGGTTCAATGCATTCCTGAAACCCATATTTTATTATTTAAATCCTTCATCAAATTCTCATAACCCCCCCCCCCCATTCTTATTTCTTTATTAACATTGACATATTAAACCAGCAAGATTATGATTTTTCCTTATAGATTATACAACACGATTAGAACCATAAAAACACTTATATTTGTAATTTTTGATAAGTATATTATAAAAACTAATGTTTCCCTTCTACATATAATAAAAAATTTTCCGAGGGGTTATATTCTAATTGGTATATTTGCTCCGTTTTTAATGTATACTATTGCCTCACATATTTATTCTTGTTCTTAATAGTGGTTTCCTTGAATTTATCACCTAAACTACTATATATAACAAATTTATGATTGGATAGAATAGGTGAATATTTTTCTTCCCTGTTAGAAAAACTGGTTTTACCCACTTGAGATTGTTATCCTTTCACTTAACAAAACATTAAAAAGTATTCTAAGATATTTATTAACTACTCTTGGGAATTAATACATATGTATTATGTATCAAACATTTCTTCTTCACATTCATCAATGTTATCTTCAATATATATTAATATCTTATCATGTTTAGCTACCATCAATCTATTATTCTTACATTTATCAAACCAAAATCTAATTCTTTTCTATCATAATCATCTATTTAATTTATATTTTTTAATTTATTTTATGAAATATCATTACCCATTATCAATTTATGTAATATTCAAAAAAAATCTTTTTTCTCACCATTAAGTTGTCATTCAAGTCTTTTCCTTTCCTCTAGATCATCATCACTGGTTGATAAATCAAAAACATTTTCAAAATGAGTGAATTTATTGACTTAATCAGCTAATTCACTTATTGATGAGTCACTTTTTGTATATATTATTTAACTTATTATCTTATTAACAAACTTCTTCTTTATTTTACACATTATCAACGTTTTATATTTTTCATTCTCTTCGTTTTATTTAAGTTCTTCAATATTATTCCTTGGGATACCTCTGTAAAAATAACTAAGGTCATTAAAGTGTTATATTCTTGGAGTTTTCTTTCTATTTCCACTCTAGTTTCCCATCTAAATACTTTTTGAGAGAGTAAATTTATTTTATAATGCTTTATCATTCATATCATCTATTGAATTACTTGATTTTTTAACCACTTCTTCTTTGACCATTTCATTTCTCATGGCCTCAAAATCCATATCATATTTTTATTTCTTTCTAAAAGATAAAACATTTATCATCAGCATGGTCAATTTTCTATATTTTAGGGATTATTCTTTTGTATCAAATAGATCATGAAAATTACTCATTATTTTTTTGCAATGGAATTTTCGTCCAACATTTCATAAAACCCTTGAATATTAAGTAGAATCCAATTAACTGACAAAAATAAATCTTGTATGTTCTAAAAATCATACATTATTTTATATTTAAATATTCTCCTTCATTCTTATAGTTTTTCTTATTTGAAATTGATTCTACCATCATAGTTACTTCTCAATGTTTCCAAAATATCATTTGTTTTTGGAAGACCTAATACCTTCCTATAAACTTTTCATGAAATATAAAAAAATATATTACTTATTTTATTCCATCAACCAAAAAATTTATATTATTAAAGATTTTCATTGTAGATTATTCACTAAGGGGTTGAAATCCAACTGTTGTAAAATTTATTTCTTATAGAATAAGATATTAGAGGTAGGGAAGCATATTATTCCTATAAAAATGATATCTACTTCCATAAAATTTATGAGAAACCTTATTGTTAATAGAATTAATATTACCTATTCTAATAAACCACATGGATATTTAAGAGGTAACTTGGGTTTTCAATGATACCACTTGTTATTTCGCAAACCAGATTGACCATGAGGGGAAGGGTGAATCGACAATCTTCATTTATGAATTATCAATTTTTTATTCAACCTCTCAAACCTATTAAGGTTAAAATACACTAAATATGTTATAAAAACTCACTTAATATTAATTTATATGAATTAATAGAAAATAAAAAATGATATTTACAAATTTATTCTTTAAAATGATATTAGATACTATGATTTTATAGATGCCCAAATCATGGATTAACTATAATATATGGATGAAGTAATACTACAGAAACTCACAGTATAATAAAAAAATATAATCACCATGTTTATTCTCAAATTGAAAAGTTATATTTTCTAAAAATAAATCATTCACTATAATATTTTTTATCCAAAAAATTAATTACCTTCTAATTGGGTTTTATTTTTCATGACTTAATAAGAAAATTATCCTTGAATAAACTGGATCAATAGGCCTTGTTGTGTACACATTAAAATTTATAGGCTATAGTATTCATCAAAAATTAAACTAATGGGTTGATCAAAACTCTAGTTCTCCACACAAACTGGTTCTTCCTTAGCACATTGAAAACTCTATAAGAAGGTTTTCTTTCTCTAGGATATCTCCCAGCATTGATCTCCTCTTCTGTACATTGATATAGTGAAGTATTGAGTTCTCAAAATTCATGACCATAGTTTTATTGAATTATCTCATTATTAAAATATTATTTTCCTGTCTTTCATTCATACCTAGTTTAATTTAAAAAATAATATCATGAATAATATTAATTATCAAAATGAAATTTTATAAACTCATTATTCTTCTTTGTGGTTTCTGAGGTTTTAAATATGGGGTTTTTAAGGCGATGGTGTTTCATTCGTAGTTTGTTCTGATTCATCGTGAATCCTTGTTTGGTTTCTTGGATCTGCTTGTGATATTCTTGGGAAAGTTTATGGTGCTTCATATTAGTCTTGAGGAAATGAAATCCAAGTCTTCTTGTGTTTTAGTGGATTTTGATTTGAAAAGGCATGGTGTTGCCGCCTATCAGCCTTTACGTTTGTTTCCTGTGATCTATGATGTTTGTGGTGATGTTGTGGATGTGATGACCGCATTCTGGATTCTTTCATTGGTGATATGGTTCCTCTTTGGTGGGGAGGGCATGATGGTGACGCCTCTGGATGGCGTTCTCAAGGGGTTCGAGGTTACGAATATGGCGGAGAGGGCTGGTGGGCTCTCGTCAGAGATTCAGACGGTTGATGTTGTTGCGATTTCGGGGACGTGGCTCGAGGGGGCTCACTAATTGTGTCTCATCGATCATTGTGTGGTGATGGTTTTTTTGGTATTTTGAATTTTGAATTGTGATGATGTTGTGGATTGGTCTCTGGTATGCGGGTTCCATGACTGTCGTTGATGATGTTGTGATTTGGTCTCTGGTTTGCGGGTTCCATGACCGCCGTTGATGATGTTGGATCCTGGTTTGTATTGTTATCGGTTACCCAAAAACCGGATTTTTAGAAAATGAAAAAAATGGATTTTGGCGTAAAACATCTTATATGATCAATATAATATATGATAAATATTCTTAAGTTCGATAAAATATATTCCACATAGATGAAATTTCTTACATATTGAAAATTATCTAACACATACGATAATTATATTACATGTAGATAAAATTTCTTATGACACATTTAAAATTCATAAATTATGTGAATTTTAAATTTTAAAAATCATTATATAGTTAAATTTCATATGGAAAATAAATATATATTGTGACCTCCTGAAGTTTCTCATGAATTGGATTATTATCTAAGGCATCTCAGGAATTCAGACTCATAGATCCAAAATTTCATACACTATCAAATATCTTATATACTTGAGTAAATCCCTTATACATACGTAAGTATTATTTTTATTTTTAAAAAATTCCAATTATAGAACATTATTTCTATAATTTCTTCAATTTAATCTAGAACAAGTTTAAGTCAACATAAAAAATCTTGGACTAATCTAAATTAATTTCTAATGATAAAAAATCATCTAAAATAATCATAAAATCATCATCATATAGTTCCTTGTCACTAGTTCATATCATATTAATAACCTCAACATTATTTACTTGATTTATTCAATCTTCATTCTATCACTTTTTTTCTAAATTAATTTATTTAATATTTTCATCTTACCAACCCTTTGAACACCATAAATACATGTCTCATGAAAAACTCTTACCATTGGTAGTTATCTTTGACTAGAATATCAGTTCCTAAATAAGCATAAATGGATTTTTTTCGTAAATATTATTAAATCAATCAAAATACTATCTTCCTTTGAAAACCTCAAAGATTTTCATTATAATATGAAAACACCTTTAGTATCTAAATTTATTTTTAATTTACTTCAATGATTATTATTGGAAAAAAATAAAACTCCTTCATTTGGGAACATCTAAAATCACACATACTGCTATAGGTCAAGCATTACCATCAAAATATACACCAAATAGGTTTCCTAGAATATTATTAAAAATAGAATATAATCACAAATGTAGTCTTCTTATATGTATCATAATTTTATATTACAAATATGGATATTACCAGAATTTTGCATCATGTAATCCTTCCCTTTTAAAGTTCCATAATCTTTATTCTGTTTCTAATAAATCATGGTTTTCACTTATCTAAAAAATGAATGAATATACTATTTCATTATTGAAGAAATTATTAATCATAATATAGGAATAGTAAAAGTAAAATTCATATAGTCCCTCAGGATGAAGCTTTGATTCATGGTGAAAAATCTATAAAGAACATGACCAATATTTAAAAAATTCAACATCAAATCCACATTTACATAATTTAATCATGATATGGTATTCTTAATATTAGATTGATCACTAAAATCATGATCTATAAAATGCTGAAATATCCAAAGGGTTAACACATCCATGAACTTTATTATAGTGGAGACATTTCAAAAAATTGTAAAATATATGTTCATTAATGAGACATTAGATAATTAGACATAATCTTATAGAATTATATAGAGTCTTAAAAATATAAAATTGATAAATACATCTATCAAAAGACTTATGAACATTCAGATAAAGTCTTTCCAACAACTAAAAGGATAAAAAATTTCATGAAGTACTATGAAAATATATAGGTATTTTGGAATTATCAATTACTTTTTATTTCCACCCAAATGAAGAGATAATATAATGAAAGGCCATACATAATTAACTGATAAACCTTAAAATATCTAGATTAATGTCTTATCAATTATTATGTTTCCTCATAAATTTATAATAATTCCTATATAATGATTTATGTGTATAGGGAAACTTATATACCATGTTTTTCCATAGAAATTTACAATAAAATAGTCTTATGAACCAAGGTAAACTTTATTCCATATCTGAAATCTAATACACCAAAAATCATATGCACTCAAGGAGACGTAAATATATAGTATATTCGATGAATTATAGAATGGATATAATGGAAAAAACTTTAAGTTGTGAATAAATCCAATAATATAATTCGTGGATTCAATATAAATCCACTTTTTAATGTTTCCAAGATACATTATTTCTATTTGGATGTTCCACTTTTAAATTTAAATAAGTGGACTTAAAAGAGCTATTTCATAGGAAAATATTGTTACTTGTTTTCATTAGACTATTTAAAATGGAAGAAAATTTTATAAATAAGGTTCAAACTAGAGTTTTTGAATTTCCATATAAAATAATTACACATACCCTATAATAAAATCATGTTTGACATGTATAAGTTACACTCTAGATATACACATTATTTTTATATAGCTCATATGTTTCTTATTAGTGCCCTTGTTTTTACTGGGTATTTGATGAAACCCTTTTTGATCCACTGATTGATGTTTTGGAATGGGGTCACAACCTTGGATCTCATAGAGGTGATTTTTTAGTTATTTAATCTTATGATTCATTTCAGGATGTTTATGTATTATACAATTCAAAGAAAATTGTATTTTAGTACCCACTATTACAATATTGGTAATGGGATATTTGTGACATTATATCTATTAATTTAAGTTTTATTATTTATGTTGATTATTCCATATTTTTTGGGTTTTATTATTTAGTTCAGTCAATTTTATTTGATATAACTTCAAATTATTGACACACCATGTCGTTTTTATTTGATTCCCATATTATCTATTGTTCTTCAACGGAAAAATTGTTCTCACAATTTTATTATTTTAAGACCTTATTCTTGTTGACTATATGTGGTGATTGGGAACAACCTGTGGGCCTTATCATGAGGTAATTCGGGGATTTGAAAAGTTTAATTAGGCTAGTTCATTACATAACTCCATTGATTCTTGTGATATTTTTTAAAAGTAGTTTAACTCTTTAAACCGAAGCATACATCAAAATTAATCATATAAAACAATACATATTTTAGTAAAGAAAAAAATAAAAAAAATAAGTGAACATTTTATATATTTATGTATGTGATAAAAAACTAGGACCAATTCATTACTAAATTATGAACTTTATATAGGTTATATGTTGATAAAATCATAAAAATCATTTTTATGATATTTACATTTAATATTTTCATTTAAATGGTTTTAATATGAACTCATTCATATATAAATTATATTATATTTAATGGACAATTTAATTATGTAATAATAAATTTTTTTTACATACACAATTTACATAATATAAATATTAAACACTTAATCAGGTTTAAAAACATAATAAAATAATTATAAAAAATTCATTTTGAATGAAATAAATATTTTCCAAATAAGCCCTTAATATTACCTATTTATTTTTAAAATTATGAACCATTAATAAATAAATATAAACACATTAATGCTTTACCTTATATAATTTATAAACACTGCATACATTATTCACCAAGTAAATCAAATTTAAACCATTATCAAATCTACCAAAACATTGTTTGTTATCTTTAAATACCCCTCAAATTCGGATTGGAACCAATGGGCCCACATTGGGGATGGTTTTGAGAATTTCTTCAAGAAAATAATTTTCTTGAAAAGAATGTATTATATGGATTAGACCATGACCATTTTTCATTATATTTTATCCCTCTGAAACTCTATGATCCATATCCATTTTGCTGTCCATTTTAAGGCCACATTTCCATTGTTTTATTTTCATACCATGACCATGAGTATTTTTTCCATATTTTAAAAGGTAATATAAAAGACTAATATATATACTTCATAAAACTGAATCTATTAATGATTAAATGTATACCACATAATATTGAATATCATTTTTACATCATAATTCAAAAACTTCTAGGTCTATGTCATAAAGATTTCTCATGGCAGAGCTCGAGGATGAAACAAAATACTCCCATACCCCATAATAGATCATCATCAAAAAATTCTATATTTTTATTGAATTTTAGGTTACACTTATAATTCCAATTTTAGTTGGACTATGTCTTGGAATATTAGAATGAGGAATATAAATGCAGGTTTTTTATGGAACATTATATGGTCTTGAATTATCAAGAACAACAATGACAGTTTTGGAATCAACTATGATGTGGAATCTAAAAAGTTAGGTCTAGTTAAATTATTTATTCAAATTCAAACCAAACATGGATAAATTTTTTTTGATACCACTGAAGGGTTTCAAAGGGCTCTTAAAATCCTAACAAAGAAAAAGTATTACAAAAAAACAAAATAAATCCCAAAATCTATCCATATAGTTATAAATAATAATAAACAATGATAAGTATGACATAAATTACTTTAGTTGATAAGAATTTTCCAATATTTTCATAATGATTAGATATAGATCACTAAAAATATTAAAAAATAATAATTCTTTTGTAGGTATCAATATATAATGGGAATTACCCAATACCCAAATAAGACCACTCTCAATCTATTGTTGAACTGAACTATGATTTCAAATGTAGGATAGAATATAGAGTTAATAATGATCTTAATTTTGAGGAGTTATAAATAGTATTTTTCATACAATAGAAACAAATTCCACTTAAGATAATTTAACTCGCTTATATAGGTATCAAGAAAATTAAAACTTTTAGCCTATATTGAATTAGAATTTCAAAAAATGATTGAGTTTTCCAAATATTGTAATGATCTTTTATGTTATTTTTATAATCATTCCAAGGTATATCATAGCATTAATAGATTATTTATTAATATTAATATATCCACATTGTAAATCCATATGGTTTAGTAAATATTCACTATAGTTAATATATATTTATATAAACATATATAATTACAGGCTAGTTTTATATACACATATTAATTTTAAAAATTCATTTAACATCTCATATTTTAATTATTATTAAATAATTTTTAAATGGGGTGTAAATTACTCTCTTTTCTGTGTCACCAAGTTTATATTTATATTTTCTCATAATCCATGTATCGTTACAAAAAGTGAGTTAGTTACATTCATACATGTTTAACAGCTTAAATATAATATTTCCAAAATATTTAATTTATAATTAAAAATTATAATGGCACAATAATTATAAATATATTTAATAATTTAATTAATATAGAATTTATAAACCCTGTATAATATAACATTAATTCTTTAACATTGAAATTTGAAACTATGATGACATTAAATTCTAAATAATTAAATTTTCAACACCCGTGAAAATAAAACATAAACAACATTAAATACCATGGGTATGAAACATTAAATTAGTATTAAAATATAATATTAAATGAATTTGAATAATTATATGAAACAGTATATTAATTTTAAAGAAATATATTTTAATTTTATAACAAATTATAGCACTCCATAAATCATTTTTATTCTAGAACAATAACACATAAACAACATGAAGGGAAGTTGTGAATTTTCAAATATTTTTCTCATATAATATCCAACATATCTATTTCTAATTATATTGTTATCAAATAATATTTTACTTCATATTTTTATTGACTTAATACTTAATTATTATCTCATTTTACTTTCTATGATTTATTGTTATGAATGACTCTATATATACTTATTATTGGAAATTATACACTTAATAGGTGGGATTGAAATTATATAAACCTCTTAGGTATTACATAATTATTTTATTAGATAGAGAATTTATGTTGTTATTTACTAGGAAGGAATTCCCATTAAGAGATATTTTATTGGGTTTGGCTGATTAAATATTCCCATTATGGTAAAATGGTAAGAAAATGTTTAATTGTACCAATATATTTTCTAAGAAATGATCATGTTTGTTCTAATTTATCCATGATTTCATATTATTTTTCTTTTAATCCTATATGAATATTACTCAATTTCATAAGTTTTATGTTCTTCAGGGCTTATCACAATTCATCTCTTTATTCACCCCTTATTGAGATTTATTGGTTTACTTCTTATTTTCTCATAGAAATATAATAGTTTATGGATGATTAGGAATTATCAGGGGTCCTAAAACTAAAATATGGTTTTTTGCCTTGAAATAATAAAGGTAAATTATTATAAACATGTTTTAAGGATAAAATAGATGTTTATTTTGTATAAAATGTTAGAGATTTATTATGTACTATTTAGGGTTATTTTTTATTTCCTGGTCCTCTAAAACTCTAAACTAAGGGCTTTTGAAGTGACTATTATAATATTTTTATAAAAACATCTAATCAAAGAATGATTATATGTAGGTTTCTACATGTTCATTTCTATAATATTACAAAGCCATTCTATTGGATTGTCTTTAATAGGCCATTGTCTTAATATTCCATCAAATTAATACAATGTAATAAATTTAGTGTATAGATATCTGAAACCACTATCAGTTATAAAGTACTTTAACAACCAATTAGTTTTATTTTAAATATTTGTTTCCAAATTTTTATAAAATAAAAAATTATTAGATTTATTTTAAAAAAAATAAAGATAAACACCATATTAGAACAATACTTAGCAAAAATGACATAGAAATAGCATACACTAGTATAGGTGTTGTAATTAATTAACCTAAATTATACTCTAACATAAGACAAGTCTTTATAGACCTTAGTTGTATTCCCCCTGGTAACCAGAGGCTTTCATCAAGTGGTGAGGGATACAACACACTATGGGAGAACAATATGCCTCAGAATCCGTTATCCCTATTTTAGAGTAAAAATTTAAAATAAAACCATTCACTAAATTTATATGTTAAAATGTAATACATAATTAAAAAAATAAATTTTATATAAATTAGTACAATAATTATTAAAAATAATTATAAAATAAGGCATATATTATTAAATCTAGCAACTAAAACCCTATTGAATAACATCTTATCTTCAATATGGGGATATTATCCCCCTATAAATCAACAAAATTATTAATACATCCCTAAACATACAACCCATATTAATAATAAAAACTACAAGTGCATGAAAGTGCATATATAGAGGGGGAGTGTATAAGAATACTCAATAGATGTTCCCAAAATAGTTTTTATAAATTTCCAAATATATTATAAAAAACATTACAGTTTGAAAAAAATATGGGATAATAAAAATTTTATTTCAATGAGAGTAAGCACTTTACATCAACATGGATGCCTCTTTATCAAATTAGATATACTATTATTTTATAAAATAAAGTTTTAGGACCAACTAAATTATATAAAAAAATTTAAAAGTATAAATTTATTAAAAAATAATCATCTCATAAAAATATAAAATCTGAAGAGTAGATTATTTCTTAAATTTTCTCATGAATCATGGAACAAAAAAAATTAATAGGAGGGAGAGCAATATAAAAATTTCAAAAAAATCGCTAATGATAATAATTAAACTAATAAACCATTTAAAATTTATAAAATGGATGATGTTGGACCAATCCCATATTTAACTATATATTGTGCCATAATTAATATTCAAAAAGGCTATCCATAATTATCCCTAAAAAATAATAATTCCAACCAAAAAGATATTTTCAAATACCCAACACAAAAACAAGAACATTTATTTATCATAATAGTGATTATAAAAAAATCTATATGAGAAAAGGCCTTAAACCATTAAAATTATTATATATTTCTCTAAAAAATAATTTCCCATATAAAATACACATTTTATAAAAATATAATTAAATTAAACATATATAAATAGTTTTTAATCTTGAAAAATTAATCATTTGTTCCATGGAAATGTTTTCTGGTAAAACCCATTAAAATAAAATTTAAAACAAAAATTACTCATAAAAACATGTCCCATTTCAATAAATGAGTTCATTTGATTTAGTTAATTAAATATATTAAACATTAAAATGAAAAAAAATGTATTTTTTTACACTCTACACAAATAAAGTCATTATTTAAAGCCTGTATTTTCCAAATAACCAATAGATACCCATAAACATGCTATTAGGGAACTAAAGAAATCCCAATATACTTGATTTTATCTACGAGAAGAGACACACAATGGAGAACTGATTCCCTAAAACTTACTTGATCAGAATAAATCCCCTAAACATGATGTACTATAAGATATGATATTCTCCACACCCTACACACCACAAAAATTCAACCTCATTACACTCACTCAAAAAGAGAGACACAAACATCATGGAATAAAGAAATTAAAAACATAAATGAAAAATAAACACTTGTGGTTTATGTGGTTCACATATGTGTCTTATATCCATGATAGAACACTACTCCCATTATCACTACAAGAATTTACAAAGTTATTAAATCACAATAGACTTGTATAACTGATATTAGATTAATGTGTTTTTCCACATTATAGTACATGTGTACAAAAGGTACCAACCCAACATTATAGTGGGTCCCAAATAGTCTTCTAGTTTCACTGGGAATAGAAATTTTTTGAATCCCCTCCATTGAGAATGGTGATTATAGATCCCTAGTAGTAATTCCAATTAAAACCTATGACTTATTGTGAATAGTGAGTGTTTCTATTAAATTTTTTATAATAAATCATATTCCCTATCCATTTTTCACAAAATTATGTAGAGAAGACTTTAGTGTATCTTCGTTAGACCACCCAAAATAGATCCCATATCATTATTTCAGATTTCTTCTGGTGAACTGACCACTACACATATCAATCAGAAGAGTAATCTACTAAATAATATACCTCTACTGAAGATTTTATATTACCACTACCTACATCACAGAAATAAGTATCTTTTAGATTTTCTTATTCTAGTTGAGAAAAATAGTCACATGGATAAGGGTTAAAATTAATAGAAATACCTTGATTGATAAATACTTTTCAAAATCTATAAAAACACACTAATAATTGGGAAAAAAATTCAGACCCACTTCTATATCATGTGGTGTCTCTTATATCTACCCCTTCACCAAACTCTCAAGGAGTCCTAGTATCTCCTCAAACATTATTAGACTAAATCATTTGTAAGCTTATCTATTTGATTATTCATTACATATATCTTCTATAACTCTATTACTCTATACACTATCTTTTTCAATAATAAATGGTATTTTAGATTGATATGATTCATTTGTGAGTGAAATATTGTATTCCTATTAAAATGGAATACACTATAATTATCATAGAACAACACTCCACTCTCATGAATCCGATGATGATCCTTCAAAAATCCATTCAACCAAAATAATTCCATACCCTATTCATTTACTGAAACATATCTAGCATCAAATGTTTTTAAACTAAACACCTTATACAACAATGATATCTAGCAGGAAACCATTCCTCAAAAAGTTAAAAGAAAACATAAATCTCTCTTTTGAGTATTTGAATAACAAGAAAAGTAAGCATCAACAAAACCCCACAATGGATCATATATCCAAATGAAATGGACTTTACTTAATCCTTTTACATTCTAGATGATCCACTTCAAATCATCCCAATCTTATTTCCTTATATTCAACATGCAATAGATCACAAACCTCATTATAAATCCAATGATTGGGTGGGTGTACACCATATCATACATCATGCTACTTAACCCTCATGAAAATAGATTTATCTCGATACATTTTACCTCATATTTCATTTTAAGTGATTAGACCATACTCTATTTTAAGTGCTTGTTTAATAGAGTTGAGAAATTATTATATCCAAATATTATAAATGTATTTAAAAAAATTCAAATGTTTTCCTTTAGAGACAGAAAAATTTCACAAATTTTTTGCCTCTCTCAATATCCATCGCCATGATTTTATAGGTGTAAATACTGACTTTCAACATGAATATTCTAGAAAAATAAAACATAAATTCAAATATCTTCTTACTTTCAAGACCCACCATAAGTACTTTAAACACATACAAGAGAATTGTGTGGGAAATTTTATAATTATACAATTTATTTAAAAAATAGTGATCCATTTTTCTTTGTGTGAAACCTTCCTCAGGAATGAAAGCATTGAATTTCTAATTCTACTACCTACTCACCTAATTAAAAACATAGAGATTCCACTTTAGAATAATCACTAATTCATCATTTATATTTTTCTAAAAACCTTCAAACTGATTCATATAATTACATTTTTCTATGTCACCATAAATAAAGGTCATCTTAACATACACTTACTCCAAGTGAATATTATCTATTATAAAAATTCTCAAATCTATCCAAATTATAGTGTGATTAACTACGTTTGAGAATATATACAATAAATAAATAAATTTTTTCTATTAAAATACATTCATCACCAGTCATAACTTTTATTTTTCATTACAATAAAACTCCTACTTAATAACGGGAAACCCAATTATTCTATTGTTCTATATTCCCCTTTAGTAATTTATTCAAATACTATGTTCCTTTAAAATATAACAGATACATATATTATTTATTTAATGACTCCCACTTTCCTAATTCACTAATAGGGGCCACCTCTTCCCGTATTTCTATTAATCTATACTACATTTTAATTAAGAAGTTCATGTCGACCCCAAACCTCTGAGTTAGTTTTCGAATTATAATAGATCTATGCAACTCGACTTAAAGATCAACACCTTATAGTACGACAACATATGGAACTAATCTATTTAAGATACAAGTTATTGAGGTTTAAATTTTGATTCATAAGTCTTATAGAATTAATGCTCATCTTCCACATTCATATCAAATAGTCTTTCAGTTCTACCATGTGAACTCCATGGAACTTGTGTTTATTTAGTAACCTTTGTTAGATTGACTTAGACATAGTTAGTTGAAACTTTATTTCTAACATTCACTATATCAAAATTTTAGTCCTTAAATAATAATTTTTAGTTAAATTGAACATTTCATATTCTAATTATATCAAAAGTTCATCATCCCATAGCGATAATCAAAAATATTTCATTCCCATGTCCCGTAAAGAAACATGTCTTAGAATTTTCCATGAGTTTATCCATATCCTTATCATACATATTTTTGTTGGTGATGCAAGAAATTTATTTTGAGGTGAAAAAATGAGGTTTACTAAACTCTAAATCCTCAATAATTTCTTATTCTACTTTTGAGGGTTGACTTATTTTATCAAATTATGTTCAGATGTTCACTTCTTCCACCTAAAATACCTAAAGCATTCCAATGTGTAGCCCCATTATTTTTTCCAATTAACATATTATTTCATCTCTCTATAAAACTATTTTATTGAGGGGTACCTAGAATAATATTATTTATAAGAATGACCTTATTTTGACAGAAGTTTTTGAAGTCCATTTTGTTCTACTCACCTCCATTTTCAGATATTATGAACTTTAATTATGGTTTAGTTTCCCTTTAGACCAATGTATTCTACTAATTAAACACTATAAATACCTAAAACGTATGTTTAATAAAGTTAAAAAATACTTTTTTTATTTAATAATAAATGAAATTAATGATGTAAATGGATCCTCAATAATGAAATATTTGGAAAGGTCCACAAAAGTATCTACAAACATGATCTAATATTCTAGATTTGGGCTTCCTACCCTTCAAGTTGAAGGCCAACATATTCTACCTCCAATGAAAAAAATTATAATAAATTAAAAACTATATATTATGAATATTCAAGATTCACTTTTTCATTATAACCTTCATGTTCTTCTCATTGAGATTTGTGATTCGACAATGGAATAACTACGGATTTTCAAAAGTTGAAACACTATCAATTTTTTCAAAATTTGAACTTATAGGATGATATTGGGTCCAATCCTTTACTCATAATTCCACCTCAATAGATCATCAAGTGATTTTACAAACAATTACATATAAAATATTTTACCAAATCCTTCCTCATTAAGAAGTCCTACATAAATTAGAATCTTTTATTTCCCCAGTATGTGTCTCAATTTTTTTACTTCAATAAGGGATCATTTTTCATACGAATTTTAACAAAAATTTTCTTAATTGTTTATAAAGTATCATCATCCAAAATATTAAATTTTTTAAAGAATCATTATATTTAATTTACTACTCATCTTCCCTCGATAATTTAGTGGAATGATACACCAAAATAAATCACCTATGATTTTACTAGAATGATTACAATTAGAAACAGTTTTATATACCTCTATTTTGAATTCCTTGAACATGAAATTTTAGAAGATTACATCCCATAAGTTTTCATATAACTCCTAGAGTCCATATTGAAATTTCATGTATTCCTATACTCCAAAATTTTGGGATGGTATTGTACAATTTTCCTTTATTATATTCATGTGACTTGTCTTTCGATGTCTTATGACTTCTCTACTGAGGTGACAATCCTCTTCCTTCGACATTTAGAAAATTTGAAAAATTCAAACCATCTAAGTTTTTTATTTACTATTTCATTCCTTAAATCATAAAATAGTATGTTAGATACCCCCAAGGGTTTCTTATGATAGTTACCATTATATCCCAACTTTTTCATAATGATGATAGAAACAGTAGTGACCACGCATCATCTGAACACTTCACACTAACTAATTAAAATTTCCCTTGATTAATATTGAAATTACTCACATGATCAACAGTAGGTTTATCTATTTATAATAGTATACCAAGAAAAATCTATATCATGAACACCTTGTTCAAATTATTTTTATTCTAAGACATGTCCTTGAGGGATTTCATTATATCATTTATGGAACATTTCTCAAGGATTTTAAAATCTACATTTCATGATAGTGACATCCTAACTAACTTTTTCACTTTCCTATATAGCTATTCCTATTCCACTTTATATATTCTCTCCTATATGAATCCTTCCAATGATCCATTTAAATCCTAATTAATGTTATAGTCCTCTTTCAACATTCTCTAGAAACCAAAATGCATATTGTAAAGAAATTTTATTTTCCAGGTGTGTTGTGATATAATATCATCCTTTAATAGTATATTTATCTACTATTAATTGATTTGGCTACGTTATGAAACATCATAGTATATTTTGCAGTGACTTATATCCCTTTTAAAGGTGTAGTGTTTCAAAATTATTTATCCAAATCATATTATCTCTCCAAATAACCATGCACCATATGGTAGTCGAAATTATTGTGGTGTAAAGTTAAGTTGTGTAGTTTAAACAACGGAGTGGCCCCCCAAAAAGACATGTAACACACTTCAATTCCTATAACATGGTTGGAACATGTCTGGAAAAACAATACATCCAAACCAGGATAGATCTTGATGAGATTTTTAATCCCCCGCATGGTTTGAATATGGTTTTTAAATTCATGTGGCTAGACTAAATGCATGGAAATCATTGCATGGTTGCTGCCTAGTTTGAAAAACCATGAAAAATCTAGGTTTGTAGACAATTAATTATTTAAAATACTATTTAATGACTATTTATGTAACTTTTCGCATTATTATTTCAATAGGAATCTCTCTTGACTTGTGAGGCTCCTTTAGATTTCTTTGATAATTCCCACTCATCCTAACCCAGTTTCCAGTGAATTAAAGAGACTCGAAGATCTGGAATTGAGGCATATGATGCAAGAACCTATATTATTCTGGTTTCTTATTTAACTACCTTTTTTATATTGAGACTATTCATAAATATGGAATTTTTTTTCTGGATTTATGGATTCCCATTTTTACTTATGACTAATTTTGGTATTGTTTCTATAACGGTGGGGGATTAAACATCTCAAAAACATCCCCTTTGATCAGTGATTGATCTCCCATGAACTGTTAATGTTTTTAGGTTTTTTTACATAGATCCATTATATAAATAACATATTATTATTTAATCTAACCATGGATCGCTTTCTAATTTAAATGTTGATGATAGATTGAAATTCATTATCTATAACCTTGATTTTATATAACAGATGAAGAATTCATAATCTGTTATTCAGTCAAAAATGAAAATAGTTAATTAGTTTCTTTTCATTTTATATACAATCAAACAAGTTCCATTTGTGGAATTTGGGTGGTATGAGATTCTAGAACCACAATTTTTATCTTGGAATATTCTCAAGTATCTTCCCTAAACCTATTCATTGATAAACCAAAACCTGAGATAAGAATCCTTGATGTGTGACCTAGTTATTTGGGGGTGACCAATGTGATTCATGATTTTATCCTATAATGACTATTATATTACATTAGGAATAACATTTAGGTTTTTTGTTTCTTACCATTTAGAGAACTAGTGTACATATGATGCTTGATGTGATTCTTTTGCTGGTATACCTTTTTTTACCATTCTAGATATTGATTTATGGTGGGTGTGTGTATCCCGTGAAACTATGTTATTGTATTTCATTCTATGAGTATTTTTATTATATAGTATTTAAATTATTTATATTTATATATTATTTTTCTGTTTTTAGCCACTAATTTTCCTTTAATGACATGCCTTGTGCTAAATTTATATAAATTTCCCTATTGTATGTATTACCATTCCTTTGAAGAATTTTTTTTGTATATGGAATAGGTGGAACATCATGATATGATTATTCATTTGTATGGGACAAAATATGGAAGGAAATGATGGTGAAATTTGACCAGTGGACGCTAAGTGACATTTATCCTTGATGCCCTATGGATGTCGAGTTTCATGTTATGTCAATTCCTAGTAGATTCCAAAGGACATGTTGTCTCAATGCATTTTGGATATCAAGTGATATAATGACTCAATGCATTTTTTATTCCAAATGATATATTCATCAACCATGTATCCAATTCCTGATGGATCACAATATCCTTTATGACTATCCTTTCAGGATTGAATTGAAGTAGGTATGTTCAGAGATCATGGTGTGTGGGTTGGCACATGAATGTTCAATGTATACTTTTTTATTGCTGGTTTAACATTTAATACTATAAAGAATGAAATCTATTATAATTATGTACAAATTCAAGGAATATATTGGTAGTGTCCTACTCAATTTAGTTACTCGCTTTCTATATAGGCATCTCAATGCAATGACTAACTTTATGTATGTGGATCCTAATAATTGAAAGGGTTATATAGAATTATCTTATTACAAAGCATAGAGATGGTGGTGGTATCGATATAGAATCTATATTATATCCAAAAAAATTATTATTTGTTTAAATGAACCTTTATACTCATGTTTGTATTCCCACATTGGGAATATAGTTTACTTATTTTTATGAAATAAGTTCCATCTATTATTACATTATATTTATTTTCCACCTACATTGATTAATTTATAATATTTTATACTTTATTTATATTTTGGTGCATGACTATGATGCCAAGGGTATAGTCTTACAATTAAGGGTGTTTCTACTCTCACATATAGTTGGAAGTCCCTTTTTATGGGGAGGTATGCATGAGGTCTTTTTAATCTGAATCTCAGACCCACTTATTTGGGTCAATAAATTAGAAAATGGTATTACAGTGTTTCCTTTATTTTAATTTTGATTTTACAAGGACATGATAGAAAGTATATAATCCATTTTGAGCTTTTTAGGGGATTTTCCATGTACCTAGGTTGCTAATGTTTCAAAAACCTCCATATTCCCGTTGATGGGATTGATGTTTCAACTTTATGGGATTGGTGTGAAATCACATATTATGACTAGACATGTATGTATCAGATTCCATATATATATAAGTATTTTGGTGAAGAGTGTTAGCTCTATAATTCAATTCCTTGATTTTTTATGTATTCATTATAGACTTATATTTTCCCTTGATTGATATATTAGTTTCTCCTTATTGTTTTGATATATACATTTTCATTAATTAGTTCATATTGAGCATGTTGTTATGTTCTCTCTGTATATGTTTTTTGGACTAATGATCAAGTATGGATATCATTGGATATTACTAGAAGGAATATACAAGGGGTTATGGGTGTACTTTTAGGAGAACATTTTTATAATCCATTATACTGATTATGAATTTTGGTAATTCCATTTGGGGTTAAAATGTTCATTTTTTAATTCAAAAGTTGTCTCTGAGAAGAAACCATATAGGACTTCCAACTGACATGTTCCAACATTCTCTCACGAGCATGGATTCCCCTATTCTACCACCATCTCTTTATGATGGTGTAATACATCATGCTCCTACACATGCTCCAGTGGCGTAGGTAGTAGGCCCACCTCAACTGGGAGTCCTTCCCCTTATACCTGACTATTGAGGAGGGGAAATATGGTCCATTGCTGACTACACCAAATATATCTATCTTTATAAACTACTAGTCATTCTTGGAAATGGGGGATAATATAATTCATAGGAATAGATGCTATCAATGAGGGTTTCATTGACCAAACTGAGATAAATGCGGTAAAAAGGTTAATCTAATAATTTCCATGCTATATGGACCCACTAGAAAATGGTGGGAAGTATGGGATAAGAAAGAAAATATGTGGGTCTAACATGGGAGTCCTTATAACACAAATTTTGAATTAATTTTTCTAAAACAGTGAGGTTAGATAGATCATTGGAGTTTAGTAACCAATAGTAGGGATTCATGAAAATATTTGCATAATCAACTCATTTCACTAAACTACTTCTTTTTTCATATACTGATTGTAAATAATTCAAATAAGGACAAAAAGATCAATTTTAATGTTCATCTAGGCATTAAATGATAGGTTATTAGTTTCAAACTAATGATATACCTAGAGGTTCTACACAAGGCCTAGAATATTGAGAAGGGCCTTGAGGAGGATTAATCAATTAGTCTTCTTCCACCCTTCTAATGTTGGGTTGTTGGACCTCGTAAAGTTTTAATGTGTGTAACTTCTAGTAACAGGAAGATGAATACCAAGGATTCATAGCTGAGTAGTGGGAAAAAGATGGAGTGGATTAATCGTTCTTTATCACCCTGAAAAGGAGTACCAGAATTATTTAGCATAAGTTATTCACAACACCACTAAAAAATTTATCAGTGTGGAATAATAGGGCATATGAAGTATTTTTCTCAAGTTATTATAGGTTGAGGTTCTGTAACGGTGTCTAAAAGGCATGATCTATTACACAGGGATTAGACTAGGACCCTCATTAGTAGGATCATATGAAGATTACTCCGATGAGACACGTACCTCAGGGACTGGGTAGTAGATCTAAGTGAAGATCAATATATGTAGTGGATCAGACTATAGTGTATAATGGTAAGGAACTATTTACAATTTGTGTTATTATTTGATTCAATTATATGTTTTTTAGTACCTTTATATACTAATTCTTCATATTCTATATATCAACACAAGTTATTGTTGGACATGACATACCTATCAGGTTATATTTTTTGTTTCTTTAAGTTGGCACATTTTAGTACAATAAATTAGTCCATATTTAGTGATTCTCCTAGTGTATTATGGGAATTTCAAGTTATATAAATATATTATACATCATGATTATATAGATGACGAGATTTATGTGATTCTTATAATGGAATGGCCGATTAACATTCAATACCACATTGACTTCTATCGTAGATGAGTATTATTTACATCACCAAATTGAGACAAGTTCATGATTTTTGGTGAGTAGGATTTGGGAGTAGGTTGAGGGGGTCTAAATATGAGATTGTAGTAGATGATTGAAAAAATATATTGAATGTTTAGATCAGTCACCACCACTAGTTACACCCCCTGGTATTTTATTTCAGTGGTGGATCTCTTTCACAACATCTTTCTTTACTAAATCCTTGGTCTTCCCCAAAAAAAGTAGTTGAGTTATATATAGAACTCATTCTAGGTGAAAACCCAATTTTGATTCCCCTTTATTGTTTGGAACTTCTTGATTTGAAGGATCTCAAAGTACTACATGGGAACTTTGAACACAGTGGTTTTATCGGGACGAGTATAACAACATTAGGTGAACCTATTTTGTTGTCCATGAAGGTGGATGGTAATATTTCACTCTCTATATATTATTGGATACTAAATTTGGTTACCATTAATATTTGGTACCCATTTCCTTAGATTGAATATCTTTCTTATCAGATTCAGGGAGTCAGGGGGTTCCCCAAAATTGATCTCTGATCAGACTATCAACAATTGTAGGTTAAAGAGGAGGGTGACCTAAAGATTGTGTTTTGGTTCTGGTATGGGTTATATGATTACATTACAATGTCGTTTGGACTGAAAAATGCTTCAATAGTGTTCATGGATAATATGAAAAAGATCATATAGTTATTCCATGTCTCGTTAACCATTGTGTTTATTAACGATATCCTTGTTGACTTATTGAATCCGGGGAAACAACCAAGACAACTCAATATTATTATAAGCACACATTGAGAACATTGAATCTATACTAAACTATAAAATCCTAAATTTTGGATGTATAATGTTCAATTCAGGTGGAATGTGGGGGTTGAGACTGGTATATCAGTGTACTCGGTGAAAGGGGTGGTGATAAAGTCCTGGATACATCCTCAATACATGTTTGAGATCAGGATCTTTATGGGTTTAGGAAGTAACTATTGATGTTTTATTTAAGAAGTTTCACATTTATCAACCCCCATGATTTCAATAAACAATAAATTGGTGAAGTTTTAGTGTCTGGACTAGAGTGAAGAGGCTTTCTTGATCTGAAGATAAGGTTGAATACAAATCTAGTATTAATTTTTCCTGAGTTTTTGATTGGTTTAGTTATCTATTATGATGAATTTAGAGTTGGTATTTTGGGTAGTGTTGATTTAGAGGAATGTAGTAGTTGTTTATGGGTCACTTCTATATTCACCACATGAGTTTAACTACCCCTCCCATGACCTAGATATAAAATCCATGGTCTTTGATTTTCAGGGTAGGTGATACTATTTCATTGGTGAGAGGTTTATTTTATACATGGGAAACAAGAGCCTTTCTTATATCTTTACACAATGATATTTGAAATTAAGGTAGTTTCACTAGTTAAAGCACCTAATGAAGTTTTAAAGTGAGATAGCCTATGGTTTGTTAATGGAAACTGCATTATGGATATTCGTAATTGTAAGATGCAGACATCTCAATATCATGTTGTACAACCTTTTGGGGGAAAAGGAATTATATGAGCTTATTGTAAGATAGAAAATGGATTCTAATTTGGATTAAATATCAATGAAATATACCCAATTAGTGATTAAATCTTCTATAGTGGACTGGTTGATCCTTAGTCCCAAATATATTATAGTGTTTGTTATAATTTATGAATAGGAAGAAAGTGGTCCCCATATACATTAGTGGTCATTAGAGGATCCTGATGTGATCCTTGTACATAGAAGAGTTTTAGTTCTTTCTTCCAACAAGTAAGAGTTGATGAGATATATCTATACATCAAAGTGGTTAGAACTTCCTATAGTGTAAAAGATGAAACAAGAATTTAGGTAGCAGATTTTGTGTCTAGGAATAATGAGGGCCATTACCAGATTCAATTCTCAATGCCTTACCTAAAAATGCATAACTTTCTAGCACTATATTCTAGGTGCTTTCCTCTAACAACTTTATATTCCCCTGTGGAAGTGGGACGATGACATTATATAATTTTTTATGGGGTTTCCTAGGACATTGATGAGCAATAACACTTTTTACGTGATTGTTGATTGATTAATTTAAGATTATCATTACATACTGATCTATAATACTAACCCAGTATATGAGATGGGAAATTTGTACATACATAAGATTGTACACTTATATAGAGTACCCTTTATCATTTTTTTTGAAATAGAATAAAATTTTACTTCATGGTTTTAGAAGTGAATCCAAAAGGCCTTTAGGGATTATTTGAGATTGAGTACAACATAGAATCCCAATATATATGAAAATTTTAAGTAGATGATTTATATGTTAGAGGATATTATTTGGACATTTGTTTTGTATTTTGGAGGATCTTGGGATGACAGCCTAGACTTGGTTGAGTTTCTATACAATAACGATTTTTAGGATTCTGTTTAGATGGATGTTTTTTAGGATCTATATGGTAAACAAGACTATTCATAACTTATCTTGAACGAAACTTTTGGAGAGTGTTTTTTGGGCCATGTATGATAAAATATCTATATTGGAGAGTGAAACTAATTCAAAATAGTCTAATCAATTAATAGATTAAGAAAAATCTATATGCCAACCACTATAGATGACCTTTAATATTTTCAATAACCCTCCATGTTTTTATAAGAGTTGCTCAAAATCTAGTACGTTGAAATTTGATAAAGAATTAGAATCCATTTCCATGATATATTTGACCCATTTATATCACTAAGAAGATTGGAACAATAGACTATTATTTGGATATTTATTCTTGTTGTAGAGGTCTTCATGATGTGTTTCATGTGTTTCATCTCTAAAGGTACATGACCAACACGACATTTATTTTCACCTATAATGTTGTTGAGATAGATCCCAAGGAATAATATGTGACATGAATTGTGGGAATTTTCAAAAAAAATAATGAATTTCCTACAAGGTAATATTGTACCACCTCTTCGGATTCTATGGAAAAATAAACAGATCTCTGATTAGACTTGGTGGCATGATATAGATGTTCGGGCTTAGTGGAAACAATATTCAAATAGGATTACTTGAGAATATTCTCATGGATGATAAGTATTTATAGGGGGTATTGTAATAGAATTTTCTTTTCCATGTGTTTTATAGTTTAATTTCATCCTTCAGTAACATTTTTTGTGCTATTAATTGATTGAGATGAGTTAGGGGATTTTTTTTAGTTGGTTTCACGGTACTTAAGAGACATTTTGGAAGTTTTATGGTTTGATCATAGTTTTTCCAAACCATATGGTCCTGTTGGAATTTGTTACCATGTGGAGGTAGGTGATAGAGTGGAATACATTTAAGTCACATAGTTTGACAATTTGTTCACCCCCCCTCCCCCAACAAACCATCAGAACCTTCCAATTCCAGCAAAATGGATAGGGTACTGATTTAAAAACTATGGGCCCAAACCATGTGGGTGCTTAGGGAGGAGAATATTTCCTCACATGGTTGGTGAAATGTTTTTTATACATTGTATCCAAACCATACAAATAGACTGTGCATCTTGTCCAAAATCCAAGAAAGGGTCTCACAGTTGACGATTTCTTTGACAACCTATACAACCAAACTATATTCATGTGAAATTAATGATATGATATCTTATTTAATGAATATTTATGAATCATTTTATCTATTTAAAATTTCTATATGAATCCCTATCAATTTTTGAAACTCCTTTGGCATTCTCAGATGATTCCCTCTTCTCCAATGTAATATTCAATGGAATCCAAGTGAGATGAAGATATGAAAATATGGTATGTGATACATAGACCTTCTTTATTTAGTTTTCTTCAATATCTAACTATTTTATATTGAGATTATTCATAGATCCAAAATTTTGATTCCCAATCAATGGAATTATATTACAATTAAGGAAAAAATTATCGATCATTTATAGAAAAGTGGTAGATTTAACATGTCAACAATGTCTCATTTAACTGGAGATTAATATCTCATGAATGGTGGATGCTTCGAGTTATTTTCTAATAGATGAATAATATTGAGAATATCATGTTCATAAACATCATATTGGATCTATATTATGTTGATGGATGGATGATGGATCTATGTTTAATGATTATACCCTAGGTTTGCGTCTAGAATTTGTGTGGAATTAATAAGATGTTCATCAATTGATATTGAATATAGTGAATTGGAATCCCATTCATCGATATCCCACAAAACTAGTTCCATTGATAAACTCTATGAGGTATGTGATTTTGGAACAATACTTTATGGAATGGAATATTTTGGGGTCTCTTCTCTAAACCACTTCTATGATGAACTAAAACCCAAGATAGGCATCATTGATGGGAGATATTATTCTCTTTGGGTATGTAATGTGATTAATTCTTTGATCCATTTATGAATATTATAGTAATTTATATAAAAAATAGGTAGGGAGTTCCTTACTTTTTGGGGTCCTAATAAACACTAATGCATGATATGATTTTTATGTTAGTATAGCTTGTATTACCTCCCATGATAGTGAAGTTTTGTTATAGTGTGTGTACCCTGGGAGGCACATAAATTATGTATGATTCTATGAGTATTTTCAGTGTATCTGGTAACCATTTTTTATGTTGATTATATATTTTTATGTTGGTTGCTGAAAATTTTTTCACAATGAGATGAATTTTGTTTCCTTTATATTCTCTCCCCAATTTTATATATCACAATTAATTATGAGGAATTTATTTGGTTCCCAAAATATGTGAACCATAATGAAATCATTATCACTTAGAGGGGATTGCACATGACCTGAAATGATGGTGATGTTGGGCTGGTGGATACTGAGTGACTTATCATCTCTATGCCTTTTGGATATTGAGTTATGTGATTTCTCAATACCTTATGGGTTCCAAGTAGCATGTTCTCTCAATTCCTTATATATGATGAGTGACCTGTTGAAATGATTCATTTAGGATGCCTAGTGACATATTCAACATTATTATGGATAGATATTAATGGATCCCTTTCATCATATAGATAAATAAGGTACAACAGAGTCTCTTAGTGGCTTGGTTATATTTACAATTAGTGTATGATTGTTTATGACTTCTTGAAAATTTATTATTATCATGGAATACACATGTTATATATGTGAACACATGTTAAAAATTAATTGGTGGTATTCTACTAGGATTTATTACTCACACCATACATGTCTGTCTTCTACATTTGTACAATTCATGTATATATTTATTGGTAAGGTAAATGGGTCAATAGAAGATATCTGATTTCAGAGAAAGAATATGAGAGTGGTACCAAGGTAAACTCTATTGGATTCCATAGTGTTTTCTTATTTATTTTCTTACACCTTTATACTCTTGTTTCTATTTCCACACTGAAATCCAATTTTATTTATTTGAATGACATGTGTTCCATTTCTTATTACATTATGATGACTTATCATCCCCTAGTGTTAATATGAGTTGTTTTATATTTTATTTATATTTTGGTGAATGGATATGACCAAGAGGTTATAGTCTCTCCATTTATGGAATAAAGAAACTCACTACTAGTGTGTGATCTTTTTTCATGGACATGCATGCATGATTTCTTTTTTAACTCAGGCTCAAACTCAGTGGTTTGGTTGGGCTCTTTACAAATATCACTAACCCTTCTTATCTAATCCTTACCCTCAATAGATTTTATACCATCCAAAAATATTAAACTCAGACTAAAAACTAAAATAATTTTTTAAGGAAATAGAATATTACTTGATCGTATCCTGAGTGTGTTTTTTATGTCGAGAACTATACACTACAATACCACTTATTGTGAATCCACCAAAGTCTCAATCTACTTTAGGTTTTCTAACAAGAGAGACCCTCAATAGAAAACAAATTATTTGGAAGTTCCATGATCAAATTGACTCCCTTGAACTTGATGTACTGGAATATAGGAATTTGTTCACACTTTACTTACCACACCAAATAAAAAAAATTATACAAACTCATAAAAAAACTCCTAAACCTGTAGAAAATAAATAAAAATAAACAAATGAAAACTAAATCATTTGGTTTATGTGGTTAATAAATTAACCCTACACCCATAAGATAACACTTCTACCACTCTCAGTATAATAATTTTTGTAGTTATGCAATCATAATTATTAGACATAATTGATATCAGATTACTTTATTTTGTTTCACATTATAGTACATGTGTTAACTTTGTACCCCCCCCCCCATTGTAGTAGGTCCCAGACAATCACCATGTTTCATGGACTTCTATTATTTTTAGAAGTTCCTCATATGAACATGTGATTTCCAATCATCTATATAATTTATTTCAATTACCTAAGACTTTAAATGTACAATGAAAGTTAACCTTACATTTCATTGAATGACTCTTTCAATCTAAACCTTTTCAAAAAAATTGATGATAAATTTCATTCACACAACCTCTGTTGAACTAAATAATGAAAACATACATTGAAAGATATCGTATTCCAAATAGCTTACCTACACTATAGATTTTCTTCTACTACTTCTTTCCTCACCCGAAGTTGTATATTGTAGAGTTCCTCCTTCATGTTGACCAGAATCAAAAGCTGAATGAACCATAAAATTAAAAACAAATTCATCTTAAATTAATCAAATAAAACCATTTGGAATAAATATAAAATTAAAAATACCAATCATTGAGGTTTATGTCATATTACTATAAATAGAATATAAAATCATACCTTGTTAGCATTAAAAGATGCTCGATGACACCCATTGAGTATCAATATTGTGTTACCCCTCACCAACACTTGTATATTAAAAATAAAATGTCTATATAACTTAAAACAACCATATTGAGATTTATATTGATCCCATAGATGAATATTTTTCTTTGTTAGAGCACAAATTGATAATAAAAAAATTATTTAGGTATATTTGACTAGATGGAGGTCCCTCAAGAATTAATCATATAACAAAATTTATTATAGTTCTTATTTAATTTTTATTAAGAATACCCTATATCCTCAGTAACATAAATAAATACATCTAAAAAATGAATAATTAATATATGAAGATAAATTTGGAGATGAGGATTAAGATGAAGAAATCAGAAGGAAAAAAGAAGGACCAACCTCATTTTTCCTAAATATGTTTCTCATGAAGAATGATGGGAGGAGGAATACACAATTTCTCTCTCTCCTTATATTGATCAAAATTGGGATTTCTCCCTCAATTAACACCCTTAGATAAATTAATAAGGACAATAAAATATATTAATTATTATTATATAAGTATATTTTTAGGGTTGAAATAAAAAATAAACAAACACAAGTGGGTAGGGAGTATAGGTTTTACCCCTACCAAGGCATAACCCATCCAAAAATAAATTATAACATTTTATAGTATGAAGGAATAAACTTTTATGGCCCATTGTACCCCTAAAACTTGGCTTGAAATCCTAATTTCAAAATTTCAAAATTTCCACTCTCTATTACAACTACTACCACGTGATGAACATATCATTTCTAAACCACCACCTTCCTGCACCACCACTCCTCCCTCAGGTTCCCTATTGAGACTCAGCCTTAACATACGTGGATATTACATCATTTTAGAGGATTATTAATCACCTTAAAAAATTATTAAGGAAAAAATTAGTTTAGTGTCTTTGAAAACAGGGAAACATAAATATCAAACTTGGTGAGAGATCTTCAACATAGACCTTAAAGATCATCTCCTTTAGTAAACTTACATAATACCTTTTATTATAACCTGTGGAAAGGAAACATAATAAAGTGTGAGATACGATTCATAGTAAGGGTAAACATGGTAGATATGTAATATTAACATGAGAATAAGGTTATGAGAACATGAGCTTAACATTTAAAAATCATAACCTGCATATCAATGATTATAATCAATAGTCATAGAATAAAGATTTTATGTTTATAAGACATGAATCCTAAGGGTGATAAATCATTACAAATCAATCATGAACCATAAGCTCATGTTATATAATTTTGGAACCACTATAACTATAAGAAACAATCTCATGTGTCATGGATAACAAAAAAGGCCATCAACATATTGGATAAGGACATACCTATTCCCCCTTTTTGGATCTGGATACACTTGGTTCATATAGTGGATCTAGATACACCTATTTCTATAGTAAATAAGGACACACCTATTTCCCATTTTGGGATATGAAAAATCAATTTCACATTTTGGATCATGAAACACCTTTTCCATTGTGGAACAGGAAAACCGACTTTCCCTTTGTCGGTCAAGCCTGTCAAATTTTTTACCATCATTATATAAAGAGATATAAATCATTACCCAATTAATTTGAGGTAGATATGGGTCCCACCTATCACATAATGATATTTTACTTATGTTTTTTATAATATAATAAACCATTAATCATATAATAACCCATAAAAAAGATATGGGTTTCATAAACACCATATCATAACCCATGAAATGAAATGGGTATAAAAAAAATTTAATCATATCAAAACCTATGGAAAATATATAGGTTTCATATTCATTTCATCATAGAATAAGTCATGTAAGGAATCGTGTTTCAAAATTACGTTATCATGGTATACCTCATGGAAGAAAATTGAATTTCATAAAAAAACATATTATCTTAAAAATAAACCATTCAAATAAACAATATGAATGGTTGAAATGGATAATAACCCTATAAATTCAAAAACTATATAAAATGAAATCATAATATATAGATAATTAATGTGAAATATCACTTGGAACATAAAATTTCACTGAATATTGCTTTTTAAAACGTATAACATCTTTTAAATACTTTTCCTTGATACCACATTGAAATAATTTATATGAATCATGAAAATTAAAATAAAAAATTTCTTGAGAATAATATCCTTTCTACTTAAAAACCCATTTTAAAACATAAACATATTGAAAGAGTTTTACATCGAAAATAACCATGAAAATATATAAATGAAGTTGTGAAAACCATATAAAACATTTTTGAAAACCTTATAATTTAAAAACCAATTTAGAATAATGAATTTATATAATATTATTAAAAATATTTCCATTTACAAATAACATTTTAAAAATTCGAAAAAGCTTCAAGAAAATTATGGAGGGTAAGTCCATACAGTCCAAACATTCCTTTTTCACTGTAAAAAGTTTAGAAAATTTCTTAAATTTGAAAAATAAAATGAGATTCCTTTTAAAAAAAATTATTAAAAAGTTAAGAAATTTTTATTAATATACGTTACACATCATAGAAAAACCTTTTTTAAATCATTTTTTGAATCATTTTGGTAAAACATGTTTTTTTTTTTGAATGAAGAAAATTTTTTATTGAAGAGATAAATAGAGTGCAATTTTCTTTAATACAATTTCATAATTGTCTTAAAGACCAAAGAGTGGATAAATGGTAAAAATGCATGGATATTTCATGGATAAACAGAGAATAATAAAATTAATTAGATTTCATGATATATTTATTATAATAATTTATCAATGGAAGAATTATCCTAAACAATCTTGATAAACAATGAGATTTTATAAACAAATTGTTACAACTTCAGTAATGTTGATTAATAATAATTTGGGAAAAAATACATTACATGATGCTTAAAATATCATGAATATAATTATATTTATGATATAAAATTTCTATTGTAATTATATACACCACAAAGAAAAATATAGGTTTATAATATGGCATGTGTCTCAATGAAGGAAAATTGAGACAAATCGTTTCAGGATTTTTGAAAAGATTTAACCATTAACCCCATGAAATAAAATCATAAAATAGATATGTAAATACCCATCAATTTAATTATAATAATGATATAATACATTCATGGGTATTATATACACCACATGAATGAAATGAGAGGTGAATAATGTATAATTCTCATAGAAATAATAGTGAGATGAGAAAACCCTCACCTTAATTCTTGAATTTCTATGTACTCATTCAAAACTCATTTATATTGAATATAAGATTACTATAACTCCACAAAATAATAAAATTATTATATAAAGTTCCACATATTATTTTATTAAGACCTTATATTAAATATTTATTAATAATTACATGACTAGGTTACGTTTCAGGTAATAACCACTTTGTTTTCCATATATGATTTTACTTGTAATTCAAGGTCCTCTTCCTTATATCATGATTTAATTTTTTAAATAATATAATTAATGGTATAAATATATAATATGTTCAATATATTTTTTTTTATAATAATATATAAAATATATAAAGTTGATGTGGAATACACCGTTCTAAGAGACGGTAGCCAGTACGTACGCATGAATGATGATTCTGTTTTCTAATCATATTGAAATAAATTTAATGGAATATATATGTATATATATACTATATTTAAAAAATAATTATTATTTTATATTTATCTTATAAATTTACTAAAACCATCCTTAATATATTATATGTAATATGTGATTCGTTCCCATCACATTGGAGAGGCAGTATTCCATATGTCGAAAAACAAAGTTATCATAATTACAAAAAATGAAAAGCATGAAATAAGTTTTTATATAAATAATTATAGAATAAAAAATCATAAATATAATAAATATCATCTAGAAACATAATTTCTATCATTATTTTGAAACATCAAAGGTTTAAATAGAAGAATGAGTGAAATTGGTTCACAAGGCAGTAGTCCACTACACACACGAATGATGATTTTATATCCCATTTGACGGTAGTGTGTGTGACTGTTGGTTAATACCTGAACATAAAAAATAGAATTATATTGATTATAGTTATATTATTATATAATATTTTAAAACTAATATTTTAGGATTGGAAAATTAAAATAACACAAAGGCTCTTTTGGAAGGATATTACCTCCTCTTTGGGTAACTCCTTTTTGTTTCCCCAAAAGGGATTCATTGATTGGATTTATGGCCAATGAGAGGCATATAGAATTAATGAGACAATTTTTTAGGAGGTTTTTTCGGGGTTTATTCAAGAGAAATGTCTTGAGAGGTGTGATAGGTGGGGGAAGAGATGATTCCTTTTATAGGTGGGGAAAAAGGACACATTGGGTATTCTTAAAAAGATTTGAGTGCTCTCAATGTTTTACATAACCCACAAGAGTTTAAAATACACCAATATAAATACATAGAGTTTTAATTGTCTAAATATTTCAATAAAATAATTTTTAAACATTTTATTGTAATTTTTTTTTTCTTATATTCATAGTTTAGTCTTTAATTAAACTTGTTTTTACCTTAATCGCTATAATTAATTTTAACTACTTTCATTAATATTTTTGTTCAAAAACAAGGTTTAAATTATTAGAAATTAGAAATTATTATTATTTCAAATGTATAGTAAATTTTTTAAAATTTAAATCATATAAGTGGATTTAAATAATTTAAAATTAAACCCTCAGGCATGCCGCGATAATGGGTTTTTTAGTGAAACTGTTTAAAAGTATGAAATGTTTTTATATCCAATTTCAATCTGAAATTAGTTAAAATTAACTATATTGGATTAATTCATGTATAATTTATATAATTATAATTCATAAATAAATTAATATTTAATTTAAAATATAAATAAATTATATAAAAATTCAGTTTTTTAATTAAAATTCACTATTTTTTACTATTCATCGTGAAATAATGTTTTTCAGAAAATTCTCAAAAATCCACCCTAAGATAATTTTGACATTATGAATTCAAAAATAATATTTATTTTATAAAATTCAATTTATAAAAGTTTTAAAATCAATTTTATTATTTTTTTTATAGAAGCATGTGATAGGAGTTCATTTGAGAAAATATTATTTTCAAACATAAAATAACTTTACCTGAAATTATATGTTTTATTATAAATATGTTTTAGTTATATAAAACCACTATAAATAATATTTTATAATTTTTTTTTAATATTGTTATTATTATTATTAATTATTCTAGTATAACTATATGGTTTAAATATTTATTATAATAAAATGTAGTTTCGTAAAAACTCAGTGTTGTCGGTAATGCAAACCAAACTTATTTTGCGTGTATTGAAAGATTAATAAGGAGTATAATATATTGAAATATTAAATTTTTGTAGCATATAATGTAATGAAAACATATTTATTTCATATAATAAAATCTATATTCTCGGTTAATAGAAATGAAAAATATATATAAGAATAAATTAATTCAAAAAATATATTTCACGAAAATCATGGGGTGTTACATTCAACACCCTTATAAAAAGTTCTCCCAATAATTTTTTTTAATTCATAAAATTATTAATACATTAAATTTAGTTTTAGATAAACCCACATCATAATAAATTAATATTAAAACATCCTTTAAAAAATATTTGGAACATAATGGTTACCCAAAGTAACTCAAAACTTGGTTTCCACAAAGCAGAACACAGGTGGGAAGAGAAATTGGATATGGAAGAAATTTTTAAAAACATATATTGTATTATTTAGTTTATTAATCTCAATAAATTGAATAATCATTAAAATTTAAAGGGCCTCAAAAAAATTAATTTTGTTATTATTTATCAGATCATCAGCTCAATAACAATGAAGGTATTAAGAGAAATCATTTTCAAAATTAATTTCCTAGAATTTAGTAATTATTTTACTATATAATGACCTAAAGAAATATACTTAATTTATTTTATTCATTTTAATATTTACAATATCACCCTTTGGTTGTTACTTTCTTCATTTCCAATTTATATCTAACTCCAAGAAATTATGGTGAATTAGTTTTTCATGATGTACTAACAGATCATGAGGTAGAATGATAAGTCATCCCATATGACTTTAGTTATAATCCTATTAAAATGGTTAGCACAAGTTATCTGGAATGAATAAATCCTCATATATAGAGATAATACTTTAATCTCAAAAACATCATCCGAATTTTAACTTAAACCCTTCAGGAATGGTAAACCTTTTCAATCATCCAAAATATAAAAAACCAAACATTAGAAAGTGGGTCACTAAAATAGCTTAATATTGACACCATAAATATCATAAAGTGTCTCTTGATTTTCACATTAAAAACATTTGAATACCCTCATCATATATAATCTTGAAACATTTTAATTACATTAATTACCATAATTCCTTTTTAAAAAAAATCATGATTCCTTGTTCCATATAATACTAGATATATTCCTTAAATATAATAAGTTCTAAACTTCCTATATGATAAAATAGATCACTTTTTCAATAAATCAACAATTAGTTCTAGTTTAATCAATACTATCCAATTTACTTTATTCATATCATTCATCTCTTTATCTAAGTTAAAAATATTTCTCCTCTTAAAGAATACATTAAGGGTTACCTTCCCTTATTCAAAAGATATTATTTACCTTAAATAACTTTTCTAGGTCATGAAAACTACTCAGTATATTTTTTCATATCCTTCGTGCAAAAATATATTCTTCCGGGTTAATATAACATAAATACTGAATTCCCAAACATAGAAACTCCAATCATCCAACCTTAGTCTTAATCCATTACTTCGAATTCATTATATTATCCGATAATACTCATTTCCTAGAATATAAAACATTAATCTTTTCTTAAGGTTCCTCAACCTCAATTTAATCATGATCCTTTCATTTAATGTAAAAAATACTGTTTGAACATCCCAATCCAATTACTTGTTATTTTCATTATCTTTATCTTAAAAATTATAATCAAAACTCGTACAACCTTACCAATTCCCTTTATTATATTTCCAAATAGGACATCAATTTTTATAATTCCCATACCACTCACATATGAAATATTCATTGTTAACCCAGTTCATTCTACTTTATACTATTAAATAAGGTCAAAAAGCATAATGTGAGCGACACTTAACATAGAATAAAACCACATAATAACTAAAAAATTACATATAGGATGCCAATACCATGACACCTAATTTTAAAATATAAGACACCTTTAGATTATCCTAATATCCATATGTATAAATATCCTTATAAATTTACCTAGTTATATCACTGAAGTTTTCTCATCTTAGTTTCCAAAGGATGAATAATCCTTTCCTTTAATACCAACATAGGAAACAAGGCTTAACATAAATAAATATTAAATCATTTTACATTAATATTCATAACATTAAAAAAAATACATCCTTTTGGACCATAATTGTTTACTGTCTTTGCAACATGGAAACAAAATCTTATAACTTTGTGAAAGATCTTCAACATCTCCCTTAAAGGTAATTTAATTTAGTAATCCTTTTTGAAAACTTTCTTTATAACCTGGGGAAAGAAAACATAAGAAAGTGGTGATCTCATATGATTCGTAAGGGTAAACAAGGGAGATATATAATAATTACATGAAATTAGGGTGTTAGAACATGATCCTAACATTATTATATAATATGCTTCATATAAAGATCATAATAATGATTCATGGCATAAATATAGGTAGTTTATAAGACCTGAATCACAAGGGTGATAAATCATCTTAAATCAATCATGAACTGTAAGCTAATTTCATATATGTGTAGAACCATTATAACTATTGAAAACCATTTCATGTTTCAAGGATAGATACTAAGACCATAAATGTAGTGGATCATGACACACCTAATTAAACATTTTGGATTAGGACACACCTGTTTCCTATAGTGGATCAGGACACACATATTTCCCATAGTGGATGAGGTCACTCTTATTTCCCATTTGGTATCAGGACACATAAGTTTAACATTTTCGATCTGTGCACACATATTTCCCATTGTGTAATAGGACACACATTTTTCCCCTTGTTGATCAAGCATGCTTTATTTTTCCCACAATTATTTCATGAGATGAAAATATTTACCAAATACATTGGAGGGAGATATATATCCCTCCCATCACATAATAAAATCAAAAAAATGTGTTCCAAAAGATAATAAAACATTCATCATATCATAACCCATAAAAAAGGGATGGGTTTCATGAACATTATATCATAACTCATGAGATTAAATGAGTATCATAACGATTTAATCAAATAATAACATATATAAAAGATATATATTTCATAATGATTTCATCATAGAATAACCGATGTAAGGAAGTAGGTTTCACAAGAATTGTATAATGGTATAACACATGGATTTGAAACAAGTTTAATAAAAAAAATTCATATTAATCATAAAAAATTATAAGAAAAAATAATAATGGTTTCCTTGGATCATAACCTTAGAGAAACATAAACTATATCAATCGATGTCATCTTAAATGCATAAGTATTTTCAAAAATCACTAGGAACATAGAATTTCAATGAAAATAAAATTTTAAAACATCTAACACTTTCAAAATCCTTTACATTAAAACCAATTTGAAAACATATAGAGGTATCATGAAAAATAATTTAAATTTTTTCCAAATGAAAATATCTCCAGGTTTGAAAAATTCTTTTTAAAATATAAAAATTATGAAAACATTTTCCTATTATAATAACCATGAAAACAAATAAAGGAATGTTTGAAAACTATATAAAAAAATTTTGAAAACCTTTTTCTTTTTAGACAACTATAAAATAAATATTTTATAGAATATAAGGGGAAAAATTTATTTTAAATATAACCTTGTAAACTTTCTAAGTGTGCATCATGTAAATGATGGTGGGTAAATCTGTTCATGTCGAACATTCCTTTTTCACGTTAGCAAGACTAGAAAAAAGCCTTAATTGGGAAATGATAAGGATATTTATTTTAAAACCTTTTTTATTAAAAGGATAAAATATGTGTAAAATTTTATTTTAAACATAATAGTAAACCATTTTTTGAAAAAGTTTTAGAAGCTATAGTATTTTTTCATAAAACAAATTTCAGGCTAAAGAGATAAATAAAGATGGATTTTATTAATATCATTTTACTAATTATATTAAGCACCAAAAAGTGGAAAAAAATATACCAATACAATTAGATATCATCGATAAATATAGTATAAGAAAACTCATGGGAGTTATGAAGATAATATTAATAATATGTCATCAATGGCTTCGAAAATCATAAATAATGTCAATAAACGATGAGATTGTAGCATCAAATGGTTACAACTCTGATAACATTGAATCATAATAATATATAAATAATGACATTAAAGGAAGATTAAAATGTTATTAATAATTATATTTGTTATATAACATTTCAAATGGATGTATATACAAATTGTATAAAAATATTGGTGTATAACATGGGATGTGTCTCAAAGAAAGCAATTTGAAATAAAATGACTTTACATATTTTGTAACATTTCAACCATAAACCCCATGAAATAAAGATCATAAAATAGATATGTAAATAACCATAAAATTAAGAATAAGAATCATATAACACATTCATGTGTAATATATACATAAAAAATGAAATCAATGGTGAATAAAGGATAAGTCTCAAAGAAATAAAAGTGAGATGAGATATCCCCTACATTAAGTCTTGATTTTATTTATATAAGATAAAACCTCTTATATAATAAATATATGTTTATTATATATTAAAAAATATATTTTTATATTCCATTCCATATATGATTTTTTTATGACCTTATATTACATGTTTATTAACAATTCCATGTATATTATATGTTTTTTGTAATAAATGTGTTGCTTTTCATATAAGATTTGACATGTTATTCAAGGCCCTCTTACTTATATAATGATTTTATTATTTAATGAATGTATGAAATTGAATAAATATTATATATATTTATTATATATTTATTTCTTATAATATAAAAAATGCAGGAATATGAAATGCAATACACCATTCATAGAGACGGTTGGGCATACTTATGCATGATCATTAGTTCTATTTTCATAACATATTGAAAGAAATTAAATGAATATATATTTTTATATATATATATTGTAATTACATTACAGTTATTGTGTAATATATATATAATTTATTTTTACTGAACTCATCCTTAATATATTTCATGTAAAGTGTGAACGATTCACATCACTTTGAGGAGGTGGTAGTCCACACGTCCACAAACGAAGTAATCGTATTTAAGAAAAATCGAAAAAATGTAGGTATATTTTATATAAATATCACATAATAATAACTAATTAATATATATCATAAATATCATTTGAAAATATAAATTCCACCATTATTTCAAACCTTGAATGGTGGAAATGGAATAACAAGCGACATCAGTTCAGGAGGTGGTAGTTCTTTGTATACATGAACGATGATTACATATCTCATTTGATGGATGTTTTTGTGATTTTAGGTAAAAACCTTAACATAACAAAATATAAATATATTTATGATACATAAGTTATTATATTATAATGTATTATCAAGATATTAGGGGGTTAATAATGAAAATAAAATAAAATAACTTCTTGAAAATTTTTACCTCTTCTTTGGGTAACTTCTTTTGGTTTCCCTCAAAAGGGATTATTTGTTTTTATTTATTCCAGGAGTGAGGGATATAAGATTAATGGGAGGTATTTTGGGAGAATAATTGGTTATGGGTTCTCTAATCCAAAGGGCTTGAGAGGTTTGAATAGAGGGGGAGGTAAGGAGACCTTTTATAAGTGGGGTAAAACACATTGGGTATTCATGATACTATTTTAGTTTTCCCCACATTTTACTTATCCCCAAATGGATAGAAATCTTCCATTATAAATACATATTGTTTTAATAGTATAAATATGGCCATAAAATAATTTTTATGCAAGTTTAGGGTCATTTTTAGACCATATATTCTTATTTTAGTCTTTAATTAATCTCATTTTTACCTTAGTCACTATAATTAATTAAATTAACTTCACTAATTTTTTTGGTCAAAAAAATATGACCTTATTATACATTATAATTTCTTCTTATTAAAAATATGGAATCATGTTTTCTAAATTCTAATAAAAAAGTTGCATAAATTAATTTAAAATCCATCTCTTGGATGTGTCATGACATATAGCTTATTATGCACAAATGATTAAAAGATTGAATGGTTTGCATAAAAAATATCCATGTGAAATTGGTTCCAATGACCTAAATTGGATTAATTTATGAACAATTTATATAATTAAACTTTAAAAATAAATAAAAAATAATATAAAAATGTTAATAAATTAGATGAAAATTCGTTTTTAAATTAAAATTCAGTATTTTTCGCAATACATCCAAAAATTATGGTTTTCACAAAAATACATAAAATTTTACATCAGATAATTTTCACCTTGTTAATTAAAAAATAATGTTTATATTATAAAATTAAATTTCCAAAATTCTTTAAAATTAATTTTATTATTGTTAATAGAAGGGCATAAAAATAAGTTCATTTGAGAAAATAGAATTTTGAAATATATAAATACTTTACAATAAATTATATAATTTTTTTATTAATATGAATTTTTTTTAAACATTTTAAATAATATTTTAAAATTAGTTAATATTATTCATATTACTATATTTAGTTTCTATGATATAACTATGTTGTTTAAATAAATCGACTAATAAAATGATGTTTCGTAGAAACTCGGTGTTGTTTGTAATGCAAACCAATTTGTTATTACATGTAGAATAAGTTTAACATTGTGAATTATATATTCAAATATTAAATTGGTGTAGAATATAAATAAATCCAACCATAATTCTTTTATTTAAAAAATATTTCTTTCGTGTTTTGATAAATGAAAAATATCAAAATATTAAATTAGTTTTAAAAATATATATTTCAAAAAATCTTGAGGTATCACATTCCCTCGCACATCCAATGATCACAATTTCCTCCTACACAATCCTTGATAACATTCTACATACAATGATGACTACATCATCATGTCCCACAGCTGATCTTATGTAAATTTCTATCCATAAATACCTACCACCCATAGGCAATTTTAGTGCATGTAAAAAGTCTCCCACTACTAAAATAGGGGTGGTGGAATGTTGAATGGGAGGGTTTGATCCCTGGCCCTACAAGATGAAGTTCCATGACTAAGAACCACATGACCATTTTTTGTCTTTATAACAATAAAAACAACAATGACAATAATAATAATAATAATAAAAATAACAAAAAACAAACAATAAAAAGATATCAATATCATTAAACAAAAATACGAAAATATTAGTAATAAAAACCTAATAGTAATAACTCCCTCTGATAATAGTCACCATTGAAAAATCATTAAAATATTTTAAAAATGTTTATCAAAACATAAATAATAATTATTATGATAATAATAATAATCTTTAAAATAATAAAAACCTTTTCAGAAATAAATAATACCATTTTATAAACATATACCATGATTCTAATCATCCATTTAAATGTCATGTAATATCCTAGTTTAAATTCATTAAATAATTATTTCAAGTATAGAAATGTTTGGTTGCTGAAAACAATGTCTTATGTGATTTTATAAGGATGCATTATTAGAAACCATGGTCCAAAATCCCCGCAATGAACCTTCAATTATTTAATGAATATGAAAAATAATAATAAATTCTATTTGAGGATCCATTGGTAACTCTACTAATATAGGTAATTATAAAATGATAAAAAAATTACACATTTATTCAAAAAAATATTTACAAAATAAAGTATATCTATTTTTTACTAAAAGAGGGGTGTTGTTGTTCATCACAACAAACCTATTTTTTCCACTAAAAATCACTCATATGACTTAATAAAGAAAACATATTTCGTTTTTTTCACAACCTCCATCCTTTTTGAAAAACATAACAATAAATTTATTTTAAATAATGTAAATATATATAAAAAACTAACTAATCAATCTATTAACTGTCTTTGAAATAACACTCCTAATGATAATTGATTCACTTTGAAACCACTAATACGCTATCACTAATAAATTATATCATTAAAATTTTAAAAAAAAATTATAAAACACAAGTTTATAAGGAACCCGGTAAAATTCCAATATAAAAATATGAAATTTTTTTAACAAAACACTTAATTAATAAAAGAAGATATTTATATTTTTTCTTATATTTCATACATAGTAAAAGGGTATAAACCAAAATTACCAAATTGAAATTATTAACATAAGTAAAACGAGAACATAAATATAATACCTCAAACTTACATACATTTTACAAAAGTTCATATTCAAATATTAAATAAACATTTAATCTCTTTAAAACAAATTTAGTGACTTCAAAACACTTTCTATGGACATACCATATAGTTATCTTCATAAATTCTTACCTCATCCTCTATTTTATATCTACCACATAAAAACAAATACCCCTATAAAAACATATACCTATTTTAATTTTAACATCATTTTTAACTTCTATTAGGGAACATTTCATGTTTCATATCAATAAATATGATTTCTAGAATTTTCTAAGGTAAATCTTTGTTGAGAATAAAGGTTTCTAGGAACATAAAAAAATCATAGTTTACATAAATTATTTTCTAATGGTGTGCGAAATTGTATAAGGAATAAAAGATTAATTTTAAATATTAAAGTTTAACATGCATGGATTTATTAACTATGCATTAACTATATATTAAAAACTAGAATATAATTTTATAGTTTCATTGTTTTCCAAACCATGCAATAAAAAATAATTTTTTAAATTAAATCAAAATTTTTAAAAAATAATTATTTGATGGATAGTTTTAAAAATATTACCAAAATATGAATTTCAAGGTTTTAATGTAAATATGTAGAGGAAAAAATTGAGTTCTATTGATTAGATAAGAACATAGATTAGATTCTAAATAACAAATCCTCAAAACCTTATTTTCGTTTACAACTAATTTTGAAAGTCAAAGAATCCATATCCAATTTTCAGAATTCAACTCATATTCTTGGAAAGCCACTCTCAATATACCTATCTTAGAATATTATATATATATATATATTATAAATTATTTTAGATAAAATTTAGAATCAATGGGACCCTAAAAAAATTACACCATTCAAAAACCATATAACTACCAATAAAAATAATGTTCTCATCACTATATAAAACCTAAAAAAATCATAAAACCAATTTTTAAAAATGAACCATTAACTATTAAATGTAACTCACATGGTTTACTACCACCTCATACAATATACACACAAAACCCATAATATAAATACTAAATAATAATTATTTTCATATTGAACCCAAACACTTCCAAATGAATTACAGTTTTCTCAAAACCATTTTATATTATACAAAAAATATACAATCCAATACATTAAAATTTTAAAAGAATTGATAAAGAATTAAATTTTATAAATAAAATTTAAAAAAATAATATTAATAGGTTGAGGAATAACACCAAAAATTTCATTTGTTTTGAAAAAACATTTTTAAAACAAACCAATATTTTATCTCACAAAAAAACATTTGAAACCAAATCAACCTAATTAAAAACAAATGAAATTTAAAAAAAATTGAATATAAACTACGTAAAATGAATTCAAGTCCACATTAATACATAATAAATAAAATAGATAAAATTTATTCTAAAAATATTATTTAAATATCAACTACTAGGTCCTTGATTCCATGTATTTTTCCCCTATTAAAATCACTTAAAAACTCTATATATTACACATTGGGTTTCCCCACTTTTCGTTCAAAACATAGTAAAATATAGGTAATTAATTTATAATCAAACAAAAACCTCATCTAAACACTCATTATACATCTTTTCAAAAATTTCAAATAGATATAGTGACATATAAATAAAAATAATTTTTTAGTAAAAAATATTTAAAATATAAAAATGGAATGGTTTAAAAAACATCATACTTTATAAAAAAATCATCTTGTTTAACTGAAAATCATTCACATAAAATGATAAAATTTTAAAATGTATTTTATATGGTTAAACTAAAAAAAATCCTTAAATAATACAAATTTACTCAAATTGAAAATGATTTTTTGTTATAAAATTTACAATTAATTTAATATTTAAAAAATAAGCCAAAATAAAATTCATTTCACAAATTGAATAAAAATTATTTTATACTTATAAATAAAACATTATTTTTTCCCAATAACTCCTTTAAAATAACATTTTTTCTTAAAATTAAAATATAATAATGTTACCCAAAATTGGACTTCCAAAAAACAAGGTACTAATTAAAATAAAGAAAAATATTTACTATATTTATACCAAACATCCCTAAAAACATATTCTTATAATAAAATACACAAAACCAATTAGTTTTTGTTTGTGTGAGTTAGAAATAACCATCATATGGACCAAAAACCACTCACAAATTAGGTTTTTATTGAGAGAAGTAATATATTATTAGATATATGGATTTCTCAAAAACATATAAATTTGGGAATTCCCAGTTCTATTTTATGGAATCTGACTATAGTGAATAATTATCTATAATATCATTATAGTTTCCAAGCAATACATAACTACCAATTAAAATTCATCTATTGGAAACAAAAATCATAAATTACTCAACTAAATACAAAAAATCAAATAAACTCAAATAACAAATAAATATCAACAGAATACAAAAAAGTCAAAATAAATTAATATAATTAAATTAATTTAGTTTAAAGAATAATTTTATAATAATTTTCATGAATAAGTACTATAATATATAAATTATCAGTTGGATAAATACATAACTTGTAGACACCATTTCAAAATAAGTTTTAGAACATCAAATTCAACTAAAAATATTTTTTTCTATTACTAAAACTCTTCTCAATATTATTCTTTTAAAATTAAATTTGTCATATATTTTATTTTACCACAACTAAAATTTATAAATTTTAGAAATAAGTATGAAAATATTTACATTCACTTGAAATATTGAAATTCTCTTCAACTATATCCAACAAAATATTTATAAAAATAATTTCATATAACTTAAAAGATAATATTTAATTTCTTAAAAAAATACTTCCCAGATCCCAGAAAAAAAAATTAGTAAAATTTATTCGTTTTTTTCAATAATTTATTATGATTATACATCACAATTAATAAAACCATAAAATAATCTACAAATTAGCCAACCAATCAATTAAAAAATTGAATAAGAAAAAATTAAAACATGACATTATAAAATAATTATATACATTAGCTAATTATATAACTGTTAAAAATTATTCATGTTGATAGCTAATACTAATTTAGTGGTCTGTAAAAAATAAAAAAAATAAAATTATATATTAATTATTTTTTCTGCCTATGATGATGCATAGGAATAAAAATGACATTATACTCCATGTAAATTAATGTACAATAATCCTCACTAAAATAATAGAATAAAATGAATAAAAAAACTTATTCAAGGTTGGATTAACCATACACTAGACTAGAATCATTTTTTATTTATTTCTAATTACTAAATTTATTATTTATTATTTTATAGTAATACGCATCTTAAGTCTTGATGTTTCTTCTCTCTAGGCCTACCATCAACCCCACTTCCCCAACATAGTCTGATATAATTTATAATGTCAGGACTTGGGGATACTTATAACCAGAATTGGATTTCCACAAGCCTTGGGTGTGTTCCCTCTAATCATGAGAGGATACTATGAAATGATAAGTTATAAAAGCACATTGGGGGAATAAATTCCATTGGATTCCATTGTATATTAGTGGGAATATTTTACTAAATTTAATAATAAAATGTTTCACTGAATGTGACAATAATTATTACAAGTATAATTTAATTAATATAATTACTATAGATTAATTTAGAAACTATAATAATATTATTAAGTAATATTAACAATGTGTAATAAACCATCCAAAAACAACCACTAATATAAAATCCAAGCTCCAACATGGGAATAAAATACCTCCAAAATCAGATATATCAAATGAATCTATCACTACACCTGAGAGATGTCATAAAAAACACAACTTCTAGTGTACATAAGTATATATGTATGGGTGAGTATATAAACATATCAAGTAGGTGTTCCAAGATATGATTTTTAACCATTCCACATATATTATAATCCAGATTTTTTAAATTTAAAGTAAATTTACAATAATGAATATTTTATTTCAATGAGGATAAAGACTTCACAATAACTAAGATGTTTCCTTGTTAAATAAAATAAACAATTCCATGAGTTAAATATGGTTATAAATCTAAAATAATTAATAAAATTTGTATCCAAATGATTATTTAATTTAAAAATACAGATAATCATCTTAGTAATCAATATAAAATCTCAATAGAAGCATATCAAGTTAATCCACTTATGGAACTTGATTCCTAGGGTTCAATGGATAACCCAGAAATATAATTATGGTCATCGAATCCCTGACGATAATAATAAACCTACCCAACCCCATCCAATTCCTTACTTAGGCAATGGTCGACCGACTTCTACCAACATATGATGTGAGACACCTTTGTAGAATATGGTTGTCAGGCATACCAAATTTAAATTTAGATTTTTCCTCCTTTAAAGTCTTAAACGGGTCATATCAAAAGTACTTAAAAATATTATGTTCATCGACAAGGTTTTAAAATATAAAATATTAAATAATATAACTTTATTATCAAAAACCAAATACCTATAAAGAAGTTCCAAAATGGCCATAAATACTAAAATAGACATCGATTTATGTTAAAAATAATTTCCCATGTTAATTAAACCTAATAGAAAATTTTTATACAATTTAACATTTAAAAATATATTTATAAGCATATTTAATAAGCCCATAGTTCCGTATTAATAATATTTTATAAACCCTTTATAATTAATTTTAAACAAATAAAATATATAAAAATGTTTTCAATATGAAAATAAGTGTTCATAAAAATTAATTTACCCTATATCAAATACAAAACAACACTAAAATAGAAAAAAATAGTTTCTGACACTAAAAAACACAAATACTCAAGATACCAAATGTATTTTTACAAAAAATAATAATTAAATTGCCATCCAAATCAACATTATGTTTTTATAATAAAACCAAATGACATAAAATATCATTTAAAAATACCAATAAAAGATGATTATATATTATGAATGGAAAGATCATAAAAATAACCACATCATCAGTACCTGATGAGTCACATTGCTCTGATACCCCTCATTAATACATACAAATTGGTAATAAATTATCAATTTAAAGTAAAACATATAAAATGAACATTATATCAATCCCAAATTTTAATAACACTTCATATAGTATTTTAAAGTGATGTGGCATCACCAATTCAAGTCTGTTCGACTAATGGAAGCTTATTATACACTAAATTAGAATATAAATACATGTTCATAGGTGTGTCACCTATATATAGAGACGTAACCAAATAAAATGAAAAACAAGTGAAAAATATACATAAGTAAGAAGGAAGAGAGGAGGGGAAAGTGAGAAAATGTTTTTTAAAATGATAAAGGAAAAAATAAAAAATGACATACCTCAATCTCACTTCCTAGGTTTACTATATGGTAAATTATGGAAGGGTGAACTCCCCTTTGTCTCTCCCCTTGTGTCATAAACAATTGGGGGGTATGTGTGTATTTAATTTTGACTAGATTATTTCAATTAATATGGATACTAAATTAAACCAATAATAAAAAAAATAATTCCAAATCATGGAATAATAACAATAATAATATCATTAGAATTTATAATATTATCCAAATAATGGGAAACAATTTTTGGTTGAGTGTTTAGGTATGGGAGAACATATGTACAAAACTATGGTTCTAATCATAAGATTGAAAAATTTGTAGTGTTATTATAGTAGTAGATATAGTTTTATTATAAGAGGCACTAAAACAATTACACTATCAATTATGATGTAATTTACAATAACATACATTATTTTATGAGAACTCTATTTAGAAAAATGTAGAATTTTCTTAAAAAATGTATTTTTAAGGGGGCCATTTTCAATGGATTACAATTCTTTGATATTATTTGGTCCTCCATATATATTATAAGGCCTTCAGGTCCTTTATATGTATCTAGTACAACTATAGGTAAGTCATCCTTTTAGGGGGGTATAGTGGAGAAGGTGGTTTAGTCCTCTATGTGGGTGTAGTTTAATTTTATTTTACCCATAATAATAGTTGGAAATATTAACCAAATAAAAATAACCCATCAAAATAACAACCAACCATGAAAACTATTTAAACTATTTAAATACTCATTCCATAATGGTTTATCCCACCCCTAGTTAAACTAATTATATAATCCAACACTGAAAGTCCGAAAATATTAAAATAATCTAAAATACAACCTTATAACCATAATCCCCAAAATAAACCCCTCTTAATTTATTAATAAAATGTTTACAAAAACCCCCTATAGGGATCCACTATAGTTCCTAAAACAATAGTGCTACTATATCTCTCTCTACGGGGAGAACTAATGTAATTTTAGAGGTTTACTTATAACTAGTTTGGAGCCACCGTTTTTCACTTCTATTTACCCAACCCATACATTATAAATATTAATAATAATAATAACACCTCAACATAATATAAAAAAAACTTTTAATGATATTATATTGAAATTTGTTTTAGACAAACTAACTCATGAATCAATTAATCATTTTAAATATAATATAATATCCAAATTTAACACCATGAAATGGTTATTTCTATGAAATAAATGTTTTATGTGAATTAAAATGTGTTATATGATGATAAATTAATACACCATTATAATAAAAATTCCCAGAATCATGCACAAATTCATGAAACCATCACTATTTGAGAATAAAAATTAAATAGTTTCATTTCAGAGTATATAAACCATGTACCTAAACATTCTCTTTCTAAAAATATTTAGAAAATGGATATTTTATTGAAATTTTATTAAATAATAAATTATATTAATTTTTTATTAAATGTAGGGTGTTAAAGGTAGTTCTGGATGGACCTCATATATTAGAGTGTACATATTAATGGTGGTTATTAGTTTGGAATTTATATCCAATTAAACTTGATCATTTTTTACTAAAGAAATAGAGCTCACAAAATTGGAATTCAACTTTGTATAATCTATCCTAATTTTTTTCTTAATATATTTAAAATTATTAATGGAACTTATGTAGTAATTTTTTCTTTTCTATAGCATAATATCATAATTACCTAAGACATATTAGGTTTCAAATTTTCTAGTATGAGTTTTATCATTATACATTAACAATATATTCATAATATATAATATTATAATAATTTTTGATATCTTGTTGATTTTTAGGAAACAAACATTTTATATAATTAAAAAATCACTCTTGACCAAGGATATTTGATTAAATGAAATTTCTCTCTGATTTTGCTAAAATACTCACATATTGAGGATTTTTAATTGTGTTATCATGAATTAATAACAAACATAACCTATACCCAAGGTCCCACAACCCTTTTATGGATTAAAATTAAATCACCATCATTATATTTTCATAATTAAAATAAAAATTCCTTCATTGTAAAATTTTGAAAAGAATAACCCTAGTCCAAAACGTACTCTTAACCTATATTTTTTATACCCACTTTAACGAACCCATCACTATCGTAAATTATTTCAACTAGAAAATATTTATATAAAAATTCATTATATTTTAGATATAATTTTATATCAATATAGTTCCACTTCATTAATGATCTTGGGGGATCTTTGATGAGCCCTTAGGGATTGGATTACCATCACAATGTGAGTTTAAAAATTCAGATATTAAATCTTTAAAAAGAAATTGGTCAGTATAATTTTTATTTTAAACAAAATAAAAGATAACCCTAAAAAAGACATTCAATTATTTTTCAATTATTTTTCAATTATATAACTGTAAAATTAGGATATTACAATCGTTATTTTAATGAAAATATCATTTATGATCTTATTATATTTTTTTATATTGTATTTTTAAAAAAATTGTAATGAATTTATAAGATAACTCATGAAGTGAAAAAATTGTTAAATAAAATGATGAAATATTGAGATAAAATTAACCATATAATATTTATGAAAAAAACACATCATGGTTGATGATTAAAAATTGTTGATTAATGAACAAAGAGAAAAATATTTTTTAGATTTTGTGGTTCCTTACTTTTTTAGACGAAAAATATATGGAAGTAGATCATGTCTTGGTGGTTAAGAATTATATCACAATCTACATTATAAAAACCCATGGTATGACTGAATTTTTTTTGGGAATATTATGGGTGGTTTTAAAAGTTTTTCCATAATGATATATAAATACAAAAATCAAGGTACAAGTAGTGGTTAGAAGGAAAATATTTATACAGATTTCAAAAGATTAAATGGATTACTATGATACTCCTTTTTCTCCGTAGTGGTGGATAATATTTTGTGGTATAATATATTATACAATGGTTCATATATAAGACACAACTGCTGGGAAAAAATCTCCACTAAATAAGATAAACTTTATAGATTCCTATAAATTATTCTTGGATATGTCCTTGACTAGTGGCATAAAATATATTTGGCACTCAACTAACAAGATCCAAGTCATATTTATATATATGTTGTATTTTTCTTTAAATTATTGACAAAACATTGAGATATCTAACCATATATTCTATAGTTTAATCTACATAGGTTTTTGGAAGGGTTTGTAGAGATTAATTATTGTGTAAACTTTCATTATCCTTTGTCGAAATCGATACTGATAATAAATTATTGATCTACTTTTTAAAGATCATTTTGATAATTCATATACCTATAATTTATTATAATTTTCCTACTCATATCCTTTGTTGTTATATAAAATAAATTAAATAATTGGAAAATCATATCCCCGCCATTGTACATAGAGGACTAACCACTTGAAAACCCCTTGAAAGAAATATTTTATGTCATTCCCATTCATTAATTCTCTATATTTAATTTAATTTATGATTTATTTAATTTATATATCCTTTCTTTGAACCAATATATGAACACTCATGATGTTTTTATAAAGGATTATGTTTTTTGTGGCACTAATTCACCCCTCTCAGTGATTCTCGTAGTTCATTCTTGGGATATTTCATTAGTTTCTAGATAAATGGTTATTATCATAGATCTAATTATTTTTTACCCATTAGATATTTTATATTATTTTTTCTATGGAGAATATCATTTTTTAACAGAAAGGTTATTCGCATGTTTAGTGGAAACAAATTTCATAAAATGAATGTGATTTGGTTCTATATCATCATTCTCCACTGAATTAGAATTTCATGACATCATTAAAAAATGTGTACATATTCAAAATGATATGACACTTTTATACATTATAGAAAACAACAATGTTAAATTTTATTCACTAGTAAAAAGTCTTTTATTCTCATCCCACTCTATGAAATAATTTATACGAGTCATAGCATTTAATATTATGAATGGTACTTATAGAAAAAATAGTGATATTTATTTTTATGTTAGAAAGGTTAATGATTTGTGACTATAAAAAAATGATCAATTTATAGAAATAAAAAATGGAAATTTATGACTTGGTTGATGAGTTATTCCTCCAACATAACAAAATTTTTAGCTTATTTAAAAATTAAATATATTTTATTTACCTCTCAATGGTGGTAAATAAATTGATGAGTATTATAAAAGAAAATTTTTATATAAAATTTTATTCCTTAGAAGATCAATTGTTAGATGATATTGCCAATGATAATATAAATAAATCATTAAATCCAACGTGATAAGTTGGGGAAAACATTAAATAAGAATGGTAAATTATAAAAAATAGAGAGTAATAAAAAAAATTAAAGAATATTAGATATAAGATTTCCCGTGTGGTGTATTAAGAAATTAAAAACTATTCCATTAATTTCAATTAGCTTAACTCATTTTTTCTAAAGTTGTGTAGTGAGAACAGTGTAAATACAAAGGAAAACTTCCTTTTATATGTTTCAATTATAGATATATTTTGAAATTTTCATATAGTTTCTATGATATTGTAGAAGTATAAAATATTTATGATTAAAACAAAAGATTATATAATATAAAAAAGGTGGGAAGGGATCAAATTGGAGGAAAACTATTTTCACGAATGGGAAATACCAATTCATAAAAATTGAATTTTTCCAAAATAATTAATATGGAATCTTATGATGAGGAATGTTAAAGAGAATGAGAAGATTCAAATGTTTAAATAATTAATGATTTTATAGTTAAATTTTAATTCTCTAGTTATCCCTCTAGTGAAGAAACATTTTATCATATATATTATTGTTTTGATGAGGAGACTCTAAAGGAATAATAGTTATAGGTAAAGATCATTTTTAGAGAAAATGTGAACAATAAAATTTAAAAACAATGTTTTAAATAATGATAACTAATTATCGTCGAAATATATTTATTATTAAAATGTCTAGTAGATTTTGGAGATTGGAGAAATTTTTTCAGGACAGATTAGTGATATCAATAAAATACTTAAAGCAAGAAAACATATTCTTGATATTATTAAAATTCATTTTCATACTTTGAACTAGTAGGTGACAACTAATTACATAAATGTTTTCAAAAATTTCTATTATCTTGTGACTAATTTCATTATAATAGCCCTCCTATAATGGTAATTCAAAGATGTTATAATCATTAATGGAAGAATCAGTGGATCATCCCCATTCGGTGGGGGAGGGGCCTCACACTCAGGATTGTGATGATATAAAATATTATATCTAGAACTGGAGAAGGGAATTCAAGTCATTAATGAAAATTGAGATCCCCTAGATATTCTCTAGAACCAAGGCCTTTCCAAAGGTCCTTGGTACTTTTCAAGGATTTATCGTGGTCCCCATTTCTCCTCTAGGGTTTTAGGAGGTGTCATCACTTCTATTAGAAACTCTAGGTATAATGCTCGTTCATCATAAAATACTAGTGTATCTCATTGATAAAAACATAAATGAGGATTTTGGTTTGAAACATAATAAAATTTTCAGTATTCTTGATTTTTATTTTCTTGTGAATAATAATTGGAGATAGCTCGGTGTAGGGCCTCAATATTAATATAATTCTTTCTCTTCCATCAACTTTTTTGGACCATTGAAATATATATCGATTATGGTCCTTATATAATGAAAATTATGGTTTATCTCCTTAATCACTCACTAACCATCTAGAATTTCATTTTACTAAATTCAATAGGCAATTCTCTTAGATGTTTTTCATCTCCAAATTATAGTACATTATTTATAAATTACCCAATAAGGGGAATCATTTTTCTTTTGAATTTGAGCCATGTTGAATTCCTATTAATGCTTTATAGTGGGATAATAATATTATTTCTAACATTTTCATCTTAAATATTAGAAAATTTAATTTTTATATGGAATAGGTTAGGATATTCCCAACCCTATTTTCATATGGGGATCTTGGTTTTTCACTCAAAAATATGCTCAGTATCTTAGGAAATTGGTACCAAGGATGGAATGACTATTTAAAATATTTAGAATTTCGTGTATAATGATAATTATACTAGTATGAAAACTCTTCCTTAACCGATGTTAGAGTATATGTCTCATTATTATGAAAATTTTATCCAAACCAGTTCAATACATTGGGATAAAATAAAATAATTCTAGGAGTGGAGGAATTAAAAATTTAATTTCTTATAGGATGCAAGGAGATCTGCTAAATGACAATATATAAGATTAGATAAACTATTTATATTCCCATTTCTTATATTTATCTTCTTGTAATATTAATAAAATCCTATAAATTTATATTCATTTATGAATTAAAATACCTTAGGACCCAACCTATTAATATGTAAAGTCATATTCCTCTTATAAATTGAGTGAAACTGGAATAAAATATGGATAAGTATTTTAATTGGCTATTTTCTTGTGGGACATGCAGTCTAATATTTATAGATCACATTAGTTATTTATGGTAGGAAATCAATTCAATTTTTGGATAAAAAAATAATAATCCATTAGTATAAAATGAAACCTTAATATCGAACTATGGAACTAGTTTCAGAAGTTGAATTATAGGTCAATTGATAAAGAGGTGGGGGATATATTCCCCCTTTCTATACTAATTTGGTTAACTAATTAGGTCATTATTATATTTTATCAACCCCAAATAGAGTTCCAATATAATAAATTTCCAATATTATGGTTTCACCACCTCTCAATGTTTTTTAATAGTGATAAAAATTCAAGTATGGGGAAGGGTATAAGCCCATATTATTCATAGTGTGATGAGGACATAAATGATAAATATTTATACTTTTTAGGATATAATAATGTAAAGAAGATGGTTGATTGTTTAAAAGGATTCACCTATGTTCATGGGAAGAAGATTCATAATTGAAAAGATTATTAACCACTGCTCATGTCAATTGTTACATGATCAGCTAACAAAGTCTTCTTTATACCAGAGTAGAATAACTTTTTTTATGAAATAAATAAACATCTAAAATTCTAATAATTTTTTTTAATGATGAAACCCATATTATAAAATATTATCATGGAATCTAATGAATAAGGAAAAAATATAAGAAGAGAAATGTCAAGTTAAAACTGGAGGTTTAACCTAAGGTAAAGAAAATTGATTTTACTAGGGAATCAATGATAATATTATGAAATATATTAACTTATAAATTGGTTTTATCAATATATAAATGAAATAATTTGTATTATGTTATGATTAACACCCTAAAATCATTACCTTTAGCTGCTATAGTACCATATAAGGCCTCTAGATCTACCATAAACCTAGTATCAAGGATCTACATTGGAAATAATGGTTCAATCCATATTAATCATGAACTATTGTTGCCATATGTTTTTTCCATTTTTATATTCAGTTATATATTTCCTATATTGTAATGGTTTTGGGTTATTAATGTTGATTTTATAAGGGATTGTTTTTCATAGGAGTGCTAATTATACCCTTAAACATTCATTTCATAACTATTAATAAATTAATTGGGTTAATGGGATATAATTATAATATATTTTAAATAATGAATGATAGATAAAACTGAAAAATTCTTAGAAAATTAAAAATTCAGAACTGAAAAATTTATTACTTAATTTGTAGAATCATGTAACTCCATAGAGAGAATTGTTTATGAAACTAAACAAAATATTGGTTATACTATTATTTAATGTAAATTTTCCTCATGTTCTAGATATTTATACAAAAAGTGTTAACATTAGATAAAAGTAATAAGGTTATTATTTCACTAATGAAATTTGAAATAAATATTATTAAATAATATGGTGGTATTGAAAACGATAAAAGAAATTTTGTATTGAAGATGAAAAATAATAATGAAAAATCTAATGGGAATAATAATGGGAATGATAGTATTCCTAAATATATTGAAAATGAATGAAGTAAAATAGGTTCGAATTTTAAAATAAATAAATGAGATTATTTTGATGAAGAGTTTTTATAATCGAAGTGATTCTGATTTGAAGGAAGCATTTGGTGTTGTAAAGTGTATGGAAATAGATCATATATGTGATTGAATAATATATCACTCTATTAATCAATGAGAGGCCATGAATTTAGTGGGAGAAAAGATAAATATAAGACAGGATGAATAAGAAAACATCTAAAGGAGAATATGAAATTGTATAATTATTTTCATCCTCGTGAAGAAATTATTGAGGATTTGATCAACCAAGATATTTTACCAATAAACATTTCACAAAACTAATAAATTTGTTAAGTAATAAAAAAAATATATATGATAATAAAAATTATTCAAGATCAAGAATTGGTGGTTGAGGTGGATTACAAGTAGTTAAATGAGAGAAACCTTTGATCCTAAATTGTATTTTCTCATCATATAAGATTGAATATAATTTATATTTAAGGATATATATATATAGTTTATGAAAGATTTTTAACATTTATAAATGATAAATGGATAAATATGGAGGGATTTTAAATAATAATAATTGATGATGGCATGTTTGAATCAAATGATGTTCTGTTTATCTATGGGTTGGACACCATATAATGATTTTATTTTATTAACTTCATGATAATGGGAATGAATTAATTTCATGGATAAATGGACATGTAATTAGAATAATATAGGATGAAATAATATTGATAATGGGATAATTAGGAAGTAGTAAATTATTATATATTTCAAATTATTAGAATATTTATAGCATGAATATAAAATAATAGAATGTCCTCAAAAACATAATAAATGACTGTTTTTGTTATGATAACATTAGAAAAATATGAAATACAGTTTTATTAAAATCATTTTAATATTGATTCATGAGAGAAGAAACACATGTGTTATGTGTCAAACGGGAAATATTGATAAAAATGCATAAAATTTTGGAGAAACAAATATTCATATTTAATTGATAAACTCAAATTTTTGTATCTCGATAATATTAAGGTCAAATATAACACCCTAATATTTTGGAGGTATCAATTCAACCCATTTTTAACAAAACCTTGTTTATATTAATATATTCTTAGTGTGGGAGAGTTTTTTGGGAGGCATAGTCTCAGGTTTTGTGGAAATTATTTGGTGATAGAAATTTTAAAAATTCAATATTTCCTAATAAATCTAATGTCACCCCACCCCAAATATTTGATGGGGGATGAAATAGCTATTTATACTACTATTGGCATGTCGTTGGAGTATCAATGGAACACTAGCGTGTTATGAGAGTTTTTTGGGAAACTAACAGATATTATAAGGGAATATTATTTTTTATTTTTTAAAATTCAATGTTTTTAAAATGATTAAATGGGATTTCTCTAAAACATGTATCTAGTAGAAATATTAAATCTCTCTCTCCATATTCCCTAACTTTTTTCTTCTTTAAATATTGTTTATTCGCAATTTTATATCACATTGGAGTATAGTTTGTCATAGTATAGTGATATATGTGATCTTAAAACTTCTCTTTCATCTCTTTTTTCCATCAAAAAATCATAATGAATATTTATTGATACCAAATTTGGGTTTGGTCTGTTGTTTATGAATTTATGAATTTATTCCCTTGGATTCTGAATCTTATGATGATATTCAATTAGAAGAACCACCTCTTTATAAGGTATGTGGGAATTTTATTTCCCATATTATTTATATGTGTTTCATGTGTTCTTAGAAATATGAGAAATGAAAAATTATTGTATATCCCCTAAATTTAATTAAATTGTTTTATTTACATTTTTTGTTTGAATCTAACAATGAATGTATATAACTAGTTTGTGAGAGGTGTGTGTTGATTATATTGGCCAAAGCTGACAATTTAATACATTAATTGAAATATGAAACTATGAAATTGGACCCAAGACAGATTCTAATGATTGAGACCAGAATATTAGAGTCTATTGTGGTGTCCTAGTTAATCTCTTAGTAAGAAATGGATTGTGTATATGATTTCCATGGTTGAGTGATCCTAGGAATTGGAAATTTAATGTGTTACTATAATTAAGGGATGTAACTTGATGTGTTTGATAATTATAAATGATTTTTATTTATATTAAATGATAAATAATTATTGGTAGAAGTTATATGGAATTTTGGTGGTACCACATTCACTTGGTGTTGATAGATGGTGGTATCTCATCCATCCCAGATATATTGTTGTATCTTATCCATATCTATTGTGGCGATGATCCATCATTCACCATGATGATAATTATTTTATAAAATCCTCAAAAACATCAAATCTTTTATTGGTATTATATCATCCTCCTGATTTTTTCATTGGGTTGTACAACATCCACCAACAAGAGCTATCATGGTGGTAAAAATCCACCTATGTATTTTTGTTGGTTGTATATTATCCACCCAATGATTAGTAATTGTGGTACCATATCCCCTATATATTAGTATCAATGCTTTATCATCCACATAAGAATTGATAATGATAGTATATCATCAACATATGTAATTGATTCCACATGTGCATCATTCACATAGGGTGTGTTGTATTCATTGTGTATCATCCACTAGTGTCTTGTGTCAATGTTATATTATATAATAGAGTGTTTCTAGTGGTGTTGTATCACCAACCTATGATTTTTTATGCCTCATTGATCTTGAAATGTCACGTTCTCATTTTAATTGGGATTTGTGATGGATCGTTCACCTGGATGGTCGGTGATGGTGATACTTTATTAACATATTAATAAAAATTAATGATGTATCATTCACTATGATAATAATTCTAATAGTTTTATATCATTTATCCATGATGTGTATTAAAAATATGGGTATATTTCTCATTCTAAAATTGGACGAGGAATGTGTGGTCCTAAATGGTTTAATAGTTTAGAATTCTATAGGGTGATATGTTATTTATCTATTTTCATCATCAGAACTTAATATTGAGATTGTGACTATTATTAATATAATTTTATGGGACATTATTGGTGTTCGAATACTAAGTTATACACACACCCTTCTCAGTTCCATGGTACCCAGGAAGACTTCATGGATAATGAACCAGATAATGGAAATGACCTTATTAATAATGATGGAAGAACTGGTAGGGATAGATTAGAATTAGGATTTTTCCTTGGTCTAGAACCTAAGACATGTATTTTAGATAAAACCATACATTTTCAAAAATTTATACCCTGTTTTATATTATCTTACCATCTAAGATCTTATTTAATGTTCATGTCTTGTATTGAATCTAATTTTGAAATAGCATGATATTGATATTTACTATTGGATAGAATATTTTTAGGATGTATTGTTTTACAATAATATCATTTTTATTATTAATACGTCATAAAATTAATTATAATATATTTAATTGTCATATTTACCTGATGTTATAGTTACCAAACCTATTTAGGTTCATACTTACTATCATTCGGTAGTTTTGTAGTGTGGATAGGTACATGTTAGGAGTGTGGATCCCAGTTAGGTCCTAACAGAGATGAAGTAAATAGAGGATTCTATAATTTGGTATTAGATATTTTTTTTATTTTGAATTACTATTTTTGGAATGGTTGAAAAGTGATAATATGTTTTTATATATTGATATATATCTTGTTACTAGGTTTAGCTAACTTATGTGTGATGGAAATCTAATTTACCAGGGACGAAATTAATAATTTTTTCTTTATTCTAATTACAATTTTATGATTATAATAAGAAATATTTTTGGGTTTATGAGTCTTATCTATTCCCTTGTGAGATTATACATGACCTTAGGGTGGGTAGGATAGGTTACACTCGATCATATATGTTATAACCTTGTATCATAGGGTGTGAATTTTGTGTAGATAAAAATGTGATAGTTTTATCCTAACCTAAACTATGATATATATACTTTTGACTGAATTGTGATATGATTCAGGTACTTGAAATAGTAGATATACTCCACTAATGGGACCTCCTAATGAGAACCAAGATTTTGGATATGAGAATTCTCTACTGATAGTAGAGTTGGACCACCTATTTCACATGTTCATCATATTTATCAAAAACAAAACTAGGTATTTCTTTTTGTCTTGTACTATATAGGATATGGTGGCATTTGGGTAAGAATAACTTGTTAGACTTGACTTGTAAGTACTTTATGTAACATAAATTTCACTTTATAGGTGATGTTGTCTAATTATATTTCATGTTACAAATATAGTCATTGTAGAACATTTTCAATCATCTTGAGATCTCCTGTAAGGAAGTTGAAGTATATATCTTAAATAAATTTAGGACTGCTGAAGCACTTGTGTGGCATTCTTATCTAGGAAAACCAGAATGTGGGAAAATAAATAATGGATTTTTTTTATTGAATTATTTGAGAACATATTTTAAAATACCATGAGGGGTCACATGGCTAGTGAATTAGTAAATTTAGTATTGGGGTTATACCAATGGTGGATTATTACATCGTCTTTATTGATATAATATGAATTTTTCATTCGATGGAAGGTGATGATACTTATAGGGTTTGGTGTTTTTAGGATGTTCAAGGACACTCTATTAAGTCATGGGGAATATATTTTGATTTATATCCTTCCCAGAGGTCATGAACTGGGCTTCGTTCATAATGTAGAAGTAGACTAATGATAGATCATTTAAGTAGAATACATTATATACCAGGTCTAGGAGTTGGTTGTTGAGTAGTAGGAAGTAGATATTTTAAGAGTCTTTATATGAAATATACATTTAGATTACTCAGTGTATGAGTTCATATCATTCTCTGAGATGTGGAGAATAAATTTACTGTTACCAATGCAGTTATAACATCCATATTCTACATGATTTTGATAAACTGGTAAGGTAGTGACATTATAATAGAGATTTGGGGTATGTAAATCAGTATTGTGATTTATAAATATGTTTAACTACTTACTATGGTTCTACAAACACCATGGAGGTTAATATAAGGTTTATAAGTGCATATATATATTTCATTAACTAATATGGTCATGGAAGAGGTCACAGAGGTAATGGGAAGGGATAGTAGTTTTAGTAGGGTGATGTCTAGTTGGGATTTCAAGCTTTAAGAGCCTATGGTTAAGGTCCAAGGTAGATTCACACCACCAAGGAGACACCCAAAATTTTTGTAATGGATCTATCAAATGTCTAATTTATAATTATTGTGTCATGAACTACGTCCTATGTTTAATTCAATACAAGAATGTCACACTCATTTATATATTTTCACCTAGTTAGTGATTTGTTTCTTGTTTTAATGTATCTATATGGAGTGATGTTGATTAATACACCTTTAGTTTTGAAATCAGTGGGTATTGTAGATTTCTAAAGTAAATTATAAAAATTAATGAATATAAGAATCTTTTGGATTTATTTGTTTTGGAGATCCATTGTTTTTATGTGATCATTAGGATGGGTTTTCTGACTCGTTATTAATCACCCAAAAAGTAATATCACCAATTGTTATTTTTTACATCTACATATAGTTATTTTTATACCTAAATTAGTGAGTGGGATTCACATTTTGGATTTTATGAAATTGTAAATTTTTAGTAAGGGATGATCATGACCCATTGAGTAAGATTTGTTCAATTTAATGACGAGCAGATATAATGGCATTTTTTCCAAACGGCAATTAGTTATAGTAGGTGTTTCCTAATGAATTATCTAGATTTACACTTGAGTGTGAGATTGATTTTTTTATTAATCTTTTTCAATTAATGAATCCATTATACATTGTTCTTTATAATATGGATCCTAAAGATATGCAAGAGAAAAAAAATATTACCTTGAGGATTCTATGGAAAATTGATTGATTTTCTGGAGAAAATCCTCCTTGTATGATCCTGGTAAGAACCGGAGTTTATAAACTGGATGAAATTCCAAGGGAATTTAAAAAAAATTAATTAATAGACAAACATATTTTAAACCCCAGCATCGGAATAACTTCTGAAGGTGGACTACTATAGAATTAATGATAGGATGCGCAAGGTTAGTCAAAGTGTGAGAGTCAGCAATGCAAGATACCCTAAGTATCTATTAGAAAACGCACAGGTTTCGCATATTTAGTCAAAATATGCGAGTCAAGCTGTACGGTTAACTGATTCTTAAAAACGATTTAATTATTTAATTTAAATAAATTAATATTTTAATAAAAAATATTTATGAATATTATTTTTAATTATTTTTAATTAATTAAATTCAAGGGAAAAATATAATAAATTGTGGGAAATAAATTTCTTGATTAATATGATGTTAAAGATATTTTAATTTAATGAAGATACATTTTTATTAAATGGAGATTTTATTAACTAATATTTGTATAATAATAGTAAGGAAATTATTATTATTATTATGGTTTTATGATTATAATTATTATTATTAATTATGGTTGTTATTATTAAAAAGAATAATAATAATGGATTTGGGTGTTTTGGTTGGAATGGAATAAATGAGAAGAGTGGTAATAATAATAACCTTCGGACTATTATTATTATTATTAAAATACTAATTTACTAGTTTTAATTTCAATAAAATATTTGGGGTATTTAGGTTTTACGTGGGATAAAATTAAAAGGGACAAAATCCCCTATTATTACACCTTTGAGGCATGATGCACAGGAGGTGTACAAGCCTCCTCTATGGCATGGCGAGCATCTCCCTCGTCCATGGTTCAGCCCTTCCTCCATTATCCTCCTCTGTGTGGCTCTCCATGGTGTGAGTCCCCTCCTTTGGACTTCCTCCTTGCAATGCATCCTCCTACCGATCATGATTCATGGTAGCACAGGACCCCAGAATGACCAGAAGTGGCACATCCGCCTCCTTGTTGTGTAACCAGCACTAGGCACGTTGGACCCCCTGATGACTAGAATTAGTGTGACCCCCTTGTTGGGAGTCCTTCCGTTCATATATATTCCTCTATTTTCTTCATGGTTTTGACCCAAATCATCAATGTATGATCTCCTCTCATACCCTTCTTCATTTCATTGGAAATTTGATGCAATTACAGTATCAAATTTTGGTGTTGACCAAAACTATAAGGTTTGGGTTTAATCTGATTTTTGGAATTCTCTAATTCAATTTTATGTGATTGATTTATTGATACTCCTTTACAAGTATTCCAACATTTTCCACCAAAGGTGAGGTGTATGGGTTCGTTTTTTCTCACCAATGTTATTGGGTTGAGGTTTTTACTCCATTGTCTGGTTTTGCAACACCTAAATTGGAGTCTAATATTTTATATGAGTCCATGGTATCTATTGGAAGGATCATAGGCCTTGATTCACTAGTTTTGGTCTTTCGTTGTTGATTTGGTGAATTTTTTATTTTTATTTTGTAGGGAACACACACGTGTAAATATATATATGGGTATATATATGTAGATATATATACATATATATTGTGGTTTTTATGAGAAAATACATGCTTATTTCAACTGGTTTCCACCTAGTTCATTAAATCACTACGTTATTAAAAAGATTTCACCCCTAGGTAGGGTCCCAAATCATTATCTCCTTATTTAACAATGGATATTTTCTTCCTTAAATAAATTGAGAATTTGAGTTCCCTTGATTATGGAACTGCTTTTTTTCTTATAATGTTGATTAAAGATAAACTGTTAGTTAGTGGTAATGTCATATCATGATTATTATGATTTGGTATTTTCATATCCCTTCTTGATATTTCTAAAATATGTTTTGTCAATGCATGACACCCTTAATGATATTAAGTGATGATGTCGATGTGAGAAGAATTTGGACTTGACCATGTGTGGGTTTTTTATAATGTATTGCAGGTAACTTATTTTATTCCAAGTGAATATATTCAGTCTATTACTAGAGAATAAAATGGTTAAATAAGAATCACCACATAGGTCTTCTTAGTAAATGGGACTTGGAGGTCATTTGGACTTGGACACCCTTAGGTGTTCCTTTTCACCCCAGGTCACGGAATGTTAATTACACAATTTATTGTATATCAGTCGGTGAATTAAATGATTTAAATGGGGTAGTGATAAAACACTATTTTGTTGAATATTTTATTGATAATAAATGATATAATTTCCTCACATTATGCTAGATATATTCAATTATGGAATATTTGTGATTAGATCATTCATTTGCAAATTTGATGAAAAATCCAGTTTTACCCTTTTAAAATTCACTGTAGTATTTCAGGCCTAAATATTTTTCCGTAAACTATTTTGACATAGAATTTTGTAAATGTGTTCCTGAATTAATGGGCTACAAATTCTATTCAAGACATGGCATCTGGATCGATCATATGAGTGCATTAAATGGACCATGAAGACAAAGCTGGACTGAACTATCCAGATTGGACATCACTTCACCATTTGGGCCGCATCTTCTTCATACATGCTTGGATTGAGCCCAAATGTTGAGGAAAGATCAGGGAAATGATTTGGCACAAATCAACCTTCTATAAGGCCACCCAATACACCTTTTTTTAGGAAAACGATGCAGTGGAACTTGGAATAAAATATTTGGCTAATTTTTCATTTAAAACTTAAAAAGTTGTGTAACCCTAGCCCTCACAAACTCTATTTAAAGATGTTTTTCACTCTTTGGTAGGGATGTTAGATGATTTTTGATGGTGTGGACAAAACAGTGTCTCTTGGGAGCCCCTCAACACTATTGGAGGAAGTAAGGATTTTTTCAACCTCTCTTCCAAAAAGGCTCTCCTCTCCAACCTCCTATTTGTATTTCTTTTCATTCATGTTTGTATATTGAATTTTTCTTCCAAAATTCTTCTGTTTTCTTCCCTTTTATTATTACTTTAATCTTATTAATTGGGTTGGAATCAATACTGGAGACGATATTTGGTTCTACCCTTTCGATCATTTTCTCATGAAAAACGTCTCCACGGTGACCACACCGCCCATGGAAGAGTAGCTTTTTTTGTGATCGATCTATCTTTTACCCTATTCATTTAATTATTTTAAACAATTGGGATAATTTAATTAACATAACATGATACATGAATTGTGATTTTAAATAATAATAAACTAAGTAAGAAATTCGAAAATTAACACAAAAACACGCGAGGTCGAGATTTTGTGTAAATTGTGAGAGCGCAATCTTAATCGGTAATACAAGACCACATGGGATAAATTTGTAGAGTTAAAATATAATCCCTAAACACAATTCATTCTCATTTATAGAATGGATATGTGCTCTAATTGACCACTAACCATAATCTAACCTTATAACAACAATCAAAGTAGGGTGTTTCGATTGCGTGTTCCGAAGCTAGCCTAGGGTTTAAGTAATTCCATCTTTCTGTTTAAGTTAACTCTTTTAGGGTTCGAGGGTTAACAAATTAGAGGATCATAATTAATTGGATTTTTATTTAAATGATAATGATAAATAATTTATTTAATAGGTAGAGTTAGATCAATTACGTCTTTTAAATATTTCCTAAAAATCATCTTCTTGTTGTGTCATTTTAATCAAAATTCATTTCAAAACTAAAAAAAATACAATATTCTTCCAGAAAAATTCTTCTAGATCAATAAACTATAACAAACCCCCATACATTCAAGTATAATTTTTATTCTCTTTTATTTTATTTTTATAATACCTCTAAAAAGTTTTTTTAATTCACTTCCTCCTTTGAGAGACGACCTTGGTCAGCCACTCTGATGCACCTAAGTACCCCAAAATCTCATTAATCATTTGAGGGTGCCCACGACAGTGCTATGTCAAATTGGAATAGTTAATAGGGAGGAATGTAATTATTTCAACCAATTAGAGGTATTTATTTTATTTAACATTTTATTCTCTTCCTCTCTTCTTTCTTCCTTCTTTACCCAATCTGTTTTTTTTTTCTTCTTCTTTTATTTTCCTCTACTTATTTTTGGACCATCAACTCAAACATATTATTTTCTTTTTACAATGGTCCAATTTCTTTATTTTCATTTTTATTTTATTTATGACATGAACAAATCCTGAAAATCTCTTAGATCTTGACCCTGAGATTGAACGTAGCCTTAGGGCTCGAATCAGGCATTCCCAGTCTACGGGAAGTTTTAACATTCAACCAGCTGGAGAATTACTCCAATATAAGAATAATGAAATTGGAAGCAATTAAAATTCAACCACAAAACAAGAACCAATGGCTGACAATAATATAAATGAACTTAATAGAACCATTCGATAATTGTATGCACCTGATATTAACTATCAACCAAATTGTATTGCATACCCAAATCACGAATCAGACTTTGAACTAAAATCTGGGTTAATTCACTTACTTCCAAAGTTTCATGGCCTCTCTAGTGAGGATCCCAATAAACATTTTAAAGAATCTAATGTGGTTTGATCAACCCTAAAACCTAGAAATGTCTCTGAAGATCAAATCAAACTAAGAGAATTCCTATTCTCACTTGATGGAGATGCAAAAGACTGGATGTATTATTTAAAACCTAAAGAAGTAACTTGTTGGAATGATTTGAAATGTCTTTTCTTGTAGAGATTTTTCCTAACATCGAGGACCACCACTATTCGTAAGGAGATCCAGGGGATCAAGCAAGCATAATGGAATTTAATGTATGAGTATTGGGAGCGATTCAAGAAGTTGTGTGAAAGCTTCTCACATCACCAAATTAGTGAGCAATTACTCATCCAGTACTTCTATGAAGGAATCACTCTTAAGGAGAGAAGCATGGTGGATGTTACGGCTGGAGGAGCATTGGTGGACAATACACTAGTAGTTGCACGTGCATTGATCGACAAGATAGCCCAAAACTCACAATAATTTGGCGATAGAGTTACACCACATGTCAGGGGAGTACATCAGGTAAGTCCTTCTCTTGAAAGTAATTTGATTGATACCATGTTGGAAGAATTAACCACTATCTCGAGACAGATTTATTTGGCTCAAAATACATCGCAACCTACTACTTCAAGGCCTTGTGGCATTTTCATGAAGACAAGCCACCCAACAGATTGTTTCCCACTACTACAAGAGATAGAGGATTGTGCAGTAGTATTCCCATGGGGACCATATCAGCAGCAACAATAGACATACCCCCAAAAGAAGTTTGATTCATTTTCTCCAACATAAAACCAAGGGTGGAAGGATCAACTGGACATGAGGTATGGCTCTGGACAACAACAAAGTCCCCCTTTTCAACAAAACTTCCAGCAGCCTCTGCCTTACCAGTAGAGATTCCAACAACCCCAAAGGAGATTTGAATCTCTAGCATTAACAAGACAACAACAAGGGAATCCCCCACTAATGGTAGATTCTAATACTGATGATATTTTCAAACAAATTGTTCTTAATCAATAGAATGGGCAGAAGAGTCAAGGTTTGGAGCTAAAGGAGTTGAAGACTCAAATGATCCAGATTACCACTGCCCTCTATGAACTTGTGAGTAAGAATTTCAGAAATTTACCTTCCCAATCCACTCCAAATCAAAAGGGGAATGTCAGTGCCATCACATTGAGAAGTGGGAAGCAAACAACTGATGCTTCTCCACCTACCATTCCACCGAGATTCACCACAACTCCAAAAAATCCCAATTCCACATCAACTGATGAGAAACCCATGGAGAAAGATAAAGGTAAGAAAAAGATTAATGATGTTCCTCCTAAATGCCTTCCTTTTCCAAACAGGGTTGATCAAACTAAAAATATGGCTGAATAAGCAATGCAAAAGGAGGTTTTGGACACATTCAAGCTTGTAGAGATAAACATTCCTCTTCTTGAATCCATTAATAAAATTCCAAGGGATGAAAAATTCTTAAAAGAACATTGTACCAATCGAAGAGGGCTCAAGGGAAATGAGAGGTTCAATCTTGGAAGGAATGCCCCATCACTCATTACACCAACTCTAGTAATGCCAACAATGTGCAAGGATCCCAATAAATTCACTATCCCGTGCACCATAGGGGATTTTCACTTTTTTGATGCACTTTGTGATTTCTAAGCTTCCATAAATGTGATGCCTCACTCTGTATTCTCTTCCTTGCAGGTTGGTGAGCTGAAACTGACGAGAGTAGTGGTGCAGTTGGTGAATATAGCTACGACATATCCATCGGGAGTTCTTTAGGATGTACTTGTCCGGGTAAGAGACATGATCATTCCAGCTGATTTCTACATACTTAACAGGGAGTATGATCAAGAAAGTTCTCATTCCCCCATTATCTTTGGTAGGCCCTTCCTCAAAACTGCAAAAACTCTCATAAATTTCAATGAGGGTACACCATCCATGGAATTTGGGGATGAAGTTGTGATATTTAATGTTACGGATTCCGTGAAGTACCCCTGAGAGGATCATTCTACATTTGTTATCTCCCATTTTGAACCACTAAGTAAAAACACCATGGAATTGGATTGTCCTATGCTTAGGGAGAGTATGAGTATTGGTTCTAGTTTGATGTCTAAGAGTACTTCCACACCTATTTATAAGTAACAAGACTCTCTAATATTTGATTTAAAAATGGAATCATATTCTGATTTTGATCATGTGAACTATAATTATGACATGGTTGTTGAGTATGATGATGGATTTGATGCTTTATTCACTGATTTTGAAAATGTATATTATGATACTAATTCTCTTTGTGCACATATTTCAGTTCCTTCTATGACCCCATCCATACCCCACCCCCTACACTGGAACTCAAGCCATTGCCACCAAATCTCAAATACTCATAATTGTTAAGTGGTGATAAATTACCTATTATCATTGCTAACAATCACCCTTTTTAACATGAAGAAATTTTTTTGAATCTTTTGAGAGAGAACATCAGGGAAATCGGGTGGACCTTAGCTAACATATCAGGTATTAGACCCTCCATTTTCATGCATAGGATTCTTTTTGAGGATGAGGATAAACTGGTGAGGCAACCAAAAAGGAGACTCAATCCAACCCATCTAGAGGTTGTTAAAAAAGAGGTTGAAAAAATTCTCAAGGTAGTTATATTCTATCGCATTTCAAATTATCAGTGTGTAAGTCATATTCAGGTTGTGCCTAAGAAAAATGGTGTTAATGTTGTCAAAAATGAGAAAGATGAGTTAGTTACAATGATGGTACAAAACGGTTGGCGTGTGTGAATTGATTATAGTAAACTAAATCATTTCACTTGCAAAGACAATTTCCACTCCCATTTATTGATCAGATGCTTAAGAGAATAGCTGGGAAGACACACTATTGTTTCTTGGATGGATTTTCTAGATATTCTCAGGTTTCTATACCTCCATAGGATCAGGAGAAGAGTACATTCACCTATCCCTTTGGTACATTTGCCTACCGGAGGATGCTATTTGGACTTTTCAATGCCCCAGGTACCTTCTAGAGATGCATGGTGAGTATTTTTTCTGATTTTATTGAGACCTGCATGGAGATATTTATGGATGATTTTACATTGTATGGATCATCATTTGATGAATTTCTAAATAGTTTGGGAAAGGTATTGAATAGTTGTATTGAGAAGAATCAGGTCCTGGTATTTGAAAAGTGTCATTTCATGGTAGAGAATTGCATTTTGTTAGGGCATGTAGTGTCAAAACATGGGATAGATTTTAATAGATCTAAGATAGACATTATTTCATCCTTACCCTATCCTTCATGTGTACGTGATGTTAGATCATTCTTAGGGAATGTAGGATTTTATCGGCGCTTCATCAAAGATTTTATTAGTATTGCTCTTCCTAGGTCACAATTACTTCAAAAGTATTCTGATTTTGTGTTTGATGATTCTTGCAGGAATTTTGTTGATGATATAAAGAAGTGTCTGAACTCTCCACCTATCAAAGATCCCCCATGGTGGGAGATTCCTTTTGATCATATGTGTGACGCCTCCAACTTCGCGGTTGGAGCTGTCTTATCTCATTGGGTGGAGGGACATTCACATGTGATCATATATGGATCGAGGACACTGAATTCATCCCAATCAAACTACACAACCCTGGAAAAGGAGTTTCTTGCTGGAATATCTTCTTTAGATAAATTCCGTTCGTATTTATTGGGCTCTAAAGTAGTTGTTTTTTCTGACCATGCAGCTCTGACGTACCTCTTGAAGAAGCCAGATGAAAAGCCTAGGCTGATCTGATGGATGCTCCTTCTTCAAGAATTTCATGTTGATATAAAGGAAAAAAGGGGTCAGAAAACTTGGTGGCGAACCACATGAGTAGGCTTACTCACACAATAGAGGATGACACCTGTGACCAGATTTTTTGTAGGTTTGGAGTACCAAAGGCCACCATCAGTGACCAAGGGACACATTTTGCAATCGGAATTTTTATTCCCTTCTTCGGAAGTATGGGGTGACATAAAAAACATCAACATCATACCACCCTCAAACAAATGGTGAGGCTAAGGTTTCAAATAGGGAATTGAAACAAATTTTGGATAAAATTATGTAGCATACAAGACACCCATTGGAATGTCCCCATTTCAGATTGATATTGGGAAATCATGTCATCTCCCTGTGGAAGTTGAGCATCAGGCTTATTGGGCTATTAATAAATGCAACAAGGATTTGTACCAAGATGGAATCTGAAGGAAGCTGCAAATTCAAGATCTTGAGAAGATTCGATTGTATTAATATGAGAACTCAATTCTCTACAAGGAATGATCAAAAGAATCTCATGAAAAAATGATCCAACAAAGGGAGTTTCATGATGGAGAGAAATTCCTTCACTCTAGTTCACGACTGAAGCTAATGAGTGGTAAGTTGCATTCCAGATGGTTAGGTCCTTATGTTGTGAATAATGTTTTTCCTTATGGTGAAGTGGAGATCACACAAGAGGACAAAGTAAGGAGCTTTACATTAAATTGGAAATGTTTGATGAAATACATTGAGGGACATCCTACTGATGTAGTGGATTTTTTCACACTGCATAACCCCATCATCACCTGAGCACATGAGGCTGTTTCTAACCCTGTAACTTTATTATTCATTTTCCTATATAAAATTATAAATTTAATTTGCATATATAATATCATGGGTTCACATTGAGGACAATTCAATATTTTAAGTGTGGGGGAGGGAACCTTTTTGTTTAGAAATTTCAATTGTTTTCCTTTTTAAAAAAAATTCTGTGTTTTTCAAATTTTGTGGTTTTATTTTTCAATTTTCTATGTGTTTTTCAAACTTTTCAACTGAAATGTTTCTCAAAAACCATTTTGAAATCCATATCAATAAGTGAAACAATTTATCCCTTGAAACTAAGCTTAAATTAATGTTGAAATTCATTTTTTTTCGTGTTCAAATATTTATTAATTTCATGAAAAGTACACTGAATTTTGAATCCCATGCCACATCTCACTGTCATTATATTTGAAATCACTTTCTTGTGAGTCTTCTGAACAACTATTTTCATATTCTTTACATTCACCTCACTTCTTGAGAGAACCAAACCTTGCTTGATTTAACCATAATTTTATTTATTCTTGTCAAAACATGATGGTTTGAGGTACATATTTTCAAATGATTGAGGCATTTGTTTGGTATTAGAGCCCCTATTTCAAAGAATAATTTTTTATAATCGCCTACCTTGAACATTTAATACTTTTATCCCTTAGAATTCATGCATATCCTATTAGGTCTTCCACATTACAAGCCAATTTTCCCTATCCAATCAACTCTTGAAGTGAAATTGCATAATCTAGTTGAGCTTAAGGGTGGTGGAAGATTTCTTGTGTTATGCTACCACATTTTGTGATACTTCAGATCAAAAGTTAAATTATGAAGAGATATTTTTTATGCTGAAGAAAAAAATTATATTGAAATTTTTGCCTTTCTGGAGCTTTCATGATAAAAGAAAATGTCTCATTCTGGACATTCTAGTAGAGGGGGAAAGTTTTGCCTATCTCGAGCTTTTAAGAAAACCATGTTCGAGAAGATTGACATTTTTACTGCAAAAATGATGAATGGTGTGAATATTCCTTTATTTTTCATATTGATAGAGCTGAATTGATACTATGGGGATTGAGGAGAAGATCATATTTAATTGAAAATTAGATTAATGCAATTTTGCTTCAAAAAGAGTCAAGCCCTCCTCATTCAGCCTCAGAGTTTTTCACATCTAAATACTACCAACCGAAAGACACAGAACAACCCTAAAAAGTACTCATGATAAACATAAGTCCTTGACTCACATCGGGTACCAATGTATGAATTTATCAATCATATGGTGACCCTTTTATTAGTTTGGATGAGAAAGACATTGCAAAAAAAAATGACATTTGTGTGATAAGAGAAAATTCATGTGAGGTAAGTGTTTTGTGTATGGGAGGATAAATAAAGTGTAAACATATTTAATGATATATATGAAGAACTTGAAATAATGTTTGTTTATGAGTCATGATAACTTTTGTTTCCTATTTTTTAATTGTTTTATCTTAAGGATATGTGTTTTAAAATTGGTTTTCATTTGATTTTGACGATTACTTGATATGAGGTTTTTCCCGGGAGTGCAAAAGGGCAAGTGTGGGGGAGTTGATAAAATGCTATTTTGTTGAATATTTTATTGAAAATAAATGATATAATTTCCTCACATTATTCTAGATATGTTCACTTATGGAATATTTGGGATTAGATCATTCATTTGAAAATTTGATGAAAAATCCAGTTTTACCCTTTTGAAATTCACTATAGTATTTCAGGCATAAATATTTTTCAGTAAACTATTTTGAATTATAATTTTTTAAATATGTTCCTGAATTAATGGTCAATAAATTCTATTCAGGACATGGGAGATGGATCGTGCATATTAGTGGATTAAATGGGCCATGTAGACAAAGTTGTACTGAACTATCCAGATTGGATATCACTTCACCATTTGGGCCGCATCTTCTTCATACAGGATTTGGTTGAGCCCAAATGTTGAGTAAAGATCGGGGAAATGATTTTACACAAATAATTATTGTAGAAGGCTGGAAAATTCACGCGTTTTGGAGGTCAACGATGTGGTTCAACTTGGAATAAAATATTTGGCTGAGATTTCATTTCACACTTAAAAAAGTTATGTAACCCTAGACCTCACAAACTCTATTTAAATGGGGTTTTCACTCTTTGGGAGGGCTGGTCAAGACTTTTGGATGGTTTTTCAGAAAGGGTGTCTCTTGGGAGCCCCTCACAACTCTTGGAATAAGTAAGGATTTGTGCAAACCTCTCTTCCAAAAAGGCTTTCCTCTCCCACCTATTCTTTGTATTTCTTTCCTTTCATGTTTGTATCTTGAATTTTTCTTCAAATAATCTTCTGTGTTTTTCCCTTTTCTTATTATTTTAATCTTCTTAATTGGGTTGGAATCAATAGTGGAGACGATATTGGGTTCTACCCTTTCAATCCTTTGCTCATGCAAAACGTCTCCACGATGACCACACCGCCCATGGAAGAGTAGTTTTTTTAGTGATCGATCAATCTTTTACCCTCTTTATATAATTATTTTGAATCATTGAGATACTGTAATTCACATAATATGATCCATGAATTGTGTTTTTAAATTATAAGAAACTAAGAAAGAAATTTAACAATTAACACAAAAACACGCGAGGTTGAGATTTTGTGTAAATTGTGAGAGTGTGATCTTAATCGGTATTACAAGACCACATGGGATAAATTTGTAGAGTTAAAATATAATCCCTAAACACAATTTATCCCAATTTCCAGAATGTATATTTGCTCTAATTAACCACTAACCATAATATAACCTTAGAACAACAATCAAAGTAGGGTGTTGTGATTGCGTGTTCCGAAGTTAGACTGGGGTTTAAGTAATTCCATCTTTGTGGTTAATTTAACTCTTATAGGGTTCGAGGGTTAACAAATTAGGGGATAGTAATTAAGTGGATATTAATTTAAAAGATAATGATAAATAATTTATTGAATAGTTAGAGTTATATCGATTGTGTCTTTTAAATATTGTCTAAAAAACATCTTTTTGTTGTGTCATTTTAATCAAAATTCATTTCAAAACTAAAAATAAAAAAATAAAATATTCTTCCAGAATACTTATTCTAGATCTATAAACTATAACCAACCCCCATCCATTAATTTAGTGTTTTTATTCTCTTTTATTTTATTTTTATAATACCTCTAAAACATTTTTTTAATTCACTGCCTCCTTTGAGAGACGACCTTGGTCAGCCACTCTGCTGCTCCTAAGTACCCCGAAATCACACTAATCATTTGAGGGCACTCACGAAAATTCTCTTTCAGGTACGTTGGGTAATGGGTTAATTATTTTAACAATTAATCATCAATATTTGAATTGGGAAATTATGGTATTATTAAATTTTTAATATGGAATAATTCATTAACATGTTATTTATCAGATGATAAATTGGAAACTAGTAATGATTAATGGATGGATTAATTATTACGTGTTAAATGGTGAATAATTAATCAATTTATGAATTGATTAAAGTGATATGAATAAATTAATTTATTTTTAAATTAATTAATTAGGATGCATAAATTTGTGTATTGAGGATGCATATGGTTGCTTACCTTGATTGAGGAATACCCCATGTGTGTGTTTCCCAATAATGAATTTTTGTGTTGGTTTGGCCTAGGATGCCTATTACGCTTGCCTTATTTGGTTTAATGCCTTGTTTTGTTAGGATGGTGTATTTGATTATATGTAATTTATTTGATTATTCTTTGATTAAAGTTGATCCATGCAATGGTACAAATTTCATGTAGAGACATTAATGTTGATAATGTCCTTTGATTAAAGTTTAGTCATGTAATATTCTGAATTCCATGTAGAACCTTTACTTACTATAATGTTATTTGATTAATGTTTTTCCATGTAATACTATCTATTTCATGTAGATCCTTCATAAATGTTACATGTTGTTTATTTCCAAGGGACTATGAGAGCCCTTGGCCAGGAAAATGGTGCGGGTTTCCATGTTATTTTCAAAGGACTCTAAGGGACTTGGACCATGAAAACTATGGGGGCTTCCATTTATTTAAAAGGGATTGTGGGGTCACTTGGCTAAGAAAACAGTGGGGGTTTATTGGTATTTCCAATGGACTATGATGTCCCTTAGCTAGGAAAACTATGGGGGTTTCCTTGTTTTTTACACAGGACCATGAGAGCCTTGTTATAGCTATTAACCCCAATGGTTGTATATAATTTATTAAATGGCCTATTTTATCCAAGGGGGATTGACTTTGAGAGCTCCCTATGAGACCTTTTATATGAAATTTAATAAATGAATGATTGTGAAATGTCTCCAAGCCAAAGCACGGGCTTGGATTTGGTCATTTTATTGTTTAGGTGGTATTTTGGGACAAATGTGTTCTTACACACACGGGGAATGTCAGTCCTAGGGAGGATCCTGAGACTAGTGTAATTCAATGTAATTGAATTATTAATAAACATGAAATGAATGTGTGAAAATATTTTTGTATGAATGAGAAATTTATGGTGCAGGTTCAAAAACCATCTGAGGTATGAAGAAGGTACTTGGGTATTTAGTTACATTTTACTACTTACTTTATTTATGCATTCATTCCAACTATTTAAATTATATATTTAATGTCTGAATTTGGGATAGACACTGGTGGTTCTGGCCTACTGAGATTTATATCTCACACCCTACTTGGTCGGCCATTTTACTGAGGTACCCGAGTAGATTCTATTTTCCTGCAGGACTGTGTTGTTTTCATATACTTGGGAGAATGAAGCAGAGGACCGAGCGAAAACTCAGGATCCTCGGGGAGATCTCCCTCAGGGCTTTAAGTAATTTTTTAATTCCTTATTGATATGTAAATAATGATGTGTTTTTTATCACTTTCATAGCTTTACCATCATAACATGCATGCATTGTATAACATTGGCATTGGCCATTTTGTTTTATTCAAGTTTTAAAAAATTATGTCTTCCGCTGCTTTTTCATTTATTTAAACTAATTATACTATTTAATTATATTTTCCACTGTTTTTATATAGATAAGAGGGTATAGTCTCCCCACTGATTATCCTTGAACCATTGTTGTTGTTCGGCAGTCTCTTCCATACGAGGAGACACGCTAGACGTCATGTAGTGACCGGTTTGTCCATCGGTTCAGGGGTAGGCCAGGCTAGGATGTTACAATGCTATTTTGTTTTCTGAGAAGGTAGATGACTTGTTATTGTTGTCTGTGGATTGCCATATATTGAACATAGTATCTATTATGAACTGATATCCTCTTCCACACATATGTAAGGATGTAATTTTTTACTCATGTTTGGATCCATTAAATTTCAGTCAAATTCTATATTTTGGACCTATTTCGGTTGCCTAATGATTTAGTAAAGGTCACGATGTTGTATGGGGCTATATTGAATCTCGGAACCCATTTTTTTGGGAAAATAGTCCTGGTGTACAATTTTTAATAAATTATGTGGGAAGGTTGCACTATTAGTGAAAACCGTATGGGTGGAATGTTTTTGGATAGAGCCTTATAGCATGGTTAGCACACAGTTTATATAACCATTTGACATAACTATGCAATTTTCCCTTTTCACAGGTAGTTGTTCATGGTTTTCTCATAGTTTTTAAAACCGTGCACTTACCGTTTTTCATGTAATTTTACAATTATTCCCTTAATGTTCTAATTAAGACTCCTCCTTCCTCCAAATATATGTTCATTTGGTATTGGACTATTTTTCATCCCTTTGGGAGATATTTTATGGAAAAATAAAGGGATTGAAATATCACCTTCATCCGGAATCCGATCAAGCTTTCGTTCATCACATTAGAGTGCATCGATATGTACTAGAGTCCTTATTAGACATTCTTCTCCTCTCATTCTCTTGAGCAAGTTATCGAGGTGTGATCACATTTCCTATTCTCTCAAATATACTTTGTTCTAAGCCAAATTATAGGCTGATATCAGAGGATATGGATTGTACAGGCCTATGGTGGGGTTCTATAACTAATCCCTCACTTTTTTTGATTTTTGGGATTGTCAATTGGGGCCCCCAAATTCATCGTGTGTCATTTATTGAATTTTATTTCATTCTTATAGCCATTATAACCATATTATTATTCGAATTCCAAAGATGGGATTAGTTGTTGGTGGTTATGCCCACAATTCTCAACATCCAATGTATGATGATATTCCGTAGTTGAGTTTTTAGTGATTTGAAACTTCTGATCTGTTGTTTGGATGTGCTTGAGCTTGACTACACTACTGGTAGGACACCTTATCATAAATGATTATTGTATCATGTAATGGTGAAGGGAAACTACCATGTCACTTCCACTAGACTCGCCTAAGGTAAGTTCTTCAAAATTTTAATTAAATGTGAAAGGGAAATTTGAAATTATACTAAGTAGATGACTTGACCGGATTAAATGTGAATGATTAATGGGTATCATGTCCATGGAACACATTACTATATTAATGAAATGTTTCAGAATTAACCTTAATTATTGAATATTCCATAAATAGAATTAATAAAGGTTGTGTGCTACAAGGCCTTGTAATACTATTCAAAGGAATGACATTAACCAAATGGAGTTAATGATTAATTAAGACTTGATTAAAAGGTTTGATGTTGCATGAACTTATCACAATAATGAAGGGAACATCTTGAACGTAATGAAATATGACACAAATTCATAATTAAATAGGAGCAACTAGACCCAAGATCAGCCTGGATACTTATCATGGAATGCCTTGAGGAATCTGGAACCCACTTCTGATTCAAGGATGTGGACTTCATAGGTTGAGACCCACCCACATACCAATACTTGTCTATTATTGGATGTCAGGTATGACATCATTGGATCCCTCACGTAGTATTAAAGGATTCATTATATACACTCATTGGATCCATCATTTAAAGCCCATAGGGACCAGTCACTACATAGCCTCATTTTAAATTAGAAGATCACATTGGATTCAGTGGGAATATTATTGCGGATTTCCCTAGAATATGCTCCTTGGATTACATAATTACCCTTAACCATGCTACAATTATTACAATGTTGGCGACCCTTGAGGTCTATGTTTCCTTGGTTATTACATTGGAACTTCATTATTAAACATCATTATAGGTTGCCTTATCATAACAGGGAACCTTTTTTATCATTAACATGTGACTTATTTATAAACTAGTAATAATAAATTAATGGAGAGGTTATGTACAGACCCCAACTGAGGGTTGATGTAGGTACTCAAGTATTTAGTTACATTTTGCTTCAATACATTATATATGCATGATTTAACACTTTTACAATTCTATTACACAGGTCAGATGTTATAGACACCATTGGTGGTGGCCCATTAAGATTTATCTCACACCCTCTATAGGATCCATTTGGTGTCTGGGTTAGATTACATGAATGAAAGTGTTGATAAAGGGAAGAATAAATCTTTGAACACTAGATTGTTTTTTGTTTATGATGGAGCTTGATAGTCGATGACCGAGCCAGAGCTTAGGATGTTGGGGATAGTATTTTGATTTCCTGTATAATTTTTTGGAACATTTTTTTCATGTTTTCTTGTCTCCATTATTTCCAATTTTTATATTTAAATGACACATCATCATCAGTTTTTCTATGATTTTATGTTATTCTAGTTATTTTATTTATTTTTATTGTTGTCTCTATTTTCTGTTGTGCCTTTTCTTTACTTGTATTTATTCCACTATTTACATCTGTTTATATTTATCCTTTGTGCTACACTTTGGTAATCAGGGAATAGTCTCCCAATGAACACATCATAGTCTCTCGCTACTAGGCAGCAACCTATGAAATTTTGGGAGATGCGCTTGATTCCATGTTGTCCACTAGGCTTGGGGTACTTATTAAGTGGCATCTGGGTCCTTGATGTCACAAAGTGGTATGAGAGGTGGTTATTTTCTTAATTTTCTATTTGGAGATAACAGATTGGAGATTAGGAATTCTTGGGTCTTGGTCAGTATTATTTCATGGGGGATAGGAACCAAGGTTCGTAGTAAAATCCAAGTTACCCAAAATTATAATTTTTTTCTGTTTATCTTAATACAGTTTCCCTTATTTCACCATTGGGTGAAACACATGATGTGTGGTATTTTTTATTATTACATTTTTTGAGGATTTTCTTTCATCCTTGTCATGATGATATAATGGAAAGGAACATTATTGTGTGCATCATTAAATCCACAAAGAATTTGCATGTCGTGCATATTTCCATTCCATAATGGTTTATTTTACTACTGGTGTTGCTTGATATGAATTTGATTATTGAGTTATGTTGTGATAGTATCTTATACATATATTGCTTTTGGTTGAAATTGAGTTATTTTTTTCTCACCTCATGAGGTGTATGTGGCATCATAGGTTGGAATGAGTAATTTACCAACTCGAGCCATTATGATATAAATAAATGGGTGACTTTTTCATTGAGTTGGTGTATGGGCACTGATTCAATGGGAATGGATATCCATTATAAACTAAAACATTACTTATAAAATTAATTTGTTGCAAATACTTATCCCACCTTGTCATATTTATGAAAATTAATGGTGTGAACTGGGTAATTAAATGTAAAACCAAATGAAACATATACATGAGAACGTACTGATACCTGGTCATATAAGCAAGTAGTTGGGGTAGTATGACTTGGGTAGTGAGTTTTCTTAAGTTCAACTTATACTAGTTATGTAATCTTTCTACTTAATATTATTCTAAGGAATGTTCTTTGAATTTTTAGACCAATGTTGCCTCGATGTCCTCATATCGTACTCTAGGAAGATGGTGATGACCATGCTCCAGGTGTGGGGGCCCTGAGCCACCACTCTTACCTCTAGTAGTTCCACTCAAGGAACTTCCTAGTATACCTGATCTGGAAACTGATTCCCATATTTGTGATATTTTCCAATGTCTAATGAAGTCCATACATGGTGCTCCATATCTTTCTCCTATTATGGTTGAACTAACTTTTGACTTCCAATGGTAGCTTCATCCATCTTTCTTAGGGGATTGCAGTTTGTAGGATGCAAAGTCTTAGCTAGAATCCACCCTATCTTACTTTGTGCATCTATAGACACCTTCGGATCATAGGTTCAAGATTTACACATACATGATTTGGGATTCATCCAAGCTCTATTGGGATGTGATTATCTAGGATGGTCATCATCAGGGCATGTTATGGTTTTATTTCCAAACTCCTTTCTATGATCAGTTCATTCCTCAGACACTGATATGTAAAATATCCGACAATTTCATGCATCTCGAGTAGCGTTCTATCTCAATCATAGAGTATTCCACACATTTCACATAGCTACATCACTTTTTACAACTTATAGTTAGTGATGAGATTTTTTGTGCTAGGCGTTATAGGGATGGGATCCAGTATTCCATTCTTACATAGGTGAATTTATTTTTCCCATTGACCTTTTAATTAATAGTAAATTAGGATCTTATCATTTACTGTAATGTGACTAATGGAAATATTATCGAGCATAGTATACTAGGTTCATGTCTGGATAGTACTTCTTCTAGTGGCATGAAGTATCTCCTGGAGGTTACTCATTAGGGAAGTGACAACCAATGTTCCCGTCTTGATAGCTCTAAAGAGTTTCATCAGTGTCGATGGTGGGGCGACCTAAATCCTAATTGTGATAGAGACCCAAGGGAGTGTTGGGCTTTCGGTCGTATGGGACATCTTCATCATTTTCATAGGACCTTTCCAATATGTGTGAGTGGAAAAGGATACATTCTATATCCAACTTCAAGAGTGGTTTATTTTGTTCCATGTTAGGTAGGGAGTTTGAATAGCACTAATAGGACTAGTTGAGCAAGAGGTTGTGCTTATTGAAGCCAGACCCCTGATCACCAGCAATGCCAACATAGCATTTATGTTCATGGTAGTCCATTTGTTGCATAGGGTCATGGATCAGGACAATTTCATGAACTATATCCAATACCCAAGGATCGGGATGTGGGGCCATCTAAAGGATGAGGTATTGTTCTTAGCAAATCTACTATAGTATCTTCTTTATTTAAAGCAGGTGCTTCAAACTCTTTTATCTCTATATATATCATGGAAAGTATCATAATGGAGATATAGTGTTTTTATTGTGTAATGACCCTAGATACACCATTATGGGTATAAAAAGAGGGTATACACTAGTGTAGGGACTATCCCATTGAGGTATCCAATTACCCCTTCTTATTGGACCGCTTCATTCTCAATATGACAGGATTCGATGTCATTATTGGGATAGATTGGTTGGTTCAGTACCATACTTTTTTATACTTATATCGACATAGGGTATTGTTTACATCACCAAAGGGAATAAGTTATCAACATACGGGTGGGTAGGATGTCTAGGTTTGTATATCTAGACAAGATAATCATGGGCTAGGTGGAGTGACTTTCCAGATTGAAAATCACTTCATTAAGGTTTATGTAAAGCTGCTTTTCCTCTAAAAGTGAATTGTTTCAAGGAGACCTTTCCCTAAGACTATTCAATATCACCTCTTAAGAGATGGGTAGAGTTTACGATTGATATTGTTCTAGGAGAAGATCGAGTGTCCATTCTTGTATATAGGATGGAACCTACCAAGCTTCGGGTGCTCAAGTGGAAGTTAGATGATTTAGTGGCCAAAGGGTTTCAATGGCCCATTACATCCTCTTCAAGTTCTCCTGTGATTTTTTCTAAGAAGGTAGAAATAACCTTATGGATATGCATGGATTATAGAAGATTGGTCCAGCTTATAGTCAAGAAATGGTATCCTTTTCTTGAATAGAGTATCTCGTTGAATTTCTTTGAGGGGCTAGGTTCTTCTCAATGATCGACTTGACACTGGGTTATCATCAAGTTCGAGTAAGGCCATTAGATATACCTAGTATATATTTTAGTAGTAGGCATGGTCTATATGAGTACCTATTTATGATGTTTTTTCTTACAAATGTGCCTTTCATTTTCATGTCTCTAATGAATAGGGATTTTTTTCTCTATCTAACTTTTTTTCTCAGGGTCTTTGCGGACCACATATTGGTGTATTATCACACTCATAAAGAACATTCCAATAACGTAGTTTTCATTCTGAGTACACTAAGAGAGTATTATGTTTAGGATATGCTTTATAAGTGCCACTTATGTATTGAAAATGTTAACTTCATGGGTCATATTATCTTAAAATTTGGCATATCAGTTGACCTAGAAAAGGTTAGTGTTGTAGTTTCCTTAGTGTAGCCTAAAAACTTGTTTGATTTATGGAGTTTCATCATGTGGCTGGATGGATATTATAGGAATTTTATACCAGATTTCTCACATATTTATTATCCACTTACTATCCTTTCCAAGATGGGTGTCAAGTTCCTTTGGTCAGAAGCATTCGATAAATCCATTCAAGAGTTGAAAGGGAGGATTTTCTAAGTACCTATTCTAATTTTTCCTAAGTTGGGTGTAGGTTATAACATATTTTATGAAATATCAGGAATTGGATAACGAGTAGTGCTGGTAAAGGAATAAAGAGTTGTTTTATACATATCTTGGATGTTGAGGCCTCATGAGAGAAATTACTCGACGCACGAGAATGAGCTAGAAGCAGTTGTCCATGCCTTACGTTGCTGGAGACATTATCTATTATGTTAGTGATTTGTGGTGTACATCGACCATAAGAGCCTCAATTCTATCTTCACTCGGCTTGAATTGAACCTCAGACAATGTTTATGTGTTGAATATTTAAAATCTATTCATTTTTATCTTTCTTATATGCTTGGGAAGGTAAATTTAGTTGTAGATAAACTTAGTTGGAAAACTGAAACATAGGCTGTACAGGAAGCCAGTGATGAATGAAAGTTAATGGAACACTTCTCTTTGTTGCATATAGATTTTCATGATAGTCTTGAGCAGTCTTATCTCTCATATTTGGATGTTACTTCTTCCCTCTTTGAAAATGTGAAAGGTGTGAAATATTCAAATACTAAAGGCTTGGTACTCCGTGAGAGTATATTAGAAGATAACTGACCTTCGGATTGGTCTTTCGACATATATGACATCTTGTATATCCATGGACACATCTGGGTCCCTAAAGATATGAGAGAGGAGTTAATGAAAGAGTCTCATGCCACTGAGTGGGCAGTTCATCCAATAATCTCGAGAAACTAGCAAGACATGTGATACCATTATTGGTGTCATGGGGTGAAACAACATGTTTCAAGCATTACCACTAGGTGTTCCACCTGTTAGCATGTAAAGGTGGAGAAACATAGACCGCTGGTCCTAATACAGCCACTTTGATTACCATAATGGAAATGGGAAGCTGATTCTATGGATTTGGAAGTAAGATTACCAAGTTCATTTAGAGGTAGTGATGTTGTATGTGTTTTCATTGACAAACTAAAAAAAGTATCCCACTTCATTCCAATTTAAGAAACTTTCTCAGTTGATGAGATGCGAAAACTATATGTCCGTGAAATCATACGACTCCATGGGGTCCCTCATACTATTGTTTCATATAGGGATAATTGTTTCAAACCACGGTTCTAGTAGGGATTACAAAAGTCTATAGGAACATAGGTTCTTCTAAGAACAGATTTTCACCCTTAGACCGATGGACAATTACAAAGGACAATACATGTTATAGAGGATATGTTTCTAGCATGCGTCCTCTATTTTATAAGTTCTTAGGAAAACCATGTCCCTATCATTGAGTTGGCATATAATATAAAATTCCAGGTGAAAATTTAGATGGATACTTTTGAGGCCTTGTATGGTAGGTCGTTCTCTTAACCCCTATTCTAGCTAGAGGCAGGTGAGGCAGACCTACTAGGTCCTCATATTGTTCACGAGACTTCTGAGCAGGATCAACTGTTCAAAAATCGTATAAATACTTCCCAAACTAGAGAAAAATCATTTTTCAATCATTACCGATGGCCTCTAGAGTTCGTGGTCATGGATCATTTTTTCCTCCGGGTATCGTCCAGGATAGGGCTTCGACTGTTATGAAAGTAGGGGAAGTTGTTATCTCTTTATGTAGGTCTGTTTGGGATCCTAGAAAATTTAGGATGGTAGCCTATCGGTTGATACATCCTCAGAGGTATCATGGCATGCATGACGTCTTCCCTGTTTCAAATCTTCTCCAATATCATGCTGATGCATCACATACCTATGATCCCAAGGAAGCTGAGTAAGATACTGATGTTACCTTTGAGAAGTATCTAGTGTGCATTGTTGGTCGGAGCATGAACATTCTATGAGGTCGGTATATCCCTCTAGTATGGGTTTTATTGCAGCATGGATATGTGCAGGATGAGACTTGAGAGTGGGAGGTTAGAATACATGATCAATGCCTAAAATTGTTCTCAAATAGTGTTTCTACACCCTTTGAAGGTGAACTCGTGGATGAGTTCATTTAATGAGGAAGACTATATGAATCTGAATTTTCACTTAGGTATGGATCATTTAAATTTTTTTCTAATTCTTTATTTTTGACCTATATTGGATGCCTAATTAGTTATTGAAGGTATTGAGGGTGCCCAAGGATTTTTCGTAACCCTAAACCTAGATTTTTGGGAAAATAGGCATGGCACACAGTTTATAGAAAACTGTGTGGGAAGGCCGCATGGTTAAATCAAACCATAAGGGTGGCATGTTTTTGGGAAAAGACATTTAATATGTTTGGTGCATGTTTTATATAACTAGGTGACCAAATCATGATATTACCCATTTTCCCTGTGTACTAATGCATGTTTTTTTGCATGTTTTGTCAACCCATGTAGACAAAACATGCACATGCCTTTTTTCATGGTAATTTTACTATTTTTCCCTTAATGATATAATTAAGCCTCCTCCTTCCCCATAATCCATGTTTATGTCATATTGACATATTTTTAATCCCTTTTGGAGCTCTTTAAAGGCCTAATCTAGGTATTTAAATATCTCCTTAATTTGATATTTGATCGAGCTTTTGTTTGTCACATTAGATGTACAACGACAGGTACTCGAGACCTTTTTAGCCATTCATCTCCTATCTTTCTTATGACCTAATCATCAAAGTATGAGTTTCTGTTGGGTTTTCAAAGATCTACACTATTCAAATCCAAATTAGTGGTTTATATTAGAGGATAAATATTATAAAACCATAAGAAGGGTGTTCTATAACTCATCCCTCTTGTTGGTTGATTTTGGAATTAGGGTCTGGGGAAAGCCGATTTTATCGAGTTCCATTTATTGAATTTATATGTCAGTATTATAATAACTATTACCATATTATTATTCTCCTTCTGTATATGTGAATATTGTTTTGGTTGTTACACCCACAATTCCCAATATCTCATTTAGGATGATATTCCATAGTTGATTTGATAGTGTTTTAACACTTTTGAACCATTGTTTGGATGTGCATGAGATTGATCATAATAATGGTTGGAATTCTTACCATAAATGCTTATTGTATCATGTAATGGTGATTAAAGAGTTCCATGTCACTTCCAATTGACCCACCTAAGGTAAGTGCTTCAAAGTGATAATTAAATGTGAAAGGGAAATTAGAAAGTATACTTAGTATATGACATGACCGGATTAAATGTGAATGATCAATAGGTAACATGTCTGTATCGCCACATAACACATTAATGGAAGTTTTCAAAATAATCCATAATTATTGAATATTCCTTAAATGGAATTAATAATGTTTTCATAATACTTGTCCTTATCACACTAATGAATGTAAATAATTGAACCGAATAGACTTATCAATTAATTATGACTTAATTAAATGTTTGCATGCTACTTGGCCTTATCATAGTAATGAAAGGAATGGCTTGAACCAAATGAAACACTATATGAATTCATAATTAAATAAAAGTGGCCTGACTCAATCTCATTGTGGATTATTAACGAGGAATTCCTTGAGCACTCAGTAACCCCATTCTGATCCACGGATATGGCTTGCGTAGGTTGAGACCCAAATAGAACATGTTCCTTATCTATTCATAGATGCCTAGTATAACACCATATTATCCTTTACATATTATTAAATTATTCCTTGTATACACCTATTAGATCTAGAATTGATAAAAAGGTTCCATGTTTAATGCCCATAGGGGCTAGTCACTGCTTAGCCCCATTTTACATTGGACGATCACCATGGATTTTCTAGGCATATTGTTGTGGAATTACCTAGATTATGCTCCTTGGATTACACTCTAACCCATATCCGGGATATACTTATTGCAGAGTTGGAAATCCTTGAGGTCTATGTTGCCTTGTTTATTACGTTATAACTTCATTAATAAATGTCATCATGTGTTCTGTTGTCCTAATATAGAACCACTACTATTATTAACATGTGACTTATTTATATATTTGCAATAATCAATCGATGGACTAGTTATCTTCATATGATAACTAAGTATTGAAGTGGGTACATTTTAATTTAGATACATTATGATTATTACTTTATATATGAATTCTTGAACATCGTCACATTTCCATTACATGGGTCGGATGTTATAGACATCATTGTTGGTGGCCCACTGAGATTTTCTCACACCCTCTTCAGGGACTGTTTGGTACTTGGGGTAGATTACATGAATGAAGGTGTTTATAAAGTGAAGCATCTAGCATCGAAGACTTGATTTCTTGTGGTTTAGAATGGGTCATGATAGAAGATGACCGAGCTAGAGCTTGGGATGATTGGGATATTCTTTTTATTTCTTTTATACCTTTTTGAAACATGTTATTCATGTTTTCTTGTCTCCATGTTTTCTAGTATTTATAGTGACATGAAAAATAATCATCGGTCATGTATGATTGTATATTATTCATGTTATTTCATTTATTGATACTTTTGTCACTATTTTCCATTGTGGATTTTGTTTACTTATATTGATTCCACTATTTAACTCAGTTTATATTTATCTATTGCGCTAAACATTGGTAATGAGGGCATAGTCTCCCCATGGACACACCCTAGGCCTTTCGTGCTAGTTGGCAGCATCTAGTATTTGAGGAGATGCCCTTGAGGCCATGTGGCCTAATGGGCTCAGGGAACTAGGTAAGTAGAATCTAAGTATGGGATGTCACAATATAGATGAACTTATTGATCTATTGAGGGGAACTAAATAGTTCTCTAGGATTGGAATGTTTTCAAACAATCATATGTTAAGAGTGAGGCCTCTATGTATTAATTTTAACATTAGGTAAAAACTATATGAGCATGTTTTCATTCTATTCAGGTTGTAAAGCATATCAAAAAAGTTCATGTACATAAGTAATAGTTTCTTAAATCCTAATATAAACTATTTTATTATTGTCATTGTTGATGTTATTATGATTTTATCCGAATGAAGATAGGAACATGATCCCATTTTATTTAATTTTTGAGTACATTGTGGGAGCATTTGATGTTTGTAAATATCTCGAAGTATCATTTCAAGATCATTTAGGTGTTCTTCATAGTGCACTTGAGATTTGAGGTAGGCATATCAGGGGACCCATTAGATATTATGGGTATGGTTTTGTATTTAAATAGGATTTTCATCTCACTAATGATGTTTTATCCATGACTTCACCTATTTATAATTTTTTATAATACGAAATTGATTTTTATTTGTATGTCTATCATACCCTTACCATTTCAAGATAAGTGGTATAAAATATATTGTGATGATTCAAATGATGATCTTGGGAAATTTATGATATATTTTTGGTGATTAGTCACTTATGGGTCTATAAAACTAATACTTAATAAGAGGAAATACCCAACTCATGATATATTTCTTGAGGTGGTGGAATATTCCTTGAGTTATTTGATTCAATACATTATAGGATAGACTATTTTGGTACATACTATAGGTAAGAGACTCATTAATATATTTTATCACTATGTCCTAAAACTCTGGTTGAGTAGGTTTGTTTAGATACTGATGAATTTAAATTTTGACTTTCCATAAACCCCTAGTAAGGTGAAACTTTGTGGATATGATAAGTAAGAAGACTTAGGAAAAAATGTTGTAGCTTTCAAGTAGCGAGTGGTATTTGATGAGCCAGTTCACTGAGATGAGAATCTATGTCCATGATTGTCATGGTAGAGAAAACCCAAAAATTGTTCTCATTTTAACCACACCCCATTGGAGAGTGATGAAGATTTAGTTATCTAATAAGTTTTTATGCTTTAAGGGGTAAAATATTTTGGGTAGGGATCCACCATCTGATTGGTCCCTTGATACTAATGATATCCTTTATGTATTGAGTATTGTAATAATTCCTATGAGAATTCATTGGGAGTGTATGTGAGATTCACATTCCATGAGATGTGTTTTTTACAAAGGTCTTACAAAAATGTATCATGAAATCCAGAAAAATTATTGGGGTTCTAAGATAATGAATGATATAATGGGGTTTTTTTGAGATTATTATTCTTTCATTAAGTGAAGGATTAGTATCAAAAAAGATACAATCCTTCTTTCATCCTTACCCACTTTCGAGTTGAAGTGGGATGATGTGACTATGGATTTCATAATGGGATTGTTGTGGTCATCTCATAGCAATGATTTTGTAAAATATATCATAGAACAACTGATTAATATCACAAATTTGATATAGATTCAGGATAAATATTCCATTAATGAGTTGGGAAGGGAGTATTTTTAGCGTAAAGAAAATCTACATTTAATTAATAGGATAAACAATTATAATCAAGATACTAGTTTAATATTTATCTTTTTTTAGTGTATTTATAAGCAACATGAAACTCATGTACACTTGAGAAATACCTTCCATCTATAGACCAACAACCAATCTAAGCATACCTTTTAGGTTTTTTGTGACATGAAGTGGGAATATGTCCTAGGATGATAACCTCTTTGAAATTTGGAGTTAGGGTATTCCATTGTTATGAATCTATTTTTTATACGGTATACATAAACGCTTATCCATTGGATCCATAAGTGGTTAGAGACCACTGAATATAGGAAGATTTAACATATTTATAGGTCATTTCATCCTCTATATTTCATGGTTAGCGACTGAGTATTTTATTTTATGTCACCTCGATTGGTGAACAACCATATTCAGAGGTACGGGATGTTATCTCCCATGATTATAGGGAAATTTTAGGTAGTAAAGAGTATATATATAGTGGCATATGAACTATAGATTCCATTAATATATAGTTCTATAAACAATGTATTCTATATATCTTATATTTTGAGATACCATCCCAACCATTGTCATGTGATTGGTGTTGATGAGGTTGAGTTGGATCTAGACATGTCATTTGAGGAGTGACTAGTTTAGATATGAATCATTAACAGAATAATATATATGGAAAGACATTCCCTCTGTTAATGGTGCATTGGTAGATCGAGAATAACTAGGAGGATATGTGGGAGTGAGACTCTGATATGAAGGTGTAGTGTCTAGATCATTTCACCAATGAGGCTCAGCTATGCTTGGTGGTGCATCTCAGGTATGAGCTTATGCATTGTAGAAAATTTGAAACACCTTAATATTTTCAATATATGAATTTTATCCAATTTCTATTAAACCTTGTATATTTTTATTTATTTTAAGTATTGGAGGATTCAGTGGAGTATTTGGCTCATGTTTCAAGGAAATGGGTTGGTAATGGAAATATGATAAGTATTTAATTTTACAAGAAAAGCTAGTTTCGGCCCCCCATATTTTCTATGGCAGAGGAAATGGAAAATTATTCTTCCAAAGGAAGGCCTTTAGTGTTGCATTGGAACACCGGTAAGCTATTGGAGTTATTATGGGTACCGAGTAGAGTTACGGTGGGATCGATTTTATTTATGAAAAATTTACAAGTTAATTAAATAAAAGGGTTTTTAAAATGTTTAAAATAGGTTTTATCCCATGTTTTCACCTTGGAGTAACAACATAGCCCTCTCCATTTATCACCTCTCTTCCTTCTTCATTTAGGTTTTTATCTATATCATATGATCCTATATTAGAGTTTCATCTATCATATGGGAATTATATAGGTGTTTTTAACACTTGTATTCTCTTTTAATTGGTTTTCTTTACTATATCACCATGAATCATCAATAAATACCAAATATAGGGGTTTTATTAGGTTTCCATATTTCTTCCATTTATGGCCAAATAAGCCGAGGATATTAGATAATAAAGACCATATCCTTCCTAGTAAGGTCATCTCTTTCATTCACAACGGTATTTACATGTGTTTCATGTGTCAATTAAAATACTAGATATTCTAAATTGTTGTGTATTCCCTAAAAATAATTAACGTTTTCTTTTAGTTTATATGGTTTTAATTATGTCTGGAATGACTATTAGTGGATTTTATAACATGTGTGTGGACAACATTGGATAGCGATGACCATTTCTCATTAAATTTAAATTTGAAACATGGACCATTGATCTAGGATTAATGCCAATGATTGATACATGAACCCAGGAGGATAGTTTGGTGTTCAACTATATTCCATATTGTAGACTGGCATGTGGATATTCTAGGATAGGCATGAGTGGGCCTGGACAAAAGAATTTTTGTAGGTCAATGCTTGAGGAAATAATTCTTGATATGTTTGATAATTATAAATTATTTATAATTAATTTTAAGTATAATTTTTCCATTGTAATAGTTGTTTGGAATGTTTTTCATACCAAACCAACTTAAATATGATTAGTGTTGGTATCTCATACACCCTAGTAATGTTGTGTTATGAAATTCACCTAAATAAGTTTTATTATCAATCTTTCTCTGTGATTCTAATGAATTTTTATAAACTTCATCTACATGAGATTTCATTTTGGTGGTACATCATCCACCCATAATATATTCTATTTTTGATATATCATCCAACATAGGTTTCATATTCGGTGAGGGGGCATCATCCTATAAGAGCTTTCATGGTGGGGCATATTCCACCTACAGATTCGTGTTGGTGGTGTATCACCCACCTAAAGATTGGTAACAATGGTACCACATCCAACAAAAGATTATTGTTAGCGGTTTATGTGGTTTATCAACCACTAAGGGAGTTCATTTTAGTGTTTCATCATCCATAGATGGTATATTTCATTAGGGGGGGTATTGTCCACCTATATTTTGTAAAATGGTATATTATCTACCAAATAATGGGTAGTGGTGGTGAATCATCATCCATAGATTAATTATGCCTCCTTGAAAAATAAATATCTCATTCACTATTTACCTAGGATTGGTGATGGACCATTCAACTAGATGGATTATGATGGTGATACATCAATCACTTAATAATACTAGTTTGTGATAAATTATTCACCATTATTAATATACGTGAAGTGATATATCATTAATCCTTGTTGTGTGTTTAGACAATAGGTATATTGTCACATTCTAGAATTGGATAACTCTTTTATGGTTAAACATGGTTTGATCATTGTACACTATACGAGTGAAATTTATTTATTTATTATCTTTAGAAACTCTTCATATTGATCATTCACTTACATTTACTATACTTTTTAAAGAAACTATTGGTGGTGTCTTGCTGAGATGTACTCACAACCTACTTAGGCCTTGTAGTACAATAGAAAATATCATGTTTTGCGTCCCATTTATGAAAAATGACCATATTGTTATAGATGTATGACCTTCTAGAGATATATTTTCATTACGATATGGGACTACTCTAGGACATTTGCCATTTTATGGATTCCTGCTTAAATTTTTTTATAATTTTGGACCACTTTATATATGATCTACTCATATTAGATTTTTTTATGTTGAATGAATTATATGACATGTAAATTAACTAATTCTGATATATATTTATGTTTATCTTTACTATTTTTGGGAATTTAGCTATGATATATATTTTTATAGTGTTATTATTTTTGTGATGAATACTTAAGGATATATCTTCCACTATTTTTATGGTAATATATACATAATTTTATATCCTCCCAACTAGTATATATAAACCTTCAACAATTTTGGGTAGTATTTAGTGTATTGGGATGCATTCTTGTGGTGTGTGACACATGGTTTAGTCATTAGAAATGTGAATTGGGTCAGGGAAACTACACCATCCTATAGATATATATATACGTTTTTATTATTTTTAATATTTTACCTATATAACCTATATTTATTTTTTATTGAGTAAAAATATCTACTAATATGTTTATGAATTTTTTGAAATGTGATAATGATAAATATGATTTCAAAAGGTCCTAGTCCATAAATGGATTTGAGAGTAAAAATGATTACATTAACACATATATTGAGAAATTTGGAATAATCCATTAATATTATTCTCCATACACACCCAATAAAATATAGTATCTTAAAGAAAGTATCGGCTTTTGGTAGTTATGAGGATAAACTTTTAGCAAATCATGAAACTTCAAATACTTTTTGGGATAAGATATAATAATAACTATCTATATTCTCCAATGATGTGTATTGTGACCAAATGTTTTGAATATGACTTATGAGATTTGTTTTACAGAAAAATAAAACTACAATATAAATTTACTCAAATCACAATTATTAATCCAATTTAAATTTATATGACAAAATTTGATGAATTATTTTAGAAAGAGCTATAAAAGGATGTTAAATCTGTTTTCTCAAGTAAGAACTCAAGGAATAGGTTATTATTGAATATCTAAAAGGATTTTTCCTCGATGGTGATGGTCATCAAGATTTTTAGATGAAAAAAGAATTATTAGGCATAAAAAAGAACCCATAGTACAGTATTCAACAATTTAATATATCATTGATAGAAATAATTTTAATAAACTAATGGTTCATAATAATATCAATGGAAATATAGATGACCCAAACTCAATCATTTGTATTATGTATGTTGACGATATTATTTTTACCAAAAATAACCTAAATACTTGTGAGGACAATTCTATCCAAATAAATAATATTTTCAAGATATTGAAGAATCATAAGATTAATTTACTTTTAAGTTATTAGGTCATTATAAAAACATGTTCTATAATTCCATCATAATAAAATTATTCATGTAGGTTGTTTATGAGGATTAGATTTGGAAAATTGAGGAAGGATGCACTCATAAATCCCTAGGGTCCATGATGACCTTGGATGATTACGAAATGAATGGATATCAAAAGGAGTTACCAAAAACATATTAGAATCCTATTTTAGTTTAAAATATCTCAACTAAATATTTATATATCTATCACTCTTTATAAATTATTTCAAATCATTACTATGGATTAACATCTTATAGATGTAAAAATTAAATTTTTCATTATCTCAAAGAAACTTTATATTTTATCTTGAGTTATATTAAATAAAAATCCTAAAAACATATTATATTTTATTATACTAATTGAGAAAGTTTTTTGTGTCATTATAAATGATCTTCTATAAGTGTGTTAGTTATTTGAGGAAAACACACTGTTTGGTTTTATAAGAAACCAGTAGTAGTGAAATTCAAGAAAAATGTGACCTGAGTATGTTGTAGAATTATAATCCACAACCAAAAATAAGAATATGAATTCAAACTATGAATACCAGATGGTGAATATCTCATAGATTTTGATGATTATGTCTGATAATCAAATAAAAATCATGTTATCAAATAATCTTTTGTTAAATTATTAGTCAAAACATATTTATATCAAGTACCACTAAATCAAGTAGAATGTGAATAATGGATATCATTCATTGGATATGTTTAAATAAATGAATAAATAGTTGATATCATGATAAATCCCTTAATTAAGGATGTATTCTTTTTTTGAAAGTGTAATTGGGTTTACATTTTATCCAAAAATCTATATTATATTACCCAATTATTTTCATACATTCATTCCATTTAATTTTTTTAAAATGGAGAAATAGTTTGGGATCTCTTATTACAAATGGGGAGAGTCCATACTGTTTTTTATGTGAAAAAGGGGAGAAGATAATATGAGTTTTCCTCATAGGTGATAACATGGCTGTATTTTTTTTGATGTTTTGGAGAAGATATTTTATTGTGTTAACATGTTATGAATAAATAAAAAGGAAGAGATTATTGAAACCAATGAGAGTATAATGAGTATGTAAACATTACAAATGCTTTATGAAATGATTAGATGAAGGGAAGTTTCCCTAATGTCAATTGATATTGGTCAATATAGTATTCATATATAAACATAAGAATATAGAACTCTAAAAAATCAAGTTATATAATGGTGTAGTGTTTAAATAACTATCAAGAGAGGATCATAATATGAAGAGTTTCTTGACAAGAATATTCATGAGTTTCTTACATGTTATCATACTATATCTTCTCAAATAATTATCAGGGATTGATAAAAGACATAACAGATTTTAGGAGAAATAAAAAAGAAATAAATAAACTTTTAGATAACATAAACCTCACTGTGGTGGTCAATAAAACAAATAATAGTTTATTATTAGAGATGAAAAAAGGATATATTGGAAAATGATTATTTTAGAGAACATTACCCTTTAAAGTTTTGGTGAATAGTCGTGGATAAGATAGATTATGTCTAGGTGGTTATCCATTGTGTCATGTTATTGGATAAAAATAGCCATGGTTTGACTAATTTTGTTTCAATTCATTAAATTTGGGGGGGTGGGGGTTAAAACACTCACCTTAAGGAACTATGAGTATGCATGCTACATGTTATGTTTAAAAGAAAAATCCCAGTACAAAACAATACGGATGAAAAATATCATGGTGTTGAAAATATCTATGCTATTGTTTTGGAATTTTTGATTTCCTCTAATACACTATGTCATGGTATATATTTAATATAGGGGTGGAAGGTAGACAATAAGATAAGAGGATCTTTAAAGATATTTTGTTGTTGTTTTTGGATCTATCCTTATCCCCAATCAATAATCCTTGTTAAAACATTAATATTCCATGGTCATGTCATTCTTATATTTATTGTCTTTCTCGATACCTTTTTGTGAAGAAACAATCTAATAATTTAAAATATTTTCAAATAGAATTCAAGATAGATGTTTCATGGGATTTAGAAGAAGAAGAAAACAATAAACTTGGTCCAACCATAGAGTCACATCAGGATTATATAAATATATATTTTTATCAATTCAATGATGGTCATTTTTATCATTATTATACCTAGAGTTGAATATCATCATCCAACTTTTTTCTTTTTTTATTCATAATAATCTACAAACAAGGATAATGGGATCACATCCATTAAAAACTAAGGACTAGTCACTCAATAAAAAGAGTTCACAAACATTGTAAAAACTATCTTATTTAATGTGCATATTTTCCACAATATGTTTCACATATCCACTAAGTGGTTTTTTTAATTGATCATATATTAAATTGAATGAGAATTTAGGTGATATTTGAATCAAAGAACATATTTTTTATAATAAGGATTTACCGTGTCTCATTTCATCCCACAATTCATTCCATGGGAACTTTATTAATATGTAAAATATGTTTACTATGATAAAATTTTATTACTATTTTAAGATTAAGATTATATATTCCTGATCTAAATAATATCTCTTGCAATCCCTATTTGATTATACTTCCACCTAACATAAATCCCCCTCCCTCTTTTTTAAAACATTTCAATACCGATAGTTCCGAGATAGAAATGAAAAACAGAATTAAAATAGATTTTATGTGTCATTAAAATTAATTATTATTTCATGTGATGTATTATATAAATTATATAAATTATTTAATAAAATTAAAGATTGATCATGTAATGATCCAACCTTGTTAAACTAGACTTATCACCTGATCAATCTCTCTATAAGGATCAATGTGCATTCTCGATCACCATGGGTTAGTGAAAAGAATCAGGGTATCAACATATGTGTTTATGGGAATGATTCCTCCCTCATAATGAAAAAACCCAAAGCATAGGTTCCTGTAAGAAATATTACATCAAACCTACAAAATATTAAAATCCACACCATCAAAAAAGTAGTATCAACAATTTAAAATAACTAAATTGAAAAAAAAAATTACTTGAAATAGTTAACATAACTGATATCACATTATAATTTATGAAAAAAAATACTATAAGAAATAATCACTAGTCAGAATGAATGAAATCTAAAAATGATATCAAGGATGATGAGGAAGATACTTAAAATCCTATAAAATGAAAAATAATACAGTGTTCCACATGAGCTAAAATAAATGATACCATAAAATCCTCTATCCAAAACCTACCATGGAAAAAATTAATCAAGAGGATCCACTAAATTACATGATGAACATACCATTACTTGTGTCCTACCAAACCAAATGTCCATACATACAATATAATATGAAGGGTGTGAGGTAATTCCCAATATGATACAACCATGAATCTAAATGATAACATTATCTATGAAAACCAATACAACTATTTTGAAAACAAAAAATTAAAACAATTTTACTTTGAAAAAAATTATTTAAAATCCTTATTGGTTTATTATGAAAAAAAATTAGAATTGTAAAAATGAGGATCAATAAAAATGAAGTGAATCCACATAGAATATGTATGATCAACTCAATAAACCATTGAATATGCTAAAATATAATCATAATAATATATCTAAATAACAGAATTGGGAATAAAAATCAATAAGTATTGAAAAACAAGGCATAAGAAACAGCAATTTGGGTCTCTAATGAATGGGATAAAAAATTAATTAGTCTAACAAAGTTTCACTATCCATCAAAGTGAGAACAACATGATTTTGATCTTCCTAGGTCTCCCTAAATACCTATATTACTCCCATGTCTGTACTTGTTCTATGATACAAATATTCCCAAACAGGAATATAACCTTGATTTGGGATCTCAATTTTTTAATCCACTTACACACCCAAGGTCTTCCAAGTTCTATTAATTCCAAAAACATTACATTTATTAATACTAATTTCATTAAACACACATGCCAATAGTAAATTAAAAATAAATCATAATGTAAAACTTTTTTAAACCCCCTTTTGACGTCTTTTTAAAACCATAAATAATATTAGAGTTAATTTATCAAAAAAAATCTTACATCAAGATTTGATCCTTTATAAAATCCCTTCAAACCAATTAAATATCCATTAATTTTGAAGAATAAAATAAATAATTCATGAAACATCTTTATCAATCCAATATAAAGTGAATTTAATGAATAAAAATGTGAAATGATGAACTAAATGTTATCTATGGAAAATCCCTCTTAGGTATACACACTCTATTAAACCTAGGTTCAAAGTCAAAATATTCAATCAAACCCACAACAACCGAGTGGAAAAGTCTCTAAATAACCTAAATAACTAATAAATATAATTATTCATCAACCATAAACACTATTTTCAACCCCCATATAATTATAGGGTTCTACTGTAATAAGAAAACGAATGAATAAAGAAGTATATGTGTGTATAAAGAAGAGATCAAATTGAAATCATGCTTACCTCAAGAAAACCCACCCAGGAAGTGAGGAAATCCCCCAAGAATCAAAGGGAAAGGATAATCAAGAATAGAAAAAGGAATTTTGTTTGAATGAGGGGGGGAAGTGGGGTAAGTTATAGTTAAAATAAATATGTTTATTTATATAATATCCATGTTTTATGAAAACTAAATGGGTCACATGGTTTGGACTGCAGGGTTTAGAAAATTGTGCAGCAACCCTATAGGAGACTATATTGGAAATATAATGAAACATAGTTTCTTAGGTAATACCACCCTATTAGAAAACCCATTTGAAGATCATGAAAAACAATAGGGGTCCCCAATACCACCTCTAAAATGGTTAACCACATGGTTTATACTGATGTTTCACTAATAATCACTATAGGCACGTTCCACAAAAATTAATGATTTTTTAATTCCAAAACCTAAAATATCTAAATATGTTAAAATATTAATAAATGAAAAAATTAATTTATAAAATTGACCTAGTGGAGGTTAAATGTATCCCCACCATTATATAATTGGACACCAGAAATTACTCAAGATTCTTCATCATAAAATAAATGAGGATTCCACTCCCTCTTCAATAATTCACCCTCCCACACACCATGGCTATCAACATTATATTTCCAGATCAAAAAAATCTAAGTTATTTATTTAATACGGTTAAAATTATTAATATGGTCTATGATATGAATAAGATTCATAATAATGGAACTGCTAGGTTGGACCTCTAAACACTCCCACTCTATCACATGATATGGGTCTGGATGGTAAATCTTTAACTTGAATCAGGGAACACAACATTAATAAAATAAACATGTTGCATAAATTTGAACTAATAGACTAACATCCCAATATGATTCATAATCTAAAATGGGCTAATATAAAATAGCATGAATATACCATTTTTTCAATTTTCAAAGGATCGATTTAATAGATACATAAAGAAACCCCTAATAACCAACCTCAAACTTCAATGGGAATCGATGAGGATCAACATAGAATTTCTGGAGAATCTAATATCTCTCTAAAACATTTCAAATAAATTTCACTATATCCATCATATATTAAAAGAGACATGTCCCACTAATGAATTCTCACCTAACTCATCTCCAAAAAAAGGGGATCTACACAACTAACCATACAATTAATTGAATGGATCTATATTTATTTAATCTTAATTAGGATTGTTTTATAAAAAACCAATCAATGGTAGATGTCAATCTCAAGAACCCATGAAATCAAGCATATTGTCTTGATGCATATCCTCAAGAATATAAAAGGAAAACATTATTTGGCCATATGTATATGGATGATATGTTGTAATCAGTATTATCTGAGTTAATAAGGATTCCTAAAGACCAGTAATAAATAGATAAGTAAAATCGGAATCGCAGTTATTAAGTATGGTTGAGGGAAACCCATGAAGCTCTACAACCTCTTATGCATACAACTCATCATGCTATTTTACTTGAATTGACTCTTTAATGGGATGAAAATGGAATGATTTTCACAGTTGATATATAACAACACAAATAACAATATTCCCCTTAGGATTTCATGGTATTATGATAAAAAAATCCATGAAAATCTCATCCTACTATCACACAATAATGCAAAGAGGTAGAATCTACCTGAAAAAATATTGATGCTTGGCATTGATCTTTTGGTAGTTCAAAAATAAAGATACAAAATTTAAAATTTAAAATCTCATATCATACAACCAATACCAAATTCATATATTATAGAACATATTTTTATCCCTAGGGTGAATAGTATAACAATAATAATTCACCACATTCATCACCTCTATCCTCATGGATAAAATAATAACCATATTCTTTCTAAAAAGGATGGAACCATGGGGAGACAGAGGCCAATCATCCTATTTCCCAACACGATTAAAAAATCATCTAATAAAATGGTATATTGGACCATATCTGTACTCATATTGAATGAAATAATCAAGAGAGGGTATGAATTGAACCCTGGTGAAGAATTCTCACTCTCTATCCTCATTCACTTCCAAACTCATATTAGAAAACAGACAAATAATATCACATTAATCCAAATAATATTTCACTACATGGATCTAAAATTTTATTCTAATGGTATTTGTGACAAAATTTCCCTTCCCTAGGGTATATGATATATGAATGTCAATGGTTGGATGATATTCTACCCATTTTATCTTTTTGATGATTAAGTCTCTCTGGGTAAAGATGTAATTCATTATCCTATGATATGAATAAACTATAAACCACTACCCAAAGGTATAATGGTGTGAATTAATTAATGTATGCATCATTAATGAAAATTATAGGTTTCATATTTGTTAACTCTTTTAATGTGGTTATTGCTGATGATATCAATAACCTACCACATTACTATCCTATATTAGTAAATCCCCAATCATTTCACCTTAGTTTTAAATCCACTAAAACTAATAACCATGATCCATTGTTTACTTTATTGCATTAATAATATATATAAGGGATCAAGATACAAAGAATAAATTAGTTAAATAGTATTTGGAGACTATATACATATATGATTTCAATATTTCATTGTAAAAATAAAACATAGAATAAAAAAACTTTATTATATCCTAAATGATCATTAAAAGGTCCCTTTCTTCATATACCGTGAAAGGGAAAACATATTAAAGGGAGGTATTGGAATATTATTAAGGTAAAATGTATGATGAAAGATATCATTAGTAGATAAAGGATTTAAAATATGGAATAGTGGATAATCAATATATATTCCATTTAATAAAAAACATGAGCTTTAAATTGTATCCCTGTAAAATAATAACATAACAGTCACATGGATTATAATATCTAGAATATTAATGGATGAAATGAAATATTAAAAATATAGGGATCTTTCTATTATGTCCTTACTATGAGACACCCTAACCCATACCATAAAGTACATATGGTAAGAAATTTCAATGAATGGGTAGTTATAAACCAAATAACTGACAGGTTTTCCAATTATTTATCTCATGAGAACTTTTGACTCATCAAGGGGTTATCTATAATGGTCCCAACCTACCATATACATATTAAAAATTAATTATTAATTTATAAAATAAATAATATAATACATTATAAATTCATCTTATCAATTAATAAATATATGTTTTGAATCAATTACACATAATGTCAATATATATCTAGTAAATGAAATTACTCTCTTATTAAAATTACTTCAACAAGCACGATACACTAAAATAGTATATGACCAATACAATATGAAATTAGTACAAATGATACTAAATATATCCATGATACCAAAAATATAAACATGTAAGAGAAATATAATGTCCATTGAAAAATGGAGAGTAATAGAGAATGTGTTCAAAAGAAAGTGATTGATCTCAAAATAATGTATAATCCAAAAATTAGTAAAGGATAATAGAATAACATAAATTCATTATAAATTAAGTTTTTAACTAAAGGAGATTCATTTGATAATTAATGATTAAAATCGAAGTGAAATATTATAATTAAATACCCTCAAATCTTCTATAATTTTTTTATAAAAATGAAGTTTTAAATAATTTCAAAAATTCTTTACAACGTTTTTTAAGTTAATGCATTTTTATTTTAATATAGAAAAAATCAATAGAAAATGGTAAATGGATTTTATTTAAAGAAACATAGAAACTTTTATATGAACGTTAATTGGGAATATTGTCCAGGGGATTGGGAAACAAATTATGCCATATACGTTAAAAAGAACATTCATTTCACACTTTTCAAAAACATTAAATATATATATATATATATAAACATTAAAAATATTCATTTTAAGACATTATAAATAATGTAAATGGTATTTGAAAAAAAAATATTTTTACAAATCATTTAAAATAAGATAATAACTTACATAAAATAATTTGAAGAATATGGATATGGAATATAAAGTCTCTAGAGTGAAAAAGAGAATTAAGGTAAATTTTGTTTAAAATCATTATTTTCGTCTTGGAGAAAAAAAAAAGGGAAAATTTTGGAATAAAAAATTGAAAATTACAAAAAATACTATATTTTAGTAATATTTATGGGGTTTATGAATAAAAAAACACATCATTCTTCTCACATAAATTTGAACATGAAAATTTTGAATTAGAGTGAGATTTTAAAATAAACCATTATGGGTGTAAAAATTTTTGAACCATACACCCTAAAAGAGATATAACATGAATTGAAACATTAAATATTAGAAATAAATATGAATTACTGATATAATAAAACAAATAATATGTATATAAATTATATAAAATAAATTATGTGTATAATATAAAACATGTCTCATCGTAGTGGAATTTTGATGAAAACCCCTTACCTTGGATTCTAACTTTGTTAGACACATTATACGATCATAAATAATCAATTTAAATTTATTTAATACATTTTTAAAATTGTTTTCAATATATATTTAATTTTATAAGGTAATTTTATAATTATTTTACAACCATTTATTGAATATTTCTTTCTGACATCAACTACTTGAGGTTGTTTAGTTAATTTCTTAAAAATTACATTAGAATGATTATCATGTTTGACAGTGATATGAATTGGTTTCATCATATATAGAATTTCAATAATTAAATTAATTCCATTATTACTCATTACATACAATTATATAATCATCCATTTAGGTGGGTAATAGAAAAATTAAATTTATCACTTTGTGAATGTTTTAGTCAAGAATTATGCATGAGAGATGTTATCACTTTTGGTAGAAATCTCTCTATGTTATTTTCAAGCCTTGTCAATTTGTTTTAACCATTTTAACACATTTTACACTTAATCTATGTGATACATTTTTACCATGGTTTCAATTCATTATTACCAAAAATGAAGTTGAGAATATAACCCAATATTTATTATTTTGATTATAAAAATGTAACAAATTTTATAAGATTAAATTATGAGATCTTAAATAAGTTATTTTTAATATATCCTCACAAAACACAATGAAAACCCATTTTTTAAAAACATCTCGATTAATCTTAAAATTTATTTTACAGCAAAATCAATAATAATTTTGAATACCATGAAATTAATTGAATTGTGATAAATCAAAGAAGTCTTCATTTTCATTGAACACAAACCAAAATTTAAAATTATCCTGCTAAATACTTTTTTAAGAGATAAAAAATCAAAAATTATTTTTTATTTGTATAAAATCATTAAATAGTTTTTAAAATTTTTATACATAGAATATATGATTAAAATAATATTTTTAAAAGTATTTTATTAATTTTAAAACATATATTCCATATATAAATTTTTTATAAAATTTAATGTCATTTTGATATCATTATAATTTCATAAAAGTGACAGTTTTTGTAAAATTGATATTTCCCACTATTCGCTAAAAAATTAACTATTTTATAAAAAAATTTAAAATAGCTTTTGTTAATTTTTACCTAAGGTATTCAAAAATAAAAATAATTTCATAAAATTAAAATTAGAAAATATTGAATTTTGGTTTTAATTTGATTCTTAAATAAAGTTATTTGCTTTGTGATATAGTTTTGTTAAAATGAAATATTTACTCACTGTAATAGAAGTCTGGTGGTTACCTGAGGCATCAAAATACACTACATAAACCCTAATAATATCTGGTAGAATCAATTATTGGGATGACTTAAAACTAAATTTAAACCCCTCAAATAACCTTTGAAGCATCTCACTCCACTAAAACTCCACCCTTTTTCATGTCAAAGATGAAAATGGTGAAGCTAGCCAAGAGAATTCTGAAACAAAAATCCAATAGTACACATCCAACCCCAAAAATCCCATGATTGAAATAAAACATATTCCATGTCTTCCAATACATGACTCATTGGGTATTCTTAAGTTCCATTAAAATCCATTTCTTAGAAATCACATGACATAAAATATTTCTTTTGGGATCATGAACTAATATTTTCACATCTTAAAATATAGGTGACACCCCATTAATTTTCCCAAAACAAAACCTTGATGATCTATATTGTCCAAATATATCTTGTAATACACTGATATTTCATCCATGAACTCAATCACAAAGGACTACAATCAATGATAAAAGATATGATTCATCAAATCTATAAAGTCTTCCAGAATGTTGTTAAGGAAAAATTACATAAAAAAATAATCAAAGGTTCTATACCATTGTATGAAGGAAAAATTATGAAAATATTATTCTCAAAAACATAACTATTGATTACCATACCTTAAGTGAATTTTTCAAACCCACTAGTATCCACTGAGCTAATAAAAAACATCATTAATTTGTGGTAGAGGGTTTTTATTTTTAAGGTTTATCATATTTAGATTTTCATAATCCATGAAAAGTTGTATACTACTCTATATCTTATATTTTAAAAGAACTATGGAATCCCATAGTGAAAATTTAAGAAAAATAAATCAATGTCATTAAAGATCCTCTAAATGAACATTTAACACTTTTAGCTCAAAATGTGTTATCTTGTATAATGGTAAAGAAAAGGGTATCATCCAGTGGATTAGGTCATTGGGTAACTTGAACTCACACTAGGGGTGGAAACCCAAATAAATAATCTGTAAATACATTAGGGTACCATAATAATACCACTATAATGAACTATATACACCATACTCCAAAATAATAGTTAACAACCTAGAAAACTAGCATATAATCTGTCACACTTTATGAATAATTGGCTCAAACCTCACTGACCTCTGATCCCACTCACCTGGGAAGATATAAATTATTTTATTAGGATATAAAAACTAAACCTTATAAAAATAATACTCAATATAAACATAAAAACTGATCATCATATCCATTGTGAATATGTAATAAAAATCATTTATGTCCAACACTAGGAAGTCCTACACAACAACCACATAAGTAATTAGAATATGTCACTCAAGGGAAATGAAGAGTTTTTTCACGTACATCCCAATAGGATAGAATACAAAATATTAAATGGAATCAATTCCACCAATATATGAAAATATTAAAGGAAGTTTAGTGTGGTAAAAAATGAGAGGCACGCATATTAAATAAGTAAATTCCATAGAATAATTAATACGCATCGTACATGTCATGGTGGATAACTTGGATTAAAAGTCCTCTGGTTATATCTATACAATATAATGTATCCCTGTATCAATCCTCCCCTCAGTATTATTATCAAAATTATAATCCCTTATTTATTAAGGATGAGATCAAATACTATTATAATAATTAGATATTACTAGTGAACTATGGAGAAGTAGCAATTAACTCCACTCCCCTGTGGGGATTTCTTGTAGAATAAGAGAAGATGACCCAAACACCCAAACTAGTGTCATTTCCCATGTCACACCCTGACCTAACACTACCTGAATATTTCATCTATTTTTTTAGACATATTTATTTAATTTTTCTTCTAGGTAAAAATTCTCAAAAATTTATACTTTTTAGTTATGTAGATCATGTCACATAGTCAAAGATAAAGGTTTTCTAAACCATACATAATTAAAGTGATAAACTATATAATATATAAGATATGAACTACATGGTTGGTGAAGCTTTTTCCAAACCATGTGGACTACCCTTTAATGCTTCTCTATAAATCTAGATTTGGTGCATGGTAGGTGCACATATTGGCCAACCGTGTAGAAAAACCTTGCATTACGTCTAGGTGATTACATTTCTGAATTTTCCTTTTCCCATAAATTAATTTATCTCCAAAATATATGACTAACTCCCATTCTCTTGGTGACCCTCTCTCGCATGATGCCTAAGAGGATCTCTCATCTGCATGCCAAACCTCCTCCTTCTCCCCCTATTGGAACAACATCTTTCCTAATTATTGTTGTGATCATATAAAGTTTAAATTTCCTTCCCTTATCTACCTTATTTTAATATTTATGGTTTCTCTTCCTCCATGGTGGTATGAAAGGACTCAAATAAACCCTAACAATATTTTGGTTACTATTTTTCACTATTCTTGGTCCCAATAGTTTTTAAGTTTCGATATGAGACTCGTTATTGTAACATTCATCGAAGGGGGTATATTCTATTCTATTTGAGGTTAGTTACCTTATATATGATATTTTAATTTGAAAACTATCTTTTATTATTGTTTTTTGAGTGTTATCGTTATTTTATTAGCTAAAAATCATTTAATATGTTTGGTATGATTTGAATGATTTATTTCTTTGTCACACACAGTTTTACATAGTTTCTTCCATTAGTTTCCTAAAATAAATCTACTTTTCAAGACTGTTTTTTATTCCAAGAACCATGGGAGTTAGTTTTATCTTCTAATTAGTTTTAAATGTTTGTGTTTTAAAGGATTAAGAATGTTTTTCCCTTTAGAATGGATTTCTATAAAGGTCTGGTAGCATATTTGGTTTCCAAAGAGAATCAAAATGGATTCTAATTTTCTTTAATATTTATAAATATAGATTATAATATATATATATATATATATTTTATATTCTAATTATTCATATCCAAACTGGGTTCTTTAAATATATACGTTGGGTCAAGAAACATTATATATATATTTACGTTCATGTGTGTCCAAGTGTAAAATTTTTTTCTAAAACATGAATTTTTTGGTTTAATATTTGTTTTCCAAATCATTAATATTTGTTCCAGAATGTGAATTCATAGGTAGAAACTTAAAAATATAGTATGGTGATTTAATTTTTTTGGAACTTGATTTTTAAAAGAAATATATTACCATATGAATTATTTTGAATTCCCAAAATGATAATTCATAGTTGGTACTTTCAAAAATAATTTCATATAATTTCACACCCATATGGAAGTCATATGGTTAAGGTAGGATCTTCGTAAAGATGGTGTTGCGAGGTGGAATTGGAATATATAATTGATTATGATAACTCAGGATTCATATATTGTATCCATGTTTTCTTCCCCAACTTCCTTTTTTCTATTATCATGTTATAGGAGGTGTATTAGTGGGAGTCATTAGATTGTTTCTATTTAGTCTCTATAAGATATTATACCCCATTATAGAGAATTTATATGATGTAATATGCCACCAATGAGGCTATTTTTTAGAAGATGGGTTTCTTATAAACATTGGATCACATTAATAGTCTAGAAGATGGTTCGGAAATGATAATTTATAAGGTCTTTTCACTTTAGGATCAAGAAACTCCCATTGTATTTTTTTTACATTTAATCATCCTTTTTCATTTTTTTAGACACTTTCAAAAAATCATTTTCACTATTATGAATTTTTATATAAATTCATACTTTATTACAAGTTTCATTTTAAAAATGGTTTATTGAAAATTTTCCTACTTTCTTAAAAAATATTTTGAAAATAAAAATGGGAATGTTTCTTCTAATATATCTTCTTGTTAGTTGTGTTAACAGTAAAATAAAACCGTGTCATTATAAATTTATATTTTTGAACTATAAATAGGTGGTTTTCTCTTTAAAAGTCAATAATATGGGTTTTTTCACCATTTTCTTCCATACATAGAATGTCAATGCTCATGTCAGCATTATCAATACATTTATAGGTTGATATTGTCTTGGGGAGATCATAGAGTGAGAATTATACTACGGTTAGTGGTGACCAGTAATTTTAAATTGAGGTATGTTTTTTTATTATTTATTTCTACTTATAGTGTTTTATTTATTTATTTTGGTTGTATTACTTTACTATTTTGTTTTTATGGGAAGAATAATTTCCAATTGATATATTCTTGATGCTAGATAGTATTTTCTAGCCTAAGATGATTAGGAATGCGAGCAAACACGGGTGTCCAATTCAGGGCCGACTGGGGTTGGTTCAAGAAAAAATGGTATCACAGGTTGTGTGAACCTATTTTTTAGGGTAATCAGGTATCATGGATCTAGGTTCAATAGAATTTATGTTTTCAGTAATGGGTAGGTTCATGATAAACAAATATTTAGAAAAAAAATCAGAATTTTTATGGTGCTTTTGGTTGTTTTTAACTCAAATCTCATCTTGGTTATCATATTATTTTGATGTTATTTTACTATTTGTGTGTTCTTTACTAAATTTTATGTTTTGTGGGTTATTTTTAAGAATTGAAATGTTTATAAAATGATTTTGGATGGATTAAAAGTATGAATAGTAAAATTCTTGTTCTAGAAAACCATGTGTAGAACTTTTGACCACCTCTAATATCCTCTAGTGATCTTAGCATGGTTGGATCATGGTCTTCCAAACCAGGCATAAAAACCATGAACTACAATTTCTTCTTCCAAATTCATGAAATTTTTGTTTATTGAGGGTTGGTATGTTTAATTTGATTCATTTTATTAGTATAATTTTAATTTAGGGGAATTTACCTTGATTTCTAAATGATGTCTAGTTTATTGATGTTTTTTCCAAAATAAAAAACTAGGGACATTTGAAAATGAAATTAAAATTGTTTAGGATTTTGAAAAAAAATTGTAAAATGTGGATTGGAAAGTGTATTATATATCTGTAAATGTTTTCTTGTGATGATAAAAGTTGTCCTTATATATTTTGTGTTTTTTCAAAGGAACAATATGAAGAGTGACACCTATCTTTTTTTTATCCTTGGTATAATTTACAAAGGTTCACATGTATATGTGTGTGTGTTGTGTGTAAACATACGTATATATGTGGGTTTCTATGTAAGTTGGTATCATTGTATATATATATATATATATATATATCTGATTCTTTATAGACTACCACCAATGGGTGTCTCATTTTATAATATTGATTTTGTTTTCCAAAGTAGTTTCTAAGGGAGGGAATTTAAAATTGAGACATGTTTTTAAGGATATGGTTTTGTATTTAAAATTAAAAAACTAAGGGTTATATAAATAAACTGAGAGTATTTTATGGTCCGGGGCCTATGAATATTTTAAATGAATAACATTTGTGATTATGATATGGCCTCAAGTGAGTAAAATTTCTTAAAATTAATGTGTAGAATTTAAAATGTTTAAAAATGTGAAATTTGAGGTTTTAAATGGTTTCAATGGGAGATATTTTAAAATTTAATTTAGTTATTTGGTAAATTTACTTTCTATAATTAATATTTTGAGTTGAATTTAATTCATTATATCAGGGTTTTTAATTTATATTTTTATAAATTTGATGTATTTTTATTTTATTTGACATTGTATTCCGCCGATAAAAGTTGTTAGGGTTCATAAAGATTTGGGAGTGTCTTAGTTGATTGAAGACACCATCCAAATTTAATATAGATTTGTGGGTTTAGTTCTTTTGTAAGGTTTTCCGGTTCATTGAGGTAAAATTGGCTCTAGAAAGGTTTATTTTTGGATAGATGTAATTAAAGTAGTCAATAGATCCTTAGGAACTCTAGAATTTGTGAGGGTAATGGATGTTCAAGGACTGTATTACAGGCTAGGTTTGGATTGGTGGAAAATAATCATCTTATCTCAGTGGTATGTTGGGATTTCATTGATGTTATTTAAAACTACCTTTTCAGAGTGGTAATTTCCTATGGAGTTTAAGGCATGAAGGTAGAAGAACTGAGGATCCTAAAATAAATTTAATGGATGATGATGGAGTACAATGACCATTTTAATGAGTTATTTCCATTTTATTTTTGGGTTGTGTCAAGATATTATTTACATAAATTTTACCTCATGAAGGGTCTTCACCTGGATCTCGGTACTTGAGTCTTTCCTATTGGTCATGTCCTATTTAAGTGGATAGTGAATGAGTCTTATCTGGGAGAGTTGGAGATTATTTTGAAACATTAGGTGAGTAGTGGATCTATTCTTTTCAATGCTAGTGATGACTCTTTGTACAGTGAGAAGTGTAGACACTAGGATTCTATCTTGCCTAAACCTTCTTCAGTTACAACCAATTCTAAAAGGAAACCATCTCATGTGTGATTATACTGTGTCAAATTTAGGAACTCTAAAACTTTATGCTTGTATGTTACAATTAGACGATATGTTTTTGGTTAGTTGGGTAACCTCAAATAGTATTTTAAGTAGAATCTTCTTTTAGAGAAGAGATACTCTCTAGTTTTGGGATCTCAATAATTTCTCATATAGATTTGATGTATACCCTTTTTTATTTTTCTTCTCGTTTTATTCCATCATTTTTTCTATTATTATTTTGGGAGTTAACAATATTTTAGGAATTTATTGATGTTATTTTGATTGGTTACTTTGTTGAAGTCTCCTTAGGTAGAACTTGAAGTAGTGGACTTTTAAGTTTTTTCTTAGTTTGAGCCAAAAATTGTATCTATATTTTATATGGTGGGGAGACCAGTATATAAGAATATAATGGAAAATATATTCCTCAAACCCTCTGGAAGGAGTAATTCCTTATGACTATACAGTCTGACACCAATCATAGTTGTTAGGTTATCTTGGATTGTGGGTCATGTGACATATTCTTGTGTACATCCTGAATAGAAAAGGATGATTTTTTTGGAAATTTCTATATGGTTAGGGTGTTTATTTGTTGTAGGTTTTATTTTTATATTTGAGTCCCTATCACTCCATTGATTCTTTCATTTAAGGTTTTGTTTTCTTTGGTCTCTCTATATATTTATTTGAATGTTCAGTTAGATTTTTATGGATAGTTTCTTTCTAAACTATTTTGTAATTTATATTTTTGTGTCTTAAAAGGAAGGTGAGTTTTGTTTCATTATTTTTTAGGTTGTAGGGTCTCGTAATCCGTAGCCATCAATTTTTTCCCTCGATCAACCAAATATTTTTTGGAATTTTTAGGTGCATAATGTTTCATTCTATGGAGTATTTTCACACACTGACCTAACAGTACTTGAATTTTTCATTTATTTTGATTAGTATCTGTTTAATTTTCCCTATGATTAGTTTTTCTATAAATTTGGGTGTTTTTTTAATGAAAAACATATCACATGGTTGAAGAACACAATTTTCCAAACTGTATGGCCACCACGGGAAAAAATTTGTAACTTTTCAGAGTACAACCACATGTTTAGCACAAGGTTCTAAAAAATATGAATCATGTTTTTTCATACTTCCCAAATAGGGCATACAATTAGTGCATGGTTTGGTCAACTTTATGGCCATATAGTTTACATTTTATAGTGGTTTACATTTTTTTGATTTCTCATTTTCACTTAATTTATTTAAAACCAAATGAGAGTTCTCTACCTCACTCTCATTATAACCCTCACTCTCTCTTGATCAATTCCTAGGAGGGCTCCCAACCATGTTCCATTACTCCTCCCTCTCCTAATATCAGTTCTATGTCCTTCTCGATTCTCGTTAGAATCTTCTTCGGTTGGAATTTGATCCCCTCCTTCTCCATTGGATCTCCATTATTCTTGTTTTATATTTCTCCCTTCTAGTGTGAATAAATTAGGACACGACTTGGAAAAATATAGGTGTTTTGGATATATTCCTTTCCCTATGGTCCATGAGGGTAAATTTAGGGCACGTTCTTGTGATTTTTAACAAATGAAATGGATTCCACACCCTTTGAGGTTAGATACAATATGTCTGAGCCTTTAATTTGAAAAATATAGTTTCAATATGGTTTTTTTAAGATTTTAAATTATAATATTAGATAAATATATAATTTAAAATTGTTTATATGATTGGAATGCATTATTTCCATCAGACTCACAATTTTCATATGTTTCAACCATGGGTTTCCTTTATTAAATCTTGTTTTCGGGATTGTTTGAGATTCAAAACACTTGGGTGTTTATTTTTTCTTCAAATTCATTTAAAATGTAAGGTTTATAAAATAATAATAAAATTTAACCCTTTTTAAGGTTTTCCATAATGGTATAATTGCATGTTTGGTTTCCTGAGAGAATCAAAATGGTTTCTAATTATTTTCCTTTTTTTAAATATGAAATAAACACATATACATATATGTATATGTATACACTAGAATCATATTCTTACATATTCACAACATGTTGTTTGATATATACATTTGGTCAAGGGGTATTTATATATATATATATATTGTGGTGTATATGTGTCTAAGTTTAAAGAGTGGTTTTGAAATATGAAAGCAATAGTCTAAAAGTGGTTTTCCATATGATAAATATTTGATCATAAATTTAAAGGCCTTGTTATAACTATGGAAATATGGTTTTATCCTTCCATGGTTTTGGAATCAACTTTTCAGAATACATATTCCCCATTGTAAATTACTGTGAAATATAAAAAAATCAATGGCATGGTTGACAATTATAAAATGTTTATGTTAGAATATCAAAGACCTATGGAAGTCTTCTATTATAGTGAACTTATTTTCTTAAATGGTCACGGAAGGTGGGATTATCATGAATGATCATTATTGATGAATCATGATTTAGATATTTTATTTGTTCATACTTCTATTCCTGCCATTTTTTTGTTATCATGGGATCATTGGTGTTATAGTTAGAAAAAAGAGATGGTTGATATTTATTCTAGAATAAACCTAAAATATTCCCCATTGTATGTAAAGACCATGGTGGGTTGTTCCATTGGTGAGGGTAGATTAGAGTAGCCAGTTGGCTATATACTTTTGATCGTATCAATTCGATGGAAGATGGTTATGAATTGACTATGACTTTGAATTATACCCTTAATGTTTAGGAAACTCCAATTGTAACTGTTTTATATGTTTTCTATCTTCTTGCATTTTTCAAAACTTTTATAAAATCATTTCTAATGTTATAGATTCATATTAAAATTCATACTTTACCATAGGTTTTATTTTATTAATGATTTATTGGACTGTCTCTCTCCTAATTTTAAAAAAAGGAAATTTAGTAGGGAAATAGTTCTTCAAATGTATCTACTTTCTTTTTGTTTTTCTATGAAATTAAAATAATATTTTTTTATTTATATTTCCAAACTATCCAGAAGTTGTTTTTTCTTTAATGGTAAAAGATATGGAATATTTTACTCTCCATTCCCTTATTGATAAACTTGGGGCTCACACATACATTATTGTATCAGTTTTAGGTTGGTCTTAGATTGATTAGGTCCTAGAGTTAGCCTGGTTTTGAGATTGGTAGTGACTCATGTGGTGTCGTGGAGGTATGTTTAATGATTGGTTCATCCCAATTATTGTGTTTACTTTATTTATTATATTCTACTTAACTTAGTAGTTTTATTTTTATGAGAATATTCAATCCCAAAAGAGTTATGATTGATTTCATACACTAATTTATAGCCCTGGTGGATTGGGAACACCTCTCATGCCTTTCTGCAAGCTGAATCATATGCCCGATTCCGCAATAACATAGGTCAGTTTGTGAAATCCCAAGAACCATTCATCATTCAATCCTAACATTGATACACATACCACAATAAAAATATACCACATGATTACACCCTGAGGAGTCCATTTGGAATTGAATCTAATGATTGTTTATCACTTCTTCATCTACCTTAGTGAGGTTTATCTGAATTAATCTTCTAAATAGAGGAAGGCCTCTACCTACCCCTACATCTAGTGAAATCACACTAATACCTTGCATCCTAGACAAGTATTCCTCATCCTTAAATTATTTTTCAATCACTTTGGGGTAAGTTGGAAGGTATATGAAAATAAGTGTTTACCTAATATTAGGCTTTAAACTGATTTAAAGAAATATCCATGGGATCATCATTCATGATGATGTAAATAAGAGAATAAACAAAATCATCAGAATGACTAGCATGTTCCAACACAAAATGATCTCTTAATCTATATTCATGAATTCATGGGCCTTCCCCACCCATAATGTCTCTAGATAAAGCTACAGATATAAATCCTTCTTTAAAGTATTTTAGGTTCGATCCTCTTGAAAATTCACTTATACTATGGATTCTAACCACTTCCAACATGGTAATTATAATATACATATATATATGTAAAATCCAATATTTTATGTCTTATAGGTCTTCAAAAAAGTAAATGTACACTCAATTATTTCAATCACCTCCTCAGGATCAGGGGGTCTATTGTTACAATGGAAAACTAGTGGATTATGTTGGGTAAACTTTTGGGAATGGCCCACCAGTAATGCCTAATCTCTTCCACCCTCTTGGAATTAATATTGGACACTTTAGATCCCCAGTTACACCAAAGTGTTTTCAATGTGAGTGTTTTTATATGGAATATATTTTAAAACTCCCTCACATTGATTATAAAAGTCCATTCAATGAGGAATAATTTTAGAAACATAAACAAAAACTGATTCAATAGATAAATAATTCCAAAAAATCAATTAAATCAAAAATACACCCTCTTAATATTTCTGCAGAAATAATAATTATCATTTATTAAAAATTTTAATAAAGAATGGTTTAAAATATTAAAAAATTAAAATTTTCTACACTATGCATGGTTCCTCTACCTAGTCTATAAAACCATGAATAAACTATACATAGTTACACTTGATGGATAAGATAACATGATACATCATTTCATAATGGTTATCTTCATTTTGAACCATAATTGTGTTCTGATGGTTTCCAACCTTGATTCACCCCAAAAAAATCATAAAATAAATCATGTGGTAACCCTTGAATGCATAACAAGTAGGGAGAAAAATAAAAGCCCGTATAGGTATCAAAATAAAACCCAATTTCATAAAATAATTCCATGAACACCTTTGAAAACATGATATTTAGAATGATAAAACTGGCAATCCACTCTTCCACACCCAGATCTTGAGACCTAACGATGTTATCTCATATTCACCACTAAAACCAAAATAATAATATATATCATATAAAATTTTGTAAGAAACTCACCAAGGCTTACTGGACCACTGAAAAAATATGGATTATCGCATGGTTGGAGGAACAATCCTAACATCTACATACTAGAGACAGGCACTGAGTAATAATCATATTACCAAATTGGGAGGATTTCAACCATGGAATATGATTTACTTAATCAATAATTCCACTAATAAATATGGAATTCCCTTCACATACATTGGATGTCCATGTCATTCAATAAGCAGTCTCAAAAATATTAAATATGAAAACAACCATTACATAATAACAACTAGAAATATGAAACATATTTGGAATCACATTATATTTTATAGAAAAAATCATTATAAAAGTATATCCATTATATCAGAATCTCCTCTTTCTTAAAACATCCATGAACAATAACAATCAAGAATTCCCACTAACACAAAAGGGTTTATAACCATTACCTTTGTCTTATAAAATTAAATATAAATAAACCTAATGGAATATACATGGTGTGAGAAAAATCGTACTAGGATACCTCTATAAATATATATTATATTTTTCTCCTTGAAATTCAGTGGGTCTAATTTGTAATCCTCTCATTAAAAAAGAATCACTTTAAAAAAAATTATTTTGAATCACATTTGTGTTTTACCAAAAAAAATCAAATGTTTACCTAAATGTGTATTAGAAAAAGGAATTGAATTAATATATCAGTATAAATATTAAATCACCCAATAATGGGATATGTATAAGTGTAATAATAATTATATATCAAAACTAGGTAATTTTGTATTAAATATATGAAGAATCAACAAACAAGGACTTGGAAACATGAATCATGGGATTTAACCAATTTCGTATAAAATTAATTATTATAACCCAATATCCACAATCTGGATAAGAGAGAAAAACATGGTTGAGAACTTCCATTATCTCCCATGGCCCCAATATTTCTCCTATTTTCTCCCCCAGTCAATGTGGGAAACATTCCCTAGTCATAATCCATCCTAGACCTGGCCTCTCAATTATCTAATCAAATCAAACATGTAAGGTATCCCATGTTACATAAATTTCCAATCACATAAACCATAAAAATAAAAATTCTATAAATGAAATTTTCCCTAACTAATCCATATGATAATCATTTGGTGAAATCATTTAAAACAATTTTTAAATCCATTTAAAATAGAAAAAAAATTATTTGATATATTTTATTAAACATATAGCATGAACAAGAACTATCCATTTTGCAAAACCCTTTCACAACCATTAAATTACCATTACATTTAAGGAATAAAATCAATCATGGATGATTAATAATTACAAAAACAACATAAATTAAATCTAATTAATAAATACAAAATGAAATCAAGAACTAAATTTTTTCTATAAAAAATCACCCCGAGGTAGAGAACCCTACCTTGAAACTGGATTCAATCACCTCACATTCTACAAAAACCACACTAACCAATTAAAAAAGGATAACATGATAATAATTCTGCATACTACTAGAAAAATACCCTACACTAATAGTTTAGAACCATTGTTATAGGCCTCCAAACTATTGGTATAGCCTATACCAATGGTTTGGAGAACTGTTTCCATGTAAGATCTGGGGATAGGTTTATACCAATAGTTTTGGGAAAACTGATGGTATAGGTAATATGAATATCTATACCAATGGTTCCATAAAACCGTTGGTATATGTAATTCAAAAAAAACATTCATTTAGTTTTGAACCCATCACCTCTCGTTTGTGATTGAACGACCTAACCAATAACCTCACATACTTTTGTGAACATAATTTCATAAATATATATATATGTATTATCATAATTATTTTAAAATTTGATTTATTTAATTTCCTCTTCAAGAATATTCCATTAAAAATAAATGTACCTATACCAACGGTTCTCAAAACCGTTGGTATATGTTATTTGATTTTGGGACTGATACCAACAATTTTGGCCAAACCATTGGTATAGGTAAAAATTAGTGAACTATACCAACGGTTTTCCCAAAACTGTCGGTATAGATCATATTTCTAGTAGTTATAAGAATTCCCATTAAGAATCCACCTTAAATCCCTTGTTTAAACTAAATGGAAAGATAGGGTTCTATAACTCCATGAAAATTGAATAATAAAGAAGTAGAAGGGTGTAGAAGGATGAAATCCTTTATAAATCATACTTCCCTTCTAAAACCCACCATGGAATCAAAGGAATCCACCAAGAATCAAAGCTAAAGGAGCTCCAAGCTATGAAGGAGGGATGTCACATGGATCGGTAGGAAGAGTGTGAAGTTATAAATAAAATCTAAAATATAATTTTCGTAATTTCAAAGATTAGAAAACTATATGGTCTTATACCACATGGTTTGGAAAACTATTCACCAAATGTGAAGGGGAAACTGAATTCCCAAAACAATAATTCATCATTTCATAGGAATTACCACACGGTTACACAAACTTTGAGACGATTTTGGGAACCACCGCTAGTCTCTAACACCCCATTTTCATAGTCATATGCATCGTAAGTACTAATGTTCCACTAAACATGGTCCCAAACCTATTCCTCTAAAAAATGAAAACTTTCAACCTCAAAATCCGAGAAAAAACACACATAAAAAAATAAAAATGAATGAAAAAATAAATACATTCTATTGACCCAACATGTGAACCATATCTTTATCTCTAATGTTAATATCTATATACGATATACCAAAAAACATTATTCAAGACATAAATGTCATTTAAAACATCAGTATTGAGTTTCAATTTAAAATTATATATTCTATAATTTTTATAAAGTTTACCAACAAATGATTAATAAATATAAATTTGAATATGTTTTATCCAAATATGAACTATAATCTATTCATAAGATAACTAACATAAAAAATTACCACCTAAATAATATAAGATTAATATTTTTCCTTTATCAAAAACAATATAGTATACATATATATTATATTAAAAACTGAGCTCTCTTATTTTGACACTAATAGCATAAAACATTATTTTTTGACCTATATAGTCACATATATTTATATAAAAAGATTAATATCATTATCCCTCTAAAATATTTACATTTAATTTTTTTAATAGAATCAATATATTTAGAATATAAATGATATAAATTGTTTTAATTGTACTATATTTTATAGAAGATCATTCAGTTTAATTTTTCTATGAGCTCACAAAATATGTTTTTCATTTCTGAAATAGAAATAAAAAACTAAAAAAAGGGATACATTTTATATTTATAAATTAAATGATTTATATTATCTACACATTAGTACAAATTCATTAAAATTTAGTGGCAATAATGACATAAAAGCACACACATATTCATATGTTTTGAAACCATTGAGAACAATGTGTATAGTGGGGACCCCAAAATCAACATTCATTATTATACTATGAACTTATTAAAATGGAATATACAATAAATATTATAATATATGATGAATGAAAAATAAATATATTGTGAAACTATACATAAGAAATCTCTTGGTGTTCCTAAAACTAATTATTAACTCTTTTCAAGGATATAACTTATAATTATAATATAGATATATATATTCAACATATAAAATGTAAAATAATTTTTAAATAATTATGATTTGTAAAATTCAATAAGATTTATTGATTTTAAGAGCTTATATAACTAATTTCCCCTTACCATGAACCTAATAATACCACTAATAAATGGATCAAAATACCCCCTTTAAATAAAGTGTCTGTTTTTCTTTGAGTCTCCATGTAATTATCTTTCAATACATGAATTTATATAAATAATATAGTATCCATTAAAATTTATGACAATATAACTATATATAATTAATAAGTTTAATAGATCCTAGGAATCTTTGATTCAACAATTTTTGGAGACTCTATGAATGAAAATAATGGAATGTGGATATGAAAAATTCTTTGAGGTTGTAAAATCTGTTATTTATTTATTTATTTATTTAAATAAATGATAATTTGTTTTATTATATTGGATTTTTCGTAAATGATTATTTTCATAAAAATATGAAATTTTTAAGAAAACTATTTATTTAGAAAAAACACGTTGAAAGGGTTAGCTTTTAAAAAATGAATTTGATGCATTTTATTTAAGAAATTCTTACATTATATTTTTTTGTTAAAAAATATTTTATTGGGGATTATTTTTTTAACTATGAGAATTAATAGTGTTAAATTTAATACAAATAAACCATGCATTAAGGAATTAAATGGTTATAATGATAAGAAAATAAAGATGAACCCTCACTTATTATCATTGTAATGAGGATAGTTTAGAATTTTTGTGAATCAATTGTAATTTATTTCATACATTTGGGATCATAAAAAGGTGTATTTGATTCTAGATGTATGATTTATGGATCATGCTAAAAAGATATCTGAATTTAGATTGCCTTGTCTATATTTTTGACAAAATCATCTTAACAAGTGGTAATTTTCAATAAGCTTGATATTTCTAGTGGGATTTCAAAAAATATGGATTTTACATTAAATTTTAGGAATATGGGGATTTTTTATACTGATTTTTTTGAGTGGGAAAATTGGTTTTTTCAATTTATTCAAAAATTAAAATTTAGATTGGTGTTTTACTGAAAATTTTGGTTTTACTAGAGATGAATATAAATGGATTTATATATATATTTTTTTATGGTTTATTAAAGATAAATATTTTATGATTTAAAACTATATTGTATTTATCCCCATTTATCAATTTTTTTAATCCTTATGTATGGATATGTAGTGGCATCATTAGGTAAACTCTACTTAGTTTGTAATCAGTCCCAACATCTAGACTTCAGTGGAAAAATATCCATAATTTTTCCTAATGCAATGAAATGGAAGGATTTATTCACCACTAATGGAGATCCATATATCTACCTTGGATATATGTATATAGGATTTCGTGGGATATTGATCCAGTTTTATTAATTTTTGTTAATATAGAGTCAATTTTATTTCTTTTTTGGTTGGTTTTATTAAATTAAAAAAATCCCATTTTGAATTTAATGACTTTAAATAAATTTTTTTTATTTCCATAGAAAAAAATTATAATATTTTGGATTACACCAGAAAGGTTTGGGGTCAAGCCCCTTTATTATGGAAAAAGAAAAAAGACAGTAATCCCTTTTGGGTTGGGTAAGGTAAAACCCATTACAAGCCCGTAGGCCCAGAGGGACAAAGCCCATTCAGAGACACACCCAATGCATCAAACGAAGGAAGATCCCAATGGGAAAACCCATTACAAGTGAAAACATCACCTGAAAAGAGAAAACACAACCCGAATTTATGATTTTTATAGGAATAAAAATAATTTCATTGCATGACTATAAATTTAAAGAAATAAATTTCCATGCATGAATTAAAATTTTTAACATCTAGATGGTTTTTTGTAATTCTAATGATATTCTTAAAATGGAATTGTAAAAACATGGTTGAATCATGAATATTATATAATGATAAATAGAATTACCTAATGGGAAATAATATAAATCATCCTAGATTTGGTGTATGTATCAAATTTTTTAATTATGATTGATCGATATATAATTTCATTTCAAATAAGTTCCTTTTTTGGTATAAAAATATACGACCTAAAAAATTTCCCACATGGGTAGGATGAGGAGAAAAAAAAGGTTATAATTTTGAACAAAATCTTGTGACTATTTTTGTGTAGGATATCAAAGACATTAGAAGAAATGTAAATTATTATAGACCATGAAAGGTGGATTGGGATGTTATGCTTTAGAACGAGGGACAACCAAAATTTGGAGGTGATGTTGGACTAAAAAAGGTCGATGAGTGGTTAGATAATATCAACCACATATTCTAGTTTTTAAAGATTATAACAAATATAAATGTTGAAATTGTGACTAATTAGTTGGAAATACCAAATCAATGATGGTGGGAGTAGATGAAAATTATGTAAAACCTGAGGATCATGTATGTAATTATTTCTAAAATTTGAATATTTTTTATTATTTTTTAAAAATAATGAAGAAAAAATCATGTGAATTTCTATAATTTGATAAAGAAATTTTTTTATTAATGAAGTATGCATCAAATTTTTTAAATATTATGTGGGATGAACTTAGTTTAATAATGAACAATAGCCTCATGTATAGAATATTAAAGATATAATTGTGGGAAGAGATATGGTGAATTATTGTCCTATTTTTAACATCCCAAATGTGGATGCCACTAAATGATGCCCCAAGATCAGTTGGCCACATGGCCTCAAGTTCATCTCCCTAAAACCAAAGCATGTTGAATAGAAGTGAGGGCCCAGTGTGTGTCTATGGGGAGACTATTCCCTCTTATTAAGGTGTAACAAAATGGTAGAAACATACAATAAAGATTGGAAGTAGTAAAAAATTAGATAATACATAACGTACAAATACAGATACATATAACAATGTTGTAAATAATCTCATATACAATGATGATCATGTCATGTGCCTACAGAGAATCCAAAAATGTTATACATGGAAGGTGTACAATACAAATAAAAAATATCAAAAAGACCGAAAAATATCCCATCTAGCATCATAGGCCTTAGCTCAATCATGTTCTCCCTTTCTCTTAAGAAGAAATAAAAAACCTATTTTTGGAAATTTTCCTTATCCATACCGCAAGTCATATCATCTACTCAGGAACTAAAGGCAGCCCAAGTAGGGTGTGATAAAATCCATGTCAGACACCACCAATGTGTCTAATTATTTTCCATTCAATGAATAAATAATAACAATAAGAAATTGATTCAGTTGTGATACTAAATTTGCTATGGGGCCCCATCATAAATGGTCATTTGAGAAGGGGTCCCATCAAAAATGACCCATTGCGGAAAATGGTGTCACAAGAAGTATTTTTTGTGATGGTTTGTCGCAAAAAATACTTGTTGCGATGGGAAATTTTTCCATCAAAGATACTTTCCCTGAGTTTTTAAAAAGCCATGTCACGATGGTCCAGTTGCAAAAAACATTAAAAATATTAAAAAATATTATAGAAATTAGTAAAATAATATTAATAATAAAAATAAAATATTAATATTAATAAAATTGTTTTATTAATATTAATAAAATTATTATTAATAAAATAATAATAAATTATAAAATAAAAAACCTCAATATTCAAAAATATATATAAATAATAATAATATTAGAAATAATAATAAAATAATTATTATTATTATTAAATAAATAATAAAATAATAAAATAATAAAAATTCATAAAATAATAAATTAATAAAAAAACATAATATTATAAAAAATATAAAAATAAACCATATAGAAATGTAAATATATAATATTACATAAAAATAAATTCAAATGTTTATCATGAAAAAAAATACATCGCTGAGGGGGAGGGTCTTTTTAGGGAGCTGGAGGAGATGGTGGAGGGAACCTCATCCATAAACCATGAGTCGGACATCGCATGTACTCTATCGTCTGCTTGTGCTATTTTTGTTACCATTAACTCATCTCCTCCTCCAACTGATGTTGTCGATGAAGCTCTTCTTGTTTGCTATGCATACTCTCTATAATCTCACCCTGAGCACCTAGCTACTCCTAATACTGTGTAGTAGATGATGATGACTCTCCATGAGCACCTCTCGAGATGCACACTGGCATCATAGCGGTACCATAATAACTCTCATGCCTTAATAGAGTGCTGGTACTATAAGAACCCAGGTTTTTGGAATAGGTCAAAATCTCATCCCTGTTTAAATTTTTGACTGGTTTCTGAGGAAACTGAATTAAATGGGAAGTTTCTAGAAATTTCTAGACTACACACCCTATACCTTAAGTACACGCTGTGTATGTGTAGGTTAGTGACCGGCCGTGTGCTCGTCAAGTACATGTCGTGCAATGACCGTGTAGAATTTTCTTACTACACGGCGTGTAGTTTTGAACACGTCGTGTATACCCCCGACCGTGTGAGGCCAAACATGGTGTATAGGCCGTTGGCCGGGTAGAACTAGGAACACGTTGTGTCCCCATTGGACACGCCGTGTAGTCTAGCCGTGTATAAGGGATATACATGGCGTGTGGGTAAGTCGGTGAGGAAGGGAAGAGAAACCAAGTACAAGCTGTTTACCCCTAGGTACACACCGTGTACTCATGTCGGCAAGCTCGGAAAGTAAGTCGGCAGAATTTTTCTATCTTATGAACAGATAAATGAACCATACACGGCGTGTAGTCCTAAAGTACATGCCGTATACTATCTTTTTTTGCTTAAGATGAGTAGTAGCCTCATATTGAGGCAGAACCTCAATTTTTTTATCGGGTTTAGCGAACCAATTCGGTCGGATCTTCATTTTCTTCCTGGTTCTTCGTCCCAACTCCGAACCGATCTCAGTTGGATGCGTTGGAACCCCCTTGGTAAGGCCTCGAATCCACTTTGGCATTTTTGTTTGATTTTTGTTCTAGAATGAGTTATAGGAGTTTGATCGGGATTGAATCTTTTGTAGATTTACCGCGTTTTAGACTGAATTGGCGGGTGTTACCAGAGGAGTAGCATCATACGAGTCTCAGGTAGGTGTTGCATACCTATTTTTGTGTTTTCGTGGTTGTTTGGGTGACGCAACCTTCAGTGCATTTTCGGGTATTTTTTGAGCAGGACCCGTTTTATCTGCTTTTTCATACTTTATTGCTTATGGGACCTCTAGGATGCTTCTAGGTATGCCCGGTTACTATTTTCCATGAGAAGGGCCAGGTGAGGGGTCATTACTCATCGGGGCATTTTGGCCGGGGAGTGCCAAAATGGTTTTAATCGAAATATTATTGTTATAAACTGTTAAGTTTAATTTGTTAAAGCCTTTTATAAATTGTTAGAGGCATTTAAGACCTCAGTGCTGTTATGGGACAACACACTACCACAAAACTGGGCAAGGCATGCACCTGCCTTTATCAGCACTAACAGAAAAGCGCTGATAAAGGGCCGGACCTTTATCAGTGCTTTTTACTAGCGCTGATAAAGGCTCACATGGATTTGTTAAAAAACCCGCGGGTCCTATTCCTCCTCCCTGCACCCGGTCAAGATCTCGCGGAATCCCTCCTCTGCACCGCTGCCGCCACCTCCTCCTCCTCTTCCGCGGCCGCCGCCTCCTCCTGCTCCTCCTCCTCTGTCCGCCGCCTCCTCCTCTGGCCGCCGCCTCCTCCTTCTCCTCCTCCTCCGGCCGCCGCCTCCTCCTCCAGCCGCCACCTCCTCCTTCTTCTCCTCCTCCAGCCATCGCCTCCACCTCCTCCTCTACTCCTCCTCCTCCTTCTCCTCCATCGCAGCCTCGTCCTCCTAGTCCTCCACCGGCGCTTCCTCCTCCTCCTCCTAGTCCACTGCCTCATCCTCCTCCTCCATCGGCGCCTCCTCCTCCTCCTCCTCGGCCTACTCTGCTACCTCCTCTTCCACCACGGTTTCAGAGGTGCCTCAAGTACTCAGGTGAGTCTCACGAGATTTATTTTAGTTTTATATGATGTTTTTTGGATATTTTTCAAATGAAACATGGTTTTGTGTTCATATTTTTTGAGAAACAATGTAGAACCTTGAGCATGAGGAGGTTTTCAGTCCTCTTTCTAAATCACATAGTTGACTTTCATGGTTAGTGAAGGTTAACCATGGGATATCTTAGAGTAAACCATGTGAGGTGGGTTTTAGTTAGGGATTAACATACCATTTTTTCATGATTTCATACAAAACATGTGAAATTTTGTAGACTGAGGTAGTTCCAATTTACATAATTAATGCATAGTTTGGTAAACTATGTTGACCAAATATTTGAAGGGGTTTTCTTGTACAGTTCCACCACATTATTAATATATGGTTTGGAAAATTGTGTAGAACATTAAAATTATATTTTCATCTTTTCCCCTCTGAAATTCCAATATGGGAAGACCCCATTTCTCATCCTCCCTCTTATACAATGCCCAATTGACCCACCCCCTTATTCCTCTTTGATTCCACTTTCCATGGGGCGTTTTTTAGTGGATTTATTCAAAAATTCTAAGTGACTTCACTATCTTCCTTACCATTTTATTCTTTATATTTAGTTTCTATTGATTTTTGATTTATCTAGATTAGGTTTTATGGGTGAATCAACTGGAGCACAGTGGTATCATATTGATTTGATGGGGGTGTTTTCCTACCTCATGTATAAGAGGATTCATGATGGTATCTGCAAGTCACCAATCATTATGAAGGATGTGTGTTTCCTTTTGTAGTTTTCATGGATATTGGATCAAATTATATAATGTTGTCTATGGATTTGGTTCTGATGGTTGGGTATTTTTTCTAAGATGGCACTAAGATCCCACTTCAGATCTTATATGGATTTTTGGTCTTGGTTATAACATGAAAATTCCACAAGATGAGTTTCTAGTGAATATAACAAGTTTAAATTGATTTGGATAATTAATTATAAATGTTATAATTTAATAATTTAAGTTTTTTGGAGAGAGGAAAAAGCTATATTGATTAGTTGATCTTGGGGTAGACATTGGATGAGGCTTAGTGAGCCTAGGAAAAGTTTTCAACTTGGAATTAAAATAGTAGAAACATATAAAATATGTATGTGGTCTTGGTAATTTCTTTATGGATTTATAAATTCCTTAATGGGTGTTATTAGAGTGAGTGTGACTTAGAGGACCTTGTTAGGGGGAACCTGGAGACCTCTTGGAATACATTCTGTGACTTTTATGTATTTGTTCCCATAGGCCACACATGGAACAAGTGATACATCAGAGCCCTTGGCCTTATTGAATTGAACCTAAAGTGTGTGAACATCCCCCTTGGGGATGTGACTACTTGGGTGGGTATAACTTTGTAAGGTTGTTGATAGGTTGGATGTGTATACTGACCCAGAACAAACCTATATATTGAAATGGGACATGAGCCATCTCTTGAGACTATTTATAGTATGGAATATTACCATGTAAATATTATGAGGCTATACCATGTAAGACACTGATAAATAATATGATGCTCTCATGCGATGAGTGTTTCACTACATCATGTGCTTCTGTTGGATGGTGACGTTGCAATGATGGTCTTCATTCTTAATAGCTTATTGATCCAAACCTTTAATGGTTTTCCATTCTAAACATTGGTTTTAATGTATTAAGGTCTTTCTAAGGTTTCATTTCAGCCCTTCATTTTAAAATATAAACTGTATAACAGCATGAATAACATAACTCAAGTTGATAGAGAAGAAAATTTATGAAGGCATTGGATTCCCTTCGGGCCAGATGGATTAGTGTTGTCCCCATGGATAGTAAAACCCCTTTTGGAGATCATGGAATAGTTGATAATAGGTTGGTTGGATCATTCATTGCTTCTAGATATTTTTCCAGATTTTCCTTGGTGTTTTTGGTTTATACTTCTCTCAATCCCTACTGGTGTAAGTTCTTTTCACCTTCTGTTTGTACTTATACTCTTTTTTTTAATTGAGCCATTTGGGGCATGAATTATGTGACCAATTCATGTCACCACTTTTATTAAAAAAATGACCTTGAGGTGGTATTTTATTGAAATGGAAAAAATTACAAAGTAGTGAGGTCTATGATACTACTAATAGGGATTCCATTGATTTTGAGTAGTGATTATATTAGTTATGAAAAGTGGATAGGTGAGAGATTTCAGTCCTTATTGTGTATTTGGCATGTTTGGTTGAGTGTCCTGCACTACTGGGGTTAAGTTGTTGGGAACAATTTTATACTAGTATGGATACTACTCAAGTTGTGATAATGGGATGGAGGTTTTCCAGGTAATTATCATATTCACCAGGGTGAGTTTATATCTAGGGTAATTATCAATGTATACTTGGGTGAAAGACCTCATGATTATTGTTATGGTTGGTATAGTCATCACAATGTTCTCAAATACACTTTGGCACTAGCCAAAGTTGGTATGGATGATCGAGGCTACGAACCTGAGGATCAATGATGATTTATTTATTTATTTATTAGATATTATTTATTTATTCAGAGCATGAAACATGCACATATAACTAACAATTAGAATTTATGAAACCACATTGGTGGTTCCCTACTGAGTACCCAAGAAATCCTCATGTATTAAAGGTCAGGTAGAATTGGGTCCCAGTGTTTCCAGATCGAGTTGGAGTAACTTTGATGGGTTTTAGAGATCTAGATGATGTGAGGCTTGGGGATTGTAGTGGTTCCCAATATATTTTTTATTTTGGTATTTATTTATTCCTTTATTTCCTTGAAGTATCTTGTTTTTTATCTAAATTATACTCATATTCCTTCTCCTTTAACCTATATACTTATCCTATGGATTTTAAATAGGATGAATATAAATAAAGAATGGATGAATGTCAATCGGTTGACAAAAGAGTATGAAGAAGGCGTGAAAGAATTTATCAAGTTTGCAAAAGATCATGCATGTGACTCTTCTCAAATCCTTTGTCCATGTTTACGCTGTTGTTATTCAAAACAAATTAGTCCAGATGAGTTGGAAGAACACTTGATCTGTCACGGAATAGATCAAAGTTATACATGTTGGAATAAACACGAGGAAACAACGAATGTAGGTAGTGACTGGGGTGACACTGCATTTTATGGATCATCTGATATGATTACAAACATGAACAATGAAGATGACCGTATGGAGGATGTGATTACAGATGTGAATAATGATGAAGATCGTATTGAGAAAATGACAAGGACCTTCGAAGATGAACTTTGTGATTGCCCAAAATTGTTTGAGAAGTTAAAAAGTTGTGCAAAGACACCATTGTATGATGGTTGCACTAAATATACAGCATTGTCAGCCGTACTGAAGCTGTATAATTTGAAAGCAGATAACGGGTGGAGTGACGACAGTTTTACGAAACTACTTTCCCTCTTGAATGACATGCTCCCAGAAGACAATGAGCTCCCGAGCCGAACATACGATGCCAAACGAATGCTACGCTCTATGGGTATGATCTCTGAAAGAATACATGCCTGCCCAAATGATTGTATACTGTTTTGCAAGGACCAAAAATCACTTAAAGAATGCCCAAAGTGTGGTGCTTCTCGATACAATAAAGATGAATCCAGTCCTACTAAAGTTGTATGGTATTTTCCAATCATTCCAAGGTTTAGACACCTATATGGAAGTGAGGAGACTGCAGAACAATTAACATGGCATGCATATACAAGAATTAAAGATGGGATACTATGTCACCCAGCAGACTCTCCTCAGTGGAAGAGAATCGATCATGAGTATCCTGAATTTGGAAACGAGTCGAGAAACCTTCGTCTTGCGTTATCTACAGATGGAGTGAATCCTTTTGGTTTTCAAAGCAACGGTCACAGTACATGGCCGGTTAAGTTGATAAATTATAACTTACCACTGTGGTTATGCTTGAAACAAAAATACATCATGTTATCTATGATTATATCCGGACCAAAACAACCGGGTAATGATATTGATGTTTATTTAGCTCCATTGATCGAAGATTTGAAATTATTGTGGGATTCAGGTGTTACATTGTATGATGCTTACAGAAAGGAAGATTTCACTTTGAGATTCATGTTTTATGGGACGATAAATGAATTCCCATCTTATGGAAATTTGTCAGGATATAGCATTAAAGGAACTCAAGGCTGTCCCGTTTGCGAAGAAGGTACACAATCAATTAGGTTGAAACATTCATCGAAAACTGTGTTTCTAGGACATCGTAGATTTCTACCGCGACGACATAAGTATCGTTCTTGGAAGAAATCATTCGATGGAAGTTCAGAAGAATGTACAACACCGTCTCCACTAACAGGCGATAAATTGTTTGAGAAAGTTAAAAATTTGGACACTACTTTTGGTAAACCGGCTTTGAAAAACCTTACGAAAATCGGTTGTAAAAAGATATCAATTTTTTTGAATTACAATACTGGAATTGTCTGTATGTAAGAAATTTTATTGATGTTATGCATATAGAAAAGAATGAATTTGACAGTGTTATCAGCACGTTGCTAAATACATCTGGCAAAACAAAAGATGGAATTAAGTCTAGGTTAGACATGGTTGAGATGGGAATACGAGAAGAGTTGGCACTAGTAAAGGGTGAAAAATGAACATTTCTTCCTCCTACTGCTTACACTCTTTCCAGGCAGGAGAGATATCAGTTTTTCAACTTCTTGAATGACGTAAAGGTTCTAGAGGGGTATTCGTCAAATATCAGTAACCTTGTGTCAATGAGTGACTTGAAGTTAAAAGGTCTGAAATCACATGACTGTCATGTTTTGATGCAAAATCTCATTCCAATTGCTTTACGTTGCATTTTTTCCAAGAATGTCCACCATACATTAACGAAACTGTGTTTCTTCTTCAAATCTATATGCAGCAAAGTTATAGACCTGGCAAAATTGCCAGCTATGGAAAAAGAAATTTCCGTCATATTATGTGAATTAGAAATGTTCTTCCCGCCTTCCTTTATTGATATGATGGTTCATTTGATGGTCCACTTGGTTAGATAGATTCAACTATGTGGTCATGTACATTACAGATGGATGCACCCCATTGAACAGTATATGAAGATTTTTAAAGGGTATGTCAAAAATCGAAGTCGGCCAGAGGGTTGTATTGCAGAGCGATATATTGTTGAGGAAGCCGTTGAATTCTATACCGAATACTTGTCTGGTGTGGAAAGCATTGGCTTACTGAAATCTCGTCACACTAGGCGGCTAGAGCGTGAATGAATTTCTGGAAGAAAGGTTGTCACAATCAATATTACAGATCGGGAGCAGGCCCACCTTTATGTTTTTCATAACAGTTTGGACGTTGACCCATATGTTGAAATCCACAAAGAAATTCTTAGGAAATTGAATCCATCAAGGGATGAAAAATGGATATCAGATACACATAATCGACAGTTTATAGGATGGTTTCGAAATCATATTTTTAAGAAGTCAGATGAAAATTCAAAGTCTATTTCGGAACGACTTCGATGGCTAGCCGGAGGACCAAGTGTGTAAGAATTATCTTACAATGCTTATGTAGTTAATGGTTATACATTTTATACTAATGAACATGATGAAGAAAGTACCATGCAGAATAGTGGGGTTACACTTGTGGCTGAAGCGATGCATGTTTCCAGTGATAAGGACAGAAATCCAATTTATGCGAATATGTCATACTTTGGCATCATCAAACAAATATGGGAGTTGGATTATACGAAATTTCAAGTTCTGATATTTCAATGCAAGTGGGTTGATAACAGGAATGTTGTTAAAATAGATGATTTGGGATTTGTGAAAGTTGATTTCAGTAAGGAAGGGGAGAAAGACGAACCATTTATAATGGAATCACAGGCAGTGCAAGTATTTTTTGTTCCTGATCCCGCAAACCGAAACTGGTCAATTGTTCTATTATCGACCAAAACAACTAAAGGGTCAGATGAAAATTCAATGGAAGATGATCCTTTCATTGGGATTTCGCAATCATTTCACAGTGGTCCCAATGTAGACGACGTTTTGTATATCAAAGGAGACCACAATGAAGGGATATGGATAGTTGATAGAGGGGTCAAATCCCTTCAGCCTTTTAAAAAAAAGGGAGTTCAATAATCAGGTTATTGATTTTTATTGTAATATAGATTGTGTTACATTATGTTATTATCTGTTTGCTGCTGCTTTTATGTGATCTAACTTAAATTTTAAACTAGTTCTGCAGATAATGACTTCTTCACCTGTTGATGCACCCAATCCCGAGACACAACACGTCTCTCAACCTGTTACAACTGGTCCCATTGCTGAGAGACAACAGGTCTCTCAACCTGTTGTAGCTGGTCCCACTATTGACGTACAACAGGTCTCTCAACCTATTGCAGCTGGTCCCACTGCTGAGAGAAAATAGGTCTCTCAACCTGTTGCAGCTGTTCCCACTGCTGACGTACAACAGGTCTCTCAACCTGTTGCAGCTGGTGTTAGTGCCGAAGCTAGGGCTTCGGAGAAACATAATGATGATGAACAAACTGAGGAAATGGTATGTGATGAAACCCCAGTGACACAAAAAAAATAGGTGCCCCGTAGTTTGACATTTTTAGCAAAAATCCTTAAGGCCAAAGCAAAAGGAATCAAATATGAGGTGGGATGGAATAAGCTAGGCTAGCATGTAAACCCCAAAAAATCCATGTTTAGTAGCTACATTGGAATCGTCACTCGACAACGCGTGCCGATTGACGTAGAGTCGTGGAACCATGTTGTCAGCGGGTTGAAAACATTAATGTGGGAAGAGATTACGGTAACATTACGATATCATCTATTTAATTTATTGAAATAAAATTAAATATTGAAATATTGACTAACCCTTCATCATCTCTTACAGAGTGCATTTATATTAGATTTTTCGCACAAAGAATATGTTTTCAGACTAGCAGGAAGGATTCATAGAGGCTTTCGCACCATTTTAACGAAAAATCATCTGAAAGATGCCGAAGGGAAAATCAAGCCGCACCCGCCTCCTCTTTATATACACTTGATATCCCAAGTAACGTGGGATGCGTTTTGCAACCGTCGTGCAGAAAAGAATTTTCCGGTACATTTTGTTTGGTTACACGTTGTGTAACGTTGCTTATATTCATCACATTGATCGATAGGTTTTTATTTAAGAAATAGCAACTAAGTACTGAAAATAAAGAACGGGCAGCAAAACCAGCGTACCCCTACCATAAAGCAAGGTTGGGGTACGCTTCAATTGAAAAACAATTGGTATGTATTTTAAAAGTACTGTAATAATTTTATGTGACACAAAACAACACTGTAACCATGTTTCTCTGTTTATAAGCAGATTGATGAAGCAAAATCTCAATTCACTTCCATTCCACGCCATGTGCTAGGGAAGGAGGCTCGTGTTAATAAAGAGGGGAAACTGATAGATGAAAACACACAAAAAGTGTGGGAAACAAGTGTAAGTATGACAGAATATAAACTTGTTTTGCTTTAAATCACTATTACATAACGATGCTTACTTATTTTTTCATATTTTCTATTTGACATAGTCCCAGGAAACAACAACACCTGCACTGGATGCAGACATACTTTCAACGGCCTTGAAACAGCCAGAACAGTATGGTCGCGTCAGAGGTGTGGGTTTTGGGGTGTCACCCAAGACATATTTTAAGAAAAAAACAAGAGGATGAACAAACTAAAGAATTGCATGTAATGAGAGATAGAGTATCTACCCTTGAAGAACTAATCCAAACTCAGGGAGAGATGATAAAGAGTTTGATGGAGGAGAGGAGAAGAGAACAAACAACTCAAGAACAACCCCCGCGAGAAGATACACCCCTCACCAGCTTTGAGGTGAGCCATTCCCCTCAAAGACCTGACTTAACCGAGGTAATCAATGTTATAATATTCTTTTTTGTGAGATGTGAATCACATAGACACTGATACCTTTCATTTAATGATATTCTGCAGGGTGAAAATGACTGTGATTTATATCTGTCAACTCCCACCCATCGCCTTGTAGCAAGGGCTATGGTGTTCAATATGCAGAATGACACGCTACACTCCAGACCACTTCCAACCGGTCATGTCAAAGTGTCGATTAACGTAGCTCATGAGCCGAGAACTGAGCTACCTGTGCCAAATGATGATGACGAGATTCATACGGTGGAAAAAGATATTGGAACATTCGTTGCATGGCCGTCGAATCTTGTAAAAAAACACGTCGAGCAGGAGGTATTCATTTCCAGTTCATTTTTCAAGCAGAACCTTTAACATTAAATTAGAAAATGGCTGAACTGATGAATGTTATTATAGAAGGATAAAATGGAGAAGCTAAAACTAAAGAGCGGCTCCAAGATTGGATCAACCAACCGATCAAAACGATCTACTAAGAGCGCGTTCACCCCGACCGTTCTATATCCACATTTAATATCATTGCAAGCTCATGTGGATAAGAAAATGAAAGACGGAAAGAATCATAAAATTGTTTGTGAAAAAGATATATACGGAGAGGAAACAATGGATTTCATTAGTGCAGACTCTGTTTCTGAGATCATCACATACGACTGGCTAGGCGCCTCAGTTATAAATGTATACATGAGGTATGTTTTCATGATTTGATTTTACAGAAGCTGATATACTTTGATAATTATGGATAAATACATCTCATATTTTTCACAGGCGTATATATGAAAAACAATTGAAGGGATTTTCCCATGAATACAAATTTGGACTCGTTAGTCCTCACACCATTTCTACACAACGAACAGAAATAGATTCTAATTTTTAGGCTGAATTGATGTCAAATCTGCTCAGAACATTTCAATGAAGAATTACGACTGACAGGCTCTTTTTAATACCAACAATGCAAGGGTAAAACTCTAAATTTTAATCATATTAATTATATTTTCATTTCTATCAGTACTTATTTCTTTTTGTGTTTTTAGGGAACATTGGATGCTCATTGCAGTCAATTTGGATACTCCAAAGATTTATTTTCTGGATTTACTGCATGGATATCCAACTAACCGACCACACATGATGGCGATTGTCAATTTTTAATACACTAGATCCAACATTTTAGAACTAAATATCTAGTTATATAATTTATATTATCTTTTAATGAGGATTTTGTTATGATAGGGCGGTGTATGAATATCGTCTAAAGGCTGGAATGAATCCAGGGCGTAAGGACGACAATGCCCACAAGATCTACAAATGGAGAAGTATTTGGGTATGCATAATTATATTTCACTATCCAAATACATATCAAAACAAATTACTTATTTTTCTCGATGTTTCTGCAGTGTCTGAAACAAACAAATGACAAGGACTGTGGTTATTATGTTTGTAAATTTATGAAAGAGATCGTATTTCATGGACAAACTAGCATCCCTGAAGATGTATTTTGGAAAATAATTACTACTTTATTTAAAATAATTATTAATCCTTTTTGTATTTATATTTTTTCAGTACTACTATGACTGTCGCAAAAACTCCTATTCAGAAGATGATATAAATGTCTTTAGAAACGAATGGGCAGCGTACCTAATCGAAGAATGTAAACAAATAGGAAAATGAAGGTGAATTCCTAATACTTATGTTATCTTTATATGGTCATTGATATCTCCCTTTACACTTATTCAGCATCTATGATCTCCCTTTCTTATGTTTCGTATCCTTAGATTAGTGAATTCCTACTACTTAGTTTGAAAATGACATAAACTTTGGAAAACAACACCAATGACACATGGAAAACCGAGAAAACGCCTTCGGATTGTTTTAATACTTTAGGACAACGATCCCCGAGTCATTTTTCACGTGTAAGAATCGACCGCACCTCAATCTGATGCACGGTGTGACCGGTATGGCTAAAATTGTCTTATATTAGTTTGAAAATGACATAAACTTTGGAAAACAACACCAATGACATAAGCCAAACCGAGCAAACGCCTTCGGATTGCTTTGATAATTTAGGACAACGATCCACGAGTCAATTTTGACATATACAAATCGACCGCACCTCAATCCGACGCACGGTGTGACCGGTATGGCTAAAAGTGTCTGATATCAGTTTCAAATTGAGATAAAATTTGGAAAACAACACCAATGACATATGCCAAAATGAGCAAACGCGTTCTTATTGTTTTGATACTTTAGGAAAACGATCCACGAGTCATTTGTGACATGTACGAATCGACCTCACCTCAATCCGATGCACAGTGTGACTGGTATGGCTAAAATTGTCTGATATCAGTTTGAAAATGACATAAACTTTGGAAAGCAACACCAATGACATACGCCAAACCGAGAAAACCCCTTCGGATTGTTTTGATACTTTAGTATAACGATCCACGAGTCATTTGTGACGTGCACGAATTGACCGCACCTCAATCCGACGCATGGTGTGATCGGTATGGCTAAAAGTGTCTGATATCAGTTTCAAATTGAGATAAACTTTGGAAAACAACACCAATGACATACTCCAAACCAAGAAAACGCATTCGGATTGTTTTGATACTGTAGTACAATGATCCACGAGTCATTTTTGACGTGTACGAATCAACCGCACCTCAATCTGACGCACGGTGTGACCGGTATGGATAAAATTGTCTGATATCAGTTTGAAAATGATATAAACTTTGGAAAACAACACTAATGACATACGGAAAACCGAGAAAACGCATTCAGGTTGTTTTGATACTTTAGGAAAACGATCCACGAGTCATTTGTGACGTGTACGAATCGACCACACCTCAATCCGACGCACGGTGTGACCGGTATGGCTAAAATTGTCTGATATCAGTTTGAAAATGACATAAACTTTGGAAAACAACACCAATGACATACGCCAAACAGAGAAAATGACTTCAGATTGTTTTGATACTTTAGGAAAACGATCCATGAGTCATTTTTGACGTGTACGAATTGACCGCACCTCAATCCGACACACGGTGTGACCAGTATGGCTAAAAGTTTCTGATATCTGTTTCAAATTGAGATAAAATTTGGAAAACAACACCAATGACATACGCCAAACCGAGAAAACGCGTTCGGATTGTTTTAATACTTTAGGAAAACGATCCACGAATTATTTGTGACGTGTATGAATCGACCGTACCTCAATCCGATGCACGTTGTGATAGGTATGGCTAAAATTGTCTGATATCAGTTTGAAAATGACATAAACTTTGGAAAACAACACCAATGACATACACCAAACCGAGCAAATGCCTTCGGATTGTTTTGATACATTAGGAAAACGATCCACGAGTCATATGTGACGTGTAAGAATTGAGTGCACCTTAATCCGACGCACGGTGTGACCGGTATGGCTAAAATTTCCTGATATCAGTTTGAAAATGACATAAACTTTAGAAAACAACACCAATGACATACGCCAAACCGAGCAAACGCCTTTGGATTGTTTTGATACTTTATGACAAGGGTCCACGAGTCATTTGTGACGTTTATGAATCAACCTCACCTCAATCCGATGCAGGATGTGACCGGTATGGCTAAAAGTGTCTGATATCAGTTTCAAGTTGAGATAAACTTTGGAAAACAACACCAATGACATACTCCAAACCGAGAAAATGCGTTCGGATTGTTTTGATACTTTAGGAAAACGATCCACGAGTCATTTGTGACGTGTACGAATCGACTGCACCTCAATTTGACGCACGGTGCGACCGGTATCGCTAAAATTGTCTGATATCAGTTTGAAAATGACATAAAATTTGGAAAACAACACCAATGACATACTCCAAACCGATCAAACACCTTCTGATTGTTTTGATACTTTAGTAAAAGGATCCACAGGTCATTTGTGACGTGTACGAATCGACCGCACCTCAATCCGACGCATGGTGTGACCGGTATGGCTAAAATTGTCTTATATTAGTTTGAAAATGACATAAACTTTGGAAAAAAACACCAATGACATACGCCAAACCGAGCAAATGCATTCGGATTGTTTTGATACTTTAGGACATTTATCCACGAGTCTTTTGTGACGTGTACGAATCAACCACACCTCAATCCGACGCACGGTGTGACCGGTATGGCTAAAATTGTCTGATATCAATTTGAAAATGACATAAACTTTGGAAAACAACACCAATGACATACGGAAAACCAAGAAAACGCCTTCGGATTATTTTGATACTTTAGGAAAACGATCCACGAGTCATTTTTGACATGTACGAATCGACCGCACCTCAATCTGACGCACGGTGTGACCGGTATGGCTAAAATTGTCTGATATCAGTTTGAAAATGACATAAACTTTGGAAAACAACACCAATGACATACGCCAAACCGAGGAAATGCCTTCGGATTGTTTTGATACTTTAGGACAACAATCTACGAGTCATTTGTGACATGTAAGAATCAACCACACCTCAATCCGACACACGGTGTGACCGGTATGGCTAAAATTGTTTGATATCAGTTTGAAAATGACATAAACTTTGGAAAACAACACCAATGACATACGCCAAACCGAGCAAACTCCCTCGGATTGTTTTGATACTTTAGAACAACTATCCAAGAGTCATTTTTGATGTGCAAGAATCGACCGCACCTCAATCCAACGAACAGTGTGACCGATATGGCTAAAATTGTCTGATATCAGTTTGAAAATGACATAAACTTTGGAAAACAACACCAATGACATACGCCAAACCGAGCAAACACGTTCGGATTGTTTTGATACTTTAGGAAAATGATCCACGAGTAATTTTTGACATGTACGAATTGACCACACATCAATCTGATGCACGGTGTGACCGGTATGGATAAAAGTGTCTCATATCAGTTTCAAATTGAGATAAACTTTGGAAAACAACACCAATTACATACACCAAACTGAGAAAACACGTTCGGTTTGTTTTGATACTTTAGGACAATGATCCAAGAGTCTTTTTTGACGTGTACAAATCGACTGCACCTCAATCTGACACACGGTGTGACCGATATGGCTTAAATTGTCTGATATCAGTTTGAAAATGACATAAACTTTGGAAAACAACACCAATGACATACGACAAACCAAGAAAACGCATTCGGATTGTTTTGATACTTTAGGAAAACGATCCATGAGTCATTTGTGACGTGTACGAATCGACCGCACCTCAATCTGACGCACGGTGTGACCGGTATGGCTAAAATTGTCTAATATCAGTTTGAAAATGACATAAACTTTGGAAAACAACACCAATGACATACTCCAAACTGAGGAAACGCCTTCGGATTGTTTTGATACTTTAGTAAAATGATCCATGAGTCATTTGTGACGTGTACGAATCGACCGCACCTCAATCTGACGCACGGTGTCACTGGTATGGCTAAAAGTGTCTGATATCAGTTTGAAAATGACATAAACTTTGCAAAACAACACCAATGACATACTCCAAACCAAGAAAACGCCTTCGGATTGTTTTGATACTTTAGGAAAATGATCCACGAGTCATTTGTGACGTGTACGAATCGAACGCACCTCAATCCGACGAACGGTGTGACCGGTATGGATAAAATTGTCTGATATCAGTTTGGAAATGACATAAACTTTGGAAAACAACACCAATGACATACGCCAAACCGAGAAAACGCGTTCGGATTGTTTTGATACTTTAGGAAAACGATCCACGAATCATTTGTGACGTGTACGAATCAACCACACCTCAATATGATGCACGGTGTGACCGGTAAAGCTTTTCATTAGATAAAGAATCAGTATTTATTAAATGAGATAAATCAATCAAAAACATATTGATTTTACATTATTCTCTTTCATTGTTATGAAAATGAAAACTTTTTAGTTTAAAATTTAATATTTTAGTTTCACATTTCCATATTAATGTATTCTTTCATATTACTATTTTAATTTCTTTCATTATTGCATTACTAACATAATATTTTTTTTCTTATATAGGTGAATTTTTTTCCTTGTGTTCGGATGCTTTGTTCGGCAACAAATACCATCGAGAGCGGATCACAGATATCAAAGGATGAAACATGAATGTTTATAACTGTTGTTGAATAATTGTAAATATAACCATGTAAAACAATGTTTGAAATGTATATAGCAATGCGTTTTTTTTTTGTATTCATGATGTTAAGTAAATGTATATACCGTTGTCAGTCAAAATATTGGGTGCGGGTGCTATGGTGTGAAGGTGTGCATGTGCTACTTTGTGCAGGTATTCTGGTGTGCAGGTGTGCAGGTACTATTTTTTAGGTGCAGTCGTTGGGGCCTTTATCAGCGCTTTTTTAGTGCTAATAAAGGATACCTTTAATAGCGCTAGAGGAGCGTTGATAAAGGGATCCTGTATCAGCGCTCCGAGAAGCGCTGATATAGTTGACCTTTATCAGCGCTAAATTAGCGCTGATAAAGGGGACCCCCCCCCCCTTTATCTACGCCGGAATTAACAGCGCTTTTCTAGTGCTGTTAATGCTGGTTTTTAGTGCTGATAAAGGGGAAGGTTGTAGTAGTGACACCTTTCATAGTGCAATTCAACTGTTTAGTTTGTTTTCCCTGGTTATGTTTTCTGTTTACATATGTTATATATGCAATTGCTGAATTGTATCTACTGGACCCCTTGGGTTTTGTTGGGCTTGGCCCAGTTATGCTTGAGTGATACGAATCACAGGTTGGGGCTTTGCCCAGGTTACTTTGGGTGGTTTTGACCACGGGATTGGGAGTCAAGGACATCGTCTTGAGGCAGTATGACTGTCAGGTTGGGGAATGGCCCGGGTTACTTGGATGGAGAGGCCATCGGACTTGAGCAACAAGGTCGCAGGGACACGAGGTGTCAGATGTTTTGGTGGCTTAGGACTATTTTGGTGATTACCGCTCACCGGGACTTTGAGTAGTGTGCACCCAGAGATAATCCGTGATGATGTGGTTTTGACCACTCATGTGGGTAGAGGCCCCCGTAGTTGTGGTTGGGTTTTCTGGTTGGGGTACATGTCATAGAAAACGACATGGGAGGTGAGGAGACTTCAAATGATGGATGTGCCTTCGGGACATCGGTACTTGAGACACGAGGTGTCAGGAGGCACTTGGTGCTGGGTTACTATTTTTGGTTGTGCCTTCGGGATGTCGGTACTTGAGACACGAGGGGTCAAGAGGCACTTGGTTCCGGGTTTTGGGTGTGACTTTGGGACGTTGGTACTTGAGACACGAGCTGTCAGGTGGCACATGGTTCCAGGTTACACGACAGAGATTCCGGCGTTGGTCAGAGAAGGTGTCGCTCCATGGTGGCTGTTGGGCACCAGTGGAGTTTGTGTATAATTGTGCATTGTACTGATTACTACTTTTTTGAGAAATTCATAATTGCTTAGACACATATATTTGGTACACACGGTTGGGTGGTATCCTACTGAGATTTGTCTCACACCCTGCACGGGCCCTTCAGGATGCGTGCAGACTTTGTGGATTTACGTGCAGGAAAGAGGCCATCTTTAGAAGCTGGGCTGCATTAGTTGTTGCATGTAGATGGTATGGAACTTGAGTTCATACCTAGATGGGGTTTACTTTTCCTTTTTTACCTTTCTGTATCAGTATGCTTGTTGTAGCTACTGTTGGTTAGCCATTGGCACCTTTTTATATTCAGTTGTGTATGACCTGCTTTGGATGCATGTTTTACTGTTCAGTTGTAGTTACATGTTATTAGCATGTTGTTCTGTTTATTTCCATTGTTGTTGTTATATTTATTGCTTCTGTTTTTATCTATATTGATTATTCTTCCACTCTACGTGTCTGGTTCAAGTTTGTTGAGTCTTCCTTTCCTCTACATCTTTACGGTTATACATGGACCTGTACCCTTATTATGATCCTTCGAGAGGGTATAGCCTCCCCACTATACCTAATAGACCCTCGCTGCTAGTCGGCAGCCTTTGGAATTCAGGGAGGTGCACCTAAGGTAGAGACACCCGACCTGTTCGGCACTGTTCAGGTGGATGGCCGGGTCCGGGACGTTACAAAGTGGTATTAGATGAGTTCTTGACAGGGATTTAGTAGCATTGTTTTCTGTCTACTAATGAGTTTGAGACTTCTCTTTTTATTTATGCTGGTTTTACTATTTGGGATATGGTAGACTGGAGATAGGTTGTTGTTGGAACAGGATTTTGAACTCATGCTTGGGTGCCTGCAGCCCCATGTACGAGGGATGGACCTAGTTGCTGCGAGTGGGAACTCCAATTTGTTTTTGCTGAGATTACAGTTGATATGATTTCCACCTCGGTGGCTCACTTGATGTGTGATGTTCTTGATTGTGATATATGACCCTTGACCCGATGTGGTGAGGAATAATTGGACCTTGGCCCGGTATGGCAAGGCAAGGTTTCTTGGCTTTTGATAGGCACATTTTAGGGTATTTCAATTTCATAATTTCACGTATGCTTTGCGAAGTGATAATGCCATGTGAATGAAATATCAAATGCCATGCTTTATATTCTTTAAAATTTGAATTGGTGGAATTTATGATAGAACTACTAGTTGTGCAAATGTGTATGACATGCATTATATTTTGTAGAATTGCATGCTGCAGGATATGTGGGTCTGACTCTTATGAGAGCAGGCAGGTACTAGGGGTGAGGCAGTGTAACTGTCAGGATTGGGCGACTCGGTCATCGGTTTGAGGCAACGTGATTTATCGGGATGGGCATGGCCTGAGGTACTTTTGAAACTTGGCTCTGTTGAGGGCGGGTAAGGAGGCCATGGGGCCGGGATGCCGTGGGCATGGGTTGCGGTGATGGGGAGTAAGGGTAGTTGTAATGCACTGCCTTTTACTGCATTCCTTATCTGCGTATAATATATTGATATATATATGGGTTGTCTGACCAATTATGGTATTCAGTGGGTTACTCCTTCATGGCTCGATGGAGCGACAGGCAGGAGATGATACAGTTTTGCAGGATCAGGGTCAGAATTTGATACAGGCAGAGCACGAGCTGCAGGTACAGGCTTAGGGGCAGGAACAAGTTTAGGATCCAGTGCAGGCAAGACAGCAGCCAGGTTTGGCATCGTTCGGTCTGTCGCTCAACGAGCAGCTCTGAGCTAGCCTGGTATGTGTATTTCTGGGGATTGAAGGAGGCGCACAGGGTACAGATCCTTCTATGGCATATTTGACATGGGAGTTCCAGTTGTAGCACCCGCCGCTTTTTCAGGGTGAGGGTGTCCCGCAGGTGGTTGAGAACTAGATAGAGAGCATGAAGATGATCTTCGAGCATCTCAAGATGCCTCCAGGGTGGAGGGTCAAGCTGGAGACATACATGCTGAGAGGACCGGCGAAGCGTTGGTGGGATGTACAGGTACAGGCTCGTAGGGACGAGGGATTGGCTTGGAAGGACTTCGAGGGCAGGTTCTTTGAGCACTTCTACCTAGAGACGTTGAGGGCAGAGAGAGTTTGGGAGTTCTTGAGTCTTCAGCAGGGAGATTTGTCCGTCATGGACTACGCAGCTACCTTCACAGAGTTTTCCCGTTTTTTACCGCATATTGTGAGTGACGACACAACTAGGGTGAGGCGATTCGAGGATGGCTTACGACACGACATTCAGATCCAGGTGAATATCTTCTGGCTAGGTTCTTTCTCTGAGGTGGTGAACCAGGCACTCATAGCTGAGGGAAATGAGAGAGAGAAGTCTCTCTTGGGTAGGGAGACAGCTCTAGGTGATGGTTCGGATAGCAAGAAGTGAGAGTGAGATGAGTTTCAGCAGGGCAGTCGGGTTAGGGATTCTTCTAGACCACCTCGTGGTAGTTCTTCGGTGATTTTCTTCTAGTGTGGGAAGCCGGGACATGTTCAGCCACAATTTGATAGGCCTCACAAGGAGTACCGAGCATGTGGACAGGACGGGCATCTGGAGAGGTTTTTCAGGAAGCCTTCGCAGATAGCCGACAGGCAGGCACCAGGATAGACTGTAGTGTCTGGATTTGGTTTAGGTTCGGTACCCGGAGAGGGTATTCGAGGTTCAACTATGCGTGGAGGTCATGACAGAGATAGTGGGACCCAACTGAGGGGTCAGTGGCCGGTAAATGGAGCAGTATTGGGAGGTCGGGCATCAGGCAGCTGTGTTTCAGGCTAGGTGCACGCCGTGGAGCTGCCAGAGGCTGAGCAGGCTGGTGAGCCGACGACGGTTAGAGGTACACCGTAGTGTGGCCATGATCTCCATGTTTCGTTTTTGGCATGACCTGTAGAGGCATGTCTTTTTTGAGTGCACGGGATCAATGTGGACTTACTAGATGCTAGTCAGTGGTATTGACACCATATCGGGTGCGTGATATATTCTATATATATGTATGAGATGCGTAGCATCGGGGCATCGAGGATGCGGGTTAGTTGAGGTGCTGAGGGCACCGGGGCATCGCAGATGTGGGTAACTTGAGGTGTCGAGGGCATCGGGGAATCGCGGATGCAGGTTACGTGAGTTGTCGTGGGCATCGGTGCATTGTGGATGCAGGTTACTTGAGGTGATAGGCACCAGGACCTCTTGTAGGCGGACACCGATGCGGTGCGGGATACGTTGGGTGTCGGGAGCGACACGTGAGCGCCAAAGAGGTGCGGGGATGACGATGCGTCATGGGAGGACTATGCGTCCGGAAAATAGGTTAGTAAACCTTGTTTGCTTTAAATTTTGTTGGTTGAGACTGAGTAGGCAATTCCTAAGGTGGCGATCCCCTTGAGGAATTTATCCAGAACCTTGGGACCGGGGTAGTCCAGGTTGTTTAACTGGGATGGACATGTTCGTTTCCATCTTCGGGTTTCGTTTGTTAGCTTGGGGACAAGCTACATTAAGGTGGGGAGTTTGTAGGAACAAGGGTTTTTGGAATGCGTCAAAATCCTGACCCTGTTTAAATTTTTGACTGGTTTCTGAAGAAACTGGATTAAATGGGCATTTTCTGGAAACATCCAGACTACACGCCATGTACCTTAAGTACACTCCGTGTTTGTGTAGGAGAGTGACCGGTCGTGCGCTCGCCAAGTACATGTCGTGCAATGACCGTGTAGAATTTTCTCACTACACGGCGTGTAGTTTTGAACACGCCGTGTATACCCCAGGCCGTGTGAGGCCAAACATGGTGTGTAGGCCATTAGTCGGGTAGAACTAAGAACACGTCGTGTCCCCGTTGGACACGCCGTATAGTCTATCTGTGTATAAGGGATATACATGGAATGTGGGTAAGTTGGCGAGGAAGGGAAGAGGAACAAAGTACACGCCGTGTACCCCTAGGTACACGCCATGTACGCATGTCGGCAGGCTCGGAATGTAAGTCGGAAGAATTTTTCCATCTTATGAACAGTTAAATGAACCATACACGGCGTTTAGTCCCAAAGTACATGCCATGTACTTTCTTTTTTTTTTTTGCTTAAGACGGGAAGTAGCCTCGTATTGAGGCAGAACCTCAATATTTTGGCCGGGTTTAGCGAACCAAGTTGGTCGGATCTTCATTTGCTTCCCGGTTCTTTGTCCGAACTCCGATCTGATCTCGGTTGGATGCGTTGGAACCCCCTCGGTAAGGCCTCGATTCCACTTTGGACTTTTTTTTATTTTTGTTCTTGAATGAGTTATAGGCATTTGATCATGTTTGAATATTTTGTAGATTTACCGTGTTTTAGACTGAATTGGAGGGTGTTACCGGAGGAGTAGCATCGTACGAGTCTCAAGAAGGTGGTGCATACCTCTTTTTGTGTTTTTGTGGTTGTTTGGGTGACGCGTCCTTCGACACGTTTTCAGGTATTTTGAGCGGGACCCATTTTATCTGCTTTTTCATACTGTATTGCTTATGGGACCTCTGTGATGCTTCTCGGTAAGCCCGGTTACCAGTTTGTGTGAGTAGGGCTGGGTGAGGGGTCGTTGCTCATCGGGGCATTTTGGCCGGGGAGGTCCAAAATGGTTTTAATCGAAATATGATTGTTATAATTGTTTAGTTTAATTTGTTAAAGCCTTTTATAAATTTTTAGAGTCATTTTAGACCTTAGTGTTGTTATGGGACAGTACCTTGCATAGTGTAATTCAACCGTTTAGTTTGTTTTTCTTGGTTACGTTTTCTGTTTACATATGTTATATATGCAATTGCTGAATTTCATCTACTGGACACCTTGGGTTGTGTTGGGTTTGGCCCGGTTATGCTTGACTGATACGAATCACAGGTTGTGGATTTTCCCGAGATACTTTGGGTGGTTTTGACCACGGGATTGGGCGTCATGGACGTCGGCTTGAGGTAGTATGGCTGTCAGGTTGGGGCATGGCCTGGGTTACTTGGATGGCGAGGCCATCAGACTTGAGTGAAATCGTCGTAGGGAAACAAGGTGTCAGATGTTTTGGTGGCTTATGAATATTTTTGTGATTGCCGCTCACCGGTACTTTGAGTAGTGTGCACACAAAGATACTCTGTGATGAGGTGGTTTTGACCACTTATGTGGGTAGAGGCCCCCGTGGTTGTGGTTAGGATTTCTGGTTGGGGGTGCTTGCCGTAGAAAGCCACATGGGAGGTGAGGAGCCTTCAGATGATGGGCGTGCCTTTGGGACGTCGGTACTTGAGACATGAGGTGTCAGGAGGCACTTGGTGTCGGGTTACTATTTTTGGGCATGCCTTCAGGACGTCGGTACTTGATACATGAGGTGTTAGGAGGAACTTGGTACCGGGTTACTATTTTTGGGTGTGTCTTCGGGACGTCGGTACTTAAGACACGAACTGTCAGGTGGCACATGGTGTCGGGTTACACGACAGAGATTCCAGCGTTGGCCAAAGCAGGTGACGCCCCATGGTGGCTGTTGAGCACAAGTGGAGTTTGTGTTTAATTGTGCATTGTACTGATTACTGCTTTTATGAGAAATGAATAACTTCTTAAACACATATATTTGGTACGCACAGTTGGGTGGTATCCTACTGAGATTTGTCTCACACCCTACATGGGCCCTTCGGGACGCATGAAGACTTTTTGGATTTACGTGCAGGAAAGAGGCCAGCTTCAGGAGCTGGGCTACGTTAGTTGTTGCGTGGATATGGTATGGACCTTGAGGTCATACCTAGCTGGGTTTTACTTTGCCTTGTTTACTTTTCTGTATCAACATGCTTGTTGTAGCTACTGTTGGTTAGCCATTGGTGCCTTTTTATATTCAGTTGTGTATGACCTGCTTTGGATGCATGTTTTACTGTTCAGTTGAAGTTACATGTTCTTAGCTTGTTTTTCTGTTTATTTCCGCTACTGTTGTTATATTTATTGCCTCCGCTGTTATCTATATTGATTATGCTTCCGCTCTGCAAGTCTGGTTCGAGTCTACTGAGTCTTTCTTTCCGCTGCATCTTTACGGTTATACTTGGACCAGTACCCTTATTATGATCCTCCGAGAGGGTATAGCCTCCCCAATATACCTAATAGACCCTTGCTTCTAGTCGGCAGCCCTTGGCATTTGGGCAGGTGCACCTAAGTTAGTGACACCTGACCCATTCGGCACTATTCGGGTGGTTGGCCGGGTCTGGGACGTTACAGGTACCAACAACGAAATCTTTCTTGAAGGCATATAGGATCATATGCATCCATATTGCCTCATCAAATCATACTGCACTGGTCTCTTTCTCAGTCTTGGCTTGACTCTTAGTCTTTGTCTGAGACCTCACAGCCTCATATGACTCCTACAATTTCTATTTATAATTAATATAGTTAAAATATTATTTTTAGTTAATGTTAAAACTCAAAAAATAAATTATACAGACCACAATCTGACAGTGGTGAAAATATCTAATCTCTCCAGTGATAGTATCGTTGCATATCCTCCTATAAATGTCTAACTCCATAACATCAAGTTGTTTGATTTCCTATATGAATATAAAATAAAATGGTTACATTTAATGTCATATAAATTAATTAAATAATGTAATTACCATATATTCCCAATATATACTAAATTTATGACTATTAGCTTGATATGTCACCTCATGTATCCCCTATTTTTGTCAACCTATAGATGATCTCCTCTAAAAATAACAATCAATTCAGTGTGAATATAATCCATCCCAAACCTGAGATGAAATGTAATCAGTTCAGTGGGCTCAACAAGACTCATCAAACACTATGACTCCTCCTTTCTTCATTGATGACCTCCTAAAATTTTGAAAAAAATGATGGAAATGGTCGTGCATTTAACCATATCATTCCTTCTAGATAGATTCACACATGCTCTCTTGGATAGAATACCATAAACCCTATAAAAAATTTATAATATCATGTTATTAATTAAATAAATTTCAAAATAAATATTTTTTATTTACGTACTGCCTAATGATCAAACATGAAGTACTGAACATAAATGGAAATCTTATCCCATATAACCCATGATGTAGAAAATTAATTTTTCAATATAGAACCCCCTGTCTAATAGCTATATGTAAAAAGAAGTGAAAAAAAATTAATAAATTAGTATATAAATAAATTAATGATAATTTATGAAAACTAAATATAATACAAAAGTAAAAAAACCTTTTCAAGTTTGGATCGAAGCCAAGATGTGGATGTCACTCAATAATAGGGTCAAGAATCGTCCATCTTGTCAGACAATGAACACTCTGAGTCCTCACTACAATATCAGCAGTCTGAGGGTTAGATGATCCAACATCCAACTCATCACAAGGAAGATCAGAACCCTCTAACTCATGAAACAGTTCTGATTCCTTCTAAAACATATAATTACTATTGTTATAAAATAGTTTAAAATAACTATTATATATAGATATATATTATATATGATTATAACCAGCATTTAACTATGTCAATCATCATCTTCATCATCATCTTCGTATATGAAGGTGCGAATATCTTCATATTCCTCCTCAGTATCATCAATTTACATAAGAGTTTTAGTTTCTTCATCTCTATTCATTTCAAATTCAATTGTTTCACCAATAACATCATTGTCATCATCAAACCTTAACTGTTGGGTGTCATCATCAATATTCATGTCTTTTACTAGAAAATATGCATTTTGAGTTGTCTATTGAAAAATTTAAATTCTTTTCACTTCAGTAGAACCACATTCACTTTGAATAAACTGATTTTCCAGATATTTTATTTTTATTATGCTCTAACAATGACCAAACTCTCTTAAAGTATCACAGTAATTTACATAATAAATTTTATGTGCCTAATGTGCCTATAAAAATGGTTCATTTACTCTAAGAAGGATTTTATATTTAATATCAATGATTCCATGTATGAGATTAACACGCAAGACTCTCTTTATATTAAACCCTTTACATTTAAACAACGTTATTTAATTATGTTTTAGATAATATGGTTCAATAATTTCTTCAAGGATTCCATAAAATTCAACATCAATTTCTCAATGATGAGATCCTCTCAAAAAACACTAGTATTCATTTCTTTTTTGATTCTTTATAATCCAGTGTATAAAATTCAAAACCATTCACCACAAATTCATTTTAAGCTTTAACCATTTTGGATGATGGGTTACTCAATACACATAATCAACTAACAATTTTATCATCATGTTGAGATACCTCAAAGTTTATAAAAAAATTATCAATATAACAAGTATTTAATTGATTTTATATATTAAAACATAAATAATTTATATTACCAATTTTTGAAACCAGTAAGAAAAATTATTTTTCCAACTTCGTCAAGAGAATTATCTATAATTTTTGGAAGCTTTTTGTTGATATGATTATCATATAACTTAAAAATAAAAAAAATATTAATATTTTGTACGAAAGAATATAGAATAATTTATAGGATCACTCATAGTAAAAATGGGATCATTTCATCACAGTTGAGAAGAACATATGTATGAGCTCTATGATGTTCACCATCTAAAATCCATTATTCATGAACTCCACTAAAGACAAGTTCTTACTGATTAAAAACTAATAATTTATTTCTGAATTCATCTTCAACATTTCCCATAATATATCCCATTCCATTTTGTTTTGATGGATATTTAGACTGAAAATAATGGGAGCATAAAAAAGAAATTTCCTCATGTAAATAATCTTTTTAAATTGATCCTTAAACTGATACTTTGTTACATACTTTTTCTTTAATTTTTTCATGTATTTATCAAATGGGTATATCCATCAAAACTATATTGGACCTCTATATTTTTCTTCATACACAAAATGTAAAATCAAATATTCTATTGAGTCAATAAAATATGGTTGGAATATTTTTCCACTTTACATAAAATTAAAATAACTTTTTACATTCTCCTTAGTGCATCATAGTCTGTTTTCTCTACACAAATTTCTCAAAAAAGTAACATATGTATGTTAGCCCATCAAAAATCATATAATTAAACAATCCTCTTAATCTAATTGTCATAATTATTTCCATTATAAAATGAAAGTCATGAATTTTTATTTTGATAATATGACCATTTCGGACACATATACCCAAATTGGAAACATAACCATTTGGAATTATCAAATATAAAATCTACTAACAAAATAATAATTGATTTTTTTTAAAGTGTATAATTTTATTTTGGATTCATTAACTTCAAGGATCATACATTTTCAAGTAGTTCAAGTTTTGGTCCCCTACAAATTTGGGAAAGATATAATATGGCCTTTATATGTCATCAACGACGTTATCTTCTGATACATAAATAAATGCTGAAATTTTGGTTTAAGCAAGAAATAACTCAACTATATTTTAGGAATCAGTCCAAACTTTCCTAGTTGATCCTCTTTATACCTAGACTATCCATATGTAGGAAAACTATCCAATAACCCATTTTCACCATAATAGAAGATGAAATCATTTGAATATTCGTGAATATTCTCATAACCAATACCTAGATTACTAACCATCCTATTACTCTCATAGAAACTTATAGGTAAGAAAATTTGTTCAGGTAATAGTGTTTTAACTAAAGATAATAACTAATAAAAACAGCTATTTGACATTCCATTATCTAATTAAATAGCCATAAATTTTTTAAATACTTTAAATTATCTTATCATGTATCCAGGATATAAGGAATCCTCATTACACCTCAGCAACTACTAAAATTTAGATGGTTCCAACTCAGGAGTTAAATTAATATCATACTAAGTTTCAGTTTGTTAAAAAGATTGATCAAAAACATCATGTACTAAATTTTGAAATAATGATGGATTTGTAACTAAATTATTATTATCATCTCTAAAACTTTGTTCACCATGTTGATAGCAAAAAATATAATCTATTTGAAATCCAAAACCCAATAGATGACACCCAACATTCTCAAATGTATCAAACGTCCACTGCCCATATTTATTATATGGACACATAATTGTCTCTTCTGAAATAAATTCTGGTCTTGATGATTAAAATAATGAGAATGTTTCAACACCCTCAATATATACTGGATTTATAATTGAGTGCTTTGTATTCCTGTGCTGATTTATCCAAGTGTGATCATTTAACAGTGATTTTCCCCAACTTCCATGTACAATATTTCTCTAAAAAATTAAAATAATTAGTTTTTATGAATAATTTTATATAAGAAAAAAAACAACCCAAAAAACAAAAAAAATAATAAATTATTTCTATATATTTCTAATTAGTTGTAATTATTCTTAAATGTTGCTAATTATTGTTAATTATTGGGAATTATTTCTTATTATTACTAATTACCACTATTTATTATTGTTCTTCTATATTTATTACTATTTATTCATATTTATTCATAATTATTGCTAATTATTACTAATTATTACTAATTATTATTAATTATTACTATTTATTACTAATTACTCCTATTTTTACTATTTATTACTAATTATTACTATTTATTACTATTTATAACTATTTGTTACTAATTATCACAATTTATTACTATTTATTACTATTTATTCCTAATTATTTCTAATTACTGCTATTTATTACTATTTTTTTCTATTTAATACTATTTATTACTAATTATTACAATTTATTCCTGTTTTTTCTTATTTATTCCTATTTATTCTTATTTATTCCTATTTATTCCAATTTATTCCTATTTATTCCTATTTATTCCTATTTATTCCAATTTATTCATATTTATTCCTAATTATTCCTAATTATTCTTATTTATTCCTAATAATTCATAATTATTCCTAATTATTCATAATTATTGCTAATTATTCTTAATTATTCCGAATTATTCCTAGTTATTCATAATTAATCCTAATTATTCTTATGTATTACAATTTATTTTTATTTATTTTTATTTATTTTTATTTATTCCTATTTATTACTAATTATTATTATTTTTATACTAATTATTCCTATTTATTTATATTAATTACTATTTATTACTAATTATTACTAATTGTTACACTTTATTAATAATTATTACCATTTATTAATAATTATTACTATTTATTAATAATTTTACTATTTATTACCAACAATTACTAATTATTAGTTATTATTATGATTTATTAATTATTAACCATTATTACCAATTATTAGAAATTATTACGATTTATTACTATTTATTACGATGTATTACTACTTATTACTATTTAAAACTATTTATTACTATTTATTACACTTAATTATTATTTATTACAATTTATTACTATTTATTGTCAATTATTTCTAACTATTACTATTTATTCCTAATTATTCCTAACTATCAATAATTATTACTATTTATTACTATTTATTCCTATTTATTAATAATTATTATTATTTATACCTATTTATTAATAATCATTAATAATTATTATTATATTTTCCCACTTGTTACTATTTGTTAATATTTATTAATATTTATTAGTATTTATTGATATTTATTACTAATTACTTCTAATTATGACTAATTTTTAATAATTATTAGTAGTAATTACTAATTATTCATATTTATTCATATTTATTACTATTTATTCTTATTTATTACTATTTATTCCTATTTATTATTATTTATTCAAATTTAATACTATTTATTCCTATTTGTTTTTATTTCATAATAATTATTACTAATTTTTACTAATTTTTACTATTTATTCCTATTTATTCTTATTTATTCATAATATTTCTTAATTATTTCTATTTATTGCAATTTATTACTATTTATTAGTATTTGTTACTATTTATTACTATTTATTTCTATTTATTACTCTTTATTAAACTTTATTACTATTTAAAACAATTTATTACAATTTATTACTAATTATTACTAATTATTAAAAAAATATTCCTAATTTTTCTTAACTATTCCTAATTATTCATAATTATTCATAATTTTAACTAATTATTACTAATTATTCTTATTTATTACTAATTTTTACCATTTGTTCCTATTTATTGGCATTTATTTCTATTTATTACTATTTATTCCTATTTATTGCTATTTACTACTTTTTATCCCTGTGTATTTATATTCAATCCAAATTGTTACTAATTGTTACAAATTATTACTAATTATTACAAATTATTACAAATTTATTACTGATTATTACATATTATTCCTATTTATTCCTATTTATTACTAATTATTATTATTTATTTCTCATTATTACTAATTATTACTATTTATTATTATTTATTACGATTTATTTCTATTTATTTCTATTTATTCCAAATAATTCCAAATTATTACTAATTATTCATAATTATTACAAATTATTAATCATTATTACTATTTTTTCAAATTATAACTATTTATTACTAATTATTTCTATTTTCTCCTATTTTTTCCTATTTTTTCCTATTTTTTCCTATTTTTTCCTATTTTTTCCTATTTTTTCCTTTTTATTCCAATTTTTCCTTTTTTCCTTTTTATTAAAAATTATTACTATTTATTAATGATTATTATTATTTAATTCTATTTATTACTAATTATTTCTATTAATTACTAATTATTTATATTTTTTACTATTTTTTACTACTTAGTCCAATTTATTATTATTTATTACTATCTATTCTTCCCACTAATTATTACAAATTACTACTAATTACAACTATTAATTCCAAATTACTGCTAATTATTACTAATTATTGCCATTTATTAATAATAACCGATATTTATTACTAATTAGCGCTAATTACCCTAAATTATTACTAATTGTTAGTATTTATAACTATTTATTACTAATTATTACTAATTATAGCTAATTTTTACTAATTGCAACTAATTTTTACTAATTATTATTAATTACTACTAATTATTACTCATTAGCACAGATTATTACTAATTACCGCTAATTATTACAAATTATTTGTATTTATTACTAATGAAACAACATATGTGTAAAAATAAATAATTCAAAATAAAACAATCTAATTCTACTTTAATTTAATTGTCACTAACTGACAATAATTATAACTAATATAAAATTCAACGAATAAACTAAAATATAAAAAAAAATACCTTAAAATAGAATCTTTTGTACGATGCAAGGCTTCAAAATCACTCTGATGTAAAATTTTAAATATTGAAATTTTTTAGAGAGAAATAAGAGACTAGAGAGAGGGAGAGGAGTTGAGAGAGGTATAAAATGGAAAAAATGTATAGGGTATATATATGTTAGATTATTTGTTACAGGAGTATTTGTGAGGGGTCCCGTCACAAATACTAAAAACCTATTTATGAGGGGTGTCAGTTAAAAAAAGTTTTTGCGATGGGAACCATCGCAAATACCTTATGGTTGACATAGTTCATGCGAGAAGAGATAAATCACATGGAAAATAATATTATTTGCGATAGGAATCGTCCCAAATACTAACCCCCCCCCCCCAATTATTTATGGATGGTAGTTAAAAAGGTATTTGCGACGTGTGTCGTCGCAAATACTAAAAACAACAAAATGGTATTTGCGACATGACCCATTGAAAATACTAAAACCCGCCAAATGGTATTTGGGACAAATTGTTCTAACCGTTGCAAATACCCTTCTCGCATTTTGGCGTGCAGTGCGCACCAAACTTTTGGCAACTGGAATAGGGTCTTGTCATAAATATTCCCTACCGATAAACTTTTTGAAACATGACTCTTCCCCGTTGTAAATAACCCTTCATAATTACCCATGTTTCTGTAGTATAATAATAGGGTCTATGTAGTAATAGAAAGTGTAAAGAAGTGATGCATGTAAACAACCCATAAAAGTTCGGGTTCCCATAGACACTTATCCTCTCCCACCTGCTTCGACCTTAACCGAGATGTCTCTAAATAAATATTCAATCATATATAAATTTATAATAAAATTCATTTAATTAATTACTCATTTAATAAATATGTATCGGGATCTAGCATGTAGCCCAATGTCCCCTGTAAGGATGTGATCAAAACGTTCCTAACTATGCAATCAATATGGTGTAAGTCTCTGACTGAATCCAAGCTTATGCATTGGCTTGGTAGACGTGTCATATAAATCATTTCAATAATTCTTTAATTATGAACCCGATACCATCCTTGTATTTCTTTACATGGAAACCAGGTATCACTCTAGGCATAACAGAAACCAAACAACCTATAAGCTCATCCATGGTGATCCTCAGAAGAGCCCATATATCGCTTTAGGCGTGGTATAATGACTTCTCCATTGGGTACATCCTTGGCAGTCTGATATAGAGTCCCAAGTCTCACTCTGAGAATATATATAATTAACTTTCCTTGGAGTACATCCATGGATGTCTATAGAAGGTGCCCTGTTATCACTCGGGCATATAGAGAAACATCCCTCTGAGTCTGCCATTGGTAGTCCTCTAGGGAGTCCATGTGTCACTGGCGCACAATCAAGAAATTAGCCAAATAAGTCCATCCATGTCATTCATATGAGAACCCATGTTTCACCCAAGGAATAATGATATATATTCAATCAAAATCATTTAATTAATTCATGTCCATCACTATGATGATTTCATTTAAACCTCAATTCATATGGTGGCTAAAACCATGCGTAATATTAGAAGTCTTAGATTACTAAATGTCTCACATGGGAATTTCATTATAAGACAATACATATGCATATGCAAGAAAGTATAAAGACATATCCTAGGGACCCGGTCTTACATTCCCTTACTTTAATGAATTCAAATTATAATTACAATTAGTCATTTAATATCCCATGTCAAGGGGTAAATAACACACCTCAAGGTAATCCAATTTCATTTGCACCCATGGCAGTCCATTTAATTAAACACACACACAAGGGTTGAAAAGCACCTGATCATCAAACAAAGAACAAAAACGAATAGTGGAAGAAGAACAATATATATATTCCATAACTATAAGAAAAAAATGGTAACAGACTACAAAAAATGTAGCTAAAACCTCTAAATGAAAAGTTCAACTGAAAATAATCAATCCCAAATAGCTACTCCAAACAATGTCATGGAAAAAGTCCCACTATCTCAACATCATCTACCTAACTAGCTAACATGAACCTTTCCTCCTCACCACAGCACCTTGCCTTTCCCTAAACTAGAAGACAAAAAAAAGTTTACGTACCACAAAAGAGGTGTGCAGGGTGTGAGAAAACAGGCTTAGTAGGATCCCACCCATGTGTTCTATAATAGGCATCGGTATAATAATTAATGTATGCTCTTTTAATGTAAAAACATGGAACGATAAGAAATAAAGCGGTTTTAAAGAAAAAATGCGAAACATTTCCCTTTTTCCATAATCCTAAACAAAAGTAGGTATAACAATTTCAATGCACATTTTCCATATCATTTTTCAGAAGAAAAAACATATATATCAAGGCAAATTCAGAAATCCAAGCAATACAAAAAAATAATCATAAGTATCACAACACCAAGGAATACTACAAGCTCAGGTCGTAGACTACTAGTACCATAATAATCAAGTGCACAAACTAGTTCCCAGAAAAATTATCCACGGAGGTAGAGGAATACTCCCTGAGTAACCCCTCCCCCAACAATGTCAATATCAGTACCCTAGAACAACGGGCCAAGGAAACATATGAAAGCCCCATGAAAAAATTCTTTAATAATCACAAAACAATGGATGATAGCCTCAATCTAACCTTCAACCTAAGTACCCATGGTGAACCATGTGACCTTTTTCACAATTGATTTCAACACTTTGAAAACCATTTCAAATTTCATTTTAATGCTTCGAAAATACATTTTTTCTTTTTCATTGATCAATAACCATAGAAAACCCATTTTTCATTGAAACTCTTCTCAAAACACACAAAACAATCATGGAAATATTTCATTATGAATTAGTTTGTAAAGAAAAACAACAAGATCAATTATCATTGGCTAGAGATGGAACACACTACCTAAAATCAAGGGACTCACATGCCCATAACAGAATCCACAATCAATGAAACCCAACATCATCAATAAATGTGCTAGAATAAAACCCCACTTCTTAGGATTGATCTAATTTATAAAACATGTGGTTAGTGTAAAAGGAAAACAACACATACCTCAAGAATGGATGCTTGTCGCACCAAAAATAATTAAGAAACAGTCACCAAAAAAAGATATCAAAATGGATCTAGAAGTAGAAAAGAAAAAACATCCAACTTAGATCAACAGATTTGATACCATAATTCTTGGGTTCTACCACGATCACTTTCAATTAAGAAACGGAAAGATCACAAACCCGGAGAGATGCACTACAACTGTAATGAATATCCAACACTAAATAGATTGATCTAAATGGATAATATTCTCTTAAAAATTCCTGGAAAAAACTCTAGGTCGAGAACCATGGTCCTAGACAAAATAACTGAATCCAAAATAGCCTCTCATCTATTTTAAAAACTATACATGGGTCATCTCATGACATCTAATATTGTTACATGTTGTGAAATCCTCGGTGGAAAAGTATGTCAAACAATATGTTTCTTTGGATTGAAAATATGTTATTTAAATGATTCACAATGTGAAACCACTCTTCCTGATATGTAAAATTCCAATGCATGAATCCCCTTTCACAACATGTACCCAGTAATAGTTACATGACTTGTAATCCAGTTACATGGCATGAAATCTTTCTGTATCTTGCAGAATGATATATTTAAGGCTGAATATCTAAAAAATCTCCGACTTCACCATTATAGGTATCCTCCCAATCTCAGTGGAGGGAAAAACCATTACTAGGTTAAGGGTGTACCTGATAAAATGGTAACATGATGTTACAAACTCCCGAATATAAAGAATTTCCATATCTAGGAAGTTATGTGGAAGATGTAATCCATGGAAAAGGATGATTCCAATACTACCTCTTCAAAAACTCATGCTCCCACATCTCATGATAATCATATCCCTGCTTCCATAGAACTATGAAATATAGAATTGAATTCTCATGAAATACTTTCACTTAAGAGTCAATAATCACAATTGGTTTCTCAAAAATAGAAACTTCCGGATCTAAATCATTCTCATCCAAACTCAGAATGTGAGTAGGGTCATGATTGTATTTCCTAAGACGAGACATGTAGAAAACATCAATAATACCTCTAAACTAAACTATAAATGTAACAGATAAGAAACTTTTCATAACCGCTTAGTGAACTCCAATGATCTAATATATATCAAAGCCTATTTTCTATTATTTCCAAGTCGATTGTGACCTAATCTAGGTGAAACATTCAAGAAAACCCAGACACCTACGACAAACACCAAAGGTCGACACCATTGATCCTCATATGATTTCTATCAACTCTGGGATGTTATCTAACATCGATGTACCTCTTGAATGTTCGCAAATGTCTCCAAAATCAAACTTGGTCCAACTTGAGATACATCACCCACCTCATCCCAACAAAGAGGTGGTCTACACGGGAGACCATACAATTCCTCAAAGGGATCCATTATGATTGATGGATGATAACTAATGTTATTAAAAAACTCAACTATTCCTAGATGGTTATCCCATGATGCTCTGAAATCCATAACACATGCACAGAGTATATCCTCCAGAATCTGAATCACATGCTTCATATGATCATATTTTTGTGGATAGTATGTTGTTATAAACTTGACATGAGTTCCCATTGCCTCTAGAAGACTCCTCCAAAACCTCTAGGTAACTCTATGACCCCTATATAAAACAATAGAATAAGGACTCCCATGTAACCTCACAATATCTTGCACATACAATTTTCCCAGATTTTAAACTTTAGTGGTGTCCTTGATCAGAATGAAATGAGAAGAATTCATCAACTGATCAACAACCAAAAAAATAGAATTTCCCCATTGGGGATTCAATGGTAATCTAACCAGAAAATCCATAGATACCTATACCCAGTTCTAGATTAGCACTGGAAGAGTCTAAACCAAACCGTAAGGTTTCAAGTGATCTTTCTTTGACTGTTGGTAGGTGTAATAGCGAGAGAAAAACATTGTGATGTCATGCTTCCTACTCGAACACCAGAATCACTACCTCATGCCATTATTAAACTTCATCATTACTAGGTGAATGGATTATAATGATCTGTGATAATCAAACAATACTAAACTCCTCAAAGATACTAGGATGAAATCCTTTTTCCCAAAGTGAAGCAAACCATCTGAAGAGAGAGACCAACCCGAAATGGTCTCCCCACCATAAATCTATCTCAAGTATTCTGAAACTCATCATCCTGGTGTAAACTCTTTAAAGTAGACTCCATGGGAGATTATGATAACTGAAAACAAAAAAAACCATACCTAAAGAATCCTCTTTATCATCTCGGTGAAACTAATTGAAAATCCCCATAAGGTTCCACTCCTACTTCGACTCTATAATAGCACGTGATAGTACTTTCCTGCTAAGAGCTTCTACAATGACATTTCCCTTTCCTGGGGTGTAGATATTGAAGACAAATGTCTAATGGTATTCTACCCGTTATCTTTGTATGAGATTCAATTATTTCTAAAAAATGCATATCTTTGACTTTTTTTATCCGAAAAGACCATTATCATTTCTCCAAAAAGATAACACCACCAACATTTAAGCACATACAAGACTAAGGGAAGCTCCAAATCGTGAGTGGGGTAATTATTTACATGCGGTCGAAGCTTATGATATCTATAAGCTACCACATGGTGATCCTTCATAAGCACGCATCCCAAACCAGCACAAGAAGAATCACAAACACCATATACCCCTTACAAACTCAGGTAATATTATAATAGATGCTGATTTCAGATTCCTTTTCAATTCATCGAAAGAAGAATGACACTTCACATCCCATGTAAATTTCACCACTTTCCTAGTGAGATCAGTCAAAGGTGATTCTATTTTAGGGAATTCCATGAAAACCCATTAGTATTACCAAGAAAGACTAAGGAATATTTGTATCACAATGTCATTCCATGGCTCTTTCCATGAAAAAACAACCTTTACCTTCTCTAGATTATCTGATAAAACATGCTTATAAATTCTATTCCCCAATAAATTCAGTTCTTGAATCCATAAAGTACATTTTGAAATCCTTTCATACAAATGGTGACTTATCAAAATTTTGCGAACCAAACTCAGATAGTTCTCGTGCTCACCCTCAGATGTCAAATAAACCAGAATATCATCCATGAGCACTACCAAAGAAGTGTTAAAATATTGATGTGATCTTTAACTCATAAAGTCCATAAAAACTATTGGAGCATTAGTTAGACCAAAAGGCATGACAAGATATTCATAATGGTCACACCTTCTTTTAAAGGTTACCTTTGCTATATCAAACTCCTGAACCCTATGTTAATGATAACCCAACCATAGATAAATCTTGAAAAATCACTTTCCCCACTTCAACTGATCAAACAAATGATCCACATGAGTCAAAGGATATTCTTTCTTAAACATTACTCGGTTAAACTTCTGATAGTCCACACACAATAAAAATGAGCCATCTTTTTTCTTGGAAAAGAGCACCAGGGATGCTTAAGGAAAAATGATAAGGTGAAAAAAACTTTTTTATAGGTATTGTAACTGAATATTGATCTCTTTAAGATACATTAGTTCCATAAAATAATAAGGTATCAATATTGGATATGCTCCTGGAATCAGATCAATCAGAAACTCTACCTATCTCTCTAGAGGATGACCGGAGAATTCATCTAGGAAAACGTTAGGATTTTCAAACAGTAATAGGTAGATCATAAACAAAAGAGACATTATTGGGCTCAAATGAAGTAGAAACCCTCAAACTCATAATCTCTAGGATGGATGGCCCTGCACTACTAGAGATAGGGTCCCCCTCCCCCTAAAACATATGAGAGATCACATTGGAAGTAGGAAACAAAACATTCCAATGTTAATAATCAACCTCATATCGATGAGATAAAATCCAATCCATACCAGTGATGACATCAAATAGATCTAGATCTAGAATGAGAAAATCCCAAACCACCTTTGTATCAGTTATCTTCAAAATATAAGAACACATAAACCCATTATCATTCCTCTTTCCAAGTGGTGTCTAACTCCATTTCAAAAGCCATAAGTTCCATTGAGATTTCAATAATATCAAAAAATGTAAACATATAAATGAGTGGGAGGCACCAGTATCAAATAAAATAATTTCTATTAAAAATGCAATTAGGTTTTCACCTCTCACTATTGTTGGACATGTATCAACTTCTATTGGACATGCATCTACTAAATTAAAATGCTTCAATCTTGAGGCATGTGGATAGATCCATGTAGTCTTTGGATCATCTGATTTCACCACAGAATCCTTAAGAGCTGAAAAACACTGACCATAACTAGGTGTAACCATCACCTAACAAAAACATCATAGATGACCAACACATCTACAATAGTTTCACATCTTTACAGGCATAGGATAAGAATGTCCAGTGAGTCCGATGTTGCCACACTAATATAAAGTCATAGGGACATTACCCTCTATAATAGATGTTGAATAAGAGGCTTGCTATTGAGACCCAAATACACTACTCTTGTGATGATCATTCCACTTCATATTCTTTCCATATGTTCCACTAAACCTACCACATAATGGAATAAAAGTGGTGGAAATCCAACCTTTCCTTCCATATTCAATTCTACCATCATAGCTCTATCTACCATCTCCGTATAGGTAGAACTTTTCAACATTAACCTATGATCTGATATCCAATAGAAACCCCTACAGGTACTTCTGAGCCTTAAGCTAGTCATTATTCACCACATCAAGGGAAAAACATACAAGATATGAAAAATTATTGGTGTATGTCGACACTGAATGAGCTCCCTATTGTAAAGAATGGAACTCCATATACTTTTAAAATATTAAGGACTCTATAAAAAACTTCTAGAAGAATAGGGTTTTAAAACCCTTCAAATCCAAGTCCATGTGCCAATCTTCCTGGATCCTGGAATTCCACAATCGCTTATCAAAAAGTTTGAGCCTTAATTATATGAACTTTAACATGATATTCACGTGTGTCTCCAAAAAGTCTAAAATTTGATCGATCATGTCCATCCAGTCATCCACCTCTTGAGGTTCTGTCATCCCTTTAAAGGATGGTGGATTCTCTTACAAGAATTTCCATGATCAATATATTTCTCCTTAAGCTCATGTCTGTGCCTAAATAACTATGTTTTGAACTCATGGTACATCTTGACCGACATTGCAAACTGCTGATACCGTAGTCTTGATTAGATTATGATATATAGGTGGATTCTCTTGGGGAGCATCAGTTGTACACTCCTGAGGAACTCCTGGAAGATGTATTTGAGGCATATTGTTACACACCTAAACATGATAATGATTATAAAATTGAACAAATGTCAAATCAAACTTGAAATACCATATACAGAAAATCATACTTAAAACCAAACCCAATACTAGAGACACATATCCCAACATCCCATGGAAACTTGAGTCTCATTATGATAAGTGTTGGTCAACCACTCATCACAAAATTCCTCTCAAATCACGAAAATCCTATCTCTAGTCTAACAAATGTCCCAAGACAAGGAATCTAGAGGAAATACCATCCTATAATAACAATTTATAATGAACTGACCAAGGGTACTCCCAATCCTAGGACCCGACCTGATCTTTCACATACCCAAAGGGAACTCCCAATCCCCATGATCTGAAGACACGCACCCAACCATCAAAAAATGAATTAGAGGGAATGGTTTCGCCCAACCTGAACCACCACAAAGCATATATACACTAAGAAAAGGAATGGTGGTATATGAAAAAGATATATATGCCCTAACTATAAGAAAAATAGTAGAATCAAACAAAAAATGGTTCTAAAAACTCCAATGGAAAAGTCAAAAAACAAAGGACCCAAAAAATAGCTACTCCAAATGATGTCATAGACCAACTCCCACCATCTCACCACTAGCTACCCAACCAGTTAACACGAACCACGATGCCTCACTATGGTGCCTTTTCTTTCCCTGCACTATAAGATAACCCAAGGTCTATGCACCACCGAATAGCTTTACGGTGTGTGAGATAGAAAGATTAGTAGTATCCCACCCCAAGTGTTCCATAACATGCCTCTGTATAATAATTAATGTATTCTTATTTTATGTAAAATTTTGGAATGATAAGAAGTAAAGATGTTTTATTGAAAACATGGTAAAAATTCTCTTTTTCCACATTTCTAAACAAAATAAGTTATATCAATTTCAAATCACATTTTCCATATCATTTTTTATAAGAAAAAACATACATATCAAGGCTAACGCAGAAATCCATGAAATATAGAACAAAAACATAGGTATCACAACACCAAGGAATATTATATTTCTATGTCATAAACTGCATGTACCATAATAATAATGTGCACAAACTAGTTCCTAGAACAATGGGCCAATGAATTAGAGGAATACCCCATTATTAAACTCCCCAACAATGTCAATATTGGTCCCCTAGAACAATGCGACTAGGAAATAGAAGAATTCCCCAATACAAACCTCCTTGATAATCACAAAACAATGGATGATAGTTTCAAGCTAAACGTTCAACCTATGAATCCAAGGTAACCCATGTGATCTTTTTTAAAATTTATTTTAATTCTTTTAAATCCATTTCAAAAATATTTCAAATCACATTTTAATGCTTAAAAACCCCTTTCAATTTCATTTATCATTAACAAGGGAAAACACTTTTTTCATTGAAAATTATTCTCAACACAAAAATAATAATCATTACAATCTGTAATTATGAGTTTGTTTGTACAGAAAAATAGAAAATTATATTATAATAGGTAAGATAGGGAACCACATACATAAAAACTCATGTTTCACACTCCCTTAAAGGAATCCAAAATAAAAAAACCATAAAAAAATAAATGAAGACCCTAGAATCTATTCCCCGCATCTTAGGATTGATCTAATTTAGAAAACATGGGGTCAGAAGAAAAGGAAAAAACTACATACCACAAGAATGGATGTCTTCTACACCACAACTAATCAAGAAGTGGCCTATGAAACAAGATCTCATAATAGATCTAGAAGAAGACAAGAAGGAAATCCAAATTAGATCAATGGATCTGATACTGTAATACTAGGGTGCTACCAGAATCACATGTAATGAAGAATTGAAAAAAGAATTTACCCAATGTGATTCACCATGACTACAACGGAAATCCAACACCAAAAAAATTGTTCTAGATTGAGAATAGTCTCTCAAAAATTCTTTGGGAAGATATCTAGTTTGAGACAAAAGGGACTGGAGAAATGAATTGAATCAAAAACAGTTGCATACCTATTTTAAAAACAGTATGTGGGTTGTTTCACAATGTGTAATATAGTGACATGCCTTCAAATCCACGGTGTACAAGTACGCTGAAAAACTGGACACCTAAGATTAAAAATTCATTATTTAAATGATTCATGACATGAAACCACTCTTCATGATGAGTAAAATATCAAAACATGATTCCCCTTTGATGAATTGTACCCATGTAATAGTTACACATTGTTTCACCTAGTCGCACAGTGTAAAATCCTTCTGCATCCTACAGAAGGCTCTTATTAAGGCTAAAAGTAAAAAAAATCTAACATCACCATTATAGGTATCCACCCAATCTCAAAGGAGGGGAACACCATGGAGAGGATAAGTGTGTACCTGATAAAATAGTAACGGGATGTTACATATAAAAACATCTACATTAATTAAAAATCATGAGACTAGCTACCATAGGCCAGTAGTGAAGTGATCATCCAGTATCATCTCCTCATTCTACTCAAATTGGGGGAAAAATAAATAATACGTGAGAACCCAAAAAATTAGGGATATTATGTTACACATAAATAGTTGAGATGATACCAAGAAAAATGAAGAACTAAATGTAAGGAATTGAGTATGCACCAGTGTGACTCTAATGAGATGATCATCAGTTCATTTTTTGTTCAGATTGAAATTCGATGGAAAATCCTAGATTTTCCTTCAAAGAGGGATCTCAATGTTAGCCACTATTGTGCATAGAAAGAATATATATAGTAATTATTTTATAATATTAATTAACATAAAATTGTACATTTTAACCCCAAACTTGGAAAATATATTTTGACTACATGGTTGGCTAAAATTCTCACCAAATGTGCACCCACTATTGTACATAGGGTCACCCTCCACGGTTTGAACACATGGTTTGACGATAATTGCACAAACCATGTCTCAACCCACTATAAAAAACTGTATGTGGTAACGTATGGGTGTATGCCTCCATATGAATGGTTTAAAAAACTTTGTGGCTTGTACCTCCCCACCTCTTAGCCTTGAATAATTAAGAGTAACTATGTGACCATCCCCACATGGTTTCTACCGACCATGTGGCGTGTCGTTTTCTTCCAAAAATCTAGGATCTGGGTACCAAACAAGCCCTGGACACCCCTGATACACCTATGATCTCAAAGGTAGAGGACATTAGGCCATAAAAAAATTAACTGAAAAAAGATAGAAAGTAAAATATTATGTACCTCAAGAAAGAACCAGGTTCTTACAAACATCCCCCCTTGAAGAAATTTGTCCAAGAATTTCTCTTCAAACGATGGTAGAGCTTTATCTATGAAAAACACCAGATATTGTTCTCATAAATCATCCTCTCACTCCCAAGTCTCATCATGCACATCGTGGTGTTTCCATAACACCCTTACTATAGGAATTAACTAGCATTGGAGAACCTTCATACTACGATCCACAATATGAATCAAATTCTCCACAAAGGATGCATCTACCTATAACATAATCAATCTGGGCCAAAAATCTTTAGATGGTTCTAAATGATAATGGTACATCTAATATATGTTAAATAATCCTTATTTGACCCAATGCCACATAGGTGACTACAACTGATAGGCAACCAACTCAACTTTCTCCAGAATCTCAAACGGCTGACATATCAAACTGTCCATTTAGCATGTCTCCTTATCTGTATGTTCCACATCCATGATGAGACATGTAAAAATACTTGATCACCAACCTCAAATTCTAGAATTCGTCTTCAAATATTGGCATACAATTTATGTTGAGACTGTACAGTAGTGGTCCACTTCTGAATCAACTGAACCTTCTCAATAATCTCTTGCATGAGACGAGGTTCAGTCATAGCTATCTATCTTACCTATAACTAGAATGAGGGTCATCATCAAGGACTACCACACAATTCCTCATAAATATGCATATGAATAGTTTCCATAAATATATTATTGTAGGTGAATTCAAATGGGTTTATGTGACTCTCCGAAGATCCCCCAAAATCCCAGACCCAAGTTCACAAGATATCCTCAAGCACCTCTATTGTGTAGTCAGACTAGAAATCGATATGAGGGTGGTATATTATGCTCATAAGCATCCATTTACACAACTCCCTATGTATCCATTTCTACAACCATGAATTAAACTAAAAATCCCTATCTAAAATGATAGTATGAGGGACCCCATGAATTGTACAATCTCATAAATATACAACCTCCCAAGATCATCTACTAAAAATAAATCACTGATATGTAGGAAATGAGAAACCTTTTTATCCTATCAATAAAAACCCAAATGATATCATTTCCCTACGGTGACCTTTGTTTCCTAGTCAAAAAATCCTTCACGACTTCATCCCATTTATAATTAGGAATGGGCATCTGTAATAAAAGCTTGGATGGTCACTGGTGTTACTCCTTCACCTGTTGATAGGTGGAACATCTCAAAACAAAACTAGGTAAATCCTATTTCATACCTGAGGACCAGTATTGGTGATGTAAATCCTATTACATAATGGTTCCACTAGGATACACTACCCTAGAGGAAGCATGAAAGTATCACATCAGCTCCTCATGCATATATTCTGAAAACCCATATGCAACCATGTTCACAGAAAATTCCACCATTGCCTTTGGTCCAAGTAGGAGGTGGGTTCTCACCATCCACACTTCCTTATAGGACTAATCATTTATAATGTGATAGATTCTTCGTCCTCACTCTATCTATAAGGGTAGAGGTAACAATAATGGATAGAATAAAATGCTTCCCCTAACTTTCCTACACCTCCAAGTGAATCTTAGAGAAGAAAACCATAAGTTTTCACTCACTACTGGACTACTAAACTTTATGTATCATATTCCTCTTACTCAGTGAATCATCAAATTCATTGCCTTTACCCGGAGTATAGGAAAGCTCTAAGTTAAAATAGTTTTGGTACTAAACACACATTCACTATCTCAAATTTACGTCACACTCTGTGAAGTTGTATTTAAGGATTTTATGGTCTTTGTACACCAAAAATTTGTCCGCCAGTAAATATTGTCTCTAACAGTGAAAATCATTAACAATTCCACTTAAGTCAAGATTATGCATTGGGTAGTTCCTCTCATGTAACCTTAAATGAAAATACTTTTACTCTATTACTCTATTCCCTATCATGAGCACCACTCAATGTCTGATACACGAGGAATCATAGTAAACTATATTGTTTCTTCTTAGTTTGGAAAAAATTAGTATCGGTTCTGAAATCAATATCCTTTTCAACTCTTAATATGTTGAGTCACATTCATCTGACCATACAAACATTACACCCATTTTATTCAAGCCCATAAAAAGTAATAGTATGAACAATATGTAAAATATGAAATAGTTATAATATTCATCCATACCCAAAAAAAATTGTATCTCAAATACTTTCTTGGGATTCTCCCTAGAGAGTACATCTCTCACCTTCTCTGGGTCAAAAAATTCTCTTGTTTATGATATAATATCACCTAATAAGTGAATTTAATCCATTGATAAGTGTATCTTTGTGATATTAGAATATAAATGATTATATATCAGTGTATCCATTATGACATCAACATCTTTGGAATGGTTATGTTGATTATGATCATACACTATGATATCATCCTTGAATACCTTAATAAAAAATCCATATAAGGATAGATAACATGGCTCATCTGTGCCATGAAAAATATTGCCACGTTCTAGTGACCAAATGACATAGTAAAATAATAATACTGGCCATACCTACTATGAAAGGCTATGTGAGGTATGTCTGATTATATAACACACACTTGATGATAACAATATCTCAATTCAATCTTTGAAAAAAATTTGGATCCTCATATCTATGCGGAGAGGTCATCTATTTTTGGTAGAGGATAATGGTTATTAACCATCAAAGGGTTAAATTTCCAGTAATCTATTTATTTCCCAAGTAAACCATCTTCATTTTTAAGAAAAATGATCGACGAACCCCATAGAGATATATTGTGTCAGTTAAACCATTTTTCATATAAATCCTCTAGCTACCTATTAAGCATATGTCTCTCGGTAGTTTCCATCCTGTAAAGAGGAATGGATACTAGTGAAGATCATGGAAGTGGCTTGATATAGAACTATACCTTTCTCATTGTTGGTAATACTAAAAATTAATCCTAGAAATTGTCCTAGAAATAATAAATCACTGGAAGAAAATATTCCTAACATGTTCCTTGTTCATCCAGATACAAACTCACAATATGGGTTCTCAGCCCACCCATCCCATAATTTTCGGGTCTAGATCGACTCTCTTAGACATTTCATTCTCCCTTTTAAATAGAATATCCTTTATTTGGTGATGTAAAGGTCACCCATCAGTGATATAAATAAATGAAATCATGAAATGGAACCAACCACCCCATCCTGAGAATGATTTCCAAACCCATACTCTCAAGTAAAAAAGAGGTCCCATATGAAGTGAAACCCACAAATCTCAAGGGGTAACTCCATGAACTAAAATAGATCCTCTGTTAAAATTCACAATGGAGTATCAAGTGTCCTTACGCCATCAAAACACTGAATACTGAGGCTAAGTCTCACTATAAGAGGCACTGATATAAATCTATTATAAACCCCTATATTAAAAAAGAGATGATTCAAAATTAGAGGCTACTAGAATAGTACGACTCATAGTAGAAGGTTCAGGATTATTATCCTCAGTTTTCGGTTGCACTACATATACCTGGACTAATCCATAGCCTTGTGATATAGACTGGCTATCCTTAGTATATTTGATGTGTTGTCACTATAAATCTGGGGTTCGACTACCAGGGAAATGACCACTGCCTCAGCTTGATCGGCGTATAGTACTCCAACTACCAACCAAAAGAGAAGCTTCTCACCTCACGACTTCAAATGAAGTCAGTTAAAACCCTCTATCACTATTTGTTAGAGGAAAAGTTTTATAAATGCACTATATATCGTCTAGCTTTCCATAGGATCAAAACATGACTGGGTATCTCATGAACTGAGGTCTCGTATTTCCTAGTCTACTGCACTGGTTGAACCTCACCTAGCTACCTCAGTATGTACAATGGATACTAATATCACCACTTGGAATCTCTAGATAATGCTTCTTATTACTAGTCGATATATCACTAGATCTAGTTGTCAAACTACCCTAGCTCGTATCCCCATCCTCTTTTAGGTTACACTATGGGATAAGCACCTGATTCACTATTTCCAGAAATGGAGTTAGTAGAAAGAAATTATCCTCTAATAATATTTTATACCTAATACCATACTCTAATAACCTCAATTTAGATAACTTTTCACCCATAGAATAGGTGCAAAGCATTGGAGATCTATAAAATTGGTCAAATAATCCCTAACTGATAACACGCATTGCTCTATGTGCATGAAAACATGTGCTATATCTACCCTCAACATATCGTAATAAAAGTGCTCATTAAAGGTAATGTGAAAATCCCTCCAAAAAATCTCCTGGTCATGATCTGTCTATGTAATAAAATATTACCATCTCTTCGTGCAAACACACAGCATATAAATAATAGGCTTTACCCTCCTCTCTAGAGGCATCTCAAGATGTTCAATGGTATAAATCATGGACTTTGTCCATGAATCCATAGAATTTCATCTTCCATCACCTGAAAATAACAATGGATATTGTTTTAGGAACACAAGAGTCTTCTTAGACATAAATGAGGCAGGTTTTGGTGCTATATGAAAAGGGTGCAGAAAGAATGGGATCCCCTCGAAAAACTATGCCTCAACACTTGTGTTATATAAAACTAGTGGTTTTTTAGCTGGCACGCAAAGAGGATCCATCGGTATCCCATGGCCCAGCACCTCTAGAGCATGATCGTTCCCACCATCTGGGTATACAACTGGAGTTTATTGCGGTTGTATGTCTATATAATACCAAACACACACCTTAGACAAGAACATTATCAATTTTCTCATCACAAAGAACAAATATTGAAATAGGGTTGGTACAAGACTTCCTATATAAGAATCACACCCCTATTCCCACTCCTTGAGTAAGTTCTGGGTGACATACAAATTATAAGAAAACAACAAATACTGCCAACTTCCCACTATGGAGTTTAACTCAAGTTCAATCTCTCTATTCAACGACTTTTATTTCCATTTTATCCTCATATTAATTTACATTATATCACAATTAAACTTAAATGGTTGAACCAAATGGTTATCTAATTTATGATCCATAAGGGCCCATACTTCTCATAAACCCTAATATGGTGTCAACCTAATCCATAGCCTAACATTTTTCAGTCCATGTGACCTATGGTCCATGACTCAACATGCCACAATTGGATTCTTAGGGTGTCTTTTATATCCTAAAAAGGAAAAAAACTACTTAGGTTATGATTGGAACTCTTAGTAGCAACCATGTTTTCCAATTCCAAACACAAAATTTCTAACAAAATAGATAGAATAAATCTATCACTACATACATCACAAGTCTTACAATCAAGTAATTCACCCAATATAGCATGGCATAATACATGTAATTTGAATTCTAATATGTTCCAAAAATAATGAATGAGAAGGAATAACCTCATCTCATCATATTGCAACAAAATATAGCCCACAATCATATCAATAATAACATCACAATTCAAGAATATCCCACAATGGCAGAATCAAATCAACTTAGATAGTCTAAATCCATAAAAAACCCAATTTTTATTTGAGGAAATTTGTCTCTTTCTTGTATGTGGGTTAAATATGCCTAGGAACAACTCATTACAAAATTACTATATTTTCTTATCTATGTCTATCGTTTCCAAATAATAAACCATAAATAGAATCTTCTTAATTCAACTTTTTAATATATTAGACCCTGATTCCACTGAATGGTGCGCTGATCCCAGTTATCCACATGGCCTCAAGCACAACTCGCAAAATGATAGAGGTTATCGACTAGCAGTAAGAGCCCATGGTGTGTTTGTGAGGAAAAAATGACCTCTTTTTACAGTGTAACATATCATTAGAATTAAACAATCAATAGAGGAATAAGTAAATAAGTTAGAATGTATATAAAATACAAAGATAGATACATATAATAATGCTAGAAAAAATCTCATATATAATGATGATCATTTCATGTGTGTACAAAGAATCCTAAACAGGTGTACATGGAAAGTGTAAAATACATATAATAGTATATCAAAAAGACCAAAATATATCCCATATAGATTCATAAGACTCAAATTGGCCCTGTTCTTCATAATATTTTGTTACAATAAAAGACCTATAGCAAGGAGATTTCCCTTATCTATACCTGCAGAAAAATATTATTCTAGGGTAACAAAGAAAGCCTAAGTAGCATGTGAGATAAAATACCAGTAGGCCACCACCAATGTGCCTAATTCTATCCATTCAACAAATAAAAAATAATATTATTATTTAGAATGTAATATAATTTTAAAACAACTATTTCATGTAAACAACCAATAATTTTCCAGGTTCCTAGGGATACACATACTCTTCTACCTTCTTTGACATTAACAAGAATGTATCTAAATAAATTTTTAGTCTTGTATCTATTTATAATATCATTAATTAAATTAATCAGTGTCATTTAATAAATAATACTAGGGACCTATCACATCACCTGGAATCCCCATTAAGGATTTGATCAAAATGTGCCTTACCAGGAAATCAATATGGCTTATGTTTCTGACTGAAACCATGCTTGTGCTTTGGCTTGACAGATGCATCATATAAATCATTTCATTAAATGTTTAGTTAATAATCGATGCCCATTCATGGAATTCGTTATTTAGAATCTAGGTATCCCTCTAGGTGTAATATGAACCAAAAAACCCAACTATCACATTCATGTAGATCCTTATAAGAACCAAGGTATCACTCTAGGTGTGGTATAACATCGTCGCTGCTGATTCTGTCCTTGGAGGTCCACTTTGGGAGCCCAATTCTCACTCTTTGAATATATATAGAATCAAATTCCATCTAAGTCTATCCATGGATGTCTATAGAAGGAGTCCATGTATTAGTCAATCATATAGAGAAATAGCCCTATGAGTCTGTCCCTGGAAATCCACTAGGGAATCCAATTGTCACTCAGGATTAAGAAAGTTATTACCGAAATGATTCAGTCCATGGAATTCTTATGAGAACCCATGGGTCACCCAAGGTGTAATGATAAACATTCAATCAAGTTCAACAAACTAAATCAAGGTCATCACTGTGATCATTTCATTTAAACCTCACCTCCAAAGGTGGCTCAATATATGGGCTAAGTTTAGAAGGATTAGCCACTTAATTGTCCCACATGGTCATTTCATTATAACAAGAAACATATGATTAACAAGGAAGGTAGATGGCCATAGCCCAAGGACCTGGTCTTCCATTCCCTTCCCTTAACCAATTCAAATTACAATTAAAATTAATCATTTAACATCTCACGGAAAGGGGTAAATGACACAACTCAAGGTAATCCAATTCAATATTCCACCCATAGTGGTCCATTTAATTAAACAATCACCCAATGGGTGGTTCCAAATCAAGGTTGATGACGTTAAATCTTTATCAGCAGGTATCATTAATTAGACACTGTAAAAAATTGACATTTCTCAGTGGGTTTTTTGGCATTTAGAGGTGGTTTAAACCACTGTTAAATGATGCATGATAGTTTCTAAAAGTGCCACATATTAGCGCATTGGGGATCATTTCATGGTGTTTTTTGTGTAGTAGTTTTTTATTTCATTATGGTTTATTTGGCTGTGGTTTTTACAAAAAAAATTAAGTAATTAATTAATTTATTGTCATTTATTTATTTATTTTTACAATTATTTATTTATTTATTATTATTCATTATGGTTATTTATTATTTTTTATTTATTTTTTTATTATTTTTTTATTTAGTATTATTATGATATATTATTATTATTATTAATTCTTATATATTATTATTTATTGTTCTTTATCAGTTATTTATTCTTATTTATTATTACTTATTTATAATTACTTATTTATTAATACTTACTTATTTATCATTCCACACATGAATATTCCATGAATGCCATGCATAAATTTGATATAAATATGTGTTGGGAGAGAATTGAACCCCTTACCTCATGGATATACTGAAAAGATTTTACCACTCCAGCATGCTCTTTTTCTAGTAAATAAATAACATATAAGATACTAATACACATATGGATGAAAATAATAATGATATTAAATAAGAATAATGATATGGAATATTAATAAAAAATGAATATATAATAAAGAAGTAATAAATAAATTAATAAATAATATATAAATAATAAATAATTATTAAATAAATAATAAATATGAAATAAATAAATAATCAATAATAATAAATGATAAATGATAAATAATAATAAATATATAATAAAAAATAAAAATAACAATAATTGATATTAAATAATAAATGATAATAAATCAGAAATGACAATAAAAAATAAAAAATAATAATAAATAACTGAAAAATATTTAATAAATAATACATAAATAATAAATATTAAATAAATATTAAATAAATAATAAATATTAAATAGATAATAAATAATATATAATAAATAGATGTTAAATATATTATAAATATGTAGTAAATAAATAATAATTATATATTAAATAAATAATACATGATTATTTAATAAATAAAAATTAAAAAATAAATAATAAATATTATTTGAATAAATATTAAATAAATTAAAAATAATAAATAAATAAATAATAAATAAGAAAAAATAATAATAAACAAGTAATAATAAGTAATAAATATATAATATATAAAATATAATTAAGCGATAAATATTAATTAAATATTAAATAAATTATAAATAAACATTAACTCAATAATAATTAAATTTTAAATTTTAAACAAATTATAAATAATAAATTGTCACTAATTAAAAATAAATAATAAATTATAAATTATAATAAATGTTATAAAATAGTAAATAATTATAAATAATAGTAAATAATATTAAATTATAATAAATAATCATCAATAAATAATAATAAATTCTGTTAGATTGTAAATAATAATAAGTAATAATAAATGATCAAAAATAATAATCAATCAATAATATATAATTAAATAATAGATAATAGATAATAAAAATATATATTAATAATAAATAATGGATAATAAATAATAAATAAATAACAAAATTAAAGTAAATAATAAATAAATAATGAATAATAAATATAAAATATTAATTAAATAAAATAACACATAATTAATGAATAATAATTAAATATTAAATATATAAATATTCAGAAATGAATAAATAATAAATAATAATAAAAGATAATTAACAATTATTTATTAATAATTAATAGTTAACAATAAATATTAAATAAATGATAAATAACTAATGACTATATATTAAACATGAAATAAATAAATCATAAATAAATCATAAATAATAACTTATTAATAAATTAATAATTAATATAAAAACAATTTGAAAATAATAAAAATTTAATAAAAAATAAATTAATATCAAATAAATAAGGAGTAAATACAGTATAAATCAATATATAATAAATAATAAATAATTAGAAAATACAAATATAGATAAATAGTTAATAATAAATAATACTTATTAATAGTAAATCATAATTTAATATTTATTTTTTAAGTATTTTTTCTCATTAAATTAGCGGTGGTTTCATAAAAACTGTCGTTATTTCATAGTGGTTTTATAAAAACTATCATTACTTCCTGGAGGTTTTCAAAAAACACTAATAAAAAAAATTAAAATATTTTCAAAAATAAATCTAAATTAGTTGTGGTTTTAAAAAACCACCATAAAAATTTAAAAAAATAAAAAATAAAAATAAAAAACATTTAATATGGGTTTCAGGAACCATCGTGAAACCCATCTTTTATTATAGTGGCATAGGTCATACCTAACAATTTAAATAAAGGATTAAGTTCCATTTCAAAGGTGACTCAAGGAAAAACAGGCACGACGTACGACAATATATATATATAAACACCTCTACTTTGAGGGAAAATTATGTGACCAACTATCGTACATCTGTAGTGGATTTCTCATCCAGCATCGTCTCCCGATTCGACTCAGGTCAGAAGAAAAATGAAGAACGGACGAGAACCCTGATAATAGTGAATATTAGCTTATACTTAAATAGTGAATCCAATACTAAGATGAATGAAGAATGACACCAAAGGAATTGAGTACTAACTAATTTAAGACCAAGGAGATGATCAGTTCTTGATTCCAGGTATGGATGGAGATTCAATGGAAATTCCACGATTTGGATTCAAATAGAGCTTTTAAAGTGATATACTACTATGTGGGGGAAGAATACAGTTAAAAATTAGGTTATAATATTAATTAAGGAAAATTAGTCATTTTAGCCCAAAAACATAGACCCCATGGTGTTGCTGGATATATGGAAAAACTGTGTGCCATCCGTTTTCCCACTAGTGTAACGTGGGGAACCCATCACAGTTTTCACACATAGTTTGACTAACCATGTGGAATCCATGTATTAGACCACTATTAAAAACTATAGGTGGTCCCACACATGCCCGCTCCTCCGTCTACATGGTTTGAAAAACTATGCGGCTTGTAGCTCCCAACTGTACAGCCTCACATGGTTAGGAGTAATTGTGTGCCCTACCCCGCTTGGATTCTACTAAACAAGTGACATTCCATTTTCTTCTGAAAATCAGTGATTCAGGCTCTAAACAAGCCCCAAAATCCCTTGATACACCCATGGACTCAAGCGGTAAACACATTATGTCATAAAAAATAATTTAAACCAAAAAAATATAGAAGTAAAATATTTCATACCTCAATAAAGAAATGGTTTCCTATAGTATTGAATATTTTTTTACATATTGGTAGGTTGTAAGTTAGTGTTGGAGGAGGGGGATATAGACGGGACATGATATGGAAGTAAATTTATTCTTTAGTTGGAAATTGGAATAAATCCATTCATTGGTAAAAATATGGACTTTTAGGGAAATAATTATAATTCAGCTTCTTAATTCTCTTAGGTGAGGATTCCATAGAATGGTTTCTAATTAAATTAATTGGTAAATGAAATGTCAAAATGTGTAGACCCACCTCATCCATGATTGTAGTATATGAATGTGGGTTGCAGTTACTAAGAATTTAATACATATATATTACAACATTTTAGATTAATATTTAATACATATCATAACAATAATGACTTGAAACCATGATGGGTTTTTATCTTCACATACTAGATACATAATAATATTATTTCTTGAAATATCTTCAATAACTACCACAAATTTCTTCTCACATAGTATAATTATTATAAAAACCTTACTTAAACCCCTTCTTCAATACCTACCAAAAGTAAACATAAGAAAGGTTGAGATAAAATTCCCAGAAAGGGTAAATATAAGAGATGTCAATCAATAACCATAATTTAGCATAATATATGAATAAGGTAATGATAACATGATAATAAATTTCGATAATAAAACCTAATTTTTCAACGATCTTTAATCATAAATCATGACATATGGATTTGTGATAAAAGAACTGCAGAAGTCATAAGTGTGTTGAATAATCAATAATTAGTCTTGAGCTATGATAATATATTATAAGTATTAGAAAAAGGTTTATTAAATATATATAATCATATAAAATAATTTACATAGTTAATGCTCACTATCTTGACTATCATAGTTTATGGGGTTCACTCCCCATTCCATAATTTCATTGGTCAATGTTCACTACCAATACTATCTTATTGGATTTAGTCCCTTACTTAATTAGGTTCACTAACCATTATAGTTCTAATTATCTCATGAGATATCCTACATTACCCAGTGTATTAGAGGGATATATAATTCTGGTCCCACCCATCACATAATAAAAACAAAAAATATTTGTGCTATAAGATCATAATATATTAATTATATCATCATATCATACTCCATGGAAAATAAATGTAATTTATAAAAATTTCATCATTTCATCATGGAATGACCTCTAGAAAAGAAATGATTTTCATAAATGTTTTATCAGAAAAAATAACTCATGGAAAATAGATGATTTTCATAGAATAATCCTTAAATCATTATCATCCTCATCAAAATATATCTCAAGAAATAAATTGGACAGTTTCATGAGATAATATCCCTAATTAATCATAACAATCCTTACTGGATGTTGACATGGATGAAAAAAATCCCTTTAAATGAACATTCCAACATTTCTTTGAAAACATTAGAAAAATATAATTTTCTTTTGATAACATTTTAACTAAAAATTCCTAAAATAAAAAGAAAATGTTTCTATTTGAATATATACATGGAAAATGTTAATGTGAGATTCAAATAAAATATTTTTTTTTAATGTAGGAAAATCTATTCGTACCATACATGTTAAAAGAGAACAATATTTACACACTTTGCAATAAGATAAAAAATAATTATTCAGAAAATGTTTCATAATAAATATTACTTTTAATAATTTGTAAATATGATAAAAGGTAATGAAAATGTCCTTTTTATAAGACTTCATTTTTAGGTTAAAACATATATAAAACAATTTTTATGAGTATTTACGAGGAATAAAATATTCATTGACCACAAATGAATTAAGATTAACTTTTCTTTAAAAATATTTTCCCAATAATTTGAAGTTATAATGAGAAAAAATTTGTAATAATACATATAAATTCTATTAATAACTAGTGGATATCAAAATATGTGTGTTTTAAAATATAATATCCATATAATTTCCCTCAATTAAAATTTATAACAAAAATCATGAAAAGAAATGATTTGTTAACCTACACCCCTTACCTAACTTCCCATAATTCTTCATACCCATTCAAATATACTATATAATAAATATATATTCATTATCTATATATATATAATATATAACCAAGTTATTACATAAATAATAATGGATAATTCCTTTATAATTTTCATTTATCATTTTATTAACAAGTTCTTCACTAAAATGAAAATTTGGGTGAAAACTCATCCATTTTTCATGTATTGTTTTGTTCAATTATTCATATAAATGAATATTTACCATGGTTTCATATTATAAAAAATAATAATCATGAAATAATTATTATATTTATTAATCATATAATCTTTTATAATAAAATTAAATAATTTGGTGAAGAAAAATTAATAGCGTCCCTTCATAGAGATGGAAGTTCATACATATGCAAGTGATGTTTCCACTGTTTTGGTGGATGGAATGAAAGGATTTTAAATATTATTTCATCTTTAAAAAATAATAATTATATTATAAATATCATATATATTTATTGAATATATATTTATTACCATCCATGAAAATATAAAATTAAATATTAATCTCATCTCATCATGGAGGTGGTAGTCCAAACGTACACAATGGCAGTGTTATAGTTTCTCAAAAGAAGGAAAGGGAAGAAAGTAGGAAATAAATTATTATTAAATATTCTTAAATAAATAATACATATCAAATAAGACCATTATATTTATCAAAATAACCAACCATGAATGGTGGTGATGATAAAAAATACATCACATTACGATGTAGTAGTCTTCACATAGGCACAAATGATGATTTCCTTTCCCATTTTATGGAGAAATATTTGAATAAAGGGTCTATAATAAAAAAATGTATATCTTTATTTTAACAACTAATCCTATAATATAATCATTTTTATTATATAATTTAAGGATTTATAATAATATATAAAATTAAAACACTCAGTTAAGAGTTATACCCATTCTATGGAGAACCTCCTTTAGCTTACACCTTACGCCATCTGAGTATTGATTTTTGATTAAAAAAATGGAACTCTAGATCATGGTGCGGGATATTATGATTTTTTTATATTAGGTATTTTATAATCAATAATGTTCATTAGATGTGATCAATATATCAAGGTGGTATCATTTAATAAGTGAGGGATAGGACACACTTGGAATTTTTCAACATATTAAAATATATTAATGTATTACTCAATCTAAATGGCCCAAAAATGAATAATATCTATATATGAGTTGATATATGGAATAAATATTACCTAATAGTAGTAATTATATAGGTTTTCAATCCATTTTTACCCATATAATTTTATTTTTAGCTCTTTTTACTCGTTATAATTATTACCATTGTAACTGACTTTTTTTTAACAAAGTTAATATTAATAATGAAAAAAATAGTTGAAATTAATAAATAATGTTAATAAAATGATTAAAAATATGATATCCAATTTAAAACATTCAATTTCTCTAATATGAAGAAATTCATTTTAAATAAGAGTGAAAAATCCAAAAAAAACAATTTTGACAAATGCATTATAAGAATAAACTTGCATTTAACTTCATTCATTTTCATGTGAAAAAAAATTGTGAATGTCAAAATATTTTTTTGAGTATATTTTATATGAATATAATTAAAATCATTTATCCATATTTATTAATTAATTTTATTTATATAAAAACTCATTGTTTGAAAAACATTTTTTTATAAAAACATATCTGTTAACTTTTAATGCTTTTATTTTAATATCTATCCAATTATAATATAATTAATTAATTTTAGAAATTTGTAAAAATAATTTTTTAAACTTTAAGTTATTACTATTTATACACTCCAATCTAATGATTAGTAAATAACTATCACAAAAAATAAAAATATTTTAATGGTATATCACAGTTCGTTTAAAATCGGTGTTTTGTATAAAGAAGTAAATCCAAGAAATAAAAATTATTTAAAGATAATTATATCATAAAATCATATGGTGTAACATTTTTACCCCTTATAATAGTTTTTTCCAATGAAATTCCATTACTCTGATATTAATAATTAAGGATACTTCTACATAATCATATCCTCTGATTCCCACATAGCTTCCTCAAAAATGTAAGGTTTCACAACAACATTTTGAACATGTTGATGGTCTTGTTTCATAGAACATTATCTCTTAGATCCATAATATCCACTTTTTGTTTCACATATGAGAGATCATTCTCTATAGGTTTTAATTATGATTTTATTAGATTTTAACTATCTAATATGTACTTATTCATGATAAATAAATGCAACGCATTTTGAACTTCAGAGAGGTCCTATATAAGAGACAATAAATAGAAAAACCATACTGATCTGATAAAGAATTTCAAAAGGTCTGATGTATCTAGGTCTCAACATTACATTATTTCCAAACATCATAACCTTATTCCAATTATATATTCATAGTAATACCTTTTCACCAATATTAAAATCTAGATCTCATAGATGATTATCAGTATAAATTTTCTATTGAATCAGAGTTTCCATTATGCAATGCTGAATGAATTTAAACATTCTTTTAATTTTTATTAACTACCTTAGGTCCAAAAATATTTGGTTCTCTAACTTCATCCCAACATATTGTATTTCAATAATTTCCTCCACAGTGGTATTTTTATGGTTCCAGATGTATTCTTGAGTGAGATCTATTGTTGTATGAAAATTTAACCAAATAAATGTGTTGATTTTAACATCCTTTGAATTCCACAGGGCATGTTCTTAACATATCTTATAGGGTTTGAATGATTATATAAGATTTTATATCTATTAGAGGATGGTAGTAATTTTTAAGTTTAAAAAATATTATCATAGATTATAGAAGAAAAAATGATAACATTGAGGTAAAACATAGATCATGACCAGATACAATAGAATGTGGTACTGAATGAAACCTTAAATCATCCTTAATGTATATCCTATAAAATTGATAAAGAGATGAATCATCTCTAATAGAGATGAAATGAACTGAATTTTTTATGTTGATAGACTACACACCAAATAAAATTCTTCCCTTGAGATTTTTCTGTGAGCCTAATGATTAAATCCATGGTAATGTTTTCACATTTCCATTTTGGTACGGGTAATGGTTATAACAACCATTTAAACATCTATCTCTTAACCTTAACTTTATTACATACTAGGAATCAGGTTGCATACTCTTTTATATCCATTTTCTTATTATCCCACCATGAATAATCTTTCATATCTTTATTCATCTTCATACATCCAAGATTAATAGAGAATGATAAATTATGAGCTTCATCTAATAGATACTTCATGTCTTGTATTGATGGTATATATATACAGTACCTAAGCATTACCATTTCATCACAATCCTGGTTGGACTCAAAAATATTTCTTACATTCCTATTTATTTCAACATATTCTTTTTATGCCGCTATTATCCTCACATTAATGGTTGGTTGAATGTTCATCTTAGAAAGATATGATTTTCCCCCATTCATCATAATTTAAAGATCTATATTTTATAAATCCATAAATATTCGATGTCTTTCAACAATAATCCTAGAAAAAATACTTATAATATTTAATGAATTAAAACTATCTTCATTGGTGAATATTCAATTATTTATAAGATAATATATAATTTTTGATTTTACGATCAATGTATTTATAAAATATTTCCTATAATGATAATTCCACAGTAAGTTCAATGAAAAAATTAATGTTGAAGAATCCAAATCATGGGGTGGGTAATTTTTTTTCCAGAATTTTCAATTTTAATGATGCATTATCTATCCTCATATCATTCATCATTAGGTCACATTTAAACCCCTTATTTGATGCATAAATAAATATAATAAACCCTTCTCTTCTTTAGGGTTGTGAAATTATAGGTATAATGAAAAAAATTGTTACAACTCCTTGATATTTTCTTCACCTTCATATATCTACATGATATTAGCTAACTTTTGAGTCAACAAAGTTATACAATTAGATGTGGATTTGGAATCCCTCAAAAAGAGAAATTAGTATCTAGCCAAGCCAGGTAAACATAGGATCTTGGTTACCATGGTTTTCCATGTCTATTTCTCAATAACATACATCATTTAATGATCTACTAATATACCCTCTCTTATTATTATATGACCTAATAAAGATATATTTTTTTGGAAAAGAATTTACACTTTCTAAATTTGGAATAAATCCTATATTTTATATAAATTTTTAACACAATATTCAAATTATATTCATGCTCTTACATTATCATATAATATATGATAATATCATCTATAAAGAAAAATATTACTAGATTGAGGTAGAATCTAAAGACTCTATAAATTACATCCATGATTATAGTGGGGGAATTTTTATGTCCAAATGGAATCACTATAAATTCATAATGTTCATACCTTTTAGAAAGTCTATCTATGGTATATCCTCTTACATTGCACTCATTTGATGATATCCAAAATAAATTTTAATCTTGGAAGATATTTAACTCCACCTATTTTATCAAACAAGTCGTCACTATGAGGTAGTGGATACTTTTTCATTATATTGAACGTGTTAAATTATCGATAATCAATGTGAATATGCATTGAACCATGTATTTTCTTAACAAAAAGAATAGTTTAACCCCATGGTGACCAAATATGGTGTTTTTTCCGCAATCATGATTCTTTGGGAGTTAATTATATAATTATTGTAACTCAATAAGAGCTATTCTATATGGATTATTTGAATAGGTGTAGTACCATGAATTAGTTCTATTGAAAACCAATTTCAGTATATAGAGGAATACTTTGAAGGAATTTAATAGATAAAATAGATTAATAAAAAATAGTGTTAATATCTTCAATATTAATCCACTCACAAACCATTTAATATAAAAATCCCTCAAGAATGTGTAGTAACACCCATAAAATATAAGTAACTCCCATTTTAATTTCATATGCATTCTCAAACCTAATTAGGATGATAGGTTGATCTAGAATATAAAATATGACTTCACTTCCTTGGAAAATTATATGGAATCTATATAGAGATTGATAATAAATTCCCAAAATCACATACAATTTAACTTGATTGAAAATCACAAGATTTTCAAAAATTACATTCCCACAAACATCTGTTGGACATCAGCTATATACTTGAGATTTTATCATCATACCATTAAGAGTTTTTATTACTAACTCAAAATCTAATCATTGAGGTGATGACATGAAAAACTTAGTAAACTTCTCAAATATAAAGAGGTGGGTAGATCGAGAATCAAATATAATGTTTCAATTGTATATTGAATGGTGATAGAACCTTTCACAACTTCATTATCATGAACCACTTCAATGGTATTGACTATAAGATATTCCCCTCTATCTCTTAGAATAATAAGTTTTTATGGATATTTTTAACATTATCCCTTAGATATATTCACTAATTTTCATTATTTATATAAAACATTAAATTATAGAATTAGATTTTGGGTGGCACATTTTGTTGTGATTTTTTACCATTCCTTTCACTAACTATCCTTTTCACATCACTTCAATATTCCTTTACACTATGTCATCATTTTAAAAAATTAAAACATTTGATAACCCCATAAGGAAAATTCCTCCATGCTTCATTAAACACATTTAGCATGAATGGAGATTAATTTTCTTTCCTCCAAAAGTTTTAATATTAGATTTTCCCCAAAATTTGTTCTTCTATTTTTTCAAAAAAACCACGATAACACTGAGGGTGTTAAATTTTCATATCAATCTTGAGATCACTTTGAATAGTTTCATTATATCTATCAAAGTTTCTTATTGAAAATTCTTTTTTATGTACTTGGACTCAAGTCACTAAAGTATCTGTCAAATTTTATTTTAAGGATGATGATAAAACCAGAAGCATGCCATGTATATCTCATGATATTATCCTCATAGGTGTTGATGGATTCAGCATACTTCTATTCCACTTCAAGGAATTCACTCTCCATTTTAGTTTAAAACATTCAAGGGGAATAAATTTAAAAAAAAATCTCTTAAAATCTTCACATGTCATAGAGTTAATTTCATCTTCTTTACTTGTATTATTGATAATAGTACACTACTAATCTAATTCCCCATCCAAATTATATATGGTTAGTATAGCTATTTCATATTCCAAACATAGTAGAATGAAAAATATAATTTTACTGTTAGTGATCCATTTATCAATAATTAGTGGATTATAGGAACAACTAAAATATGGTGGACATTTCCATATAAAAGTCCAAATTTTAAGTTATTCCTTTTTTGGTAGTTTTTACGTCCATTATGATTCATGTTACCATTCATATATTGAGAGGGTCGGGTGAGTATAGCTATATTATTTTTCATCATATATACCATTTTATTCGGTCTCTCAAGAGGGTAATAATTTCATTTACTATCATATTTTTCATTATAATGATTACACATATGTCCATCAATTGAATAATACAAAAAATAATAGTGTGATCAAAAATATTAATAGTGAGTAATCATATAATTATGAAAAATCATTCATGTGATTCCTCAATCATGACATTGTATTTAAATATATGAATACTTAGGATTATCCATGTCCATTCCTCATAATCATATATTAAAATTCTTTATAATTGTTCATAATGAAAATGTGAATTAATCTAAGAATATCCCCCAGGAGTTCCTACACAAATGTGATGTCTAATTCCCACTCCCTCTGCACTAGTAACAATCATGTTATTAGAAAAACTTCCCCTTTTAAAGTATTTACCCTAAGGTATATCTATTCTATGACTTTATACACTTAATAGTATTTAAAAATGGAGGTTAGTTCTTAGAAGTCACACAATCTCTACTTTACTTCAACAATAGGACATTATTCTATACTTAAAATTATCCCTAGGGTTTTCAAACACATTCTCTAATCCTAATATCCAAAATAAATAATTACTACACTAATTCCAAATTAGGGGATTCAATAATTTAAAATATATATATATATATATTAAATTAATTTATATGAATACTAAATAAATATCGTAACAATAAGTTCTAGAAAAAAGTAATGTTTTAGTATCTTTGGAGATTAGATACATTGAATGAAAATTAATGAAATATCCTCAATATCTCTTACAATGTTCTTCTCACATAGTAAACTTCTTAGAAATACCATACTTAAAATATTTCCTCATAACCTAGGGAAAGAAAATATATGAAATGGTGAGCTTACATACTCTATAAAGGTAAACATAAGTGATATCAATCAATGATAACAAGTGACCATAAGATAAGAATATGTGTATGATAACATGATTATAATTAAATATAATCACACCTAATCATTAAAATATAATTAATCATAAATTATGGACTAATTCTTTTTGTAACAAAATACATAAGTTATATGTGTGAAGAAACATCAAAAATCAATCATGATCCATGAGAATATATCCAACATATAAGAGATAGGTTGTTGTCATACACATAATCATAAAAAATAATTTCTTTAGTCAAAGATCACTTCTAAAATCATCATTTTTTATTGTGTTCAATATCTATTCCTTTATTTCTTTAGTTAATTTTCACTCCCAATACCATTTTATTGTACATTGTCCCTTACTAAACTAGGATCACTCCATATTCTATTCCTTATTATCACATGATATATCCAACATACGTATTGAATTTGAGGGATATATAATTCTGATCCCACCCATCACATAATGAAAACCATACATATGTTCCATAAGATCATAAAACATTAATCATATCATCATATCATAACCCATTAAAGGAAAAAGGTCTCACAAACATTTCATCATTTCATCAGGTCATAACCCGTGGAAAATAAATGAGTATCATAAAATGATCATCATAAACTAATTAACCCATGAAAAATAAATAGTTTTAATAGAATAATCCTTAAATAATAATCATTATATGCCATATAAAGATGGGAAGTAAATGGTATCAAGACATTATATTCCTAGTGAAGGATTAAAATCCTTAAATTATTTTTATATAGATGAGAAATACCTTTAAATTAATATTCGATCCTTTCTTTGAAAACATGAAAAAATATTCTTTTATGTTAATAACATGTTAAATGAAAATTAAAAGAATATTTATAAAATGGTTTTAGTTGAAAATAAAAATGTAAACTTGTTATAGATGATTCAAAGAAAATAACAGTCATAGAGGTAGGAAAATATATTTGTACCATATATATTAAATGATAACATTATTTTCACTTTTATTTAAAAAGTCCAAAAAAATTATACATAAAATGGTTCATTAAAATGTTTCTTTTAAAATTTTGTAAATATAGTAATATTTAATGAAAATCAAAAGTTTAAACATCTTAATTAATTATAAATAACTTAAAATAAACCCATTTTTTATAATCATGGACAAGAAATAAGAATTTCATTGATATAAAAAGAAAATAAGGTTGTCTTTTCATTAAATACATTTTATTGATAAATTTAAGTAAAAAATAGAGTAAAATTGTAACAATAAATAAAAAAATTTAGAATAAACAAAATATATGAAAATGGATTTTCTTTAATGAATAATATCAATATAATTCCACTCAATAGAAATGTAGCAATGATAACCCAAAAAAGAAATGAGATTGTAACATAAGGCCCTCCAATCAAGTCATATAATGCTTTATACATGTTAAAATATCCTCTATAATGAATATATATTTATTTTAAATATATTATAAAACCATATTCATACATAAATTATTATGTACCATTCGTTTATAATTTTCAGTTATCTTTTTATTAACTATTTCTTCATTAAAATGATAATTCATTTAAAAACATATCTATTTTCTTTGTAGTTTTTGATTCGATGGTTATAGTTATTAAATATTGGGGATGTTTTAATCATATTAATATTAGTTATCAAAAAGAATGTTTCATATTTATTTATAATATAAACTTTATAATAATTTATATAAATTAGTTATTAAAAATGAATTAGTTCACTTCATAGAAATGTAGTCTGTACATTCACATGAGTTATGATCCCGCTTTTTGATGGATGGAATGAAAGAAATAAAAAAATACCTTTAATTAATAAAAATTATATCATAAATATAAAATATATTCATTAAAAATAACATTGTTACCTACCTGTAATGTAAAAAATAAAAATGAATTATCTCAATTTGTAGAGGTGGTATTTCACAAGTACAGGCGTGTGAAGTTATCATTTTCCAACAGATTGAAAGGCAAGAATGTAGATAAGATATTATAATTACATAAGAGTAATTATGTAATAAATATTATATATAAACATTAAATCCATCATAATTAATTGAAATAATGACAAATTAAATACATCACTTCGTGATGCGGTAGTTCGTACATACACATGAATGATGTTTTATTTTCCCATTCAATGAATAAGGACGTCAATAAAATTTTTGAAATTGAAATAATGACATCTCATTAAATGGTAGATACTAATATATTTATATCATCATTTGTATCATGTAATTTAATGACATATAATAATATATAAAATGAAATCACTTGGTTAAGGGTTATACCTCTTCTTTGACAACCTCATATTTATAATACCGTAAATATTATAAGAATAGAATTTTGATCAAAATTGTACCTATAGATCATGTTAAGGGGATTTAATAAGGTGTTATTGAACGTATGTGTTGATCTATAATTCTTATTATGTGTGAGGAAGAGAGGTATGTGTGGTATTTTTATAAGGGAGGGAGATGACACGCATAGAATGTTTTAAAAGATAAAAATACATTAATGTATTCATTTATAAAAATATCTCTAATATATATCACATTTTAATATGATAATATATAGGGTTGAAATATGAACCTATAATAGGATTTAGTTAATTTTTTAGGTCATTTTAACCTGTATCAGTATGTTTTTAATCATTTCTACCAGTTTTAAATCATATCATGGCAACTGGCTTTTTTAACCAAAGTTACCAATAAAAATGAAAAATAATAATAAATTTAGATATTTAGATAATTTTTAGATCATTTTAAACTCTATTAGTATAGTGTTAATCATTTAAACATGTTTTAACTCATACCATGGTAATTGGAGTTTTTTAACCAAAGTAACTAAAAAAAGAGAAAATAATAAGTTGAACTTGTCAAATAATATTATTTAAAATGATTGAAAGTATGGGATAAATTTTACAAGATTAAAATTATATAATTGGTATAAATTATTTTTAGAATAAGTTAAAAAAATTAAAAAAAATTAACAAATTTTAATTATAATCATAAGATAATGTTTAATTTAATTTCCTTCTTTGTAATAACTATAAGATAAATGTTTAATTTTTTGACTAGATATATTAAGTAAAAATTAAATTAAAATCATTCATCAACACATATTTATTTTATTTTTTAGGACTAAAACACATTCTATGCATTAAAACATCTTTTTTGGGAAAAAAATTTATTTACACTCATATGATTTTATGTTAATTTATAAAAAATTACAAAAATAAGGAATTTGATTTATACATATGTAAAATATACTTATTCATGATTTATTTAATCCTATTAATATATTCCAATATAATGACTATGTGATAATTCTCATATTATAATATATTAATAGTATATTGTGGTTCATTTATACTCAGTTTGGCATGTAAAACAAGTTATCAAAGTAACAAAATTTATTTAAAGAGAAATATATCATAAAATATTAGGATTTTACATGGATCATCTGAATAATTAATATAATATATTCTAATAATTATGCATGGATTTTCAAAATATGTTTACAGATTAAGGATGGAAGTTGAATGGATAAGAAACACTAATTAAGGGAATCATGGAAGAGTGGGTAGGTCTCATCAAAAGTATATGCAAAATCCTCCAAATAATTAGGAAAATCTATTTAAAATTTATAATTGTGGGTTTACAAAAATATTTGTTTCACCTTTATATAAATACCATGTTATAATCCATACTCTAATGAAATGAGTAAATTTTTATCTAAAAGAGTATCCCATGAAATTAATAAGTCATGAAAGGGATATATATGTGATGCATTATTTCAAACACATCATTGAAATAGGATTATTCAAAAAAAACATTTTCTAATCTAGTTATTTAGTATTAAGAACATTATATTGGTATTAGGTTTTATATCTTGTCAATCATTGAAGTAAATATTTCCAAAATAATTTATAATTATAATAGAAAAGAATTTATCATTTGGATGTGGAATGAAAAAAGTGATATAACAAATCTATCATAATTAACCCATAATGACATGATTTATTTAAAATATTTAATTAGTTAAATTCCTAATACATTTTTGGTTTAAATTTTTATAGAATTAGGAAAAAACATTTCATAAAAAAATTCTTACTTTTTTTACAATAGGGACATTATTCTATCAAAGGCAAACATTTGTAATGATACACCTACTTCATTCAGGCCCAAGTCCACTTTACTGGAAGCTGAACCCATAATCATTACTAATCAACCTTAATCCCTATAAAAATGATTTTAAAAGGGGGTATGAACATGTAAATCATAGTAAGGCGGTTTAAAAAGATAGTAATCCTTCTATGCATTTAAAAAATGTGACAACCCATGAAGAAATTTCTCTATTAAATAACCAACTTTTAACTCATAAAAACATATACAATGATAAAACAAATTCTTTTCAGAAAGTAATATAAATATATAAGGAAGAAAAAAATCAACATAAAAAATAAAATGGATTCTTGGAAAATCATATTTATATCACTCTTAAATAATTCTAGTCACTCATAATGAATTAAATTATAATCAATTAATTCCCACATAATTATTTTTTCTAGATAATAAATCATCTAGAATGGAATTTGAGAGAAAAATATCAGTCCAACCCGTTATAATATAAAATTATCAATATTAAAAACTCGAATATAAAATATTATATATTTAATTTTATCAAAACATGAATAAAACCCATAAAAACATACTTATTAATCCATTACCGCAAGTATTTTCATTTTAACCATAAAAATTAATTCATTTTAAGAAATGAACTAACCAAGTTTCTATTGGGAGAAGAATTTAATAAAAAAATTAATACTTATAGATATAAATAAATAGATGAGAAAATTTTATTAAACATTACTATGAGTTGGGAGAAATACATAAAAAATATGATGTAAATGTTTATAATTGATCACCATACCCAGAGTCTGAAGTCACTTGCACATCCTACAGACCCCAAAATAATAAAATTATGTTAATTATTTACGTTATTAATATCCTTTTTAATGTTCATTTACTTATTTTTTTCCTTTTAATTAATTTATTATTGTGTTTCATTCATTTACTAAAAGGGTAATATTGGAGTAAATAATTTTTGAAGTGGCTCAATTTATAATCTCTAAATATACTATGGTGTAGTGGTTTTTGAATAACACATTTTATAAAATATATATTGGTTTGTCCTTCCCTAACACTACATTATATGATAACATAATAATATGTTATCTAATCAGTATTATGATAAGTATATAATGTAATATAGTGTTTGAGGTGAAATTAATATAATATATTAATGTAATGTGGAATGGAAACCAAAACCAATGTTAAAATTTTAATGTATATTGCATCATAGATACTAGAAAATAGAGTATCATTTTTTCTCTATCTAATATTTTCTTGTGTGGAAAAACAATATTGGGAATATTGTTAACATTACTGTTTAATAAAACATAATTTTGATGTCTCAGGCCTGGATGACACTTAATGGGTGCCCCAAGCCTGGTGGGCCGCATGGCCTCAGGTGCATCTTCTCGAACTCCATAGGCTTCCGACTAGAAGTGAGGTCCTAGTGTGTGTTTGTGGGGATACTATGCCCTCATTACCAATTTTTAGCAAATCGGGTGAAAGTAAACATAGGTAAATAGTGGAAGCAATATAAGTAAAAATATGGATCTTGCAGAAAATAGTTAAAATAGTGACAATAACTGAAACAACCGGAATAAAATTCAACAACTAATGATATATCATGTCACCAGACAATTGGAAAAAAAATTGATACAAAATAGAAAGTATAACATGTTCCACATAAGTAAAAAACGAAATCAAATACTATCCCAATAATCCTGAGATCCAATTTGGTCTGCTACTATTAGGATCCATCCTAAAGAGAAAGCAATCAAGTGTTTGAAGCCATATTCTTCCCTTTGTCAACACCTGCAGCCATGTAATCCACTACGGGTACCAAATGGAACCCAAAGAGGGTGTGAGATAAATCTCAGTGAGTCACATCTGATGATTTCTATAATATCCATCATGTTTCATGGAAATGTAACAACGTGCAAGCATGTATATATAAAGTAAGGTTGTATAATGTAACTAAATACCCAAGTACATTCTTCATCCCAAAAATTTTATTGGAACATGTAAATAATTCATTATTTTATTGTTTCCAATTTATAAATATGTAACATGTTAATAATAGCAATGGTTCCGAGATGTAACAAAGAAAACATTAATGATATTTAATATTGAAGTCATGAGGTAATAACAAAGATGACATAGAACTCAAGGGTTAACAACTCAGTAATAACTGTAGCCTGACATAGGGTAAGAGTGTAATTCAAGGATCATAGTCCAAGGTATTCCACAGTGAGACACCTAATGAGTCCAGGTAGTTCATCCAAGGTAAAATGTGGCTAAGAAACGACCAGGTCCAATGGTATTTAACCATGGCACCTACTTGTCAAATATGGATCTAGGGAGTGTATCCAATGTATCCCCTAGTGATATTTAATGGATCCTATGGTGTTATACTGGGCATCCAAAGAATAAATAAGGATTAATATCTAGGTGGGTATCAACCTAAGAAAGTTTTATCCTCGAATCAAAATTGGGTTCTCGAGTGTTCATGGAATTATATGATTAGAATCCAAGGCTATCATGAGTCAAGACACTTCTATTTGATATTGAGTCTTGTACTATTTCATTTGGTTCAAGGCTTTACTTTCATTAGTGTGATAAGTTCAAGTATAATGAAACCTTTTAATCAAGTAATTTAGGTCGACCCTTGTCTTTCATTAGTGTGATAAGGATATGTAGCATGAAACAATTAATTTAATCCATTTAAAAAATATTCCATATTCAAGGTTCATTCCACTACCTTCCATTAATTGGTAAGGGGTGATATGGAAGTGCTTCCTATTATTCATTTACATTTAAGGACAAGTCATATACTTAGTATACGTGCCAATTCACATTTCACCTTTCATTTTCAAATTGAAGAACTTACCTTAGGTGGGTGAAGCGGTGAGCATGCGTGGTACTTTCCATAATTAAATTATCATTATAAAAAATCTATTTAATATAGAAACGCTTACCCTTAGGAAGTTTAAGCCAAAGAACACCAAAACGATGGCTCAAACATGTCAAAACATAAAAATGATGATTTTGGCATAACATCCAATATGTAATGAATGGAGTTGTGGGAATAACCACAAAAAATTAATCACATATATGGAAATATCATATCCATATGGTTCTAATTATTATAATCATGGAATATAAATTCAATAAATGGAACCTAATGAAATCGGTAGCACCATAACACAATTCCATAATCAGCTAACTTGAGGGGTGAGTTATATACCACCCACCTTAGGCTTTTATGACTCTCCTCCTCTAGTATTGGACCTTGATTTGTCTTGAATCATAGTATATATAAGAAAAGGATAAAAATGATCATACCCTAATAATGAGGTGGAGAGGAAGAGATAATAGGGCAGGCATAAATGAACTCAAGTACTTATCATTGTGCATCCAGTGTGAAGAATAAAATCTCAATCAGATCTTGAAGGAAGAAGATCTCTTCATTCCTACCTTAGGTCTTCAAAAAGTTTCGAAATGAGATCCATAGAGGTAAATCCTATATAAACTAAGATTAGGGAAGAAGACGGGGATAATTATATATTTAAGTGTAAAAAAGAAAAAATACCCAAAAATATCATGTACACCATTTGAAAAACAGTGTGTAAACCATTCATGGTTACGTCAATAGAATGGGAACCTGCACGATCGTGCGCCAACCGTGAGAGGTGGCTCGGTCTGGAAAAACAGCTTTCACATGGTTAGGAAGACTGTGCACCAAACACTTTCAAACCATGTGACTTGTCCAGTTTCCTCAAAAAGAAGGGTTTTGGGCTTCAAACTTTCCCTAGACACCCCTAAGACCTTTTGATGGGAAAAATCAATCAAGGTATCATTAGAGCATTTTAGGGTTTCTTGTTTTTGTTGAAAATGTAGGTCTCCATGGTAAATTGTTTTGTTCCATAGATGTTGTTAACAATCCATGTTGACAAATAACCATTACAAAGGAACAGAAGATCTAGAGGTGATACAAAAGAACATATACAAGGTGGAAAAGGAATGAGTTTCACGAAGATGGGCTTTATGGATTGGATTTCTCAAAGACCAGAAGAATGTTGACGGTGATTCTCTGCTATTACGACAAGCTTCACGAATGACAGAGTTGAAGATCATTGCGGCGGTGAAGAGCATTGTGATTGGAGCTTTGCAGAGAAGGCATGAAGGAAATGATGGAATGAATAGTGATTATGAAAATCTCCATGATCATAAAATTACTCTGGTGCTTCGCAATTTGAAGAGAATTTCGGCCAAAATTTCAGAGCTTCACAATTTGTGAGGATGTGGTACTGACTTCGCACGAAAGGTTCGAGGTTCGGTGGAATCTCCTATAAATAGGCCTTTACCCCCTCGAGAGAAGTAGAATGTTTTTGAATAAAATATTTTTCCCTTGGCTCGCAAAGGTTGTTCGTGAAGACAGTGTGCTTCATGAAATAAGAGCTCCGTGGTGGCTATTCAAGCCCCGAAAAAGTCATGTGCTCTGTGTTGGCTCAGTGAGCTTCGTGAGGGAAGTCGCTCTGCAATGACTTCATCTCCGTGATTTCCCAAGCATTGTTAAGGCTTGATCTTTTGAAAGTTGATTTGTGAAAAGGCTGGAGCTTCATGAAAGCTTTTTTGAGCTTTTTGAAATTGGGATCTTCGCGAAGTAGGGTGCTTTGTGAAAGTACATCCCAAAGGTTGTTTCTCAGTGTTTTAGGGCAAAGGGGTATTCGTTAGTGGATGAAATTTGGACATAAATAGGGCATCTACATATAGTGGCATATGCATTCATTAGAGGTAATGAAGAGACCTACATGTCTATAAATTGTGAGTGGATCTTATGAGGAAGAAGTGAGCTCACTTCATTTGAGAGAGCAATGATTTCTCAAATTGTGAGTGGTTGTAAACCAGGAGGGATGGTGAGTCCTCTTCAAACTTGTAAACAGCAGTGCGCTTATAGTGGAATTGGTACATCATCACTCTTCCAGTGTATTCTCCTTAGATGTATCCCAGGGAGGGTGAACCAAGTAAAAATTGTTGTGTCTTGTGCATTCTTTAAGGTTTATTCATACTCTATAATCGGAAGGAGAGAGAGAAGAGGGTTTTTTATAATAGAAAAAAAAGATCAAATGGGTAGTTTTTTTAATTTTTCATACCCTAATTCACCCCCACCCCCAGGGTATCTATCCTAGTTGACCTAACACATTTTCTAACTCATTAGGCATCCATATTAGGTCCAACATAAAGATTTTGACAGAAATTTAATGGATCAATGCATGAGTAAAAACCTAGTTTCTTACCACCTTCCCCCTTTAACTGAACTCATCCCGAGTTCACCTTAAAAGGTTGGAGAAATACTATATTAGAAAAATTCTGGCCATTGGGCGTGTATGCCAGCCTCCCACTCTCAAGCCTTGTCTTTCACATGTTCGTTCTTTCATAGAACCCATACTAGAGGGACATAACAGTCTCATAGAAACTTCATTCTCCTACCGACGATTCGTATTGGATACTCCTAAAAGGTAGAATCTTCATCTAACTCAACTTACTTGAGATAGAAGGTATTATAAGGTTCATCATGATACTAGAGAAGCAATGAAATTTGGCAGACATCGTGCATGGAACTGTTCCTATAAGGTAGTATCAACTGATAAGAAAATGGACTGACTCTTTCTAGGATCTCAAACATACCTATATAACAAGTTGATAGCTTCCCATGCTTCTACAACCATCTATTCTCTAGCTTAGGTGATACCTAAAGGAAAAAAATGATACCCGACCTCAAACTCTTGAGGTCATCAACTGTGATTGGAATATTATTTTTTCCTAGACTGGGCAGTATTCATCCAATTCTTGTCAGTTGAACCTTTTCTGATGTCTCCAAACGAGATGATGATCTAGTTGGGATTCCTCACCTACCTCTAGCCAGCACATGGGTGAATGGAACGACCAACCTTATAAGGCTTCCAAAAGATCCATAGGAATTTTTTCATGTAATTTTTTATTATAAGAGATCTTGGAGAGAGTGATATGTTCCCCCCATGAAATACTGAAATAAAGGACAAATTCTCGGATCATATCCTCTGGAACATGTTTTGTTCGTTTTGATTTCTGATGGGTTTAAGGGTGAAATTATGTGCTTAAAAGAACTAGTGTTCTCATATCCTTTTGCAATCCCTTCTAGAACCATGAAGTGAAATGAGAATCCCTATCTGAAATGATAGAATGAGGGACCCCATGAAGTCATATGATTTCACAGATATAAATTCTTCCCAACTAATCAACTAAGAATGTCTCTAGAAAAGAAATTAAGTGGGATGATTTCATTAGTATTTCAATGACAACCCATGAATCATTTCTACCTCTAGGTATCCTAGGTAAACCAACTACGAAATCCATGGGTATATCTTTCCTTTTACTTTCTAGTACTGGAAGTAGTAGTAGAAATCTCGTAGGTCTCTGATGTTCCACCTTCACCTTTTGACATGTGGAACACCAAGTGATAAAGCATGTTATCTGACATTTAATTCCAGGAGACCAATACAGGCACTACATGTGTCGATACATCTTAGAGGTGACTAGATGAATTACCCACTAAGAAGTGTGGGACACTTTCATCAACCAATCTCTCATATCTGTAGGAACCTAGATATATCCACAAAGATGTAGGACGTCATCTCTATTAATGGACCAATCCAGAGGTTTTCTGTCTTCTAATATACTCTCTCAAAGAACCTAACCTATAGGATCTGAAAATATTCTACCCTAAACCATCTCAAGGAGAAAAGAGGTAACTTTAAAATATGATAGATAAGACTACTCAAGACTATAATGAAACTCTAGTTAAAGCTCAGAAAATAGTTCCATTAACGTTCATCCATCACTGGATTCTCGTACAGACTATGTTTGAGTTTTCTGACTTAGAGAATCAACAACTACATTTCCCTTCCTATACATATTGGAAATCTAAAAATCTAAGGATTTTATATATTCAACCTATATCCACTATATAAGGTCCAATTCAAACTATGAAAATATATATTTGAGTCTTTTATTGTCTGTGTACACCACAAATCAGTCACCCAATAGATAATGTCTCTAGTAAAGTAAGGCATGGACAACAACGACTAGCGCAATTTCATGTGTCTGGTAATTCCTCTCATGAGGCCTCAACTATCGAGATCTGTATGCCATCACTTTATCCTCCTGAATCAGAACTACTCTTAGGCTGATGAATGATGCATCATAGAAGATGTTATAACCTATGGCAGGCTTCATAAGAGTCAGAATAGTTGTTGATACAAGCCTCCCCTCCATATACTAAAAGGATTTATCACATGATTCAGACCATATGAACATGACACCCTTATTTGTAAGGCTAGTAAGAGGTGAACCAAGGAGGGAAAAGCCTTGTATGAAACTCATGTAATATCTAGCCAGCCCCAAGAAACTCTAAATATCAAACATGTTCTTGGGATGCTCTAGGTAAAACATTACACTAACCTTTTCTGGGTCAACAAATACTCCTGATTCTGATATTATATGACCTAATAAGTGATGTTTTTTGATCTAGAAGTGTCACTTATCAAGCTTAGTGTAATGTTGATGCTCTCTCAGGGTGCTTAGAATGAACTTAATATGTTTGGCATGGTCGCTATGAGTGTGAGAATAAACTAATATATCACCCACAAATACCATGACAAAATAATCCTAATAGGGGTAGAACACCCTATTCATAAGATCCATGAAAACAAAGGGTGGGTTCGGAAGAGTGAACAACATAACAAGGTACTCATACAACCCATACCTACTTTGGAAGATTGTACATTGTATTTCTGATGGTTTAACTTGCACCTAATGATAACCTGATCTCATGTCAATCTTAGAAAATCCCTTTTCTCCATGAAGCTAGTCCAAGAGATAATATATTCGAGGAAGTGGATCTCATTTCATGACCGTAAGCTGGTTCAAATTTATGTAATCAATGCATAGACATAAGGTTTCATCCTCCTTCTTAGAGAAAAGCATGGGTTAACCCCAAGAAGATGTACTAGGCTATATAAATCCTTTGGCCTCTAAATCCTATAAGTCTCACTTAATATCTTAAATCTCTATAAGTTTCATCCTATATAGAGGATTGTACACTAAAGTTGCTCCTAGAACAAGCCCAATTATAAACTCTACCTCTCTATCAGGAGGTAATCTAGAAAGAATTATCGAGAAAGACATACCTAAAATGATCCACTATTGGAGGAAAATTATTTTGTCATAAACCCAAATCCTCCAAGAAGAGATTTGAAATATAGGTGGTCACTCCACCTCGATCATGATGCTCTGTTCCAGCTCTACCATCCTGAACATCCCACTCACCCTTATGTAGATAATTTTTACCCTATGGTGAGGTGAAAAATATCCTATGGAGACAGAATTCTACTAAATAATAATTGTGAACCAACCATTCCATCCCATGAATGACATCGAATCCTATCATATTTGAGAAATAAATGGTTCCATAAGAAAGGGTAACTTTTTTCCTCATGGGGGATGTACCTACACTAGCATATTCCCACTTTTCATACCCCTATTGGTCTATCTAGGGTCATTACACCATAGTGATATTGTATATTTAGTCTGAGAAATTCCATGATATATATAGAGATAAAAGATTTAGATGCACTTGAATCAAATAAAGTAGATAATATGGTAGATTTCACAAGAATAGTACCTCATACTGTAGATGGTCCCACAACCTAATCCTCTGGTATTGGCTATAATGGATTCAAATGGCTTGATCCACAACCATGTGTAACAACTAGACTACCAAGATCATACTACTTTGTTGGTGTTTCTAGTAATTTGGAGTCTATCTTCCATGGCCATGACCTCCTCCTGGGCTAGATATACTGGTTTTATTCCAACACCCCACCTGAAGCAGTGTAAAATAACTCGCTCTTGAAGTTGGAGATAGAACTAATCCTTTTCCACTCAAGGATGGTGGAAAGGACCTGAAAATGATTTATATTCCATATATATCTTCAATCCTATCAATCCTATGGGTCTTTATCACACTAAGGCATCGAATTACCCTATCATCCATACTTATGACACACATTAGAGTTATCAAAACGTGCACTGTGGTTGTAACTTCCCTAATAAGAAACATAGAGGGATTGTTTATTGCTACCAAAAGAACTACTAGCATGCCACAATACTAGTCCTCTATTCCTGGTACTATTGTTGTCCCTCAGGTTTCACTCCGTGATAAAATAATCATTGACAATCTCATAAAAAGTAGGTAGGCGAAAGACATTCACCTGCATATGAATGGTGTACTAGAGCCCATCCTCAAAGCATCTACTATGTGAAAGATCATCTCCAGCTAGAAGAGGTGCAAAGCACTGAAACTCCATGAAATGTGCTGAATATTCCACAACTAACATATAGCCCTACTTGAGATGCATGAAATCTCTGGCTCTATCATCTCTTAGTTTTTGAGGAAATAACTTATCATAGAAGGTAGTCAGGAAATCGAACCATAACATGCATTGAGGATGACTGGTATAGGAAGTATCATCCCACCAACTCTTAGCTGAATCCCAAACCACGTACATGGTAAATTAGATCCTCTGCTCAAGAGGTTTCTACATATGCACAAAGATAGATAGGGTGGATTTTATCCAAGACTCAGCAACCTATGGACCACCGTCTACTAAAAAAGTAAGAGGATGGTACTACTGGTAATCACAAGTCAGATTAGACATCATAGGTTCAAGACGAGTAACACCATTCATGGACTAAATTAGACGTAGGAAATTATCACTAACTTGGGTGTCAGTTCCCAAGTCTAGAATAGAAGGAGGTGCCTCAAGTGGAACACCAGGAAGTAAGACTGGCAGCTCAGGGCCCACCACATCTAGAGAATGGTTATCACCAACCTCCTGGCATATGATATGAGGATGGCATGGTAGAATTGGTCTAAAAATCCCAATAACATGCCTCAAAACAACCATAATCAGTAAAATAACATAACTAGAGGAAGCTGAAGATAGGAAAACTCGCTAACCAAGGAATTCTACCCAAAATACCCACTTAGAGGACCATGGATCTGTAAGTTCTCAAGTATAAGTTTCATTTAATTTTATATTTAATTACTAGGTTCAATCCTTTACCTTTCATAAATAGGGCAAGGTGGGATAATGATCTGAAACCAATTCATTTTGAATGTCATGATTCACTTTATAATGGAAATCCATTTTCGATGAATTAGTAAACACACCTATCAATAGAAATGACACCCATTTATTTATGCCATAATGGCTCAACTCGGTAAATTACTCACCCCAAACCGTGAGGGCCCACACACCTCATGAATTGGGAAATGAAACCACTCAATTGAATCTAAGAGTAATTCAAGAATAAGCTAAAAATCATAGCAACACTCAATAATCTTAGGCATATCAAGCAATGCAAAGAAGTGAAATTAACCTATATGGCCTCGCAATATGCATGACATGTGAATTCTATGTACCTATAATGATACATGTAAAAATGATCCTTTCCCTCATATTATTGAGAAAAGGATAAATAAAAATAATCAAACATAGTAATAATCAAAAACACCACACAACATGTGTGTCACCCAATAGTAAAATATTATCAACTTTAATAGGTAATAGTATATCAATAATTAAAATTTTGTGTAACTTGGATTTTACCCCGAACATGAGTTTTTGATGCCCAATAATGACTTATGGCCAAGTTTCCAACATTCCTAATCTCCAATATAGTATCTCAAAATAGTAAATCAAGAACAAAACCTCCTATGATGCCACTTTTTGATGTCCTGGACCAGATTCCACTTAATGGGTTCCCTAATCCCAGGGGGATACATGGCCTCAAAAGCATCTACCGTGACACCAGTGGTGTCTGAATAGTAATGAGGTATTAGGGTGTGTTTCTGGGGATACTATGATCTCATTACCAAAGTGTATAGAAGAATGTTAAAGTAAACATAGGTAAATAGCAGAAGAAATATAAGAAAAAATAAAAAATATTGGAAAATAGAGAAAACAGAAGCAATAACTGAAACAACTAGAATAGCATTCCACAACTGATGAAATGTCATGTCACTAGAAAACTTGTAAAATGATAAAATATTTTTGGAAAAACATGTTCTACAAAAGTAAAAATGAAATCAATGAATATTCTAAGAATCTGAAGATTCAACTCGGTCCCCTACTATCAGGCTCCATCCTAAACAACTTGTAATCAAGTGTTTGAAGACATATGCTTTTCATTGTCAACACCTACAATAATGTAATCCAGTCCAGGTACCAAATTATGTCTCAAGAGGGTGTGAGATAAATCTCAGTGGGCCACCACCAACAGTGTGTATAACATCCGACCTATGTAATGGAAATGTAACAGTGTTCAACCATGAATATATAATGTTAATTAGTACAATGTAACTAAATACCCAAGTACCTGCTTCATCCCATGGCTGGTATCTGAACATGTGAATGATTCATTATATGATTGTTAACATTTTATAAGTATGTCACATGTTAATAATAGAAAAGGTTTTAAAATTTAACAAGGCGGCCTATAAATATATTTAATAGTGAAGTCCTGAGGTAATAAACAATGTTATATAGACCTAAACGGTTGGAAACTCAGTAATAATTATAGACAGGCATGGGGTAAGAGTGTAATACAAGTAGCATAGTCCAAGGAATTCCACAATGAGATGCCTACCGAGTCAAATGAGTTCATCCAAAGTAAAATTAGGAAATGAAATGAATGTGCCCGATGGGATTTAACCATGGAACCTACTTTTCAGTGCTGGATCCAAGGAGTGTATCCAAGGCATCCTGTAATTATATTGAAGGGGTCCTATGGTGTCGTACTGGGAATCCAATGAATATACAAGGATCAATATAAGAAATCCATATCCTTTAATCAGAATGGGGTTCCCATGTGCTCATGGCATTATCTGATCAGAATCCATGGAAATCTCAACTTGGGCCACTCCAATTTGATATTGAGTCATGAACTATTTCATTTTGTTCAATACTTGTTTTTTATTTTTATGATAAGGTCTAGTAGCATGAAAAATTTTAATCAAGTCATGTTGTTCAAGAGTTTCCTTTCATTTGTGTGACAAGGACAAGTTGCATAAAAACATTCATTTAATCCTTTTAAAATATACTATATTTTCAAGGTTCAATCGTATACCTTCCATTAGTGTGTTAAGGGGTGCTACTAATATGAAACCTATTATTCATTTCAATTTAAGGCTAAGTCATATACTTAGTATAATGTCCAATTCACATTTAAAATTTCATTGTCAAATTGAATCACTTACCTTAGGTGGGTTAAGTGGTGATCATACATGGTACATTCCATTATGTAATTCTCATTATAAACAAGACATTTAATATAGAAATTCTTACCCATAGGAAGTTCATGCCAAGGCACACCCGAACGGTGGACCAAATGTGTCAAAACACTACAACGATAATTATGGAGTAACATCCTACATGGGATAAATGGATTTTTGGGAATAAACACCAAAAAATAATCACACATATGGAAATAACATATCCATGTATTGGTAATGATTATAATCATAGCATATAAATTCTATAAACAGCACCCGATGAAATTGGTGGGCTACAGACAATAATTCCAAAATAAACGAACATGAGGGATGAATTATAGAACACCCACCATAGGTTTGTATGACTATCCTCCACTAGTATTAGCAATTTATTTGGCTCGAATCGGAGTAGATATAAGAAAAGGTAAAAGTGCTAAAATCATGATAACTAGGTCAAGATAATGAGAAAAGAATAAAGGCTTTAATAGATAGGAGTATTAATCTTTGCGCATCAAATGTGATGAACGGAATCCTAGTCACATCCCAAATAAAGGATATATCTAGATTCCTACCTTAGGTCATCAAAAAGATCAAAAATTAGAGCCATGGAGGTAAATCCTACATAAACTCAAAATAGGGATGATGGAGGGGGATAATTAAATCCTCAAGGGAAAAGAGGACCATTTACCCATAAAATATGTTTTTCATGGTTTTTCTACACGGTTACCAGTGTAGAAGGGGAACTTGAATGGTTAGGCTACATGGTCATGCACCAACCATGCAAGGTGTCTCTGTTTGGAAAAACACTATCTGCACAATTAGGAAAATAGGGCACCAACCATGCGCCAACCATTTGACTCATACAATTTTCCCAAAAATAAGTTTTTTGGGCTCTGATCATTCCTCGGACACCTCTGATACCTTTTCTAACCCATTAGTCATCTATATTAGGTTCAACCTAAATATTTGGACCAAAATATTAAGGATACATACATGAGTGAAAAATCAGGTTCCTATAGTAATGTCAAGAACAAAATGTAGCCCATATGTTAAATGATGAATGTTAACTACTAAATATTAGTCCAACATCAAACATTTTCTCAAGAGGGTGTTTATTCATTACCCATTATATAATATAGTGGGAGTTTAATTCTTTTACAATGCCCTCACTACACTTCCACTACCATTGCGCCTCCCCTCCTGGTGGTGTCACACAGATTTTTCATCCTAAAATCTTCATTTGGTTCCAACCTATATAGATCCTCTACATTATGAAACTACATTGAGGTTTAGTGTAATATTAGGTAATAATATAACAAACTCATTATTTATATTTTGTTAATTTTTCTTATAATTTTTAAATTTTCTATAAAATATAAGTTATAGGATTTATAAAATGTGTCTCAAAAATACCAAATTAAATATTAAAGGATCATTTTTTTATCATGTTAAATAAATTTTTTATTTAATTGTTTATTCCTTTATATTATTCTGATTTATAAATTTTTTTAGTATGGGAATAAGGTGCATGCTTACTTTTATATGATAAATTTCTTCTAGGAGATATATCTTTTCATTATATGATAGCTCCCACTCCAAAATAATTAATTTTTCATCTACCTTGAGTGTGGTTTATTTTTTGAGTTATAATACTTCAAAGGTTTATTGAATATAGTTGGTTTTATTAGGTGTTATAGATATTTTGAATATAATTATTTCTTGAGTGAAGTATATCGAGGGATAGGGGCTTGGGTTCAGAATTCCCACCGGCTTAGAGGCATATTACTTATATGAGAAAGGTGATGGGTTAACTTTCCATCACTATGGTATTACCCATTTGTGTATTTTCAATCTCATCTAACTCTTTTCCATTATAAGAAAATTTATTATACCTTATCCGTGATATTAATTATGATATTTATAAAAATACATGAATTTTATTTTTGGGCATGTAACAAAAAATTGTGGGTTCTATAAATAGAGGTACATTAATATTGTGTGAATTAATAAATATGGTGGATTGGATATGAATTTTAAAACTAAATCATTAGAATCATACACAAATAATGGAATAAATCATGGGAATGAAAATATTTCATATGATGCTATATTTTTGAATTTAATATGATTATGATTTGTATTAAATTGATGAACCTTTAAAAAGAAACAACATAAATACTAAGTGCTAGATTCCTTCAAAATTTAGAACTTTTTAGACCTAAAAATTTCATTATAGGTTCCCTTGAACTTTGTATTCCTATGAATTATCTCTTATAAAGAAGTAATGTTTTGAGGTAACCCTAACCAGTAGGTGCATTATTTTTGGAAGTTTCTTTGGATTAAAATTATATGGGAAACCCTAACCTTAAGGATTCTAGAAAAATATAGTTGAGTCAATGTATGGGATGTACTTTAAAAATAAATTTTACCCACTTATCCATCCAATAATCATATATGATGTGATTGAGATAAGTAGTTTTTAAGATATAATCATAGATTATTTAGGTGATAATTAGTGTAATTTATGAGGAAATATTAATCTTGGTTCAATAAATGGATATACTGTATAATCTCTTCATATTTAGAGGGATTTAAATCCTTAAATTTCCTTGATGAAAATATATAATTTATAATGCTCACCCATATATTTATTTTTGATTTAGGTTATGTCTTACTTCATAAAATCATATTAAGATCACACATAGGTGTGAAAGATAGAAATGTTCAAGATCTATATCTAGGGTTTATAAATTTTTTCAATGAAAATAATTCTGATCATTGGAATGTAAATTTTATAGACATCAATTAAAAATTCACTGACTAATGGGTTCTAGATACTAGGTATGCATCTTCCATTTTTACTAATAAACATAGACTAATTAGTAGAAGGGAATTGAAAAGGTGTTCTGTAGATCTTCATTTAGGTGATGGAGAAAGAGATTATGAATTATACTTCTATACTTATGATCTTATTATTTAATTTTTATCAAATTAATAATTATTAGGTTCCCAAAACAAAAAAAAAATTGTTTTAGTGTCCTATTTGGACAGGAATGTATTTTCATCCACTATTAAGAACATGAGTCATTTTATATATAATAATGAAATATTTTATGGAATCATTATTATAGTAAAGTCTATAGGTGTTATAGATATGGACAATAAATATCTATAATTTTTTTAATAAGAAGGTTTTGTTTCTTTTTATTCTTACCAACCATTGTAATTCTCACCTTAGACATATAAATGACAAAAACTCCCAAAGGCTCTAAAAAAATTGATTACTGAAAATATTTTAATAAAAAATTGAATTTTTAATCATATTTATTATGAAGAATTACCAAATTAAATTTTAATATAAAAGGTAAAAGGTATAGTGGACTAATAGGTCTTATACTAAACAATTTATGTTTACCAATGAGTACACAATAAAGTGGCTATTTTTGGTATTTGAATACAATTAATTATAATTTTAGCCCATATGAATATTTTTTATAATGAGTAAAAAGTGTGAAACTGTTGAAAATTTCAAAGAGTTTTAGAAATAATTAAAAAATCAATTTTTAAGGAGTATGAAAAAATCATAATTAGATCAAGGAGGTAAATTATTTTTCCAGGATTTTATTGATCATTTGAGAGTCTATTTGATCTTTCAAAAAATAAATCCTCATAGAACACCAGAATGAAATAGTGTTTCTAAATGGTGGAATAATACCTTTCTATAATTGATTTAATAATTGAATAGTAAATGTGAAATTTCTATTTCATATTTGGGATATTCTTTAGAAAATATTTTATTTTTACTAAACTTAATTCCATATAAAGTAGTTATAAAGACTCAATATGATATATTTTATCGGAATCATCAAATTGTGTATTTTATTAAGATTTGGGCTTTTAACGAATATTAATGACATTTATCTTCTGATAAAATCATCTCTAAATTAGAAAAATGATTATTTATCATTCACATTATAGAAAAATGACAAGAATTGTAGAGTTCTTACCATTAAAGAATGCATGGTGGAAAAGTGATATATGAAAATTCATTTTATTAAAAATAAAGAAATATTTTCAGCTTTTTAAATGATAAATTCCATTTAGATTTTTAATTCTATATAATCTTAAATTGATTAGGAAATAAATAAAATGGATTTCAAACATGATTTACTTAATGACAGTATATTCAAGGATATGTGTATGATACATCCCAAGGTTTTTAATGTTACAAATATTTAGTTTAAGGTATGAAATATTTAAGTGTCTTTTTATAGATCGATGAAATACTCCAAGTTTTATAATAATTTTTTTAATTCTATAGTAAAATATTTTTGTTTCAAAAAAATGAGGATAATAATTATGTATTGAAGAATATTAGTCATATTATTATAGTGTTTTTATATAGTTTCTGGATAAAATACTGCATATTAGAAATTACTTCTTAACACTACATATTATGAATAAGTTGTCTGGTAAATTTTTTATAAGGAAATACATGGGTCAATATACCTATATAATGGGTATGAAGGAGTATAGATATATAACTAATAGATTACTTAGATTTTGTTGAGACATGATCATTGGTAAATTTATAAAATGTTTTATCATGGAGCACTCTAATAAGTGGGTTTCACCAGAGTTACATGGAAATAATCTTAAAAAAATTAGATAAAAATAGATTTAAATTATTTTATAACTATATTTGAGTTTACTATATGTTATATCATGTATTCCAAGTTTTGTATTTGATATAATGTCACATATTCCATTATAATTACATCATTTTACCCAACCAATCTCATTGAGAGCTATTTTATTGTTGTAATGAAAATATTTATGTACATGAGAATGACTAATAACATGATATTGGTATTTATAGATAAGTATGATCATTGTATAAAGGGTAACTGAAATGATAGTTTCCAATATAATGGTGATGACATGAAATGTAAATATGGTTTCATGTATTTCATGAATGGTGGTGATATTAGATAGAAGAGTTCCAAAAATTTCATGATAACGGATGTGACAATAGAGGTATAGCACAACATTGTATTAGATGCTATTATAGAATCTATTTGGACCAATAAATTAATCATTGAACTATTTATTTCTCTAAAAATAGAAGAATAATTCCTGATTTACTCTAAAAATGGAGTATTTTATTATGAAAAGGAACCCTTGTCTCACCAAATTACCAAAAAATTCCTTCAGAAATTCTATATTATATTATATATTTTTAATAAGTGAAATGAAACTAATATTTCTGAGGATACAGATTAAAATGTAAAAGATATTTTTGTGAAACCATTACCACATTAACAAAAATCATTTTATGTGGATTATTTGGGTGTTATAAATAGTATATATTGGTTGTGATGGATATAAATGTGCTATGTTATTATGTTAAACACAATCACTATTTATCATTCACTAATTTTTGATAAAATTTAATTTAAATAAAATAGCAGAATGATAATTTCCTTTCAATGCATGACTTTGAGTTTTTCCTGATCAATGATCTCTATAAAGTATTATGGGTTATTTTGATATGTTAAGATAATAATGAATACAATCTAATACTCATCGTAAAGGGTTATATATTAAGTATGAAAATAGATCCATGATTTGATTAGTAATACTTATTGCTTTTATATCCCCCAAGTATATCACATGGAATGTCATAAAGTCATTGATATACTTAGGATTGCATGTTTATTATCAATACTTCTTACATGCGGATGATGAGGTACCTATAATAAAATCCTTAATAATTTTAAACCTTTATTGTGAAAGTTAAAAGAAACATATCTAATCAATGGGTGGTTGGGTATATTTTCAATCATGTCATTGGTTGTAGTAAAACCAATATAGTATTTTTCCACTTAGGTGATGAATAAATACATTTATCTCATGATTTAATTATAAAAAGGAAATACACCAACATGATAAACACAATTTAATATGATGGTATTATATAATTGTATGAGGGATAATGGATTTAATCATTTATTATATGGATGAAATGTGACTACTTCATTGACATGATCATTATTTTTTAATGAATCAAGATAATATACGATGGAATATAGTAGACTGAATTTTTTTCATTTATAATGGTCAAATGATTTTATGGGAAGTTGAATTATATAATTTTACATATGATTTATATGATACATCTTTTGGTATGCATGTTCTTGTATATATTTGAGCATGTTTGATGGATATCACACTAGGTCCCTTAGTAGCTTGAGTTACAATAATACTTTTCTCAGAAAAATTATTTTCATACATTTATAAAATAAGGATTTCATATTTATTTTCAATACTAATAAGGTCCATAAGGTCTCATTTTTAAACATATGGTTGAGGATTAAATTATATATAGTGTTTGTTCCAAAATGAGGATCGTTTAATGAAACCATATCTAAAAGGAGTTTTGGATATGTTCAAAAGGAGTTGTAAAGTTTTTTATAGATTAATTGTAGATTTTATTGAGAGTGGGAGACTATTTTTCATGAAATAAAAAACATTGTATATGATAAATATGTCTTAAGATATTTTTTGAGTGTTTATACCTAAGATAGATTCTAACATTATGTTTGTGAAAACATTATCCGGTTTCATATGATGTGTCCCAAAATTAAGTTGAACCTGACATAATGCAAGATGAGTGCATGAATATACTATCTATTTAACTTGTGGTTTGTTTTAGAAAATAAAAATTTATGAATTATTTAATGAATTTTCATACATTCATTGAATGAGTTCAATGATTACATCAATATTAGTAAATCCATGTATGGAAATTGATCACACACAATACAGCTAACACATTCTTAATTCAATTAAACGTGTTAAAGAGGCTTTTAAGATAGATGTGATCATTCGTATTGGTTTCCATGTTAGGGGTGTTTTTGATCATCAATTTCATGAAAATATTTTAGAATATCTATTATTCTTGATGATCTATTTGTCACAAATTTAAGGAACATTCACCCCTTCAATGTTTGGGAGTTCTCAAGAAAAATTTTGGGATCCTTCAAATGGGTTGATTCCTTAGAGTTAGGAAGCCATTGTTTAACTCTTCCAAGATCATTACCAAGAAAACACCATTAATGTAGAGGGTTATTCGACCATTATACTTGTAAATTGTTATTTATTATTCAGGCACATCGATTATGTCAAGTATAGATCAAGATATATGTGGGTTTTCTTACACTGAAATTGATCAGATGGAAATCCCCACAAACAGATCATATATAAGTGTTGTGAAAAAAATATTTAATGAATAAATATAAATTTATAATATAAATATTTATTAAACATAATACCAATTTTTTAAAAATGCATAATAATATATTATATTTTTATTTTATGGATCTCAAAATAGCTAACCAAAAAATATATTCAATAGATATATATAAACTACCCACAATGGTCATATTTTTTTCACAAATAACCACACATCATATTATATCATTTCATCCAAAAAATACATTCATTAAGGGTCATATTTTTGTACATCCCTTATTTTTTGTTTTCATGTGGTTTGAGGTGTTATCAAAGGAATATAGGAACATAAGTGTGGTTTAACTGAATTTGTGTCATGAGGAGGAAGATTATGGTGTGTTTTTAGTCCTTACAAAATATATTTGGAGAGGAGGAATTTTGGAGAGGGGAATTATTCTCTTTATGTTTCTTTATAGATTCAAATGTTAGTGGGTTTTATGTATTCTATGTTTATGGTATGATAATGACCACTAGGTAGTCATGTTGTAGTAGAAAAATGGTTCTTGATTCTTGCTTGATCAAGATGGAGATTTTGGTGGTTTGGGAAGTTAAGAACCAGTGGTGGAGTGGTTCTTAAGGAAACACCTGCAAGACCCCAAGATTGAGCACATAAATTTAATATTGAATGCATGAAACACTAAGGCTCTACAAAACCCCACTTTTTTATAACCTACCTAGTAAAAATAATTTTTCAACCTCTAGGATTTGAATTTTGAAAAACTGACATACACAGTTTAGTTTAGTAAGATATTTAGAGTCTGATAAGACAACTTTATTTTTGGTGAAAAGTAACATAACCTTATGAACATTAATATGAATAGTAATATGAACCTTAGTAATATTAAATCATATTATTATTTTATTTTCTTAAGGTTATATGATAATGATATCTTGATTAATATTCATGGTGATGTAAAATGAAATATAGATTTAAAATTATAATTTTTTGAATAAATTATCATTTTATTTAAAAATTAAATTAATAATGTTTACAAAATTATTTTAAAAAACTGGAGTTCATTTTTGAATTCTACATATTGAAAATTTATTAGTGGGATTTTTTGGATTTTCTTTGAAATACTTGAATTTCTTGATGAATAGTAAAAAATAGTGACTTACAGTGTATATACCTCCCCAGTTAAATTCCATATTCCTAGCATCATGGACGATTTAATCACACTTGGTTCAAACTCACATGCAAATATTACTATTATTGGTCACAAAAATAATTACTATTGGTTTTCTTTGAGAAGATAATAAAATAATGGGAAAACCCTCATCTCCTCTACTATAACCCCCCCCCCTCACTGCATCTTCTCTTCACTCCTCTAATCCTTGAATCTCGAAAAGTTTCTTCCCAAATACCCTTCTCTAGTCACTACCCACTTCTAGGAGATCTTTTCCTTGCCAAAAGACCAAAAAAAATCCTTTAAAGAGATTCTCAAGGAGGTGGATTTGAGAGGTAAATTCACATTCCAAAAACAGAATTTCAAAGGTATGGGAATTTCGAGTTTACAGTAATTCCTTTTGAACTGACTAGTACACCCTCTATTTTCATTGATCTAATGAATATAGTTTTCAAGGAATATTTTGATGACTTTGTGGTGGTATTTTTTGATGATATCTTGGTATACTCCTAAAACCTATAAATATCATGAAAATCACTTGCCCACTATTCTGAAGACTCTTAAATGAAATGAATTATATGGGAAGTTTAGAAAGTATGAATTTTTTATTCAAACAGTTTCCATTCTTGGAAACATTGTCTCTAAGGATGGAATATATGTTGATCCTACAAAAACAATGGCTATTCAAGAATAACCTCCTCTAATGAACATAACTGAGGTGTGTAGTTTTGTTGGTTTAGCAGGTTATTACTGGTGTTTTTTTAGAACATCACATGTTTATCCAACCAAATGACCAATCTTATACATAAAGAGGTCATGATTGTATGCAAAAAATAATGTGAGGACTGTTTCAAAAAATTGATGATGAGATTAGTGAATGCTCTGATCCTAACCCTACCATCGAGGAATGGTGGGTTTGTGTTCTATAGTGATGCATCAAAGAAAGGACATGGTTGTGACCTTATATAGAATGATATAGGTATTTCCTATGCATCAAGGTCATTAAACATTCCTTAAAAAACTATCCTACTCATGATCTTGAGTTACCTTTAGTGATCTTTCCTCTAAAAATATGGAGATACTATCTCTATGGTGGAAGATGTGAGATATATATGGATCACAGGAGTCAGAAGTATGTCTTCTCATGGAAATAACTCAACATGAGGCAAAGGAGATGGCTTGAACTACTCATGGATTATGATTGTACCATACACTACCACATAGGAAAGGGGAATAAGGAAGGTGATGCATTGGGTAAAAAGGATCATGGAGTTCTCAACAAAATGTGGATTCACAAGGATCTTTTGTACATGGAACTAGTAAGAATGGATATAGGAATTATCAAAGATGGTGAAGAATCACTACTTTTTCATTTGGTCACCTATCCATCATTATAAGAAAGGACTAAAATCTCTCATCTTGATGATGAAAACCTATAAAAAAATTAAGGTTGTGAAAGAGGGGAAGTTAGTTGAGTTTGTATGTGAAGATGGAATTCAGAAATTCGGGAAGAGGAAATGCATTCCTTATATACCCGATCTAAAAAGGGAGTTATTGGATGATGTCTATGTCTCAAATTTCTCTATACTTCTTGGTATCACTAAAATATATAAATATTTGAAGGAACATTTCTGGTGGGACAACATGAAGCCAAAAATTTATGATTATGTATCAAGATATTTAGTCTGTCAACAAGTGAAGGCCGAATGACAACATCCTAGAGGAGTCATGCAGCCTCTACCTATTCATACATGGAAATGGGATAACATCACCATTGATTATTTCACTATATTACCTAAAACTGAATGAAATAACGATACAATATGGGTAATTGTTGACTGACATACAAAATATGCACATTTCTTCACTATAAGGGAGGATTTTAAAATAGAGTGTCTTGAAAAAATCTATATAAATGAAGTTATAATATTTCATGGAGCACCTATTTCAATAGTTTATGATCCTAATGCATTATTTACATCCAAATTTTGGAAAAGTATTCAGAAATATTTGGATATTAAGCTTCATTTGAGTTCTGTTAATCATCATAAAACATATGGGCAATCAGAAAGGATGACCCAAATATTAGAAGACATGTTGAGATCATGCTCTCTTGACTTTTAGGGTGTGTGGGATCATTATTTACCCTTGGTGGAGTTTACCTACAATAATAGTTTCCATTCCAGTATTCAAATGGCACCATATGAAGCATTTTATGGAAAGAGATGTTGTGAACCATCATGTTGGGATGATATTGGTGAAAGGGAGCTAGTGGGCCTAGAGATTTTGAAGGAAACAACAACATACTATTCAATTTCGTATCAAAGCATCTCAAATCAGAAAAAAAAACTATGCAGATAATTGAAGGAAGGATTTTGATTTTCAAGTTGGAGATCGTGTTTTCATAAAATTATCTCCATGAAAGGGTGTTATAAGATTTGGGAAGAAAGGGAAACATGGGTACATAGGCCCTTATGAAATTATTGAGAAAATTGGAGTTATTGTATATTGTTTGGATTTTCTACCTAGCATGTCTAAAGTACACAATGTTTTCCATTATTCATTACTAAGAAATTCATGCCATACCCAACACATTTCCTCAATTTTGATGGTATAGAATTTGAACCTAACCTATCTTATTGTGAAGAGAATATCCAGATTCTAGACACTAAAGAACAAGTGTTGAGCGTTCAGACAACTCGACTAGTAAAGATACTATGGAAAATCATAAAATCAAAGAGGCAACATGGGAGCCTGAGAGGCTTAGGATGAAGAACTAAGAAAATATGTTTGTGAAGTAACATTCTGGTAATTTTGAGGTGGAAGGTTTTGTAAGGACGGGATAATGTAACACCACAAGATTCCACAAAAAAAATTAATATTTATTGCACGAAAAACTAAGTCTTTAAAAAACACCACTTTTTTATAACCTCTCCAGTAAACATAATTCTTCCACCTCTTTGATTTGAATTTCAAAAAATTGACATACATAGTATCGTTCAGCAAGATATTTAGAGTCTGATAAGTAAAACTTAATTTTTGATGAATAGTAACAAACCCTTATGAATGTTAATATGACCCTTTTGAATAGTAAATCATATTATTATTTTATTGTCTTAATGTTATAAGATAATCATATATCTTTTAATTTTCAAGGTGATATAAAATGAAATATTCATTTAAAATTTTTATATTTCGAATCAATTATGATTTTATTTAAAAATTAGATTAATAATATTTTTAAAATTATTTTCAAAAAATTTAGTTCATTTTGGAATTCTAAATATTGAAAAATGGTTATGGTGAATTTTTGTGATTTTTCGAAAATTCTAGAATTTTTTATAAGTAGTCCAATATAGTAATTTACTATATATATTTATATTATCAGTTAAATACACTATTCCTAGAATCAGGTATAATGTCAGAACACTTGGTTCAAACTCACATGCATTTATTACTATTATTGGTCACTTGAATCAATACTATTTGTTTTATTTGGTAGAATAATATAATAATGAGTAAAATAATGGGCAAACCCTCCTCTCCTCAACTATAACCCCCCCCCCTCACTCCCACTTCTCGTTACTCCTTTAAGCCTTTAAGATTCTCAATTTTATTCCCAAATCCCCTTACCTAGTCACTCACCACGTCCAGGAGAACATTTTCTTTCCAAAAGTCCAAAACCCCTTCCCTTAAAGAGATTCTCAAGGAGGTGGACTCAAGAGGTAAATTCACATTCAATTTCTTTCAATTTCATTTCAAGTTCCTTTCTATAATTTTCATCTCCTCAGATCCTCTATCCAAATGACCATGATAACTACATTATCATCTATATGCTTTAATTATATCATGTGAATGGAATAACCATCATCAATATCCTTACACTCTATCTATCTCTTATTTTACAAATGAAATCATCGTCTGTGAGGAGCCAATTTAAAACCTTCATGGACGACCAAGTTTTGTTCTTCAATTTCCAATTCAATACTGGTCATGAAACCATTTTTTATGGTTAGACTAGGATATAATATATGTATTATAAACTATTTAATATTCATTAATCTGTATATATACAAAATATTAAATCATATGACCAAACTAGTTCCTAATAAATCAAATATCGCTAAAATAATCAAAGTGATTGTCATTAATATTTCATCAAATGATTCATCCTCATTCCATGTAACCAAATTATAGAAATGATTAATAAAACCAAATAATGTTCATAAATAATATTTAAATTCAATTTTTGGGATTTACATCCATTCCACATGAACTCCATTAGTTAAAATCAAGTGAACTGATTACGAAAAATAAGAAAACGAACACTCTGGAACAATAGAATTCAATATTATAACATATCAATAAGGTCATAAATGAACTAAAAAATTATGATAAAATAAAAAAATGTCTAATAGGTTCTTAATTAAGTTATTAATGAGTTTAATTTCATATTCCAGTATCATAAGGTCAAGAGTGGAATATTCAGACTTAAGGTAAGGGTTTTCTACCCGAACCTCCACTTTCATTTGGGTTACACTTATTCTCTAATTAGATCAATTAAATTATTATTTATTCATATTTAATCCTAATATATTATTTGATAATGTTATATATATGTAAACCAATTATAATACTACTTTCATTTATTGGTAGTTATATGTTTTAAAATGATCTTTCAAAAATTATTCCCAAAATACAAGCTCGATTCAAGGAAAATTCTCAAAATCTTACCTACTTTCAAGGGCACTATATAATCTGGTTTTAGAAACCATTATCTTTATAAAATCAATCATTTTATTATGAAAATACTACCTAAATTCACTTCTTGTTTTCTACAAATACTTTTCCAAAATAACTCTTCTTTTCAAAGTAAAAGAGTATTTATCAAAAGAAGAACTCGATGATTTTATCTTCATATGTTTCAACATTCTTATTGTTTCTTATGTATTATTGGGATTAATATTTTATGATATCATCTAACATATTTAATTTAATGGTTTATTATTAGTTTGAAATTGGATAGGATATCTTAAAACCATTCACCAATTTACTCTGAATGGTTAGTGATTATGTTTAATGTTAAGGGAAAGTTATTTACATTTCTAATATTAGTTTCAATGAGAATGTATATTTTGTTTATTTTTATCCCCTTTCAAATAAATAATTAATTTTACTTAGTAAGTGTCGGGTTGGGCTATCTATAGCCTCTTGGTGCATCAGTAGGTATTATGAGACAAACTATGGTCCTAGGATGAGGCCTTGACAAAATGGATATTTATGATCTTGTCATGAGGCCTTTGCGGTATGGTTTTGATGTCACGCATTATGAATTCTGTATTTATGAAAATAGTATTAATAGTTCACGTGGTTATTCAACTATTAGAATTCTCATGATTATGTTATTATTGAATTATTTATTCAGCTCTTATTCCGGCCATAAAGTGTTCAAGTTTATTTTTAAAGGCATGTGTTTTTAGTTATTCACCATGCCTAATGTTTATGTTTATGAAATATTCCACTGTATTTCTTACCCTTACTGAGCGTTTGATCTCACCCCTTTCTTATGTTTCATTTTCTCTAGACATGATGAAGTTTATTATGATTAACCTATAAGGAAAAATTTATAGTTGTGGATGGTCCCAACAAAACTTATATGTTGTGTTTCATTTCAAGATGTAATGCTCAACTTATCAATGTATATTTTTTAAAAATCCTGTAATAAAAATCAGACTTTCAAAATGCATATTCCTTGTTTATATTCCAATGTAATAAAATAAGGCACTGGCTCTGAGAAACAGGGTTCGGGTTTTTATAGTTGGTATCCAAGAAGTTTAATAGAATACATGGAAACTAGATTTATAGAATTTATATTAGGGAAAAACCCTAAGATAGTCATTGAGGATAAAACACACAAGAACATCCTAGAATTTTGGGTAAGTAATAGATTATGTGGATCTTTCTTAAAAATACATTCCCATATGGATATTACAAGTGGATGTGGTTCTGGATGAGATGTACCTAGGAGTGAAAACTCTAACAAGGAGTTTCATGCTTGACCCGAGGTATCCTGGTACTTGATAATGGGGCTTACTGCGCACCAGTTTTGACTATCTCGGGGGATACTCTTAGGATAATTCACATTTTCATTACAATCCATTATGAAGGATTTAAATGTAAATTTTTCCTCAAAAAAAACCTTATTTATGATTATGATATTGGCTATGTATAGAATTTAAATTTATACTAAGAATTTTTCTATGTTGAGATTATACATTATGATTCATAACCTAATCTAGTTTATTACATTATTTAGAAATGGAACCTATTATAAGGAATGGAAATTGCATGAACACGCATATCCAATGTAGGGATTTCCCTCTGATGTAAGATAATGATGTTGTCTCTGAAGCTACGACTCGTGCAGAGAAAATTATAACTATACTGGGACAAATGACTTAGGTTATAAACAATAACCTTTCCTGTATAGAGCATCCAGATCCACAACATGTAGGAGATATGTTGGATCACTTTATGCAACAATATCCTCCATCATTCAATGGTACTAAAAACCCATTTGTACTTAAGCATGGGATAACTTCCCTAGAGAAGATATTTCTCGCATTGGGATATAATGAAAGAGAGAAGGTTGTAAAATAATTTTATCATCTATCAGGGGATGTGTATCAGTGGGGGTTGTTAATACAAAAAAAAGGAGAATGAAATAGAATAGATGGAATAGATTTATTTTATGGAAATATTCCAAGAAAAATATTTCCCTCACGAACAATGAGTAGATATGGAAAGGAAATTTCTAAATTTGAGGTATAAGGAGGATGAAAATGTTGCAAAGTATGAAGCTAACTTTACAAGGTTTGAAATACATGTCACATACAACATACATAATCTAAGGAGTAAGATTGATAGATTATTTTATGGTTTAAAACAATTCCTTCCAAAGAGAACTAGTCTCCCAAAGTTTATCATCATATGAAGACATAGTCTTAAGTGCAATCAAGATAGAAAATGAACTTTCGAAGTCATATGACTTTAATGGAAACTAAGAGAAGAAAAGGGATTCTAAAAACTAAAGAAAATGAAATAAGGAAATGAGGAAAAAGGAAGATTTTTCCTTCTAACCTAAAGTAATTTTGGGAAGAAACACCCTGGCACTTGCTTGAAGGGAATGGGAGTATGTTACATGTGTAGAGAAAAATGTCACATGTATTAGGATTGTAAGAGGAATAAATAATCTACCAATGTTCAAGGATAAAATTTCAAGGATATGGAACATTATTCACACGAATTTCCTAATAATCATGGAAACATTCCCCAAATAAGGCTAAGGGATCAAGGCCAAGATTATGTGGTCACAGTTGTAGAGGTTGAAGTTCCTAACTATGTGGTGGCAGGTACTTTAATCATTTCCTGGAACTTATTCAATGCTTTATTTGATTCAGGATCATCTCATTCTTTCACATCTTCCCAGTTTTCCATGAAAATTAGATTTTTCCAATTTCATTTAATAAGGGAGTTGTCATTAAAACCCCCTAAGGGAATTATCATTGCAACACAATTGTGTCAAGAAGTCCCCATTATGGCATATAAACGTGCTTTATCTACTAATTTTATTGTCATACCCATGATAGAATTTGATATAATCATTGCTATGTATTAGTTTTCATACCATTATATGAAAAACAAGTGGCAACAGGAAAGAGATTACAATTTTTGAGGATGATGTGGAATCCCATATCTTTAGGGTAGAAATATCATCATCTGATTCCCATCTAGATCCGCCCCCAGTATCTCTACTGAATTCAATTATTGGTGAGGAAGGGAATGAAATAACTATGGGTGAGGAAAGGAATGTTCAAATATATGATGCACCTATTGTTTGGGAATATATAGACGTCTTTCTAGAGGATTTACCTAGACAACCTCTAAGGTGGGAAATTGAGTTTTCCATTGGATTAATTCCAGATTCAAGACCCCTATCAAATACCCAATATAGAATGTACACTTTGGAATTAGTGTAACTGAAGAAACAAAAAGAGGAATTGAGTGATAACGGGTTTAGTAACCCCAAGTGTTTCTCCATGGGGAGCCCATGTTCTTTTCATTAAGAAGAAAGATAAATCTATGAGGTTGTGTATACACTACAGGGAGATCAATTCTTTAAAAATAAATAACAACTATCCCCTACCTCTCATTAATGATTTATTTGATCAAATTCATGGACCTCAATATTTTTTGAAGATTGAACTTCGTTCTAGATATGATTAGTTTCTTGTGAGGAAAAAATACACTCAAAAAATGGCATTTCGAACCAGGTATGGACATTATAAGTTTACAGTAATGCCTTTTGGAATGACTAATGAACCCTCTGTTTTCATGGATCCAATGAATAGATTTATAAATTAATATCTTGATAAATTTTTTGAGGTATTTATTGATGATATCATGGTATAATCCAAAATCTATGAAGATCATAAAAATCACTTGTGCACTATTATGAAGACTCCTAGAAGAAATGAATTATATTGGAAGTTTATCAACTATGAATTTTGGCTTCAATCAATTTCCTTTCTTGGCCACATTTTCTCTAAGGATGGAATATATGTTGATCTTGTGAAGACAAAGGCTGTTAAAGAATGCCCAACTCCAACGAACATAACTGAGTGATGTAGTGTTATTGGTTTAGAAGATTATTATCGGAGTTTCGTTCAGAACTTCACCTGTTTATCAAACCTAATGACCAAAATTATAAGTAATGGGGTAAAGTTTTTTTGGACAAAAGAATTTGAGGACTCTTTCGAATAATTGAAGAAGAGATTAGTTAATTATTTGACATAACCCTACCATCGGGGAATAATGGGTTGGTGATCTATAGTGATGCATCAAATAAAGAACATGGTTGTAACCTTATACAGAATGATAGAGTTATTGCTTATGCATCAAGGTAGTTAAAATTTCAAGAACAAATATATCCTACTCATGATTATGAGTTAGCTCTTGTGATCTTTTCTCTAAAAATATAGAGACACTATATCTAAAGTAAATAATGTTAGATATATGTGAATCACAAGAGTATAAAGTATATCTTCTCATAGAAAGAACTCAACATGAGGAAAAGTTGATGTCTAAAACTACTCAAGGATTATTATTTTACCATACACTGCAACCCAGGAAAGAAAAATAATGTAACTAATTCATTGAGAATGAAAGATCATGGAGTTCTAAAAAATGTGGATTGAAAATGATCCTTTGTATATAGATCTAGTGAGGATGGATATGGGAATTATCAAAGAAGTTGAAACATCACTACTTTTTCATTTGTTTTTCCAACCATCTTTATTATAAAGGATTAAGATCTCTTAGGCTAATGATGAGAACCCACAAAAGAAAATTAATGTTGTGAAAGAGGGTATGTTTTTTGACTTTGTATGTGAAGATTGAATTCTGAAATTTGGGAAGAGGTTATGTGTTCCCTCTATACCTGAACTAAAAATGGAGTTGTTGGTTGATTCCCATAGCTCAAATATCTTCATACAACCTGGTAGAACTAAAATTTATAGGGATTTTAAGGAACATTTTTTGTGGGACAACAAGAAGTGGGAAATTGCTGATTATGTATCAAGATGTAGTGAAGACCGAACAACAACATACTAGAGGATTCATGCAATATCTACCTATTCCTACATGAAAATGGGATGATATCACCATAGATTTTGTCACATTATTACCCAATACTCCAAGAAATAATGATGCAATATGGGTAATTATTGATCAACTTACAAAATCTGCATATTTCCTCTCTATAAGAGAGCATTTACCACAAGATAATCTTAAATTAATCTATATAAATAAAGTTTTAAGACTTCATGGAGAACCTCTTTCAATAGTTTCTAATCAGGATCCTCTATTTACATCAAAATTCTAGACAAGTCCATAGAAATATTTGGATATTGATCTTCGTTTGAGTACTGTTTATCATCCTCAACCAGATGGAAATCGGGAAGGATGATCCAAACATTAGAAGACATATTGAGATCATGCTCACTCAACTTTCAAGGTATGTGGGATCAGTATTTACCCTTGGTGGATTTTCCCTGAAATAATTGCTTCCAATCTGTAATTCAAATGGAACCATATAAAGCATTGTATGGAAGGATATTTCATACACCAATATGTTGGGATGAAGTTCGTGAAAGGAAGATAGTGGGCCTAGAGCTTGTGGAGGAACAAAAATGAAGGTAAAGACTATTCAAGGTCATATAAAAGCAGCTCAAAGTAGAAAAAAAAAGATATGCTAATAATCGATGGGAGATTTTGGAGTTTCAAGTGGGCGATCATGTTTTCTTAAAAGTATTTCCATAGAAGGTTGTTATAAGATTTGGGAAGAAAGGGAAACTGAGTCCTAGGTAGATAAGACCTTATGAAATTTTAGAGATAATTGGAGTTGTTTCATATGGTTTAACTATGCCACCTAGCCTTTCTAATGTAAAAAAATTTTTACATGTCTCATTACATAGAAAGTACATTCTAGGTCCAATGAATGTCCTCACTTCCTAAGGTATATAATTGGAACCTCTCCTATCTTACTATGAAGAGCCTATATTGATTTCGGATACTAAAGAAAAAGTGTTGAAGAATCAGTCAATTCTACTGGTAAATATACATTAAAAAATCATAAAATCAAAGAGGGAACATGGGATCATTAGGATCTTATGATGAAGAACTACCCCCAAGTATTTTTGTGAGGAAAAATTTTGGTAATTTCAAAAATGAGATTTAGTTGAGGGGATAATGTAACACACCAAGATTAAGCACATAAATTTACTACTGAACGGATGAGACACTATTTCTCTACAAAACAACACTTTGATATAACCTATCTAGTAAACATAATTTTTCCACCTCTGTGATTTGAATTTCAAAAAACAGACATACAAGATTAGGTTTAGTAAGATATATTGTCTGATAAGACATACTTAATTTTTTTCTAAATAGTAGCATGCCCTTATGAATAGTAATATGAATTGTAATATGACCCTTTTGAATATTAAATCATATTATTATTATATTGTCTTATGGTTATAATTTAGTTAGATCTTTATTAATTTTCAAGGTGATATAAAATGAAATGTAGATTGAAAATTGTTATTTTTTGAATAAATTTTTATTTTATTTAAAAATTAAATTAATAATATTTAGAAAATTATTTTCAAAAAATGGAGTTCATTTTTGAATTATACAAATCAAAAAAAAATTAGGTTGAATTTTTGGGATTTTTCTGATATACTCCAATTTTTGTTGAATAGTAAAATACAGTAATTTACCATATATAAACATTATCTGTTAAATTAACTATTCATAGCATCATGTATAGTGTAATAACACTTGTTTAGAACTCACATTCACATATTACTATTCTTGGTCACAAGAATCAATAGTATTGGTTGTTTTTGGCAGAATAATAAAATAATGAGTAAAATAATGGGAAAACCCCTTCTCCTCTACTATAACCCCCCCCCCCCTTCTCATTACTCCTATAATCCTTGAAGATCCTAAATTTTCTTCCCAAATACCATTACCTAGTCACTACTCAAATCCAAAAGATATTTTTATTTCCAAAATACCAAAACCCCTTCCCTTAAAGTGATCCTCAAGGAGGTGGATTCGAGAGGTAAATTCACATTCTATTTCTTTCAATTTCATTTCAAGTTCCTTTATATTGTTATCTTGTCCTAGACTCTAATGTAATAAATGACCATTATAAATCCAATATCATCTATATACTTTAATTATTTCATGTTAATGGAAGAACCATCATCAATATTATAACGACCCATACTTTACATACATGGTTAATACTTCAAAATTGAAGCATAATTATTACAACATATAACAAAACCATGAAAGGACCGTATAGGTATGGTGTCTTTAGAAACTGGGAAACATAAAAAACTGGTTCATAAAGCATCTACATTGTCTCCCATTTATTTCATCATATATATAGTCCCTTTTTGGCATATCTTACTTAATACCCTTCTTCCTGACCTGGGGAAAGAAAACATACAAAAGGGTGATCTCAAATGTTCAGTAAGGGTAAACAAAAGAAATATCAATCACATCAAATTCATAAGAACACAACATTTTGGAAATCATACCCTGCAAAAGAGATCATAATTTCATAACATGGGATAAATCATGGTAGGGAAATGTAATCCCAATAATCATAAATTAAAACATGAAACTTTGTGGCGTACACACAAAATCATAGATAATCATTTCTTATTAGTCAAGACTCATTTCCAAGACTATCTTAGTGGACAAAGTCCATTTCTGAACCGAGTTCACTCCTCGTTTCAGTCCTGTTTCACATAACCGGTTTAACCAGCCGGTCCAGCCATGTCTATCTCATGAGATATAAAATCTTTACCCAATGCATTGGTGGGAGATATAGGTATCACCCATCTCATAATGATATCATTCTTATGTGTTCCACAAAATCATAAATCATACATCATTGCATAACCCATGTAATAAAAATGGGATTCTTAAACATCATGACATCATAAAACAATTCATATAAGATAAAGGAATTCATAAAAATAATTCCATCACAACATAATCAAATCAATGTAATAATAGGGATAGAAATAGAACCCTATATTATCTTAGATTGAAAATAATTTTGATAAAACACTTGAACTCCATTCTTGAGGAAAATATCCTTTCTACTTCAAAAACATTTTCCTTTCTTAACATGTCATAAAATTTTAAACTAAAAGAAGTTGATTAAAAATAAACTTGAAAACTTGTAAAGGAAGTATCTTGGAAATAATGTTATAAAAATCCATTCATGTCGTATAAGTTAAAAAAAACATTCTTCTCGTACTTTTGTCGGAAAAGTCAAAAAAGTACCTCGTACGAAAAATGACAAAAGATTCCTTTCATATCCTTTACTAAAAACTCACCGAAGGGTAAAATTGGATTTAAACAATTGTAGGTGGATGGAAACAATATTACATATTGAGGGACCATGTATGTGGATGATAAAACACCCCAGTAAATACCAAAGTATAAACAACCTCGGATAAAAATGAGATTGTGATATTTTCCCTTACCTTAGGTCTGATTTGCTTCGTAAGTGTCTGAACCTCCTGTATAATGATTTAAATAATGTTATTGACTTATTCCAGAATCATAATTATTGTTATGATATCATATATGGTTATATTCTTAGCTTCTTATTAGTGATATTTCATTACTATTTGTTATTCGGGTGTTTATTACTTTTTGTTCTTATGCGTGTTTTGTCGAATAAATTCTTATTCTTCTCTTCAGGTTATAGATACCTCATTTCTAGAATGTTATTAGTGTAATACATATCATATTCATTCATTAAATTCATTTAAAAAATCATTATTCAATGAAGATCATGTAGAACGAATCGCATCACATCGTGGAGACGGTATTCCGTACGTACGCACGAGCGATGATATCATTCCCATGATCGTGGAATTGTATTGGAGTGTATGTATACTATTTCAGAATCAATATCACTTTAAAATAATCACATATAGTTATTATTTACACCATTATAACCATCTAAGTAAGGTGGTGATGGAAAATAGATTACACCATGGTGTGGAGACGGTATTCCGTACGTACGCACGCGCGGTGATTTCATTTTCCGTCGGATGGATAGATGGTGAAATAGGATTGTTTCATACTTATAATAACATATCAGTATATGAGTGATACTTATGTTATTAATTCATAATGAAACAACTAAAGAATAATAAGTGTAAGAAGAAATAAAGTTGAAAGAATCGGCAATAGACATTACCTCTTCTTTGAAGCGCCTCTTTGAGACCTCCTTTTAGGGCACTACATTTGGTCTTTGAAGGAGACCAAGACCTCTAGGATGTTTCTAGGGAAGTGGGTAAGTTAAATGGGCAGGGATTGGCCGAGATTGAAGGCTCAAATTGGTTTGAGGAGGAGAGGGAGAAGGTTCCATTTTATAAGGGAGGAGAGGGGCACCTTTGGAAATATAAGAAATATTAGTTTATATTAAATCCAAACCCCACATAAAAACTTCCAAAATGACTCATATCCTAATATTAGATGAGATAGGGTTTTAATATCATCAACAAATAAAATTTAGACATGTTATGAATTTATTTTAAACATTATCAACTTGATTTATCCTTATTTATCAATTTAATTTTATTTGTGGTAATAATATTCTCAATTTTAAATTATTATAAATAATTACATATGTGTTGTGATTTTTCCATAATTTGACACTTTATGACATTTTCGACCATATAAATTTTAATTTATAATTTTTAAATATTTTTGTGATTTTTAAACAATTTTATAATATGTTATTTTTATAAAATAACAATAGTGTCAATTTTGACACTATTCATTTATTTGAATTTAAATAAAATATATATAGAAGATATGTTCGAAATAAAAGCTTTAATATATTCATAAAATGTCATATGTATCTATAAAATTATTGGAGCACATTAAATAGTTCATATAATATTTATTTTCATATTTTTAAAACCATTTATTTGATATAAAATAATTTCAACATCACTATTCTGTCATAATTAATGATAATTATTTAATCCCTAAAAATTCTAAATAAATTTATATGATGTAGATAATTGTATTAGATTTCTGGAGACTATTCATGTTCGAAGTTTCGTTAATTTTATCACTAAATTAAAATTATTATACTTATAAGATTTAAGAAAGATACATGTTGTCACATTCTTTGGTTTTAATAATAATTAAATTATTTTCAAGGAAAAAAGTCAATTAAATGAATATAATTCGACACTTAGGTGATATGGGTCAACTTTTAGTCATACAATAGGATTTTTTCATGTGTTAGGGTAATTTTATAATCTTATATTTACCCTTAGTTACCCGATTTACCTTTAACTATGGTAAATAAAACTTACCGTAGTTACTATTCATAATGCCAAAAAATAAAAAGTAGCCTATTAACATAATTTGGAACCACTGATTCCAAATATGGAATCCATTTTTCAAAATTTAAAACATATAAGTTTCAGTAATTAATTTAAAATAAATCCAGTTGTTAAGAAAATGGGTTTTAAAAGTTAAAACATTGCCAAAGATTGAAATGTTTTTACCTATGAATTCAATGTGAAATTAATGCTAATGACATAAATTATATTAAATGGTAAAAATATATTCTATTTATAATTTAAAATCATTAAATATTATAATATAACCATATAAATTATCTCAATGAAAAAATTTGTTTTTAATTAAAAATTAGCGTATTTTTACTATTCATCAAAATATGAAAGTTATCAGAAAAATATCAAAAATTTATCCAAAGTAAATTTTTATATCCTGATTCAAAATAAGAATTTTATTTTGAAAAATTGAACTTATAAACATTTCAAAAACTAGATTTAATGTGGGTGCTCCATCAAAAGGCGGAAAAACTACATTTTTCTAAAAATAATTATTTTACCAGAAAAATTTATTTTGTTCTCTTACCATGTTCTAGAAAATGTGTAAGATGAATAATAATGTTATAAAATTCGAAATGTAGTTAATAATATTCATAACAGCAAGTCCATAATAATATATCGTTGTTTAGTGAAACCCGGTATTGCGTACTACACACGCTATCGAGGAAGGTCGTGATTGCGTGTAATGCAAGCCAAGTCTATATTGTGTGTTGGGAAAGATTCCATTGGTGTTGCATATAACATAAGACATAAAAAAATTTCTCATAAAATCTCAGGGTGTTACATTCTACCCCCCTTAAAATGAATTTCTCCCTCGAAATTCGTCACTTCATTACAAACAGATGAGGATACATCTCCCGCCTCATATCCTCAAGTTCCCATGTAGCTTCTTCTAATTGGTGGTTCCTCCATAAAACTTTCACCAAGAGAGTGGTCTTGTTCCGTAGGACTTTTTCGCTACAATCCAGAATCTCTGTCGGTTGTTCTTCATAAGAAAGATCTTACTCCAGCGGTACAACTTCTGAGCTGAGTACATGTGAAGGATCAGGTATGTAATTTCTCAGGAGAGATACATGGAACACATCATGAACTTGAGAGAGATTCGGTGGAAGCGCCAATCGGTAAGTTACCTTCCCAACACGATCCATAATTTCAAAAGGACCGATATATCTAGGTATCAACTTTCCCTTCTTTCCAAATCTCATGACCCTCTTCGAGGGAGATATTCGTAAGAACACTTTATCACCCACTACAAACTCTAGGTCTTTTATTCGGTTGTCGACATAACTTTTTTTTCGACTCTGAGCTGCTCTTATGTGTTGTTGAATATATCTGACATTTTCTGCCATTTCATCAACAAGATCAGGTCCTAATAGATTTCTTTCCCCAACTTCATCCCAGCAAGTTGGAGTCCTGCATTTCTTTCCATAGAGAGCTTCATAAGGATCCATCTGAATACTGGAGTGAAATATATTATTATAAGAAAATTACACCAAAGGTAGGTGTTGATACCAACCACCTTTGAAATCTATAGAGCAAGCTCTCAACATATCTTCTATTGTTTGAATTGTCCTCTCAGACTGACCGTCTGTCTGAGGATGATAAGCAGTGCTGAAACTCAACTTTGTTTCCAGAGTATGCTGAAAAATTCACCAGAACTTTGAGGTAAACCTCGGATCCCGATCAGATATAATATAAATTGGCACTCCATACAATCTTACCACTTCCTTTACATATATCCTGAAATCTGATCTAGAGACAAATCCTCTCTAATAGCAATGAAGTGTGCATACTTTGTAAGACGATCAACTATGACCCAGATAGCATTATTGAATTTGGATGTTTTAGGAAGTCCAGTGACAAAGTCCATAGTGATGTTTTCCCATTTCCATTCTAGTATGGGTAATGGTTGTAACATCCACTTAGACTTCTATCTCTCAGCTTTAACTTGCTGACAAACCAAGCATCGAGAGACATATTCAGCAACATCTCTTTTCATGTCATCCCACCAGAAGTACTCTTTTTGGTCCCTATACATCTTCGTGCTTCCAAGATGAATAGATAATGAAGAACTATGAGCCTCATCTAGCAGCTCCTTCTTTAATTCGGGGATGGGAGGAACACAAACCCGATTCCTGAACTTTATTATCCCATCACAATCAAAGTTGAATTCAGGAACATTTCTCACCTTCTTTTGTAACTCGACATCTTCTTTCTATGCCTCTTGAATCTTCACATGTATAAATAGTTGAACATTCATTTGAGAAAGATAAGATTTCTCCCCTTCCATTAAAATTCCAAGATCCATCCGTTGTAAATCCATAAATATTGGATCTTTTGTGATCCTCATCATGGATAAGCTAGCATGGTCTTGTCGACATAATTGATCTGCTGCCATGTTTGCTTTCCTAGGGTGGTAATGGATTGAGCAGTCGTAATCCTTAATCAGCTCCAACCATCTTCTTTGATTCATATTCAGCTCCTTTTGTGTGAAAATATACTTTAAACTTTTATGATAAGTATAAATATCACACCTTTCTCCATAAAGGTAATGCCTCCAAATCATTAATGCAAAGATTACCGCAGCTAACTCCAAATCATGAGTTGGGTAATTTTGCTCATGGATTTTCAACTGTCATGAGGTATAAGCTATCACCATATCATTTTGCATGAGAACACATCCCAGACTGTTCTTGGATGCATCACTATAGATCACAAACTTTTCTCCACTACAAGGTAGTGTGAGCACAGGTGCACTGGCTAACCTTCTTTTTAGCTCTTTGAAATTTTCTTCACATCCCTCCGTCCAAACAAACTTAACTCCTTTTCGAGTCAAATTAGTGAGTGGGTTAGATAACCTTGAAAAATATTTCACAAAACGTCGGTAATATCCAGCCAATCCAAGAAAACTTTGGATCTCAGTTATTTTTGTTGGTCTCGACCATCTTTCGATAACCTCTATTTTTGCTGGATCCACAGATATCCCCTCTTTTGAGATTATGTGACCCAAAAATGAAACTTTTTGAAGCCAAAATTCACACTTGGTAAATTTGGCATAAATCTTATCCTTTCTTAGGGTCTTTAATACAATTCTCAAGTGATCTTCATGTTCTTCTTTGCTCTTTGAATAGATAAGGATATCATCTAAAATGACTACCACAAACTGATCAAGATAGTCTCTAAAGACACTATTCATCATATCCATGAATATAGCAGGGGAATTAGTAAGACCAAATGGAATCACTATAAATTCATAATGTCTATAACTTGTACGGAAAGTCATATTTGGTACATCCTCCCTTTTGACCCTTAATTGATGATACCCTGAACAAAGATCAATCTTGGAAAAGTATTGAGCTCCACGTAGTTGGTCAAATAGGTCATCAATGCGTGGGAGAGGATATTTGTTCTTGATAGTGATCTTGTTAAGTTCTCGATAATCAATGCAGAGTCTCATTTATCCATCTTTCTTCTTAACAAACAGAACAGGTTCTCCCCAAGGTGACGCACTTGGGCATATGAATCCTTTATCAAGATTCCCTTGGAGTTGCTTCTTCAATTCCTGCAACTCAATTGGGGCCATTCTATAAGGTTTCTTTGAAATAGGAAAAGCACTTGGTACGAGTTATATTGAAAACTCAACTTCACGATTTGGTGGAAGACCTGGCAATTCCTCAAGAAAGACATCGTCAAACTCCCGTACAATGGGCATATTATTAATCATGAGTTTCTCTCAAACCATTTGAGATAAATAACCTTCATTTAGTTGAATCAATACCCATAAGATGGATGAAATTTCTACTGGAAGGTTATGTTCATCCTTGCATCGATAGATGATCATTGATTGATCTGGAATATGAAATGTGACTTCCCTTCTTTGGCAATTGATATGAGCTCCATATAAAGAAAGCCAATCCATGTCAAGAATCACATCAAATTCCACTATAGGAAGGAACACAAGATTTGCCGGAAGCACTTTCCCACAAACTTCAATCGAATAAGAATTGTAAACTTTTGATGCGACTATTGTGCCATTAGGAGTTGTCACAGCCAACTCAATATCTAATTTTTGAGGTAATATGGTGATGCCCTTAGAAAATTCTTCATAAATAAAAGAGTGGGTGGATCTAGAATCAAATAAAACATTTTATACATTACAGTGGGTGGTAAGTGTACCTTTCACCACTTCGTTGTCATACTCCACATCGCTGATAGTAATTGCATGTGACTTTCCTTTGTCTTTGGCCTTAAAAGTTTATTGACATCGATCATCATCATCAACCCTTGGATTTGGGCATCGATTGGCATAATACCCCATCTCCTTACACTTGAAACATTGAAGTGTAGTAGGTTCATTCAGTGTATCCCTTCCTTTGTTTGCATCATTAGATATCTTCTTCCCATTATTTCGACATTCAATTGCCCGATGACCTTCTTTTCCACACTTATAAAATTTTCTTGTCCCCTTAAGACAATTTCCTCCATGTTTCTTTCCACACTTTGAGAATAAGGGAAAAGTCATCTTCTTTTCGGTGTGGTCTTTATATTTTCCTTTGAATTCCATTTTCCTCTTCTTATCAAACCCATGTGACTGATGGGTTACACAAATCTCCATCTCATCCTTGAGAGCACATTGAAAAATTTCCTCGTAGCTATTGAAGTCCCTTATGGCTAACACCCTTCGAAGACTTGGTTTAAAGCCACTAAAGAATCGATCGATCTTACTCTCGGGTTGGATAATAATTCTGGAACTGTACCTTGCAAGACTTGTAAAATTTTCTTCGTAGGTACCAACGGATTCATCATCATTTTTCTTCAGTTCAAGAAACCCCTTCTCCATCTTTGTTCGAAGAATATGAGGGAAATACTTATTGAAAAATAAGTTCTTGAACTCGTCCCATTCCATGGACTCAATTTCATCCCTTTGCCTCGTATTCTTAATAAGATTCCACCATTCATCAGCATCACCTTCAAAAGGATACATTGCTAAGATGACATTATCATGTTCAGAACATTGAAGAACTGAAAATATCTTTTCAGTGGTACTGATCCATTTTTCAGCCACTAATGGATCAGAAGACCTGCTGAATGAAGGTGGACGCTGCCTCATGAAGGATTCGATAGAATGTTGCTCCTTCCTTTGCTCATTTGGAAGTCCTGCATGATTCATAGCTTGAGAAAGTTGTTTGAGAATGGCTACATGATTTTTCATTCCAGCTCCCATAACGTTTGGTTTCTCAGGGGGACAATCATTGCATTTCCCGACGCATTCCGCATTAACACAGTTTCTTCGATTTCCAGCCATTGACTAAAACCAAGAAGAATAGTGTAAGCAACACTAATTATAATAGGAAAACCACATAATAAAATTTCACACTTAAGGTCTTATCATAGGTTGTTCATGGCCATTTCTAAAACACTAATATTGTGGTCTATGCTTATACATATCCTTAGGTTTCTTACTAAGTCTTTCACATCCTAGTTTCCAAATTTTGACTATACCTTTCCTCTGTTACCAACTATAACAGTCTGGAATTACTTCCAGTGGACTATAATTGATACCTATCAGGGCACTCCATGGGCGGCTACACCCCCTGGGTGGGACACACCACTATCCCCAATGGCATCCATTTCCTCATGAAGCCCTTGGGCAGAGAGCCATGCTTCGTCCAACGCTCACATGTGAGAGTTCCCAAGGATCAGATACATTCCTACCTCCTTTGCCTCTGATACCAACTATAGCGAACCATACTTTACATACATGGTTAATACTTCAAAATTGAAGCATAATTATTACAACATATAACAAAACCATGAAAGGACTGTATAGGTATAGTGTCTTTAGAAACTGGGAAACATAAACAACTGGTTCATAAAGCATCTACATTGTCACCCATTTTTTTCATCATATCTATAGTCCCTTTTTGGCATATCTTACTTAATACCCTTCTTCCTGACCTGGGTAAAGAAAACATACAAAAGGGTGAGCTCAAATTCTCAGTAAGGGTAAACAAAAGAAATATCAATCACATCAAATTCATAAGAACACAACATTTTGGAAATCTTACCCTGCAAAAGAGATCATAATTTCATAACATGGGATAAATCATGGTAGTGAAATGTAATCCCAAAAATCATAACTTAAAACATGAAACTTTGTGGCATACACACATAATCATAGAGAATCATTTCTTATTAGTCAATACTCATTTCCAAGACTATCTTAGTGGACAAATTCCATTTATGAACAGAGTTCACTCCTCATTTCAGTCCTGTTTCACTGAACCGGTTTAACCTGCTGTTCCAACCATGTCTATCTCATTAGATATAAAATCTTTACCCAATGCATTGGAGGGAGATATAGGTCCCACCCATCTCATAATGATACCATTCTTATGTGTTCCACAAAATCATAAATCATACATCATTGCATAACCCATGTAATAAAAATGGGATTCTTAAACATCATGACATCATAAAACAATTCATATATGATAAAGGAATTAATAAAAATAATTCCATCACAACATAATCAAATCAATGTAATAATAGTGATATAAACAGAACCCTATATTATCTTATATGGAAAATAATTTTGATAAAACACTTGAACTCCATTCTTGAGGAAAATATCCTTTCTACTTCAAAAACATTTTCCTTTCTTAACATGTCATACAATTTTACACTAAAAGAAGTTGATTTAATATAAACTTGAAAACTTGTAAAGTAATATTCTTGGAAATAATGTTTTTAAAATCTATTCATGCCATATAATTTAAAAAAACATTCTTCTCGTACTTTTTTCGGAAAAGTCAAAAAAGCACCTCGTGCGAAAAATGACAAAAGATTCCTTTCATATCCTTTACTAAAAACTCACCGAAGGGTAAAATTGGAATTAAAAAAATTTAGGTGGATGGAAACAATATTACATATTGAGTTAATATGGATGTGGATGATAAAATACACCCCCGTAAATACCAAAGTATAAACAACCTCAGATAAAAATGAGATTTTGATATTTCCCCTAACCTTAGGTCTGATTTGCTTCGTAAGTGTCCGAAACTCCTGTATAATGATTTAAATAATGTTATTTACTTATTCCAGAATCATAATTATTGTTATGATATCATATATGGTCATATTCTTAGCTTCTTATTAGAAATATTTCATTACTACTTGTTATTCGGGTGTTTATTACTTTTTGTTCTTATGCGTGTTTTGTCGAATAAATTCTTATTCTTCTCTTTAGGTTATAGATAACTCATTTCCAGAATGTTATTAGTGTAATATATATCATATTCATTCATTAAATGCATTTATATAATCATTATTCAATGAATATCATGTAGAACGAATCACATCACATCGTGGAGACGGTATTCCGTACATACGCACGAGCGATGATATCGTTCCCATGATCGTGGAATTGTATTGGAGTGTATGTATACTATTTCAGAATAAATAAAACTTTAAAAAAATCACATATAGTTATTATTTACACCATTATACCCATCCAAGTAAGGTGGTGGTGGAAAATAGATTACACCATGGCGTGGAGACGGTATTCTGTACGTACGCACGCGTGGTGAGTTCATTTTCCGTAGGATGGATAGATGGTGAAATAGGGTTGTTTCATAATTAAAATAACATATCAGTATATGAGTGATACTGATGTTATATATTCATAATGAAACAACTAATTAATAATAAGTGTAAGAAGAAATAAAGTTGAAAGAATCGGTAACCGACAATACCTCTTCTTTGAAGCGCCTCTTTGAGACCTCCTCTTAGGGCACTAAAATTGGTCTTTTAATGAGACCAGGACCTCTAAGATGTTTCTAGGGAAGTGGGGAAGTGAAATGGGCAGGGATTGGCCGAGCTTGAAGGCTCAAATTGGTGTGAGGAGGAGAGGGTGAAGGTGCCCTTTTATAAGGGAGGAGAGGGGCACCTTTGGAAATATAAGAAATATTAGATTATATTAAATCCCAACCCCACATAAAAACTTCCAAAATGATTAATATCCAAATATTATATGATATAGGGTTGTAATCTCATCAACCAATAAAATTTAGACATGTTAGGAATTTATTTTAAACATTTTCAACTTGATTTATCCTTATTTATCAATTTTATTTTATTTGTGGTAACAATATTCTAAATTTTAAATTACTATAAATAATTACATATGTGTTGTTAATTTTAGATAATTTGACACTTTATGAAATTTTAGACCATATAAATTTTAATTTATAATTTTTAAATATTTTTGTGATTTTTGAACAATTTTATAATATGTTATTTTTATAAAATAACAATAGTGTCAATTTTGACACTATTCATTTATTTGAATTTAAATAAAATATATATAGAATATATGTTCGAAATAAAAGCTTTAATATATTCATAAAATTTAATATGTATCTATAAAATTAGTGGATCACATTAAATAGTTCATATAATATTTATTTTAATATTTTTAAAACCATTTATTTGATATAAAATAATTTCAACATCACTATTGTGTCATAATTAATGAAAATTATTTAATACCTAAAAATTATAAATAAATTTATATGATATAGATAATTTTATTAGATTTCTGGAGACTATTCATGTTCGAAGTTTCATTAAGTTTATCACTAAATTAAAATTATTATACTTATAAGATTTAAGAAAGTGACATGTTGTCACATTCTTTGGTTTTAATAATAATTAAATTATTTTCATGGACAAAAGTCCATTAAATTAATATAATTCGAAACTTAGGTGATATGGGTCGACTTTTAGTCATCCAATTGGATTTTGGAAGGTGTTAGGGTAATTTTATAATCTTAGATTTACACTTAATTACCCGATTTACCTTTAACTATGGTAAATAAAATTTACCGTAGTTACTATTCATAATGCCCAAAAATAAAAAGTAGGCTATTAACATAATATGGACCCACTAATTCCAAATATGGAATCCATTTTTCAAAATTCAAAACATATAAGTTTCAGTAATTAATTTAAAATAAATCCTGTTGTTAAGAAAACGAGTTTTAAAAGATAAAACATTGCCAAAGATTGAAATGTTTTTACCTATTAATTCAATGTGAAATTAATGCTAATGATATGCATTATATTAAATGGTAAAAATATATTCTATTTATAATTTAAAACCATTCAATATTATAATATAACCATATAAATTATCTCAATGAAAAAAGTTGTTTTTAATTAAAAAATAGCGTATTTTTACTATTCATCAAAATATGTAAGTTATCAGAAAAATATCAAAAATTTATCCAAAGTAAATTTTTATATCCTGATTCAAAAGAAGAATTTTTTTTCCAAATTGAACTTATAAACATGTCAAAAACTAGATTTAATGTGGGTGTGCCATCAAAAGGTGGAAAAACTGCATTTTTTGAAAAATACTTATTTTACCTGAAAAAAAAATATTTTGTTCTCTTACCATGTTCTAGAAAATGTGTAAGATGAATAATAATGTTATAAAATTCAAAATTTAGTTAATACTATTCATAACGGCTAGTCCATAATAATATATCGTTGTTTAGTGAAACCCGGTATTGCGTACTACACACGCTATCGAGGAAGGTCGTGATTGTGTGTAATGCAAGCCAAGTCTGTATTGTGTGTTGTGAAAGATTCCTTTGTTGTTGCGTATAACATAAGACATAAAAAAATTCTCATAAAATATCAGTGTGTTACAAATATCCTTACTCTCTCTCTTATTTTATAAATGCAATCATCGTATGTGAGGTGCCAATTTACACCCTTTGTGGATGATGATGTTTTGTTCTTCAATTTCCCCTTAAATACTAGTTATGAAACCATTTTTACTGTTGAACCAGGATATAATATATGTACTATAACCTATTTAATATTCATGAACCAATATATATAGATAATATTAAATCATATGACCAAACTAGTTCCTAATAATCAAAACATCGCTAAAATGATCTATGTGATTGTCATTAGTATTTTATCTAATGGTTCCTACTAATTCCACATAACCAAATGATATAAATTACCACTGACACCAATTTATTTTCATAAATAATATTTAAATTCAACTATAGAGATTTAAATCCATTCCACATGAACTCTATTACTTAAAAACAAGTGAACCAATTATGAAAATCAAGAAAAGGAACACTCTGGAAAGAAAAAAATTAATATTATAACTAATCAATAAGGACATAAATAAACTAAAAAATTACGATAAAATAAATACACATATAATATGTTCTTAATTAATTTATTAATTAGTCTAATTTCATATTCCAGGACCATAAGGTCAAGAGAGGAACATTTGGACTTAAGGTGAGGGTTTTCTACCTGAACCTCTATTTTCATTCAAGTTATTATTATTCTCTACTTACCTCAATTCAATTATTATTTATTCATATTTACTCCTAAAATATTCAGTGATAATGTTATATTAATGTGTACCAACTATAATTTTACTTTCATTTATGGGGATTTATGTGTCTTAAAAGGATATTTCAAAAATTCTTCCCGAAATACAAGCCTGATTCAAGGGAATTTCTCAAATTCTTATATATTTTCAAAGGAACTCTATAATATGTTTTTAGACCCCATTATCTTTATAAAATAACTCATTTTAATATGAAAATACTCTCTCAATTCAATTCTGTTTTTATACAATGTATTTTCCAAATTAACTCTTACTTTCAATGTAAAAGATTACTTATCAGAAGAATTACTCGATGATTTTATCTTCATATGTTTCGACACTCTGGTTATTTCTTATGTATTATAAGGATTAATATTTTATGATATAAACTATTATATTTAATTAAATTGTTTATTATTAGTTTTAAAGTGGATTTCAATCTTAAAACCATTCACTAATTTACTCTGAATGGTTCGTGTTTATTCTTAATGTTTTGGGAAAGTTATTTACATTTCAAATATTAGATTCAATATGAATGTATATGTTGTTTATGTTTATCCGCATTCATATTATGAATTCATTAGACTTATTAATCATTTGGTGGGCCCATTTATATCCCCTCGATGCATCAGTAGGTCTCATGAGACAAACTATGGTCTTTGCACAAGGCCATGACAAAATGGATATTTATGGTGTTGGAAAGTGGCCTTGACGGTATGGTTATGATGTCCTACATTATGAATTCCCTCATTATAAAAATATTATTGATAGTTCATGTGGTTATTAGTCTAGTATAATACCCATGATTATGTTTTATTATGGCATTATTTATTCTTCTCTTATTCCAGACATAATGTTTTCATGTTTATTTTTAAAGGCATGTGTTTTTAGTTATTCACTATGCCTAATGTTTATGTTTATCATATCTTATGTTGTATTTTTTACCCTTAATTAGGGTTTGAACTCACCCCTTTCATATGTTTCATTTTATTAGTACTTGAAGAAGCTAATTAATATTGACCAATAAGGATAAACTTATATTTGTGGTTGTTCCCAACAAAACTTATATGTTGTATTTCATTTCAAGTTGTAATGTTAAACTTATGTATATGTCTTCTTTCCAAATCCACTAAAATAATTGGTCCTTTGGGATGCATATTTCTTGTTTATATGAAAATGTAATAAAATAAGGCACTGGCTCTGAGAAACTAGGGTCATGTCCTTACATCACCATTGACGTTAGGGTTAGGGTTCCTATATCTTTGTTTGTGGGGGCTACTTTAGAGTAGGGATTTGGTTACATTTTGGAGTCCTGTGGGTTGAGGACATGTATTTATAAATTTGGGGGAAACTAAAACATGGAAGTTTGAGTTGTTTCATATCATTTTCAAGTGTTGTAGGATCTCAGTGAGATACTAAAAATATTGAATTATGTATTCTGAAAACCAAGGCCTTTTCAGTATAACCTCTATTTTTTCTATAGTATTGGTGAAACCCTAATTGATGCGTTGTGGATGAGTGTTATACTCCATGGTTATATATTTTTATTAATTTTATAATTTTTATCTAACTTTTTAAATCATTTTTTCATATATTCTCCTTCAAAACGTAGGAAAACTATATACCTCTTTTAGATACCTTTGAGCACCTTTTTCCATTAGCACCCACATTATAAAAATCATTTGTTTTGTGATCGGAGGTATTTTTTCTTTTTTCCATTAATTCTTCTCTCCCCTGTCTTATTTTACATTTTTTTATGATTAATTCCACTGATTTTCATCGGGTTTATTTTGATGATTGATATTGGATTCATAGTTTGATTATATCCTTAGATGCCTAGAGTTCCTCACGGGATAAGTGATTAGAGATCATCATTTTTTTCTTCTATTCGTTCTAGAACATTTAAAATTTTATATATGGGTAAGTGATTCAAAAGTTATCCTTATTTTTTGTTCATGTATGTGATTAAAATTATTTATCATCATTTGGTAATTGTTTAATAATACTAATAAATAAATAAAAATAGAAATATAAGGAAGAATGAAAATGTAATGGGATGTTATGGTCGTACATGATTTATGATATAATTGGATACCTCTTGATATTTGATAGATAACTTGAAAAATATTATTTTGAATTATATTTTTCCATGAGAAGTATTATATGTTTGAAATTGTATAAACACCGTATTTGGAAATATTAAGTGTATAACTAAATAGGCATGTGAATTAAATTATGATTATTTTTTAAAAACTGTTGAACACGGAAGCATTACTTAAGTATGTTTATGGTTATTTTATAGTTTTTTAGATGCTTATGTTATGTTGAATATTAATAAAATATATTCTCAATGAATTAGTTAAATCAATACTGTAATAAAAAAGGTTTTTTTATAAATTAAAATGTTTTAGTATATTAAGACACCATCCATTCTTGATATGGTCAAGTATGCCATGGTGTTATGACCTTAGATTCCCCCCTTCATTTTTTATATTGAATATGAAATTATTGTTATATGTATTCCTTGAAATTTAATAGAATGATTTCTATAAATATTTTTACAACTAGTATGGTATGGATGTTAGGCAAGTGATGGAATAAACATATTGAGAGAGAGTATTTGTTATTGTCTATTAAATGAGGTAAGGTTTATATTGTGATATATGAAACAATTTGAGAGATGGGATTTCCTATTTTCTAGATATTTTTGTTGTGATATTTATTAGAAAAAATTGTTTTAGGTTGAGAGTTTGGATTTTCTGTTTTTTTTTCTTTACTTATCATTGGTTGGTTGTTTTTTAGTTTCTATTATGGTTTCCAATTTCTGATTGTATTTGGAATTCTATTTTTGAGTGCATCTTCCTTGTGGTATTTTCAGGTAAATTCATAGAATAATATAATTATGAAATGGTAAATAAATAATAAATGAACTAAATGTTTTCTATATTGGTGATGGATGTACATAAATTTTTAATTTTAACTATTGGATTGTTGGTTTAGTATTGTATGATCTTGGTATGGAAATATTGTAATTTTAATATGAATTATGAAATCAAATTTTATTATGGTGACATGAATTTGATTAAAACGTTATTTATAATGGTGTTAATGAATTATTTTAAATTACTAATTAGAATTGAGTTTAATAAGTTATATTTAATCTTGGGGATTATATGCTTATATGAAACACAATTTCCTATAACTTAGTAGTGGTAGCTAGGTTTCATGTGGGATGATTGATGTAGTGGATTCTATAGATTTGTAGTTACCCTTAGTTTGGTTTTATGATGTACAGTTCAATATATTTTAAGATTTTATATGCACAACCACCTGAGTCCAGAAGGATGCTGAAACTAAAATATTTTGTTTTATGATTGTTTTCCCCAACATCAATATTTTAAAGTGTAGGGATGGTAGAATACTCCCTATATCCTTCTCTCCCTTTAGAAATAGTGTGATTTTTAGGAATATTTAGGATGAGATGGATTAAGGTATAGGGTAAATTTATAAATAGGTTTTGATGGATATCTACATCACAACACATGTATGTGTGGGATATATCAGCATTTGGTTATTGAATTTACATGTATTCTAATGGTTGTAACTATGGTTACAATGGGAATACATGAATCAGATAGATTGGATTGAGGTATATTTCATAATGCACAAGTCTTATTTTCATTAAGACTTATTAATAGTTATGATATTTTGTTTAGATGTGTGTAAATAGGGTGTAGGATTAGATATAGTAGTTATACAGTTTCCTACGGGTGTGGGTTAGTATTTTACAAGCTATAATGGCTTCACGACTTACTACTAGTTATGATATTTGGTTGAGATGTGTGTGCACTAGTATTTTATATGATTATTTCACATTTTCAAGAGAGGTTTTAGAGAGGGTCCTTCTAAGTATAACTATATACTCACCCCATATATATATATACACTATTTTTTATACCTATAGAAGATTACAGGTGATCAAGTATAACATTGCATGCTCATGGAGATTTGCTGAAGTTGTTGGTGTTTTTATTGATTCCTAGGATTTTTTTGGTATTTATAGTCATGTATTATTATATGATATTGCATACATGTATTTTCATGGGTTATATATTTATTCTTTGGAGTTTATTGTGTGATTTCATCATACCTCACATCCTTAATTATATATATTAATGGAAATTCCATCCACTCTTATGCATTATATAACCTTAGTTCTAGTATCCAATCCATGAACTTCTACAGGTGGGATTTAGGGGTGATCTTTATCTTCAATGTCATCCTAAGAGTGGTACCAGTGGAGGTGGTGTCATGATAGAGTAGTATCAAAGATAATATCTTAAAGATAGGATAGAGTTTTGAGATTTTCATTGGCCAAGATTACATCGGTTCATAGGTAAACAATATAAAATACTTTTAACATGTGATTTGAGAAAGGTTGACTGGATATGAAACATGATATATGAGCCTCCTATTATCCTACATAAAGATATTATGTTTTATAAAGATTATAAGACAAGTGATTATGCTTTTGGGGTAGGGACCTTGGTAAGAACTGTGCATTAGTATTGTCTACACCTATGTTTGAATTAGATTAGAAATGAATATTATGATGAATTTGGATAAATATTTCATTAAATAATATTCCACATTCCTAGTATAGGGTGTACAAAACTATTTAATTTTTTATAGTTATGTCTCCAGGTTGAGGTTCACATCTTTTTTGTGCCAAATATTTTTAGAAATATGTACCAACATATGACCCCAGAGTATATATCTATGATGATGGTATTTGGATAAAGGAACTCTACATGTTCTAGTGTTATGGATTATAGAATAATAATAGATCCATTAATAATCAGTAGGTTGGGGCTTGGTAAGAGGAGTTAGAGATTTTGTTTAGTTCAATATATCCTCAAAGGGAGAACTGGGATTCATTGGTTGTTATTGTACTTCATAGGTCAGCTCAATAGTGGTGATTCTCATTATTTGAGGATTGTTAAGAGTCAAACATTTCATTGGAGAATTTTAATGATCATTTCTAATTTTATTTTCTTTCATTGTTCATGGAGTAATAAATTTAGTATTAAATTCTTTCCCTTATACATGAGAGTTCTAGTGTGTCTGAGTTTAACATCTGGTATAAGAATATCATAAATTATGATTCCGAACATGTTCCAAAAGGGGATGAAAGGGAAAATAATTTCAAGAAGGATTTTTCATCTTGATACCCAGTACTAGGTTACCCATTTCATGATTCAAAAATATCACAAGGTTTTGGAAAATTCAGAAGTTATAGAGATGGTACTTGATAGAACAAAACCATCATGGATGTGGAGTCTCAAGGACTCTCCTTAGAGAGTAGATATAGCCAAAAGTTATCAGTTTTCCGATCAAAAATATATTATGATAGTAAGGAGTGGGTTAAATCCTTATTTATCCCATTTTACTATGGATAGAAGTACTTATATCCCTTCCTTTGGTTTTATAATTCTTTTTCTCATGTGGGGTTTTATACCATTCAAATCCTAAGTGCATGACAATCTTAGGAAGCGAGTAAAGATCCAACATCCCTCTTAACGATCATTCACCCAAATGGACTGAAGGCCTTCATTTTTATTAATTTTATTATAACTCCCATTTCAAGTGATAAGGGGAAACCCTTAAAAGGCCCGTAGTCTTAGAGATTGTGTGGCCCATAGTCCCAAGAGAGTACATGACCCGAAGGTGTTAGGGAAATCAACTAGACTATAACTATAAGGAAATTCCCCTCCACAGTATCTACATCATGATGGTAGTTCGCCACCTTCGCATTGCCATCTAGATAAGCTTCAAGTGCAAGCATGGGCTGGTCCCGATGGCATATCCATACCCTCTAATTATTCAAAATCCATTGGTTATTCTCTAGTGAGTGCGCCTACTCTGAATCCACCTCTGGGGATGCACCTCTTAAGGATCATTAATTATAACAACATCCTATAATGAAGAACCAGTATGGTGATCTATCTTTTGATTAGTAGATTAGTGATGAGGTGGGAAAAAGATAGCCTTGAGATGCCAACTATCCATAGGGACAATGAATATAGGATAACCGTGGAGGTGGTATTTATTTGGGATAGAGAGTCTATTGATCAGGACATGTCCATATAAATTCCTTATATTTTCAAAATCTAGGTGATATAAAAAATCATGTGAGGTATTATCTATATTTATTCAAATTGGATTGTAATATTTATTTAAATCCTGGGCTTAAAATCCTACATTACACATACGATGTTAAATTATTTACGAATTTTGATAGAGAAACTTATATTTCCCTTCACATTGACTACATTAGTTAGAGGTTCAGCTATATCATTTTATGTGTGTATAAGTTTTGAGATGATTTTGGGGATACATCACTCTTGGGAGAATTTTCTATATCTATGGATACAATCATAGGATTTCATCCATGATATATATTGGTTTTGTTTAATGCATGATATTTTTTATTTATTTAAGAGATGGGTTAAATTCTATGATTCTAATATAGATAAGGCCATGTTTTTTGGTGAGACGGAACCCATAATGAGTTAGAGGCATTTTAAATTATTATATTCTTTGATTTCATGGATTATGATGATTTTATTTGTGGATCATCTGGTGGTTTTTTATATAGTTGAAAAATATTACCCTAACGTTTTTTTAAAAAGTGGTTGTGCCTCAACCCCCTTATCGTGAGATTGAGTCAAAGATATATTTTGTGTATGGTGTTTCTCAAATATCAATTTCCTTGTATAGTATAACTCAATCTAAGTTGAAGGATCTATGAATTTAGATTGATGATATTTAGCATCATGGTTTCATTCAGCCTAGTGTATCACATTGGGTGATCTGGTTTGCTTTACAAAAAAGTTAATAGAAGACTATGTTTTAATAAATATTATCATCATTAGAATTTAGAAAATATGAAGAAATGTTATCTTATTCGATATATTGATGTTATTTTTGATCAACCAAATGAATATAATTCATTCTTGAAGAATGATTTATGGTCAGGATATCATCAGATGCAATTAAAGGATGATAATATTCTATAGGCTGCATTTAGATGTTGTTATGGGAACTATTGGTTCATCATAATGATGTAATGTGTTACCAAACATCCTTATATTTTCATGGGATTTATTAATTATATGATCCATGAATTTATGAAACAATTATTAATGGTTTTTATTGATAAAATCCTTTTGATTTTGGATTTATGGGGGAGAAGTAAGGTTTCCCTGATCTATATTAAGAGTTTTTCATTACCATAAGCTATATGATAATCTAAAAAAGAGTATGTTTTGGGGTGATGTGGTTCATTTACTAGGGAATTTCATGTATTAGTTTGGTGAAACTTGGACCCTTTAATGATTTAGGAGGTTTTTTCTTAGGTATCCACTAATTACACTACATAGGTGTAGAGTTTCCTTTGTCATATAAGCTATTATAGAAGGTTCATACACAACTTCTCTTGAATATTGACTCATATAATATTTATGACTGGGAAGGATTTGGTCTTCACAGGGATTACCCTATACCTAGTTTCGTTGGAGTATTTTAAGGATAATATAATCAATGATCATGTTATATATTTATCATATGAGGGTGATATGTATGTGTTTTATTATGAAACTTTTTATTTTGGATTGAGTTGTATCTTGGTGAAGTAGAGAGTAGTTATCTCCTTTGGGTCTCAAAATTTAGAACCTCACAAATGAAATTATTCCACCAATGATCATAATCTTATTTTGATAATTTTTATATGATTTTTTTATGTAATTACCTCTTTATTGATCACTTTTTGGAATTCACATATCAAAATAGTTGGAATTATAACATCTCCAAACTTGACCCTTTTTGGTAATTATAATGGATAGAATTATTACTGTATTATAAATCTGATATTTTTTATACACTGGGGAAATGGAATTTAGTTATAATGACCAATACATTTCATAAATATATATCACATTTTAATATATAAATATTCAATACATAACATAACAATCCAAAAAATCAAATAGGTCTCATGAAATTGGGAACCTGTACTCATAAACAACATGTTCATAAAATATCTACATAGTCTCCCACAGTGTTCTTTATTACTACAACCCATCTTAGGCATATTATAATTAGTACCTTTATTCATAACCTAGAGAAAGGAAATACAATAAATGCAGAGCTCAAATTTTTAGTAAGGGTAAAAAGGATATATATTAATGATCACATGAGTATAAAAGGAACATAAATGTATGAGAACATGAGAATAACAATTAAAACTAGTATCCGATATATTATATATCATAATATTGATTCATGGAATAAACCAAGGTATTTCATGAGGAATGAATCATAAAATAATCAAAGAACATGATCCATGATAGCATAACAATGTCATAATATATAAGTTTTTATTATACACATAATAATATAAAATCATTTCCTTACTAGGAAGGTCACATTGAGAAGACTATCATGGTGTAATGGGTTCACTCTTTAAACCATCTTAGTGGTTTTGTTTCACTCCAAAGACTATCCTAGTGGGAAAATTCCCTCCCAGAACCAAGTTCACTCCCCATTCCAATTTTTTTACCTCATGAGATGTTAATCTTTATGTAATGAACTGGAGAGAGATATAGTTCCAACCAATCTTTGGTTATAATGTTCCCACCATCCATGGTTATAACGTATCCACTATCCTTGGTTATAACATAACCACTATCCTTGGTTATAATGTAACCATTGTCCTCAGGTTATAACATAACCAATGTCATTGATTATTAAGTTTCCACTTTAAAATAATTAAAACCATAATGTTTTTGCATAAGATCATAAAATATTCATTATATTATTAAATCATAACTTATGTAAATAAAACTAGTATCATAAAAAATTCATCAATTCACTATAACATAACCCCTGAAAAATAAATAGGTTTTATAAAATTCTCATCAATATAATAATAAATTATATAGATATAAACTAAAAATGGTATTAGTGTAACCTATCCCCAATAAATTATAATTAACATAAAATATGTCATTTTATATGGAAAATGATTTTGAAAAATCAATTGACACATTTTTTTAGGAAAATATTATTTTTACTATGAAATATAATTAATTATACAAAAATATTTCCCAATTATTAAGTGAGTTTTTTTAAATAATATGGGAAATAGTCCAATTATGCTTACATTTTTTATTTTTCATGACAATTGGAAAATCCACTTATGTCGTATATGTTAAAATAAAACATCATTTTCAAACTTTCATAGAAAGAGTAAAAAATTACTTCATTCATAAAAATAAATTTTTATTATTTTTAAACCATTTTTTATGAATATAAACATGTGTAAAATTACTTAAAATAATAATACAATAATATTAAATCCCTTATTTAAAACATTTTTATAAATCATTGATATTGAGAAAAATGTTTCTCAACCAAATATAGAAATAAAGTCTGTTTTCTTTAAAAACAAAATTTATATATAATGAGTAATTGAGTTGAGGAAAATTAATGGAAAATTTTTATTATTAATAAATTACCATATTATAGTCAATCTAATTAGTTTCTTGAGATATATATCATAATAGTTTTCCATCAGAAACTAAATCATAAACAATGAAGTTGTAACATAAAAACCTAACTACATTGGTATTTTTGAATAATAATCCCCTTGAAAGGAAAAATATAATATGGATATTTATAAACCATAATTTTCATGATAATAATCATAAAATAAATTCATGGTAATTATGTACACCACAAAAAATAAACAAGTCGTGTTATAGAATGTGTCCCACCTAAATAAAAATGAGACAAAAATCCATAACTTAGTTCTGAATTCCTTCATATGCATTAGAAGATCCCGTATTATAAATATATATTTATTATAACTTATTAAATTAATATAATAATATATATAATACCATTTATGATTTAATTATTACCATTTATCACAATTTTATCAAAACTTATTTCATAAAATCACTCTTTTAGGGGATATCTGCTTCGCTTTTCATGCATGTTCGGATAGGGTTGTTTTGGTCCTTATATTTTTATCATTGTTCCATCATATAAATACTTTTAATAATGATATAAATATCATATATATTAATTACATATATGTTTATTTTCATTAAAAATATAGAAAAATGAATTACACCATTCATGGAGATGTTAGGTCATACGTACGCATGAACGTTGATTTCTATTTCTTGATGGATGGAATGAAAGAAAAGTAAAGAATAAAACAAATTTCTTAAATCTTTATTATTTCATAAATATCATATATATTCACTAAATAAATATTTATTACCATATGATAAAAACTAAAATTAAAAAAAATCATAATGCTTCGTGGAGGTGGTAGTCCACAAGACACGTGATCATCATAATCATTTTCCAACGACTTAATAAGTAATAAGTTATATATAATATCATCATCCAAAAATTATTATTATTTCATATTCATTATATAAAAATATTAAACCCATCATAATCCCCATCCATAATGGATGGATAAGATAAGTGAAATGTATCATTATGTGGAGATGGTAACACATACGTATGCAAGAGCATTAGTTTTACTTCCCATTTAATGGAAGGAGGATTAATAAAGGTTGTTTAATAATCATAATAACATTTATGTATATTATAGACACTTAATCTATTTTTTATGAATAATATAACATATTGGGAGGTGGTAAATGAACAATTAAAAAGAATTTGATCGGTGAATGTGATCACCTTTTCTTTGAAATGACTCCTTTAGATCTGCTCTTAAGTGTTATAGGGTTGGTATTTTGAATAAAATCACCTATGGAATGTGTCTTTTGGTTTGGAGAATATAACTTGGTATAGTTTAGTTCAGGTAGAAGTCTCAAAGGTATGTTAAGAGAAAAGAGGGTTTCCCTTCGAATTTGTTAAAATATTAAATTAATATAAAATAATTTTGATGATTAAATAGATAAAATTTATTAATATTAGAGGATAAGATGAGGATTAGTTGAAATAATATCCCACACTAAAAATTTTATAGCGTGATATTACTTTTTTACCCCCCCCCCCATATTTGTTTATCCAATCGTCAACTTTATCAAAATTACCATAATATTAAGGTTTTCTACCCATTAAGGGTTAATAATGTTACTATGAAAAGTAAAATAACTCATAAATGGTATTTTTATGATTTTTAAATCAATATCCCATTAATATTCCATAATATATGGATTTTATGAATTTTATATCATTTAATAAATTATTATTTATTATAAAATATCATCAATATCATTTTTACACTATTCATTTAATTTGATTTTAAATACATCATGAAAAATTGGTAAAATGAATATAATGATTACAAAATTCCATAATAATTTATATATATATATATATATATTGTGGGATAGATTAACTCATTCAAATTAAATTACTCTTATTATTTTTAAACTCATTTGCAAAATTTGTTATTAATTACAAAAAAAATGCATCTGTCTTGCATAAGAATTACATTCCATTATATAATTATTAAAAATTTATAAATAAATTTTTATCATGAAAATAGTTTCATTAATATTAAAATAGACACTTATTTTTGTTCATATCTTTTTGTTTCCCTTATATAGACACATAAGAGGTATTAAAAACTAAGGGGGGTTGCATTTTGTAACTTTCATTAATTTAAATGTTATATAGGTCATTGTCATGGATGAGTGACCATTAATGAAATAAATTTTAAATATATGGTGTTAGGGTTTTAATTTAATTCCTCTAATAATAATTTGGGTGAAAAATTATGGCCTTATCACTTAGTTTTAACCTAGGATAACATGAATTACCCTTTATTGGGGTAATAAATTTTATAATGGTTACTATTTATATTAACCAGAAATAAATGGGTCATACTTAACAAATTTATACCACCTGATTCAATGATTGGAATCCATTTTAATAAATTCAATACCTATATATGGAATAAATTAATATGGAAAATATGTGCGCAACATGGGATGGAAACTATCTTTTTAGAAAAAAAAATTAATTATAAGTATTAAAACAGATTTTATTATTATTCAATGACTAATAAATTAGATAATAGTTAAAATGTTGGTGATATATATGGTAAATAAATTTTATTATACTCATTCAAAAAATGTTATTTACTTAATTATTTAATATAAAACACTTTTTTGAGCATAAAATATATTTTTAGAAGAAAAAAATATTTCTTTTTTTTATTTTTATAATTAATAATGTGGTAAATAATGAAGTTATATTATAAATATATATAAGATAATTTTTTCAAAATTTATTTATTAATATTCATACCCACTAATCCAGTGGCAAAGTAGAAACTATAACATAATGATATTTTAATGGTATGTCACAGTTCGTTAAAACATGGTGTTGTGTATAATGCAATCTATCGAAGAAATTAAATTCTGTTGAAAAAATATTTAATAAAACATTATGGTGTTATATTATACACACCTTAAAATGAATTTATCCCTCAAAAATCATCTCTCTAATAAAAATAAATGAGGATATCCTTTTTTTAATTATATCCTCTACTTCCCATGTAGCTTCATTGAATTTTTTATTTCTACTAAGAACTATCACAAAGTAAGTAGTCATGTTCCATAACAATTTATATCTATGATATAAGATTTATACTAGTTTTCCCTACAAATAAATATTTTGTTCTAGTTTTATAAACTCTATGTTTAGTATATGTGATGGATTATGTATGTACTTCCTCTGGAAAGATATAAGGAACACGTCATGAACTTGCTAGTCGTTTGATGGAAGCACCAAAAAATATAAAAATTTCTATACTCAATCAAGAATACTGAAAAGTAAAATATAACTAGGGATCATATTTACCTTTTTATGAATCTCATAACCTTTTTTCATGGAAATATTTTTTTAAACCTTCTCATCGATATCAAATAATAGGTTGTGCCAACAATTTTCAGCATAACATTTCTATCAACTCTGAGAAATATTGGTGTAATGCTGAATGAATCTGAATTTCTCTATAATTCCTTCATTTATCCTGGGGAATTATAGATTTATTTCACCAATATCATCCCAACATATTGAATTTATTCACTTATTTCCATACAGTGCTTTAAAAGGATCCATTTGAATGCTCTAGTGAAAGCTATTATTGTAATAAAACTCAACTAGAGGAAGGTATTGATCCCAAAAACAATTGGAATCTGTATAACACAATATCAATATATCCTCTTGGGTTTAAATATTTCTATGATTCCAACCATCTACCTAGGGATGATACAACATACTAATACTCAACTCAATATTTGTAGACCGATAGACACTTTTCTAGAACATTGAGATAAACCTCTGATATCGATCACACATTATAGAATGTGGTACTCAATGAAACCTTACCATTTCCACTGTATAATTTTTGGAAATATAATCAAAAGATAATTATCTCTAATGGAAATGAAGTCTGATAACTTCAAAATAAAATCTACTACCATAGATATAGCATTCTTCCCTTTTTATGTTTTCATAATTCCAATGACAAAATCTACGGTGATGTTTTTATATTTCCATTCTGTTGTATATAATGGTTGTAATATTCCCTTATAATTTAATATCTCAAACTTAACTTACTATCATACCAAGAAAAGAGGCACACACTCAGATGTATCTCTCTTCATTTTGTCCTACTATAAATACTCTTTTAGATATCTATAAATCTTTGTACTATCAGGATAAATAGATAATTGTGAACTATGAGCTTTACCACACAACTCCTTCTTCCAATATGGTATATAATTAACACATACACAGTTCATAAACATTATCATTCTATAAAAATAAATTTTAAACTCATGAACATTTCTCACCTTCTTCAATTGTTTCATATCTTCCTTATATTCCGCTTTAATATTTATTTGTATAGATGGTGGAACACTAATTTGAGAAATATAAGATTTCTCCCCTTCCTACATGATTTTAAGATCCATCCTTTAAAAATCGATAAATATTTGATCTTTTTAGATCATCGCAATTGATAATATCTCATGAACCTTTTGAACCAGAGTATCTTCCACCTTATTTTCGTTTCTAGGGTCAAAATGTATTGACTAGTCATAATCTTTTATGCTCCAAACATATTCTCAGGTGAAAATTAAACTCTTTCTATGTGAAAAATATACTTTAAACATTGATTATAAGTTAATATATCACACCATTCTATATAAATATATTATATCCTTATCATTAATGAAAAAATTACCACAGTTTACTCCAAATAATTAGTTGGGTAATTTTTTTCACGAACCATTAATTGGAATGAGGCATAAGATATCACCACGGCATTATAAAACATAACACATCCCAATCCCTTCTATGAAGTATCACTATATATAATGGAATCTTATCCACTATTGGGAAAAGTATGAACAAGATCACTAACTAACCTTCTCTTCAGTTCCTTAAAATTTTCTTCACATTCATATATTGAAAGAAACTTAGATCCCTTCCATGTTAACTTGGTGAGTATTTTAGACCATCATGATAAATTATCCACAAAGTGTATAAAATATCATGTGAAAATAAGAAATATATGGATCTCAATAATATTGGTTGATCTAGGTCAATTTTCAATAACTTCTATCATTGAAGTATCTACTAATATACCCTCACTAGAGATTATATGTCTCAACAACAAATTCCTTCAAATCCAAAATTTACACATGGTGAATTTTTCAAAAATATTCTCCCTCTTCAAGATCTTCATTACAATTATCATGTGATATTCCTTGATCATTGAATATATAAAAATATCATCTATAAAGACTACCACAAATAGATCAATGTAATCTCTAAATACTGTATTCATTAAATCTGTGATGATAGTGGAGGAATTAGTAAGGAAAAATGGAATCATTGTAAATTCATAGTTTCCACACCTTGTATGAAATCTTGTATTGGTATATCATCCTTATTGACCCTCAATTGATGATATATAAAATAAACATAAATCATATAAAATTATTGATATCCATACAGTTGGTCAAAAAAATCATCAATACAGTGTAAAGAATGCAGGTTCTTGACAATTATCATGTAAAGTTCTTGATAATCAATGCATAGTTGCATTGATCCATATTTATTATTAACAAAAGAATAGGTGTACCACATGTTGATGCATTTGGTTGAATTAATCCCTTAATATGATTCACATGGAGTTTCTTATCCAATTTATATAACTCAATCAGGTCCATTTTATATGGATTCTCTGAAATATCTGTAGAACTAGGTATGATTTCTATCATGAACTCTACTTCACAATTCAGTTTAAGTATGGGAAATTATTCATAAAATACATCACAAAACTCCTACTCAATATGAATATAATTAATTTAGAGTTTCTACCCAACATTCTAAGATAAAAACCCATTTGAATAAGAATTTGGACTCATAAAATTAATGCAATTTTAATATAAAATTAATATTTATCATCACATAGATAGAAAATAAAAGGTTAATTTTTAATATCATACATGACTTGAATTTATCATAAATTATTGTAAGATTTATTTAAAGGAATAAAATAAATTATTAAGACAAAATCAAATTCAACTATAGGTATAATAACAAGATGTACATCAAGAACATTCCAGCAAACACAAACTAAAGAAGAATCATAGACATGATATGTGATCACATACCATTATGTGTTTTCACTTCTAATTCAATATATAATTTTTGGGGAATGTAATTAACATTACTAAATACTTTTCATGATATTAGGGAATTTATGTAAATAAAATAAAATAAGATACCACCATATTTGAGCATACCAATCACCACCCCAACATCAATATTCTGTGATTAATCCCTTAGAAAAACCAAAATGGTCAGCATGAATGTCAGGGTTCATTGATCATATCATAAAATCTGTTATAGGATTTCTATACTGTGACAGATTCTTCTTAATCTATGACACCTTATGTTTAACATACTTCATTCATTCTCATTACCAAAACATTAGGATGTTATCCTATACATAGATATTTCCCCAAAGTTCTCATAATTTTTTTCTCATTCTACTTTTTTGTATTAAAATAAATAATTCTATGATACCAACTATATGGACCCATACTTTTCAAACAAAAATATCACATAAAAATAGATGAATATTTTTTAAAATCTAGATTCATAGGGCCTCTGAGTAGTTTTGGTCCTTATTATCTCCCACGACAGGGCACCTCCTCGGAGGAAGTCTGATGGGGGACCTTACATGGCCTCTCTGATGACATATCACCATATCCTACTTCTTATAATCATGATTCTTCCTTCCAATGGAACACATTTCTCTTCCACATTCTTCTTCTTCTTCTTTGGATGTGTCATTTTATTTTTCTTCTGTCCTGGTTTGGGGTTTCTCTTTTGGTGATTCATTCTTTGCAGTCACGGGCCTCACTCAACTCCTATAATCTTTTTGTCTATACATTCATTTTAGACCCCATTTTCGTTTAGATCAAGGTTTATTAGGATGGATTGGGATAAGGATGAGAATCAGGTTCTTTATGTGTGTTCGGATTATGAGTGGGTTTGGGTTGGTGTGGAGTCTTTCCCTCTCCAGTCATGGCTTTCTATTTAATCTTGCATTGGATGAAGGATCTATGTTGGCTCAACTAAGTCTCACTTTTATTCAGAAATTTGATTTTTTTTCATTTCATTTAGTGGTCTGATTTATCTAGTGGTTCTTCATTTGATGAGGCCTTGTGAGTGGTTCTAGTTTCTCTTGGTGTGTCTCTGAAGGTTGATGTGGTTGTCCTATTAAAGGTCCTGTCTCACTTTTGACACTATTGTCTACCACAAAATCTACTCCTTCCTCATGATCTACTTCTCCAACTGGTCATTCTAGTGTTTTGGTTTTCTATGAGTATTTGGGATGTATTGGTTGAGTGGTCAATGGTGTACGAGGAGGCTCGACCTCAATAGGCTTCGCCCATTCCTTCAGCATTATGATCATTCTTCTTAGTTTTCTCTAGTCTTCCAAAATGGATTCGATTATCTATATATAAAGATGGTTTCTAATTTCATTGTTTTGGGAGATTTTTGTGCTTTTTATCTTCTTCACTATTTGTTTATGGTCGATGTTTCTCTCATTATGAAGATGTGGGAGCTTTATTCCATAGGTGATGTTATGGGTGATCGACGGTGATAAAAGGTTCCATCATGGATCATGTATTGACAACCAGTGATGTGATTTCATTGTTCTCAAGGTCACCTCATCTGGAAGTGGGTACATGGGTAGCTGGTCTTGAGGATGCGGCCCTAGGTTTGTTTTTTCCTGCTTCAATTTTTGAATTTGTAAATATGATTTTTGTATTTAGGTATTGGGGTTGGATTTTGGTTGTTTCTTTTTTATGGAATGATTTTCTCCTAGTTTGGTCTTTTTTAAGTTCTCTCGTAACCTAAAAGTGATTCTTAAAAATAAAAAATTGGATTTGGAAAATAATAAAAGAATATTCATTACATAATATAAAAATCCATTTCATAATTTTATAGTACTAGTGACTTTGAAAACTTAGACACATAAATAACTATTTTATAAATTATGTACATTTTATCCCACTAAGTTCTTCATAACAAGAATCCTTCTTAGAAATATCATACTTAGTAACTTTATTCATAACCTATGGGGAGAAAAAATAAGAAAGGGTGAGGTCAGATTCCTAGTAAGGGTAAAAAATGGATATATCAATGATAACTTGAGTATAACATGAACATAATGATATGAGAACATGATCATCACATTTAAAAATCATACATGTCTTATCATACATCATAATATTGAGTCTGGGAATAAATCATGGATATTAAAAAGACATTAATCATAAAAGAATCAAAGAAGATGGTCCATGAGAGAATAATATTTAAAAAATAAATATGTTTGTGGGATAAAAATAAGAATGGAAAATAATTTCCTTAATATTCAAGGTTTATTTACAATATTATCACAGTGGAATAGGTCCACCCCCCTAAACCATCAAAGAAGTAATAATCCACTCCCAATATTCTCATAGTTGAAAAATTCCATTATTTAACTATGTTCGATCACTATTCTAGTACTATTTATCTCATGCAATTTATATATTTACATAATTTATTGGTGGAAGATATAGGTCCCGAACATATTTGGTTATAATATGTCCACCATATTTGGTTATAACATAACCATTATCTATGGTTATAATGTAACCACCATCCTGGGTTATTAAGTAACCAATATACTGGGTTATAATGTAACCACCATTATAGAATTTAAACCATATATAAGTGTTCTAAAAGATCATAAAATTTTAATCATATAAACACATCATAACTAGAGAAAATAATATGAGTTTCATAAACATTTCATCAATTATATATAACATTACCCATGGAAAATAAAAATATTTCATAAACATATCATCAACATTAAAATTATCCTTCCAAATAAAGACTAATAATATTATCATTTCACCATATCCCCAATAAATCATAATTAACATCAATTATGTCATCTTAGAAGGAAAATGATTTTAAATTATCACTTCGAACATTTCATGAGGTAAAAATCCTTCTCACTTTTAACTAAATTTTGTAAAAACATGATGATTTTACAATTGTTATGTATTAATTTTCTTTGAAAATAATATTGGAAACATGTAATGGTAGATTCAAAACATTGACCATTCATGGACCAGTAAAATTCCATCCATGTTTTATACATTAAAATAAAACATTTCTTTCACACTTTTGTAGAAAAATTAAAAAAGTACCTTATTTGGAAAATGATAAAAAGACTCCCTTTAAACCATTTTGTAAGAATTAAAAGATAGATAAAAATTAATTTAAAAACATTTTATAATAGTAAAAAAATTATTTTTTTAGAAAACATGGATATGAAAGAAAAAGGTTTTTTGACCGAAGAGAGAAATAAATTCAGTTTTCCTTAACAACCTGTTTTTGGTATATTTAGTAATTAAGATGAGGAAAATGAAAGGAAAAATTTTATTCTAAAAAAATACATAGATGAGAATAAAATTCATTATTTTTTCGAGAGATATATCACAACATACCATCATTAAAAAGTTAATCATAAATAACACCGACAAACAATGTGGTTGTAACATAAAACCCTTACCACTTTTGTATCTATTGAATAATAATCCCCATGAAAGAAAGAATATTAGACATAAATTTATATTGAATAATTTTTATGATAATAATATTAAAATATGTTCTTTTTAGTATATACACCATAAAAATAAAAAAGTTTTTTATAAGGCATGTCTCCTAGACAAATAAAAGTGAGATGGAAATCCCTTCCCTTAGGGCTGACATCCTTCATATGCATTGGATACTCCTTTATAATAAATAAAAATTTATTATACATATATTATAGAACTATAATCATATATATTATACAATATATAATTTACTTATAAATTTTATCACATGTTTTTCACTTCTTTATTAAAATAATTGTTCTTACTGATATCTTCTTCATTTTCCATGCATATTTTGGTTAGGTTGTTTTGGTACTTGTATTATGATCATGGTACCATAATATAAAAATTCTAATAATGACATAAATATTATATATATTCATTATATTAATTTTTACTGTTTTTCATAAATGATATAAAAATGAATTACATTGTTCATTGAGAATGTAGGTCGTTGGTAAGCAAGAATGGTGTTTTCAATGATTTAACATATAGAACGAAAGAAAAGTAAAAAATAAATAAAATTTACATATCTATTATTATGTAATATATATCATAAATATTCATTAAATCCATCCTTAATTCTGTCCAAGTTAAATAAAATGAAAAAATAATCACATCAATTCATGGAAGCGGTAGTCTACACATATGCACGATCGACGTTATCGTTTTCCAATTGTATTAAAGGTAATATATTAGATATTATATCATCATTAAATAAGTGTAATTAGATCATAAGTAACATTTAAAAACATTAAATATATTATAATATTTAATAATCCAATATTTCTATGAGGCATGAATCCTTTTCATATCAGTTACACTTCTTTGTTTTGACTTAATATGAATGCCTAATGAGGCTACGGTGGAAACGAGGGTGTCCATGGATTTTTTGGAGCTCATAAACCTATGTGGTTGAAGAAAACATTGAGCGTTATGATTTTTAGAAACCATGAATCCCATTATACATGGATTCTCCTAACCTTGTGATGCATTTTATTGAGTAGAAGTGGGTCGTACGGTGTTCCCTAACCATGTGACCCAGGGTGCATGACCGTGAAACTAAGGGCGCATGACCGTACATAACCTCTAAAATTTTTAGTCGAGTAAAAAGACAGTTTTTTTCTCAGGGTTTCCCAAATCATGTGCGTGAACCATATGTGTTCCCTCTTTAGATATTTCATGTGCATGGTTGGTGTATGGTTTTTCCAACCATGCATCCAAATTGCAGAACCCAAATTTTTTTATAGAATTACCATTTTTACCTTAAATTATTATGTTTTTAACCCACCATCTTATTTTCCTCCTCCAATGGGAAATATTTCTTCATTTTTCTATGAGAGATCTCCTCTGGTGGTTTATACCTTGGTTTATTGATCTATTCTCCATCTAAACATGGAATCATGATCTGATCATATCAGTGGATTCATCCCATTAATTGTATCACTTCTTAGGCTTCGTTATTCAATTTTCTTCCTCTTCATGATTTTTTTGAAGTAGGATCATATGCCCTATTTTTAGATTGTTCATATGTTCTTCCATTTTCTTCAAATCCATTCCCAAATAATGGCATATATAGGATGTGGAATTTACTACAGGCATATGGTAGGTGTTATAGGATTTATACCTCAATGTTTTATCATCTATAAATTTTTTTCGTTGTTCCACATGTTAGATTAATCGATCATTTACCCTGAAATTATAATTCCTTGATTTAAATTATCTAGAATGTAATCTATGTACCAAAAAATATCATTTGACACTGTTGGAGGTTGGTACCTCAATGTGGGTCATTGAATTAGGGTGTGTTCTTTATTTATGGATTTGGTGACCTATTTTTAGATTAAATGTGTCACTATTATGGTGTTTTTTATGTGGTATTGATAAGTTAATTGTTCCCTAATAATTAAATGAATCATCAAATAGTTAAATGGAATGTGTATTTATAGACAAGAATTTTCATAATTAAATTACTATACATTGAATTTTTATTGGTTTGAGGTCCTTGATACACCTTGTTGTGTTTAACAAAAATTATTGGAAAGAACCTATTAATTGATTATTTAGCATGGGTATTACATGATCCATGATGACATATTATATTGAATAATTATTGGGTGCCTACCATCTTTTGATATTTTTCAACTTTATAGGGATGGAAAAAATTGATCTATCCTTGGATTCTGAAGGGAATTCCTTGATCAATCAGAGGGAACCTTATGATTTATTGAGTCAATTTTCATGGGATATAACCACTACAGAATATGATGCTTCTCTTATAATGAAAATTCCTTTGCGTTATACTAATGATTCACATTTTTATAGATATTATAATTACTTGGATACACTCCTTTTATTAAACTTCAAGTCTTCGGACATGCGACACCATGGATTTACACCACTGGGCCCAGTCATGCAAACCTAAAAATTACTATGGATGAGATTGATGAAATCAATTAGAGTATTTTATAGTGGAATTTCTTGGTCATCACCCCATGAATTACACTTATATCCCCTCTATATCCATACTTCATGTGATACTGTTATGAGTTGGCTCAACCCCTGTGGTCAAGGATTCCCGGGTTATACCTTGGATCCCAGATTATATGTGATATCCTTTATATAAACTAAATATTAGATTAATTAATCAAATTATTTCACATATATACATTACTAATTAAAGATAAAGTAGGTGTGGATTTTTTATTAGTTTTACATTACATTTATATATACATTTACACTATTCAATTTATTTTTAGTTATTATATCCATTGTGCTCCACTCTGATGAGAGGTAGTAGTCTCCCCACTATCACACCCTAGTTTATCAATACTATACGGAGGCCTCTCGAATACATGGAAGTTCACTTGAGGCTTTGTGGCCCAGCAGGATTAGCTACCTAGAAGTGATCTAGATTTGGGATGTCAAAAAGTGGTATCAGTGGTAATTTAATTTATTATCTCACTATTTCATAAATTTTTCCATGATACAAGGAAAATATTGGGACATGGTCATAAGAAATTTATGGGATAAGGTAAACCACATTCAGGGTAAATAACTAGTTTCCTAAAACTTAGGAAATTAAAATTCCCTATTTCTCTTTTTATTGTTGATATACTTTCACTATTGGGTGAAGCACATGAATTGTGGTGTTTTATATGCACTTTGAATATTTTAACTTGACCCATTATTGAAAGGAGAATTGTTACATGAATTATTATAGGCACCTAGGATTCAAATTCCATGCATATTCCATTCCATATAAGTTTATTTTACTAATTTCATTACCTATGTTTCCTATGATTGTTGAGTGTTCCCTGGTTGTCATATATTCCTATGACACTAACAAATCTTGTAGATAAAGGAAGTTGGTTGCTAAAATTGTCAGTATCAAGCTAAATAGTATTTTACTACTTAAATTAATGGTGAAATCAAACATTTATAATTTCAACACATGTAAGTTATGTAACCTTTATTACATGGACTATTATTTGACTATGATATCATGACTCACAATTTCAATTTATAAGGTGTATGTTCCCTTATAAATTTGAATGGGTAATTCATTAGACCATATTGTTTTATTTTACCCATTACATCTTTAGATCAAATGTAAAGGGAGTTGGTTGCAAATACATGGGTGTCAATTCTAGTAATAATGTGTATGGGCTTCATTAAATGGGAATGAAAATCCATTTAATTGAAATGTGTATTATGTTTATACAGACTTATGACCATAAAATGTAAATTATAACTATTAAGAGAAATTTTTTCTAGTTTATTAAGAGTTCAAGTGCAATCTAAAGAGTGTTTTATTTCTTGAATTGTAATTGACCCTCAATATATTTGAACCCCAATAAATTAAAACATGAACACTTTCTGATAGCATGACATTCTATATGGGTAGTTGGGATAGTATAATTTTGGTCATGAACCCTTACTCTTGTTTTTATTCCATATAGATCATATATTATTTCAATTCTTGTTCTAAGTCATGTTCTTTGCATTTGTAAAGCTATTCCAACATGACATCCTCGAGAAATGTTCTAGGAGTGTGGAAATAAGCATGATCTAGAGGTGGTGGTCCTTTATTTACTAGTGATACATATAGTAGTGTCGCCTGAGGAACCACCTGCTATCCATGAACTGGGTAGTGATTCTTATCTTTGAGAGGATTTCCAATGATTGATGCCTTCTATGTAGGGTGTTTCATGAACTGAACCTTTGATGTATGTTTTAACTCATGAGTTCCAACTATATAATTCTGCAATATTTTGGGGGGAGAGAAGTACTTAAGATACTAATTCATGGCTACAAGCCATTCTTTTCACTTTCAAGTATCTTTATAAACCTTCATATAGGAGGGTCAAACATGCCACAAACATGTTGTGCAATTAATCGCAACGCTGGAGAGATGTGGTTACCCTAGATGGTCTTTATCTGGGCATGGTCTGGGTTGACTTTCAGACTACCTACTATGATTACGTTTTTCATAATACACTAATATCTAACATAGACATGGAGTTCATACACCTATAATAAGGTTCTATGTCTATCATGAACTATTTAGCATGTTTTACCGAGATTCAATACTTTTCACCGCTTCTCACCATTGAAGATATATATTTGGTCGTAGTAGAGTACTCAAGAGGGGGGTGAATTGAGTATCTATTCAAAAAAAATTAAAAGGTATTGTAAAAAAGGATCCCCAATAAAGTAAAATACCATCCAGTTAATCACGTTTATAATGTTATGAATGTTTGACATATAAATAACATCTTAGAAGCTTGATTAATTCTCAAGAATCCTAATCACGGTTATTAACATTACTTTTGAAGCTATTATAAAAATTAAAAACAAATATAACTTCTTTTCAATATTAAAAATCAAAGTAAATTTAGTGATTTGAAGATTAAATAGTAAAATAGAGAAAAATAAAGTAAATGACATGGTGGATATAAAACAAGTGGTTCATTCTCAAGCCGAGACATAATCCACTCCACTTGGTGATCACCTTCCACCGAGTAGTTTATATAAATAAACTTGATCCACACCCTAGATTAGGGTTAACAATAGCACACAAGACTGTCCAGGTCACATGACCTCTTCTATAGTTTTTTGTGGGTAAACACTAACAAGTAACATAGGGACTTCTTCCACACTTATCTGTGGGAATACACAGGTGTAAAAGATATAAGAGAAAGGATATCTTGTATCCTTTATTTTGATGCAGGACATAGTGTGTGTTTAATACAGACACACACAATGCTCTAAGGATAAAAAATAATAGACAATAGAGGAAAAATGATTAGATAAGTTTATAAGTGCTTTGAGTGTTATTTTATGCATCTCTGGACTTCTAGGTTGAAGCAGATGCATAAATCGAGTCCTCTCATGGAAAATAGAGTATTGTAATTTAGCTAGATCTAGCCCATGTTCTTCTTGGTATTGACAATGTGAATATGTGTTTGATGATTATGATCTATGGTGTCTAGTTTGTTGATTCAAGAATTCTTCTTGTGTTCTTAAGGAATGTTGAGATGAAAGTATCGGTTCTTGTTTCTAGAAAAACTCATGTGTCCTTCATTATTACACTCTATGTGTGTCTTTGTTTCTAGGCCAAACTTCACTTTTATTCATTGAGTCCATGTGTTGGAGCTGACAGGTTGGGTGTATTCTGTACCTCATACTATCAGGTGACATGTCTATAAAAAAACATTAATTATGTCAGTGCATTTGAAAGATTCAAATATGACCGTTAGAAATTAAATTGACAAACAACAAAATAGATTAAAAAACAGTGTCACAATTTTTCTGTAAATGGTGTCTCCATGAAATGGTGTCTCCTTGAAAATGGTGTTTGTATGGTCACGGTGTCTGGATGGTCATGGTGTCGGGATAGTCACGGTGTCTGGATGGTCACGGTGTCTGGATGGTCACTGTGTTTGGATGGTCACGGTTTCTAGATGGTCATGGTGCCTAGATTTTCACGGTGTCTGGATAGTTACGGTGTCTAGATGGTCACGGTGTTTGGGTCCTTTTCCTAAAACAATAACTAGTGGTAGACTCTCTATGTCTCAGACATAGCCAAATATCGGTATTCCTACTTAAGCAGTGATATTCATAGAATGGATAAGACTTAATCATTCTTCAAAGAAATCATTATAAAGAAAATCAAATATAGTGTATAGTAATCAGACTGAATGAATAGAAATTAAGATCTTGGATAGAATTAATTAAAGTATAATGATATTAATCATCTGTACATATAATTTCAGGTATATTACGCAGGATTAATAGTCTTTACAGAATATATATGAATTGTGATCATTAAAACATTATTAATACATGAGGAGTCTAACAATCTCCCCCTTTTTGATGATCAAAATCATGTGAGTGAGAGGTCTATTCTTAGGGAATGTGTCTCTTACTTACTGTGAATTTAGAGTGTATATGTCACCACTGTATATATAAAATATATATTTCTCTATTCTTTCATTAATGTTCATAGTTCTCCCCCTTTTGGGATTATCAAAAATAGTGAATAAGAAATAGACAATAAAAGTGCACAATGCATTTGATAAAAAAGAGTGTCATTACAAATATTAGATATCAAAAAAAATTCAACAGGATCCCTATCAAATGATAGTAGTCACTATTCTTCAACATGGTATTGTCTTCTATTTTTCCTTAGCAGCTGCATTAGAAGAAGAAGTCATAGGAGCAAAGGTATAATTATAATAAGGGAGTGAACTGGTGGGCAGAGAAGGTAAAGGGAGTCCTTCAAAAACAAAAGGGTCCAAGGTAGGGGTAATAAAAGACTGAGGAACCTGTAGATCAATTATTATAGGACCGATCTGACTCAGGTCCTTACTGACATACATAGATGTAGAGTCTAGGGTAGAGGTGAAAGTAGGAAAACTAGATCTTAGAGGTGTAGCTGCAGGATAAACAATGGCAGTACTCTGAACATGAAGATAAGGCCTTAAAATATTGATAAAATCAGCAATGATTTCACCACTATACTGCATAGCTTTCTCAAATTAATCCTTTTTCTCCATAAACTTATCCATCAAACGAGTTAAATCTGTGAGCTTTTGGACTTGAGTTTTGAATGATTGAGTAACAGGAGGAATACTCAGATTTTCCACAAGTAACATGAAGTGATTTTTCATGTCATTCTTAGAGAATATATGATTTAATTAGAATTCCACCTTCTTAGAAATTTATTTCTAAGAATCATTAGAAATTTTGGAATGGATTCTCAAAAAATCAATAACTTTGTCACTATTGTTGATAACTTCAGATATAGATTCTTTATCAAAGCCACTAAGCATAGCCTGAAGTTCCTCTTTCACAACTGTTATGAGTAGATCACTGTCTAAAGTAGGTTTAGATGATTATCCATAGGCATTAGAAGTAGTGAAAACTGAGGTAAGGGATTTTAGTTGATTTATCACTCTATGAAGGCATCCCTTATACTCATCAGTTAACTTGTTATGTCTAATAACAAGTTCACGCATCTCTTGAACAACCTGGTTGTTTCTTTCATCTACTTTTTCATCTAAAAAGGTTAGATGAGGTAGAATTAGTGATTCTACATCCTATGGGGAATGAGTAATAATATTCTCAACAAAAGGAGAAGTAGCTTCTGGTCTCAAGTTCATCACTCTATACATATCTTCAACCATACCTCTAAGATTCTTTACTTTATCCCTAAGTAGTTTATTCTCGACTTTGAATTCTTGAATCTCAGGAAGCATTTTGGGTTGAATACTCCATAAGACTTTTTTCAATAACATCAAAGCATCTCTCTCACTTAGATTGGTTACAGGAGAAGGTTTATTATTCATGAGCTTTTCAACCCTATCCAATTGGGTAGCTCCAAATTCCTTAAGATCATCCTTATTCACCAAGTGTGAAGGTTCTTGTAAAGGCTCAAAGATAGAAGCTGAGATAGGCTCAGGTTCTATGTAGAGATAGATTTAGGAGCAGATACCATTTTAACTAAAACATATTATACAGATCAATACCTTTGACTGTGACTTCCTATGAATCATTCACATCGAAATAACTGTGAAATTTATACCATGTATTCACTGATCTAGGATCAAGAAGATTAGGCAATTCAAAAAATTCCAGACTGGGGGGATACTCCCCCTCAATAGGTGCAACCTTCCCAGGACTGAGAGATTTATATCGTTGATCTATTTCCACTATTTCATCCTTGATTTCCTCATCCATTTCCTATCGATACAACTGAAAGGCTAGCTTTATTCTATCTTTATCAGAAAGAATTACTTCAGGAGTATTTTGTTCCTCTATGTGTTCCTCACCAGTAGTTTCATGCACTATAGACAGATCTTCTTCTATATTTTCTTTTACAATATCTGTTTCTCTTTTAATAGCAACAAAATATTCTTTTTAAGAAGGTTGTTCTTCAAAATCAACAACCTTTTCAGAAACAGTCACTTATTTCTCAGCTAAGTCTTGAAGAACATGTTCATTATCCTCCTCATTTAGGATATTTTCTATTGTAGGTGTAACAACCTCTTCCTCTTCTTCTTCTTCAGGATACTCAAAAAATTCATCTTGTTCGAAACTAGGATCAGAAACATCTTTAGGTCTTGAAGGTTGTTCCACTAGATTGAACTTTTCATAAATTCTATCATTGTCTTCCATCCATGCTTTTCTCTTAGGATTCCAACTAATTTTCATCATCTTTACTGTAACTTTGGATAGATAAAACTTATAATCCTTGATAACTTCTTCATTTGGTCCAACCAATCCTTCGGAATGGAGCACGGCTGAGATAAACCTAAAATAAAATAGAGAGGTTGACTTAGAGGTTGTTTTGATCAACTCACCCATATAGTGTATAATATACTTTCAAAGGTTGATCTTATGTCCATTTTTCATGAGATGTATCAAAAATACATCTTAATACTTGACTACAGTGAAATCAACTTTTCTGGGGATAATCAAATTCTGAAAAAATTTAAACAGAAGTCTAGTTTCTCCATCCATCTCTACAGGTATAGCTCTCCTCTTAGTTTTATTTCCATTCAAGCTTCCCAAACATCTTCCAAAACAAAAATATCACTTGGGGGTGGAGGACCGCTCTGATAGTACTCACAAATACCCTCATGAGGTATCCTAAGGCATCCAGCCCATAACCTCAAGGAAAACGTGCATCTATGGCCTTTTATCCAACCCCTTGCAACAAAGCATCTTCCTTATAAAAATAAAACTGAACATACTGGTAAAACTATGCCGTTAATTTCAAGTAAATAGGTCAATACTCTTTTATAAAGCTATCTAACCATCCTTTATATTTCAATACATTCAAAAACAAAGACTTACTAGACATGAGCCACTTGGGAAAAATATCATTTTTAGGTACCACTACTCTGTTCACCATGTTCGGATTTAGAGGGCCCTCAGGTTCTATATTCAGTATGGTTTTCCTCTTCTTCTATGAAATGTGTTTCTCAGGATTTGACGATGATGGGTGTTTCATCCTAGGCATTCACTAAAGGTTCTATAGAGAGAAGGGTTGAAGAAGGGTTACATTTTGAGAGAAGAGAAGAGAGATCGAGTGAAGAGCGAGTGAAACTTCTTTAGTTATTATCATTTAGGAATACCAATTGCCAAAAAAACAAAATCATGGGAAAGTGAAAGGGTCAAATAAGTAATTACCGCGATACGGTATATAATGTATAAATAAAATAATAATTCATCTTTACGGTGAGACTATAACAATCATTCATTATGAGACAACAATATTCATTCACGGTGAGACAGTAATAGTGTGATTTCTAAACTATGTAACTGTATTATTAGAGCTAGTAAGTGTCAGATAATAAATAAGAAATAGTAATTGTGAGACCATAATCATGAAACAGTAAGATATCAAATAGTAAGATATGAAGCAGTAAGATAACTACTTAAGATTTATCATACCCAATTCATTATGATGTAATTAATCTTTCATAATTTAGTGGTTTGGTGAATATATCAGTGAGCTGATATTCAGTAGTAATGAATTCTAAAGTGATATCACCTTTTTGATAATGATCTCTCAAAAAGTGATGTCTCACATCAATATGTTTTTTCCTAGAGTGTGAAACAGTATTTTTTAGAGATGTTAATAGCACTTGTGTTGTAATAATTTATAGTTACAATCCTGAATTGATATCTATAATCTAGTAATGTGTGTTTAATCCACAAAATTTTTTCAAAAGAACTACCAATAGATATGTATTCAACTTTTGTAGTAGATAATGCAACAAAATTTTGTTTCTTACTACACCATGATACCACTGAATTTCCTAAAAGGTTACATATTCCAGAGGTGATTTTTTTATCTATCTTACAACCACCGAATTCATCATCACAATAACTAACTAAGTCAAATGATTGTCCTCTGGGATAGAATAGTCCTAGATTATGTGTATGCTTGAGGTGTTTGAAAATTCTCTTGGCAGCATTTAAATGAGATTCCTTAGGATTTTCTTAAAAATGATCACACATACACACAATAAACATAATGTCAGATCGACTAGCTGTTAAGTAGATTAAACTTCCAATCATCCCTCTTTATGTGGTTTGATCAACCGATTTTCCATCTTCATGAAGATCCAACATACAAGTGGCACTCATTGGAGTGTCACTACTTTTAGTTTTATCCAATCCAAAATGTTTTAGAATATCTCTAGTATATTTACTTTGATTTAAAATAATACCATCATTGTTTTGAAAGATTTGAAATCCAAGAAAGAATTTGAGTTCAGCCATTAAACTTATTTCAAATTTTTTTTGCATTATTTTAGAAAAATAAATACATAAATAATTTTTTAAAGATCTAAGGACAATATCATCTACCTAAATTTTAACTACTAAAACATCATTGGAAATTCGTTATATAAAAAGGGTAGTATTAGTTATTCCATTTGTAAAACCTTTGGAAATAATAAAGGTACTTATTCTATCATACCAATCACTTGGATCTTGTTTTAAACCATTTAAAGATATTGATAATTTAAAAATATGACTTGGAAAATGAGTATTTGTAAAACTATGGGGTTTCTCAACAAAGACATCCTTATCTATGTACCCATTTAAGAATGCACTTTTAAAATCCATTTGATATAGTTTGAAATTTAGTTGTTCTACATAAGTAACCATAATTATAATTGCTTCAAGTCTAGCTACTGGTGAAAAGGTCTCATCATAGTCAATTCCTTATTCTTGATGGTAGCCTTGTACAACCAATATAGCCTTGTTTCTAACTATATTACCAACTCCATCTACCTTATTTCTAAATACCCATTTAGTGCCTATGGTGAAAGTTTATTTGGATCTTTCAACAAGTTTACAAAATATGTTCTTTTCAAACTGATTAAGTTCTTCTTGCATATCCATTACCCAAAATTCATCATTGATATCATCATTAATGTTTTGATGTTCAGGTTGTGACAAGAATACTTTATGTTCATCCCGATTTCTATGACAAGCTCTATTTTTTGTTCCTTTATCTAAGTCTTCTACAACAACATCTAATGGATGTTTCTTAAGAGTTTTAACAGCTCTATAAATAGTACTGGTGATTATAGGTTCTCCAATAGGATCTGGTTCATTGTGACTAGAATCTAAACAATTTACATAACAGGGAGTTGTCACAAATTCTTTCATAGGATGGTTTGAGGATTTTTAATTAATGTCCAGATTTGATACATCATCCTCCAGGTTCCCTAGAGTGGTCTTAGACTCATATGGATATGTTTCATCAAATTTGACATGCATAGATTATTCCACACATTTAGTTCTTTTATTAAACACTCTATAGGATTTACTAGAAATTAAACATCCTAAAAATATTCCTTCATCAGTCTTGGATCTAAATTTTTCAAGATTTTCATTAGTGTTAAGGATATAGACAATACAAAAAAAACTTTGAAGTAGCTAACTTTGGGTTTTCTATTGTTCCCTAAATCATTAGGATTTATTTTAATAATAGGTCGAGTCAACACTCTATTGATTATGTAGCATGTTGTACTTATACCTTCATCACAAAAATAAATAGTTAGGTCATACTCACTAAGCATGGTTCTATAAATCTCTTGCAGGGTTCTATTTCTTCTTTATACAACTCCATTCTGTTAAGGTGTTCTAGGGGCAGAGAAATTATTACTATATGCATTTTGTGAGAAAAAGGATTCAAACTCTTGATTTTCATACCCACGGTCATGACCACTTATTAAGGATTTAATTTTATGTCCACTATGATTTTCTACAGTTTTGGCATATTTGGTAAAATGAGACCAGGCTTCACTTTTGTGAGCCAAAAAGAAAGTCCAAGTATATCTAGAAAAGTCACCTACAAGAACATAAATTTAGTGCTTCTCGTTTAAACTAGAAACTCTAGATGGTCCAAACAAATCCATGTGAACCAATTAGAGAGGTTGAGAAGTTGACACTCCATTATTTCTTTTGATGGAAATTTTGTATTGATTTCTTTTTTGACAACGATCACACACTTTACCATTTGGAAACTAAAGTTTGGGTAGGTCTTTGACTAAGAGTTTTCAAGTCAAATTTCGAAGGGAGTGAGTGTTATAGTATCCTAGTCTCTTATTCCAAAGCTAGGAATCTTTGTGAAACATTCTTAAACATGAAGCATTTTGAGAAGCTAAATAATGTAAGTTAACAGAATAAATATTTTCATTTCTTAATGTAGAAAACATTAATTAATTTTTCATAATTAAAAACATTACAAGCATCATTTTCGAATTTAACACGAAATTCATCATCATATAATTGTGAAATACTAAGCTGATTATATTTTAATCCATCAACAAACAGTACTTTAGAAATCAAAATTCAGTTAGAGTTACTAATTTTTCCAAGGCCAATAATCTTTCCTTTGTCATTTTCACCAAAGGTGAAATGTCCTCTATGAATTTTTATTAAATTATTGAAGCATGACTAGTCTCCTATCATGTGTCTTGAACACCCACTGTCTAAGTACCATATGCTCTTACAGGAACTCTTTAAGCATCTTTCCTACAAAATAGTCAAATAAAAACAGATTTTGGTACCCAAACATGTTTGGGTCTAGTAATATTAATGATAAGTGCTTTAGGAACCCATATCTTCCTCATAGGTTTCCTATAAGCATTATGTAATGTATTTTGAAAAATAAACTCTATTTGGTCCAAAAAATCTTGAAACAGTATAAAGTGTGTCATAACTTGAACTAGGTTAATATTTTCCAAAACTGGGTGCAAAGAAGTATGCCCTATATTTAGAAAAAAAAATATTTCTTCAAAATTTTCTTTTTCCAAGTTGATAGCCAATGCCAATAGTATATTTAGGAGAAATTTGTTTACCTAGAATTTGAGTAAGGGTGTTTTTCCCAGTGGTAAACTTTTCTAAGTCTTTATTCAATTTCTCAATAGATAGTTTTAGTTCATTCTTCTCTTTGAGTAATTGATCATTTTCCTACCTTTCTACAGTGAGTTTAGTTTTAACTATTGAGGTAAGAGCATGTTGTTTCTTTAAAGACTTGTATTTATCTTTTAGTTCATTGCATGTCTCTTCTAGCATATTACAATACTCAAACATTTCTTCATTAGACACATTTTCGTAGTCAACATCATCTCCAAAATAGTATGAATTGTGTACAATAGATTACAGTGTTACGTTGGATGTGTTTGTCATAAAACACATATTTTCTTTGTCAGCCTATTCATTATGTCAAGATTTTAAGTCACTTGAACAATCCTCAGAATCACTCCATGTTTCTTTCATTGCCTTTTCATACATTCTATCTTTGTCCTAATCTTTCTTTTCATATTTGAGCTTTGTATAGATATGCTTTATATGTCCTTTGTTCTTACATTCATAGAAGACTATCTCATCAGACTTGTCACTTCTTTTCAAATCTTTCTTCCAACTTCCTTTGTGATCATATTTTCCATTGAAGTTAGGATTTCTGAAAAAGTTCTTCCTATAAAATCTCTTAAACATTCTCTCTAGTTGATTCATCTCCTCATCACTATCAAGTGATGATTTTTCACTAAGAGAAATTTCTATAGAAACATCTAATTTCCCTTTGTATTTGTGTTTAGAGGTGGTGGTCTTGAACGCAACATATATTCTTTTGGGTTTAGCCTCCTATTCCTTGTTGACTTTCAACTACTCTTCATACGTCATCAGTTTCCCAATGAGTTCTTTTATAGGTAGCTTGCTGATATCATATGATTCTCTAATAGATACAGAGTTTCCTCTCCAACTTTCAGGTAGGAATCTGAGAATTCTCATGAACTGTTCCTTAGCAGTGACTTCTCTTCCAAGAGAAATCATTATGTTGACAATTTCATTGAACCTGAGATACATGTTAGAAATAGGATCATCAGGTATCATTTTAAAGATATCATATTTAATAGTATATGTATTAAGTCTCATTTCTTTCACACTCGATGTTCCTTTATGTTAAATAGATAAGGTATCCCAAATTTCATGGGTAGTTTTACAAGCAGAAGTTTTATTAAATCCCTCATCTCCTAAAGAGTAGTATAAAGAATTCATAGCTTTGAAATTGTTATTATAGGCAGTTTTGGTAGGCTCATCCCAAGTGATTCTATCAGTATAAGGAATATTATATTCATCTATAATTGAAGACCATCTTTTAAAGCTCATACTTTCTAAATGAATTTTCATTTTTATATTCCATTGAGCATAATTGGGTCCACTAAATAATGGTGGTCTATTGGTTGCAGCACCTTCCAATATAATATCCATAAGACAGAAATACTTTAAAAGAGATAGAAATTTAGAATTGAATGAAATTTATAGATTTTTAAAGTACAACTACAATCACAGATAAATAGCGTTAAAAAAGAGTCTTAAGAAACCATCCTCTGATACTAAATGTTGGTCAGAGTAGAGTACTCAAGAGGGGGGTGAATTGAGTATTTATTCAAAATTTCTGTTTAAAATGTATTCCTAAAAAGGTTCCCCAATAAGGTTAAATACAACCCAGTTAATCAAGGTTATACTTTCATGAATTTTTGACTGTTTAAATAACTTCTTAGAAGATTTATTAATTCTCAGTAATCCTTGTCACAGTTATTAAAATTAATTTTGAAGCTATTATAATAAAGAAACACAATTACAACTTCTTTCCAAGATTAAATATCAAATTAAATTTAGTGATTTCTAGATTAAATATTAAAACCGAAAAAACATAAGTAAACATCACTGTGGATATAAAACAATTGGATCAATCTCAAGACAAGACATAATCCACTCCACTTGGTGATCACCTACCACCAAAAAGTTTATATAAATAATCTTGATACACACCCTAGATTGAGGTTAACAACAGTACACAATACTTTCCAGGTCACATGACCTCTTCCGCAGTTTTTCATGGGTAAACACTAAAAATTCACATAGGGACTTCTTCCACACTTTTCTGTGGGAATAAACAGGTGTAAAAGTATGTAAGAGAAAGGATATATTATATCCTTCAATTTGATGCAAAAGACAGTGCGTGTTTAATACAGACACGCACACTGCTCAAAAGATAAAAAATAATACAAAATAGAGTAGAAATGATGAGATAATTTTAGAATTGCTCTAAGTGTTATTCTATGTATCTCTGGACATCGGGGATAAAGTAGATGCAGAAATCAAGTCAACTCGTGGAAAACAGAGTATCGTAAGTCAGCTAGATTTGTCTTGTGTTCTTCGTGGTATTGACTATGAAAATATGCGCTCGATGATTCTTATCTATGGTGTCTAGCTTGTCGATTCATGATTTATTTTTCTGTTCTTCAGGAATTCTGAGTTTCATGTGATGGTTCTTATTTCCAAAAGAAACTTGTGTGTGCTTCATTATTACGTTGTTTGTGTGTATTTTTTTTATGATCATCACTTCTCTTTTTTTCCTCGAGTGCATGTGTTAAAGCTGACCGGTTGCATGTATTCTGCACCTCGTACCTCGTGCTGGCAGGCGATATGTCTACAAAGAAACATTAATTCTGTTAGTGCATTTAAAAGATTCAAATATGACCATTGGAAATTAAATTGAGAAATGAAAAAGGAGATTAAGAAATGGTGTCACGGTTTGTCTGTAAATGGTGTCTCCATGAAATGGTGTCTCCTTGAAAACGATGTATGGATGGTCACTATGTCTAGATTTCCATGGAATTTAGATGGTCACCATGTATGGATGGTCATGGTGTCTGGATAGTCACTGTGTCTGGATGGTCACGGTCTATGGATGGTCACAGTGTCTGGATGGTCACCATGTCTGGATGGTCACCGTGTCTGGATGGTCACGGTGTCTGGTCACGGTGTCTGGTCCTTTACGAGAAAAACATAACCGGTGGCAGACTCACGGTGTCTTAGAATTATCCAAATATCTATATTTATAATTAAGCAGTGATATTCATAGAATGGATTAGACTTAATCCTTCATCAAAGAAATAATTATAAATTAAATCAAATATAGTGTATAGTAATCAGACTGAATGTATAGCAATTCAGATCTTGGATAGATTTACTTAAATTATAAGGATACTAATCATCTGTACATATGATTTGAGATAGATTACATAGTATTAACAGTATTTATAGAATATACATGATTTGTGATCATTAGAACCTGATTAATACATGAGTAGTCCAACAGTTATCATGAGAGAGACACTTTTAGGATGGGCTCATGTATTCTATATAATCATAGGTGAATTTATTTATCCTATATACGTTTTCTAATAACTTGAACCCTACTCTTTTCAATAAGCACAACCTAAGAAAATTTGATTGTACTAGATACATAGGTTCAATGTCAAGGCAGGGTGGTAATCTTACCATTAGTAATAAGCATGTCCTTGAGGTTTAGCTTCAAAAAATTATCTTCCAGAGTATCCTATCTAGTAGGTATTTTATATTCCAATAGTGTGGGGAGAATGGTAATGGGAATCCTTATTGTGATAGAGAACCATTTGAGTTCCATGATTGCATCTATATGTGTAATATTCAAGAGTTTTTATGGACCTTTACCCCTATTTCTAGTGGAAGATATCCCGTACCATCTTAACTTTATGAGAGAGATCAATTACACTATATTAGGCAGGAAGCTGGAGTATCACTGGTCGAACAAGATAAGGAGTTCATGGTCATGGTATCTAGAATTTTAATTATCAGTTCTGGCAGAGTGGACCTGCTCAGGGTAGTCTATCTATATTTCAGGTCCATGGATCAGGATAGTTTCATGCATTACATTATATACTCAAGGATCAGAGAGAGGGAACATACACTATATGAGGTACTATTTTTGTATCCTATACTAAAATATATTTATTATTAGATATAAATGCATCTCACCCAATTATATTTTAATCAACTATATATAGTATCAAACTATAAATTTGGTGATTTTTTTGGGTGATGACCCTGGATACACCATTGGGTGTATGGTCACGTGGTATACACCAATGAAATTTTTAATTTTGATTCTTGGGATATACTAGTTTTCCCCAATCATGCTTATATGGAAAATTGTCACCAAATGGTATCTTTTTCATCACTCAAGGGAGTTATTTATCCTAAAAAGGGTGAGTGAAATATCCTTACTAATATAATTGGAATAGAGCTTTAGGGGCTTGGAGGAGTGACAACTATCCTTTCCATATTTTTCTTAGATGATCAAACAATACCTCAAATAGATTTTTCTCTCTTGGTAGGCTATTTCAAGGTTTTCTTTCCCAACAATTATTCTAGCTTACCTCTTTAGAGAGAGGTAGATTTTATTATCAATATCACTCTAGGAGCAGATTCGGTATCTATTACTCTATATAGTATTTCACTTACTGAGCTCCAGGATCTCAAGACATAATTGGAGAATTTAGAACCTAAGGGTTTTATCTTGATCCATCACTTTATCATGGGGTCCACCCATGATTTCATCTAGGAAGGAAAATGGTACACTTAGTTTATGCATGGATTACCAGTGGTTGTACCAACATATAGATAAGAACCAATATCCATTACCTCAAATATATTATCTCTCTAAAAAGATCCAAGGAGATAGGGTGTTCTCATACATCTACCTAAGATCAGGCTATCATCATGTGTGAGGCAGGCCATCATACAAACCACATACAAATTTACAAATTTGGTAAAATATATATGAGTATATATTATGCAATTTGGAATTAGGAGTGTTCCCTCTATTTTCATGGTCTTTATAAATAGGGGTTTCCACCCCTTCTCAAATTCATTTTTCATGGTTTTTGTGGATGAAATCGTAGTGAATTCTTATACTCAAAGAGACCATTCCAAACATCTTGAGATTATTTTGAATACACAGAAAGAGAATCATTTGTACAATAAGATCACAAATTTACACTTCTGGAACCACATGGTTTACTTCATGGGTCACATTATCTCGGAATCAAAAATCTTCGTTTACCCAAGGAAGGTGACTACTCTGGCTTCCTGGGTGTATCCCATGAACATGTTTAATATTTGGAATTTAGTGGGGATGGATGGATATTATAGGCTTTTTCATATACTAATTTTCATTCCTCGATTCACCTCTTATTGATCTACTAAAAAGGGTGTGAAATTATTATGCTCTAAATCATGTGGGAAGGAAATTTATAAGTTCAAAGGAATGGTGAATTTAACACAGATCATGATTCTTCCGGATCTTGGAAGATGATATACAGTGTTCAGTAAAGCATAATTCATCAGTATTGATGTAGTATAGATATAGGTGGATTGATTCATTGAATATGGGTCTTACCAGTTGAGACATCATGAGAATAATTACATAACACATGACCTTGAGCTAGTAGTAGTTGTCCATGCTTGTCATTGTGTTGTATACAGACCACAATAGCCAAAAATATATCTTTTCATAGTGTGACTTGAATCTAAAATAGAGAATATGGGTTGAATATCTTTATTCCTTTGACTTTGAGATTTCCTATATGGTTTTAAAAGGAAATGTGGTAGTTGGTGCTCTTATCTAGAAAATTAGGCACAAGCAATTCTGGAATCCAATGATGAATGAAAGTTTATGGGCCTCTTTTTTTAGTTTCATTTGGAGTTTCAAGAGATTCTTGAGAAGCCTTTTTTGTAGGATTAATGGTTACCTATTCACTCCTTGATTGGGTAAAGAGAAGTCAGTTCTCAGATCCTAAAGGTTTGGTCCTACGTGAGAGTATTTATGGTAATATCCTCCCTTCATATTAGTCTATTTATGAATAAGACATCATACATGTAAAAGGTTGTATCTGGGTTCCTATAGACAAGTGAGAGGATATAAATCCTGATTCCTAGGCTTCTAATTAGGTAGTGAACCCATGTGTCTCTAATATGAATCATGATATATGTCTCTAATATTGGTGGACTATGATTAAATGACTGGAAATAGGTTTTATCACTAGGTGTTCCACCAATAATCAGGTGAAGATAGAAAACTAGTGGAATGATAGCTTGTTATATCTGTTACTAATCCCAGAATGGAAATGGGAATATGTCCTGATAGATTTTGTCATTGTCTTATTGAGGTTCCCTCATCATAGTGGTGTGGTTTGGTTAGTAATGGATCAACTGACTAAAGTATCCCACATCCTTACAATCTAAGAGACTTTCATAGTTTATGATCTAGGAAGAATATATGTCTGTAATATTATACACTTATATGAGGTCCATCATACTATCATTTATGATAGGGTTTCTCATTTCACATTGATGTTCTGTATGGGAAAATAGAGATATGTGGGTATACAGGTCCTTCTGAACACATCATTTCACCCTCATATCAATGACCAATTGGAAATGACTATACAGTTACTGGAGTACATGCACTAATAATGTGTCCTTGATTTTAGTGGTTTTTGGTATTATCATATCCCACTCTTCAAGTTTTACTGCCAAAAAAGATTTCTATAAATGATTCAGTTAGCTCCGTTTGATGCCTTATATGGTAGGCAATTTTGTTCATCCCTATGTTGGATAAGGAAAGGAGAGGTAGTGCTACTAGGCCCTCATCTCATATAGGAGACTTAATAAAATTTTTATTTGATAAGAAATAATATTTATACCACACATTATAGATAAAATTCATATATTGATCAATGTGGATGACTTCGGGATTTTGAGTTCGGGGATCATTTTTTTCTTGCAGGTATCACTTAGTCATGGGAATAAGATGAGACAAAGGTAAGGGATGTTTCCACATCATTATGTCATTCCATTTTAGATCTGGGATAGATTAATTATAATATCCTATTAGTTATTATTACCTCATAGGTATTTTTACATGCATGAAATATTCCATGTTTTATAGAGTTTTCATTATCATATTGACGCCTCTCATACTTTTGATCCTAAGGATGTGGAGTTGTATGAGAATTATTATTTTGAGGAGTTTACCATATGAATTATTTATCAGAGCACAAATTATCCCTGAGGAAATAATTTCCCTTTAGTATAGGTGTTATGGTATCACTACTACATACAGAATAAGACTTGGGAGTGGGAGGCTGATGTATCAGCTCAGTGGTTGGAGTTATTCTTAGACATTGTTTTACCACCCTTGGAAGGGAGAATTGGAGATTATTTCCTTTAAGAGGGGAAGACCATAATAAACCAATTTTTCTAATAAGTACACATCCTTTTAATTTTTATTAAACCTATTGGTTTTGACCAAATATGAATCCCTAGTGATTCTATAGAGCACATAAGGGTGTGTGAGGATATTTTGGAGCTTGGAATCCTAGATTATGGAATAAGAAATGAACCACATTATTAGTAGAAACCATGCATCAAATTCGGCATGGTTTATCCTAACCAAGTCAAAAAAAATAGTGGGAAGTAGTGGGATGTGAAATTTTCCCTAACCATGTGACCCCGGGTGCACGATCATGTGAAACCTCTGCAATTTTTAGAAGAAGAATAACACAAGGTTTGTGCACGGTTTTCGAAACCGTATACATGAATTTTGTGGGCTCCCTCATTGGAAAGTAGATTGAGCATAGTTGGTGCATGTTTTTTTCTACCATGGGTATTCACTATGGGACCCATTATTTTCTTAACACAATTAGTATATTTCCCTTAAATTATTATATTTTCAATCCACCCTCTTCTTTTAATCTTCTAGAAGATAAGAGGACTTTATTTCTCCAATGAAAAATATCCTCCAATGATTTATACTTAGATTCATTGATTTAATTTCCATCAGAACTTGAAATTGATATTTGATTATATTATTGGATTCATATCAATAGGTGCTTCACTCCTCAGACTCTATAATTCGTTTTTATTCCTCTTGACTATATTATTTCAATGTTGGCATATATACCGTATTTTTAGGGTGTTCATCCATTTTTATATTTTTTTATCCAGGAAAAACTAAGGGCTAATCTTGGAATAAGAATATACTATATGAATAAGGTAGTTAGTCTACGACTTATCCCACCATGTTTCGTCATCTATAAATTGTTTTCATTGTTCCACAGTCCAGTGTCACCAGTAATTGCTCCAAAAAATCATCTTCTCTGATTTAAATTTTATATATTATATTACATGGACCTAATAATATCAATTAACACTATTCAGGGTTTTAAACTCACCATAGTCCAACCAATTATGGTTTTTTATTCATTTATGCCTTTCGTGACATATTTTTAGATTAAATGAGACACTTTTCATATGTGTTTTACTTATAATTAATAAGGTAAGTGTTTCCTAATAATTAAATGAATCATTAAATGGTTAAATGGAAAGTATATTTATAGATATCAATTGGCCTAATTAAATTATTATACATTGAATTGTTATTGCTTGCATGTAATTGATACACTCGGTCATGTTTAATGAAAGGAAATGGAATGAAAAAATTAAATGATTATTTGGCAGGAGTATTACATGGCCCATGATTACAAATGATTTAAATGGAATGAGTTTAAGGTCCAACCTAAATTGGATCTTTTCATCTTTATAGAAATTTTTTGGAATGATCCAACCTTATACATCTGAGGGAATTCCTCAATAACTCAAAGGACTTCATTCTGATTCATTGATCTAATTTCCATTGGATAATCCCACCATGAAATATGTCCCTTGTCTTATTATTACAATCCCTTGTCATCATACCAAAATTTCACGTGACTCTTTTACATATATTATAATTAAATGGATATACATATTGTATTTAGATTGATGTATTCATATATATGGGCCATGGATTCATGACATTGGTCCTAGTCATTTTTATACTAGGTTTACTATGGATGAGATCCAAGGACTTGGTAAGACTCTTTTATAGTAGAATTCCTTCAGTGTGTATCCTTGGATTACAATAAGATCCCCTTTGTAACAAGACTACATGTGATGCTATTATAAGGTGCCTCATACCCTAAATTCAAGGATTCCATATTAACACATTGGATCCTCTTTTTTATTAATTCATATTAAGGTATTGTTGTTACCTATTAAACCTAATATTCTAATCATTAATTTAATCTTAAATTAATTAATTCTACGATTACTTCAAAACAAATTAATATCTTAGGATGAAGAAAGTATGGATTGTTTATTACCAATAATTTACTTTTATATATACCTACACATTATTATGTTTATCCACTATTATTATATCTGTTGTGCTCCACTCTGACCTGAGGGCATAGTTTCCTCACTATCAGACCCATGTCCCTCACTTATTTTCGGTAGGCTCTAACATACATGGTAGTGTGCATGAGGCCATGTAGCCTATCAGGTTTGCATACTCGAGAGTGAGGAGTGTCTTGGATATCACACAATAGACATACTTCATTGATCATGATCGTAAATTAGTTTTATTTCTACATGTATTCATGAATCAATACGTATGAAAAAGAAATATTTTCACTTCCCTTTTGATGGAATGTGGGTGAATAAAGGTGGTATCACAATCATAATAACATTTTAGTATATTGAGGATACAGAAGATATTATTTTATGAATAATATAACATATATAGATGTGTTAAATGAATAATTTCAAATAAAGTGATTGGTTAAGGTGATTAAGTATTATTTGAAATAATTATTTTATATATCCTATTAAGGGTTCTAGGGGTTTCTTATTAAGAAAACTAGATGAACTAGAATTTTTGTATGGTAGTAGAGGTGAGAAGTTAGAAAAGTTTGTTCAAGAAAAGGGATCAAAGTGGTGTTAATAGAAATGAGGGGTTTCATTTTATAATTTACAGGAGGAGCACCCTTGGAAATTATTAAAATATGAAAATAATTTAAATAAAAATTGATGTAAAAAATGATCAAAATATATATTATTTGAATCTAATATTATAATGAGTTAAAATAATCTCATGTAATAAAATTTGGACATTTTTTGATCAAATTTTACCATTCTCTTTTTATTTTAACACATTTCACAATTAATGGAAAATTAGAAGTTTTCTACCATTTATGGGTTAATAATATTAGTATAAAAAAACAACCCATAAATGGAACATGGGATATGTATTTACCATATCTCATTCATTTTTTTGAATATAATATTATTATGAATTTAATATAATTTAATTAAATATTATTTATTATAAAATATTATTAATGTCAGTTTTAACACTATTCATTAAATTTGACTTTAAATACATCAAGTTAAAGGGGAATTTGAATATAATAATTCCAAACCTCCCTAATACATCATATATATCTATAAAGTTCACGGGAAAAATTAACACATTCAAATTATAGTATGTTTGTTAATTTTAAAATCATTTGTTATAATTGTTTATTGATTGGAGAAATATTACATCGGTGTTGCATAATAATATATGGCCAATATATAATTACTAAATATTAGAAACAAATTTATATCCCAAAAATAAATTCATTAATAATAAAATAGACACTTATATTTGTTCATATCTTGTTGTTTCCCTTATGTGGAAAAAATATATATTTAAATCTAATTGAGTGAAATTTTGTAAATTTCATTGATTTAAATATTATATAATTTATTTTCATTTAAAAGTGTATATTTAAATTATAAATTTCAAACCTAACGTGATAAGGGTCAAATTGCCTTCATTAAATTTGAATTTGGATGAAAATTTATGTTCTTATCACTTATTTTTAACCTAGGTAAACACAGCTTACCCTTTACCAAGGCAATAAATTTTACAAAGATTACTACTTATATTGAAAAAATGGGAAATATTTACCAAAATTATACCTATTGATTCCAAATATAGAATCCATTTTATCAAAATTCATACCAATTAGTGGAATAAATTATTTTTAAAAATAATCATACATCACACTAGAAAACCCATATTTTTAGAAAATTGTATTCTTAAGTATTAAACTAAATTTTATTCTTTTTTCATAAATAAAAAAATATATTTTTAATAATAGATAAAAAATATTAAATTTATAATTTATATGTATTTAATTTAATTGATAAACTAAAAGTGATTTACTAATTTTATTGAGATAAAATAATTTTGTACACAAAAAAAATATTTTTCTTGAAAAATATTTATTATTTATTTTGAAATGTTTTTAATTTTATTTCTCATAAATTTATAAGCATTGAATTTATTTTATACATCCATAAACCATGAATTTTTTTAAAAAATTTGTCCTATTAATACACCCCACTCCAACAGTTAGGGAGTAACTGTAACATAAACAAATTATTGTATATCGTAGTTCGTTAAAACTCAATGTCATGTGTAACATAAGATATTGAAGATATTAAATTTATTTGAAAAAAATAATTCATAAAATATTAGGGTGTTATAGTTGTGGTGTATTATTTGAGAATTAAGTAACTAAAAGATTTCATAACTGAGTCTGGTGATTTTTGGAGGGTGATGGGGGAGCTCTCCATGTTGTACAATGATATGGGAGAAGTTGATGGTAGTGGTTTTCCTTCTAAGATTATGGTTTAATCATACATGGTGAATAAGGTGGTAGAGTCTATGTTTGAGGATTCATAAGTATATTTATTTTTAGATTAAGGTGTTTTTAGTGATTCCCCTGATGGATGGTAAAAGGATTATCTATATAATGTGTTGTTTTGGGGGATTCTATTTTATTTTTAAGCGATACATGGCATGGTTATCAGTGAGTTCCAAATTTCACCTTTTTCAGTTCATTCTAGTGTAGATAAGAAGTATCATTAACTTATATTTCATTTTCGGTTGTTTTGCAATAATTTATCAATTGGATAGTTTATATCTATATGTTTAGTTTTCTGTATGGTAAATGCAAATCATTGTGTTCTTGGTGGGTTTCTTTAGTTGCTCAACGTTCCCCATTGGAAGTGGGAGGACATTTTGATGGAATTCATCACTATTTTTCCTCATGTTTAGGGTGTTTTTTATTACATATGGATGATCATATATTTCATGATGATGTCTTCTCACTGTTTATGGATTAAGTTGTCTATATTGGTGAATTTTTTGTTGATGATGTATCTAAAGATGGTGGTGAAGCTTTGTAGGGATATAAAGACCATCAGATCAAATCGTGATTACCACTATGTTTTTTAGAGGTCTTCATTATGAATTTGTCTTCCATTTATGCCTTATAACTATATTTTATCTAGATATTGATGTACCAACAAAGTGTACAATCTATATTTTATAAAAAAAAATTCACACGTGTTCTAGATTTTATAGGTTGGTAAGTTAGGTAGTGAACCATGGGGTAGTTCGATTATAATAATAGTTTCCACTCTACCATTGATATGGCGCTATTTTAATTGTTATATTTCCAACTATATATATCCCTTTTTTAAGACTAATTTTTGAGTGTTGACTATTATCTTATTGAAATTAGTTTAGAGTAAAAATAATATGGTTCAGGTTATCCTTGAACAAATGAAGGTAGCATAGAAACATTAAACGTACTATGTATATCATAGTAGGAGGCCACTATATTTCATCATTAGAGAACATGTATTCTTGAAGATTTATCCTATTTCATAAAAGTAAAGGTTTGGTCATGTGAGTAATCCTTCTCCTTTATTTTTTCGATCTTTCCTCATGTAAATTTGTATTGGTGTATTTTTGTATCATTAACACTTTCCTCAATTGTTTTTAATAGACTCTATCATTATGTGTCATGAAAATGATGTAAAATTTGAAATTTTATTCTCAATTAATTTTAAGTATGGTAATTTCCTCTTATAAGATGACCATTGAATAATGTTTTGACCACTTCATCCGTCATAAGAAAGGGGTATCACCCTAGGGATGGTATTTAGTAGAATTATAAGTAATTTTTTTCAATGAATATTTAATACTTAAATAGTATATTATTAACTGTACAAAAGTGATCAACTGGTGATATCTCATGAATTGAGTGTTGGATTGAAATTACAACTTTCTAGTTTAGTCTAGAATGGGGGTTCGACCATGTAAATGAATAAACACCATTTGGGTGCTAGGTCTCAGGTTGGGCTATTTTAGTTGGTGTTTTATTTTATTTTCTTTTCTTCTTTTCCCATTTTCTTTTACACCTTTACCATATGTCTAACTGCATGTTCTGATATGGGATCCCTTATATGTCATGCTCATTAGGGGGAGGGGTATAGGGAGAGGGATAAGGTATATTTGATGTAGAATTCTAATAAAAAATAGATTTAGGTTCATAGGTTGTGTGGTATAGATCTATACGATAGTATTCTATGTTTTCCACCCAGATAATGTTCATTATTTTCTTTCCCCATGGTAATTTATTGTTATTTTTTAATTTATTTTATGATATTATTTTTGACCCATTAAGTCCATTTTGGTATGTTTTTGAAGAAATAGGGGGTTTTGACAAATCATAAGCGGTTTCCATTTAGGAAACCAATCTAAACAACTTGTGGTTTCAAGAACACATGAAGTTTCAAATTCAGTCTTATGTAATGGTAAAAGTTGGTTGATATATAATGTCAGTGTTTAGGACATGCCACATAGGTAGTCTAGGGAGTGGTTGAGTAATTAGCTATATATCTTATGCGGGGGAACGTGGTCATGTAAGGTACATGGTAAAACCCCTTGTAATGTACATGTCCATACCCTCTGTAAAGTATAAGGCCTAGGATGATGTGAATTATTTAGTCATAGGCCTTGTAGGGTACATGGAAAGGTAACCTGTATGATTTAAACACTATTTACTAGGAAAACACACCTATTACATTACAAGTACATTCTAGGTCATGTTGTGGTACATGGAATGAGAGGATTACTGGGGGTATATGTTTTATATGTAGGTTAAATAGAGTATACTTCCCCGTTTAAGGTGTTTTCTGTTTTTTAGCACCCAAGAGTATTAATTAGACTTATAGGTAGACTATTATGATTTTTCGTCCACTTAGGATGAAATATTGTGGATATATTGGAATTTAGAGGTCATTGGTAATGTGTTTTGGAGTTAGAAGATGTTTTATGGGAGGATTTACTTAAGGTTTTAGGTTGAGTGATGTCATTGTGTATTGTATTAATAGTATGTCGAAGAGAGGTGTGGTGTGAGTCATGAGCTAGGGTTGTGAGAATGATGATTAACATGAATTGAGGATTGCATTGGATTTAGTTTTGGGTTCTTTTGTATGATTCCCAGAAATCGTGGTCCATTAGTTTATTATATGGTTATTTCTAGAATAGTTTTCTTAATGTTTTGATACATTATTTCCATTTGGTTGGAATGATTTTGTGGAGTTTTGGGCATGGATGCGTCCATTGATTAGGGTTTTGAGATGTATTTTATGGGCCCTTGAGAATATCCATTGGTTGGGAAATGTGTTGACTAAGGTTTAGTCGGGTGTTAGAGAGGCCGGTGACGTTTCCAATGACTGGGTTGAACCGAAGGTCACTTGTGGTAGAGGAGCCACTTGTAGGGTGTCCTATTTTTGATTTGGATCTGGGGAAAGTTGTTGTTGACTTTATTATTTTAAACCAAATTAGGATTTTTCTAGTTTCAAAATTAATGGTGATGGGTTTGGGCATTGGGAAAACATTGATTATTTGGCGCGTGGATAGGATGTTTGAGGTTAATCCTTTCTTAGATCTTAGATGTATGAATTGAATTTTTGGATATTATTGAATTGGTAATTGGACTTGAGGATGATCAAATAATCCCCTCTATTTTTTGGTGTTAGGTGGGTCTAAGGAGATAATGTATTCTATGGATGAGTTCAAAAAATTTCCCTATTTTTTTATTACGCTCTAGCTAAGGTTTAGTGATCGTAGATACTATTTCACTCTCAGGATAGCTTATAGATGTGGGAATTTACATTTATGATGGGTTTTATCCTAGTTAGGTCATGCAAAATGATGAGTTATATGATTATCTTAGTTAGTTTTTTATGATCATCATGACAATGATGGTTTTTTTAGCATCAACCTATAGTACCAACCATCAATTTAGATCATTCTATTGTATTTATGGAGTCTGATAGTGTTTCATGTTTTTTTTTATATATGGAGATTCTAGGGTCTTTAATTCATACATGTTAGTTTTAAATTCCTATATACTTTTTTTATCTTGAAGGTACACCTGATGCGATGCGGTTTGGTGAACCACATAACATGGGTCATTCGACTCTCTCCAAATAGATGTAGAACAATATCGGGTGACACTATAGAACCTAAGGACTTTTAATGTTTTATTTATTTATTTCTATAATTTATTTATTTTCATTCCAATTTTTATTCGGATGTGTTGGGTATATCATGTTTTGTATAGGCTTGTTATGACAATAGATGTTAGGACAACCATTTAGGGTAGACTAATAAGAATTATTTTCTTACCCACTATAGAGGGACTTTAATGTGTGTCAATATTATTATATCTACTTTCATTTTGAGCACAAGATTCAAAATTGTTTGGGATGATGCAAGGAGATGAAGAATTGGGTAGAGTTCTAGTATTACATGATCGATCGTCACTTCTCAAGTGGTGTCGGCATATGAGGCTAGAGTATTTCAACAAATATTGGATATTGGGTTTTAGGTATGACATAGGGATGGAAGTTCAGCCTTGTGAATTTTATCTTCTTTATTTCTTTGGAACATGTGTTCAGTCTAGTATAAATTCAATTGTTCTTTATTTTCATGACCAATATTCCTCATCTTGTATTCCATTTATTGTAGAATGCTTTTATTTTGTATGTATTTCATACTCCAATATTTATGAATGTGTATGTGTTTGTTTATTTTTCACTATTATTACACTGTGATTGAGGGTATAGTCTCTATATGATATCTCTTTAGACCCTCTACACTAATCTGTAACCTCTAATAATGGGAGTTACACTTAAGGGCTTATCATGACCTGAATCAGGTGATGTGTTGGTCTGACCAAGGATGGTTTTTGATAGAATATTTTGATCTACGATACCATCATGTTTATTAGATTTTTTTAGTATCTTAATATTGATTCCACATCATTGACCAGGGGTATCTTGAAGTTGGAGGTGATGCAACTTTTAAGGAGAAACCTTTTGTGAGTATAAAGTGTTGTGTGAGCAAGTTATTCCCCTAGTTTGAGTCTTGTGGTAGAAAAAAGGATTTTAGGGGAGTATTTTGGAGAGGTATTCCTAGATTCACACTCCATTTGGTTAGTGTAATTTTGTTCAGAATCACTGAATAGATTTTTTCCAGATGGGGATGATCAGACACATTACATTAGTTAGACTATATGGAATTTTTTTCTATTGACATATTTTAAAGTGCATGGGAAAAGAATTTATTAATTAGGAAGAACACACAATGGATGGAATGCATCATATAGTGTTTAAAATTATATAGATTAATTATAAATAAGGTTTTTATGGAAATTATTTTATTATCATAATAAGGTCATTGGAAAAATATTTCATAGTTTATGTTCATCATTTATCCTTGTGAGGATACTGACTATTTCTTGGTGTCCAGTTGTAGGAAGTTTCATCAAGTGATCCTATATTTCATCAGTATTTAATCATGTCATTAGATGTTTTATATCAAAAATTAAAGGTTTTTTTAACTTTCATGAACATATAGAGACCAATGTAAAGAATTTTGGTTTTCCATCCTGGTTTTTAAAAAAATCATAATTGTATGAAAGATTTTTTTTTTAACTTAATTATCTAAAATACAATATATATAGGAAGTATCTGAGATATTTTAATCACTTTTATCTACTAAAATGTAATATTTCTTTATTTTCCTCCCATGGATGTCAAACTTTATTTGAACCACATTATAAATTATTTTCCCACTTTTTAGTATTTTTTGTAAAGTAAAATCATATAGTTTTTTTGAATTGGTTTCTTCCCTTCCTAGTTATAGTTCACAATACATAAGAGGATGTGTTATAATAAAATAGCTCTATGTGATAAAATTATGAAGTGTATTTACTATAAAAGATCATGTAAATAAAAAAACACTTTTTGGTTATGTTTTGTTTCCCTAGGTCTATCTATTTCATCAATAAGATAAAGGTTTATTCTCAAGGAGATCTTCTCCAAATACAAAAATTGGTATCAAAGTAGGATCATCTTTTAGTCCAAATGGGTCTACTTCAATCAAAAAAATTAGAAAATTATTTTCTATAAGTCGTTTTTATTTTTCTTATTTAACTTATAAGGGCCCAAATCTATGTGGATCAACCCTTTGCATGTTCCTGGGGATTTTAGAGTTTTGAGGAGGCATGGAGGAAGTTTGGAGGATTTAAACTGTTGAGAATTGGGAGCATGGAACTTTCATTACATGAACGGGGGTTTCATATTGTGTAAAATAATTTTACAACATGATAGTGTGATTCACATTGTTTAATATTTCAGGGTTTGAAAAATAAAATGAAATCGAGAAATGATGGTTCTTCTATGGAAACCTACCTTGAGGAATTACATGATGTGAAAGGGGATAAAATTTCATGTAATCCCTCAATTTTGTAATGTTTAAAACTTTCTAGCCACTCAGGTTATCAAAATTTATGGCTACTACTTCCATCCCTATCATCTGAGGTGACCTGACAGTCCCCCCTTCGGGGTATTGGAGATCCCTTTGATGGGGATTGAACCTTGGGTTTCCATCTTCAATTTGTGGTGACCCAACTTGATCTGAGGTGTGTTTTTTCTTCATTTTCCAATGGTTTCCCTTGGTTTGATCTATTTTTCCTCCCGTTCTTATTTTCATGTGATGTTTTATAATCTTTTATGTTTCTAATTGAGTTTCTATTAGTTTTTGTTGGTGATATGGTGTCACAAAATCCTTGGATGGATGTAAATCTTATATTATAGGTGATCAGAGATTCATTGTGTGGTTTATTCTCATGCGATGAACATCAATGACCTTTTAAGGTAAGAAAGTTTTTGTTTCACTATTTATTTATTTGAAATGGTATATTTAGCCTTATTTAAAACCTTTAATAACAATGAAAATTACCTAGTTAAATACTTTAACTGGATTAAATAATTGGTATTAATCTCATAATGTTGTTTCTTTTTTTTACTACGATAACATTTTTCCTCTAGATTTTCTAGATAGTGTGATGTCTATGGATTTCTTGGTTTAGAATTTTTTTCTTGATGTAAATTGGTAAATAAAATAAATCCATAATTAATTGATAATTAATAGAATAAAATATTAAATAGTCGTGTTTTATGAATCTGGTTGTTACTCTAATTTGATTTTAATCAAATTGATGAAAGTGTGCATGTTTAATTGAATTGGTTGAGGTAACAATAGCACGTTAATGCTTATTTATAAAAGAACTAAATTCATGTTAAATTGATTTTTTAATTAATTTTTGATATCTTCGGATATCTCTTTTCTTATGTTTCCCATAATTGGAATCCATGATAATTAATTAGTTAATTTAAGATGGAATAAGAACCAGTTTCATAATAAAAGATAATTCTTTTTTAGGGCATGAGTTTCCCTATTTCTTGTAAAGGCCAACTGCCTTGGGTTTTTGAGACGTGAGAGCTCTCTATGCATGAATTCTGGATTCCTTTCTTTAGGGATGAGAACTCATTGAAATGTTTGTTTCCTGCTACTATGATGTGATGTGATCCTATGATGGATAAGCCTAGAGGGCTATTGTGGTATCTGAGGCGGGGAGGCTCAGATTTGACATGTTCCTAGGATGGATCATCCTAGAGAGATATTTTGGTATGTGGGGTGGGGAGTCCCGGTTGTTTTGGAAGAAGTTGACACTTATGATGGAGGGATGTATTGGGGTATGCATGTGGGTGTCGGAGAATAAATCTGAGATAATGGATTGGGATAAAACAGGTATTACATGTTGATATGAATGTTGGATGCTTGTTTGAATCTATTTCCTGTTTATCTACTTTCTTTACCCCACTGCTTGAGGAATATGGTTTTGGTTACTCTCCTTCGTAGAGAGGTGAATCCGTACAGGGTATTTTATATGCTTTCTGTGTTTATATTCTCATGGTTAGATGATTGTACACTACTTCTATAGGTGGAGAAGTCTTAATGGGTAGTACATCTACTCTATTTGTTGATCCACTTGTGTATGGTAGCTTTGAATTTTTTTCTAGAATACCTAGAAATATGGAAAGTTATAATGTTAATAAATGAATGAATTTTTAACCCATGGGGTTGGATCTTGCTCAGATGCAATGTTGAGGTTGTAATTTTGAGAATCCATGGAATTTGTTTTCTTATGCCTAGAAAACATGGATATTTTTTTAAAATTGTAATTTGATGTGATTTTGAGATGATAATGGTTAATTAATGATTAATATATAATTAACTGAAAGTGAAAATAATGAAAATTAATAAGATAATTTAATGTGTCTCTTTAAATGGTGGTGTGTATATAGGATATTTGGGCTTAGTAGTGGTAGTAAATAGTCAGAGAGACATTAACAGCATTTGTTTCTAAGAATAGGATATCCTCATAGTGTGGTTGTGAGCTATATTCTATCCTGAAATTTTTGTGTTTCAATACTCTACTCCACCCTGTAAGTTAGGTAAACTAACACCCCAAGGATTCTGATCCCTGGGGGGTGTTTACCCTAACATCCTAATGGGAGGATGGATGGATGACTACCCCATTTGGCCCTACTATCTTATTTTGGTAGTTACTTGTACTGGTATGCATGAAGCTTAGTCTTCCCCATATATGTGTGTAGAGGGATGTAATGGATTTTGGTTATTTCACACACATGTATTTTGGACATAGTTTCCAACTAAATAATATAGGTATAACATGTATAAGATGTGATGGATTGAGGATCCTTACTTGGTGTATGGGATGTGATGACTTGGGACATAATACACAACATATGATACATGTTATGTGAGTTCTGGTGGCTCTCAGAAACTACTTGGTCACTTTTGGTTATGTGTACGGGGTGGTATGTTGCATGAGGTTCATGTTGTAGTGTTTCTCTTAGGTGTCTGTGGGCTAGCGTTTTTTAAGATATATTCTCAAGACATGTAACATTGGGGTAAAGTGTAAAACCATAGGGTAAGCGGTATTAGGTAACCCTTTATATTCTTTATTATATTATATACTATTTTATGCGATACTTGGTAACAGTATCCATAGTGAGGTTGGAAGCTTATTATACTGAATTAGGTGATGATTTATTTTAACTTGTTGTTGACAACTCTTTATTATGATTTTTTTACATTTTTCATGAGTGGCTCTAAGGATTATCCTACTGATCATACTTTTATACTCACCCTACATATATATAAATTCTTTTTCAAGTCAGTTGGAGAAGGTTGGAGATAAAGATGGTTACAACTATCATGGGGTCTATCATGAGTTGTTTGGGATTCATGGTCTTTGTCATCTTTACTTTTCTTTTGGTACTTATAGATTTCCATTAAGTTTTAGTAGTTCTTTCATGACATTACATATGTTCATTTTTTGGATTTTTTTCTACATTGGAGTTTGAGCAGAAATTGGTTGATGTCTATCTTATCTCTCTCTTTTGAATATGTTCTTCTAGAGGGTAATTCCGCCCATACACATGTTTATTATACCCTCAGTGTTAGTCACCAAACTAGGTCCTACTGGAGGTAGGAATTGGGTTTCACTATCTATCTTATCCCATTGGTGGCCTAGGAGGGGTACACCGTTTAGGTCATGAAATAACTATTATTGGCAGGATGACTTCTGTGGATGGAAAATTTTGTATCAATAAGTTCTATGGAAAATAAATTTACTTTTGGAAAATATAGCGGGAAGATCCTTTATTACAAAATGTCTGGATGTTCCTTTTTCCTCAGAGTTTCTTGAAACACTAGAGGAAGTGAAATAGGGGTAGTTGGATGAGAAGTATTTAGCCTTAATCTGGATGCCAATTGTGAGAAATTTTATATTCAACATTAAAGTGAAGAAAACAACTATAGAGGTTAGGAAATTTTTGGATCAAATTTAAGAGAAGACAACATCAAAAAAAATCATGTTACAATGATTGTTCAACATTAGATGGAAGTCTTGTTGTTGATCATGTGGACAACTACAATAAGATCTGATGGAAGCCTAAATCTATGAAGGTAACATTTGAAGATGAGGATTAGGATTTTCTTATTCTTTATTAACGATCTAATATATGGGATCCTTTGGAGAAAATTATGAAATAATCTAGTGGGAAGACATATATTTTCTCTGACGACATTCCAAATTTGATCACGAAGGAGGTGTTGAGGTAAAATGAAGTTTTTTATTTTTCTGGAAAAATTCTTAATGCTACCCGAAAAGGAAATTTAGGTTGTCAGATAGATTGTAAAAAGTATAAATAATTAGAGGATAAGTCCCAATGAATAGTTCAATGTAAATTAATATGTTTATTTCCTACATAATAGATTTGTGGGAAATTGGTACATATCATTAAATATTCTAGGAATCAGATAGAGGGTTCCATTTTTAGATAGAAAAACTAGGTCAGTACAATTGATGAAGGGTACAGCATGATATTTTTTATGATAAGTCAACAAGAGTGATGGGTTATTGACTATAGATAATCATTTCAATCAACCGGTGATAATTACTTCATGGTTTTTTATAGACAAGTAATCTTGGGAAGAGTACATATAGAGGATGATAAATCTATGGATATTGTTTAGAATGATGATGTGAACATTTATATATAATCTGGAAGTATCTTGAAACCAAAAAAAATAGAAACATTCCATCTATTTTGAAAATCCTCATATCAGTGGGATGTCTTTATTATGTAGGTTTCTGAATGAATTTTTCTAATAGTGTTTTGATGATCATAAAAGGTTCCATTTTTTAGTATTTAAATGTGGTTCTAATACTTTCACAATATTCTGTGTTTTGATAAATCCCTCTCTATTCATGTTTTAATAAATTCCAAAAAAAATATTAATTAATAATTTTTTAAGAAAGTTTTAATAATGTGTATTTAAATGTTTTAATATGCTGTTAATTATATAATGATTTTTATTTTTAAATTATTTTAATTTTTTTTAATGTATTTTCCTTATATAAAAAAAATGGTGCCATCCTATGTGATCCAAAAAGGATAACACTCAACCACATTAAGGGGATCCAATGGTTTAAACCTGTGGGATACCTTGCCTTCAAAATCCCACTCGAAGATAAGGGTTTATTTTACCATGCATAGTGAAAGACATTTATGTTAAGGCTTGTGTATAAGACCCATATTGCATACAGATACTAGGTTTATAGCTTGTTATTTGTATCCCATTAGTCCCATGTATAAGTCTTATGTGTGTGAGTGATGGGGTGTGGGTGGTGAACCCTACTAAAATATCCGAACATGAAACCCATGATTTTATTATTATAACACTATTTCTCTACATTTTAAATTTGATGGGAGACAATGATATTTATTCACTGTTCATCTTAGTTAAAATACTCAGCCATTATATCGACTATCAAATAAAATATTTATCAACCATTCAATATCCCAAACATTTTATTTTGAATTTCCATGCCTCAATGTTCGAATTTATGTTATCTACCATAGTTATCCATCATTCTATAGTTAATGATAAATATCTCAGTATCTTCAAAGAATCATAGTTCTATAGGTCTTCCATTAAATCATCTACTCTCATGTTTCACACCACTCTGAGGTCTTGTTTTCATGATGGATAATATGTATTTATCTTCAATAGAAGCTTATTCTTCTTACCTGAAACTATTAAATGGCAGTTTATCCTTAAAAGTAAGTACCATTTTATCAAAAGTGGATCTATTAAAATAGTGAATAATTGGACCACACTGGTAGCACTATTCTCTATTTTTATAACCATTGCACATCCAACAATACATCAATATTCTAGTGGTAACACCCTCATGTTTATTCGATGTATTAATAGTAGCATTATAGTAGCCTTATTGTCATTATACTTAATTGTTTATTTATTATATGTTTATTAGTTTTCTCTCAAATTTTCTACCATTAGACATCTGATAGTAGCACCACACTATGTTACATTGTAGCAATGGTAGTAGCCCCCTTCATCTCATTGTATGTTTTCCCCCAGTATCTCCTCACACATTTTTCCTACATGTCTTTCTCAATAACTATTCTTGATTAATCTGGCACCATTGGACATCTCCAACAGTAGATCATCTTCCACCATTGGAATTCAAAATGTAACTTTTTCCCTCTTTCTTATCCATAAGATTATGGTTTCATAGTGGCATGAAAATAGCTTCATTTTCTATCAAACTTACTATTTTATGCTTCTAAGAGAAGTAATAAATCACCTATATTTTTTCACCACTGTTCTTCCACCAAATTCTATTTTCACCAGTATAATAATCTGCAAACCATATCTATTTTCAATGGTGGATCTAAACCAACAGTAGTAGGATCAATCAACCACAAGATATTTTTTTAATCCACCATTAGTTTAAAAAAATTAAAATTTTTATTTCCTTTTTTAATTGAGGTTATTAAAATTAAATATTTTTTAAATTTTTTAGTATATTTCTATTGAAATATATTTTTATGAATATGTAAAAAATTATTGTAGAATTAATTTATGTTCACATCTAAATGTAGATTCAAATTCATGTGATTCTTTGTTTTACTACAGTTTTTAAGTCTTAAAAGTAAAAAAATTATTTTTTTATTTAAACTATTTTATAAATTTAATTTGTATTCATTTGTTAAACTTTTTATTTTAATATCTTTATATTAATATTTCATGAAAACAAATAAATCCCAATTATACACTATTTTTTAGTGTGTCCTTAACCAATTAAGGTGATGGTAACATTATTTTATTATTATATTCTAACAAGTTTCATACCGATATTGGATACGGAAACGCTCCTAGAAGATCTTTTTCTCAATGATACTAGAGATCTCATCAATTAATAATACCAGTATATATCATTCAATATATCACTTGGTGATACAACTTTGAATATTCTTGATCCTCTCAATTTTTTGAACAAACTTGTTTGACTTCTATACTCTGGTTTTGATCATAGGAGAACCTCAAATTTGATATTATTAAATTCGAGTGATCAACAATTATCAAGCATTAATGTATTAGAAAATTTTAATCATCATATAATTTCATTGTAACTTCTTTTATTCAAGTAATATTTTTTCTCATATTTATATCTCTTCGAGTTTCGTTTATGATTTTTCTAATCAAAAGTAGGTCTTACATTGTCTGGTTATTCCACCACAAAAAAGGATGTCTGAATGGTGATTTCCAATCAAAAATTAGATAAAAATTATAGGTTAGTCTCCTGTAATAGACTAGGTTGTGCCTCTGGTTTTTTTTTAAAAGGTTATGTATGTAGAAAGGTTCTCACACCTTTAAAAATTGTTATCTTAGTGGATTCAAATCTCTTGAATGAGTAGATGAGGTTGAGGAGTAGACTATGATCTTCTTTATATGAACAAATATAAATCCACCTTCTCTTTAATTTTATTTACACTACAACTCTTTTCAATAACATTAACTCATTATTGTTCTTTTATGTACTAAAATATGATTTTTTTGTATTTAATTTTTAAAATGACTATTCACTCCCCCTCAAGTCACAATTTCCATCACTAATAATCCAATAATTGGTATCATAGGGTAAGACCTTAACTAATGAATTGTTATAATATATTATTATTTCTACTATTAATTTTTAACTCTATTCTAAAATGATATATTATACTTATAACGACCTAATGTTTTATCAACAAAAATTCCCTTCTTATAGTTATGTCATAAGAAATCACTTTTGGAAACACAATTACAAGTCATGCTTAAATGAAAAACTAAATACTATGTGACCTTTATATTCTATCCATTAAAAATATTTTTTCCACTACTATGATTTGAATTTTAAAAATCTGATATACAGATTTGCAATTAGATACTTAGAGTCTGATTGGACAAACTAAATATTTGGTGAATATTAAATTACCCTTATGAAAAGTAATGTTAACCTTATGAATATTAATATGGATCTTATGAATAGTACTATGAACCATATTAATATAAAACTGGGACAATGAACAGTAAAATCACCCATGAAAATATAAATAAAATTTAGGCACCTTATAAATGAGTGGGAATGTTTAAAAATTTAATAATTAAGTGTTGGTATTTTTTGAGTAATAAATTTTGAATTATAATTTTAAATTTAGTAAATTTATTTAAAATAAAATTATTTTTCATAAAATTTATTCCTAAATAAATATTTGGTTGTATTATTATTTTGGGATAATTTTATGAGACCTCCGTATATTTTTGAATGTATTATAAAATCAGTTTTAAATTTTAAATCTCTATTGTTTAGGTAAATACTGATTTTATTTAAAAATTGAATTTCACATATTTGTAATATTATTTTTATAAAATAGATTCCATTTTAATATTCTACACATTGAAAAATGGTAAGGTGGGTTTTAGGGATAATTCTAAAATATTTTAATTTTTGGTGAATAGTTAAATTCGTAATTTACGAAATTTGCAAAATAAATGAATTTTTGCATCATGATTGAGTCATGGATGATGTAAATGGCCATATTCTGGAACTCACATTCACTAACTAATGTATTTATTCATAATAATCCTCATGATTTCTTATCTTAGGAAAAATAATAAACTAATGATTAAAATAATAAGAAAAGACCGCTCTCCTCCACTATAAATACCACCCCTCACACCCTTTTATCCTCACACCACTAAAGCTTTTAAACTTGATATATTCTTCCAAATACTATTCCCTAGACCCTATCCCATTAATATTATCTCTTGGTATCATCAGAAGACCAATCCTAGGTTCCTTGAAGAGGATCTCAAGAAGAGAGTTCAAGAGGTAAATCGTCTCTCTTTTGTTTTAATTTCCCTTCAATTTCAAATTATTTTCCAATTATTTCATTACCTCCCTTCATAAAAATGAAATTTAAAGTCCATTAACATAAATATACTATAATTGTATCATGTTAATGGAATATCCAACATTAAAATCCTCCCTCTCTCTCCCTTTCATCATAAAAATAAAATCATCGCTCGTGATATGTAAATTTACCAATATTGTGGGTGATGCACATTAATTTTCCATAAACATCATCATGGTTGTTAGTAATACCATTAAATGGTTCAAAAAATATTTTAAATTTTATTTTATAATACTTTTTATGTTCTTTAAATGACTTATACTCATAATACAAAATTCAAAAACAAAACAAGTTCATAGCGCTCAAAAAACCACCAAAATTAATGTAAAATGATCATCATTAACTTTTATCTAATTAATCAACCTCATGTTATACAACCAAATAATTTGTAAGATAATTTAAAAAAATATCATTAATAACATATATTAACAATTCTTCATGTTCATCCTCATTATAAATGAACTTTCATTCATTAATACAAAGTAAATTGATCATGGAAACCAGGATGATGAATGCTCACAAATGATGAAATTAAACTCTATAACTCATAAAAAGGAGTATTAAAGAACATAATAACACCATAATGAATCATATTCATGTATAAAATGTACATTAATTGTTAATTAATTAATCTAATGTGATTATACAGGATATTAACTTGAAGGAATCTTTCGAACAAAAGGTAAGGGGAATTCTTGAACCCAATGCTCTTTCATCCGGTTTTCCCTCTTTCACTCCTTTTCATATATGGTTATTCATTAAAAATCATTTATTAATCATTATATTTAGTTTTATTGAATATATGTTTTTTCTACTTGAGTTTATGATATACACATTTTTTTCCAAAAGAACTCTTCATTCAAAAAAACAAACCTTATACTTCTCAAGATTGTTTCCATCACTCAAGGTTGATGATTATTATATCAAGTATGTTATTCCATATTTCATTTGGGAACCCAAAGATTATGAATGTATGATTTTGAAATTAAACCCATTCTTGTACATGTGTTATTATATGTTCAAGATTGATATTTATTTTATGTGGAATGCATGATAATGTAAATGTTTTGATGTGACAGGTATGCCCAGAATTATATAGTGCAATGTAAATGTTATGATGTGATGGGTGAGACCCGAATTATATAGCACTCCAATGAATTGGGTAATATGAATAACCTCATTAGTAAAGTGAAATATACATGAACATGATGCTATCTTTGTTCACAACTATGTCTGGTAGTTCACCACTAATACATGATGTTTCTCTTCTATACATTTCCACATTCAATGCCTTTTATTAATGGTTCCTCTCATGATTATGATCCAATGCCTATGTTGTGACGATAATTATTATCCTCACCCTATGTAATATTGTTTCATATTATTATCTATCCTCTTACTTGGATTTTAAATCACCCATTTTTTAATTATATCCACAGGTGACTACTTGTACTAAGGATAATTTAAGGACCATTAAGAAGCTAGAGAAGAAGGAATTAAATAAATTTTTATGTATATGTTGTAAAAAATCTAAATGGTCGTAGTTTTTCTAGAAACTAAACCATTGGATACTTTTTATGTAATGATTTTATGTTTTTTAACTTTAAAATGATGTAATAGTAATATAAGAAAAAATAGGGTCGCTATAGTTGGTATTAGAGGGCAGTTTAGTTGATTTGGAAATTTGGATTAGAGAAATTTAATAAAAATCATTAGTATGATACTAAATATAAGTGAGAACCCAAGAATATTTTATTTTTAAAATGGTAAACATAGGGATCACACAAGATATTCATTTATACTTGAATTCATAAAGGAATAAATTATTTATTCTTGACTAGATGACTTATGTTTTGTTCTAACTTTTCATTTTTATAAAATGGTGGGAACCATGAGAAACCAATCCAAAAACTTGTGTGAGGGACAATGCATTGATTTCCCAAACAATATTCCTAGTTCTTTGGGATTTAGAGTTCAAAATTTCATGGCAATTTTTAACCAGCTATATCAGGCTATGATCTATAACCTAAATAATGTGGAACATCCTCATTAACCTAAGAGGGATCAACTGGCTATTGATTGTTTTATGTGGAAAAAACTACTGGTGTTTAGTGGATCTTTTGATCCACTAGTTATGGAATAGTGGTTCAACTCGATGGAGAAGATATTTTTTGTGATTTAATATTCATCGATGGAGAAAGTGGATCTAGTCGTTTATCATCTAGATGGAGAGGCCGGCCAATAGTGGTTTTTGATGAAGAACACCAAGTCATGGGACAAAATTGAATAAATTGAGTGTGGAGACATTCAGATAATTTTTCTTAATAAATATTTCACTCAAAGTCTCCATACAATGATGGAGAGATAATTCATAGATCTGAATCAAAATTAAGGGGAATCTATTGTATCCTACAAAGAAATATTCACAAGGCATTCAAGGTACTCCTAGGGTTTTGTTATCAACAATGATCGAAAAATTAATAAATTCTTTAGTGGTTTAGAACCACATCTTCAAAAGGATATTGCAATTTGATAATTTGGTAGTTATAAATAATTTTTTAAATGTATTCTAAAAGTAAAAATTGAGTTTTTAGAATGTTCTCATGGCTATGGTGATAAGAAAAAAAAATATAGAGTTTCAAGACGAAGGATCTAATGAGAAAGTTGGAAAGTAAACTCAACCACCCACATGTCAAAAATGTTGGAAGAAGAATCATGGGAACTGCCTCAATGGGATGGGGAAATACTTCATGTGTAGAAGAGAAGGAAACCAAGATCATGAATTTCTAAAAGACATGAAATGGTAAGAAAATTTAGTGGAGGAAATGAGACCACCACCCATGGTATAATGTTATAATTGTATGAAGCAAGGGAACTATTCATGCCAGTGCACTAAACCTAGATTTCTCGATGTTAATCAGTGTCATCAGCCACCAAAACCAAAGATCAAGAGAAGGAATATTCCATTACTACTATGGAAGTGGATCGAGAGAATGAAGTCGTAAAAGGTACACTTCTTATTCACTAAAGAATGGAAAAAAGTCTCATTTGATTCTGGTTTTATGCATTCATTTATATCATGCATGTTTTTTAGAACTATTGAATTGAATCCCTTAATCTATTAAGTATATATATCTTTAAAAATCCCATGTTGTGAAATCATTACAACCCCATTGTTGGAATCTTATCTTGTTGGTGTATGTGGGAATATTCTTCTAGTGAATCTCAGGATACTTCCCTTGGTTTAATTCGATACTGTACTGGGGATGGATTGGTTATATTTATATAGAATACATATAAATTGTCCAGAAAGGGAAATATCATTTCATATTCCTAACCATCCAATGATCCTCTACAAATGTAAGGAAGATCTTGAATTTCCTTTGGACAATCCTTAAATGGTGTGGGTGTTGATTCCTTATAACGAATCATACCTCACTCAAATTGATGAGTCAAAAAAATTGTCAACCTAGTGGAAATTCCCATCATGAGAGAATATGGTGATGTGTTTCTTCAAGAGTTACTCGGACCACCCCCCCCCCCCCGATCATGAGAAAGAGTTATCAATGGAACTCATACTCAGATCTACTCCTATCTCAAAGTGTCCCTCTTTGATGTATCCTACCTATATGATCCAGGCGTAGAGGAATAGCATGGATGGGTGTACATGACTTTAATTTTACCGTTAAAAACAATCAATCCATGATCTGTCAAAATGATTAAACACCGGATCTTTATAATAGAATGAACAATGAAAAGGAAAAGGGATGCCCCAAAACCATTGAGAGGATCATCATATGTTGGTTATAATTACATTAATAAAAATATAATAATTACCTTGATGTAATTTTCTCTCCATTGTTGTTTCCGATCATGATCCAATGTGATCAGTCATTGTGTCGTAGAAGCCAAGTGTAATATTCATATAGTAGTGATCCACATGTTCTCCACATGTCTCTAGATGTATCCGAAGGGATATCCAGTTGCTATCATGGAAGAGGCTTCGCTTGCGATGTCCGCCTTTGATCACCTAGGGAGCCGCTTCCAAAGTGCTCTCCTTGATCCGGTGGAGGAGGATCTCTCTCATAACTTGAGTGAATTCTAGGAGGAAATGAATTATCACTTTACTTGAGGGAACTCTCCTGATCTATTATGCACAACCACAAATAATGTCTAGGTCTAATGAGAAAAATGTAATTGGGATTTATATTACTTAGAATAATAAAATGAATTAATTATCCAAAGGAATTTATTCATTTCATTTAAATATTAGTAAAACCCCATATCGAATAATAAAATTTGACTATTATTATCACTTGAGATTTTCCCAGTGAATTAAACCTATTATTATTTAATTATATAAATAATACAATTTCACACAAATACCCAAAAAAACTATAAAATGTGTATATATTTATATACACAGCAAGAACTTTTGTTTTCATGTTTTCTATATTTCATCGACCACATTTATTAGACCTTAAGTAATGAATATTTATTTAATAAATAAATATCAATGCATTGATCGCTAATAAATATATTATTTATCCAATAATATATTCTCTCAAATAACTAGTGTTGAAATAAATGAGATCAGGAATCCTTGAATAATTATTAAACCAAAATTGGGAATAATCTTTATTCAACTTGTTAAATGAATATTTAACTAAGATACTTGGACACACTTAGTGTGTGACCCTTTAGGACTCTTTCAAAGTTTCATTAGGTGGATCCTGCCTAAAGTCCAAGGTTAGCATATAGAAACATTCCAAGGAACCCATATATAATGAAGTTAACGCCGCAATGAAATCTCACCTCCTACGAACGCTTACTGTGTAATGTAATCCCTTTCTCTCAATATCTAAAATAAATAGGGTTTCATGCTAGTGCGATCAACCCATGTGATCGATTATTCTTTCTTTGAATTGCTAGAATTGAACTCTCTTGTTCCTCACCAGGACCATAGATTTATTTAGGCTATATCAATTCCATTAGAGGCCCTGAGATATCAACTTATGTTATGGAACAGAAAGGAAAAAATCCTTTATCTTTTTATATATTAAGGTAGTATTACTCGTAATGCACCAAACATATCTTAACTCGCTAAAAATAGTGTGTCATCATTGTTTTCATCAATACATCTAAGTGAACTAGTTGTAACACATATTATTAATAATATTAAATTCAAATGACCAATACACATGTCTACAGATAGGAACATCCAATGACACTATGAAATGTGGATTTCCCACTAGTGGGTATTATTCTTATAATATCCTCCTAGATATTACCAAAAGCACACACCGTGATAAGGTGCCTAAAAATTTTATGAGTCCTCACCCCTAAAGTCCTGTACTATTTGTGTCCCTCAAATAACATCATCCTGCCATAGAAAATATATTCAAGTACAGTGTTATTGCACTTTCGGGTTCTCATCGTAGTAGGGATCCTATATAACCCTTTAGTAAAACAACTATCCTTAGAACATTTATCACATGCATTTTCACATAGAAGAAAAATCATGAATTGATAAGGTATTTATTATTATTCGAATCCAAGAATACAAGTTTACCAAAAAGTACAAAGTAGTTGGTTCTAAGCCACCAATTCCAACAGAATCTCACTTAGACTAGTGCCAACTACTAACATCCATTAACCTGCTAACTCTCACATGATATTCATGCTTCTGCTGAGATAGGCCTTTATTCATGGGGTCCTTTATATTCTCTTCCATGGACACTCTGCTCACTACAAATTCACCCCTTTGATAGAAATCCCCAAAAAGGTGATACTTCCGGATAATGTGTTTTGTTTGTTGATATGACCTTGTTTATTTTTTAAGAGACACTGTTGTAGTTTTATCACAATACAATGTGATAGGATATTTATAGCTAGGCACCACATCAAGATCCTGGACAAATCTTTGAATCTAGACAGCTTTCTTGGATGCATCAGAATCCACTATTTATTCAGACTCCATTGTAGAATCGGTGAAAACTGGATGCTTTGAGCTCTTAATGCTCACATATCCTCTTTTGAGACCAAAAACATATCATTTCTGTGAATTCATATCATTCTAATCTATTTGAAAGCCAGAATCATCATACCCTCTGATGACAAGACCCTTTTTCCTCCATACACCTGGATCATATCCTTAGTTCTTCTCAGATACTTAAGGACAGTCCTAATAGTAGTCCAATGTTGTTCTCCTAGATCTTATTGTTATCTATATACCATGATTAGTTCATAGTAAACATTAATCCTATTACCTAACATTTCATACATGATGGATCCTATAGTTGAAGCTTATGGGATTTATTCATCTTATCCTTCTCCTGCTGTGTCTGAGGACACTTTATGTTAAAATGATGTAGGCCATGTGACACTAGAACCAATCCCCTCTTGGATTTATCCATACTAAATCTATTTAGTATCTATTCAATGTGTGTACCCTAACTTAGTCCAAGGAGCTTCTTGGATCTATCACAAATGATCTTGATCCCTATAATGTAGGCTACATCACCTAATTCTTTCATGGAGAGACACTTGTTCAACTAGTCCTTTACTAACTGTAAAACTAGTATATCATTTCCAATGAGTAATTATTCCTCAAAATATACTAATATGATAACAACTGCATTCCCATTAAACCATTTATAAACACATTTATCACATTCATTTGTAATGAAACAAAATTCCTTTATGGATTCATCAAATTGAATGTTCCATGACCTGGATGCTTTCTTTAATCCATAAATGGAATTCAGAAACTTGAAAACTCATTTGGAATCACTTTATGTCACAAACACATATAGTTGTGTCATACAGACATCTTCCTAAAGGTTCATGTTAAGGAAATCTGTTTTGACATCCATCTACAAAATCTCATAGTCATGGTAAACTGATATGGAAAGTACGATTCTTATGGATTTAAAAATGGAAACTGGCAATAAGGTTTCATCATAGTCAATTATATGATGTTGTCTAAATCCTTTATACACTATACTTTATTTATAGGTTCTAATGTGACCTTCCATGTCCATATTTCTCCTGAATAAACATTTTCATCCAATAGGTTTTACATTAATTGCATCATCAACTAGAACCCAGACATGGTTCTGATACATGGAATACATCTCAAAATTCATATCTTACATCCATCTTGTTTCATTTGATATCTTTATTTATTCCATGTATGAGAGAGGCTCATCATTGTCTGACAATAAGGATTCAACATCCTTAGTTACTAGGAAACTGAATCTCTCTAGTTCCATAACCTCTATTGAGCTCCTACGTAGTACTTTTTTTCTGGAACCTCTTCCATAGGGACCTATGGAACTTGTTCCTGTACCAACTCTTTTGTATATTGGGCATCAAATTTTTCAAACTCAAACATTCTCCCACTATATTCTTTCAGGATGTTCTCCCCCTCAAGAAAGACATCTTTTCTATAAACAGTCATTGCCCTATATTAAGGGTTATATAGGTAATATCGTTTCATTCCCTTAGTATATCCTATAAAGATACACATTGTGCCCCGGGATGCTATTTTATTTCCTGATAAGGCTTTAACAAATTCCTTACATCCCCATACTTTTATGTATTAAAACATGGTTTTATTTTCAGTCTATAACTCAAAGGGAATTCCATTTTCCACCTTAGTTGATACTCATTTTAATGTGTATGTTGCAGTTTGTAAAGAATATCCCCAAAAGGATAATGGAAGATTTGCACGACTCTTCATCAACCTCACCATGTTCAAAAAGGTGTGGTTCCTCCTTTCACCAACACCAATCTATTGTGGTGTATAAAGAGTGACTTGATATTGAATCCCAGACTCCCATAAGAGTTCAATTAACTCTTGGTTCAGATATTCTCCACCTCGATCTGATCGAAGATTCTTAATATTTTTACCAAGTTAATTCTCTACTTAATTCTTTTATTCCTTAAATTTCTCCAAGGACTATAACTTATAACTCACTAATTAAATATATCCATATCTACAAAAATCATTTATAAAAGTGATGAAGTAAAAATATCAACCTCTAGACACTACTAGAATTGGTCGACACACATCTGTGTTTACCAATACTAGAATCTCTATGTCCCTTTCACCCTACCCACCAAAAGGAATTTTGGTCATTTTTCGTTGAAAATAACAGTGACATCTATTAAGTGTTTTTAGCTTAATAGAGACTAAATAACAATCTTGGTAGAGATTTTTCTAGTGCTTTTTTTACATGACCGAGATGGTGATTCCACAACTGGGTGTTGTATGAGTCATGTGAGTTTGTTTCGTCATTGATTTCCAATATATGGTTTTCGTAATTTAATACATACCAAACGTTATTTATATGTGTCATACCATAACATACATTGTTCTTATAAAAGAAAAAAATCTTATTTTCAAATGTGAAAATAAATCCATCCATATCCAAACATGATACATGAAATTATGTTTTTGGTAACATTGGATACATAATAATAGTTATGTAAAACCAAAATCATCTCATTTGGAAATGAGAGATGGTAATCACCAATGGAAAATACATCTAAACTCATGCCATTGAAATCTTGAAGATCCACCTCTCCTCTGTCAATATTTCTAAATCTACTTGGTTCTAGCATTTGAATATAGATGTGATCCCCACAAGATGTATCCAATACCCAATGTGTAAAAATGGAATGATTACACTCGATAAAGAACCCACATTTAGCATCCCCATGCATCTGGGTTCAGTTCCTTCTCCATTGTTATGGATTACCACATGTAGAACATACCACCTCTCATTAATTTCCTACCTTTGGATATCCCCCTTCTTGGAGGGATGGTGCTTGGGCAGTTCAGACCATTTATAAACCATGTCCCATATGACTTGTCCTTCCACTTCTTATTCACCATAAAGACTATGGTTTTGTCACACCCCATGTCCTTATCTACCTGGAGAATCAAGGTTAGAATTTCCAATATAATCTTCTCATTATTTCTCATGTTGTAGTTCACAATGAATCTTGAGGAGGTCTTGGGAAGGGATGATAGGATGAGGTCTATATGAAACTCATCTGGGAACCTAATCCCTTAGATTTCCAAGCATTCAATGTAGCCAATAATCCTGACTACATGATTCCCAATTGGCATAGAATCTCTAATATTAGTTGTGAAAAAAGAATTGGAGATCTCATATCTCTCCTACCTCACCTTCTCTTGATAGATATCCTTAAGGTGAGACATCAAGTTATACGCATCCATGTTTTCATGTTACTTCAACAGCTTTTTAGACATGGACAATAGCATGAAACATTGGAAATTTGTGGAATCATTCAAATGTTTCATATAATAAAGATATTTCAACGTCACTAGCCTCATTTCCAAGATCAACTGCAACAAGATCCTCCAGCTTATACAATTTCCTCTCGTGGCAAAGGATGACACATAAACGCCTCTTCCCCTCCTAGAAATTGGTGCCAGTGAGAAGGTTTTCCTTATCAAGTATGGTTTGTTGTGATATGTTGGATTTATTTTTTTTGAAATTTATAAAAATTAAGATAAGAAAATATTTACTACTTTGTCATGATAAAACTGAGACAAATAAACAAATTAATACTTATTAGTCTCTCACCATTTTATCAAAATCCAATAGCCCTCACCAATGACTTTGAAATATTATGTTTCCTAAATATTCTAGAGGAAATATTCCATATTACCCTTAGAATTACCCCAACTAGGGTTGGTCAAGAAACTTGAAGGGTTTTAGGTATCCATTCCAAATGCTAACCGCATTAACCCATAGTTCCTTGATCTGCTGAGTGGACTCCCCAATCCTGAAATCCTTTAATTTTGGATTTCCTCAACCTTTCCCTCTGGGTCACATCAAGTCCTATTGTGGTAGTCAACCCTTGATTTGAACCAAGTCAATTCAATCCAAAACCTCAAATTTGAATTCCTCAATAATTGAAAGCCCCCCATCTAGGGTTGGCCAAGCACTTTGAATTATGGTTTGATTCTAACCAATATTATGAAAGGCTATACCGACTTAATATTTCCTTGAGGGGTTTTATACTTATATATAAATTTCCATTTTATTATATTTATTACATTATTTTTAATATTAATTGGTATATACTTAAGAGATTAACCATGTCTAAGATAATATTTATGCATAAGTCGGTCTTATTTTAGTTCCATATTGAATTCTTGTTTAATTCATTAATTGTGTGATCATGACAACATACCCGTGAAAAATAAACCAAGAAACAGAAAAAAAAAATGGCATGATCATGATCTTGTTCTAATAGTTAATTTAGTTATCATTTTATAAACTAACCCAAGACCTAGGGGTGAAAACACCTTGAACCTTTTCGGTTCATGTTTACAACTTTACACTTATCCCTCTTTTTATCTCCTTGGATTGGTTTCACCTTGGCTCTTGCACTACCTCCACTTGCTTGGGAGATCCATTCATTATATATGTTTTTATCTCACATGTACGTGAGGCTTAAAATGGGGTTTTACAAAAAATAAACCTTAGGAACGTAGGCCCTATATATTAATGAGGAGAAGTCTCATAGGCCAAAAAAATAATTTAAATAAATAAATTAAAAGAAACCATCCACATAAAAAGGTCCTGGTCAAGCTCATGAACATCTATACATGCAACGATATTTATGCAATAGTAAAACTAGAAATCAATTTTTTAATCGTTCTTTTTTAAGATAAATCATGCTCGAATCAATTAATTATTTTCTTTATTTAATCAATCATTTTGTCTTAAACCCTTTTCTAAATTTCCTTGAGATTCTCATCAATCAAAATTTTAAAAAAAATAAATTCATTTAAAATTATCTTTATACATAACATGTAACTTGGATGCAACCTGGGGAATTCTCATTCATAACTACTCAATGAGTAGAAATGAACATTATACAGATGTTAAATTAAACACACACATATATATATATATAACACATATCATGTGTTGTTCCCTAGCTTTACTCTCGCACCATGGTACATGTCTTAAGGGTTTGTATAATATAATAATAAAATTTAATAAATCTTTATAATTTGGACGATTATACAGCACGTAGTTCCTACTACACAATGCATACTATCATTCACCTTCTATCTAAAGTACATACCTAGGGATATGGTGTGTAAATGTACTTCATAAATCATTAGAGTACATGGTGTTTCTAGTGGCCCACATGTTGTATAGTATTCGCATTACATGGTCTCCAACCTAAAAAGTTGTGTACTGGGTAGATAGTCTATCCTTAACCCGAAGGTACTACACACTGTGTCTAGTGGGCTACACAGCATGAAATCCAGAAACTATGTTCCACTTGTTCCTAGTCAACACATGGAGTCATAAGGATTTAGATAAACTCCAACACACAACATGGTTTGGAAGAAAAGTACTGATGCATTGATCCTTGACTACACGGCGTGTACTACTGAATACGAACCTTGTGTTCTAGTGCTTTACAGACAGGAACCTTTAGCACCTCCAGATGAGATCCTCTCTTTTTTTAATCAAAATTAAAATAAAAGATCATTTCTGTAAGGTGAATTAGAAATGAAAGAGGAGGAAAATATATCAAGATTCAGATATATAGAATGATTAACATGAATTAAAAAAACAAAATTATAAAATGCATAAATTATCAATGAAAAACTAAATAATTATAATAAAAAATATGACCCCTTTTATACCACATGTAGGTTTCGGGCGCAGCGGAATCACATGGATGGGTGTGCCCAACATTAATTTTATCCTTAACAATGATCAATGTGAGATCTGTCCCGACGATAAAATGTCAGATCTTTGGAATATAATGAATTAAGAAAAGAAATAGTCCTAGAACCATGGAGATTATCATAATATATCAGTTGTAATTAATTTTATTAAAAGAAAATAATTTCCTTGATATAATTATATCTCGGTTGATGTTTGCGGTCACAATCCAATGTGATCCATCGTTACGTCATAGAATCCAAGTGTAGACTTTCTCTAGTGGTGATCCACACATGATCTACATATCTCTGGAATTCGTTGCAGGGGTCTCTAGGTGCTAGCATGAAAGAGAATTTGCTTGCAATGTCTACCTTTGATCTCCTTGAGATCCATATCTATGGTGCTCTCCTTGATCTGGTGGAGGAGGATCTATCTCATAACTTGAGAGCATTCTAGGAGGAAAGGAATTCACTCTTGTCTTGAGAGATTTCTCCATATCCATTATGCACAAACACAAATAATGGTTAGGTCTAATGAGAATAATGTAGTTGGGATTTATATTACTTGGAATAATAAAATTAATTAATTACCCAAAGTCATTTATTCATTTATTTTAATTATTAGTAAAACCCCATGTTTAGTAAAAACATTTGACTATTATTATAACTTAACATTCACCAAACAAATTCCACCTATTATTATTTAATTAAATAGATAATATTATTTCCCACAATTCCCCATAAAAACATAATGGTGTGTATATATTAATATACATTCCATTTTTATTATTTTATCCACCATATTTATTAGACCTTCAATAATTTCTATTTATTTATTAAATAAATATCACTACATTACTTGCTAATAAATATATTATTTAACCCATAATATATTCTCTTGAATAACAAGTGTCGAAATAAACGCGATCAGTCATCCTTGAATAATTATTAAATGAAAATTAGGAATAATCTTTATTCAACTTGTTAAATGAATATTTAACTAAGATACTTTGACACACTTAGTGTGTGACCCTCTAGGCATCTTTCTCAGTGGAATTAGGATGAGCCTTCCTAAATTCCACGGTTAGTATCTAGAAACATGCCAAGTCTCCCATAGATAAATAATTTAATGCCACAATGACATGTCACCTCCTGCGAACATTTACTGTGTAATGTAATCCCTTTGTCTTGATATCTCAAATCAAGTAGGTTGCATGTAAGTGCCATCAACCCATGTGCTTGATTATTCTTTCTTTGAATTCCCATAATTGAACTCACCCATTCCCCACCATGGCCAGGGATTTATTTAGATTATATAAATTCCATCAAAGATCCTGATATATCAACTTCCATTATGAAACATAAGGAATAAATCCTTTCTCATATTATTTATTATTGCAGTATTACTCGTGACACGCCCAACATATCCTGCCTCACTGCAAATAGTGATTCATCACATTTTTCATCAATACATCTAAGTGGAAAAGTTTTAATACCCATTAAAAATAATTTTCAAGTCTAATGACCAATACAAACATCTACAAATAGAAATATCTAATGACACTATGAAATGTGGATTTCCTTCTGGCACTTCTCGTTCTCATAATATGCTCCTGGATATTACAAGGATGCACACCGTGAGAATGTTCCTCAAATTTTTATGAGTCCTCACCCATAATGGACTATATTATTTGTTTTCCTCAAATAACATCATCCAAACATATAACATATATTCAAGAATAGTGTTATGGCACTTTTGGGTTCTCAGCATAACAGGGATCTACTAGGACCCATTAGTGCAACAGCTATCCTTAGGACATTATCACATGCATTTTAATGTAGAAGGAAAATAAATATGTGATAAGGTATTTATTAATATTCAAATCCATGAATACAAGTTTATCATAAAGTAAAAATTAGTTTGTTCTAGGACACCAACTACAACACTACAGAACTGGAGGAGTTAAAGAAGAAACTGTAAGAGCATTTTGACAAAGGGTTCGCACGCCCTATTAACATCACCATGGGGTGTGTAGTGATCTTTGTCAAGAATTAGGATGTATTAATGTGTATATGTATCAATTTTCAGGAACTCAATAAGATCAAAATAAGGAACATGTATTCTCTTCTGAGGATTGATGACTTGTTTAATTAGTTGAGAGGATCTCGGTACTTATCAAAAGTAGATCTCTATTCTGGTATAATCAGCTAAAGGTGAATAAGGAAGATATTTAGAAGACTACCTTCCATTCAAGATATGGATACTGTGAGTTTTGTTGATTCCCTTCTGACATAACAATTCCCCTGCAATTCTCATGGATTTAATTAATAGAGTCTTTAAAGATTACCTCAATAAATTTTTTGTAGCGTTTATCGATGATATTTTCATCTACTCCAAGAGTAAGGAGGAAAATGAAGAACATATAAGACTTTTGTTGGAGACATTGAGGAAGGAGAAGTTGTATTACATGTCTAGAAAGGGTGAATTTTGGATGCAGTAAGTCATGTTATTGGGACATGTGTTCGCAAGCGACAAAATTTCTATGGTCCCTTAAAAGCAATGGAAATTAAGGAATATCACTGGCCCTCTAGTCTTTGAGAAACCCATGGTTTTATTGGATTAATATGGTACTATAGATATTTTGTGAGAAAATTCTCACCATTATCAAGTCCACTATCAAACTTAATAAGGAAATGGGTAAAGTATTTCTGGATGGAAGAATGTGAGGAAATATTCAAGGAGATAAAGAGAAGGATGATCATAACAACTGTACTCACATTATAAAAAATTGGATAATTTTTTGTGATATATAGTGATGCTTACAAGAATGGAATTTGTTGTATATTAATGTAATATGATAATTTGATAGCCTATACCTCATGGTAGTTGAAGATCCATGAGTAGAACTTCCCGATGCTTTATCTGGAGCTAGTAGCTATGATTTTTTGCTTTAAAATATAGTGGCACAACCTTTATGGTGAGAAGTGTGATATATATAACAATCATAAGATCCTAAAGTATATATTCACATAAAAGGATATAAACATGCATTAAATTATATGGTTATAGAAAATCAAAAACTATGATTGATCAATTCAAGATCATCCTCTAAAGGAAAACAAGGTAGTTGATGCTCTAAGAAGAAAATAACGTGCTACTCTATCCATACTGCAGAATGAGAAAGACCCTATCTTCATTGATATGCAAAGAATGGATTTGGAAATCATAATGTTAGGGAATACATCCTACCATGCCCAAATTATTTTTCAACCATCTATCCAAGAGAAGATTATGGAGGCCAAAAGTGAATATATGGAGTTAGAAAAGAAGGTGTATATAGTAAACGAAGGGAATCTGTAAGAGTTCCATATCAATGATGATGGTGTAATTTGGTTTGGAATGAGGCTTTATGTGATTTCTGATCTAGAAATAAAAAAGGATCTTCGGAATGAAGAACATAGCTCAACCTTCTCTATTCACTTAGGGAGAAAAAAGATTTATCAAGATCTCCAAGAGAACTATTGGTGTAACAATATATAGAATTGTATTTCTGAATATACATCAAATTACTTGGTATGACAATAAGTGAAGGCTAAAAGACGAAAGTTTAATGGGATGATGAAACCACTACCCATAACAACATGGAAGAATGATAACATTACCATGGACTTTGTCACTGGACATCCAAGGAAATCTAGAGGAAGCAATGTTATATGGGTCATTAAATATCGTCTTACAAAGATATCTCACTATGTCACAATTTGAGATGACTTCTCGTTGGATCAACTTGCACGGATATATATCAAAGAGGTGGTAAGTATTCATGGAGTACCAATATCAATTGAATACAATAGAGATCCAAGATTCACCTTGATGTTCTGGAAAAAACTCCAATGTGATCTAAGTACTGATCTAAACTTTAGTATGTCCTATCATCCTCAAACTAATGGCCAATATGAGCGAACTATTCAGACATTGGAAGACTTGTTGAGAGTGTGTTCTATAGACTTCAAAGGATCATGGGACCAATGTATTCCTCTAGTTGAGTTCTCCTATAAAAATAGTTTCCACTACATCATCCAAATGGAACCATATAAATCCCTTTATGGGAAAAGTTGTAGAACACTGACATGTGGGGATGAATTTAGGGGACGTAAGTTTCTAGGACCATAAATGATCGAAGAAATGGTGGAAAAGGTAAAAATCATTCAACAACACATCAAGGAATCCCAAATTAGACAATAGATTTTTGTAGATAATCATCGATAGAACCTTGAGTTTAAGGTTGAGGACATGGTATTCCATCAAATATCTCCATGGAAGAAGGTCGTGATATTTGGGAAGAAAGGAAAGTAAATCCCAAGGTACATCGGCCCTTTCACGATTCTTGATCGTGTCAGAGATGTGACCAATCAATAAGCACTTACACCTACCATGTATAAAGTACATGATGTATTCCATGTATCTCTCTTAATGAAATAAATACCAGATCCTTCGCATGAACTTTCTTCATAGGTGGTACATTTGGTGAATGAACTCTCTTATGAGGAGTAGCCAGTGAAGATCTTTGATCATAGAGATAATGTTATATGCAACAAGTCTTCTCACATAGTCAAATTACTATGGAGGAACCATAAGTACATATAGAAAACATAGGAAATGGAGGAATTGATTAGGTAGAAGTACCCACACCTATTTTCATCCTAGAATGTAAAACAAAATTTCAACGTCGGAATTTCATAAGTGGGGAAGAATGTGATGACACAGAGTTTTATCAATTGAAATTCTCTTCTTATAGTTACGTTATAGAAAATCACATTAGGAAGAACAATGCGACATCATGATTAATTGAACTACTAAATACAATGTGACATTTATAGCCTAGCCATTAGACATAATTTTTCGACTTCTGTGATTTCAATTTTGAAAATCCAACATACACAGTTGTGATCAGTAAGATATTTAGGGTATGATAGGGAAAACATAATTTTTGGTGAATAGAAAATTACCCCAATGAATAGTAATATTACTCTTATGAATAGTAAAGGAGCCAAATGAATTGTAACCACACCCATGAAAGTATAAATAAAATTTGGACACCATATAAATGAGATATAATGTTTTAAAAATAAATAATTAAATATTGGTATTTTTTTTACTAATAATTATTTAATTGAAATTTTAAATTAAAAAAATTATTTAAAATTAAATTTCATAAAATTTACTACTAAATAAATATTTTATTGTACTATTATTTTATTATGACTTTATTAAACATTAGTTAATTTTTTATAGTATTACAAATTCAGTTTTATATTTAGAATCTGTATTTTTCAAGTAAATAACAATTTTATTTAAAAATTAAATTTCACATATTTAGAAAATTATTTTGATAAAATGGAGTCAATTTTTGAATTATAAACATTGAAAAATGGTTAGGTTGAATATTTGGGATTTTCTGAAATAGTTTAATTTTTGGTGAATAGTGAAATTCAATAATTTACAAAATATAATAAATAATTGAATTTCTACATCATGCTTGAGTCAAAGATGATGTAAATGAACAATGTTTCAAACTCAAATACACTAATTACTATATTTAGTCACAATAATCCTCACTATTTCTTGTCTTGAGAAAAATAATAAACCAATGATTAAAATAATAAGAAAACACCCCTCTCCTTCACTATAAATACCACCCATACACCCTATTCTCCTCACATATCTAAAGCTTTTAGAATTGCCTATATTATGTCCAATAGTCTTCCCTAGTCCCTCCCCCACATCTAGTATCTATTTTTCTCATAAAAAGACCAATCATTGGTTCCTTGAGGAGGATCGAAATAGGGGAATTCAAGAGGTAAATCCTCTCTCGTTTCTTTCAATTTCCTTTCTATTTCAATTTATGTTCTAATTTTTTACTCACCTACCTTCATCCAAATGGCATGATAAATCTAGTAACTTAAATATACTGGAATTATTACATTTTAATATAATACCCAACATTAAACTCCTCCCTCTCTCTCTTTCATCTTAAAAATGAAATCGTCGCCCGTGATGGGTCAATTTATCGACATCGTGGGTGATACACTTTCATTTTACTTAAAAATATTCAAGGCTATTAATAAGATAATTAAATGGTTAAAAACATATTTTAATTTTTATTTTATAACCCTTTTTATGTTCTATAAATAAATTATTCTAATAATACTAAATGATAAAACATAATGAGTTCATAGTGTTTGAAAAAACAAAAAAATTAACCTAAAATGATCATTATTAACTTTTATCTAATGAAAAATTCCCATGGTATATAACGAAATAATTTTTTAAGATAATTTAAACTTCTATAAAATCATTAATAATATATAATAACAATTATGTATGTTAATCCCCATTATAAAAAGACTTCCATTCATGAATACAATGTGAACTGATCATGGAAGCCATGAGGATAAATACTCTCAAACGATGAAATTAAACATAATAACTCATCCAAAGGCCCATTAAAGAACATAATAACACCAAAATGAATCATATTCGTGTATATATAAGTTTCTTTAATTGTTAATTATTTAATCTAATTTGATTATATAGGATATTAACATGATGGAATCTTTCAATCCAAATGTAAGGGGAATTCTTGAACACAACTCTCTTTATTTGGTTTTTCCCTCTTCACTCCATTTTTAGTATTTTTATACAATAAAAATCATTTATTCATCATTATCTTACCTTTTCTAGGATATAAATTTTTTCTTCTTGAGTTTATTATAAACACATTATTTTCAAAAATAACTCTTCTTTCAAAAAAACACACCTTTTACTTCTCAAGACTATTTCCATCACTCAGGGTTGAGGATTCTTATATCAAAAATGTTATTCCCTATTTTATTTGGGGAAAAAGAGTTTATGAATGTATTATTATGAAATGAAACACATTAATTTTGATGGTTTATTATATTTTAATGATTGATATATGTTCTATGTGGAAGGCATGATAATTTAAATGTTGTAATGTGATTGATGCGGCCGGAATTATATAGCACAATGTAAATGTTATGATGTGATAGGTGTGCCCAGAATTATATATCTCTCCAATGAATTGGGTAATTTGAAGAACCTAATGATAAAATTTAAATATTTTTGGACATGATTCTAGTTTTTCTAACATATATGTGTGGTATTTGACAACTAAGACATGATGTTTCCTTTTTATGTATTACCACATTCCAAGTCTTTTCTCAATTCTTAGTCTCAATATTATGATCCTATGACTATATGATGATGATGATGATTATGATCACCCCATGTTATATTTTTTTCCTACCTATCCTGTTAATCGGATTTTATGTCACCCATTTTTTATGTATATCCTCAGGTGACTACTTGTACTAATTATAATTCAATGGCCATTAGAAGCTAGAGAAGAAGGAATTAAATATATGTTTATGTTTATGTTGTAAAGGTTATGTATGGTCCTAGTTTGAAAAATACACTAAACCTTTATATCCTCATTGTGTAATTAATTTATGTTATTTATCTTTATAATTATTTAATAGTAATTTAAGAAAAATAAAGGTTGATATAATACTTAATAGTCTATGGAACAAAATAAATTATTTCTTTTTATATTGTAATTTTTAATGATAATGATGGATGGATTCCAAAAAACCCCATTTTTATATGGAAGTAACTATGGTTACTAGAAATATATAATGGTAGACTAGTTTAATTAATAAAGCATTGATCATTGTACCATCATGGATAATTAATATGATCTCGACAAAGTTGATCTAGAGAAACTTATAGTAAATTTCATAGTAAAATATGTTTTAAATTATAAAGTTAAAAATAATTTGTTCTGTGATATAAGTATATGTGTCTATAGTGATGTTTCATATTTTAAGACAACCCATAACATATATATAATACTTCAAGTGACTGAGTATGGGACTAAAATTCTCAATATAACCATGCTAGGAATGATCCGAGCAGAATCCCATGACTTCAGGATGAGAGATAAGGAGTCTCTAAACTAGATGTTCCATCGGTTTACCTGAATAACTAATGGTATGAATTATATTAGAGATGTTTTGGAAAACCTAGATCATGGTTAAATAGTATTTAGAGATCCATAAAAATATGGCATGTAAAAAATGTGGTTACCGATGAGAGCAATAATTTAAAGGAATACACTTTATATGAATTTATAGGCTCCCTAATAAAGTGTGAGATAGAGATGAAAGATATTTATGATGGAAGGTATACTAAAATAAAAGGTATTTTATTTATATATAATGTTATTGACACATATAATGAATATGAATCTATCTTTTATGAATGTTACAAGGAGATGTATCACTTTAGTAATATGATTTTCATGTTCTTGAAAAACAATGGTGGAAACAGGAACTTTAAAAGGCAGTTAGGAAAGGACTATAAGAAATGTAATACTACTAACAACAATTTTGTTTTAGAATTAAATTATTTTGTGTGAAGGAATAAATTTAATATAAAGGAATATTTCCCAAAACTCAAACATCCAAGTAAAGACAAAGAGAAAATAAGAAAAGAAATATTATATTCATTTACAGTTTAGGATTACTAATAAAGTTACAACTCAAGTGGTGATACAATTCGTTAACATGAGACATGTAATATTTCAATAATGGGTATTTAATGAGAGGAAAATGATTCATTTTTTACTATTTTAATAACTCCTATAAATTTGGATCATAATGCTTCATTTTAAAATTAAAATAAAATTGTTTATGAAACATAATCTAATTCTATAAATTCCAAAGTTAAGAAACTACTTAAATAAAATGAATATTTAAAAAATGATAGATTTGGGATAATTTAAAATTATACTAACTAAAAAATTATTAGAAATAATTTTATTAAAGAAAATTATAAATTTAAAAGGGAATGTGACAATCTAAAAATAATTATTTCCCATAATGATAAAAATAAAGATCATTATAATTATGAATTTCAAAAATTAAAAAAAGCAAATGAAAGGGTAAAAAACTATCTGGAAGAAAATTATAATGGTAAAAATAGAATATTTAATTTGTTTTTTGTTTTTTTTAACTAAATTATTAAATTAATTTAAGACATTAAGTAATGAAAATAAAATATTATGAAACACATTTTGGGAATCTAATGAAAAATGTTGTATATAATTTGAAACTATTAAAAAAGAGAATATGGATTTGAAAAATGACGTTTATAATATTAAAATAGATTTATCTAATTTTGTAAAAGGTAAAAAACAATATTATAAAATGATGTATTTTATGAAACTAAACATGAATAAAAATGGTTATAGATATAATAGTTTAACAACAAGTTTTAATAAGACTATCTTTGTTAGAAACTCAAAAGGAATAATTTCCAGTGTAAACTGTTTTAAAAGAATAATGAAAGTAAATTATTCCAATGAATGTTCATTGATATTTACACAATAATTTAAGTATACTAGAACACTTATTAAAAGTGATTTAATTTCTAAACAACCCACTAAAAATTGTTTAGACTTATTCAGGTTCCAATTTTTTCTTCTACTAATCCAATAGGACCCATGTTTTTATGTATATAAAAACAGTCTATTTGTTTAATTTTAAGAAATATTACTTAAAAGTATAAATGAATCATTTTACTTTGAAAATAGCATATCTAGGAATATGAAAATTTATATTTCAAAAATTATATAATTTAAGTCATATTTTGGTGGACTTGTTACATTTGTATAAAACTGTAATGGTCGAAATAAATGTATTGGTGATGTTGGTTTTTTTTAAAAAAATTATTATTTCAAAAGTATTATATTTACTTGGTTCAAAATATAATCTGATAATTATATCAAATTTTTGTGACAATGGGTGAATTATTATATTTGAAAATGATAAATATAATTTTCTAAAATATAAATTAGTTTTATTTTCTGAATATAAAAATTAAAATGTATATACTATTTATTTTTCTGATCTAACCAAAAAAAGGTCATGTGTTTGAATGTTTTATAAGAGGATGAAATTATTTGTTATAGGAGGATTTGGAAATAAAATTTAAAATTCCTACATAAACTATCAAAGCAATAATTGGTTCTGAAACTACCCAAGAAACATACAAGAAAATACTTCCTGTGTGATTCTTGTTTAAATGGTACAAAATAGAAAGAAATAGTTAAATATATAAATGATTTTAATACTTCTAGATGTTTATAATTATCACCTATTTACTTTTTGGGCCTATAAAACCTCTTATTTTTTAAATGTTTGTATTTGTAATTGTAGATGAGTACAGTACATTTTTAGGAATTTATTTCTTATCCAATAAAAATGAAACTTTATCCAACTTATTTGTTTTTTCAATGATTATTCAAAATTTCAAAAATTCTTCAATCATCTCAATCAAAAGTGATAGAGGTGGAAAATTTTTTAATTTATAATTTAAAATAAATGTGAATCAAATGGATATAAATATTACTTCTTATCCCCTATGAAACCACAACATAATGTTGTGGTATAAATAAATAAAATATCTATCCAAGAAGTGGATAGGTCTATACTGATGGACTTTATCATACCTAAATAATTTTGGTCACAACCTGTAAATAAAATTTTCTATGTATTAAATATATTTTCAATAAGACCATTCCTTAATTATACCCATTATAAACTTTTCCGAGTGTTTAAATCTAAATTTGGATATTGCAAGTCCTTTGTATGTAAAGTCTATATATTGATTAAAAAAGGCTAATTTTGAAAAATTCAGCTCTAAATCAAATGAAGGGATATTTTTAGGATATTCCAAGGCTAGAAAATATTTTAGAGTTTTCAATAAGAATACATTAGCTGTTAAAGAATATTTTCATGTTAAGTTTAATGAAAACAATTATAGTAAGTCTAATTCATAATCATTCAAAGAAATAAATAATTTATAGAATTAATATAATGAACAAGATAGTGATAATACATTAGTTTAGGGGGAGCATAACTTTTATCAAACTGATCCAAAGGAATAGAAAACTATTAATGATCACCCTATTGAAAATTTAATTGGTAATGTAGAATATGGTATACAAACGAGAAAATCTATATTAATTTAAAGTTCCAACTCTAATTTTGTTGCTGAATCTGTTCCTAAAAATGGGGGAAATGATTAAATTAATTAAAATTGGATTAACGCTTTGCATGATAAATTAAATAAATTTGAAAGGAATAAAGTCTGGAATTTAGTTTCTTTCTAAAAATATAAACACGCTATTATAACTAAGTTTGTTTTTCATAATAACTTAATGAAGCTATAATCATATTTAAAAAAAGGGAAATACTAGTAGCTCTGGGTTATTCCTAAGAAGAGGGAATTTTATTTGATGAATTTTTTTCTCCTTTTTCTATGATAGAATACATTATAATTCTATTATCCATTTATAGTTTTAAAAACGTCAAATTCAATCAAATGGAAATAAAAAGTGACTTTTAAAATTGAATTATTTTAGAGTAATTATATGTCAAAAAAACCCCTAGATTTGAAAATGATAACTTTCAAAATATTGTTTTAGGCTTAAAAATCCTCATATAATCTTAAGAAAGATCCATGAGCTTAGTAAGTAACACTAACACTATTTTTAATACAAAATTATTTTCTTAATGGTAAGGTAAATCAAAATTTGTTTAAAAATGATATTCAAGTTATATACTTTTTATACATATGTATATTTATGATATAATATTTGTTTTATAAAATGATTCTATATGTAATGATTTTTCTGATCTAATGATAGTTGAATTTTACATGAGATTAATGGGAGAATTAAAATTTATCCTTGGATTAAAAATTAATCAAATTAAAGATGGTATTTTATTAAATTGATCTATGTATTATAAATAACTTTTAAAGAGGTTTAGACTTGATTATAGTAATCTATGAAAACACCAATGAGTACTAAATCAAAGTTGGTCCTAGTTGTGTCTTGAAAGTAAGCTAATATTAAACTATATAGAGGTATGATAGGTAGTTTATTTTATCTCAATACTTCTAGACTAAACACCATGTTCTCAAAATAACCATGTTCTAGGTTTTATTCAAACCAAAAAAAAGTCTTTTTTGAGAAAATAAGTGAACAATTAGATATATCGATGGTACTATTTGTATTAGACTATTCTATTATAATGAGAATTGTTTTGATTTTTTGTCTTACTCTAATTCTAACACTGGAGGTTCATAACTTGATTAGAAAGGAACTACATATATGTGTCACTTATAGGGAAAATCTTAATTTCATGGATCCCTAAAAAACAAATTTCAGTAGAACTATCAATATCTAAGGATGGATATGTTGATTTTACTAGTTTCTATTCATAGAGTATTTTCATAAAAAAAATGTTGTATGTTTTTTATGTAATTTTTTATATAATTCCAATCTATTATTATAAATAAACTTCTATTTCAATTTATAAAACCCCTTTTCAACATTATAGACCAAAAAAATTAAAGTTAGATATCATTTTCTAAGGAATCTTTTAATAAAAGCTTATTTCTATTTAGAATTTGTTCCTACTGAGAAATAGTTAGTTGGAATTTTTAAAAAACCCGTATATTCTATTAAATTTGAGAAATATGAAATTTAAATTGTGTATGTTATAAGCCTAATATATTTATTAGTATAATCACTGATCTTAAATATTAATTTACATGTGTTTTTTATTTGACTGTTATTTTGTAAACAATTCTTAAATGGTAATTAGATCATACTATTTAAAATTGCACTGTCAAACTATTGCACTACCTTAATTCTTTCTTTCATTTTATACTATAATTAACATTTACTATTTTGATAATATACTACACTTTTTCTTTTAAATTGGTTTATTTCAATTAAATTGGATTCTCTATTATGTATTAATTTTAATTTAATTTTTGATAAATTTCAAAAGGGGGGATTTTTTTTGAAAATTTAATAAATGTTATGTTTTCATTAAAAAAATGTTAGGTTTCGTAATTTAGAGAAGGTAGTTGGTTAATATTTGAAAGTGGTTTTAATAATTTGATAGTATTTTATGTCTTGTTAAATTACTCTCTCTTCACATTTTATTAAAATCAAAAAAAATATTAATTAATAATTTTTTATAAAAGCTTTAAAGAATGTTAATGTAAATGTTTTAATATGATGTTAATGTTTTAATGAGTATTATTTTATAAATTATTTTAATTTGATCTATTTTTTGTTCCTTATATAAAAAATAATTTCTACATCTTAAGTGAGCTACCAATTCTAGTCCTGAGACACACTGAGGCAACCCAATAGGTCAAAACCATGGGAGATCTTTCCATTGGAATCCCACTTGGAGGAAAGTGTTTATGCGGACATGCATAGTGAAATATTTTTATGGGAGGGAACGTGCATAAATACAACATAGCACATTCCCTCTGGGTGTATAACATGGGATTTGTAGTTCATTGGTCCCATTTGTAAGGCATGTGTGTGAGAGTGATGGGGTGTGGGTGATGAACCCCTCTACGATATTAGAAGATGCATAATTGGATTTGGAGGTTATATCATTACTTTACTACATCACATATTCGATGTCGGATAATGATCTTTCTTCACTATTCATCTGAGTTAAAAAAAACGTGTACATGACCTCTTCTATCAAATAAAATCTTTCTCAACCAATCACTCTCCTACATGTTTTATTCTAAACTCCTGCTCCATGGTTTTTAAATTTCTTTCATTTTTCTTAGTTTTCTTTCATTCTCTGGTTCACCAGTAAATTTCAATGTCTCTCCGACAAAGCATGGTTTGATAAGTCCTCCACTAAAGCACCAGTTCTCAAGTTTCTCTTCTCTTTGAGCTCTTTTTTCTTTGTGGTTAATAAAGATTGATCTTAAATAGTAGGATGTTCTTATTATCAACAACTGGTCGATGGTAGCATATCCTTTAATTGAAGAACCATTTGATTGATGGTGGATCTTTTACAATGGTTGAATTTTAGAACCCAAAGATAACACCAGTCTCTTTTTTGTGTCATTAGATATCAAATTTTAGATAAATATTCCACTTATAGCACCATTAAGTTTCTTTGAAAGATTCATACTAGTATGGTAGTAGCCATATTTTAATATACCTTAATTATTTACTATATCTATGTGAAATTGTATATTATCTGTTTTCATTCCATTGGAAATCCAATGGTAGCACCGCCTTAAGTTTCATTGTAGTAATTTATAAAAACTTCTTCATAATTTAATAAGTTTTTATTTTGAACCATCATCTACTTGCACATTTCCCCTCATTATCTTTGTCACTGACTATTATTTTTTTCAAAAATTCTACATATCTAATGGTTGATCATCTAACACTATTGGACATCCAATGGTAATATTTTTCTTCTTTCTTATCGAGAAACTTATGATTTCACTGTGGGATGGAAATAAAATTATCTTTTGGAGCTTATTATTTATTTCTTCTAAGTTAAATGGTGATCTTCTCTATTTTTCTACCATTATACTAACACGGATCTCTGTTATCATCACTAGTATAATTAAACACCACTCTCTATTTTTAATGGTGGATCTTCATCAATGGTAGTAGGATCAATCTACTACTAGGTAATTTTTTAATCCATCATTTGTTCAAAAACTATTTCTAACATTTTTATTTCTTATTTTAATTAATGTTATTAAGTTAAGTTATTTGTTAAATATGTTATCATATTTATATTCAAATATATTTTTAATAATGTGTTTAAAATAAATGTATCGTTATTTTATGTACCCATTTACATGCAGATTGAAATTCATATGATGCTCTATTTGCCTATAGGTTTTATTGTCTTAATAATCTAGAAAATCGATTTATGATTTTTAATATGTTATAATTTTAATTTGTATGCATTTGTAATAATTTTTATTTTAATTTATTTATATCAATATTTTAAGATGAAAAATAATCTTTATTGCAATCTATTTTTTTAGTGTGGATTTAAAAAATGAAGGTAATAGTAACATTATTTTATTATTGTGCTCTATTAAGTGTGGTTAAGATATTGTACATGGAAATGATCTTAGAATATATATATCCTAACAATCTTAAAATAAACAATCAGGTACTAATACTATTATAGATCATTCGATAGATCACTTTTTTCTACAACTTCAACAATTCTTGCTGCTCTCAATTTATTATAAAAACTTTTATAACATCCATACAATATCCACCATAAAATAAGAACTTAAACAATGAAAGTTTTCTATTCAAGGTATCAATAATCCTTTAACTTCAACAACTTTGACAATTTTTATCATCTATAAGTTTCTATACACATTATTTTATTTGTGTAATCATTTTTCTTCTATTTGTATCTCTTCGAGTCTGGATTATTCTTTTCCTAATAAAAATAAATTCTCATGTTTTATGGTTGTTCTAACACCTAAATAGAAGTATGGGTTGTGAATATTAACCAAAATTCAGATAAATACACTAGTCCTGTCTCCTATAATAGACTAGGTTGTGACACTAAGTTTCTATAAAAGGTAGTGTTTCTAAAGGGGTTCACACACCTTTAAAAGTGAGTTTCTTAGTGGGTACCAAAAATCCTTTAGGAGTATAGAAATTTTAAGAGTGTACTAGGATCATTTTTATCCTAACCACTATAAATCTAGGAATTCTTTAATTGTTTTCACAGCAAGTTGTTTTAAGAACATTGTACTAACTAAACTTCATTTATTTAATAAACTCTGATTTCTTTGTCTTTAAAATTTTAAAACAAATATTTACCCATATGTTGTAATAATTTCAATATCTAATGATCCAACACCATTATGATATCTCATGGGGATAAAATAGTACTTTATATTTTAATTAGATGAATTTATTAAGTGGAAGGCATCAAAATGACAACATCAGACAGTCTATAAAAAAGGTACTGAAGGTTTGGTCTTATCAAGGGGGAAAATATTAGTTTTTTAGAAATTAATGGAATAAATAAAATTGATCATAATGACCTTATAAAATGTAAAAAATTTATTTTATGAAAATTAAATATAATTTAAATTCACTTGGATAGAATTAATCCAAATATTCGAATGTTATAACTTATTCATTTCGATGTGTGTGGATTATTCCATGTTCAATAATATAGAGAATCACTATATTTAATGACCTTCAATAATGATGATATATAAAAGGGATAGGTTTACTTCTTGGAGAATAAATTTGATTTGATTTAGGAATTTATTTAGGGAAATCTATGGCCAATTAAAAGTGTGAAAGGAAGTTGAAATTTCACAAAACAGACAATGATGGATAATAAACTAGATACAACATTTTTAGTCTCTATAAGAAAAGGGAAATCAAGCATAATAAGAGTATTCTATATACACTACAACATAATATAATAGCATAGAGACTGAATCATACACTGATAGAGTATTATCAGAGTATGAGGGTGTGTTCATGTATGTCTAAGGGAATTTGGGAATATGCTTTGAATACAAAACATTACTTAATAAACATAATAATAGATTCAGAAATGGGACATGAAATTATTAATTAAATTTAATATGGTAATATACTAGAGTTCAACCATCTCAATATCTATGTAAGTGTTTTATATGTTCATATATATGCTAATGATAGAGACAAATCAGAGGATAAATTAAAAGTTCATTTTCATGTTTGTTTGATGATGATAAACTTGGTTAACACTAGTGGGATGATGAAAATACAAAAGAAATTGAATGATGAGATACAGATTTAAATGAAAAAAAAATTATATGGTTTGATTAGAACCCTTATTTGAAGAAATTTTATTATAGATCAATTATCTATGTTAAAGATGAGAATATAGATGTTACTGGACAAATCTTTAGTTGAGAAGGTTTAGAAGACACATTTTAGTTTGTCACTTTGATATTTTGGGTACCATATAGAGGATGATCGAACATACCATTCATATATGGTGAAGCTTCTGACATAAATATACTAGACAGTGAATGATTGGATAGACCTTTAGTAGATAAAATACTACCGAACAATGAGGTTCAGATGAATTAACTTGAGGTTTTGTTGAGGATATCCATTAATATCAGTAAACCTATTCAAAGGTTTGGGGATAATATAAACATTTAATTTTTAATAGGTGCATGGTAACCAGTTTTTCAAGAGGTAGAGAATACATTTTGAGATTGTAAATAGTGGGAGTCAACAATTAAATAAGAAATTAGTTCCCTAAATCTCACAAGTACAGGTGAGTTGGGTTATCTACCAAAAGTAAAGAGGGATATAGATTAATATTGGGTGTTTATTTTGAAAGGATCTGGTTATCTAAGTAAGATATATAAATCAATGTTGGTGGTGAATGGTTTTTATAAAAAGTAATGAATTGAATTTTCCTAAATTTTCTCAATAGTGGTAAAAAAACTAAATCATTCAGACAGTGCTTTGAATTTTTGAATATGATAATCTACACCTAGAATAGATGGATGTAAATATTAAATTTCTTCATGGTGGATTATAGGAAGAAATATATATAGTTCAACCCAAGACTTATAATTTTCATCACAAGGAGGATTTGGTTTTTAAGCTTAAACAAAGTCATTATGGATTGAATCAAGCTCCAAGAAAGTATAATTTGAGATTAGAAACTTTCATGATAGAATAAATTTTTATTCAATATCAGTATAATAAATATTTCTATAAAAAATAAGTGGTAATATGGAACATATCTGATACTATCTCTGTATGTGGATGACAAATTAATTATGGGTATGGGGTTGAAATGGATTGTATTAAATAATAGTAAGATATCAATAAAATTTTAAATGAATAATTTTGGGATAAGTAAAAATATATTGAGTATGATAATTCAAAGGGATAGGAAATCTAGATCATTGGTTTTGAGATAGAAGGGATACATTAGAAAACACATTAAATAATTCAAAATGACTTTTTGTAAACCTATCTCATTCCCACTCATCGAACACATAAAACATAGTAAATCACTAACACCATCAATTTATGGAGATGTTCATGACATAGGGAAGGTTATTCATACTTCAACTATAAGATTCTTAATGTATGCAATGGATTTTACTTGAAAATATATTTCCTTTTCATCTGTATTTTTTATTAGTTTCATGTCAAATCCTCGAAGGAAGCATTTGGAAGCCAGGAAATGGATCATATAATACCTGAAAGGGTCAGAGGGTGTAGCTTTGTGTTTCTATGATGATGATCATTTGAATGGTTTTATTAATATAGATTTCTTGGGAGAAATGGACTCATGAAAAAGTACAAATGGATTTATATTCACTTTTTTTCCAAAAAAATCTATGGATTTGTTAGTTGGAATCATTGGTAAATTAATCTATAATATACATAGTGTTTTCTTATACTACTAAAGCTGGAAAAGTGTTGATTTGGTTTATGGGGTTGTTTTTGGAAAATGGAAAGGGATTAGATATAGGAATGTTATTTTATGGTATTAAGAGTGAAAATCATCTTATTCGCAACCAAATCATTCATGCAAGAAGAAAAAAACACTGATGTGAAGTATAAATTCATAGGATTTGTGATAGATGATAATGTCCTAAATCTATAGAATACATATCATAATTAAAATCTAGAAAATATGTTTACAAATGTAATTGGACATGAAATTATAAGGCAACATTATTCCTCAATATAACTTAATTGATCCGGCCTATTGGAGGGAAATTCGTTCATCAGATAGTCGAAGAGAACATGTGAGTAAAAGAATAAAGAGGATATAATCACAATGTAATTTGTAATTGGGAAGCTATTGGGTTTGTTTAAGTTTCTTAAAATTCACTCGATATAGTGTTTATTAATGGATATTATTGGATGGAGTTAATTAGTTAGGAAAAATGGACTTTTTCCAAAAAAATATATTTTAGAGCACATTGATAGTAGGTTATTTTATTAGAAAATACTTCCAATAGGTAGTGTTCATCAAATAGAGTTTAGACAGACATAGCTTCATCAGACTATAATTTCTATAGTGAGTATTAGATGATCATATAGAGAGCATAAAATAAAGATCTTAGTATTTATGTTCACAGGTTATCCACGTAAAATTACTGGATATTTCTTGGTGATCGGTTATAGGATGTTTTATCATGTGTTTATATTGTTTATCGAGAGTTACTCATATCATTGGATGGTTGACCTTTCGAATCTAAGGTGAGAGAAATATACTTGACCTGATAGAGACCTCTATAAAGACGTTTGGTGGCACAGATCTGTTGTAAAAAAATAAAAAATTATATGAATGGTTCTTTTTTTAATAAATAATATAATACTAAATGTGGAGATGAAGTGATTGAGGTATTATAATCACTTGTATCTCCTGTAATAAAAACATTTTATAGTGTTCACATATGGATGCAGGAATGTTTCAAACACTATTAAATCTTATTTGTCAATTTTTTACTGTTTTTGTGAGGTAAAGTCTTGGATTTTTATGTGGTGATTAGTTTTATTCTCTTATTTTTTTAGTTCACATTACATTCCAGGTGGATGTTATTAGAAAATCTATTTTTATGATAACATTATGAAGCTTTATCATTGTATAGGATAGAGAAAATGGACAGAGATTTGTTTTTCTAGGTCAATCCATTCAATCTAATGGATATTTGTTTCCTCTCAAGGAGATATTCTCAGTCTACCAATATAATCAATATACTTTTTTTATTTTTCATATTTTTTTAGATTATATGAATGACCTCTAATTGATTTATGGTATAATAGTTTATATTTTTTGTTACGTACCTTTTTCATCTGATCTTTTGGTTATGTTCATGTTGCAGTGAGATCATTGAGAGTTATATCATAGGGTATTTTTTATTCTACTTATATCCCCTTTATGGGAGTATTTTAAATTCACATTGATGATAATTATATGAGAGGTATATGATATAAGGGTTAAATATTTCTATAGTCCTTCGTTTTTGTTTTCAGGTGGTTAGATACTTCTAGGAAAGGATAAAGAAGAAAAAGAGTGGTTTAAAATAAATTTTTAGCTCATAGAGCAGGATTATTGTGCGATATTTGGTCTCATGGTGTGGAGGTAGAGACTTAAAATTTGGGAAAAGGTAATGACTCCTATGATGTTTCCTTATGGAGTGGAAGTTTGGGGTTTGTCATAGATTCCATTTATATGTTCTATGGAATAGCCCCCACATAGTTATTTTATGGCATAATCATGCTCTTTTTAGTGTAGGAGATTAAGATAAACGTTTTTGTGGTTCATACAACTGAGAATAAATTGAGGTGTGGTCCTTTAAGAAATTCCATTGATCTTGAGGTCAGTGTAATTTTATTTTCTTTCTCTAGGATTTCTACGAAATAGGTATTAGGTTGTTCAGTAGAGTCCTAAAGGGTGAGACCTTGTCTCTACCAATTTGGGGGAATCCTCATTGTGTATCTTATTATTTCAACACAACCATATCCCAGGGTTATTGGATTTGTGGGAGGTATGGTAGAGTTTTCACCATGGATTTCAGAGTACATGGTTTTTGCAACATATCCTCCTATTTTTCACCATAGCTTTGGTGACAACCCTAATTGTTGTAGTGTGGATAGGGTCACTTACCAATGCACATCTATTTCTATAGGCTGAATAAATTCTATTCTTCCTTAAAAATCATAATATTTTCTAAATTCCCCATTAAACTCTATGAAATATGGGAATCTCTTCTAGATACCTTTGATACCCTTTCATTAGATTCAACACTTGGATTCTAGAAATTGTTTGCTTGGTAATTTAAGGAACATTTTATTCTTCTCTGTTGGTTCTTATATCTCATATTTTCTCTTTACATATTACTAATGTTTGATATCTTCAATTTCTTAGGGTTTATTTTACTGATTTATTAATGATTCTTGGTGCGATTATATCATTGTGTATTTTTAGTTCCCAATGTAAGAGTTCATTAAAGATCAACACCTATTCATATTATCTTCCAAAAAGACTATTGAATGTTTTATCTCAACGTAGGGTATTTTTAACTTCTCCTTATTGTATAAAAAACTATGGTATTAACTTGCATTATCTTTTTAGATTAATGGATAAATAAAATGTATAAATAAAATAATCTCTTAATCTGAGGAAGAATAAAATTGGAATGGGATATTGTGACCACATGTGGGATATACTGTAATTGTATACCACTTGAAATTTTATTGGTAGTATTAAATTGATTACAATTATTATTATTATTATTTCAAAAGTATGGTATAACTGAAATTGGATAAAAAGGTAAATATGTAAAGATAATATAGATGATTAAAGATGAACTTGAATTTAATTATTATTATTTGTTTAAAACAAATGAACATGAAAGTGTTTATTGAGAATTTTTATGGTTGATTCTTGGTGGTTGTTAGATTTGGGTGTAGGCTTCTTGTTAGTGAATCATGTTCATAATTATTTAGATAAAAAAATATAGTAATGAAATTTTTTATTAAATTTATGTGTTTAGAAATGTTATTTTCCTATCCTTGTTTGATATGGGATCATATGCCTTAGTTTCTGGGAATTAGTTACCCCTTTATTTTTTCTATGTTTAAAATGAAATTGTTGTTGTATTTGTAAAATGATATTTTATAAAAAAAATTAATATGAATTTTTATAGTACTGGTATGGCTGAAATTTTAGGTGGGGGATGGATAACAAAAGGTGAGAACGAGGCTTTCCTGTTGTGAAATCATTATGATAAGCCTGGTGAAAAGATATATAGAATAATTTGAAATATAGTTGTGTTGGGATATCTATTTTGATTCTATATATAGGTTGAGATATGGAATTTCACATTTTGTTTGTTTGTTTCTTGTTGGCTAGTCTTTTGGGGGTTGGTTATTGTGGTTTCCAACTACCAGTTGTAGTAATCCTATGAACTAAAATTGTATCTCTTTTATGGTAGTTTCATGTCAATTCCTAGAATACCTAGATAATGGATTTATTAATAAATTATATATGAATAAGTGGGTTTTAGTATTGATTATGGTAATAATTAAATATTAAATGAGATCCTCAAGATGGTTGGATTAATTCTGTATTGACAAGGGATGGAAATATTATAATTATAATATGAATTATGGGATCATGTTAGAATATGATGAAATAAAATTGATTAAACCATTATTTTTAATGGGTATAATTAATTATAGGTATTTCCTAGTTCAATATTAAATATTTTAATGATGTTGAATCTATATTCTTGTTTGCTTATATGAAATCTAATTTCCATGATCTAAGTAGTGGTAGTCGGGTGTCATGTGGGATGATAGCTGAGGTTGATTCAATGGGTATTTATTTTCCCTTATATTGGTTGTGTGATATAATATTAATTATATTTTTTGATTTTATTCACTCTACCCCCTGATCCAAGTAGAAATTATATGCCCAAATGTTTTGGGCTCCAGCTGTTTTCTCTAATATCCTAGTTGGATAGGGAATAGATGGATAAAAACTCCCACTTCCTAACAATCCCTTCAAACATAGATTAATATTTAGTTTTATTTAGTATTTTTCGGACTAAGGTATAGGTTATGTGTCAAAATTTGTTATGATGGATATTTTTTTCACAATACATGTATGTTTGGATTGTAGTAGCTTTGGGAAATATCATACAAATGTATTCTAGTGGTGGTAACTTGTTAACTATGGCTGCAATTTCAGGGGAAATGATGGATTGTGGTATAATACAAGATACACAAGTATAATTGGCATATATATATACTCAAATAAATGATATGTTGTAAAAAAATGTGTTCTTGATGTTTCAGATGATATATGGTTGTGATAAGGTTTCCTATGGTGGCATGATGACTTATATAATGGATTGTAGCGCATGATGTTTGGAATTTCTGCATGAGGGTGAAAAGATATTGTATAAATTGATTTATAGTACCTTTAACTTTTATATATGTTATTGATATTAAATTACATAGAAATATACATTACATGGTTAGAAATCCTTAGTGAGTATGGGATGTAGTTGTACCTATATAGGTAATGGGTTGGTTTCATTTGTTTGTTCATTGGGTTTTAGTATCCTTATTTCATATTTTCATAAGATACTTCAGGGTAGATCCTTCGAGTATACTAATATAATCACACCATATATATTTATATATACTATTTTCTAGGTATGTAGCATATTTTTAGTTATAGAACTTTTCATTAATATCTCTTGAATATATTTTATAATTGTTGGAGTTCGTGGTCACTAACTGGTATTTTTTGTATTTTGGGTCATTTATACTTATAAGATATTATACTTTTATATTGGTATAATTTAATTATTTCTGATTTGGATATTATATAAGGATATAATTATATGTATTTAATAAAAATATATATTTATGTTAATTTTAATGCCCCATGATTTTATGATAAGTCTCTTTTTAAATAAATTTAATCTTTTTGATAGCTTGTGTTACACACAACATTGAGTTCAAACGATCTGTGATCAATTATTATGTGATCATTATAACCTGGCCATTTAATTGGTGGGTATAGATAATATTATATAATTTTTAAAAATTATGTGGTTTATAAATTTATAGAATATATTTTTTTGTTATTGATTGATTAGAAATAATTATTTATAAAAATAAAAAAAGTGATTTCCGGAAAAACTATTTTTGTGCAAAAAATATATTTATTTGGTAATAAATTTTAATAGTCACTATTAGTGAATTATTTTAATTAAATGTATATATATTATATTTTTGATCAAATTTTTTAACATTCATATTTCTATTATGCATGAGATAAAAATAAATCTCATTTTTTCGTAATAAATTAATTTTCTAAAATGAGGTTTTTATCGCATTTTGCACACTTTTTTTAAAAAGAATTTCTACAAATTATAGATAGAGAATTCTATTAAATGTATTTAATATTTTAAATCAGGAGGGTAAAATTTATTAAGTAGGTATATTTTATTTTTAGACATTATGAATAGCTACCATGGTAAATTTTATCATAATGGTAAAGGGTAAATCAGGTTAATATAAGACAAAAATAAGTGATAAGGCCATCATATTTAATTAAAATTCTTATTAGGTGAAGATAATTATTCCTTAAACACATTATGTTCTCATTGGTTTTTTTAATGGCCACTTGAACTTAAAAATTACTTATATATTATTTAAATCAAAGATAGTTATAGAATTTCACTCTCTTTATTTTTTATATCTCCTGTGAGTAAAAATAGGGGAAAAATAAATATATGAGAAAAACTATATATATATATTGAGAATAATGAAATTATTTTCATTATATAAATTTATTTTTAAAACATATAACTTAAATAATTACCTTAAATTCTTCTACAATTCCAACACAATATTTATTTAATTAAAAAAGTTAAAATATAAAATAAAAGATTATAAAAATATTAATTGTGATATAATTTGAAATAGATAAAGATTCAGATGAATTTTAAAAGATCTATAGGACATATTATTGAGGTTTTAAGGCATTAGATTCTAATTTCTCCTTTTATGGACGTATTTGAAGTCTGATTAAATGAATAGTATCATTCTTGAAAAAATAATATTTTATAAAAATAATATTTTATTGAATTATTAAAAATCCTAAAATTTGGAAATTAGTCCAGGTGGATATGATATCATCACAAATGTCATTATATGCCCTTTTATGGAAAAATTGTAAACTTTTATGTAGTGACCCAACCCCGTATGGCCAGATCCAATGTCTACTACCATTGCATTGGTATGATTATAAGGAATCAAATCCAGAAGGATAAAAGATTTTAGTAGTCTTGGTAAACTAGATACATACATGATTATTTTATTACAAATGAATAAAAAATTTACATAATAATTTTTTTAATAATAACTTTACTCCATCTAGTGTATCCTTGTATATCATTCTTAGAACAGTTTAGGGATTTCTAGGGAAAGGAAAAAAATAAGGGTGAGATAAAATGATCAATAAGTGTTAAGTAAAGTGGAAGAAATATTTAATCAATGAGTATAATTATTATTTAATTGTAAATAACTAGAAATACATGCCATTTAAATATCTAGAAAATGAATAATCAATATAGAAAGTTAAATAACTAAAAACACATACCATTTAATCAAAAACCGAGAATAAAATGCATCTATAAACTTTTTCATAGTGAAAATCTCATGGATAATAAATACTAAATCAAAATGAATGAAATGATAAATTATTGGGCATCATGTCTTAGGAACATAAAAACCACTACTATCAAGATCCATCCTCCAGATAGTTTAAAACTACAGGTATAAATCATTTTAATTTCTTAAAATATTTTGTCTCATGAGAAGATGTTGATTCATCGAGGGGATATATAAATTTTCCACCATGCCCAACACTTTGTGTCCAAATTATTCCATATATTGGGTAATCCATTCAATTAATAAAATATATGGATCATCAAATACCCGTATTGAATAGAGAATACAGATGTATCAATATTTTCTTCGATAATAAAATAACAATCAAATTAAACAGCATATGTTCAAAAAAGATATACACTTTAGGCAATAAACATATCCATGATAAATGATATGGATAATTAGGTAAAATTCAATTCCTAATAATCATAGGAAATTGTGTATTTTAAGGGGAATAAAAAAGTCATCAAGGAAGATAATTTCAATACTATCAATTGAAAAATCAATCATAAACCATCCAAATGAAGAATAAGGATGTTATCAATATGACATATCACAAGTTGAGTAAAATAAAGTTGTTTTTTCATTGATTAATGGAAATGTTATAAAAAATTTCAAAAACATCCTTAAGTAAAATATACTTTTTATTTTGAAAAAAATTAAAAATTAATTTTTATTGAAAATTAATATTTATTTTTTTTAATGTAACCTTTGAAAATTTCAATGGAATATTCCAGCAAATTTTGGTCAGTATATTCGTAAATATTATATAAGGTAAAAAATAATGTTCCTTTTTCTCAGAAAAAATATTGAAAAAATTTCATATTTGAAAAGAAAAAATAAGTTTCCTTTGAAAGGATTTGTTAAATAAAAAAGGTTAAAAATATCTATATTAAATTATTTTATAAAGTCTATGTTTTTAAACCCTCTTTATAAAATAGGGTTTTTATAAGAAAATGTGTTCTCCAACTAAATATCAAAATGAAGTAGGGTTTTATTAAAAACATTCTCTAAACATTTAAACATTCAAAGAGAGGAAAATTGTACTATAACTTGAAAATAATCACGAGTAACCAGAGAAAAATAAAATGAACGTTTTTATTTAAAAATGATATAATAACTTCATCTAATGGAAATTAAAGTGTAAATAGTCCCAAATAAAATGATACTATGAAGTAAACCATCGAAAAGACTATAACGTTGAAATGATAATAAATAAATGGATAGATTTTGTGTATCAAATATAAATACACATATAATAATTGTAAATTAATCAATATTTTTTCAAATTCATTATACACATAGTCATATAATATTAACGATAACGAGGAAGTAATATGACCCAATGAAAAACGAATCGGTTTATGAAATTTCTTCTCCAATTGGTAGTTTTAGGTTAAATACCCATAAGTGAGATAATTCAAATTTATACAAAAAATAGAATGAATATAATATAACTCATGACATAATATATCAAAATGGGAATTATATATACCATACAAAATAATTGAGTGGTGAATATGACATTTTATCTCGTATATGTAAAAAGTGAGATGAAAACCCCTTACCATGTGTTTCCTTTGGGGGTGAACATACTTTATCCTAATTTATAAAGGTTTTAATAATTTTATTAACTTATAACAGAACCAAAATTATATTTATAATATCATTAATTAACCTCCTATAATATCTTATTAATTATTTGTCAAAAATCATACATTATTTTTGCTATTTCAGGTGTTAATTGCCTAGTTATTCGAGTATATTTTGAATTTTTACTTGTTGTTCCCATTACATAGATCATGATTTAAGAATATAAAATTTTTAAATATTTATTTAATTATAATATATATTCTTTATATATTAATTTATAAAAATTCGTAATTTTTGGAGATTGTAAATGAAATTTATCGTCCATGGAAACGGTAGGCCATATGTACGCATGAACGCTACTTCCATTTCATTGTCTTATTTAAAAATTAAATGATGTAAATATATATTTATATTATGATTATAGTATAATATTTATTTCATATATTTCACTTGAGTTTATTAAAACCATCACCTAATACATTCCACATATAGAGTGAACAAATCACATCGCTTTGAGGAGGTGGTAGTCCACATGTCTACTAATGATGTTATTGTATCACAACAAAAGGAAAAGCATGAATATTTGTGTTATATAAGAGTTAAAAATTATAAATATATTATAAATAACATATATAACATGTAAAAATAATATTTCCATCATAATTCTTACCATGAGAGGTGGTAAAGGAATAATGAACAATCATCGTTTCGTGAGGCCGTAGTCTGTCGCACACATGAACGATAAGTTTGTTACCCATTAGACGGAAGTATTTGTAAGTGTAGATGGAACCCATTATAATAACTACATATAATAATATTGAGGAAACTTAGGGTATTATATAATAATTGAATAATAATATTTTTTGGTGTGGGGAAGGAAATAAAATGAAAGTGATTTTTAAAGATGGTTACCTTGTTTTCATGTAACTCCTCTTGGTTTATACAGAAAAACCTCTTTGGTTGGATTATTTTTTTCAAAGGTTTGGATTATAGAATGAGGTTAGGGATATAGGTATATTATTTTATCAGATTTTAGGCGATATCAAGGGCTTTATATGTGTGAATAAGTTGGAGGGGAGAGCCCCTTTTTTTAGTGGAGGAGGGGCATTCTTGTAAATTTTTTAAAAGGGAATCCCACCGATGTGTTTCACATGTAAAGTGGCTCTAAGAAAGAAAAAACTCTATAAATTGGATAATAGGGTCCAAATATGAACATATATTTTATTTTGGATAATTTTTTATGACATTTTGGCCATTAAGTTTAAGGTTTAGTCCTTTGCTAAGATAATATTTCTCGTAATCACTGTAATAAATTTTATTCGTATTCACTAATATTTTTGGTCCAAAACTAAGTTAAAATTAAAATAAATTATTAATAATTATTATTACAAATATATAATAAATTTTAACAAATTCCAATCATATAAGTGGCATAAATTAACATAAAATTAATCCAACAGATGGGACTGAAAAGGTGGTTTCTTTAGTAAAATGTTCAAAAGTTTGATATGTTTTTATATCCATTTTGAATGTAAAATTGATTAAAATGGCCTAAATTGGATACATATATGTGTAATTTTTCTAATTAAACTTTAAAACCAATTAAAAATACAATTTAATCTTATAAATAAATTAGATGCAAAGCAGTTTTGAATTAAAATTTAGTATTTTTCACTATTCTTCAAAAAAAGAATCTTTAGAGAAAAATACCAAAAATTGACATGATTTAATTTTTAAGTTATTATTTAAACTATGAAGTATATTTTTACATATAAAATTTATTAAATTTCTAAAAAATTTATTTAAACTGGGTTTTCCATTGAAATGCGACAAAATAGACTATTTAGAAAAAATACATTTTTTAAGCATAAAACTGGATTTATTCTTATCAAACGTTAATAAAACCTATTTAATGAATATAAAAAAATTATTGAATATAATATATATATATATATATCATTAATTTTATTCACTAATATAAATTAATTTAATTTATTTGGATTAATTAACTTAGTAGGCATAAAAATATTTCCTTTCAATTCAATTGTTTCTTATATTAATTTCTTATAAATTTATTACTAATGAATTAATATTATATTTGTATAAACTATATATTTTTTTATTTTTTTAATCCTATTCATAAATTCCATTTTAACTTATAGGTTATATCCTATTATATTAATTATAATTTTTTAATAATATATATTTTTTGGTAAAATTCAATGTTGTGTGTAACAGAAGTAATTGAAGAAAGTCATTGTTGTGTGAGGCATAAGCTAACTCGGTGTAGAATGAATAGAAAGATATATCATAGATTGAGTTTATTTAAAATATAAAATATAGTTAAAAGTCTCGGGAAGTTATATTCCCTTACGTGGTTGGTGTCACATATTATACATGCTATCGAATACAATATTCTTACTTTATAATTTTAGGGCGTTATATTATCCCCACCTTAATTAAATTGGTTCCTTGAAATTTAAACTTGATATCAGAAATATAATTTTTTATCTTTTAAAATTACTTTATTGAAATTCCACATTATGAGAAGGGTTGGTAAAACAACCTCTTAAAAAGAGAGGGTGGAAAGTACCAAGGTCACATGGAATAACTTTTGACTAGGATTCTACATTGAAGAAAATTATAGGAAAGTGGGGATATATACTTTAAGAAATAACATAAATATTTATAAGGAGTGATTTAGGTCATCAGTCACAAAAAAGTGAATTATTAGTGGACTGTTGAGGGCCTAAAATCTGTAAATCTTTGATGACTTAAAATACCATCTGTTCAAAAAAAGTAATCTATTAGGAAATATTTTTTTGATCATTTTTCTAGTTTTGAGAAATTATTTCACTTCCTAAGAAAATAAGGAAATATATTTATATGATACATTTCAATTTCATATGAAAAATTCCATATTTTGGTAATACTTGGATAAACATAGAATTCATCCCTTACTCAATAACATGGATATCCTATAATAAACCCTATTTTTTGAAATAATAAAATTTTATTTTAAGGGATTGTATGGCCCATTAATGAGTGACAAGTATGACTAATAGTTTCTAAATATTCTCTAAAGCCAAAATAGTTAATATAATAATCTATAAACCTAGAAGTAATGCTAATGATTCATCATTAATATTTGTTCATCAAATTGTTCAACTAAAAATAATGAAAATTTTATAAGGACGTCATGTAAGACATTTGTAGGTACAAAACTCCTATCAACTTTTGATCATTAGTTCAAGTCCTACAGCCTTGTTGGTCTTGATTTTTTTACCCGATATAAAAGTTTTTCTTTTCTAAAAGTATATTAATATAATTGAAATCATTGAAATTTAATCATGAAAGACCCAGGATCAAATCTGGGCAGGGGAGAATTCCCGAGTACTGTAGCAGGTACTGTAGCAGGGCACTATAGCAGTACTGTAGCAGCGGCGGACTGTAGCAGCGGCAGCACTGTAGTGGCAGAGGGACTGTATCAGGGTACTGTAGTGGTGGCAGCACTGTAGCAGGTACTGTAGCTGTGCGATTACTGTAGCAGTACTGTTCACCGAGGGGTCCTTTGGGCCAAAAAATGGGATTTCTAGCCCTATATGCAGGCCACTTGGCCTTGGGCCTTTGGGCTATGTAATGGGTCACCATCTACCCAGTCTAAAGAGGGCTTTGCTTTAATAATAAATTGAGGCTTCGTCCCCAACCTTTTATAAAAAAAATGAAACATTCACTTAACTTAGGTTTTCAATACTACCATAATAGATAAGTACTTTATCCATTTATTTCCACATATGTCCTTCCTTATTCTAGAGTTTATCCTTTAGAAGTGGGAATTGTATTGGGTAATTCCCATGTTCCCCACATTTAATGCAATAACTGATAAATGGAACCTTAGGATGAGATTTATTCCCTTTTATCATACACTTCATTTTTTACCAAAAATTATTTGATTTATGTACTTCTTCTCTACACAAAAAATCATTTACCGATTCCATTTATACACTTTCCTAGGTGTCTACATCCAAATTTCTCTCATGATGGAAATCTAGCCTTCTTTTCTCTATGGTCTGTACCACTCGAGCTATTAATAACCTCTATAGTTCTCTTATTTTTTGAGTATGAGAGTTGGTTAAGGTATATATTGTTAATAATATTTTGGTAAACTGATTAGGTATAAACATTATATATTTCACTCTAATCAATGCCCCATTTAGTCACTTATTTTCACCACCTTTTCCTTCATGTTCAATGTTGAAATGAATCCTTCATGTTCCAACCATTGACTAAAACTAAAAAGTATTATTTGAGTAACAATGGTCATATTCAGAGGTCATATAATCATTTATATGATATCTAAATCATAAAACCTTATTTTTATCTGAAAAAAATAGGATTAACCTAGGTTAATAATTTTCATTTTATAATAAAATCCTTCATAATGGTTTATAAATAAAATTGAATTATCCTAATAATATCCCCCAAGAGTTTCAAACCATCTGAAAGTAAGGCCTATTGTTGTGTACCATGTTATGCTCGAGTCAGGACTGACACACCATTTCATAGTTGTTACCCCTAGGTACATCTATTTCATAACCACATCTACTTATAGTATCCATATGAGGATGTATTTCTTGGAATACCCACATAATCTCAACCATACCAAAATTTTCGGATGTTTTTCTATACTTTTACTCAAATTCTATCATAGGGTTATGTTACCTAATCTATATTTTCATTTATCTACTTATCGATATTGCTACTAAATTTCCTATAATTACAACTATAGAGACCTGACCCCAGAATCTCAGATCCTGTGTCTAATACCATTACATTATCATGATTACAAGGAATAGAATCCTAAAATGTTTTAGAGTTTAGTAGTGTTGGTAAACTAGATAAATAAATGATTATTTTATTACAAATGATTACACAATTCACAACATAATGTAGTTAGTTAAAAACTTTATTTTGTCAACCATATATTTCAATATCATTCTTAGTACACTTCTTGGATTCCTGATAAAATGAAACAAAATAAGGGTGAGATCAAATGGTCATTAAGGTTTAAGTATTGTGGAATAAATAATTAATCAATGATAATAATAATTATAAAATTATAAATAACTAAAAACAGATTCCATTTAATTAAATGGATAAAGAATAATAAATATGGATAGGAAAATAAATGAAAAAACATATTATTTAAACCAAAAAATTAGAATGAAATACATTCATAGACTCTATATGAGTGAAAATGTCATGGATAAAAAATACTGAATAAAATGATGGAAATTATTAATTATTGGATGTCAAGTATGAAGCTCATGAAAACCTCTACTTTCAATATCTATTATCCATACAGTTTAAAACTATAGGTAAAAACATGTTTGATTTACACAACTAATATTTCTCATGAGAACCTATTGATGCATCGAGGGGATATATAAATTTTGGGGGACACCTTCCACTATATGTACAAAGCATTACTCATATTGAGTTATCAATTTAATTAATAAAAAATATAACTTTTAAAATATACGTATTGAATGAATAATATAGATTTATTAATATTTCCTAATATAATCAAATTACTATCAAATTAAACACCATTTTTTAAAATGAAATATAGTTTATTAAATAAAAAAGTCTATGATAAATGATATTGATAATTAGGGTAAATTCAATGTCTAGTAATCTTTGGAACATGAATATTTCAAGGGGACTAACAATGGAATTAAGGAAGTGAGTGTTAAAACTATCCAAGGAAAAATCAATGATGAACCATCTAGAGGAAGAATAAGGATGGTATCAATAAAATATACCCAAGTGGAGTAAAATAAATGGTTTTTTCATTAATAAATTGAAATATTATAAAAATATCATCAAAAATATATTAATGAAAATATGATTTTGATTTTGATTTTTTTAAATTCCTTTTAATTGAAAATAAATTTTCAAAAAAAAATTGTTTAAAAATTATCCTTTTAAACATGAAAAAGAAATCTTTTCAGAAATAACGGAGTGTAAATATATACAGGTCGTACAATGCGAAAAGAAAATTCCTTTTTCAAAGTAAAATGTATAAAAAAATTCCGTGTTCGAAAAGTGACAAGAAGGTTCCTTTGAAAATATTTTTAAAAGATAAAAAGGATAAAAATTAATTTTATAAATAATTTTAGAAAGTTAAAAAATATTTTTTAAAACTTATCTAGAAAATCGGGTTTTTAGCAGAAAATATCATCTCTGACTATAGGAAAATGAAGTTGTATTTTATTAAAAAAATAAAACATTTTGAGTGCCAAAGAGTGGGAAAATGGTATTATTACTTTAAAAATGTCATGAGTAACCATATGAGAATAAAATTAAAGGGCCTATTAAACAATGATACAATAATTTCCACTAATGTAAATTCAAGTGTAAACAATCTCTAACAGAATTAGATTATAAAGTAAACCCTTAAAAATACCATAATGTTGAATTGATAATAAATTATTTAGTAGATTATGTGTATCAACATTAAATATACATTTAATAATTTTAAATACATAAATATAGAGTAAAAGTTGTTATACACATAATCATGTAATATTAACTACAACGAGAAAGTAATATAACCCAATGAAAAAGGAATTGGGTTGTGAAATTTCTTTACCACTTTGTAATTTTATGTTTAAATAAAAATAGATGAAATTAATAAAATTCGCACTCAAAATACCATGAAGATAAAAAATTAATGATATAATATATCAAAATTTGAAGTAGATACACCATATAATAGAAGTGAGTAGTGAATATGATATTTATCTCGCAAACATAAAAAAGTGAGATGAAAATACCTTATCTTGTGTTTCCTTCAGGTGAACATACTTTATAATAATGTATTATTGTTTTAAGAATTTTATTAACTTGTACCAGGACTATACACAAATTTATAATATCATATATTCACTTTTTGTAATATCTTATTACTCATTTGTTAAAAATCATTCATTATTTTCTCCATTTTAGGTGCTAATTGCCTTGATTTTTTTGTATGTTCTGACATGTTAATTATTGTTCCTATTACATAGATAATAGTTTAATCATCTCTAGAATATAAAACATGATTTAATTATCATATATATTCATAATATATGTATTTATAATAATCCAAAATATTTTTAGATTGAAAATTAAATGTATCATTCATGGAGATGGTAGGTTGTGCATATGCATGAACACTACATCCATTTATTTATTATATTTACAAAGTAATTGATATATATATATTATCATTCCATGTATAGCAAGAAAAATCACATCGCTTTTAGGAAGTGGTAGTCCCCATGTCCACAAACGATGTTATTGTATCCATGTAGAATGAAACACATGAAGGTATGCATTATATAAGAATTAAAAAAAGTATAAATACATTATAAATAACCATTATAACATATAAAAATTTTATTTACATCACAATTCCCACCATGATAGTTGGTAAATGAATAATGAACAATCATCATTTTGCGAGGTGGTTGTCCTCTATACACACGAATGGTAAGTTCATTAACCATCAGATAGAAGTGTTTTTAAGTGTAGGTAGGCCCCATTATAATGAAAAAATATAATTATATTGAGTATAATTAGGTTTTTATATAATTATGGAATAATAAGAGTTGAGCGGGTGGGGAAGGAAATAAAATTAAAGTGATTATTGGATAAGGTTACACTATTTTCAGGTAACTCTTTTTGGTTTATACAAAACTAATTCCTTGGTTGGATTTCTACCCAATTTGAGGCTTATAGGATAAGGGGATAGATTTTGGTAGATTATTTGAGTAGATTTTGTGTGAGACAAATGGATTTAGAGGTGTTAATAAGTGGGGGTGAGTGCCTTTTTATAGTGGATGAGGAGTGGCATTCTTGTAAATTTTTGATATGCAAATTCCACCCACGTTTCTCCTTATCATGTTGCTCCAATAATAAAAAAAATTATATAAAATGGAGGATAGAGTATAAACATTAATAAAAATGGATTTTGGAAAATTTTCTAGGCCATTTTAGGTCATAATTTTAAGGTTTAGTACCTTATTAAGTTAATTTTTAAAAAAAAATATTTTCAAAAATAATTTTACTATTCTCCATTTATTGTTTAAATTTATTTTTACTATTTTTTTAATTTTTAAAATATGTTTTAAAAAGAATATTCCTATTATTTTCTCAATAACTTACTTTTTTACTTTTCTTAAAAAAGTGTGAAAGGACAGTTTTTTTTAACTTACATAGCATGAATGGAATTTATTTCCATCATGATGACTCAATAATTTGAATCTTGCATTTCAAGCTTATAAAGTTCATTTTAAATGAAATTTTTTCCTTCAAAATTTCATGGTTTTTAAAAAAAAGTGATTTTAATGTGAAAATGTGTCTTGAAACGACCCATGCCCATGCTCAAGCCACAACTACCCCAAGCCTTCCTTGATAGGCCTGGGGGTGGCGAAAAGAACTTAAGGTGCAAAAAACTTATGTAATAATTTCCATAACTACCTTTACACATTAACACATCCAAATTAATGAAAAATTGAAAAGGGAAAAGAAGCATAAGATATTACATTATTGTACGTAAACCAAACAACAAAGGACCTCTAAATAGTACATGTACGACAATGTAAACTAAAAGGAAAAGGGAAAAAATAAACTCCCCACTAGAAAAGTGTCCCAACCTAATAGAAATAGGAAAAGTAAAATATTTGAGAAATCCCTTCTCTTGAAACCCAAGTTATGACCATGGTACATGGTCCAAGAATTCATATCCCTACGCTCCTCTAAAGTCATGATCATCATGTCTATTATCTATATGAGTAATTATATGTGTGGGAAAATCCCATGCATGGATGAGTATAAACATACCCAGTAGGAAACACTGATAGTTGAAGGGGGTCAATAAAAGATACAGAAGAAAAAAGGGATACAATAGATTGAACAAGTTACATAGAAAGAGTGAAGCTCTACCCAACAAGAGATTTAATTAAACTCATCCAAACACCATTATATTGAAATGATGATAAAATGAACATCTCATCGAGTATTTTCTGCCTATAGTGGGATAGTAGGCCCATACAACCATGATAATCTAGACATAGAAAGCACTGGGCCTACCTCACATGTCTTCGCCTCTCCTGGAAGGAGAATAACCAAAACTCAAGGAGTGGATACTGAAAAGGGATATATATATATATATATATTCTCAGTCAAAATAAACACAAATGAGAGATTAAGGGGATCTAAATATCATAGATAATCCCAAGAAGAATACTCAAAAAAAATTCAAGAAGTCCAAAAAAGATTATCACCATCCCACACCTCTGCCCTGAACATTAAAGTCAAAGCGGCTCAGTCCCCACACCTTGATTCTATCCACTTTGGGAAGAACTATCTCACCCACATAGATTTAGGTTTCATCAAAAGAAAGTTCCTCTATGGGGAATGTTTCCCGATTTCTTGTGAGACCAAGGGTATGTCGAACCATGTCTTATCACTAATCCATATAGATGGATGCTGATAACTCGAAGTAGAGGACATGTGCCCTAGTGCATCAAGGGGGTTCCCCTCAAGTAGTAGTCGTAGAGGACCCATGCCCTAGTACAACAGGGGGTTCCACTCTAAAGGTTAAGGACCCACTCCCTACCCATTAGGGGTTCCAGTCATAAGTAACTATAGAGGACTCACACCCATACCAATGGGAGTTCCACGTTGAAGTAACTATAGAGGACCTTCTCCCATACCGATGGGGGGTTCCACCAAGATATCACCAAGGACCTACGCCCTAGTGCACTAGGGAGGTTCCACTTAGAAATATCGGTTATCCTACCTAACAACTGTGGTCATCGATCACCACCTAAAGAAGTGTCATTTTCAGAACACCTTGCATCGGAACTCAAAATCAGTATTATAGGGGAAAATCATGTTCTACACAGTAAAAAACATAGGATAGTATATTTACTTTCCTGAATTGGGTAATCATTGAAAAGGGTACTTTTCACCACAGCATCCTCATATGGGACCACATGGGTCCCATGTCTTAGTCTCGAATTTGAAATTCTCAAATTGGCCTTAAATGTTCTGTCATAAAAAGAGGATCACATTTCCACAGACAACACATCAATTGGTTTCTCTATTTTGAAGTTATGATTATTTGAATTTTTCACTCAAAGACAGACTTGACCCCACAACTGATCGATCATAAACGGACTTTCGTGGTCAGTCCACCAACAGTCGCAGTCGACCGTCACTGTTAACCACCCACAGTTGACTATCATGGTTAACCACCCATGGTGTTTCCATCTGTGGACTGACTTCCATTTTCGGTCCACTAGTTGTGATGACTGGCCACCATGGTCGATAGCTTGCAGTCTGACCATGGTAATTGTCCTAGCGAAAGCTCAAGCTATTGTTGCTTCATGGTCGACCGATGCGGCCGCTCTCCCCCTGGTCACCCCAATTCCAACCCGGGTCTGACCTGTTTCCACCTCGGTCTAGCCTACATGGCTCAGTTCAGCCCTGCCCACTTGGATGGGCCCGACACACATGGATGGTCTTGGATCGACCTAGTTGGTCAACCTACACTGTGTTAGTTGACACAATTTCTACCTGTTTTCAAAACGGAAAACCATCAAATTCCATAGTTCTTGATCCCACCCTGGGTCTCACCCCAAGGAACCACCACAACTTCCTTGCAGCCTAGCTGCCCGGCCATGCCCCACTCATCGGCCGCCTCACATGCCCCGACCACCACCATTCTACAAGGCCCGCCGCCACCACTACGCACAGTCGTTTCCACTACCAAAGGAGGTCACCTTCGCTACCGCACGCAGTCGTTGTCGTGCCTTGCCACCTTTACCACCTCACCATCAGTCCCTTCCATAAACCAATGGGTCTCCTCCGATTTCCTAAAAATTATGATGAACATATATCTGGGATCCTTTGATCAAGATCTACATATACCTAAGCCCCAGTCAACAATTCTTTGATGATTCGACATGCTAAAAAGTAAATGATTATTTCATGAAGAACAGATGAATAACATGATGAAATTGGAACCAAAAAATAGATTATTTTATGGTCGTGTTAGTAGTTCCATCTAAATTAATGTTAAAATAGGTGAAATTGACAATTAATTCGAATATAATTTAAGAATTGGAATTGGGGTTAAGGAAATAAAAATAATACTACCTTGTTTTATCTATTTTTCATTTAATAAAACACCCACCAATGCTTCATCATTAGTTCTTCATTGATCCACTAAAGGATGAAGGGAGAGAGCTCTTCCATTGATGGTGGGAAGATTAGGATGAAACCCTAATCCATAACCTATAATAACTTTTTTATTACAAGTGATTGGGTCTAGGGTATCCACTTAACTGTACCCACCAGCAGTTGCAGGATCCAAACAACTCATGTCCTCTAAATTTAGTTCATTCTCAATTGAAACACACCATTATGAACTTAATGGAGGTCTCATATTTATAATCTAAGTCCTCGTTCTTGAGTTATTTTAAACAACATCTAAAATATAATAATTGAATTTACTTATTTTATTTATGCTTATGACCTCATTAAATTTTTCTATATAAGATATATGCTGAAAAAATTTATGTCTCTTGTAAGGTAAACACCACATTCCAGACTCAATTGTGGACTCATTTTTTATCCAATGTTCCTTTTAAGAGTTATCTTATATCATTCATGTGCATAATATATAATATAACAAATATTTTTATAAAATTAATTCCAGACACACCAATCCTCAGAATCACACGTCGTCTCAATGCCTCGATTTGTAAATATATAGATAATTATTTCAAATCTTACAAGGAAAAAAATGGGTCTCTACATCATTCCCCCATTAATTCTTTTCATCATCAAAAAGGAAAACATAGAAAACTACTTGGAAAAATAAACTCACATCTTGCTCTCTCATTCCCAAGAACTCTCCTACGTCTTTTTGTGCTGCCATAGAATGAGAACCAAAGGGTTGTTTCGTCCATGTAAGGTATGCTCTTATCAATCCTAGATTTCCACTGGGTACCCCACAAAATTGGAACCATCTTAGATGTTCATCCCACCCCAATTGATGAGGTGCGTAGGATCATACATGTATCTCCTCAACTACGACACATGAAAGACTTTGTGCACCCTCTCCGGATATGGGGGTAGAACAAGGTCATAGGAAACCTTTCCAACCATCTGCATGATATCAAAAGTTCTGATAAATATTAGGGATATCTTTCTTCATCGGTTGACCCTCCACATTCTACATTGTGGGGATACTCTAAAGAAGACATAGTCACCCTGCTCAAACTCCAAGGGCCTACAAAGGTCGTTCTTATAGGATTTTTTTCTACTCTGGGACATCTTCATCTATTCATGGATGACTGGTACTTTCTCCATCATCACCTGCACCAACTCTAATCCCATGAGGTATGAATCTCCAACCACTTTCTAGCAAAAAGGTTACCTATAGGGTCTCCCATATTGGGCCTCACAAGGTTCCATGATGATGGTAGATTGGTATTTGTTGTTGTATAAAATCTCTACCAATGGTAGGTGATCTTCCCAACTCTATCCGCAATCCAACATATAAGCCCTTAGCATGTCCCTCAGCACCTGTATTGTGTGCTCAGTTTTCCCCTCAGTCTAGGGGTGAATGGTTGTATTCATCCGTAGCTTGGTCCCAAATATCTCCTATATTCCTCTCCACAATTGTGACTTAAACCGAATTTTATAATCGAATACAATCATCAAGGGAACCCTGTGAAGGTGGATGATCTCATGTACATACAACTTCCCCAACTCTCCACTGAAATCTACTCCCTGATAGAAAGGGAGTTTGCCGACATCATGAGTTGGTCTACTATCACCTAGATAGTATCATATCCCTCCACTATGTGTGGAATCCTAGTGTTTAATTCCATAAATATTCCATCACATTTCCATGACGTGATCTCAAGAGGATGCAACAAACCTGCCAGAACCTGGTGCTCAGCCTTCACCAGCAAGATGGTGAGGCATTGTGAGATGAACTCAGCTATGCATCATCTCATGCCAGACCACCAAAACTGCCACATAATATCCTTGTACATCTCCCCCACACCAGGATATATAGCTAAGGGAGAAGTGTGGAACTCCCACATCATGACTGGAAGCACTGTTTTTCCCTAGAACAATATCTCGAGCTTCCCTCCATAAAAATATCCATTTGGTGTATCACCTGTGGAGATTTTTTCATGAAGAACTCCCTAATAAATTTATCATAACTAGGAATATTTCACATCCTCAAGGAGAAATAGGAGTCAGCACCATCTATTGTAGGAAAATCATACCCTACAGCTCCATCAAGGCTAGCTCTAGTGAAGCTAACTACTCTGAAGCTTCCCACACTAATAGAGGCTTGTACATCTTTCTTAGTAAATCTTCTACAATGTCTCTCTTTCTTGAAGTATAGAATATCTCGAATTCATAGTCCTGTATGGAATCTAACCAGCATCACTATCTTAGATTTAGGTCTCTCTTGGTGAATATGAATCGGAGGCCTTTGGGGTTTGTGTAAACCACAAAGCGCTCTCCCATAAGGTAGTGCCTATACATCCTCGGGGAAAAGACTACCGTTACTAGATCCAATTCAATAGTCACGTAGTTTTTCTCATGGGTTATAAAATTCATCAACCTATATTCAATGAATGTATATCATTGCATCAACACACAACTGAGCCCAGCTCCTGAGGCATCACAATACACTATGAACTCAGCACCTTCCTTTGGTAGTCTCAAAACCATGGAACTTGTTAGACTCTAACTCAAATCCTCGAAGGCCTTATGAAATTTCTTTGATCAGATAAAAGGTTCTCCCTTCAGCATTATATTAGTAAAATTGGTTACAATCCTGGAGAATTCTTACACAAATCTCTTGTATTACCCTACAAAACTAAGAAATATTTGCACCTCTAAACACATTCTTGGGTGGATCCCAATAAATTACTACTTTGATCTTTTCTGGATCCATGGAAACTCTATTCAAAAATGTAATTCCGCAAAAAATGAACCTCATTTCTCTAAAACCAAAACTTTGAGAACTTTCCGTAAACCTTGTGTTCTCGAAGTAAATCTATAAACATCCTTAATTGATATGTGTGATCCTCCTATGACACATCGTATATGAGTATGTCATCAATGAATACATCAAAAAACTACTCCAAGTAAGGCTTGAAGATATTGTTCATCAAATATAGAAAATAGAAGGATAATTTTTCACACCAAAGGGAACCACTAGGAACTTGTAGTTCCCATACCAACATCGAAAAGACAAATTTGGAATATCAGTATAGAGGACCTGTAACTGGTGATAGCCTGATGTGAGATCAATCTTGGAGAACAATTTTTCACCAAAAAATAGCTCAAGGATGTCATTGATCCTCTACAAGGGGTGCCTTTTCTTTATCGTGGTTCGGTCTAGGTGACGGTAATACATATAAAGTTGTAAGCGCCCTTCTATCTTCTTCACAAATAAATCTAGAGCTGCCTAGGGGGACACACTGGGTCTGATGGAACCTTTTTCACAAAATTCCTCCAACTATAATTGTAACTCCTAGAGGTTGGTGGGTTCCATCTGATATTCCACAGAAGATATTGAGGTAGTCCCTAGTTTCAAGTCAATGAAAAACCCCAACCCTCTCCTCAAAGGTATTCCATGAACCTCTTTAGAGAAGACATCCATAGAATCCTCTATAATGGTTGGAAGATTCATAAAGAATCTATTTCACCAAGGGTTACACTCTATTACTAATGGGTAAAAGGTTGTAGCCTCTTGATCGCATCACATGTTTTCCCTGTTATGAGGCCTCTTTCACTAAGAAAGGAGAACCTCGTCCCATCAGTGTATAGGCATCTGACTAGCCTGTGTTGATAGTCAATCTGGGATTAAACCATGGAAATCCAATACATTCCCAAGATGACATCGTAAGGTTCCATTATGATAAATAGTAGGCCCCACATGAACCTATCTCCTCCAAGCGATATCTCACACTACTGAAAGATGAAAGACACATAAGAAGTGGTCCCTAGAGGACCCTTGAGGGAAAGCTATTGTGTTATTGAATGTATTGGGAGATCCAAATTTCACACTATGAGTGACAAGATAAAAGAGTGAGTGGAACCTATGTCTACTAATACTAAAGAAATAGTAGAATAAACCCATATCATACCTCGAATAATATCGTGCAATGAGAGATCGTGGGCATCTATAGTATGAATATATCTATGATTCTTGATGCTGGTTCCCTAATCCTGGCATGGGAAACCTGGTGGTGGTTGTGGAAGAACCTCATAGCATTGTCCCCCACCTATAGTTCCTCCTGCAGCTCTTCATGCATCGTCTCCATGGGGAACACTTTGTACCCACCTTGGGGATCCCTAATCACAACGTTGTCTCTTTCATGGAGATCCACCTACTATATTCCTGGGATACGCAACATGTCTGGTCATGTATTATCATTACATGTGACCTTTCCCATCACAAGCATAGAAACAACCCTATCTAGGATGACCTGGTTCTCTATGATGCCCTGTTGATGCCTGACCATGTTCCCGTGTCTGATCATGGAGAGGCCTCCTATGTCGAGATCCAATCAACTAATTTATTCTAGCCACTGCAGACGTCTCATCTATATATCATCCACTGCAATTCCAGGCTAACTAGTGCCCCTATAATCGAAATATCTTTATCACCAGTGCCTTCTCCAGAACCCTGGCATAGGTGGGGATGCACAAGGGTACTATACTATCAAATAACTCTCTATGAATACCCTTATCAAACATATGTTCTTAGAAGTAGCCATTGTGGATCATGTCCAGATAGTACCGAGTCAGGAATGTGAACCTATCTGAGCAATCTTCCACTGTCATCCCTCTCTACTGAAGCTCTATAAACTATTGAATCTGAATAGATCATAAGTAGGAGGGGTAGTACTCCTCACATAATAGCTGCTGGTAGTCATCCCATGAGAGTGTCGACTCATCGTGCATCTAAGTGACCAAGATCCACCAATGTCCAGCCATTCTAAGGAAGATACTAGTTGAAACATCAATCATATTATTAATCAGTGTCCACACAAGCCTAAATAGGTGGACCTATGACTCCATAAAATCCTCTATTGCCTGAGGATCTATCTCACTATAGAACCTCATCGATCTATGGTGATGGAACTAATTGAGTGCGCTCTTCCTCAGCCTACTTTTTAGGTTAAATATTCTACTCAATGGGTGTAGGTGTTGATACCTGTCCACCTAGAGGGCAGGGATCGCATGATGGACCCTAAACTAAGGGCTCATCACTCACTGGGTTGTCGTTATGAACTGGAGTTGGTATCCTGGTTGGCTATCTTCTTGGAGGCATTCTAAAAGTTAGCAAAGAGTACCACAGTTAGATGAGAATATATATATATATATATATATATATATATCATTAACAAAATGGGGAGCTTACTCAAGAAGGAAAGTCAAATACTAAATCCTATTTGATGCATGTACCATTGTTCCCCAACAATAAACATCTTAGGAAACTAAGTCAATAAGCGGGTAATCAAGGTCCTGGTGAATGGATATATCGGTCACTCATACTATCACTAGAATCTCTCAATTAAGAGACGTACTTGATACACCTTAACACTATTTCCCTAAAACCAACCATGACCATTTTAGGAAAATGTATGAACAACATCCCAAGGGTTGAACCTCCTTTAATACCAATTTTTCATGACCCAACCCTTACCGGGTCTTGAGCTACAAGTACCCCAAGCCCGCCTTGATAGGCCATGGGGTGGAGACAAGCATTGAAAGCACAAAAAACTCCAGGAGGACTTTGAATAATTACCTATACACATGCACACAACCAAATCAATGAAAAGGTGGAGAGGGAAATATGTAAATGATATTACATTTCTGTAAATTAAAAAAAACATGTATGGACCTCTAAACAGTACAATTACAATAATGTAAACATAAATAAAAAGGGGGAAATACACATCCAACCAGAAAATTATCCCAAAATGATAGAAATTGAAAATGTAAAATAGTTTAGAGATCTCCACTACTAGATCCCATGTTATGACCACCGTATGTGGTCCAATCACAGATATCCCTAAGCTCCTCTAAATTCATATTCAACTTGTCTGTCATCGGCATAAGGCACGATACATGCAGGAAAAGCCCATGTAGGGGTGAGTATAAACATACCCAATAGGAATCCATGAAATATGGGAGGGTAAAAGTAAGATATAAAATAAAAAAAAGGATATAATAGATAGAAAAAGGTATATATGAAGACTACAACTTAACCCAACCAGAGAGTGAAGTAAACTCATCCAAACACAAGGAGATAGAAATGGTGAGAAGATGAAAATCTCATCGAGACTTCACAACCTATAGTAGAAGAGTAGGCTCATACAATAATGAGAATATATACATGGAAATCATGTGGCACACCCCACACGTCTTCTCCTATCCTAGAAGGAGAGTGACCAAAACCCAAGGAGTGGGTACTGAAAAAATAATGTGTGTGTTTGTGTTTATTTCTATGAACAGTCAAAAGAAACCCAACTGATAGAGTAAGGGGATCTCCATCTCATAGATCATCTAAAGAAGAGGAGTCTCCAACAGTTCCGTAATTCCATAAATGATGCCCATTATCCCCCACATCTACTCTGAACACGCAAGTCAAAGGGTCTCTATCACCAAACCTTAATACTATCCACTTTGGGTGGAACTGACTCTCCCTCACAGTTTTATGTCGCATCATAAGGATATGTCTTGGTGGGGAAAGTGCCCCTATTTCTCGTGAGTCCAGGGGTACCTCAAACTAAATCTCTTCAGTGATATGTATAGCCATATGGTAAAAAATTAAATTAGAGGACATTCACTCTAGTGCGTCAGTGGGGTTCCACTCTTGTAGTAGTTTTGGAGGACTCTTTCCCTAGTACAATATGGGGTTCCACTCTAGTAATAGTCGTAGAGGACCTTCACCCTAGTACAATAGGTGGTTCCACTTTAGTAATACTTGTAGAGGACCCACACCCTAGTACCAGAGGGGGTTACGCTCTAAAGTTTGAGGACCTGCACCCTACCCTGTTGGGGTGTTCCACTCTGATGTAACTACATAGGACTCAGGCCCATACCGATGTGGGGTTCCATGTAGAAGTAATTGTAGAGGATTGATGCCCATACATATGGGGTATTCTACTCTGATATCATCAAGTAAATGTTCCCTAGTCTATTAGGGAGTTCCACTAGAAAAATATCTATTATCATGCCTAACCACTGTTGTCGTTGTTGGTACCACCTCACTGGTGGTCCCTCCATGGCCAACCGAGTCTCCTTTGATTTCCCTAAAATTATGATGAACACATATCCAAAACTCATGGATCGATATCTTCACATACCTAATACTTTCATGATAATACTTTGATTTTTTAATGTGCTAAAAATAAACAATGATTTTGTGAAAAAACTGATGAAGAACATGATCATATTAGAACCGAAAATAGGTCAATCAACTATCATGTTAGTAGGTCCATAAATGTTGATGTTCAAAGTGGAGAAATCAAAAAAACAAATATAATTTAATAATTGAAATAATGGGTGGATAAATCAAAATAATCATACCTCATTAGATCTATTCATCATTGACTGGCACACCCTCAAATGCTTCATTGTTGGTTTGTCGTTGATACATTGATGGAGAAGGGAGAGATCTCCACCATAGGATATGGGGGGATTGGGATGAATCCATAATCAAGAACCTATAATCACTTAATTATTACAATTGATTAGGTAAAGTGTATCTTCTTGGCCACACTTTCTAGTGGTCGCATGATCTAAACATCCCGCGCCAATTCACTTTAGGTCACTCTTAGGTAAAAAAACCATTGAGGACTCAACAGAGGTCTTGGGTTTCCAATCTGAGTCTCTTGTTAGGATTTATTTGAAATAATGTCCAAAATAAAATAAAATAATTTAATTATTTTTTTACGGTTAAATTCTCGGTGACTTTTTCTAAGAATACCCACGTCGACAAAATTTATGTATCTCATTGGGTAAATTCCATTTTCCAGACTAAACCATGGCCTTAGATTTCTAATCTAAGATTCGGTTTAAGAGTTATCACTTTTCCTTCATGTTTATAGTATAAAATATACTTAATATTTTTATAAAATTAATTTTGGGCACACTAGGATCAGAATCACCCGATGTCCCTGCACTAAGATCTAGAAATATATAGAGAAATATTTCAAAGTCTTAAAAGGGAAAACTAGGTCTCTACAAAAGGTTAAATTCATCAATAATGTTTTTAAATATAATTTTATGGCATTTATATGCATCGACAATACAATCCTTATTTTACCATTTCTCTAGTGGGGGTATGTTATAATGATACCATATTTATTATTTATCATGCTGTTTTATGATCTATTTGAATGGGGATATACTATTTTGATACCATTCTCTATATAACATTTGATGGTTTATTATTATGTTCATTGATTGAGAAAATTATTATCATTTCATATTCTAGTTTCTATAAGAATTTTTATATTTAATATGTATTACCCCATTAATATGATAAATTAATTTGACTTAGTAACTGATGGGTGGGGCCCACTATATCCCCTCGATGCATCGGTAGGTCTCATGAGATAAAATAGTTTGGGTATTGGATGAGGCCTTACCCATTTAGGTAATATGTCTTTGTATGAGGCCACAATGGTATGTTTATGATGTCCAAAATTATTCATTTCCTTCATTATGAGATTAGTTATTTATGTCCATGTGATTATTTTATTAGTTATGAAATCTATGGATAATTTTTTATCTCGTATGATTATAGAATTTATTGATTTCCATTTATTTATTTCCATGTTATTCATTCCTTATTTACCTTCTATTTTACACATACCCTTACTGATCATCTAATCTCAGCCTTTTTATTTTGTTTTTTCAGCATGTGGAGAAGTATATAATGATTAATATGAAGAGATAATCTCGTAGAATAATAGTGTTGTAAAAAAAATAGTATACTATATTCTATGTTCTAAATTATAATGTAGATCCAAGTATGAATCTAGTTTTCCAATACTACTAAACTACTTGGTCCTTTTTGATGAAACTATTTTTATCTAATACCAATGTAATAAAGTATCCACGAACTTTGGAATACTCAGGTCAGGGTATTTATAGTTAGAATCATAGGAATTTTAGTAGAAAACATGGGAACTAGATTTAAGAAAACATAGAATAGGGAAACATACACCTATAATAGACCTTGAGAATATTCCAAAATAAAACAATATTATGATTTTTAGAATAATTATACATAAATTATCAATTTATTTTAAGTATTTTAAAAGTTTCAAAATTATAAATTATGATTCATAATACAATATTGTGTATTCCATGGTCTATAAATGGACCATAATAGAAGGAATTGTAACCATATAAATTCACATAATCTATGTATGGAATTTCTCTACTAGGAAATATAATGATTCTAAAGCTAGAGCTATAGTTGGATCTGAACATGTTATAACTATAGTGGGATGAATGACTCAGGTTATGAGAAACATCCTTTCCCGTAATGAAAAATCCTTTTAATCCACATCGTAGTTTAATATTATTATAATTATTCATGTATCAACAAACTCCATCATTCAATATAACTATAAATCCATTTATATATGAGAAATGGATATGTTCTAGAGATAAATATTTCTCAATTTGTGAAAACATGAATGGGAGAAGGTTTTCATTATAGATTATCATCTCTCAGAATGTTGATCATTGATTTAAAACACCAAGAATTAAAAGTAAATAGAAAATATGAAATAGAATGATTATAAAGAAATTTTATTGGAAAAATATTTTCCTCAAGAATAATGAGTAGATATGGACAGATAATTCTTAATAATGGTACAAAATGATGATGATAATATTTCTAAGTATGAAGCCAACTTTGAAAGGTTAGCAGGGCATGCCACGAACTATGTATGGAGTACAAAGAGAAATATTTATTTTTTTATTTTATAATCTTAATCCTAGTATTATAAGGTAAAAAATATCCAAAACATTCTCATCATATATGGATATAGTATCATGTGCTATCAAAATAAAAAATAATTCTCCAGGTATTATGGATTCGAAGGGATGAAAGATAATAAGAGGGTATTTGAGTACTATAGAAAATGAAATAAGGAAAATGGTAAGAAGGGAAGGGATGAATTTCCAAAATTCCATAAATACGTAAATAAACATCATGGAACATACTGATTGAGAATGGTATCTTTCTATAAGTTTCAAAAACATTTCTACACAACCCTTGATTTCATGGAATAGAAATAAGATAGAAATGTGCAGTGCTTTAACTATAAGGACATGGAACACTATGCAAATAATTTTCCTAGAAATCAATGTAAGTTTACCCAAAAAAGGACAATGGATAAAGGAAAATCTTATATGATCTCAATATCTAAGGATGATGTTCCTAATGATGTGCCGGATGGTACTTTAATCATATCCTTAAATTTATATAATTCTTTATTTGAACATATATCATCACATTCTTTTATATCATTTATGTTTTATGAAAAAAAATAGACACTTCCCATTATCCTTAAGAAGAAATTTTTAAGTCAAAACTCCTTCCTCAAACATCACTGAAACAAACATGTGTCAAATAGTTCCTATTATCACACATAAACATACTCTATTTTCATATTTTTTTTATAATTCCTATGCTTGACTTTGAAAAAATACTTAGTATGGACCAGTTTTCAAATTACAATGAAAACAATTATTACAATAAGAAGGAAATTATAATTCATCATGAAGATATGGAATTAAATATCTTTATATGGGAGACTTCACCATAATAATCATCTCTAGATCCACCTTTAATATCTATTCCAAATGATATTCTCAGGTAATAAGTGCAAACACATGCTACGGATGGAAAAGGTAATATTCAGATTGAATATATGACTATTGTATAGGAATACATTGATGAATTTTCTAAGGAATTACCTTGATATACACTAAAGTGAGAAGTTAAATTTTTCATATATTTAATACCTAATGAAAGACATATATCAATGACTCCTTATAGAATGCCCACTTTGGAATTATTAGATTTAAAGAAATAACTAGAGGATTTGAATGTTAGGTAGTTTATCTACCCTAGGGTTTCACCTTGGGGAGACCCAATTCTTTTTATTAAGAATAAATATGGATCCTTCAAGAAGTACATGGATTATAGGGAGATAAATTTTATAATGATAAAGAACAAGTATAATCTTCCTTGAATTGTGGAATTATTCAACCAATGTCATAAATCTCAATATTTTTCAAATATTGGACTTTGTTATGAATATAATCATTTGCGAGTAAAGAATGAGTATATTCTAAAGATAGTGTTTCGAATGTGGTATGGAAATTAAAAGTTTATAGTAATTCCATTAGTATTGACTAATGAACCCTCTCTTTTTTGGATATAATGAATAGAATATTCAAGGGATATCTATATAATTTTTTGTGGTATTAATTGATGATATCTTGGAGTACTTTAAGAAATATGAGGATCAAGATAACCACTTGAAAAACATTCATGAGACTCTTATAAGGGAAGATTTGTATGGGAAATTTAGCAAGAGTGAATTATGGCTTCAAAAATTTTCTTTTCTTAGATACATTGTTTCCAAGGAAGGAATCCTAGTTGATCCTACAAAGGAAAATGAATTCCAATAATGACCTATACCAATGAACATAAACATTGTAAATAGTTTCATTGGTTTGGTAGGTTAATATCAATGATTTGTTCAAAACAATTCCAAATTAGATAACCCATTTACCAAACAAGCACATAAAGGGGTTAAGTTTATTTTTATAAAAGATTATAAAGAATAATTTGAATAATTAAAGGGAATATTGGTGAATGGTCTGATATTGACTCTACCCTCAGGAAATGGTTGATTTGTGATATAAAGAAATGAATAATGTAATGGACTTGGATGTGCCCTTATGTCAAATGATTTATTGATTTCATATTCATTTATGAAGTTAAAAATATGAACATAACTATCCAACTCATGATCTTGAGTTAGTAGTCATAATCATTTCTCTCAAAATATGGAGACGCTATCTCTATGGTGAAACATATGAGATATATATAAATCATAAATGTTTTCAATACATCTTCTCATAGAAATAACTCAACATTAGGAAAATCTTATGTCTCAAGCTACTCAAGGACAATTATTTCTTAATAAAGAACCTCCCAAGGAAGGAAAATAAGGTAGGAGAGGCATTCAGTAGGAAGCATCATGTTGTTATTAAAAAATTATGATTTATAGGGATCCTATGTTCAAGGATATAGTAAAGATGGATATGGAAATTATCATGAAAGAGGAAACAACACTCCTTTTTAAAATTATTTTCATGCCATTATTATTTTAATAAATTAAAATTTCTCCATCTTATGAGGATAATTTTAAAAATAAAATTAAACCTATGAATTATGGGAAATTGGAAGACTTTGTATATGAAATTACTATGGACCTCCTTTTTGGATTACAAAATAATCTAGAAATAATGATGTGATATGGGTTATTATTGATAGACTTACTAAATCTTCACATTTCCTTGCTATAAGAGAAGATTTTACACTAAATAAAATTTCATGACTCTATATTAATGAGGCTATAAGACTTCATCGTGTGCCTCATAAAATTTTTTCCAATCAAGATCCATGATTTAAACTAAAATTATAGAAAATTATTTAGAAGGAACTTGATACTATGATTTATTTTAGAACCACTTATCAACATCCAAATTACTGGTTGTTATAAAGGATTATACAAATATCAAAATACATTTTGAGGTCCAACTATAATGACTTTCAAGATATGTGGGATCATTATTTACCTTTGGTAGAATTTTCCTATAAAAATAGCATACATTCATGTATTCAAATGGTGGAAAATGAAGTTTTATATGGAATGATATTTCATATAACTACTAGTTGGGATGTAGTTGGTAAAATTAATCTTTTAGTCTCAGAACATTCATTTGAAAAATGTTAAAGGTAAATACTATTCAAACCCATATCAAATAAAATCAAAGTAGCAAAAAAATATACTGATAATCGGAAGAAAATATTTGGAATTTCAAGTGGAATATCATGTTTTCTTGAAGTTATCTACATGGAAAGGTGTTATAATATTTGTTAAGGAAGGATAAATTAATCCCCAAGAAAATTATAGTTTTTAAAATCCTAGAAATAATTCGATTCATGGTGTGCTATTTGTAAATTCCTCCTAGACTTTCTAATGTACGTGATGTGGTCCATATCTCATTGTTAAGGAAGTACATGAAAAACCACATGCGTGTTTCTCACTTATGATTAAAAACAATTGAAACCTAATTTATCTTATTATGAAGTGACTATCTAGATTATATACACTAGCTAAAAAAGTTGAAATGAATATAATAACTCAACCAAAAAAGGTAATATTGAAAAATTAAAAGATAGAAGCAGTGACATGGGAACCTGATGAAATTATGATAAATATATACCCAAATATATTTATGGGGAAACATTATAAAACATAAAGTATGAATTTATTATAAGAGGTAAGAATGTAACACACTAATATTTTCTGATATGTCTCTTTTTAAATAAATTTATTCTCTTCAATAACTTGTTTTCCACACAACACTGAGTTCGAATGAATTGTGAGATATTACTATGTTACCATTATGAAGTAGACATAAAATTTGTGGGTATAAATAGAAATAAATAAATTTGAAAAAATTAATTGTTTATTCATTTATTTGATAAATTTAGTAGTTTCAATTGATTAGAAAAAAAATAAAATAAGTGTTTTTCTAAAAAACTATTTTTCACAAACAATATATTTATATCATAATATATTGAATTATTTACTGTTAGTGAATTATTTTAATGTAATTTATATATTATATATTCAATCAAATGTTTCAAAATTCATATTTTTTACTATGCATGGGATACAAATAAATCCAATTTTATTCTTAAAAACTACATTTTCTAAAACACAGTTTTAATCGTGTTTTTCATACATATTTTAAAATAAATTTATGATACTTATAGGGATTTAATTTGATTAATTTTATTCTATATTTTTAATATAGAAGCTAAAATTTAGTAAATAGGTAAATTTTATTTTTAGACGTTATGAATAGTAACAAAGGTAAATTTTACACCTCACTAAAGGTAAAATCAGGTAAATAAATGTTATAACTAAATTATAATGCCATAATTTTTCATCCAAATTCCTATTAGATGAATTTAATCAGGTCATTACCACACTAGTTTCTAAATTTAGTTGTTCAATTGACACTTTTCCATAAAAATGAAATATATTATTTAAAGTAATGATAGTTACAAAATTTCATTCTCTTCGATTTTAACATCTATTATGTTCCCACATAGGTAAAAAAAAGATGTGAATGAAACTAAATTAATATTTTGAGATTGATGAAATTATTTTAATTATATAAATTTATTTTAATTTATAAAAAAATTATATTTACCTTAAATTCTTGGTAAATGCTATTGTATTATTTAATAATTTAATAAAAATATAAATAAATGATTTTAATTATATTAATTTCGTTTTAATTTGAATGAGTTAATGGGTAAAATTAATTTTATATATTTATATAAAATATTATATTTTTTTAATTAATTATATTTTAATTATTATTTTGTCTCGATGTATTTTTAGTCCTATTAAATTAATAGATTCAAAATTGAGAAAATGATATTTTATCAAAATATTATTTTATTAAATTATTCAAAAAATCATAAAATATTGAAATAATACAAGTTGTATATAATATGGTAGAAAATTTCATAACTTGTCCATTTACACTCTAATTCAAACCATATAAGTAAAAATTATAGCTCTTTAATATTGAAAATTATATTACGAGAGTTAAAATTAAAATTGATTGAATAGGGGTTAATTAAAATAATAAGGTTTAAAATGAGATAAAAACCTGTATAAATTCTTTTATTTAAGGTTATTAAAACCCTATACTACCATATATTTTAATTCCCTTCCATTTGGAGTCATTTTTCATGTTAATTAATTTACTATAATTTAATCTTTTGTGAAATTTCGAAAGTTCCCCCACGTCAATTACAAAACGGAACCTGCTCTATCACTTATTCACACCACATTGATCCAATTATCATGAAAAAAACCTACCCATATATATTCTAAACATAATTATACAAGTTTTTGAGGATCCCTTCTCCATAAAATACCAATCTTATATCGCTTATTAAAGGATCTAGAGAAGGCATCCTGAAGAAGAGGTAGTTTTCTTACCTGACCTCTTTCAATGTTTTCTTTCTTCTACCTATTCTAAATATCCATAATTTATCTTAAAATAAAAACTTCAGTATAATAAATTAACTGAAATTTTTTTATGATTATTAAACCTCCATTACCCACCCTCATTTCCAATAAATGGGATGTGAAAGTATCACTCGTGTGTACGTACGACTTACCGTCTCCACATAGTGATACAATCCATTTTTCATTAACTTCATTTATAGATTTTAATTGTGATAGATTTCATATTTATATATGATATTGATATAATTATTTTACATCTTAAATAATAATATCATATTTACCATCTTACCTTCCAAACCGTTGGTATATGATAAAATCACTCTTATGTATGTCCTCCATGATGTGATGTGATTCATTTTTCATTTCTATTTTATATAGATGATAATAAGAATAATTTTTATGAACATGTATTATTAATATGATATAATAATTAAAATATAAATTATAATTATTATATAATTTTTTTATTTTCATCTATAGAATATTGAAAACAACATTCGTCTACATGTACGACCTACAGCCTCTATAAGTGATGTAGTACATTTTTCTATTTGTACCATTAATGAAATAAAAAAAATATATATATAATTAATATATATAATATATATATCATTATAAAAATATTTTTATTATGTAACCATGATCAAATTATAAATATTGAAACTACCAAACCAGAACATACATGAAAAATGAGGGAGTTATTACCCAAAATAATTATTTTTAACATATAATATTTAAGAAATTAGTGAAAAACAATTATAAGTATGTTATAAATCATATTATATATATGATTATGGTTTATAAATAGATTTATATTAAATATTTATTTATTATATAAGAGTTTTTAACACAAATTAAGGATGTCATACCTATGGTAAGGGCTTATTTCTCAATCTCATCAGTATTCGTGATTTTTTATTTGTATGTATCAGCTGAGGAATATTTCAATTACAAGTCCATGTTTTCAAAAAATATTTTAATTTTTTTTTAATAATCTCAAATTATTGTTTTATTTCATTTTTACTATTGTTTTAATTTTTATATAATTTCTTTAAAGGTGTCTTCATATTGTTTTTTGAACAAGGTACTTTTTTTACTTTTCTTACAGAAATGTGGAATGAAATTTCTTTATCCTATAAAATATAATTTTACACCATTATAATGCCTCGTTTATTTGAATCATATTGTAAAATAATAAAAGTTTATTTTAAAATAAAAATGTATCCTTCTTAATTTCACTCATTTTAAGAAATAAGTGGTTTTCAAAGTGAAAATATTATTTTCATTAAGAATTATTTTAGTGAAAATTTTATGGTATTTATATTAATAAATAACAAAAACCATTTATTTTATAATCCCCATTAAGGATATGTTATGTTGATACCATAATTTTTTTTATCTTGATCGTTTAGGATCTATTTTTCTGGGGACATACTATTTTGACACAATTCACCATATTACATTTGATGGTTTGTGAATATGTTTATTGATTGGTGAAATTATTAACAATTGATATGCCATTTTCAATACAAATATTTATTATGAATATGTCCCACCAATTTCATATAAGGAATGAATTAGACTTATTAAGTGATATGCAGGGGCCGATTTAGCCCCTCGATGTATCGGCATGTTTCATGAGACAAACTAGCTTGGGTATTGGTTGAGACCTTACCCATTTTTTTATGATCTCTACAATTAGGAATTAATGGTATGTTTCTGATATTGAGAATTATAAATTTCCCAAATTATGAGATTATTTATTAATTTTTATGTGTTTATTTGATTATTTATGATATCCATGGATTATTTTTTAGCTCATATGATTATGGAATTATTTTATTTCCATTTATTTCATTCTATATTATTCATAACTTATTTATCTTCTACTAAATTAATAAAATTACTAATAATCATGCTCACCATTTTTATTATGTCTATTTTTCCACAGGATGTGGAGAAGTATATAATAATTGATATTTAGGGATAATCTAGAAGAATAATATTTTTCTCAATGGAAATATTATATTGTATTTTATGTTTTCAATTGTAATGTAAGATTCAAGTATGTATCTAATTTGACAAGACTAATAAACTATTATGTAATTTGGGATGTGATTATTTATACATATTTCCAATGCAATAAGAAAGCCACCAACTCTGTGCTACTGGGCTTGGGTTATTTACAGTAATGCCTCTAATTTCAATACATTCTACACCATCATATCTAGTTATCAACCAAAACCCCATTTGAGGTGGGTTTTAGGGGACATCCTCGTATTCAATTCTGGACTATGAGGGTACCAATGGAGGTGTGTGGGGTGGGGGGTCACGACACCTTTTTAATTTCGTTTCTTTCTTTTGATTACTATTTTTTATAGAGTCATTTTTATAGGATATCATAATGATGCACAATTCAATATTTTTGTTCTTTTTTACACTTATTATTATTGTCATGTGGTACTTTTATTCATATTATAGAGTATATTTATCATTTTTATGTAACTAATTTAATTAATATATGATTTATTCTTTAATTATTATTATAATTTCACTAAATTTTATTACAATAAAATTTTTATAAAAGAAAATAAAATATAATAAAGACATGGGTTGATTAATTCTCCCTTAAATAAAATTTATTCCATAAAATTTTAATTTAAAGTACAAAAAAAGATTATATCATTACATATGTATAATATCAAACATTGGTATTTATTAAGAAAATTAATTACTAGGTGAAAACTAGGAAACCTATCATTTATAAAAAAAATGAACCTCAATAAGACACATACGTGTGAATGACTTTCTAAAGGGGTTCCTTGATAGTTAGGTAAGGATTCCCACATAAGCCTTGACATATTTATTTTATTTATTAATTGAGTTTTAGGAATTATTAAATTTTAAAGATAGAGAATATAAGGAAATATACTTACTTGATTTTTTATATTCCATAACCACAATTACATCCTTTGGTTTTGGGTTTGATCAAACACCACTACCAATTAATTGTATAATCCAAATAGTGAATACCCGTTATTTTTTTCATACTTGAATGAAATAAAATAAATTTTTACTGAATCATGATATCCACCAAATTATTGGGTTCTTCAATGTAAAAAATATTTTATGACTAGTCATTCCTCGTATTTTTAACCATTTACTAAAATAATAAAATGGTTAATGTGGGTAAAGATAATACCCAATACAATAAAAATAATACATAGATTGAAAAATTAATCATATTATATTCAAACCTTCAATTCAATCAGTATACATTGTTTGATTGGTAGCTAAATGGTTTAAACACCCAATAATCCTTTATGAAACCAAAGAATAAATATGGGTGGGGAGTATTTCTAAATAAATTTAGTATTACTATAACAAGTACTCTTTCAAAAGTGGTGCAATGTAACTATTCACCTGATTTGGGATTTCAGGTCACTTATTTGGTCTTATAGGCCACAGAATCTCCAGTCTATCTAAGGGATTTTAGTCATAAGGCCTCCAGTCAATGAATAGGACAAATGAACTCATGATGTAGCCATATATGACTAGTGTGGACAGGAATATAAAATGGTAGTACCTGATGACTAGTTATATGTGGAGGTTTATTCATATAAATTTTAGAACCCAACAATATAAGACCCCATGAGGGGTGGTACTAATGAATAACCATGAATGTTATCTTAGGACTTCAAGTTATACTGATATTTATAGGAGACAAGGAATTGGGATATTTAGTGGGTAGGATTTTGGGATTAGACCTATGGTTCATGTACTTTTCCTCTATTATGATAATCCTATAGGATATGTTTAAGCCTTGTCCCACTAGTCTTATAAGCCATGTAATCTTTACTCTCAACCTAGTTAAAATGGGGATTATCCAGAAATAAATTAAAATATAATTACCTTCAAGGCATAATAGGTAAATCCATAAATATAACATTATGATATCATATGAAACATTTTTTTGACCTATTAATCATTTAGGAGAACCTATAATGCCTTAATGTTTTTCTTCTTACTCATCATAACCTAATCCAAAATATTAACTAACCCCCAAAAACCCTCTAAAATGGTCAATAATAAATCATAGAAAAACCTCTATTGAATTCTCTCCTAAAATAAACTGAAAATTAATGGAACGCAAAAAATAATCCTTATAATTTTCTATAAACAAATTATTTTAATATTTTCTAAAAATAACTTGAATCACAGTGACATAAAACCATAATTAAAATATATTTTCTTCCAGAAATTAACTCAATATTTATATCTCTACAATATCAACTAATTTGACATAAAATGACACACATCCCAATAATTTTTTATACATACCATTATCATAAAATTTTCTAAAGAATACAAAAAAATACTCTAAACTAACTTTATTCAACTTGTCACCAATTCAGTTATCAATCTTTAAAGTTTTTCTATATTAATTAACTTACTTCAAAAAATCAAATAATAATTTTTTCAAAATAACCATAATTACTGATAAATATAATCATATACCAAACCTAAGGGTTAGATACACCTCAATCATGTATTTTTCCTCAAAATATAATAAAAACACATAAATTATTATTAATCACCTTAAAATCAAATCAGATAATATGCCAAATTATTATCCATACTTTTGAATTAATGATCACACATAATCTTACAAACCCATGACAATATATAAAACCCATAAATTATCCTAATTTGATACAAAATATAATATCTTGGACACCATCAACCCCTAATTACATGATTTTTAGAAAATATTTATTTCTTATAATCCCAATACAATTTTGGATTAGTGTTTTATAAAATTAATAAAAGTACATACATAAAAAACCCTATATTTTTTCACTAATTTGATAATATTCCTATAAAGAAAAAAAAAATAAATTATACACCTAATTCATTCGAAGAAAAAACCACTTATTTAAAATTTAAATTCATAATCATTCAAACGTATCTTTAAAACCTTCATAAATTAATATAAAATTCCATCCAATAATATAAATCTTAATAAGGGGTGTAAAAAGTGAGTAAAATCTTGATTTCAATGAAAAATATAAAAACACATGAAGAAGTTTCATATTTAAACAAAAAACATTAATATTTAAAAAGAGTAAACAAAAAAACAACCAAATAATAAAATATTTTCTTAAGAAAGCATAAAATATAGAACAAAACATGAAGTTTACTTGGAACATCATATTAATATCACTATTAATCTAATAACTTATAATCAGTTAATTCCATTAGATTTATTTAGATAATAAATCATTACCCAATTAATTGTAGGGATGTATCCCAAGAAAGATCATCATCATATATAATTTATATGAAATATAACATGAATAACACACACAAAATCTCACCTTTAATCATAATGGGAATAAAACATATAAAAACGTACCTTTCAACCAAAAGGCTCAAGTATTCTTAGTCAACCCACAAAAATAAAATGATTTTAAAAAATTGGTCAACCAATTCTATATTGGGAGGAAAATGAAATAAAAATATAGAAAATTAATAAATATCAATGAAACATTGAGATATAATGTTCCTTTAAAATATTTTAGAGAGTGATACTACAGAAATACATTAAAAATTTTGAATTAAATATTGAAAAAAAAACCTACCATAATTCCATACTAACTTCTTACTCCCTATAACCTCCTAAATAATATATTATATTATATATTTAACTTATTTAAATCATTTTTACGTTAATTTCCTTATGATTATTCCTTTTAATTCATTTTATATCATGATTAATTTATTTTCTAAATTGGTAATATTAACATCGGTCATTTTGAAGTCGCGTGGTTTTTAATCTCAGAAACGAATATATTGTTATGGTAATGGAAAATATTCAGTATATATTAGTTTCATAAACTCTATAATTTAAAAATATTTGTATTTATATTCGTTAAAAAAATATTTCAATAGTTTATGAAATTGTTACCATTTAGTGAATTATCCCCAATAATCCTATTTTTACAGGTTAAAATTTATTATTTTTTAAAATTTTAATTTCATTCACACGATGGAAATTTAACCATTATAGAATCATAAAATTAATCTTGAATATTTATGTTATATTTATTCATAAAATCAATTTTGGATATTATACAAGAAGGAAATAGGTCCCAGAAAACATCATTGTATCATATAATCACTAAGAGGAGCATTGTTTTTCAAAAGAGATTAAAAGAATGAAAAACCAATAAATATTTCAGTATCGAAAAAAATATAAAAAATTCAGAAACTGTTTTGGGATCGATTTTTAATAATATTTATTTTTCTTGTTTTAGTAAAAGAATATTTGGAAAAAATAGTTTTTGAAAACCCCTTATTTTGATGTAGTAAAGACTTTTGAAAAGAGTTCAGGGGGGAGGTAATGAGTGTTATATAATAATTTTTGGATAAAAATTAATCAAAAAAATAAAATGGTATCATTTCAAAAAATATAATGTATATTTTTAAAATATTTTAGGATGGAATAATTTCAAATAATTATGGAAATACTGAGCTAGAACCCTTACCATTCTATTAGAATCACCTCTTTTTAATTGAGTGTGTATTCAAAAATGGGGGTTTTTTCTTGACCAGAGCATTATGAATGTGGAAAAGAAAGTTTAGATAGTTATTTGTAAAGAATATAGAGATAACACTAATATAGATATGTGTTTTGTAGATGTCAAAATGTGTCTCCTTTGAAAGAAAAAAATTTGATCTTGTTTTCGCTAATATTAAGTCTTTAAGGGTAAAGAATTAAATTTTAAAATAAAATGTTTATCATAAACGGAAAAAAGAAGAAATATTGGACCATTAATAACACTCGGTTTATTTTAAAAAAAATCATGAATTTCTTAAATTTGTAAATAATTTTTAACATTAAATTCTATTTAAAGTCTTTTTATGTGTTATTCTTGTAATTGGAATTTAAAATTATATAGATAACATTGAAATATAGATTAAAGTTTTTAAATCATTCATAACTATCATATTCACCCATAAAACTATAATTTACTCTAATTAATCTAAATTTTATAATAATAAATATTTTTAAACTAGCATCACTAACTTTTATCATAATTTTGAAAGCACTCTCTTGACGTCAGAAAAGCATTTTGGATAATTAACCTATTATGTAATAATTGAAAAAAATAAAAAACATAAAGTTTTATTATTAATCGTCAATATTTAAATCCTAAATTGTTCATAATATTATTTGTTCTTATTTATGTCATGAGAAAAAAAATTAAAAATAATTGTAATTTTTCATCACTTTCTCAAGAACCATTTAAATTTTTTTATAATTAACATGTTTTATAATTTTAAAATTAATTTATATATAAAAAAAGCCAATTATTTGTAAAAAATTTATCTAATGTATTTATAATAGAATTATCTTATCATAAATATTTTCTTAGTGACACCAATTTTGGATTTTAAAATATTTTACAAGCACTGCTTCAACACTAATAAATATTAGCATATTTATCATAAAATAAAAAATTATGTTATATTAACTATAAAATTTAAGTATAATATTTTTAGTTTATTATAATATACTAAACAAGCCAGTGGTTTCCATAACATTCAATTGAATTTTTGATCAAAATATTATTGGAGAAAGTGAAATTCCATTTTAATTTAAAGTGTTATTTTAAAAGGAATTTAACTTAAAATTTAGAACTCTACATATAACCACATTAAATTAAAATATTTAAACTATAAATAAATCATTAATAACTTTGAAAAACATAATTTGAAATAAAAATATCATTTATAATATCTCAAGGAAACTTTTAATATAATACTATTAATATACATCAATTTTGATAGTTATTATAATATCTAATTTTTTATATATCTTTTAACAAAATTACTTGCATGTAATTTTTAAATGAATACTAAAAATATATAATTTATTTTGTTAGAAAAAAAATTCACTATTGAATAATAACTCTTAAAACAATACTCATACTATATTAAAATGATATATATTTTAAAATTGATATTTATTTTTCAATGATAAAAACTATAATCATGTTTTATACCCTGATATAATTTATTATTATAATATAATAATAATGAATATCAATATAAATATATATAATTAAAAAAAATATCCATTTATAAAACATTCCATAATTAAATAATTCTTTAAATAGACCATAATAGGAAATCATTTTTTGAAAATATATTTAGCCTATAAATAGAACATATTTTCTATCATAAAGTAAATAATATATTTTAAAATATAAGGAGTGTATAATTAAATTATATAATAACTTTTTTTGAAATAATATATGTTGTATTAGTCCATAAATTCCTCATTGTAGTCCTCATAAATCATGTTTCTTTTATTACTCGTTATTTATTTGTTGAATGATAGAAATTTCACAATTCAATCATTTAGATAAAATCTTTATAAGTCTAAGTTGTTATCGCCATTATGTTTTCTTCTACAACTAGTTATGGTCTTATACAATTAGTGTAATTGTACTCCTATTTAAAGGATCATGTCACCACTAGTAATATTATACTACATTTATAAGAGATTTCATACTTCTAGTATACTTTTTCAACTACCATTTTAGAATGTTCTACCATCGGTGGAGATATGATATAAGTTTTCTACAACCACATAATGTCTTATACTGTCAATACAACCTTTATAATAGTATACATAGTCTATATCTATTAGTTAATTCATTCTTCTATAAGGCTAGATATTCTACCATTATATGAATATCATCTACTATAAAGTAGAAGCCTGCTACAAATAAAACATTTAGCCATTCCTATGAAAAAATTGCTACAGTTAGATCATGTCTACTACTGACATTAGAGACCTTATACTGCCAAATGAAACCACAACTACCAGTTAATTTCAGATTCTATGACACTTTTGAATTAAATTCAAATTATTTATCCCAATGACTATTTATAAAATTTAATGAAATTGAGTGTTTTGGTAAGTACAGTGATTTAAGGGTTATTATTCTTAAAAAAATTACTTAGATGAATTGAAGAAAAAATCATAATTTCTAGAGTTTCTTCTTTGTATGAGGATATATATTATTTTTATATTATTTTATAACAGATAATTATAAGTTTAAAAAATCTATAAATCCATAGAACTCATTATGTAAAATGGATTTTTGATTTATAGAATAACTAAGTAACAGACCCTTAGTTTGGTTTTTGAAAAGAATATAGGATTATTTGTACACTATATAAAACTCTTTATCTCATAAAAAATAGAACCATTTCTAAGTCTTCTCAAAGTTCCATCAAGGTTATATTTAAATAAAGTCCAAAATAAGAAGAATATAATTGTTGATCATATCATTACGATTATAGAAAAATAGACACATAATCACTTCTATAATATTTATCTTTTACTTCTGTTTATTTAATTTTGAGTTGTGATTATTGTACATGTATATTTATTGAGAAAAATATCTTACACTAAACTAGAGAGTATTGAAATACTCTCTTAACACTTACTTAACATCTTTAATACTATGAATAATAATAGAAGAGGAAATTGTATCTAGTACTAATTTGAATTAATTTTTATATAAAACCTTATCTAGGATTTGGATCAGTTTATTTTTTAATAAATGTTCTTTGTAGTGGTAGAATTTCATGTATAGAGGATCAGGTCTCGGCTTAAGAATTAACCTCTTGTATTTATTTCTATTTTTTGTTTTTTCTTATTTTTATAGAGTGATATAAATTTAACTTATAATTTAAAAACATTTTTAAAAAACATTACATTGATAGATTTCTTTTATTAATGTTTTATATATTGTCTTTGATTTGATTAGTTTTTTTTCAAAAGATAAAGCAATCATAAAAGGGATTTTTTTATTTTTTTCTAATATTTCTTTGAATGTAATCAGGTTCTTACCCAAAAAATATAAATTTCTATTTATTATAAATTTTATCATTATAGAAAATAATATACTTTAGGGGAATTATACTAACATACATCCTTATTTTTAATGGTACTATTTTTTCTTAATGGAAGAATAAAATTTAAATTCATCTTAAGAGCATGGGTTTTGAAAAATTGAGAGCAATTGAAGATAAATAAGAAAAACCTAAAATTTTCTAGATATGACTATAGTGATTCCACTAAGGATTCATGTGATTATACCTATAGAGAGATGAATTCCTTAAACTGTTCTTTGATATAGTATAAGTTTATTAGAATGTCGTCGTCTTAAACTGCTTATCAAATATGGGACACTCTCTCTATGTATCATCAATGAACATAAAATATTAAATAAATTCATCTAAATAATTATAAGATTAAACTTGATAAATTTAGAATGAATCATGATGAATAAATTTCTCAAATGTATCTCATGTTAAATTAAATATTCAATATGATGCATGCACATTGAATGAAAATATAAGTCAAATATCCATTTATGAGAATCCTACGACACATACCTGATCAATATAGAGGAACTTGTACCTTTATTTAAGATACATGTAACATAAGAAAACTCCTAGTCATGGAGCTGATTTGAAAACTAATATTATTTGAGGAATATGTGAAAGTGGATAATGAGGATGAAGAACCAAAAAGAATAATAATCATTTTGAAAACATCATTATTAAGGATGAATGAAAAAATTATATAAAATAGCTCAAGTTAGGAAAATTAAACTTATGAAATTATCAATTATATGTTTTTTCTAACCAAAATATTTAAAAAAAATTAAAATAATAATTTTTGTAAGATATCAATCTATGGTGGAAGGTATGAAAAAACAGAAATTTGGAAGAAGGAAGATTAACCAGGAGAAGTATCTTTCTTTGAGCACATTGTAAAAGAGAATATATAAGATGAATATTCAAGATTAAAGTACAAGAAAGATTATATGTGGAAATGAAATAAGACCCAATAATATTATGATGGTAACCTATAGTTATATTGGGGATGGATCTAAAGAATCTGATTCAAGAAGCGAATACAATAATGAAAGGGATAATATGTGCTTTATAAAAAATATCCAAGGAAATTGCTTCTACATTAAATAGGGATACAACTCATGAAAAATAAATAGCTATTGGATAATTAGAGGAATATTTTTCTATACTAGAAGAAACGATGAATGAGTTGAAATATAAATATAAAAATTTGAAGAGGTTACATGTTTTATGTGCCAGTGATGAAAGTTCCATTTCTACAGGAAAAAATAATGATTCTTTATTAAAGGAAAACAATTAACATAAAACGTTAAATGATAAACATAAAAAATATCTAAAAATATTTAAAAATAGTAGAGAAAAAATTAACTAGAATTATTGAAAAGAACACCACACCAAACTGCACAGTTGTTATTGGGTGACATCTAAGTAAAAGTATAATTTATAAAAATAAGTTTATTACAAGATCAGAAACTTCTTATTCTAAAAACAGTACATATTTTCATGAACCTAAGAGGTGATTATTTATAAAAAAACCCAATTATTATTTTGGTGAAACAATTAAACATCTTTGGATTGTAAATTATATTATTTCTAACTTCTCTGGAACCAATAAAGTGCTGGCATAAAAACAATATCTCCTTTAAAAATTTTATAGGAAACATTCTTCAAGTTTACAAGAAATAATTTATAGTATCTGGATATTTGATGTTCCAAACATATGACTGGTTACTACTCACGATTTAATTGACTTATAAATTTGGATAGTGTAAATTTTATATTTGATGAAAATTCTAAAGGATAAATAATTAGGCTTGTTAAATTGGTAATTAAAATTATATTTTAAATTATAATGATTTATTTATTAATGGTTTAAAGTATAATTTTCTTAAAATATCATAATTATGTGAAAATGGATATTATGTTAAGTTCAAAAATAATTATTAAAAATCAATGATTCTATAAATTATTTAGTTTTTACTACATTAACCAATGATAATGTTTATGTAGTTGGTTTAAATTCATTATTTTCTCAAAATGTTTCTTATTAAAGTGACTTTCATAAAGAATCTTCATTAAGGAATAGGATATTATTCCACATCAATCATAACGCTCTTTGAAATATAAATAATATAGATTTATTTATGAATCCTCCTAAACTATATTTCACAAAATAGAATGTATATAACCCCTATCATAAAGGGAAACAACATAAGATTTCATTCAAATTAAAGAATGGAGATTAAACTTCTCAACCCCTAGTGTTTGTTCACATGGATTTTCTTAGGCATTCTATAGTTTCTATCCTAGTTGGGAAGAATTGTTCCTATGTTCTTTCAAATGAATTTAATAGATTTACTTGAATATTATTTTTAGCTCAAAAAAATTTATGCTTGTTATATTTTTGAAAACAATGCAGAATACATAGAAAAACTTATTACATTTACTATTTAGAACTTACATAGTGATCATTTCCATAAGTTTGAAAATTAGGACATTGAGACTTTATGCTCACAACCTGAATATAATCACAAATTCTATATAGCTATGAGTCCCCAATAAAATTGTCTAGTTTAAAAGTGAATAGGACTCCTCAAAAGATTACCCAGAAAATGATCAGTGAATATGACTTGCCTATCTATTTTTGGGAAGAACATGTTAATACAACCTACTATAACATCAACAGGGTTATTATCAGAATACTTTTAAAGAACACCCAATATGAGTTAGGTAATAGAAGAAAGAAAAAGACAATCTATTTTATATTTTTTGGTTTCAAGTTATTCATAATCAATCTAAAAGAGATATTAGATAATTTTTCATCCAAAAGTTATGAAGGATATTTCATTGGATATTCAACCTCTGTTGAATCAAATAGAGTGTTTAATAAATTAACCAATGTTATAGAAGAATATGTACATGTAAAATTTAATAAAATCTATCTTCATGATCCTAAAATCAATTTATAAAATCTTAATGATGATATATATGACTTTGATATCAATACCTCAAGAAAACCTAGTGATCAACCTATAATACATGTTGTAGAAAAATCTCCTAGTATTGAGGAAGTTTTGAACCATTCCCTAAAATTGAAAATGAATCACTGAGTAATATTATATCTGGAGCCATTAGAAACTATAGAGACTATGCTTATATGGTATTTTTATATATATAGATAAAGGTACTTAGAAAAAATATTCTCCTATAATCCAAGTTGGACATCAAGAAATCTCAAAACATCTAGGACATAAAAACATCATTGAATATATTGATGATGAATTTTGTATTATGGATATAAAAAATATTGAATAAGTTTCCATGAAATAATTTTAGGGAAAGAGAAAATTTTCTTAAAGTCTTCCTAACCATTGGTAGTATATGGGTTTTTAAGAAATAGGTTGGTGAGTCTGGAACCATAGTAAGAAGTAAAGCTACACTAGTTTCAAAATAATATCATCAAGAAGAAGGTATTGAGTATGAATAAACCTTTTAACAAGTAGATAAATGTGAATTTATTAGAATACATATTTCTTATACAAAACATTATTATTTAAATGTATATCAAATGGATTTCAAGAGTTATTTTATTAATGGTTATATTGTTCAGGATGGTTTTTTTGGATAACCTAAGGATTTTAAAATCCTCATTTTCCAAATTAGATTTTAATATTTCAAAATGAATATTATGGTTTAAAAAATACCATATATCTTAGTATGATAATATCATCTATTTATTAATTTCAAAATATTTTTTAGAATTGATATATGATCCAGCCTTATTTTTTAAAATTATTTTTAATGATGTTTTGGAAGTCCAAATAATTATTGATGATATTATTTTTATACCATACAAAAAAAATTATCTAGAATTTTAAAAAATGATGTATAATGAATTTAAAATGAGTATAATGGGTAATTTAAAATTATTCCTTGGTTTTAAGATGTTTTAAAATAAGTAATTAATAATTTTAAATCAAATAAAATGTGGAGAGGGTCATTGGAAACATTTTTAAATAGATAGTTTAAAATAAGTGATACTCCAATGAGTACAGCCTATAAATTATATCTTGATTAAACTAGGAATATAGTTGACCAAACTACTTACAAAGGTATTATAAGATGTTTACATTACTTAACATCTATCCAAACTGATATTTTTTTTACTATGTTTATATTTCCTCATTTTCAATAAAATCATATTTAATCTATTCTAAATTATATCAAAAGGATTTTTAAATACCTCAAAAAAACAACTAATTTAGGATTATGTTACTGTAGAGGAAAAAAATCTATTAGTTATTTATTCAGATGAAAATTCCAGCGGCTATATACTATAAAGTAAAATAACTTTTCAATATATCATTTTTAGTGAAAGTGTCTAGTGTAATAAGGTAGTAAAATAATAATTTTATTACATTATCCACTCTTGAAGATTTTTACATAGATAAAAGTATTTGTTGTGTATAATTTATATGGATGAAGAATACAATACATAACAAGGGATATCAATTTATACATATCCCTAAATACTATGAAAACACATGTTCTATTAACATTTCCTAGAATCTTGTATCTAATTCAAGGACAAAGCACGTTGATATAAGGAATCACTTTTTAGACCACTTTAAAAAAGGTGATATAACTCATGAGTTTATTTTCATTAAACATAATCTTGTAGATATTTTTACAAAGAAATTAAATCTTGGGATAATAAACTATATTAGATTTGATATTGGAATTAATAATTCATCTTAGTCTTTTATTTCATTAATTATATTGAATATAGTAGTTTTATAAATGGGTCATGTGCTACCATTATTTTAATATCGGGGCATGTACTACTATTGGCATAATACCATGGCATTACTACAATTGGCATGGTATTGGTGGGTACCACTTCTTTATGTTATAAAATCTAGTAACACCTTTAGAAGATAATGTTATGTACTAAAAGTGGTTTATATCATCAAACACTATCGTTATCGTAGACTCACATTTATCATGATTTTCAGCTAGTTCTAATATTTTATTTAACACTTAAATTCTTTATCTCAATAAAATTAAGATTTATTTATTTTTAAAATTACTTTTATTCAATAAATGATATAAATACCTATTAAATAGATTTAATTGAATCCTCTCTCACACATACACCATTAAACATATTCTTTCTTTCTCTCTTCAACCCTAACCTTTAACCTTTATCTTTGAAATCAATGTATATGATGAAATGTTGAGGAATAATCATGATTTTGGTTCTCTAGATGGGTCATGAACTAGAAATAAATCAAATGGTGAGTCAATTAGACCTATATATCCACAAAATTCTCTTCATTCATCATGTGTAGATGTATCAGAGAAGGAAATTGATGCAGATTAGTTGAAGTTGAGAAAGTTTCTTGTTTGGAATGTTATTCAAGAGAAATAGTGGGATACATTATTATCATGAAATAAGTTTCCATTATATCTGAGAATCATTTTCATTTTTGAACTGTATATTGATTTTGAGTTTGAGTATAAGAACAATTTCATTAGGATATTGGTATATTATAAGGGAATCTTTTTTTTATTTTATATAGTGGGTAAGGGATTAGAAGTTCCTCATAGGGGAATATATGATGACTAAAAAGATTATTGTCCCATTGACTATAAAAAAATTTCTTTTAAGAAATACATTCTTGAGAATATAAGGGTTGAGACTATAATAAGGATAACTATAGTAGATATTGACTCAGAATGTCGTATTCTCTTCAAATTCATCCAAATTATAATCTATCCTAGGGAAGGGCCTCCACTATTTTGTGGTATCAGAATATCTTCTTTCTATCCCCTACAAAAATAGAGGAAAATATAAACATTTTTAGATAATTAATAGTGCATGTGATGAAGTTAATAAATCTTAATTCTAGGTGTATGACTATTTTTATCCCAAAATAATTTCTTCTACATTAAATCGTGAGGTATTATTGCTGATGGAGATGAAAAATTAACTAAATTTGGTGGTTTATTTATTATCCAAGACACTTGTATAAGGATGAAAGTAAATTGGAATCCTTGTATAAATAATTGGGTGGTAGATTGTGATAATTTTTATGTGAATTTAAACCTACTAAATAACACTTATAGACCTAGGTATTTGGTTGATCTGGGGCTAGAGCTATATGTGTTGGTGGTTTATTCTTCTGATGAATAGGTGGTTGAGGATAGTACTAAAGTTGAGGGGGAAGATGTAGATGATGGAGAATAATATATTTCATTCTCTATTAAAGAATGAAGTGATCTAGATATATTTATAATGAAAAATATTTCATATGTACCCCCTAACTCACATGTTTCCTAACACTATGAGGAATGCCTCTTAGAATATGATAAAGTTTCATATACTAATGTTTATAATGATGCCTATTTTTTTAGATTTTTCTACTAATAGTTTTGACGATATAATTGTCTTATCTAATGACTCATTATATGATATATACGGTTATGATGGGGATGAAGAAACCAATCACATCATGAGTATTTTTTATTCTACTAGAACTATCAGTAGATATTGGGAGGGTAACTCCCAGTGTTTCTTAATGATCCAAGATGTAGAAATACCCATAGAGAAAGTTGAAGTGGATGAATATGATGAGGATTTACTATATAAGTGGGATAATTCTAAAGTTATAGCTATTTTCTACCATGATTATTCTGATTCTCATGATGGTTATGATGATGGAGGCAGTCCACCAGAACAAAGTGGACTTGCTATTTCTATTGTTCATAAGGATCCAAAGGGATATTTAGTGGAAATTATAGACCAATAATATATTATCTATCCTTTTCCATTAAGGGTTTCTACTATATATGGGGAAATATAATTTGTTTCTCGAGTTCTTTATGATGAATCTTATCAAGAGTATAATCATCCCCTTAGATAGGAGAGATATTCTACCCCTTTCCTCCTTAGAATGATTTCAAGGAGTTCGATAACTTAAATTCATTTTTAGAAGATCCTTTTTCTAATATTAGTGGTATGATTAGATCTTATACATTATAGACTAACATTATAAATGACTATGACATATCTTTGATTTTATCCTCATTTGTAGCTCAACTCAATCTAAAGCCCTTTCTAAGAATTTGAAATTTGGAAGTAGAGAATAAGAAGTAGGTTGATTAGATCAGAATTATAAATTAAAATTTGGAATCCATAGAGTAGACCTTAAATTGAGTGATATATTAGATCATGGAAGGATAAAATATTTTTATACTCATAGAGCCACTTTTTCTAGATCTCCCCCTCCTTTTATTCCATCTAGTGTTGATACAAATCTGATCTGAAGTGTTGTTTGGGAAGTGATGAAGAGTGTGTTGTATTATTCTTATGCATATCACTAGTAAAATATTAGATAGATAAAATATCATGGTGATCTTATTAATAAACTTGTTATATAATTTCTAAATGAAGATATAAGTGATAGGTAAACTATAAACAAATATATAAATTATTATCCTTCTATGGTTTTTACAGAAAAATGACCTCAATTATAATTTCAAGTTTTTTAATGAGAACCTTCAGTTACATCTGCCTACTAAGTACTTTAAGTATAAGTTGAGTTATTAAAATGATTTATCCCCATTTTTAAAAGTGTTTATAGAATATAATACATATTTCACTAAGATCACAAGGCATTGTGGAAGAATCATATCACAATATGTAGATCTAATGAATCATTTTAGCTAAACATCTAAGAAAGCAGTAATTACTCCACCTACTGTCCCTATAAATGCATCAGTATCTACACCTATTTTAGAAAAAAAATTATACTAACTCTATTTCAGTTTGTCTTTTTGGACTTACTTTTAATGATGGTATCGAATATCTAATTTCAGCTGCATTTGACATTTTTTTCGTGTATCATGTACCTCCTTCTACACATACTTTCACACATCAATAACCCAGATATATAATATGATCTGATATGGAATTTTCTTTTTTTATTTTTATGATGTAATTTTTTTAAATTTAATATTAATTAAAAATCAATTATCTTTCTTCATTTTCAATTTCCTAGGATACATTTTCCCTTCTTTACAGCTTTTGGATAATCCAAAAAATGGGAAGAATATGTAAAATGAGTATGATTTGATATGTATGTGTTATTATTTTATAAATTTTCAGAACTTTATTGAACATTATTTGAATATATATACTTCATTGAACTCTTTACTTACTTGAAATTCAATATTTTCAATTTAATTTTAAACTCGGATTTGCAATCATAAAAAAGGGGAGATTGTTGGATCAGGAAAAAAATGTAGTGTTAATTCTCTTGAATAATTTTTATTTTTTTACTATATATATAATTGTTGAATGATTTAAGCTTCATTATTATGGAATTTATATAAAATTTCTCTAAGTTCAAGTGGCTTCCGCCAGTACCGGTTCTATTCTACCATATAAATTCTTCATCTATCTGTAGAATTTTGTAACCATTTGAATGATCATGGAATTTATAGTTAATGTTTACAAATATTATAATATATTTACTAATACAATTACACTTTTGATATTTCTATTTTAGAATGTTCTATAGCCGGTACATATCTTCGTTCACCAGAAAAGGGTGCTTCTAAAAGTCAAAGTTTTCTACCATCACTACAAATCTGTAACCATTAGGCTTAGTTCTCTTTTGTTAGTTGAAAAATTCTACATATTGGATTCTTCTTCTACTATTAGTTGAAAAATAGATTCTTCCTTTCCAAATTATTCTTCCACTAGAATAATCTACTACCTTCATGTCGAATACCTTACCATAGGTTTAGATATGCTGCCACTATTAGAGATCCAATACCGTTTGATGAAACCACTGTTGATACCTAATTTCTAATTTTGGTTCTATATCGAATTTAATTAAAATTATTTATTTTAATTTCTATTTTATGTAATTTAATACAAGTTATAGAGTTTTTAAGTATGATTATTTAAGAATGATTATTCTTAAAAAAATACTCTGATGCATTGAATAAAATGTTATAATTTCCAATGTATCTTCTCTGTACATGGATTTATATCATTTTATTATTATCCTAAAATGGATAATTTGAGTTTCTAAAAATCTATAAATATAATGAACATATCATAAAAAATTATTTCTTATTTACTTACTAAATGAATCCTTGAATTTGACTGTGCTTTTTAAAGATAATATTTAATTTTTTATGTAACATATAATGATGTGTTTTTTATAAAAAAACAAAAAAAATCAATATCTACTCTAAGGGTTTTAAACATTAGATTTAAATATAATACAAAAAAAATAAGAATTTCATTTCTAATCATCTTAGTATGATCAAAGAAATAGAACCAGATAATCACTTATACAATATTTCTCCCTTATTCTCTATTTTATTAAATTTTGAGTTCAACGATATGTTCTTATATGTTTATTGAGTAAAATACCCTTCAATAAAATAGATAGTGCTCTGATACTCTGTTCACTCTTATTTTACATCTTCTATCCTATAAATAATTATATAATTCACTATGTATATCATGTACTTCTTTGTGTGTAGATGTATATAAAAATCAATCCATGTTGTGGATCTATTTATTGTTTAATAAATTTAATTTGTAGCATGTAACTACTCAGTGGAGTGGATTAGCTCTCGGCTTGATATATAAAATATTTTATTTATTTATTATCTTTTTTATTTATATTTTTCTTAGAGTCTTTTAAAATTAACATAACATTTCAAAACTATTTCTCAAAACAATACTTTGATAGTTAGCTTTAAAAAGATTTTTATATATTATTTTTGATATAAGTAGATTAGTTTCAAATGTTAAAGTGATCTTAAATTCATTTTAACTGGTTTTGACTGAAACCTTTATAAATATTTTGAAAATATTAAATTATATATTTAAATTATTTTATTCAATTAGGAAATTTTATAAGTTGGCATAATTTGTATTAATTTTTTTAAAATATAAATTTTTTGGTTACTCAATTAACCCCCCCCCCCTCTTGATTACTCCACTCTGAATAAAAATATAAATATATATACATTGAAAAATAAATAATTCATGAATGAAAATAAATTAATTATATAAATATAAATTAAATATATTTTTTATTTTTTTGAAATACCTAATTATACCTTATCTTTATATTTCAAGAATATAATAACACCTACCACTAATCATATCTTATCTTCATATTTCAAGAATATCATAACACGTACCCCCAATGACTACTTTAATAGATATGTAATGACTATCTGAAATAATCAAATTTTATCTATAAATAACCATACATCCTATTCTATCATTTTATCCTCAAAATTATTTCTATATTTATAGATATTTGAATTATTTATATAATTTTATTTGATTGTATCATTTTCATAGGTGACCATAATGATTTTTATTTTGACCTTATGATACATTTTTATACTTATTACTATTGTCTTATTGTAATTATAATGATATTAGGGTGTCAGGACCTAACCTTATACATTACATATTCTAAAGACTTTAAACTAAAATTCACTTTTACATTCCCAAAGAACTTCTAGGTTTATAATATTAGATATTGAGGTCATAAATATTTCATAATAAACCCATATATTAAAAATTTAATAGATCTACTCAAAATCTATGTTCCCATAAAACAAAACTATTAAAAAGAAACATGTTTTCTTTTCATGAAACATCTTAAGAATTTTCATCTTGAAATCATCCTTGCATTTAATAATCATTGGGAAAATATTTTAAAATATGGGATGAACATAAAAATATAATTAAGTCTCATGAAAATAAATAATTAAAAAGTTAGTCCATGAATACTTACATAAATTTTCCTTTTTCAAAAATAAATTTTGGGCTCAAAATAAACAGTTTCTAACCCACGAAATCAACTTCTTTACCTAATTATTTTCATAAAATATTTCATAATAAAACTTTTTTTCAAAATAAAACCCATCATCGTTTCATTGAAATCATGAAAAAACTCATAATATTTTTTTCACAAAGATATATTATTCAACCTTATTAATTAGCATATAATTTAATTTACCTTGTGAAATCATAAGTTTTCCATAAAAACCCATAGAAGGCATAGATAAAACAGATTGGTAACTCAGGGAATTATTTTAATATCACTATTAACAATGGTATAACCTTCAGGGTTACACTTATAATAAACTTCATTGTTACACATAATATAACCATCATAATTAAAATTAAAATAACCATTTTTGTATATTCTAATAATATATTAAGAGGAATGGAATTAGTTAATTCTTTCCCTTAATTAAATTAATTAGGGAGCTCAAAAGGTCTCATCCGACCTTGATTTATAATGAAACCAAACTTTTTCATAAATAATTCCTATGAACCAAAATAGAATACATAAAATATTTCATAATAAAAACATTCTTTCCACCCATAAGAAAAACATACTTAGATATTTATATATCGTTTTCCTTTGAAACCAACTTTTAAAAACTAAAATATTTAGAAGAAAAGGATAGAGGGTTTTTCATTTAATAAAAAATAAAATATAATAAATTAATCAAAACATAAAATAACAACTATGACTAAGGGAAAATTCATTGTCATCGTACATGCTAAAATAGATCATTCTTTTTGTATTTTCTAACAAATGAAAAAACATTACTTAAAAATATTCCTTTTGAAAACCTTAGAAATAAATTCAAAATAGATAAAAAATCATTTAAAATTATTTTATTTATATAAAAATTCTATAATAAGATACTTTAAAATAGCACAAACATGGAAGAAAAAATGTTTTAAGGTAAACATTAATAATTATTTTTAAAATAAAGTCTCTTACCTTATAACTGACTTATAATATAAGTTCTTTATCATCCTGAATAATAAATTTATGATAATTAATTACATGATTGAGAATCTTTTTCAAATTTATTATTAATTTTATTTTAATTTTTATTAATCTATGTACAATTACATAATCAACTACATTCATTTCAAGTGCTTTGGTGATATTTCACTCAAATGTTCAAAATGAATTTGGTAGGTTGACTATTGTCAAAGTGGACATTATTCCATCATCTTAAGAATAATAATAATGAAATAATTAATATTTATATATATTAATTATAATTTTAAAACCAATCATTGAATATGGTTTTTAAAAATGATATAAATTACAATCATGGAGAGGGTAGGTCATGAATATGCATGAGTAACACTTCCATTTTTAAATGATCATTATGGAATGAAGGAAAATATCATTTTATCATTCTAGAGTGATCATAATATGATAAATAAAAAAAATTATTTAATTTTATATATATATATCATCCATGTAACATCTTATTACATTGTTTTAGGCACTTCTTGATTATTTCTTTGATTAATTTTTAGTTGGATACATTTCGAGCTTTTTGGGGAAGGAGTGATTTTGTTGAGGGAAATTTACTAAAGTTAATTGATTTTTTTCTATTTTAATTAATGGGGTTTTGTTAAATGTGTCAAGGGATAGAGTAAATATTCTTTGGGTATGAGTTGATTTGGAGGATTTTCTGTATTTTTTCAGCTTAAATTCAATGTGTAACATGACAAATTCACAACATAAAAGTAATTCACAAAAAGAATCTTATTCTTGGAAGAATACATGAATATATTTCATGATGTGAAAAATATAAAATCTAGGAACTATTTTCATAATGTTAAATAGTTGAGATAGGTAGTTTTAACGGGAGTAAATTCCATTTTTAGAGTATACTCTACCTGAGAAATTCACATCATGAATTGAGGAATCACATTAAGAAAGCCTCAGATCCAACTCGTTTTTTATGGTCAATCCTAAAAAATATATTATATTTTTCATAAAACCTCTTTAATCAACCCCTGGGTGACTCTATGTGATTTTGGAGGGATTTATTCCCATATAGATGTCTTGGTTTGTAATTTGATCTCTGGTGAGTTCTTTCACATTGGTTTTATCCTCCTATCCTATTTCCCTATTTATTGGTGTTATGATCACATGTTTTCCAATTGAATTGGAGTTTGATATTGATTATTTAATATATATGATTTCCTTTTTTATCTCCTTTTCCTTTTTTCTTCTTTGGTTTTTCCCATTGTGTGTGTTTATTTGATCACTGAAAAGTATTTACTGGTTCTATATAAATTTTTCCTACAATTGAAACCTTAAATTGATAAATTGACTTGATATGAGTTTCTAAATGTTTTAAAAACTGGTATTTAAGAGGATTGATGGATTATTTTAAAAAATGAATGGAGATTATGAAAACCCAACAATTTAAATGGAATTAAAAAATTTGAGAATATTATAAAAAATTTATGTGTTGATTTGGAAGTACATTTGATGAAATTATTTGTTATGGATTTAATTGAAAGATGAATAAAAGGATTTAGTTGATGAAAACCTATGATTTGGTTTTGAAATGAGAAATTCTTGTTATAAATTGAATGTGTAAAATTGTATTATGAAATGATTTTAAATGATTAATTTTCCCATGATTGATTGATTGATTGATTGAAGAAAATGTGAGAAAGAGTAGTTAGTGGATAATTTGGACTATTACATTGATACCATTGCATAGGATTATTGATGAGAACACAAACTGAAATATAAGATTAAATTATTGTTTCACTGGTGGGGAGTTGAGTCTCAATGGCCTCAATCATTGGAGGTGTGTACACATTGAGATGAGATCATTAATGAGTAGTGTGAGGATCCTATTTCCAAAAACTAATATACCATAATTCTTGACACATGGTGCTAGGATATAATTGATTTTATGATTTAATGGAATTAATTTATAGATATGTTTTATTTGCACCAACTACTCTATATAAAAATTTCCTCTAAGAAAGTTCCAATATTTTTACCATATTTTTATTATAAAAGCATATTTTATTAAAAATATGTGAATTCCATTCTATTGTATGGATTGGATTAAATTGAAATAATAATTTTTTTAATTATTATGGATAATATTATGGAATAATTGGTGAAACCCTATAAGGATTTATATCTATCGCCATATATTTTCCTTTGCGATATTTTATATTTCAATATTCTATGTCCAAGAAATTGAAAAGAACCACTTGGAGATGGTGCATAGTCTTGATCATTGGGACCTAGAGTGACGGAGGTAACTGATGGAGTTGTGATCTACATGTTTCATGGGACATGTATGAGTTTTTATCTTGGAATATATTATGTCTCTTAATGATGTACTACTTGGGTAATGTTTTAAACATTTGGATATGGTACTTTCTCTCTTTTGAGTGTTGAGAATAGTATCTTTTATCTTTTATCTGCTTATTTTTTGTGTAAAAATAATTATCCTATGATTATTGTATGATTCTAGGTTATAGTTACCAACTTATGGGTATCAATAAATCCCTTAATACAATGTTAGATCCATATCTGGTACTAAGGTACAAGGTTATCCAGGATGTTTCACGAAGAAGTATGAGTTCATGGAGTGGAATGAATGTATAATTAATTTCACTGATTATTTATATCCAAAGTCAATGATCATAGGGCATTCCATATAGTTTCATAACCACGAGTTAGAGGATAGGACCATGACACTATTTGAGAATCATTTTTCCGAGCATGTTCATTTCTACCTCGAAGTTGTATCCAATGAGAAGTTACAGGCTCCAAGGATCAAGATGGGTCTCTAACCTTATATTTCATCACATATTTTCTTATTAAAGATCACATATAAATCTGGAATTTTGGATAGATTATTGATTAATTATATTTACCTAGATGATAATTTAGGGTTGGAGATATTTTCTTTTTATCCCAGTGGTATTATTTCCCCTTTAATGGAAAGAGAAAGAGTTATGAGTCTCAGGGATGATTTAGATGGAAAGAATCATTGAAATTTTCTATAGTTCTTGGATAAGGTTGTTTAATTTTCTATCATTTTGGCATGGTTGGGAATTCAAAAAAGGTTTTCCCTATGGAATCTAAGATATTTATATCACTTGGTTGCTCAGGCCACATATAAATTTATGAAAATTTATTTTATGCTCTATACTATGGAAGCGGCACCTCAGAACCAAAATGTAATATGGTGTAGTCAAATGATTCAAGAACTAATGGGTTCCATCCATAGGAATCTAAAATTAATCTTATTCACATTTTATAATTGTCTCTCGAGGAAAAAAGTTTTGTTCTAGTGATTGTGAGAGGTACCATCACTATAGAATCATCTATAGTGACTGATTTATTTGCTATTTGTGCATCCTGCTTTTTATACAGACCTATTTTATTATTTAGTAGAATATTCCAATAGATATTTTATCTTTTGTGATGGATATTACTATTCCCCTAGGATGAAGATATTTTATGGTGTTTAGTGACCTTTTAGAGTTTTTTATTTATCAAATATTGATCTCACCTAAAATTTTTTGGTTCTCTACATGGTATATATTAAAAGAATTTTTGGGATTTATTGGTTGATTTCTCAAAGGCATGGATTGATTATTATCATTGAAAATTCACCTGTACTATTTCTGATGGGTTGTTCCATATATTTTATGGAGAATAGGACCTTAAGTCTGGTAATTATTGACCTTATTTTCTAGATTTGGGAAGTGTGGTTTTGATGTATTCTTTTGACTTGGATCAAGAATGTTTGAGTGATGATCTCCTTCCATTTGTTTTGTAGTTTTTTATAAATTTTTCCTTTTGATTCACTTATCTTTCCACCGGTAAGAGACTTAGTTTTTTCTATTGATTTAGTAATTTGTACTTATCAAGGTTCTATTATTTATTACCGTATAGAATTATTGGACTCAAAATAGTTTAATAATTAGTAGTATAATCATCTAGAGAATAGTTTTATATGCTCGAGAGTGTCACCTTGGGCAGCACCAATTCTATTTTCAAATAAATATAATGAGAAACTTTTCCTTTTTATTTATTTTAGAAACTCATTTGAGTTACAATAAAGAAAATATATACATTTCCATATATTGAAGATCTACTTGACCAGATTATAGGGGAGATTTGGTTTTAGATGACTTATCTTTGATTCGGAAATCACCAGTTGAGAATAAAGGAAGCTGGAATTTAGAAAACAACCTTTAGGTGTAGGTGTTAACAATATAAGTATCTTGTTATTCCATTTGGTAAAAACAAAAATCCATTAGTTTTTAGGGTATTGATAAACATTATATTTCATGAGTACCTTGACATGTTTATGTTGGTATTTGTTTATGATATCTAAGTTTATACTTAGATAGAGGGAAAATATATAAATCATTTGATAGTAGTTAAAGAATTTTTGAGAAATTATTAACATTATGTGAATCTTTTGAAATTTAATTTACAGATTTAGAAATTGATTTTCTTTGGAAAAATTATCTCAAGACAAGTTATTTCAGTCAATACGAAGAAGGTTAAAGCATATATGAGATGAAAGAAACCATATATTGTTTTTTAGATTCACAGTTTATTAATTTTGGTGTGATATTACCATATATTCGTCAGTGTTTTCTCAAAATTGGGTTCTCTGATGACATTTATCACTCGTAATGGAGTGATGTTCATTTCAGATGAGAAATTTCAGAGCTATTTCATTAAGATGAAACAAATTTTGACTTCTGTAGAAAAAACCCTTGTGTTTATTACACAATAAATCATGATTTATTACATAAGATTACAAATAATACAACCTAGAAGATAAATAAGTATAGTTCCTTTGGGTAATTAGTTACATTACAAAAGAACTTCGAATAGGGGTATATTTATGTTATTGAAAACTTTTTTAACATGATCATAATTTTAAATCGTTCATAAAACTACATGGGATAACCTAAGGACATACATAAGAATGGGGTGAGCTATAAAGAACATCAAGAGAATATAGAAGTATAAAATGAAGGATTTATTTAAAGTTAGACAGTAGGAATTCAAATTTGATATAAAATTGGTGAGAATCATAGACATCAACAATGAGGTGTGATATAGAATGATAACATAAAGGCAACATGGGAATGTGGTAACAACATTAAATATGACATCATAAGTATAACTCAAGGTTAACCACCTGAAATCATAATATAATGTTCTTAGGATATCCACCCATGAACCATACAGGAATATAATGAGACTAAAACATTCCCCAATGAATTTAAGCACTATCTAGGCACACCCAACATATCCATATCATGTACATGAATAAGAGTTCCACATATATCAGATAAAATAAGGAAATAGTTCATCACATTTAATCCAATGATTATGGATTTTGGGTTAAATTCATAGAATCCCCAAAACAGTGATATATATGTATAACTAGTTGAATACCCTTGAGTTTAAATGGGTATGGTTATAAACCACATAAATGTTCAGTATTGAAAATCACAGTGATGTTTCAACTACGTAATGGCAGTACATGAAGATTCATAAAATGTTTCAATGATAGAGGAATGATTATCTAATTAATTTTTAGTCAAAATGAAATTATAAGGTTTATGTAAGAACATAATCCAATATAAAAAAAAATTTAATTAATAGGCATAAGACCAGCAGTGTGCTTAAATAAAAAATCATAGAAAAATTGTAATATAATTTTTTACAACACAATAGAGGTACATAATGAATCATGGGATAGATTAATGATAGTGAAAGGGATAAATAAACACATTGAAATCCAATGATTAGTAAGAGTGATTTTTAAGAGAATATCACATCAATACTAATTGGAATAATATGTTTATTACACAAATAAGGATCTTGAATAATGAGGAGAAAAGAGGATCCCTAACTAAATTCCGGTATAGTAACAACTTAGGTCAATTCTATAATAAGAGGGGATAAATGATCTTTCGTTGTTAAGACATAAATTAGATAGTAGATTTATTTTTATAAAGTAATGAAAACATATCGATTTTATATTTTAAAGGCTAAATACAAACAAGGGGTTTGAATGGAAAAGAAGAGAAAGAGGTCCCTCACTAAATTTCAGAATAGTAATAGCTTAGGTAAATATTATAATGAGAGGGAATAAATAAAATATAATTATAAATTAATTAATATGATAGTAAAGTTAAATTTATAATGACATGACAACATAACCAATTAAGATTCAAAAGGTTAATTACAAAGAAGGATCTTAAATTGAAAAGAAGAGAGGGAGGCCCCTTACTAAATTTCAACATAGTAATGGCTAATGTAATTTCTATAATGAGAGGGTATAAATGATCTCTCATTGATATTACATAAAAAATAAACTATAGTTATCAAAAAAAAATTTAAACATAACCAATTGAGATTCAAGGGGCTAATTTTAAACATGGTTCTTGAATTGAAAAGAATAAAGGAAAATCTCTTACCTTGAGAGGGTGTTTCAAAAAGCTTGGGAGTAGCTTATTGAGAGATTTTTGGAACCTTATGAAGAATATAGAGTGGGATGTTAGATTAAAGATGTGCTAAATGTTTTTTTAGTGAAGAAAAATAGGATATTGGGTGGTTTTATATAGGAAAAGTATAGGATATTTCATTATTATTTACTAAACATATATTTTGGACTCTATATAATAAGTTAATAAAAACCAAAAACCTTCCTATAGTTTTTACCATGTTTTACTTCAAATATGAGTGTTTTAATAATTTTATAATTCCAAGGATGGAATTAATAAAATATTACCCTTTATGATTTGGAAGTGGGTCATGTTTATAAAGAATTGATTTAAAAACCTTAAAATATAATATAGGTTTTTAGAGGATTCATAATGGCTTTATAAAATAATAAAAAACTATAAAAACGTTATTTTGAAAGGTTAAAAATATATTTGGTCATGGATAACCTTTATATCATTTTTTAAATAAATTTTTGTTCATCATGATGTCATAATACACAACATTTATTTATTCTTTATTTAATTTTTACCCAAAAAACCATTTTTCTCTGAAAATTGTGAAAAAATTACTATTGGATAATTTCAATAATCTTATTTAAAACATATTATTTATTTTATTGAAATAATTTTTTAAATATTTGAATTTTAACCATTAAAATAAGAATCAACATTTATTTAGAAATATTGTGTTTTTTGACAATAAGAGTTTTTAAACCCTTATTAAAATTTCATTTGAGTTCATGAAAATTATATTATCATTTATATTTTATAAAAAATATATAATATATATTTATATTAAATTATAATTAATTTTTAAAATTCTTGAATTTTCTCAAAAAGTAATGTCATAATTGAAATTGAATATTATATAAAAATAGAGTTTGTATTTTATCGTATCTAATAAAAATCATTTATAAGGTAAAAAAATAAGAATAAAACATAATAATTATTCTATTGAAAATAAAATATAAATTTTTAAATTTTTTTGTATTCATACATATCCCTTTATTAAACCAGAAAACATCCTCAGATGAAGGTGTGAAATTGTGACATTTTCCTATAGTGGTTCTAAAAACATGGTTTGGGACATGATCTCGATGAGTTTGAACTTATCTCATAAATGGTTTATATCTTGCAATAGTTATTTGATATCTACATGGTCAAGGGAAAAACATAATGATTCTATCTCCCTTGGAAGCTCTGATAAATGGGCTTTATAGGGTACAATCCGGAAGTTTGAGGCCATTACTTCTTTTGTTTGTTTCAATTAGATTAATCATAACCCAATATTTATACTAATCATATGATAATTATTTAATAACTATTTTATCAATGGTAATTATTCTTAATGGTATTTTAAATTTGATAATATATACAAAAACAAAAAATTGAATGTGTTTTCTAATACCTTAATAGGTAATTTTAATCAGTCAAAAGGGAATTTTATTTATAAAAGTTTAGGTTGTTATAATCATTCCCCTTTAGAAATTTCACTATCAAAATTTCCATTTCAAACCCTAAATAAAATTAGGGAAATATTTTTTTATCACATCCTCTTATTCCCATTTCATTTCTTCCAACTTTTTTTTTCATAGCACTTTGACCGGGTGAATTCTCTTATTTCATAGAAATATTTCTCTAAAATATATGATCTTCACAAACTTCTCTTCATATGAAATTTCATTCTCCAATGGTACTACCTATATATTCAAAACAATTATGGGGTCTGGTATGTACTTTCTTAATAGGGATATGTGGAACACTTCTTGAACTTGAGATAGGTTAGGTGGTAGTATTGCTCAACAGTCCATTGCTATGATGTGATCAATGGTCTCAAAGGTTCCAATGTATCTTGGACTAAGCATTCCCTTATTACCAAATCTCATGACATTATTTAATGGATATATTTTGAGGAATATCATATCTCCAACATCAAACTCCAAGTTTCATTCCATATTTTCATCCTATGTTTTTTTCAGCTATGACCAGTGCTGATGTGCTACAGAATGGTTTTTTTCTTTTCCACCATTTAATCAACCATTTTAGGAACCAAAATTTTGTGTTTTCCAAATTCATCCCAGTATGTATGAATTTTACACCTCTTCCCATAAATATCTATATAGGGAGGCATTTGGATTATTGAATGGAAACTATTATTGTATGATAACTTGACTAAAGGAATAATTTCATCTCATACTCCATTAAGTACCAATGATCATTATATCAACATATACTCAAGTGTATGGATAATTTTCTCTTATTGGACATCAATTTTAGGGTGATAATTTGGGATGAATTTCAAATCTGTATTTGGAGCATATTGGAGACTTTTCCAGAACATGGAGATAAATACTGGATCTTTATCAGATACAATTTATAGTGGTGTTCCATGTATCTTCACCACTTATACAATGTGTATCAATAGAATTTGATTGAGTGGGAAGTCTATGGATATTTTTTCCCACTTCCATGTAGTTGTGGGTAATGGTTGCATTATCCCCCATGTATTTTTTCTTTTTGTACTTCACTTGCTGATGTACAAGAATCCTTGATTTATATTTTAGGATAGTTTTCTATATATTGTACCACTAATAGTGCTCTCATATATATTGATACACAGTTTTAATTCTTAGATTTATGGAGAAGGACAAGCTATGTGAATTATCTAATTTCTCATTCTTTAACTCGGTATTTGGTGGTATACATAGTCATGACCAAAATATTATAACAAATTCTTCATTAATTTTTAACTCTATGGATTTCCCTTTTCTCAAAGATTCCACCTTTTATTGAATTTCAACTTCATCTCATTGAGTGTCCTTTATCTTCATTGTAAGGAATGATTGAGAAATAATTCTTGAAAGGATTGATGATGTTACTTAATTTATGATTCTTATGTACATCCTTTTTATGTTTAAAAAATATTTAATCTTTTTCAATTTTTATTAATGATAAAATTGATGGATCCTTTCAACTTAGAACATCTACCACTTTATTTTCTTTCACATTATAGTAGTGGATTGAGTAGTGATAGTACTTAATCATCTCTAACCATTTTTGTTGGTGTATTTTCATCTATTTCTATGTGAATATATACTTGATTATATTATGTTCCATATATATTTCCCACTTCTCCACAAATAGATAATTCCGCCATATTTTCAATGAAAATATTATTGTGTCCAACTCTTGGTCATGTGTGGTGTAGTTATATTCATTAACTTTCAATTTTCTTGATGAATAGGTTATCACTTATTTATTATACATGAGTACATTTCTCATTACCTTCTTCAAAGCATCACTGTATGCCACAAAAATTTCCCAACATTTGAGAAGCCTAAATACAGGTGCAGTGACAAACCTATTTTTCATATCCTTGAATCTTTATTCAAATTCACTCTCCCAAAAAAACATAAATACATTTCTAATTATCCTGATTGGTTGTTTCTATAATCTTTAAAAATTTCTCACAAATCAATGACAATACCCAGGTAGCCCCATAAAACTACAAATTCAAATCACAAATGTTTTCCATGGCTTTCCTTCAGCTAATTCTGTCATTTAATGGTCTTTAGATATCCCATTATAAGTGTAATATATCCTAACAATGATAATTAATTCAAAAAGAACTCATATGTGATTTACTTTCCATAAATCTTCTCATTCTATAAGATCTTTAACATAGTTCTCAAATATCCCTCAAGCACATCCTTTCTTTTGAAGTATATTTTAATATCATTTTTAAAGACTAAAAAAATTGTAGAGGTAATATCTAAAGACTATATTCATCATTTCCATGAATATTTTTATATAATTAATTTGTCCTAATGGAATTACTATGAACTCATACTGCCCATACTGTGTACGTTATGAAGTCTGAGGGACATCCTCCTTCTTAACCCTTAATTGATAATACCACAACAAAAGATCCACCTTATAAAATATTTGTGATCCATATAGATTATAAAAAAAGTCATAAATCCATGTTAGAGGATACCTTTTTTTATAGTGACCCTATCAAGCTCACGATAATCATTTTCAAGGCACATTGACCCATCCTTATTCTTAACAAAGAAAATTTGGACACCCCATGATGAATCACTAGGGACTATGAACCCTTTATTCAGACTCTCATGTAATTGATTCTTTATCTCCTAAAAGTCTTCAACATCCATTCTATATTGATTTGTAGATATTGGAAATTCTCTATGTATAATATCAATTGAAAATTCAACCTCTCTTCTTGGATGAAGACCATGAAATTATTTAGGATACGCTTTAACATATTCCCTTGCAATAGTATAGTCTTCAAGGATATCCCTTTCATCAAACCCAATCATTTTTACAAGATACTCTTACTTGTAAAGAAATTATATTCATGTTTGATGTTTCAGTGTTGGGGATGATTAATCCTTATCATTGAACTTGTACCGAATCTGAGGATGATTCTCAATATGTAGACTGATTTCCTTCTCGTGGAAATTTATATTTTCTATATATAAAAAATTCCAAGGCATACCCATAAAATTATTCAATTACAAAAAATGTTGTATCACAAGGTTCTCTAGGAATTTCAGCCAAAAAATTTTGATAGAAGAGGAGTTATATTGTAAAGACCCGTAAATTTCAAGGAAAATTTTTTTCTTATATATAGGCAATGCCTCCCCTTTTATCAGGATTTATGCCTTTGGTGCTAGTCACTAGCCCCTGGCCTATGGAAGGTGGGCCTGGCATAGTCACGGCACGGCCCTGAGGACAGGTTGTGACAAATTGGTATCCGAGGAGTCGGTTCTAGCATAGAACTCAGGACTCTGATAATTTCTTCCACGTGAAGCAATAGTGTTTAGGGTATTGAGTGTGGTTATCAGTCCAGGGAGTACAGTGTTGGTGTGGCGACCGACGTATCCATACACCAGGACCCTGACTTCTGATTTCCGACTCAGTGCATGAAAACATTGATTGCATGTGTGTTTCAAAAGTTTTCTTTGTGATTACTTTATTCCAGCTCACCAGGTATACTGTATTAACTGTGGCACACCTGTTTCTTTTCAGGATGTCCCCATGATGGCAGCCAACTAGGGTTCCGAGTTTTATGCGAGACGGCAGCCCATCGAGTGACGAGGCCTCGGTGCAGGGCCCCATTACAGCGGAGGCACCGACGGTACCTCTAACCATCGAGCCACCAATTCCACCAGCCCCAGCAGATAAGGGTGCACGTATCCTAAGTGCACTACACGAGTTTCAGTGTCAGAGACCTCCCAGGTTCCATGGGGAGACGGAACCTCAGGAAGTTGAGGATTGGCCGGAGGCTGTCATTCGAGTCTTCAGGTTGGTAGGGACACCAGTAGATCTTATGGTGATCCTCGTGGTGAGTCTCCTGCACGCGGCAGCAGGTAGATGGTGGAGCCTGATGCTCCAGGTGCATGACGAGGCATCTCTCCTTTGGTCGGACTTTGAGATCCTTTTTCGCTCGGATTTCATTCTATCCACCCTCTATGCGGTGCGCATTCAGGAGTTACTGTAGCTGCGGAAGGGAAGCATGATGGTAGCCCAGTACTCGGTGAGATTTACCGATCTCTCGCGCTACTCCACAGACATGGTAGGGGACCCATTCTTCCGGGCCTGGACCTTCGAGCAGGGACTGAGGCATGAGATCAGGGCTTCAATTATCTCCCTCATCATTCCGACGCAGGCTAGATTACTGGATCGAGCCCTTCTTGTAGAGAGCTTTCTTGCTGAGCCTACACCAGTAGCGAGACCTACCGTAGGGTGGCACATAGCAGGGTCTTCTATAGATGGCAGTCAAAGGATGTCACAGGGGTCTAAGCAGACCAGACCATTAGGTGGACGACCTCAGGACACTGGTTCATATGTGCAGGGCCCACGCAGTAGAGCCAGTCATACAAGAGGAAGACAGTGCTATGCATGTGGTGGGCAGGGCCACATGGCTCGTGACTGTCCGACCCGCCATGTAGAGGAGCAGTAGATAGTTGAGGGACCACCCAGGCAGAGGTAGAGGTTCGATCATGGCGCTCCGTAGGGAGCAGGCGGACGAGGCAGAGGAGTTGTCCGAGCAGTGGGTGGTGTGAAACTCTTTGAGGCTCTACCACCACCACCACCAGAAGGTCCACCCCAACCACAGGGAGTGGGCGGACATAGGGAGGCTCAGCTTCAGGCAGTGGAGGCCTATGACCACGGCGCACCTGAGATGATTCGAGGTACTATCTGTGTCTACTCCACCCTTGTTTTAGTTCTTATAGACACATAATCGAGTCATTATTTCATTTTCGATGCTCTTGTTCGGAGCTCGGAGATTCCGACAGAGCCTTTGGCTTGATCCTTACGGCTAGAGACTCCTACGGGAGCATACTCGATAATTATGCACTGGTACCGGCAGTGTGAGCTTACTCTAGGAGATGAGAGATTCGGCTAGTATCTTCTTTTACCAGCATCGAGGCCTTACGACGTCATCTTGGGCATGGATTGGTTATCTATGGTCCATGCTCAGATCGACTATATTAGGTGCAAGGTGTGGTGTGTCTGCACCGATGGGATCAGGTTCACCTTCACCGGTGAGAAGGGAGCCTTTGCAGTGCAGGATGGACTCACATAGAGGAGAGGACAACCGATCACTCATCAGTTGGCTAGTCTCATCCTTGGATCAGTTGACATGCGGAGTCTGAGTTTTCCTGTTGTGGTGGATCAGTATGCGGACGTTTTTCCTGACAACATTCTAGGACTACCTCTTCACAGAGAGGTAGACTTCTATATTGACATGTACCCCGGGACATCACTGATATCTACACCAGCATATCAGATGGCTCTTATTGACCTTCGTGAGCTACGGGTACAGCTGGAGGACTTGCAGGGCATGGGATTCATTCGACCCAGTGTCTCACCCTGGGCTTCTCCGATTTTGTTCGCCAAGAAGGCAGATGGGAGCTTGTGACTATGTTTCAATTACCGTCACCTGAACCAGGTGACTGTAAAGAAAAATTATCCACTTCTGAGGATTTATGACATCTTCGATCAGCTCAAGGGAGCACAGTGGTTCTAAAAGATAGACCTCAGGTCAGGCAATCATCAGCTCAGAGTTCGAGATGAGGATGTGCAGAAGACGGCTTTCAGGTGTCAGTATGGCCACTATGAGTTTTTGGTTATGCCTTTCGGCATAACCAACACTCCAGTAGTGTTCATGAGTCTCATGAACATGATCTTCCAGCCTTACCTCGATCGATTTGTCGTAGTCTTCATCGACGACATATTGATTTATTAGACTACTGAAGAGGAGCACACCAACCACTTGCGAGTTATACTGGATACACTCCGAGAGCACCAGCTTTATGGTAAGTTCTCTAAGTGTCAGTTATGGATATGTGAGGTCCACTTCTTGGGGCACTTCATCTTTGAGGTGGGAGTTGTAGTGGATCCTGTGAAGATCGAGGCAGTGCTAGCTTGGGAGCCACCTAGGAGTGTGACAGAGGTGCGGAGTTTCCTAGGTCTGTCTGGGTCTATTGGAGATTTGTGCCAGACTTCTCCAGAGTGGCAGCACTGCTTTCAGCTTTGATGAAGAAGGGGAAACCCTTCGTGTGGTCAGATAGATGTCAGCAGAGCTTCTAGGAGCTGAGACAGAGATTGACTAGTGCACCCATCTTGAGGCTACTGGAGGAGGGTGTAGGGTACGTAGTTTACTGTGATGCATCAAAGACCGGACTCGGGTGTGTCCTGATGTAGGAGCGGGTAGTGATCGTCTATGGATCATGATAGTTGAGGTAGCACGAGCATAACTACACTACCCATGACCTGGAGTTAGCAGCAGTGGTCTTCGCCCTGAAAATGTGGCAGCACTATCTGATGGGCGAGCGCTTTACAGTCTATTCTGACCACCAGAGTCTCAGGTACATCTTCTCACAGAAGAACCTGAACCTGAGACAGCGGCGATGGCTCGAGTTCCTCTAGGACTATGACTTTGAGATATTCTATACTCCTGGAAAGGGGAACGTAGTTGCTGATTCTCTCATCAGGAGGACGGGTATTCAGCTACTTGGAGAGGCGACAGAGCAGTTAGCCGCTTTGCAGATATCCTACGGGGATAGATATGGGGCATCCTTTCTACAGTCACTCCACTACTACTTCATCGGGTCAGAGAGTCACAGCATGGGGATGTTGACTGTGAGACGCGACATGCAAAGATATCCTCAGGACAGGCACCTGATGGATTTTCTGTAGGAGGAGGGCACGTCGTCCTTTTCAAAGGACGTACCATGGTACCAGTTGCATTACAGGAGGAGGTTCTGAGAGAGTTTCACACTTCCCTATTAGGGGTACATCTAGGAGTGGCGAAGATGTACTAGGATCTCAGACGACAGCACTGGTGGTCGGGTATAAAGATGGTTGTGGTAGAGTTCGTTTCGCGATGCCTCACCTGCTAGTAGGTGAAGGCGGAGCACCAGGTACTAGCAGGCTTGGTACAGCCCTTGGAGGTCCTGAAGAGGAAGTGGTACGGGATATCTATGGATTTTGTGACAGGGATTCCATGTAATTCTTGAGGTCACAACTCCATTTGGGTGATTGTCGACCGGCTCACCAAGTCGGCCCACTTCTTACCCATCGGAGAGCAGGGCTCAGTAGAGAGATTGGGACGCCTCTATGTTCAGGAGATCGTACGGCTTCATGGTGTTCCAACAACTATCTTCTCTGATCGATATGCTCGCTTTACTTCCCGGCTTTAGAAGGGATTGCAGGAGGCATTTGGGACGCAGCTATGCTTGAGCACTGCCTTTCACCCACAGACGGATGGTCGGACAGAGAGGACCATTCAGACTCTCGAGGACATGCTCCGTGCATGTATCCTCGACTTTGGTCGCAGCTGGGAGGATCATCTTCCTTTGGTGGAGTTTGCGTACAACAACAGCTACCACTCCACCATCGGTATGGAATCATATGAGGCATTTTACGGACGGCCTTGCAGATCACCTCTGTGCTGGACAGACCTAGGGGAGTCAGCACTTGTAGGCCCAGAGATGGTCCAGGCCACGATGGAGAAGGTACAGATCATCCAGGAGCGGATGAGGACTACTCAGAGCTGACAGAAGTCCTATGCTAACAGGAGGTGGAGACCACTAGAGTTAGAGGATGGTGACCATGTTTTCTTACAGGTCTCACCTCAATGTGGATTACGGAGATTTGGTCGAGGCGTCAAGTTATCTCCGTGCTTCATCGGACCATTCCAAGTTCTCAGTAGGATAGGCGAGGTGGCTTATCACCTGGCTCTTCCACCTCAGTTTCACCGGGTGCACGATGTCTTCCACGTTTCTCAGCTGAGGAGATAAGTGTATGACCTGACGCATATCATTGATCACGGGGAGCTGGATATCGATGACGGGGAGACTTTTGCGGAGGTCCCGGTGGAGATCAAGGATCGATAGGAGCAATTCCTACATGGACGGTCGATTCCTCTAGTGTGCATCAGGTGGAAGCACGGGAACCTCCAGGAGATCACATGGGAGAGGGAGGCTCAAATGCGTGCTCAGTACCCTCATTTTTTTTCCCTAGTTTTGTGATGTATCTTTACGGGGACGTAAATCCATGACGTGGGAGTAATGTAAAGACCCGTAAATTTTAAGGAATTTTTTTTTTATTTCTTTGGGATTTTAAAAATACGCAGTTTCTGACAGCACCTGATTCTGAGGCCCGGTGTGCCCAAAATCATTTTCTGAAGTTTAGCTCGGGTACGTTCAGTGAACGAACGAGCGGGTTTTTCTATCTTTTGAACCGGTGCTCGGAATCTAAATCTGAGGGAATCGATGAAACCATAGTGGCGGTATTTTCTTAAGAGGACCTTTTCGGAAGGTACGTTTTCTCGGGAGGAGTTTTTTAAAAAAAAGTGGTTTAATTAAAGAGTGAAATAAAATATGTGTTACAATTTTATTTCTTTTCTAAGTGATTATAACCTATGTGTGGAAGTTGGGGTGGGGCCCACTAGGTTGCTAACTTATCTTGAGAGGATAAAGGAGAGGTGGGGCCCACATGAGCCCCCATCTTTTCACATTCCCCATAACCCCTTAAACTCCCTTTAAACCTCCCTTGTTTTTAATTATGTGGATTCTCCTCTTCCACATTAATATTGCCAACATAACACCCCATTTAATTTGACAACTCAAGATTAATTAATTATGTTAATTAAATTTTGAATTTTTGAGTTTTTGAAAAGCATGGAAAAAGAATAAAATAAGGGGAGTCCTTATTTTATTAGGTTGGCTTGTTGTGTGAGGATATTGGGAAGAGAGCTCTAAGTTCTCTTGAAGAACTTCATCCTCAACGAAGAACGACAACACTTCGTCAAGGATCGTCGACTCGGCGACCCGGATTCTTCCGTCTTCTTCTTCCTCCACGATAAAGGAGGGGTCACTGATGCGGGAACTTGCCAACGATGTCATTCCTTTCAATCTTCTCTCCATCTCAAAGGAAAGGATATGTCGCTTCCTCCTCGGACGCTCTCTGTTGACATTTACTGAACCCCACCCCGTTATGCCGTTATTCCACGACACTCATCGTTCGACAACTTGTGTTCAGGTAGGGGTTAAGTTCAATTTTATTTAATTAAAATTGTGCTTTGTTTTTCATTGAGAATTCTCATTCATGATTAATTTAACGTTCTTCATTAAAATTGGCCGCTTGTTATCAACATAATGGGAGGAGATCGGACCACACAAACACAGCTGATCCTCCTCCCCTTTCATTTGTTGATCCTTATTGAACTTGTGGTGAAGGTGGCGCGGTACCGTTGCACCGCGCGAGAACGAAAAGGGACCGCGGCCGGAGTGGGCCGCGGTGGAGGTGTGAGGCGCTGTCGCGCCGCGCCGGTGAGACCAAAGGAAGTCGTGGCCAAGAGCGGGTCGCGGCGGAGGGGCGCGGCACCGTCGCGCCACGCCGGAGCACCAAGGGGTCGCGGCCGGGGCAGGCCACGGCTGGGGTGGGCCACGGTGGAGGGGCGCGGCGCCGTCCCGCCACGCCGGTCGGATAGAAGTCGCGGACTAAGGCAGCGGCAGCTTCTCAAAGGGGTGGTTGGCCGCCGGCGCCACCTGGAGACGGGACCCCTCGGGTCCCGCGGAATGCACAAGGCCAGCCTTAATAGTCGACCATTCTAGAAACAGGGGGCGGTGCCCCCCCCCCCTCGCACCCCGCTCGGCCGAGATCTGAGCCGAACCATGGCTGGATTCCGAGTCGTTATGCAGGCCGTGCGGACAGGGTCGCCCGCGCCGGGCTGGGCCCCCCGCGCCGGGCCGGGCCGCCAGCGCTGGGTCGGGACGCGCCAGTCAGGCCGGTCCACACCCAACTAGGTCGGACCCAGACCCGGGTCAGGTCGACCTGGTTCGGGCCGACCCAGGGGGTCTTGCGCCGGGTCGGACCGGGCCCGAACCCCCTACTTTCGGACAGATCCGTTCTAACGCCCATATCTTGGACTACGGACCTCTGATCGACGCAACGTCAGTTGCATTGGGATCCTTGGATTGAGACAGTCATTTAGGTATATTACACTCAAGGTTTTGGAGAAATTTGGGTATGGTCGGGTTGGTTCGAACACGAAACCAACCGGGCCCTCGGAGCGGAAATGCTTATATCTTGAGCTCCGAATGTCCGATTGGCGTGTCGTCGACTTCATTGGATTCCTCTTAGTGAGATGGTTATTTTGGATTAATCTGCTTGAGGTTTGGATGTAGCTAGAGTACGGTTGGGTTGGTTTTATTTTAAAAACCAACCGGGCCCCTGGGACGAAAAGGCCAATAACTCTCAGACCGGGCGTCCGATTGACGCGTCATCTTTTGCATTGAGTTCCTATCGACGAGACGGAACTTTGAGATACATCAACTCCGGACTTCGTGACAGTTGATGTATCGACCCATTGGCCCGTGGATCGGACCCTCCCGGAATCAAGTGTGTTGTGTACGGGAACCCTAGATTTAGCTGCGACTGCGACGATGATGAAGACTGTACTTGGATCCTCCGTGGGTTTGGCATCGATGACGAATGTACTTGGATCCTATGTGGGTTCGGCAGTGAGGATGGTTGTACTTGGATCCTACATGGTTTTGGCAGCGATGGTTACTGTACTTGGTGCTACGTGGGTTCGTCAGCGTCGATATTTATACTTGGATCCTATGTGGGTTCGGCAGAGGAGATGATTCAGAGGCTACATCAATCATCTCCACCCCTCTTCATGAATAGTATACCTATGTGAGTTGAGTCTTGACTTTAAATCATTATCTTCGATATGATTGAATTGCTATCCTGTGTGGATTGGGTTGTGCTTTCTTATGTGGATTGGGTTGTCCTTTCCTGTGTGGATTGGGTTGAACATGGGCTTGTGAGTTGGAGCAGAACTGGAATTGATGACTTAGGTATATGTATGGGCATATACATAAGTAGAGTTGGTTGATACTTCGTGTTTGTATCTTTCCTGTGTGGTTTGTCTTTTGTGGATTCTGTGAGACCTTCGGGGGTCTTGGGATCCCTACTGAGTATCGTATACTCACCCCTGCATGGGCTATGCCCGCACTACGTTGTGTTGGATGCAGACGATGGACAGCGCTGATCGAGGTGGGGGTTCGTGGAGCTGGACGGTACCTGGAGGTGGATCACTAGACGGGATGTACACGAAGCAGACGGCTAGACCCGAGGAGCTGTGGAGACTATATGTACCCACCCTTCAGGTGGTATTTCTAGAGGATGGCTCGGTGTTGCTGTTTTACTTTTCTGCTGCTGTACTTTCTTTTCAGTTGTACTTTACTTTCAGTTGGGTTTGTATTCTAGCCCATTTACTTTCTAGCACTTACTTTTGTACTCAGTTTACTTAGTGTTTACTTCATCTTGTGTACTCTATGGTGATTTTTTTCTTATATAAAGGCAATACCTCCCCTTTTATCGGGATTTACTCCTTTGGTACTATTCTCCAGCCCCTGGCCTATGGAAGGTGGGCTTGGGGTAGTCACGGCACGGTCCCCGAGGACGGGTCGTGACATATATACATGGGATTCAATAATTTCTCCATTTTCTATTTTCACCAACAACTCTATATCCATGCTTTGTCATTGTTTTTGAATATTTCTACTAAACATGTTTGATATGAATGAATACATTGTACCAAAATTAAGAATGTATATTATCTATTCTTGAATGAATAACTAGAAGACCTGCCATTACTTCATTTTAGGGATCCACCTCAGTTGTTGTGATGACATATGCTTAGCCAAACTACTTTGGAGGTTGTTGGCATTGATTGTCTCTAATAACATTTATCATAGAGAAGTGGTTAGTATAGTTTCTTTATTCAATATAGTTGCAACATTGGTGAATAGGATGAGTGTTGATTAGACCATTCCCATCTTCCATTACATTTGTGGGTTTCTCCTATTAGTAATCCCTATCTGGATGACCTTCCTTCCCACACCTAAATCATTTCCTCACCACCCTTAAGAAATTTTCTAGGTTATTTTTTCACACTTTTGAAAATTGGGCTATTGAAATTTATTACCACTATTATATTTCTCCATTATAATGGAAGATTTAAGTTCTGAATTACTCTTATTATCCATATGATACCCTTTAGACTCTTTGATCTCCATTTAACTATTCAGGGAGCATAATGAAATTTCCTCATAGTTTTCAATGTTCTGAATCTCTAGGTATTTTCAGATACCCAGTTTTATCCCACCAAAGAAGCGATCAACATTGAATTTGGGGCTAATAAAAATCTAGATGTGTATTGAAAAATTCTTGTGATGTTTTTTTCATATTCCCCAATGGATTCATCATTTTTTTGCTTCATGAAAAGGAAATACCTTTCCATTTTAAGTTTGAGAGTGTGAGGAAAATATTTTTTAAAATAATTATAAAATTCCATCCACCCTTTCTTTTGATTTCTTAATCGGGATTAATATTCTAGATCAATTTATGCCACTGATCATTTTCTCCCTCCATACTATATACATATTATTTAACGTTCTCATACTAAAAACATTGAATTATGTAAAATAAATTTTCAATAGAGTTGGTCCATTGTTCTATGATTAAGGGGTTGGATGATTCGTTGAATATTAGAAACATTTTTCTCACAATGGTCTCAATTGTAGCTTGTTATTTCTTATAAGGATTTGGGAATTCCTTATGATTCATGTTTCTATTCATAACCTAAGTTAACTGAGAGAGTACCTTTAAAAAATCGATTCCTGATCCCATTGGGTTGGGTATCTCTTTTGGGAAGTCATCACATAGCCCATCACATTGGTTGTTTATTCAGTTCCTCCTATTTCTACCCATTGGTTAGAATAAAGTTAGGATGAATATTTTTAAACTATTAATCACTAAAACTATAATCCAATAACATTAAATGGATAATTTATAAATTTCATTTATTCTATAACTAATGAATTTATAGGCTTCAATCTAAGGTATCCATGAGCTATTTTCTAACAAAGAGTCTTATGGGGATTTTTATTCCATTAATAATAGTTTTTGATGATCTTTTAAATTTACCAAATCACATCCCACATGAATCTCAAACCATGTGGGAAATAAGGCCTATTTTCGTGTGCTAATTCTCAATTGAGTCTAGCTCGATATGGTGTTTTTTGGTGTTACCCATAGTTACATCTATTCCAGATCCACATCAACTTGAAGTATTCAGATAGGGATGTATTTTCCAGGAAACCTATTACTCTATAGTTTACAAAACATTACGTATGTATTATTATTTATAGTGTTATCCATAAGGTTCTCTCTAATGTTTTATAATCTGAATCCCTAAAATAACTAAACTTTCCTCTGATACCAATTTTGAAAACCCTTGTCTTTATTACACATTAATTATTGATTTATTGCATAATATTACACAACATTCATCCAATAAGATCGAGAATCCTACTATATTTGGTTAATTAGGTAAATTAAAAAATAACATAAAATAGGGGTACATCAAAAATTTTGAAAATATCCATAATGTGCTAATAATTTTCCATCATTCTTAAAATTGTATGGGATAACCTGGGGAGGTGAATAAGAATGGGGTGAGATATAAATCCAAATAATGGAATAATAAAACAATAATATGAAGAATTTATTACATTTTAGAAAATAGTAATTTCAATGGGACATAAAAGGGGTGATAATTATAAACATTAATAGTGGTACATGATGTAGCCTTATAACCAATGTGGAAAAAACATTGGACATGACATCATAAGAATAAGTAAAGGTTAAACACCATGAAATAATAACATAATATACTTAGTATAACCTCTCATTTACCAAACTTGGCATCTCATGAGACTAAAACATTACCCAATGCATAGGAGAGCTCTTAGGGTGCACCCATCAAAATCATATCATGAACATTCATAAGTGTTCCACATAGATCACAAAACATAAGAACATATTTAATCACATTTAATAACTTCATTAATGATTTTGGTTTACATAAATGGAAGTCCCTAATCAATGAATTATATTTAAAACTATGATAATACCCTTGATTGGAAATGTGTATGGGTATAACCCTCACAAATGTTTGGTATTGAAAATCGCAGTGACATTTTGGCAGCATAACAACAGTACATAAAGATTCATAAAAATGGTTCTAGGAGAGATAAATGGGTATCTAATTATATAGAAGAAAAAATTATATTATAATTGATATTTAATAACAAAATCAAACATGAAACTTTGGGAATTAATAGGCATATGAAAATGAGTGTGTTTGAATAAAAGACATTCCTTCGAAAAATCACAGGATAATTTCGATAGCATAACCGGGGTACATAATGAATCATGGGATGGATTAAGAAGAGTAAACTGGGTAAATAATAACTTATAAATAATAATGGAAGTAATAGGTATTTTTAAGATCATGCCTCATAAATAATAAATGGATGAAAAATTGTATTACATAAATAAGGTTCATGAATAAATATGAGAAAGAGAGGATGCCCTAATAAATTTCAGGATAGTGATGGCTTAGGTAAAGGCTAAAATGACAGGGGATAAATTATCTACTAGTATTATTAAATAAATTTTAAAGTATAGGGATCTTTATTAATTCATTAAAACATAACCAATTGAGCTTTAGAGGGCTAAATACAAATAAGGTGGTTGAATAGCAAAAGAAGAAAAATCGATCCCATTCTAAATTTTTTAATAGAAACATCTTTGGTAAAGGTTATAACGAGAGTAGATAAATAAAATATAAATATAATGAAATAAATTTCATAGTAAATTCAAATTTAAAAATACATGACAACATAACCAATTTAGATTCAAAAGGTTAATTGCCAATAAGGTTTTTAAATTGAAAAGAAGAGAGAGAGGTCCCTTACTAAACTTTGGCATTGTAACAGCTTAGGTAAATTATATAATGATAGGGGATTCATGATCTAAAATTTATAGAGAATAAATTATAAATTATATGGATCTTTATAAATCCATTAACACATAACAAAGTGATATTAAAAAGGCAAATTACAATGAATGTTCTTGAATAGGAAAGAAGAGGGGGAAATCCCTTAACTTGAGAGGGTGATTCCAAAAGTATGGGAGAAGATTCTTGAGAGATTTTGGGAACAATGGGAGTCCTATAGAATGGGGGGAAGAGTAATTATATTCTATATAGATTTTTAGTCCTGTTTAATGAGAAAATGGGATGTTTTATATAGGAAAATAGAGGGGATTTTATTATTATATCCCAAACTTAGGTTTTGGACTCAATATAATAATGTAATCAAAACCTAAAACCTTGCAAGTTTTTTCCCACAGTTTATACCAAATTGGAGTGTTTTTATTTATTTTATAAGTCTAAGTCCATAAAATAATAAAATATTCCCCTTGGTTATGTGGAAGTGAGTCATGTTTATAAATAATTGATTTAAAAACCATAAAATATATAATGGGTTTTGGAGGATTCATAAAGAATTTATAAAATAAATTAAATAAACCCAAAAAAATTATATTAAATTTTAAGCATTTATTTTATCTTGTATAAAATTTATATAATTTATTACATCACTTTAGCGTCATTATGAATTCATAATATACACCTTATTTTAACACTGTATTTAATGTTTACTTGAAAATTTGTCTATATCAAAAAAAATATGAAAAATTCATTTCTAAATAAATTATACATGATGATTCCAAAAATAATATTTATTTTATTAAAATAATTTGATAAATATGTGAATTTTCACCTTTAAAACACTAATTGAAAATTATTTAGAAATTTTGGGTTTTTTTGAAAACAACAGTTTTTGAATCCTAATAAAAATAACATTTGATTCATAAAAATTATATTATCGATTGTAACGTCCCCGACCCAGAAGCCACTAAACCGGTGCTCTGATCCGGGTAGTTACATAACCTTAAGAGTGCCTCCTCGTATGCAAAAGGCTGCCGACTAGCAGCGGGAGTCTATGTGGTCAAGTGGGGAGACTATACCCTCATTTATCAGAGTAAGCCACAACAGAAATAAACCAATAGCAGAAACATAAACCAATAAACAAGGAACTTGTATAACAACCATTTACAACAATAAATATGTCCTGTTCTACTACACGTGAAAAAGTGAAAAAAATCCCAAAATAAGGACAATGGACAAAATCCCCAAAATGGTCCCGACTCTAAGTCTGGATCCTCCACCAAGTTCTACCCATGTCCACTCAATTATCTAGCGAGGACCCTTGCCCTTATCCTGACCTGCAAACATGAAGTCTACTCGGGTACCCAATGGTGGCCCAAGCAGGGTGTGATTACAAATCAGTAGTCCGCCACCAACGGTGTCTACAAAATATCTAGTATGAACAAGTAGTGCATGCTGAAGGAAAATGAATGATAATTACCATGTAATTATTTAAGGTTCCATTAACCAGTTCAGAGCCAAATCCATTGCCACTCCCATTACCATTCATTTCACACCAATTACCATCACTTACCATCTCATCACATTACCATGGGTTAATCACATACATTATGGTACATGGGTCTAAGGCCAACAATCACATGCAAGAGGGTGAACACATCGTTATCCTATATCACTAGGACTAACCCCATCATAGAAACCATATCCTCACCTCGAAGCCTCAGTCCGGGTGGATGAAACCATTAGGAGAATAGATCTGCAGTCCTCATTCCTAACCCGTGCACTTAGGGTGGAGTTTAGAGCATCAGTCTTCGCTCGACCTGTGGGCATAGATCCTCAAGTCATACCCCACTCTACCAAGCCATGTGCACATGCTTATATATATAAGTAACCATCAACCAACCATACCATTGCCCCTTGGATAAACCATTCACAACAAACCACACAGGAATTCACATTATTCCTTAACCCATTAACACATTACCATTTCACATCATTTAACCATTCACCCAATTCCCTTGTGTTTTGCTTATCTCACTAAGCATTCAACATTATACCCATAATCTATCCCATTATGGTCTTTAATCAATTTACATGTTAACCCAGTTAACCCATTCATCATTTCCATGAATCAACCATTCAACCCATTCCAAATAACCCTTAGGTAATTTCCAAGTCTAGGTACATCACCTAACTTCTATTCTAAGTTCAACCAATCATGCCAACATATTCGTTAAGGGCTCTACCATTTATTACAACAAGGTCACTTGTTTAATAACAATCCCTAAGTCTGGGAAAGTCGGCGCATCCCATAGATGGCCCAAAATTAGGTCAAGTCAATCTCAACTCATCCCACAGGGATCATGAGGGTTCCCAGTTTCCATTTTAAACACCATTATTACCAAACATGCCAAGGTTCCTCAAAACATAACCAAGGGTAATCAAGAACACAACTAAATATGCACAAATACCCAAATAACCATAGGATATAACTTGTAGACCACCTACCTTGAAACCGTGGTTGAACGCACTCTCAATCGAGTCCTTAGACCTCGATCCGACCAACCTTTGGAGCTTCAACCTAAAACTCACCCAAAATATAGGGTTTTAGAGCTTCGGAATAAGAGGGAGAGAAGATACAAACCTTAAACCAAAAAGAGAAGCAAGTATGGGATTAGCCTTACCCAGAGCTTCATTCCGCAACCAACGGCACTCTAAATGGCCAAGAATCGAAATAGAACCACCCTTGGGAATCTTGGGTCATCCAAGTTCGTCACTAGGGTTGAGAGGGGATGAATGGAGGAAAATTCTGAGTTGGGGTTTAAAATCTTGGAGTAGAAAACTTGGAATTTTTCCCAACTCTAAGAGGCCACACGGTTTGGGACGCATGGTTTGACAAACCATGTGCAAACCGTGCATATTCTACTGTCTGGAGGGGGGGTTTCATGGTTTACATGGGAAGGCCACACGGTTTGCCCTGGCCATGCGCAGGTCATGCGCCCTAGATTGTCTTGCCCAGCTTTCCTTTCTTTCATGCCCCGAGCCCCCAAAACACCCCCAAGACCTCACATACTTTCAGAAGACATCCCTTGAAGCCCAAAACAAGGGATTCAACCAAAACATAACGAAACATACCTTTCCAAAAACCCGAATCTTACAACCTCCCCACCTTATAACGGCTTGTCCTCAAGCCGACCTCCCAAGCCTCATTGACCCACCGAAGAGAAGATTTCAGGCCACTGAGCCCGCATATCTGATTTCCGCTCCTAAGTTTCTTCCTGAACTTTCCCATGCTGCCATAGTACTCTCACTAATGGCACAACCTTGCCCAGCATGACCTTTTCGCTACGATCCACCACACGAATTGGATGCTTCTCAAAGGACGCATTAGCCTCAATCTCCACATCCTCAACATCAACCACGTGAGATGGGTCAGGGTGATACCGTCGAAGCTGCGACACATGAAACACGTCATGCATCCCACCATACCATTGTGGAAGAGTCAAACGGTAAGCCACTGGTTTGATCCTCTCCATAATCTCAAAAGGTCCCACATACCTGGGTGCCAACTTTCCCTGCTTTCGAATCAGACGGTGAACCAACCTTGGTGACACCTGAAGGAACACTTTATCACCCATCGCAAACTCAAGAGGTCTACGCCTCCGATCTGCATACGACTTCTACCTACTCTGAGCTGTAGCCATCTACTTCCTGATCAACTTAACTCTCTCTAAAGTCTCCTACACGATACTTGGCCCCAACAACTCAGATTCACCGGCCTCTAGTCAACACAACGGAGATCTACATGGCCTCCCATAGAGTGCCTCAAACGGTGCCATCTGAATCGTAGCCTGAAAATTGTTGTTGTAGGCAAAATAAACTAATGATATGTGTCTCTCCCAAGAACCACCAAAGTCCAAGACACAAGCTCTTAACATATCTTCCAACACTTGGATCGTACGCTCTGACTGCCCGTCCATCTACGGGTGGAAATTCGTACTCAAAAACACCTGTGTAGCAAGTGCCTTCTGTAACCCTTTCCAGAAACATGATGTGAAATGCGGATCTCGGTGCGAAACTATGGTCTCTCGCACCCCATGCAACAGCACTATTTATCGAACATACAGATCACCCAACTAGTCGACTGTAAAGGTCTCTTGAATTGGTAAGAAATGATCCACTTTCGTTAACTGATCCACAACCACCCAGATTGCATCATTCTTCCACAACATCCTCGGAAGACCCACGACAAAATTTGTTATTACATCATCCCACTTCCATTCCGTAATGGGAAATGGATGCAATCATCCACACCGAAGGCCCAACCAAAAGGTGGATCCCCACCTTTAAGATTTTCCTTCGCGATCAAACACTCAGGATCGTCAAGCTAACCTTCCTTAACTCAACTCAAAAGCGTCAAATCCATCGTTAAGGAAGAAATATTAACCTGACCACTCTCCTCCTACACCTCCAGGTGCAACTCTGAAAACAAATCCATCACCTTCCACTCAGTGCTGGACTCCTGAACCACCTGATTCAAAACCTTCTTGCTTAGAGCATCAGCAACACTGTTTCCCTTTCCCGACATGTACACAATCTCAAAGTCAAACTACTGGAGATATTAAACCCATATTCAATGTTGAAAATTTATATCCTGTTGCGATAAGATGTACTTTAGGCTCTTATGGTTGGTAAACATGGTAAATTGTTCTTCCAACAGATAGTGCCTCCAGCACTTCAAGGCATACACTACTGTAGCCAACTCAAGATCATGAGTGGGGTAATTCCACTCATGGGGTCTCAACTACCTTGACCCCTAAGCCACAACCCGCTCATCTTGCATCAACACATCCCCATGTCTGACTCCAGACACATCACAAAACATGATGTACTTATTACCCGGCTCAGGTAAGATCAAGATGGGTGTGGTCGTCAACTGCTTCTTCAACTCTTAAAAAGCGTTCTCACAAGCCCCAGACCACTCAAACCTGATTGCTTTCATGGGAAAGCCCGAGAGTGGTGCTTCTAAGCAATAGAAATCTTGAATGAACATTCATTAATACCCGACCAAACCTAGAAAACTTTGAACATCAGAAACACTCCTGGGCTACTCCCAAGATACAACTGCCTTCACTTTCTCTGAATCTACTAACACACCTACCTCTAAGATGATGTGACCCAGAAAATGCACCTCACCTATCCCGAATTGACACTTTGACAGCTTGGTGTATAGCCGATTCTCTCTTAGTGTACCCAGGATGATGTCAAGATGTTGGGCATGATCGTAGTGAGTTTTCAAGTACACTAAGATATCATCAATAAAGACAACCAAAAACTGATCTAGATAGGGATGAAATATTAGGTTCATCAAATCCATAAACACTGTCGGTGCATTGGTCAAGCCGAAAGGCATCACCACAGACTCAAACAACCCGTACCGACTTCAGAAAGCTGTCTGTGGTATGTCAGAAGACCTCACCCTCATCTGGTGATACCCTGACCTCCGATCAATCTTAGAAAACACTGATGCACCCCTCAACTGATCAAACACATCATCAATTCTAGGAAGAGGGTACTGATTTTTCACCGTCATCTAGTTCAACTTCCGATAGTCAACACACAGCCTCAACGACCCATCGGCCTTATTTAGAAAAATCATGGGAGATCCCCAAGGAGACATACTAGGATGGATAAACCCCTTAAGATCCAACTCCTAAAGCTGAAACTTTAGTTCCTAGAGTTCTATCGGTGTCATTCGGTATGGAGTAATTGAAACTGGCTCTGCTCCCGGAAGCAACTCGATTGTGAACTCAACATCCCTCTCGGGTGGTAACCCTGAGAAATCCTCAGGAAACACATCCTGAAACTGATCCACCACAGGAGGGAAATTAGATTGCTCCCCTACCTCATCATTATCAAGCATGAGAAATGCCACATGAGCCATGATTCCACTCATCTATTGACAAAACGGCCCTACACACCCTGCTCGAACATCCTATTCACCACAGTGGACATAAGTGTCACCCTCAAGTGACCTGAATGATGCCCTACGATGAGAAAAATATATGTGATCCTCATAAAACACCAACCAATCCATTCCCAAGATTAGTTAAAACCCTAACATCTCAAGAATGAACAAGTCCCATAGAAAACGATACCCACCAACTTCCAAGGCACATCCCTTGCACTGCTTGATATCCTCAACCTGCACTCCTAACGGGGTTTCAATTAACATAACTCCACACACCCACTCCATAGGTAAACCTAGAACTACCACAAGCTGAGTAGAAACAAAAGACTGTGTGGCACCTATGTCAAACAATGCACTAGAAAATGTAGAAGCTACAAGGATTGTACCTCGAACAGTTGACAGTCTGGCCTCTCCATCACCAGGTGCAAACTGAACTGCCTGAAGCAGAATTGCCCCTCTACCCGAGGCTCCATCCTGAGCACCCTGCACTGCACTGCCCTGCTGGCGTGAGCGATCTTGCTCTGGAGTTCCACGTCCATCGCCCCTGCCAGTATGGCCCATGGAGCTCCAACTGCCTACCTGATACGAGGCAACTGATCCATTTCCCGTACCCAGTACCTGCTTTTCATCATCATGCTCACCCACCGGCCGAGAGTTCCTACAGAACCTCTGCACATGCCCCATCCTGCCACATGAATAGCACTTAACTGGAGGACGAGGACACTGACCATGAATATGCCCCATTCTACTAAACTAATAACAGAACACCTGGTTCCCACTCTGAGAGGTTGACCCTCTCTTCTGACCACCTTGCTGGAAACTTTCCAAATGGCGCTTCCGACCCTTGGAAGATGCACCACTTGTTCTCCCAGATGGCACGACAATCCCACCACCCGAAGCTCCCTTCAGGTTCCCTATAGAGATGAGTGCCTGATCCGTCACCTCTACAAAATTCTTCAAGTGGAATATATTTACTTGATACCTGATCTCATGTCTCAACCCATCCTGGAAATGTCTTTCTTCCGCCAACTCATCCCCTACTAACACTGGGACGAAGCGTCTCAAATCAGTGAAGTGGATAGCATAGTCCATCACCAATAGCAATCCCCGAGTTAGGCTCATAAACTCTACAACCCGCTCCTACCTCAAACTCTATGGGTAGAAATGATCCAGAAACTTCTCCTGGAAAACCTCCCACGGCATCCCCTCAGACTGCTCAGTCTGAGCCTGAATGTCCCACCAACGCCTTTCCTGGCCCTGCAACATATAAACGGCTAGCTTTACTCTCTTTTCAACAGGGGTCTCCAGATGATCCAGTATTATCTAGACAGACTCTAACTAGAACTTTTCTGCCTCTGGATCACACTCTCTGGTGAAATTCAGAGGGTGTTGTAGCTGGAACTCCCTAGTCCGCTCAAACATACTCGGTGCAGCCTGCCCTGGGTCCTGATCCATCATCTGCATAAGGCAAGCCAAGTTCTCCCAGAACCAGTCTTCTCTGCCTTCATTGATCACCACATTTTCATGCTCCTCTACTGGAGGAGTTTTCTCAACAACATCTTCCTGTTTCCCAACTGGTAATCGACGTCGTGGTGGCATCTCTCTACATTTCCAAGCACGAGATTTAGCATGTAGACCATAAAACTTTCATGACTTCATAAAAATCCCTTTACTATCCACAACAACCCATTTCATATAATCATTCAATGACATTAACACCTCAAATTCACCACCCCGACCATCCCTACCACGGGCCATGGTCCACATGGGGTAAACAACCATGCACTACCACCAAACTCACACAACATTTCACAAAACATTTTCCACTTCATTCAAACCCTTATAATTCATTAAACATCATTTACCCACTTTTTTTATTTCATTCTTCTCATTATTTATTGGTTTCATGAAATGCATGATGCACCCTACTTTCCTACCTCACACACCCACCTCGTCCGTGTGCATAACACAATGCATGTCACCCATCTACCTAGGTGCCTACAATGATGTATGAATGTAAATCCTCGTTCCATTAAGGCCACGAACCAAATACCATAAAATAGTCACATCAAACCACATGTACATCACCCAATGGTGAAATATCATCAACTGTAACAACACACAACCAAGAACAACATTTCCCACCTAGGGTGAATTGGGATTTCCCTCGTACATGGGTTAGCTACTCCCAAGCACGAGCTCATTACCAAGGCCCAACACATCTTAACCTTTGGAAACCTACCCCAAATAACAAGACCTTAGAGAAGGAGAAGAAAACCCGCCCTATGATACCTCTTTGTAATATCCCTAACTCGGAAGCCACTAAACAGGTGCTCTGATTCTGGTAGTTACATAACCTTAAGTGCGCCTCCCCGTATTCCAAAAGCTGCCGACTAGCATCGGGGGTCTATGTGGTCAAGTGGGGAGACTATACCCCCTTTTATCAGAGTAATACACAACAGAAATAAACCAATAGCAGAAACATGAACCAATAAACAAGGAACATGTATAACAACCATTTCCAACAATAAATATGTCATGTTATACTACAAGTGCAAAATTGAACAAAATCCCAAAATAAGGACAACGGACAAAATCCCCAAAATGGTCACGAATCCTTGTCTGGATCCTCCACCAAGTGCTACCCATGTCCACTCAATTATCTATCAAGGACCCTTACCCTTCTCCTGACCTACAAACATGAATTCTGCTCGGGTACCCAATGGTGGCTCGAGCAGGGTGTGAGTAAAACTCAGTATGCCACCACCAACGGTATCTACAAAATATCCGGTATGAATAAGTAGTGCATGCAGAAGGAAAATTAATGATAATTGATAAGTAATTATTTAAGGTGTCATTAACCAGTTCAGATCCAAATCCATTTCCACTCCCATTACCATTCATTTCACACCAATTACCATCACTTACCATCTCATCACATTACCATGGGTTAATCACATATATTATGTTACATGGGTCTAAGGCCAACAATCACATGAAAGAGGGTGAACACATCGTTATCCTATCTCACTAGGACTAACCCCCTCATAGGAACCATGTACTCACCTCGAAGCCTCAGTCCAGGTGGATGCAACTGTTAGGAGAATAGATCCTCAGTCCTCATTCTTAACCCATGCATTTTGGGTGGAGTTTAGAGCATTAGTATTTGCTCGACCTATGGGTGTTGATCTTCAAGTCATACCCCACTCTACCAAGCCATGTGCACATGCTTATATATATAAGTAAACATCAACCAACCATACCATTGCCCCTTGGATAAACCATTCACAACAAACCACACAAGAATTCACATTATGCCTTAACCCATTAACACATTACCATTTCACATAATTTAACCATTCACCCAATTCCCTTGTGTTTTTCTTATCTCACTAAGCATTCAACATTATACCCATAATCTATCCCATTATGGTCTTTAATCAATTTATATGTTAACCCAGTTAACTCGTTCATCATTTCCATGAATCAACCATTCAACCCATTCCAAATAACCCTTAGGTTATTGCGAAGTCTAGGTGCATCACCTAACTTCTATTCCAAGTTCAACCAATCATCCCAACATATTATTCGAGGGCTCTACCATTTATTACAAAAAGTTTACTTGTTTAATAACAATCCCTAAGTCTGGGAAAGTCGGTGCATCCCATGGATGGCCCAAAATTAGTTCAATTCAATATCAATGCATCCCATGGGGATCGTGAGGGTTCCCATTTTCCATTTTATACACCATTATTACCAAATATGCCAAGGTTACTCAAAACATAACCAAGGGGAAACAAGAACACAACTAAACATGCACAAATACCCAAATAACCATGGGATATAACTTGTCGACCACCTACCTCGAAATCGCGGTTAAACGCACTCTCAATCGAGTCCTTAGACCTCGATCCGGCCAACCTTTGGAGCTTCAACCTAAAACTCACCCAAAAGATAGGGTTTTAGAGCTTCTTAACAAGAGAGAGAGAAGATACAAACCCTAAACCAAAAAGAGAAGCATGGATGGGATTAGCCTTACCCAGAGCTTCGATCTACAACTAACGGTGCTCTAAACAGCCAAGAATCGAAGGATAACAACCCTTGGGAAGCTTGGTTCGGCCAAGTTCATCACTATGGTTGAGATGGGATGAATGGAGGAAAATCCCGAGTTGGGTTGTAAAAGCCTGGAGTGGAAAACTTGTAATTTTTCCCATCTTTAAGAGGTTGCACAGTTTGGGCCACACGGTTTGACAAACCGTGCACAAATTGTGCGCATGCTACTGTCTGGAGGAGGAGGGTTGCACGGTTTACCTGGGCAGGCTGCACGGTTTTCCCTGGCCAGGCGTAGGCCGTGCGCCCTGTCTTGTCTTGCCCATATTTCCTTTCATTCGTGCCCCGAGCCCCCGAAACACCCCCAAGACCTCACATACTTTCAGAAGACATCCCTTGAAGACCGAAACAAGGGACTCAACTAAAACATAACGAAACATACCTTTCCAAAAACCAGGATCTTACACTGATTATTTTTACTAAAAAATATTTACTTTTTTTATTTTATTAAATTAGAATTTATTTATGTAATTCATGAATTCATTAAAAAATATTCCTTAATTTATATTAAATTTTTTAAAAAATATAGTTATTTTTATCATATAAAAATAAAAATCATTTATAAAGTAACAAAAATAAAAAGTAAATATAATCAATATTATATTGAAAATAAAATATTTATATTTATATTATTAGGTTCTAGATAAATAAACCTTTATTAAATCAATAAACACCCTAAAGTTAAGGTGTGTGGTGGTGAAATTTTCATGAGTTGGTTCGGCGTGCATGTCTTTGGATGTGATCTTGTTGAGAATTAAATTATCCTATAAACAGTTTCTCTAATGATTTAGTTGTTAAATATTGGATTGGAATTGGACCAGGGTAAATACCATTGATTATATCTCCCTTGGAATCCCCAATAAATAGGATTCATTGGGTATGATCCTACTAGTTGAGGCCATTACTTCTTCTTTTTTGTGTCAATAGAGTTTATCATAATCCTATGTTTATATTAATCATATGATCATTATTCAACAACTATTTTATAAATGGTTATTATGCTTAATGGTATTTTAAATTTTAAAAAATCTAAAATAACCAAATATGTGCAAGTTTTTTTATAACCATAATAAGTAATTTAATTCAATCAAAAGGGTATTTTATTTATAAAATTTTTGGTTGTTACATTTTAACTGCTGTTGATTCTTCTAGAGTCTAGGTAGGACTATGCGGCCTTCTATGATGCATCAAATTCAGGTTTGGGTTGTTTTCTTATGTAGGGTGATCCCATGGTAGCCTATGGTTTAGGAAAATCTATCTGAAATATGAATAATTATCTGACTGATGATATTGGCCACAAATTTTTGATGCATGCTCTCAAGTGTTAATGACAATACCTTTTTGAAGAAATTTTTACCATTTATTCTATGCAAAAAATCTTGAGTTATATTTTCTCTAAATATATTTTAATATTTGATAGAAGAATTGGAAGGAGTACCTATAATATTTTGATTTCAACATTTCCTATGCCCTTAGTATGGGGAATATCATTTCTGATGATTTGAGTGGGAAACTTCTGACCCAAACCATGAATGAATTATTAAAAGAGTGAAATGTGAGGTCTGAATTTTCTTAGTTTCATTTTAAAGTTTGGGAAAATGGGTATAATTTTGTTTCCCATGCATTAGTTAACCCCATATCTTCTTAATATGATTCTGCAATAGCATTGGCTTGATGGTGAATTTTATGAAATTAAGTATTATATTTATGGAGGGGATACCATTGGTGAGTGGTTGTTCTCTTCAAGGGTGTCCTTTGTTTTTACAACATGTTTGTTGTTCCCTTCCTCTAAGAAATTCCATGATGGTGGTTTCAATAATTACCATGTGTGGTGCACCTTGGAACCATGAATATGTTCTATGATATGCCTAAATTATTCTGGTGGCTAGGAATGAGATGTGAAACCATGAATTTGTGTCCCATTGTTATATTAGACAACAAGTCAGATCCGAGCACCTGGGACCATCGGGTTTTCATCAATCACTTTCAGTGCTGACTTTGAAGTGGGATAATATTTATATGGATTTGATGGTTGGGTTTTTGATTACCCCTTGAGGGAATAATTTGATATGGTATTTGATTGATAGGTTAAAAAAATAAAACCAATTATACCCATTCAAGATACAACCACTATTGGGGAATTGGGGATTCTCTACATGAAGGAGGTTGTCTTATTACATTGAGTTACATATACTACAGTCTTTTATAGGGATCCCAGTGATACTTATATATTCTAGAGAGGTGTCCAATATTCCATGGGTTCCCAGGTTCATTTAGCACAACATACCATCCAAATATGGAAGGCCAGACAAAATGGGATATATAGATTTTGGAAAACATATTTAGTGATTTTATTCTTGACTTTGGTGCATCTTGGGATTACCATTTAGGACTGGTTGAGTTTTCCTAAAATAATAGCTACCTATATTATATCATAATAAATCCTTTTAAGGCCTTGTATGGATATAATTTTAGATCTCTATTGGTTTTTGGAGACTATTGAATGTTATTTTTTTGAACAAATATTTGTATAAGATAAAATAGAAAGTATTCAGTTGATTCATTAGATGATGTTGATGGCACAAATTAAATATAAATACTATGTTGATAATTTTTCCCAACAATTGGGGTTTTTAGTTGGTGACTAGAATTCTTGATAGTTTCACCTCACCTAGGTCTCTAACATTTTAGTAAATAAGTAAATGTTATGCTAAGTTTTTTAGATCCTTTTGAGATTATTGTGTGAGTGGGGAAATTTTCCTACCATTTGAACTTCTATTGTAGTTGGCATCAATCAACAGTGTGTTTCACATATCATAGCTTCAAATGTATCTTTTTGACCCTTATCATGTTTTTACATATTATAATCTTGATGTTATGCCTATTTTATCTATGGAAGTGCATCTAGTTAGGATTTTTGATTCCAAAATAAGGGTTTTCATGGGAAGAAAACACCTTTGGTCCTTTCTCTGTAGAAAAAGATTTCTAATTCACATCAGACTTGGTAGAATGAGGCACTAATGAGATAACAGTGGCCTCATCTATTTGATTTGGAAACTTCTTGAAATGATTTATAGGTATATAAAGTGTTCATGGTGGGGAGGTTATAAAAAAATTAATTTTATTTGGGAACTTATTGAATCTTTCTTTGATTCCTTTTTGGTTGGGTATGATTTAATATTTTTGAGGATATAGATATTTTTTAGGGAAAATGACATAAAGTTTGGTGATGTTTTTTTATTTAATTAATGGGGTCATAATAAATTTCGCAAAGGTTATTGAGGGTTATATTTTGGTTATGGTTGATTTGGAGGGTTTATGAGTTTTTCAGCTTAAACTAGCTATGTATTTTCTACAAGATGGATTCAAAACATGAATATAATTCCCAATGTGAATCCATCACTTTGAAGAATCCATGAAATAATTTCTTGAGGTAAAAAATATACAATCCATGAATAGTTTTTATTAGGTTAAATGGTTGGGATCAATATTTTTGATACAAGGGGACACCTTTTTTGGCATATACATCACCTGGGATACTCATGTCATGAATAAAGTATTCACATTGTGAATTCCTTAGGGCCATCCATATTTTTTATGATTGATATTGAAATATATTTCTTTTTTTTTTTTGAAGACTATTCTTTATACAACTAAGTATTCTCTAGGATATTTGAAGGTAATTTATTCCCTTATAAACATATCGTTTTGGCTTTTTTCTCTAGTGGGTTCTATTGTTATGGTTTTCTACTCCTCTCCGCTATGCCTCTTTGGTGGTAGTATGATCTCAGGTTTTCTGATTGAATCATAGATTTTTCTTGATGATTCATGATATAAGAACTCATTATTGGTATCTTTTAACTTTATTCTTTTTTTGAATTTCTCATTAAGGGTGTTTATTTGATCAATAAATAAATTAAGGTGGTTCCATTTTATTTTTTCCTATAATAAAAACCTTAAATTGGTTAAAATATTTGAAATGAGGTTTCAAGTGATTTAAAAAATTAATGAAGATAATAGATTGGTAATTTTCAAAAAGGTTGTGAGATTATGAAAAACACCATATTTCAATGAAATTTAAATTCTTTGAAATATTTGAGAAAAATGATTGCCTGATTTAGAAAATTATTTGATGAAATCATTTGATATATATAAAATTGAATGATGATTAAAAAGACATGATTTCATGAAATCCTATTATTTGATTTTGAAATGAGAATTTCATATTGTAAACTAATAGTGGGAAATGTTATTTTTGAATATATTTGAAATGTTTTATTTTCCCATGGTTAATTGATTGATTTAAGTATATGTGATCCTAGGTAGTTAGTGAATAATTAAGACAAGAACACTAGAATATAAACCACTATAGGGGATTGAGGATGAATACACTAATATAAACATAATAAAACATATTTGTTTCCTAAATGGGGTGTTGAGCCTTGACAGCCTGATTGATGGGATGTGTTCACACAATGAGATAATTTCATTGATCAGTATTTTCAGGATCCAATTTTGGGAATATAATGTACCACCAAGATTGATATGTAGTGATATGATATTCTTGATTTGATGTGACATTGATTTATAGTTATATTTTATTCATTCCAACTTCTTTATATAAATGAATTATAAAAAATATTTATTTAAGACAAATTTGATATATCTTCCACCTTTTGATTATCAAAACATATTTTGTTGAAAATATGTGAATGTAATGACATTCCCTAATTTTATTTAAATTGGATGAATAGTTGGTTTAATTGTAATAAAATTGATTATGGAACACTTTTTGATACACTAATGGAATTTATAGCTCACACCATACCATTTCATTTAAGAATTTTTAGATTACCGAATGACTGGTCCAAGAAAAGGAAAATCTATACTTTGAGGTGGTGGGTGTTCTTCATCCCTAGGACCTAGAGAGATGGAGGTGAACAGAGGAGATGTGATCTAGTTGTTATATGGGATATATCTAATTTTTCATCATGGAATAAGTTTTGTCTTTTGATTATATATTGTTTTTGTACTATTTTACCCATTTGATTCTGGTACTTTCTCCATTTGGAGTGTTTATAATACTAACATATATCTTTTATCATCCTCTCTTTTGTGGAAAATGTATTATCTTGTGATTATTGTATGTTGTTAGGTTCTAGTCACAAACCCATGGGGATCAGAAATTTGTTTTGGTTCATATCATGTCTAGATTAGATATTATGGTACTTTGGTATCTGGGAAGGTTCATGAAACTCAATGTGATGTGGTGATGAAAAATGAATAACTTCATTTCATGGAGGTGGTTTTCCACACATACACATGAATGATGTTATCCTTTTTAAACGAATGGAAAGGTGAAAAAATATATGATATTTATCCTTTTATAATGATGAATAATTTATGAAAATAATATATATATTTAAAAACTATCATTATAACCATCTTTGATAGGTGGTGATAGAAAACAAATTACATGGTTTCATGAGGTGGTAGTCCTCTGTAGACTCGAATGATGAATTCCACTCCCATTTAATGGAGGTAAAAGATGTATATAAGTTATTTAATTAGTATAATGACATATTATGGTATATATTACACTAGTTTGATTATTTTATTAAGGTTTAAGAAGATTTTAAGAAGGTGTAAGAAGAAATAAAACAAAAACATGTGGTCAAATACTTTCCCTCCTCTTTAGAGAGTCTCATTTTCCTAATACATTACGCCCTATAAGGTTTGTATTATGCCTAAAACAAGACCTCTATAGTTATGGTAGAGGTTATAGGAAAGGATTTAGGTAGATATTTTTTGAACCAAATTACTTTTTAAGTGTGATGAAATGAGAATAATTGATACCCTTTTATAAGAGAGTAGAGGGGCACTCTTGGAATTTCATAAAATATTAAATTAATATAAATAAATTTTATTGTCCAAATGACACAAAATATAAATTTTTAGAAGTAAATATATGTCTGCATCTAAATAATATCATCTAATAAAATTAATACTTATTTGGATCATATTTTTACCCTTATCATCTTTTAACCCTTCATTAACCCTTTTTACAATTACCATAACGTTAATGTTTTCTAAATATTAAGGGATAATAATGTTACCATAAATTGATAAATGGTATGTAAATGGATCATGGGTAATGTAATTAACCATATAACATAAATTTGGATGAACATAATATTTTTTGGAATTTTAAATCATTTAATAAAATTTTATTTATTATAAAATTTTATTAATGCCAATTTTAGAACTTTTCATGTATTTTGAATTTAATAATATGAATATAATAAATAAATCGAAATAACATGAATAAAAACCACTCTAATATTTTATATGAATCGAAAAAATATTTTCTAACATATTTATTCATTCAAATCAAATTATTTTTAAACTTTTAAAAATCATTTATTTTATTTTTCCATTAATTGAATAATTAATACATCAGTATTGTGAAATCTTTTAAGGTAATTATTTATTTACTAAAAAATAAAACTAAATTACTATGATAATAAAAATAATTTATCTTTCAAATTACTATTTATAAAAACATATATCTTCTATTTGGCCATATGTAAAAAATATTATATTTATTAAGAATAAGAGTGTCACAATTTTGAATTTTCTTTACAAAAAATATTATAAAGGTAATAATCACATAAAAATGGTAAAAATTAACAAATAAGAAAATATTGTATGATTATAGAAAAATATAATCATAACATAAAATTAAATCAAGTGTTGGGGTGATTCTTTAGTTCTTTTCATTTTACATTTAACCTTAATTACTTGATTTACACTTTACCACGATAACAAAATTACTATGCTTACTTTTCATAGAGAAAAAACATCAAAGATATATATTTTCGAAATTTAGAAACACTAATTGAAAATATGGAATCCATTTTTCAAAATTATAAACACATATTTGGTAAAATATTATTTATAATTAATTCAAAAAAAACAGGTTGAGAAATATTTTTTTCATAAAATTATTTTTATGTATAAAAAATGTTTTTACCAAATTCAAGCATAAATGCATTTCTAAATTCCATTATTATATTATAATTAATTTAAAAAAATAATTAAAATTCAAATATAACAAAAAATTTAATATTTATTTTTAAATAATCTAAAATAAAATACAATTTGAAATAAAATAAGTATTTTTCACTATTCTATGATAAATCAATATTTTAATAAAATTTTCAAAAAAATAATTATAAGGTAATTTTGAAGTGATGGATTCAAAAAATAAGTTCACTTTTTTAAATTAAAATTCTAATATTTGGAAATCAGGATTCTTAATGAAGCCAAATAATGTATAAAACCCAATTTGGTAAAAAAATAAATCTTTTTACTTTTAAATGAAAAAATTCCTATTATTTTTATAATGATTATATCTATATAATATTTAAATAATTAATATTTTAAAAATAATTATATCAATAGTACCATTTATATTACACATGTAACGTATTTATCTATGGTATGTATATAATATACTAATATTCATTAATTTTGTGTTATTCTACCAATTTTATTGTATTTTTTAAAATTAATTAAAGAAATATGATTTAATATAAGATAATACATTCTAAAACCCTTTATACTATAGGTCATTATCCAAATTTTAACAATGTAAAAAATTTATGCGCCTGTAAGTTCATTATAAATTCAATCTAAAAGGGGTATTTTTACAAAACTCACCAAAAATACCTATGACATAACTCTAGTAAATTTTCACCCAATTCAATACTTTTTGTTTTTTTAGTAGTGGTGTTATTTACCTAGTAAATTATGAACTCGATTTTTCCTATGAGGTATGGTTATTTTAATTTTCTTTTAAACCCTTGTTGTTGTTCTCTTTTGGCTTAAAAATAGAAATCATTCCTTTGGGTGGATCATTTTTTCTTTGGAGGGAATGTATTAGGGGATAGAGGTTGGCTCTAGGCCAAATTCACAACATTTATTAAATACAAAACATGTATTTCAAAAAATATTGTGTATTTAATAAAAGATATGTATTGGTCTAGTTAGGATAATTCACAACATGTATTGGTTTTTCCTCATAAAGAAAAAATTGAGTATTACACGTCCTGCAAAAATTTACATGTCATGTAAATTCCAGAAGTTTATTTTTAAAGGGTAATAACCCCTTTATTTTTATTTAAACCTATCCCATCCCTTTTATATTTCTTAGGATATCATCTATAGGAGCCCTTCCAATAGCCTAACCCAATATTTGATCTCGTCTCTCCACCTAAACATCGTTTTGAGTATTATCTTTCATGTTGGATGTCTATTAGTATGTTCTCTATTCCTTTATCTCCTTTTGTTTTTATTATTTTTATAGATATATTTATTTTTGTGTGAGCTCATATGCCCTCTTTTTAGGTTGTTTTTCTATTTTTCCTTCTTATTCTGACCTGGACTGAACCAAAGGCTTATACTGGATGAGTACAACCTTACTTCTATATGTTTGGTGGTCTATAAAATTTACCTAAAGTTTAATTGTTTATTTGGCTATAAATGTTATTTCTCATGCCAGACCTTCTAGTCTTTACTTCTAAAATTAAATTATAAGATTTAAATTAATTTTTTCACCTTGTTTAGGTCGACCTTGTAGAACTAATCATGGTTGGAGGTTGTCAACCTCGACCCAAGAATCCAATGTGGTGTGATCTTTTATTTTCCCTGAGTTAAACCACTCCTTTGGCTATGTGATATCAACACACTTGTAGTGGGGGCCTTTTTAGTTTAAATGTGTTAGCTGGATATGATCATGCCTCCTTTTAAATGTTATTAAACATTATTAAAATGATTAAATGTTACTATAGGTAATTAAAGGATAATGTGGAATTAGGTGGACATTATTTTGGATTGTAACTCTTTATAATGATGATTGTAATTGGGTATGGACACTAACATATCCCAAGTTCCTTATATGTTTTCTTGATGTTGTGCAGATCGGTATGGCATTGTCTTCTTATAATGGTATCAAACCTGTTGATTTGTGGTACGGTACTGATGAGGGGATTATGGTATGGAACTTTTGAACCTGAGGTATGATTATTACCATATGAATTCGATTAGGGGATTGAGGTATGGCACCTATGATCCCTGGAAAATATTATTTAACATATGTAATAGATGAGGAAGATTAAGGTATGGAACATATGACTTATCTATCTTTTTATATATCTAGATATAAGTTTCCCTCGTTATACACCTTTGGACCAGACCCATGTAGGTTTGTTACTCTTATCACATGTGCCTTATGTCGAGCTAGTTATTACATGATATTTTTACTTTATATATATATATATATTGATTCTCATATATTGTAGCCTACTATTATTATAATTTTTTAACATTGACTTGTCATTTAGTTATTCAATTTACATATTACCTAGTATACCTAAACATGGTTGTGGTTTATACACATGGGCTAGATTTGTTATAAACATTGTTGGTGGTGGAAAACTGAGTATATCACACGCCCAATTCAGGCTACTAATTGGTTCCTGGATAGACTTAATTGATGCATGTTGGTACTGGGTAAAGCACCCATTTTTTCAATTCTTGATTAGTTAATTCAATGGAGTGGGGGAGCATAGGACCAAGTTATACATCATGATGCTATATAGAGATAGTATTTTGGTCTTTTGGTTCATTACATACACTTGTATGTATGAGTTCCTATTTCCAAGGGTTTCCCAAACCCATTCCTACATATTTATCCTTCTATTTATGGGTCTGTTCATAAAGATTACTTAGAATTTTACGGGAGTTCTTCTCCTCTAATGGATTCCTTTTTAACTTCTTCTTACTTATCTAATTTTAGAGATATTTGGTTTCACTATTTTTTCAAATTACAATAGATCATGTAGGAATAATCTATTTCACATGGGGTTTTTTATCTTTTATGGATCAGGTCTTGAGATGAATTTCATACATCGTTGTGTGGTGTTTCATTCAAGTATTTGAATATTGAAAAAAATTATATTTTACATAAAAAAATTTATTAACCAAATAAATGGTATTTCTTCTTAATTATTTTCCCAAATTATGTTTTGGGAGTCCATTGTGAACTACCAATGGTTATCGCATGGAGCTTTGATAAGAGGCGAGCGAAAAATGAGTTTTTTAAAAGTATACAATTCGGGGGTTTTAATCATTAATTATTTATAATTGATGTCATTAACTAATTTTTTTTTTCTAGGCATGAGGATTGATATTGGGTGATCTAGATGAGGTTAGTTGGATGCTAAAAAGTCTGTATGAGGTAAGGAAGGCTTTTTAAAGTCATTCGGACTTAGGAAATGTTATAGAAATATTTATTGATGTTGTATGTGGTCTAATATATGTAATCATAGTTTTGTAAATATATTTACACAAGTATGTATTTTTTACTTTATATATCATTTATTATGTTTATTACTTGGTTAAAGTAATGATTTTTTATCTTTAAATTTATACCTTTTACCTTCCATGGATCATGTTAGATCTGATAGTGTTGTAAGACTAAATCCACATTGGCCATGGGGTGGGGTGTTTCTTGAAAACGATTAAGTAGGGATTGAAATAGTAAAGTATATGAGTTATGGGCTTAACATATTTAGGATTTTTGGTTTTCATGATGGCATAGTTTGAGGGATATCCGTCATAACTTGAAAATAAATAGTTTTATGGATTGTAAAAGGATTAAAATGGTTTCCTTTATCCACTACGGGAAAAATGGGCATTTGTGACGGGTTATTTGCGACGGGGATAAATCCCGTCGCAAATAGTCCCGTTAGAAACTTATTTGCAACAGGGGAATTCCCCCGTCGCAAATAAGTAGTTATTTGCGACGGGTTAGCTTTCTCCGTCTATTTAACCGTTAACCGTAATCAATGCGGGCAAAGGTATTTGCGACAGGTATCGTCGCAAATAGATCCGTCGCAAATAATCTAACCTATAAATACCCCCCATCCGTTTTTTTCCTTTCATTCTCAAAATCGATCTTCTACTTCTCTCAAAACTCTATTTTTAGAGTTCAGCGTTTCTTGAGTTTAATTTTTTTTCCAGAGTTGATATTGAAGTTTTCAACAACGATCAGAGATCAACCTCAGATCAATTTTAAAGGTATTTATGTTCATTTTAATTTAATATTTATTTTAAATTTTTTATTAGTTTCAATTATTCATAATTAGTTGTAATTTAATTATGTATACATTGTTTTGTTACTTAATAAATTTAAATTATTAGTATTCATTGTTCATAGTTAATCGTAATTAGAAATAATTAGTAATAACTACCAATAATTAAGAATAAATACTAATAATTAGTAATAAATACCAATAATTAGTAATAATTAGTAATAATTACCAATAATTAGTAATAATTAGTAATAATTACCAATAATTAGTAATAATTACCAACAATTAGTAATAATTACCAATAATTAGTAATAATTACCAATAATTAGTAATAATTAGTAATAATTAGTAATAATTACCAATAATTACCAATAATTAGTAATAATTAGTAATAATTACCAATAATTAGTAATAATTACCAATAATTCGTAATAATTAGTAATAATTAGTAACAATTAGAAATAATTAGTAATAATTACCAATAATTAGTAATAATTACCAATAATTAGTAATAATTACCAATAATTAGTAATAATTACCAATAATTAGTAATAATTACCAATAATTAGTAATAATTACCAATAATTAGTAATAATTACCAATAATTAGTAATAATTACCAATAATTAGTAATAATTAACAATAATTAGTAATAATTACCAATAATTAGTAATAATTACCAATAATTAGTAATAATTACCAATAATTAGTAATAATTACCAATAATTAATAATAATTAGTAATAATTACAAATAATTAGTAATATTTAGTAATAATTAGTAATAATTACCAATAATTAGTAATAATTACCAATAATTACCAATAATTAGTAATAATTAGTAATAATTACCAATAATTACCAATAATTAGTAATAATTAGTAATAATTAACAATAATTAGTAATAATTACCAATAATTAGTAATAATTACCAATAATTAGTAATAATTACCAATAATTAGTAATAATTACCAATAATTAGTAATAATTACCAATAATTAGTAATAATTACCAATAATTAGTAATAATTAGTAATAATTCGTAATAATTACCAATAATTAGTAATAATTACCAATAATTAGTAATAATTACCAATTATTAGTAATAATTACCAATAATTAGTAATAATTAGTAATAATTACCAATAATTATCCATAATTAGTAATAATTACCAATAATTATCCATAATTAGTAATAATTGGTAATAATTAGTAATAATTACCAATAATTAGTAATAATTAGAAATAATTACCAATAATTACCACTAATTAGTAATAATTAATAATAATTACCAATAATTAGTAATAATTAGTAATAATTGCCAATAATTAGTAATAATTAGTAATAATTAGTAATAATTCGTAATAATTAGTAATAATTACCAATAATTGGTAATAATTACCAATAATTAGTAATAATTACCAATAATTAGTAATAATTAGTAATAATTAGTAATAATTAGTAATAATTAGTAATAATTAGTAATAATTAGTAATAATTAGTAATAATTAGGAATAATTAGCAATAATTAGTAATAATTACCAATAATTAGTAATAATTACCAATAATTAGTAATAATTACCAATAATTAGTAATAATTACCAATAATTAGTAATAATTACCAATAATTAGTAATAATTAGTAATAATTGCTAATAATTAGTAATAATTACCAATAATTACCAGTAATTAGTAATAATTAGTAATAATTAGTAATAATTAGTAATAATTAGTAATAATTAGTAATAATTACCAATAATTAGTAATAATTACCAATATTTAGTAATAATTACCAATAATTAGTAATAATTACCAATAATTAGTAATAATTACCAATAATTAGTTATAATTAGTAATAATTAGTAATAATTACCAATAATTAGTAATAATTACCAATAATTAGTAATAATTACCAATTATTAGTAATAATTACCAATTATTAGTAATAATTACCAATAATTATCCATAATTAGTAATAATTACCAATAATTACCCATAATTAGTAATAATTACCAATAATTACCAATAATTACCTATAATTAGTAATAATTGGTAATAATTAGTAATAATTACCAATAATTAGTAATAATTAGAAATAATTACCAATAATTACCACTAATTAGTAATAATTAATAATAATTACCAATAATTAGTAATAATTAGTAATAATTACCAATAATTAGTAATAATTAGTAATAATTAGTAATAATTAGTAATAATTAGTACTAATTAGTAATAATTACCAATAATTGGTAATAATTAGTAATAATTAGTAATAATTAGTAATAATTAGTAATAACTAGTAATAATTAGTAATAATTAGTAATAATTAGTAATAATTAATAATAATTAGTAATAATTACCAATAATTAGTAATAATTACCAATAATTAGTAATAATTACCAATAATTAGAAATAATTACCAATAATTAGTAATAATTACCAATAATTACCAATAATTAGTAATAATTACCAATAATTAGTAATAATTACCAATAATTAGTAATAATTACCAATAATTAGTAATAATTACCAATAATTAGTAATAATTACCAATAATTGGTAATAATTAGTAATAATTACCAATAATTAGTAATAATTACCAATAATTAGTAATAATTACCAATAATTAGTAATAATTACCAATAATTAGTAATAATTACCAATAATTAGTAATAATTACCAATAATTAGTAATAATTACTAATAATTCGTAATAATTACCAATAATTAGTAATAATTACCAATAATTAGTAATAATTACCAATAATTAGTAATAATTAGTAATAATTGCCAATAATTAGTAATAATTAGTAATAATTGCCAATAATTAGTAATAATTACCAATAATTAGTAATAATTACCAATAATTAGTAATAATTACCAATAATTAGTAATAATTACCAATAATTAGTAATAATTACCAGTAATTAGTAATAATTAGTAATAATTACCAATAATTAGTAATAATTACCAATAATTAGTAATAATTACCAATAATTAGTAATAATTAGTAATAATTACCAATAATTACCAATATTTTCCAATAATTACCAATATTTTCCAATAATTTCCAATATTTACCAATATTTTCCAATATTTACCAATATTTACCAATATTTTCTAATATTTACCAATATTTTCCAATATTTACCAATATTTTCCAATATTTACCGATATTTACCAATATTTACCAATATTTACCAATATTTACCAATATTTACCAATAATTACCAATATTTACCAATAATTACCAATATTTACCAATAATTAGGAATAATTACCAATAATTTGGAATAATTACCAATAATTTGGAATAATTACCAATAATTAGGAATAATAACATTATTATATTATTTTTATATTTTATTATTAATATTAAAATAATATAATTTTCTATATTATATACAATTCTCTTTTCATCTATGTGTTTTCTGTCTCCACATGTAATATTTGCATTCTTTTTCAAAATTATCAACCTACTCGCCAATGGAGAGGTGAAAGTGAATGCAAATATTACATGTGGAGACAGAATGTTAAACACACAGATGAAAGGAGAATTGTATATAATATGGAAAATTATATTATTTTAATATTAATAATAAAATATACTAATAATGTAATAATGTTATTATTATATAATTAATATTTATGAAAAAATTATATTAGTATTATTAAAAAAATAAAAAATCAATATAATATTAAAATTATCAATATTTGTAACAGGTTTTTCTTTATTCTCAACATATTCAATCCTTGTTTGAGTGTTTTTTCTAACAAATTATTCAAAACCAGTAATGCTTTTATATTTTATAGAAAAATATGGAACAAAGAGGTCGTCAATGGTCATTATTAGATGACCGTATATGGATAAATCAACGTAGAAATCCAAATGGTTCTGGTTTAAATCCAGTATATATAGAGGGTGTGGAGACTTTTTTATCATTTGCGGCATCAAATCCAGAATTTGTTTCCGAAGGAAAAATAAAATGCCCTTGTAGAAAATGTGTATTGAGAACGTTTGACACATTTGACAAAGTGGGGGGACATCTCTTGCGTTTTGGTTTTCAACCAGATTATGTTTTTTGGTATCAACACGGTGAATGTAGTTCCAGAGTAGGTGATACCAACTTGATTCCGGATCCATCCCAGTTTCAAGATTTAGTACATGATGTTGCAGGTTTATCTGTTCAACATACAGAAACTCCGGCTGATATAGATTCAAATCCTGAGTTGGCACCGTCTGAATTTTATGAGTTGTTGAGGTCTGCTGAGGATGCATTATATCATGGCTACAAGATGAGAAAATTAGAAGCAGTTTCAAAATTTTTGGCTATCAAATTAGATAACGGAATGTCAAACACCTGTTTTGACCAGATATTTTCTTTGCTTAAAACACTGTTACCCGAAGGAAATGTTTTTCCTGCAAATTACTATGAGAGTAAGAGGCTGGTTCGAAATTTGGGACTTACTTGTCAGAAGATTCATGTATGTTCAAATGACTGCATTTTATATTCTGGGGAAAATGAGTCGTTGGATAGTTGTCCCACATGTGGGCAATTGAGATATAAAGAATGGCAACATGGGAAGTCTGGTTTGATTCCTGTAAAACAGTTGAGATATTTTCTACTTACATCCAGACTTCAACATTTATTCATGTCTAAGAATACAGCGACAATGATGTCATAGAATAAAGAGAATATTTCAACCGATAAAAGCTTGAATCATCCAGCCGATGGTGATTCATGGAAACATTTTGATAGAGTGCATCCATACTTTGATTTAGAAGCTATAAATGTTCAACTGGGCCTTTCCGTTGATGGTTTTTGTCCGTTCGGATCTTATGGTAGTCAATATTCATGTTGGGCTGTTTTTTTAACTCCGTACAATTTACCTCCATGGATGTTGATGAAGGAGCCATATATCTTTTTGACTTTACTAATTCCAGGACATCCGAAGAAAAATATTGATGTTTATTTGAAACCATTGATTGATGAATTAAGTTTATTGTGGAGTACTGGTGTCAGTACATATGATGTTGCTATGAAACAGAATTTCATACTGAGAGCAGTATTGATGTGGACAATTAGTGACTTCCCGGCTTATGGGATGTTATCTGGCTGGAGTACACATGGTCAGAAATCATGTTCTTACTGTATGGGAGAGAACAAATCATTTATGCTCATTCATAGAAAGAAACCTTGTTATTTTGACTGTCATCGCATATTTCTTCCAGCTGATCATCCTTTTCGCAGAAACAGATCTTATTTCAGAAAAGGAACAATTGAAAGGGATGGACCTCCAAAAATGCTATCAGGTTCGGAGTTAAAATCAGTTGTATTTTCATTACCTCCCATCACTTTTGGTCCCACAATAAACCAATATAAAATTTCTGGTTTTGGGAAAGAACACAATTGGATTAAATGTAGCATATTTTGGGATTTTCCATATTGGTCTGATTTGTTGGTCCGCCACATGTTGGATGTCATGCATATTGAGAAGAACTGTTTTGATAATTTGTTTCATACGGTTTTGGATACGCCAGGAAAGAGTAAAGACAATGTAAATGCACATTTATATCTTGCCCAAATTTGTAGGCGTCCAGAACTGGAACTGTTTGAGAATGTCAGAACAGAAAGGTTACTGAAACCAAAAGCAGATTATACACTGTCTAAAGAAAACCGTTTATTATTTTGTCAGTGGATTGCATATTTGAGACTTTCAGATGGTTGTGCTTCCAATTTGGGTAGATGTGTAAAGAATGGTCATATTACTGGATTAAAAAGTCATGATTGTCATGTTATAATGGAAAGACTTCTACCCATTGGATTAAGAGGTCTGTTGAATTCTGTGATTTGGGATTCCATAACAGACATGTCTCATTTTTTTCAGGAAATTTGTGCGGCTACAGCATATTATGATGCTCTATGCAAACTTGAAGAAGATGTTTTTGTAATTATATGTAAACTGGAAAAAATATTTCCGCTGTCTTTCTTTAACTCAATGGAACATTTGATGTTACATTTGCCATATGAAGCCAAATATGGAGGTCCAGTACATTTTCGATGGATGTACCCATTTGAAAGATGCATGAAAAAATTGAAAAGAAAAGTACGTAACAAAGCATCTGTTGAAGGATCTATTGCAGAAGCTTATTTGCAAGAGGAAATATCTTTTTTCTGCTCCCATTATTTTGAATCTGAGTATCCTTCAAAACACAACCGAATGGGATGGAACGAGAGGAATATTTATGAAATCGACAATCAATTATCTGTTTTCAACCAGCTAGAGCTTGGTTTTGGTGGAGTTTATGAACGCTGGCTTTCAGATGATGAACATCACAGAGCTCATACGTATGTTCTGCTCAACTGTGAAGAGATGACATCAGTTGTACTGTAAGTGTTTATATCACTTATTCTATCATTTATGTTACAGTAAATAACTTTGTTTTTTATAGGTTGTATGATAATCATATCAAGAAACAAATTCCACAAATTACAGCAGCTTCTCTCGAAGAATGCCGACAGAAAAATTTCTCTCAGTGGTTTCAAAAACTGGTAACATAAATTCTTTATCTTTTAGCAACTCATTCAATGTATAGTTTACTATATTGATAATTATTTCACAAATTTTCAGGTGTCTCGACATGCTGATAAAATTGACAAATGGTTGTGTATATTGAGTAACCCACCTTCCAAACTTGTTAAAACTTATAATGCATATGTGGTGAATGGATTTCGATTTCACACACATGCATATGGGGAATCAAAAAAACAATGAACAGTGGAGTTAGCTTGAGAGGATATCATCATCGAGAAAATGAAGTTGACTTTCATGGCATACTTGATGAAATCATTGAACTCTATTATCTTGGACAACATTACATAACCATGTTCAAATGTTGGGGGTTGGATACAGAGAGAGGCGTGTGTGTTCATCCGACTCATGGAATCATCGATATTAAATGTAAAAGTGTTCTCACAGTAAATGAACCATTCTTATTGGCTCAACAGGCACATCAAGTTTATTACGCAAAGTACTGTGCTACATCAAGAGACTTGACTGATTGGTGGAGTGTAATAAAAATCAAAATTCGAGACAATCAGTTTAGTCAAAGTGAATGTGCTTTCACTGATGTGCAAAGAATTGAAGTTTTTCAAGAGAGTACTCAAAATCAATCTTTTTTACAAAGAGACATGAGTATCGATGACGACACCCCACATTTAAGAGTCGGTGATGATGATGATGTTAATGATGTCACATATGAATTTGAAATGGTAAGAGATGAAGCAACTGGAACTCGAATGGATATCGATGATGTTGAGGAGGAATACGAAGATGAAATTGACATATATAAAGATGATGATGAAGATGAACACTGATAGAATTCCATGGTAGTTATATAAAATCATAATATATATATGTGTGTATATATAATAGTAATTATCAATTATTTGCTAACAACATTAACATTTTCTGTTTCAGATGGACGAAGACACATTTCGTGAGTTGGCGGATGCTGACCTGCCTTTCGATGTGGATGAGTTGCTGGAAGATGACCCTCAGCCTGTAGGCACTTCAGGTAGTATGCAGAGGGGGCACGGTCTTGCACGATTGATGATTCCTGACCCCATCCCTGAGTGACGTCCACGTCTTGGGTTTGATCCACGCACACAGAGGTGTGATAACCTATGTGATAACCTGTGGATTTGACTAAGATTTCATTAATCTATTCACATAATAAATGTTTATTATTTTTACAGTTTTCCGCATATAGCAGTCGGACAGGGCAGCGCTATTTTGTGCAACTATTTATCTCAGTCATGGACCACATGGGAGCAGATTCCCATTAATGTGCAGCAGGCCATGTTCGGCCATTGGTTGGTACGTACGTAAACAAATAATTTTTATTTTGAAAATTATTTCATTTCTAACTTGATATTTTGATTTATTTGTAGGGTTTATGGTATCTGATCGAGGATTCCATGCGTGATGCCATCCACGAGGCATGGGAGGTGGTCATGCGTGATCACTTTCGTCAGTTTTTGCACAATTTAAGAAAAGCTTCCACGAAGAAAGCAGGAGTTTCAGATTTTGACGAGTCATGTAGAGCACACCGACCAGAGTACATTTTATCCCATGTATGGGATGGATTTTGTGCGCACTGGTTGAGTGGTGCCTTTCAGAGGAGATCATCGGTGGGGAGGCAGAATCGGGGGAGACAGGAGGTGACTCATCGAGCTGGGAGTCATTCTTTCAGTACTCATAGACAGCATCTGGTACGTAAATTATTTATAAATATTTTATATAACTATAAATATTAACAGTTTATTTTTTATTCTTATAGGCTATCGAGCACACCGATATTACGGAGTACGACGTATATCGGAGGATGTATATTGATCCTGCTACTGGGGAGCTCAGAGGTGATCGTCCGCATCACATCGTGGTCAGTATTATTTGTTTTCAAGTTTAAAAATTAACTGCATATAATATATTCAAAATTTTAATTTTAAATTACAACTATAGGAGTCATATGAGGCCGCAGCATCACAGACCCGACCTGAGAGTCAGGCCGAGTCATCAGATCAGACCACTGGCCATCAGTTTGATGAGGCGGCATGGATGCAGGCCACCCAGTATGCCTTCGAGAAGGGCCGAGTAGTTGGTATCAGCTCTCGACAGACTCCCAGAGATTATTATGGTAGTGCTGCGATGTTGGCGTCCAGCTCGAGAGGAGCTCATGCATCTTATTCGGCTACACAGTATGAGGATCAATTGCGATCTCAGACTGCACTGATATAGAGTCTCCGATAGGAGCAGGAGCAGATGCGTCAGCAGCAGCAGCATGAGGAGGAGCGTCGACGCCAGCAGCAGCTGTACGAGGAGCAGATGAGTCGGTGACAGCAGCAGCAGCAGGAGCAGATGGAGTACATGTGTCGACTCACTCATTCTTTAGGGATGGATTTTCCTCCACCAGCATCTAGAGATCCCCCCTCCCCCCCTCCCCCCCCCCCTCCTTCAGATTAGAGTTTGTTTTTATGTTATAAAGTTTGTTAAATCAAAATATGATTTTTTTTTCTATTCGTAGTTTCTGTCTCATTATAAAATATTAATAATATTATATTTTGAAATAACAATATTAATATGAATAATAATATTATTTATATTTTATAATATTAAATTTTATATATATATTAAAATTTTATAATATTATAATTTAATTATATTTTTTTGTAATATTTGAATGTAAAATAATTCTATTATTTTTATATTAATTAAAATAACTTATTAATATTTTTTTTATTTATGAATTATAATTCTAATATTATTATATTAATTAAATCATTTATTAATATTCTATTATTTTTTATTTTTGAATTATAATTCTATTATTATTATATTAATTAAAATAATTTATTAATAATTTATTATTTTTATTTGTGAATTATAATTCTATTATTATATTAATTAAAATCATTTATTAATATTTTATTATTTTTTATTTTTGAATTATAATTGGATTATTATTATATTAATTAAAATAATTTATTAATAATTTATTTTTTTATTTTTTTTTATAGTATTTGCGACGAGATATTATGCCCGTCGCAAATAGTATTATTATTGTATTCATTAAAATAATTTATTAATAGTTTTTTATTTTTTTTAAAAAAATATTAATTGCGACGGGCCCCGTCGCAATTACTATTTTAAAAGTTTTTTTACAAATATATGGAGTAATATTTGCGACGGGAAGGATCCTCGTCGCAAATAATGTCTTTAGCGACGGGCCCGTCGCAAATAATTGTTGTTGCGACACCGTTTTCCGCGACGGGCCATTTGCGACGGGCCCCCGTCGCAAATGACCCGTCGCAAATACCTATTTTTCTAGTAGTGATCTATTAAGTTTTTATAAGAATATCTGTGAGGAATTTTAAATTATTTTGGTACTGTGTATTGGGTTTTGACCTGGTTTTGGTTTTCAAAGTGGTAAATATATATTTTAAAAATGGTTTTAATTTAAAATTTAGTGTTTAACTACATGCGGTTTTTATAAAAAGTTTTTATGAATGCATTTAAATGTTTAATGAAATTAGGTGCTTGGTTACCCCTTGGGGAGATTATTTGATGACTCTCTTAATAGTTGTTGTAAAGGGAGGCTTAGAACTTGTTGTTTCATTGAAGGCCCATGGATAATGTGGATAATTATAATGTTTTAAACACGGTTTTTGGGGTTTTTTGAAAGTTTTTTATATTCAAGGTGTTAAATCATTGTATTTAATAAATGGTGGAGTGGTGTTTCCCAAAAAAATATTGATGGTTTCACCAAATTCATGGTTTTGGTTGATTGAGGGTGGTTGTAAAATCATATGAATCTTGATTACCATTAGTTTCTTTTAAAAAACTCCCAATTTCTCCCACATCTAAAAATAGGCTCAAACTAACATTCTAGGGGCTGGCATCCAATTGGGGTTTCAAACATAATGGAACTTAGAAACCCACATTTGTTGAGAGGATGGGAGGTCATGAGCATCCCACCATTTTATTGGTAATTATTTCCTATTATGGGACTCTACTATTGATTTAGGATATCTCAATGAAATCCCTCCCATGTTCTAATATGGAATTTGTTATCCCCGATCCATTGACCAGATCAAGACCATCTGTTGATGAGAAAAACTGCATGTGTCATGGGTTCTCTATTATTCTCTTCTTCATTTATGATTCTTTAGTTCGTAGCCATGTTTGGGATCTCTATAGTTTATTTCCATCCAAGGAGGTGATTGGTGTCTTGGAGATTCTATTGGATTTTTATAAAGAATCTTATGTATCATGTGGGAAAAGGAATCAAAACCAATATAGTTCGTTTGACATAGTTTAAGGTTGTATTATAGGACTATACCTTAAAGTTTAACATCATGTGGAAAGGATGTTAATATAGGGCTCGTTCCTTGAAGATAAATCTTAAATATCCTATTAAGATAAGAATCAGGGTCCACATATTTCATGTTATGGGTGTCTTCATCATAAAATATGTGACAAAAGAGACCATGAGTGAGACTTATGAATGTAAGGCTATGGTGAATTTTTGAATAAAAAATATGAATCTTTGAGTGAAGATTAGATTAAATATTTATTATATTCCAATGAAGGTCCCACAATGGGGGAATCATCGTCATGCTATTAATATAATCGTCTCTAATCTCTAAGCCCATAGTAGTCATGCTCAGTGTGATAAACATGGAATAACAGAAGATTAGACACATTGCATGAGAGATAATTTTTATGGGGAATGCACATTAAAGTTTCCCATAAAGAGGTATGATTACTAGTCTTTTAGATAATATGGTTTAGATATTGGGCCTTAGGAATACATGTTATGTATCTCATTTATAGAAGGAATTAGATTTCACGTAGTTCAGTTCATCCCTAACCCACTAATGGATTTGAGGTACATAAGGTAAATGTCAAGGATTACAATTAGAAGGATATCCATGTATACTTCCACTTCTAATACGATGATGTATGAGAAAGTTTGGTATAATTATAGGAGAATTCAGTCTCGTGAGTTTAGAATATTTTGGATAAGATGAATTTTTTGAGACCACAAGAGAGCATCACATGATCAGCTTCCATGTGATGGATTTCTCCTTTGAAACATGGCATGCCTGATGTTAGGAATGTCTTTGGATTTTCTATCATATGTCTGATGGGTTAGATGATATCCAAATATTAAACACTTGACAACAACTGGTGGCTTACAATGGTTTCTTATAATCCATCAAATGTTTGTGCCCTTAATTTTATCATTGTATATTCATGATATGGATTCATGTGAAATTCATGACTAGTGTAATTATTTTTGACGAAAAAACATGTTATATGTTGGATATCTCTTGATGAATTCATGTGATGGATTCTATTGGAATGCAGCACATGAGGGATAAATGGATAGTGTAATCTGTAATTCTTTATGTGAGGGCTTCAAAGTGAGATTTTCATGATTATATCCACATGGTCATGATTTTTGTGATTACATGATAATCAGATGGGTAGTCACTTGGTCAAAGGTCGAGTACTTCAACATTATAAATCAACATGCAGTGCATGCATATTCCATGTTCCAGATGCTTTATGCATCTTCAATATAATCACATGATCATAAGATCACTTCACATGATCCCTTACTTTATCATATGATACAATGGTATCCATATGATAAATTAGATGAAGGAATTGTGTAAAAGATGGAACCTTCATGTGGTGAAAACATATGTTGGTTTTCATGAGATATATTTTATGTCAGCAATGCTTCATATTATTATCACCACATTGACCACACACTATTCAAAACCTCTCATGATGGATTCATGTTTCTCGTATGGTTAGACTCATGTTCTGGCTTTGGTTTCATCAGAAAAAGGAACTCATGAAAATGTAGACAAATTTATAGATCCAATACATTAATCATGTCACTTTTTTCTTGGTTTTATTATCATATAAGGATGACATGGTGGTTTTCAAACACCGAGTTTGAGTGGGAATCTGGTATGGATCGTGGTATCAAACAAATAACATCAGTTAGTATAGAGGATGAGTAGCAGGTTGAAGATCATGCATATTTCAAAAGACTCAAATTATCTTGATCAAATGGAATAAATTATATATTTATGTTTTAAGGTGGAGTAATATTACCATGCACTCAATGAGTCCCACATCGATTTCTCAAATAGGAGTAATGTGCTTAATAAATCACACCATGTCATTTGTTCGTCAAGATGGAAATAGAGTTAAAACCCACAACATACACACCAATACCCTCATTTATAATGTAATACCATTACATGTCCCACCTTGGAACCAAATTTACATTCCATTCTTTCTCACAACAAATTCAATACTCTCCCACACACCCTACCTATTGACTAGTAGGCTACATTGGCTCCTAGGCATGGTTGAGGTGACTCCTGCATGTTCCCTGGTTTAGTTGTCCTTAGCTGGCCAATTTTTTTTCTAAGGGATTTATCTAAAATACCTATAATAAAAACCTATGTAAAAACCATAAAATAATATCCAAAATGTGTTCCCATATTAAATTAAGTCGAAGAATAAACAAATTTCTTTTAGGATTCCACTTCTAAGTCCTCCATAAAAAGTTTATCTGTATTATTTTTCACAGGCTTCAAAGTCCTCAAATACCTCATAGAAATATTCTTTGTGCATAATTATGGGTGCTAAAAAAATTCCCCCCTTAAAATTAGATTCATTTTTAATGAAAAGAATATTATTATAAGGTAAATGTATATCTCTTTTTCATGAATTTGAACATCTGATGATCTTTGACATTGATCCCTATGAGAGTATTTTTTGAGAGTATATTGACTAAGTGATTTATGGTTCTATCAAGAGGATACTATTGACCTTTAGTAATTGGATAAAGTTAATATGATGAGTAGACTTGGTTTGGTGCATATAAATCCTAAAACTAGAATATGTAAAAAATCTAGGATTAAAAAGTTATTATGATGAAAAAATATTTTTGGATGGATCAAATATAAAATAGATGGATATTGATATGTATCCCAAGGTAATGGGAATCAATCCATACATAGTTCTAAAATGGAAGCCTCCTATATAATTCTAGCACATGCATAGTGAATATAGGTTCATGGATAAATAACTCTATGATAAATGTTCTTATAAAGTTATAGATCCTATGTAGGAAGGGGGTGTCATTTTTTTGTGATGAAATCATGTGTGGGGACCCAAGTTTTAGTGGGGAAGTTATAGGGATCAAACCATCATTCCACATTTCAGGACATGTAGAGTGGGCCACTCTATGCAGTTTTAGGTCCTCCAAGATGGACCTAGTCTTATATAGTTTCCAAAAATGACGTGATAAGGTACCCTTAGATGGTTCCAATGAAATAAATAAGTACACTAATGTTTTCCTATATCATTGGACCTAGTGTCCATATATTTATTTTTTCTAGGTAAAAATAATGTTTCCTATAATATTTTTATCTTTTCAGTTTATATTGAATAACTATATCCCGAGTTTCATATGAGTAATTCTTAGCAGGCATGGACTTGGATTTTTCTTAGGCTTCCCTTTTGCAGGTTTTCAACATGAAGAGATTTTAGAGTTTTTCATTTCCTAAGTTTTCAATATTTCGTGGATCATACAAAGTGGATGTCCAGTAAGCTGAGACTCGACATTTTCCTAGGGTTCCCTTTCTGAGTTTCTAACCTAGAGAGCATTATATCTCTTTAAATTTTATATTTAAGGTTTTACATTACAGTATTCCTATGTAGTGTATAGTCTTTTATCTTGTACCATATGATTTTATAGTTTAGGGTCTCCAAGATTGGACTATCTATTAATATAGTTTTGATTCTTTTAAATCGGACCATTTTTTTTAATTTTAGGGTATTTTAACTTGGACCTTCTATTTTATATAGTTTTGGGTAATTTAGATTTTACCTTCTATTACTGTATTTTAGGGTCTTTTAGATCGGATCTTCTATTGGTGTAGTTTAAGGTGGTCTGACTTGAAAAAAAATCTGTAGTTTATATTTTTTTAGTTTGGTCCTTCTGTTGTTCTAGTTTAGGATCCTATTACTAGAACTATTTATCACTATAGTTTATAGTCATATAGCAAGGAATTTTTGTTCTAGTAGTGAAGAATGAATATTCATGAAGGGTTTAAGAACCCTAAATTTGTGATTGTATTATAATGAATGAGTGATCTCAAAGGGTTCTGATACCCAGTATTCTTAATTGATATTTTCAATAATGAATGTTCATTAAGGGTTCTAACACCCTATGTTCTTGAAGAAAACATGAAGGTTGAATGTCTGTAATGGGTTGTGACACACAGTATCTTTACCTTAAAGGGTATCAGTGGATGTTAAAATGTTAGGTATTCCAATTCGACCTAGATGGTTGGGATATGGGTTGTGTAAATAATTTTTTCATGAGCATAAACCAATGAATATGTAATGGGGAATACATTCCAAAGATGGATTCAAAACACCATAAGTTTCTGAGTTCCACAATAGTGTTGTTGGGACTCATAAGTATTTGAGGTCCTTTTCTATAAGGAAGAGATACATTTAGTTAATGGGATAGAGGACCTTATGAATGAGCCCATAGGGGATACATTCATGTTTAATTATAATGGTTTATAATTTTTTCCAATTACCATGAAAGGTTTGAGATGATTCAAAATTTTGGATGATGAGGTTGGATATGAAGAACAGAGCTATCCAAGAAGGTATATGGCACCCTATGGTAGTTTAGTTTCAATTTGGGAATATTTACCCCTACTCCATGTGGTATTGATTCATGTGGTGTGGGTCATTAAAAGGTTCTGGATTGGAGTATCACATTCATTCTTTGAGAAAGGGTACAATACATGGTGGCATATTTTCAAGGATATTAAATCCACTTGAATAGTTGGTTATTAAGATTGTCAATCATGGTACAGGAATATTTGACTCGATTGAAGGTGTAAATTGGTGTGTGCAGGTAAACCATTGATAATGGAGGATACCCATATTCCACATAATTAGGATAATAATTTCACAGTTTAAGGAGGGCCTCTCCCCTGGGACCAAACATCCTCTAGAAACAATATCCTCAATATTGTTTCATTCACAAGTGAATTCTAGAGGGGTAAATTTGGATCAACCAGTATCTATTACTATCTTGTTGAAGGGGAGAACCAATAGAAATAAATCAAGTTTATGGGGTTCCATGAGAAGGCTATCAACTCAAGGAATTAGTTTTATTAGCTCATAAATAAAATACATAAAGGTGATTTATGTAAATCTTAATATTCAAGAAGGGTTAAATCACCATAAAATTTTTATTTCCTTCTAGTGAACACATTATTTTGGTGACGAGATGTGAATAATCATTTCAATAAATTTTTCCTAGACTAAGGCATTAAGAAATAATATCTTATCTTTTACTAGGGACATATAATGGGCCCCTTGAGCTTTATACCTTGTTTATTTACACTCTAATTTTTTCCTAAACTCTTGATATGAAGTGTTTAGAGAGTGGATAATTTAATTTTTCTTAGACTTACCTCTTTAGTTTTTAAGAATAATAAGTTTTATGTCTATTTCACTAGAAGTTTAGGGACTTTTGAGTGAACCTGGTATGAGGGGAGTATTACCCAATGGCCTAATTAGGTTTCTCATAGTAAGTATTACTCTCAAATTGTTTTGAGTAAAATGTGATATTGTTTTAAATCATGGTTATAGTTTATCAAATCATGTGTAATGGTATGATACAGTTAGGATAAAGATAATCATGAATCACTCTAAGGTGATGATCTTTTCATAAATGATATAAGGGATCATAAGGATAATAAGGACCTTCCTATGGTACTAATATTCCTATTGTTTATGGGTCCAAATACCTTATGTAGATCCACCTATTACATGGTCAGATAGAGATATTTTTTCTTCTTTTCAAGGGACATGGAAAGTTGCAGCAACCCAAGGTGCTTAAGGAATGAAGTATTATTTTTGTATTGAGGTTCTCAACAAGATGATGGATGAACCCAAAAATAATTTTGACCAAGTTCATGGTATTTTTTTACTTTTATAAAGAGAGATAATGGATGATGGTCTATATATTTTAACATTGTGTAGTGGGGATTAATTTTTTGTGTAGTTTAACATCATGTGATAAGGATGTCTTCCTCATAGTTTAGTTTCATGTAGTAAGGATGTATCATCAACATGAAATTATGAAACATATCCTTGGGGACAGTTTTCATGGATTGGAGGAATTTATATATGGGAAAACCTAGTATCCATGCATAGGATTATTGATGGGTAGCCATATTCTAGATCCCTTCATGCATGGATTTGTTTCATGCATAAGGAAATCATACATAGATATGAATCATACATAGGGAGAGCGAGTGTCTATCATGTAAATCTATATAAATAGAGGTATATTCTAATTTTATAGATGGGCTTCCTTGGGTTTCCCTATACATATTTTAAGTTCAGGAATAAATCCATAATTAGCTCCTATAACAAGATCCCTCTACATAGATCTAACTAATATGTAGGGGAGAGGGGAATTTTTTTTCTTCCCTTAATGATTATTGATAACAAGGTCAATTAGGGGGTTCTCTATATATATTTGTCTTACATGTAGGGATAGTTCATTTTTATATTTCATTCTGGTATAGAGGAGACAAATTTATCCCTAGAAAAGATTCATGGATAGGATGGAATTCTCTAAGATATTTTAGGTCTTATAGGATGGACCATATTTCATATCATTCAATGTCATGGAATAGGTACATATTTCGGAGATGAGTGACTAACTCAAATAGATTAAGTCTTTATAGAAGATCCATACCATGAAATGGAAGGGTATAATGATATGATGTCATAATCATGCTTTGAAAATGGGTATGATGCACATATGTGTAACATCGTGAGTATCAAAATCTTCTTGAATAGTTAGGTTATGGAAGGCGTAAGTCATAACCTGTGAATATCTGAGTTAACTATAGGTAGAAACCATTGGGTATAGGTCAACTATTAATAATGGAGGGATCATATATTCCATGCAGTCGGGATAATAGCTCCTTGGTTTAAGGGGGACTTCTCCTTTTGGACCTAACTTCCTATAGTCCCAATATCTAAGGCATTGAGCCATTTCCTACATAACCCTAATAAGGTACCTTTGAATCAGTAAGTCTTTGTTACCAATTTTCTATAGGGGTGAACTCGTAGAAAGAAATCCTAAGGTCTATGGGGTTCCAAGTTAATGATATAAATTCATGGAATTGGTTGGTATCAACTCATATATTGAATATTTGAAGTTGTTTCAAGGAGAACATAATATTCAAGAGGTTTTGAGCACCCTAAAAGATATTTCAGTGTGTATTGAACATGTTTTTTAGAAAAGGGATAAAACATTTGATTATTGAGTAAAAAATCATGAGAGGTGTAATCTGTTCAACGTAAATACATCTTTCCATGTAATTTAACATCATGTGACTAGGATGTTGGCATTCAGTTTAACATCATATGACTAGCACATGGTTCCCTTCAATTGGATATAACACACATAGATCATGTTGGTTAAGGTGGATTTATAGGTTCCATAAGATCACATGATTCATTCTTTTCATGGGAAATAAGTGACAAATGTGCATATTATTGAGTCGTGTGAGTGTTCATGATTAGGAATATGTGGGGGTACTCACATTTCGGTATGAGCCAGGGCCCCCAAAAAATGGTTCTCATAAATGGAAATGGTTAGAAATTATGAGAATTCATGGATGGAAATGAAATGGAGGATCCATTTATCACTAAATATCCAAAATTATAGAAATAAATCCATACATTATTATACTTTTTGAGAATCCATTGTGTAGGTCTGACCCATATGAAAATGAAGGATCATTTTTTATCCTTTTCATTATGGTTGGACCTAGGATTTGAGTTCTAGGTGTCACTATGTATCATGTGCTAACAATAATAAAGACACACATAGTTCTCATACAAATTCCATGAATCTTATAGACTTCCCTCTATGACATGGAATATGAAGGAATAAACCATTTAGTTATTCTCAGTTCCTCTTGGATGTGGGGAAAATGGATTATATGTATACGAGGAACGAATTTTGACATGGGGGTGTCCAAAGTGACTTTGAAGCTTAAGTAATATAGGTCTTCATGGGGGATACATTCCCTTAAATGAAAGGGTATAAGAATGCAATGACATAATCTTACTATAATAGTGGGTATGATACACAGAAGGGTAACATCAAGGATGTAAAATCTGATTGAATAGATAAGTTTTGGGGAGTGTAAAGAATAAACCAATATTATATGAGTCAACTATAAGGGGAAAATATTTATTACTAGTCAACCATTGATAATGGAAGAATCCCATATTCGACACAGTTAGGAGAATATTTCCTGTTTTTAAGGGGGAACTCTCCTATCAGACCAAAAAAAACCTCCTAGAATAATATTTTAGGCATTATTTATTTCATAGTTGAATCCAAGTGAGGTACCTTTGGATTATCTAGTCCCTTCTACTAGTTTTATATTGGGTAGAAGTAGAAGTAAGGGTGACCATTGTTCATAGGGTTCATTAGAAGGATATAAACTCGAGGAATTGGTTGGTATCAACTCAAATATTAATGACATGAAGTTGGTTCATGGAGACCATAATATTCAAGAATTTTTTGGTATCCCTAAAGACTATGCCAGTGTGTATTGAACACATTTCTAGGTGAAGGGATAAGACATGCAATTCTTGAATACATATTCATCAGGGTGTGATCTCTTTGGAATAAATTCCTCTTGTAGTGTAGTTTAATTCCATGTAACTATTATGTTATTACATAGTTTAATGTTATGTGACTAAGACATCATCATGAAGTATAACATCAAAATACTTGGACATAGTTCCCTATCCAAGACACATCATGGTCACACCGACCAAAGTAGCTTTCTAGGTTCCCTTGGATCGCATGTTCCATGATTGGTGTGATAAATAAGGGATAATTGGGTAGTATATTAAGCCAAACAAGAGTACTTGATAGAGAATACATTGAGTTTTGAAAATATTATTATATAATAGTGCCTATACACAGATATGACTCTTGTAGAGTATTATGATTGGGAGTAGTGATAATACATGGTTGGGCCTGGAATAGAGTATAGCGACCTAGGCTTGACGTACATGGACATTACATTTCTTCTTCGGAATAATTAATACATTATATAAATATACACAAAAATCCCATATTAGTTTAGTGTCTTTGTAAAATTGGAACATAATCTTCTATCTTGGTGAAAGATCTTCAACATATCCCATAAAGATCTTCCCCTTTAGTTTTCCTACCTAAAACCTTTCTTTATATCCTGGGGAAAAGAAAACATAAAAAGGGTGAGATCAAATGCTCAGTAAGCGTAAACATGAAGAGCATAAAAAAACATAAAAATAAGAATGTGAAAACATGAACATGAATTGCGAATATCAAAATCGTGAGACATGAAATAAATCTTGGTAATACATAAGGCATAGATCATAAAAAAACATTCGCCATGATAAAATATCAATGGAATAAAACATGGGTTTGTAGAAAATAAATAATGACATAATAATATTTCCATATTAACCAAGGCATTTCTTCCAAGACCATCATAGTTGACAAAGTCCGTTACTAAACCGGGTTTACTTTCAGTTCTATCCATGTATTACTGAACCGGATTTACTTTCTATTTCATCCCTATATTACTAAACCAGATTTAATTTCCATTCCAATAATTTCTATCTCATGAGATATAAATCTTTACCCAATTAATTTGAGGATATATAGGTTCCACCCATCTCATAATGAACCCATTCTTACATGTGCATCAAAAATATAAATCATTCTTCATAGCATAACCCGAGAAATAAAATGGGCTTCTTAAACATCATTCCATCATAACATAATCCATATAAAATATCATTCCATAATTAACACAATAAAATCATAGTAATAATATAGATATAAACATAACCACATTTAAGAGAATCATCTTAGATAGAAAATAATTTTGATAAAACACTTGAACTTAATTCTTGAGGAAAATATCCTTTCTTCTTCAAAAATGATTTCTTTTCTCAAAATTCCATGAAATTTAAAAATAAAATAATTTAATTAAAAATAAACTTGAAATAGTGTATAGAAATATTCATGGAAATAAGGCATCATGAAACCAAAAAAAAAATCAATTCATTCCATATAAGTTAAAAAAACATTCTCCTCAATTTTTTTCCGAAAAAGTCAAAAAGTACCCTGTATAGTAAACAAAAGAAATATTCCTTGCATATCATGTAGTAAAAGTCAAAAATAGGTAAATATGACTTTAAAAATACATAGAATAATAGTAAACATTTTATGAAAACATTTTTACAAAACATTGACAAGTGTGATAAATATATCCTCAGTAAATACTTACATATAAACAATCTCAGATAAATATGAGATTTCAAAATTATCCCTTACCATAGATCCTATTTCTTCTATATGTGTTTGAAACACTTGTATAGTGGGATTAAATGTATTATTAACTTGTAAAAGAACCATAATATATTTATGATCCCATATATGATTCACTTATGACTTTATATTACCTGTTTATTTATCAATTCCATGTTGAAGCAGTGTTTTGGATAATAATCATTTTATTTATCATACGTGTTTTGACTTGTTATTCTTAATGATATTACTTAGATCAGGATTTATTTAATAATTGTAAAAAATTATTTACATATCATAAATTTTCAGAATATAAATATATATAATATATAGATAAATGAAATACATCATTCATAGAGACGGTAGGTCGTACGTATGCATGAACATTGTTTTTGTTTCCTTATTAAATTGAATCGAATCAAGTAAATGACATATATATATATATACATAAATCTAGTAGAATTATTATTTCATATATTTCATGATTATTTATTTTGTATACTTTATAATCATTCTTGAATGGTAAATAAGGAGAATGAATCTCATCACGTCATGGAGATGGTAGGCCGTACATATGCATGAGCGACGATATCATTCACAAGATGGTTAATTGGTTTGGAATTGGATGGTATATTAATTATATAGAAAAATTATAATATTATATTCAGTATTTATATCCATTATACTCATAATTATACCATTCCAAATTAATTATAGTTGAATAACAAATTACACCATGGCGTGGAGACAGTAATTCATACATATGCACACATGGTGATATTGTTATTCATAGGATAGATAAAATGAGGTATAAGGTTATCCCTTAATTAAAATAACATATCATCATATATAATATACTATAGTTATTACTTTAGTATGAAAACAACATAATAAGAGGAAGTTGAAGAAGAAAAGAATTTTTAAAGAGGTGATAAAACAATTACCTCTTTTTCAGGTATCTCCTTTTGGTATGCACAAAAGGACTCATTAAGATGGTTTTCTGCCAAAAGAGTGGCCTCTATGATTAAGTGAGGGAAGTTTTAAAAAGATTTTGGTAGGATTTTCTTGAGAAAAATGGATTTTAAGGTGTAATTAAAAGATGGGGACAGGTTCTCTTTTGTAAGAGAGGGAAGGGATACCTTTGGAAAGTCTTGAAATATTAATTTATTATAAATTCCATTTCGATTTATAATGCTCCCAAAATAATTTATTTTGAATCAAATATGAGTATAGGTTTAAATTATCTCAACCAATACAATTTAGACATGTTTTTATTTTATTTTAAATCTTATCATTTTGATTTATCCTTAGTTAATCTATTTAATTTTATTTGTGGTAATAATATTATAAATACTAAATGGGTATAAATATTTACGTATGTATTTTGAATTTTATATAATTAGATAATTTAGGACATTTTAGACTATATAATTTTCAATTTGTAATTTATAAAAAAAATTGGAATTTTTAAATAATTTAATAATATGTTATTTTTATAAAATATCAATAATGTCAATTTTGACACTATTCATTTAGTTGACATTAAATAAAATCCACATAGAAGATAAATTACAAAAAAAATATTTAATACATTTATAATATGTCATAATCACCTAGAAAATTCGTGGATCACATTTATTAGTTCATTTGATATTTATTTTAATATTCTTAGAACCATTTTTTTATATTTCTATTAATAAAATAATTTCTACATCATTGTTGTATCGTCATTAATGGTAATTATTTAATCTCTAAAAATTATAAATAAATTAAAATTATGTATATAATTTCATTATATTTCTAGATACTTCTTATTTTTAATGTTTTTTTTGCATTTATCACTATATTAAAATTATTATACTTATAAGATATATGTGAGTGACATGTTGTCACCTTCTTTTGTTTTAATTATAATTACAACACTTTCATGTAAAAAAGTCCATTAAATGAATCAATTCTGACCCATATGTGATATTGGTAGACTTTAATTCGTCTAATAGGATTTTTTTCAGGTGATAGGGTAATTTTATTATCTTTAGCATATTGTAAGCTTCCTTAATTTACCCGATTTACCTTTAACAGTCGTAAAACAATTATCGTAGTTACTATTCATAATATACAAAAAAATGTAACCTATTTACATAATTTGGACCAAATGATTCCAAATATTTAATCCATTTTTCATAATTCAAATCACATAATTGGTATAAATTAATTTAAAATTAATTACCATTGTCAAAAACCAAAAAGCAGGTTTTTAAGAAATAAAAACTTATCAAAATATTGTCATGTATTTATGTCCAATTTAAATGTGAAATTACTTACAACAAACAACTTTTAATTAAATGATAAAAAATAATCCAATTAAACTTTAAAATAAATTAAAATGATAATCTAACTATATAAATAAATTAGACGAAAAGGCAGTTTTGAATTAAAATGCATTATTTTTCACTATTCATCAAAATATGAATTTCATCAAAAAAATACCAAATTTTCAAACAAGTTAAATTTTTTTTCCTCTTAAAAATATTATGTTTATTTTGTAAAATATAAAAAGTTTTGAAAACTATATTTAAAATTGGGGCACCATCAAAAGGCAGAAAAACTTCATTTTTTGAAAAATAATTCTTTTATTTGAAAAATTGAATTGGTTCTTATATCATGTTCTAGAAAATACATAAGATTAATTTTAATTTTATATAAAATTAAAAATTTGGTTAATACTATTCATAATGACTAGTTTATATCCAATTAAATAGTAATATTTTAATAATATATTGTTGTTTAATAAAACTTGGTATTACGTGCACCGCAAGCTATCGAGGAAGGTTGCTCTTGAGTGTAACATAAGCCAAGTCAGTGTTGTGTGAAGTGAAACCTTCCTTTAGTGTTGCATATAACATAATCCAAACATATTTCTTTTATACATTGAACAAAATCTATACTTAGTTATGCGTGAAATAAATTTTATCAATAGAACTTGAAATTGTGTGTAATACAAGCCAAGTATAGTGTTGTGTATACTACAAGCTAATACAATGTTGTGTATAGTGCAATCTAATCCTGGTGTAGTGTAAAACATAAGACATAAAATAAATTAAAAATAATATATCTCATAAAATATCATGTTTTTACATTATACCCTCCTTAAAATGAATTTTTTCCTCGAAATTCATTGGGGTTATAAAAGTTTTAATACTTGAAAGTTTCTTTCATAGAAACCAACATCTTAAAAAGGAATACTAAATCTTCATTTTAAAAAAGGAAAGTTAAAAACATAATGGATACCCAAAGTAACACATCGCTAGGTTTCCACGTATGAGAACATAGGTCGGAATTGAAAACATGGATATGGAAGAAAAATCTAACCATCAAGTTTCGATGGATAGTGAAGGAGAACAAGGTTTGGAGAAAGTTAACAAACCAGAAATCCATAAATATTCAACGATTTAAGGGACCATATCATTCATCGAATAAAAAGGTACTAAGATAACATTTTTGGTTTTCAAGATCCTTTCCCTAAAGTTGAAAATTTTAGCATGAGAATAAATACTTACTTGATTTTTGTACAATCTCACTATTGTTATTGCCTTGAACAGTTTCTAATCTATCTCTTATTTAAAGAAATGAAGTTAAATTTTTCATTCTTGAAGTGTTAGTAGATCATGAAATAGAATGATAGGTCACTTCATCTATCTCAACAAAAGGTTTGAACATGTATTCAAATATGCATAAGTCTACCTATAGTGATATAATACATTAATTAAACAAACTTCAACTGGAATATAACTTATACTATTCATAAATGGATAACATTAAAATCCTTCCAAAAAATTAAAATATAAAAATTTATAAAGTGTTGAACTAAATCAAATTAACATTTATCTCCCATATCTCATAAGTTATTTCTTGGTTGTAACATTCCAAATATGTTAATCCCATAATCATGTATTCTCTTAAAACATAATAATAACATGAATTACCATAAAACCTTAGTGAAACCATGCATTTGGTCAAAATTAACTCTTTCTATGCACCAAAAATACCAAAAATTATATATACTCAAACCATGATATCAATTTTTCCTTATATCATTCATGAGATCATTAATACTATAAAACATCTCATTATCTCCTTATCCCTTCATTGTGTGCATATCATGTGCTTTCCAAAAATATTTCAATAACTTTTCATGGTTAACGGTACCATATAATTATGGAAAACTACAATGTACCAATACATAGATATTCCAATATTCTATAATTCTATAAATTAGATTCCATAACACTATTTTGGAATCTCATTAGATGACCCACTGAAATAAGTTGTACATTGCCTCATGAAGGATTCAACAGAATGTTGTTCCCTTCTCTACTCATTTGGAAGTCCATAATGATTCATAGATTGTATAAGTATTGTAATTAAATTTTTCATTCCATATACCATAAAATTTGGTTGATAAGGAGTAAAATCATTGCATTACCCATTTTATTTATCATTAACATGGTTCCTTTGGGTTCTAGTCATTATCTGAATCCCAAAAAGAATAGTGTGAGAAGAAAAAAATTATACTAGGAAAACAACATAATCAAGGGGAAGTAATTTCAATCACTAACATATTAGGATTAATCCTAGGTTATTCATTATTTTTACTATAATTAGAGTAATATAACCTATAGTTTTACTTACCCTTATGTACATCCCTAGACATACAATAGAAATATCTCTAGGGATCTCACTAAAGTTTCCGCATCTGAGTTTCCAAAGGTTAACTAATACTTTTCTCTCATACCAACTATAGCAACCCAGGATTGATGTACATGGAAATTACATTTCTTTTGAGTAATACTTAATACATTACATAAATATATCCCCAAATATCGTATTAGTTTAGTTTCTTTGGAAACAAATAACATAATCTTTTAACTTGGTGAAAGATCTTAAACATCTCCTATAAGGATATTCCCCTTTAGTTTTCCTACCTAAAACCTTTATTTATATCCTAGGGAAAATAAAACATAAAAAGGGTGGGATAAAATTCTCTATAAAGTTAAACATGAAGAACATTAAACAAAACATTAACATAAGAATTTGAAAAGATGAACATGAATTTTGAATATAAAATCGTGAGACATGAAATAAATACTGGCAGTATGTAAGGCATGGATCATAAATGAACATTAACCATGACAAAATAGCATTGGAATAAACCATGGCGTTGTGGAAAATAAATAACCACATAATATAATTTCCATAGTATCCAAGGAATTTATTCCAAGAACATCATAGTGGAAAAAAGTTCATTACTAAAGTGGGTTTACTTTCTATTCCATCTATATATTACTGAACCGGATTTCCATATCATTACATCCCTATATTACTGAACCAGATTTACTTGTCATTCCCATAATTTCTATCTCATGAAATATAAATATTTACCCAATGTATTTGAGGGATATATAGGTTGCACCCATCTCATATTGAAACCATTCTTAGAAGCTCCACAAAAATATAAATCATTAATCATAGGATAACCCAAGAAATAAAATGGGTTTCTTAAACATCATTCCATCATAATATAATCCAAATAAAATATCATTACATAATTAACACAGTCAAATCATAGTAATAATAGTTATTGAAACATAACCCTATTTAAGAGCTTCATCTTAGATGGAAAATAATTTTAATAAAACAATTGAACTTAATTATTGAGAAAAATATCCTTTCTTATTCAAAAACATTTTATTTTCTCAAAATGGAATGAAATTTAAAAGGAAAATAATTTAATGAAAAATAAACTTGAAATAGTGTAGAGTAATATTCATGGAAATAATGCACCATGAAACCATAAAAAATCTATTCATGCTGTATAAGTTAAAAACATTCTCCTTGTTCTTTTTCCGGAAAAGTCAAAAAGTACCTTGTATGGTAAATAAAAGAAATATTTATTCCTTACCATGTAGTAAAAGTCAAAAATGGGTAAAAATAAACTTAAACACACATAGAAGAATAAAAAAAATTATTAAAACATTTTTAGAAGACATGGACATGGATGATAAATTTATCCCCAGTAAATACTTATGTATAAACAATATTGGATAAAAATGAGATTGCAAAATCATCCCTTACCTTAGGTCCCATTTCATATGTATGTGTCTGAAACTCCTATATAGTGTGTTTAAACATATTATTAACTTGTAACAGAACCATAATAATATTTATGATTCCATATATTATTCACTTATGACATTATATTACCTGTTAATTTATCAATTTCATGTTAAAGTAGAGTTTTGGGTAATAATTGTTTTATTTATCATACATGTTTTAACAAGTTATTCTAAATATTATTACTTATATAATTATTTAATTACTTCCAAAATTTAAAAAATGATTTATATACCATAAATATTCAATATATAAATATATATAATAGATAGATAAATTAAATGGAATACACCGTTCATGGAGACGGTAGGCCGTACGTATGCATGAACGTTGTCTCCATTTCCTTATTGGATTGAATGGAAGTAAGTGAATAGTATATATATATATATACATATATACATTAGAATTATTATGCCATATATTTCATTATTATTTATTAGATATACTTTATAATATTTCTTGAATGGTTAGCATAGAGAATGAATCTCATCGCGTCGTGGAGACGGTAGGCTATACGTACACACGAGCGACGATATCATTCAATTAATGGTTAAATGGTATGTAATTGGATGGTATATTAATTATAAATAATAATTATAATGTTATATTCATTATTTAAATCCATTATACTCATCATTATACCCATCCAAATTAAGTATTGTTGAATAAAAAATTACACCACGGCTTGGAGATGGTATGTCATACGTACGCATGCATGGTAATATTGTTATTCGTAGGATGGATAAAATTATGTATAAGGTTGTCCCATAATTATAATAACATCTCATAATGTATAAGATACTATATTTATTAATTTAGTATTAAAAAAACATAATAATAGTAAGTAGAATACGAAAAGAATTTTGAAATAGGTGATAAAACAATTACCTCTTTTATGGGTATCTCCTTTTGGTATGCACAAAAGGACTCATTAAGATGGGTTTCTTCTTAAAGTTTAGCCTATAGGATGAATTAAGGGAAGTTTGGAGGAGATTTGGGAAGGTTTTTTCTATGAAAAAGTGATTTTGAGGTGTGATTAAAAGAGAAGGATAGGTGCCCTTTTATAAGATAGGGGAGGGGAACCTTTGGAAAGCCTTGAAATATAAATTTATTATAAATTTATTTTCAGTTTAGAATGCTCTAAAACTCATTTATTTCTAATATAATATGAGTATGGGTAGAAATAATCTCAAACAATAAAATTTAGACATGTTTTGATATTATTTTAAACCTTATCATTTTGATTTATCCTTATTTAATCTATTTAATTTTATTTATTTTAATAATATTCTAAATATTAAATGGTTATAGATATTTAATTATGTGTTATAAATTATCCATAATTTGATACTTTATAAAATTTTAGACCACATAATTTTCACTTTTTAATTTTTAAATATTTTTTTGATTTTCAAATCATTTAATAATATGTTATTTTTATAAAATATAAATAGTATCAATTTTGACACTATTCATTTATTTGAATTTAAATAAAATCCACACATAATATAAATTTGAACCAAAATATTTAATACACTAATAATATTTCATAATCCCTGATAAAATTCTTGGAGCACATTAATGACTATATATTATATTTATTCTAATATTCTTAAAACCATTCATTTGATATTTCTATCAATAAAATAATTTATATATCACAATTGTGTCATCATTGATGGTAATTATTTAATATATAGAAATTATAAATAAATTCAAATAGTGTATATAATTTCATTATATTTTAGTAGAATTTTTATTTTTGAAGTTTTATCATGTTTATCACTATATTAAAATTATTATACATATAATACCTATGAGCGTGACATGTTGTCGCATTCTTTTGTTTTAATTCTAATTACATCACTTTTGTGGAAAAATTACATTAAATGAATCAATTATGACCCATATGTGATATTTGTAGATTTTAATTAATCCAATAGTATTTTGAAATGTGTTAGGGTAATTTTATTATCTTTATCATATTGTTAGTTACCCTAATTTGCCCGATTTACCTTTAACTATGGTAAATAAAAATTATCGTAGTTACTATTCATAATATCCAAAAAATAAAAGTAACCTATTAACATAATTTAGGCCCAATGATTCCAAATATTTAATCCATTTTTTATAATTCAAAACACAAAATTGGTATAAATTAATTTAAAATTAATTCCTCTTGTCAAAAACCAAAAAGCATGTTTTTAAGAAGTAAAAACTTTTCAAAAGATTGTCTTGTATTTATGTCAAATTTATGTGTAAAATTAATTTAAATAACCAACATTGGATTAAATGATAAAAAAAATCCAATTATACTTTAAAATCAGTTAAAAAGATAATCTAACTATATAAATAAATTAGATGAAAAGTCAGTTTTGAATTAAAATGCAGTATTTTTCACTATTTATCAAAATATGAATTTCATCAAAAAATACCAAAATTTGAACCATGTTAAATTTTTATGTCCCAGTTCAAAAGAAGGAATTTATTTTTTCAAATATAAATTGTTTTTAAAACTATTTTTAAAATTTTTGTGCCATCAAAAGGTGAAAAAACATTATTTTTTGAAAAATACTTCTTTTATCTGAAAAAAATGAATTGGTTCTTATATCATGTTCTAGAAAATACATAAGATGAATGTTAATGTTATATAAAATTAAAAATTTGGTTAATACTATTCATAATGGTTAGTTTATGTCCCATTAAATAATAATATTTTAAGAATATATCATTGTTTAGTGAAACTCAGTATTGCGTACAACAAAAGCTATCAAGTAAGGTCTCTCTTGAATATAACGCAAGCCAAGTCAATGTTGGGTGTCGTGAAAGATTTCTTTTGTGTTTCATATAACATAATCCAAACATAGTTATTTTTTTACATTGAACAAAATCTATACTCAGTGTTGTGTGAAATAAATTTTATCAAAAGAACTTGAAATTGTGTGTAACAGAAGAAAAGTATAGTGTTACATATACTACAATCTAATGTGGTGTTTTGTATACCACAATCCAATCTTGGTGTAGTGAAAAAAACAAGATAGCAAATAAATTAAAAAGAAACTATCTCATAAAATCTTAGGGTTTTACATGAAGGATCCAAGTGTCACTACGTATCCTATTATGGAAGGAATCAAGCTGAACGTAGTTCTTAGATATTTCCCTACATAGGTGTAACCCATATGAACGGAGGGTGTATTTTTATAATTATATATGTTGTGGATAGAACCAGTATTGGAGATCCTAGACTCACTACATATCCCATCTAAATAAGAATCAATCCACCCATATTTATTGAATGGAAAACTCTCCATATAGGATTGACTCATATGTAGTAGGGGGAATTGTTTCTATTTATATTGTAGATGAACCTAGTATTTGGGATATGATCATAATTAAGTATCTTTTGATAGTAGGAATCAATACACACATAGTTATTGAATGGAAATAAATATACATAGGCTTGAACCATATGCAATTAGGGGGGATCGTTTCTGTTTTTTGTTTTAGCTAGACTAAAGATTTTAGATCTAGATGTAGATACATACCTATGATATTAGGAATCAAGAAAAAAATATATATTTAATTAAATAATCTCCACATAGGTCTTACCCATATAAAAAGGGGGAATTTTTTCTATTGATATTACATATAGACCCCAGGTTTAGGATTTGAGTCTCACTATGACCCCTATGGTAGAAAGAATCAATCCATACATAGTTATTTAATGTAAAAATATCCACATAAGTCTAGCCCATAATTAGAGGGTTGGTTTCTATTTATATTGTGGTCGGACCCATGATTTGAGATCTGGTCATCACTACATATCATGTGATAGTAGGAATCAAGCCATGAATAGTTCTTTAATTAAAATATTACCTATGTGGATATAAGTAAAATATAGGGAGGAGAGTAATTCATTTTTATTTCTCATAGATCCGGCTCATGTGAAGTGAAATTTCCATGAAGTAATGTTCTCTATGGAGTTTAACATCATGTGGTGAGGACATATTTTATGTAGTTTAACTTAATGCAGTATTGACGTTGTCATGCAGTTTAAAATCATGTGACTAGGAAATATGATGTATTTTATCATGTGACTAAGACATTTCATGGAGTTTAAAATCATTCTAAAAGGACATATCATACATTTTAATGCCATGTGATAAGGACTTATTGTGCAATTTAACATCATGCAACTTGGATGTATCATTCAAATTAACATCATGAGATTAAGACATATTGTGATGTTTAACATCATGTGAATGTGACATATCATTCAATTTGACATAAAGAAAATAAGATGTATCATTTAGTTTAATTTAATTTTACTAATATATATTTATAAGTTTAACATCATGTGACTATAACGTATCATGTAGTTTAACATCATGTGACTAGGACGTATCATTTAGTTTTGCATCATCCAACTATGATATATCATACCATAACCTAGTATTAGGAAAACTTTTTTTATGGATATTAGATGAATCTAATACATATTAAATGAGTTCTAGTGTCCTATAACTCTATCAGGACTTCAATTACGTAATTCTCTATCCAATCCATAAAGATAATGAAACTCTCTATTATTTTTCAAAAAACATCATTGGTAGGGGTAGGGATTTTCAGGGCCTAAGAAATCTACCTCATTAATATTTTTTATTATCTATAATTCTATAAAATATTTCTCCCCTAGACTAGTCAAAGTAGATGGAGAAAAGTTTTTTCTAAAAAAATATACTTTATTCTACCTAAAGTTGAGAGACTGTGACACCCCAAGATTTTATGAGATAAATTCCTTTTAATATCTTTTATGTCTTGTTTTGTACACTACACCTAGATTAGCTTGAGCTATATGCAATACCATATTATCTTGTAGTAAACGAAACACTAACATGGCTTATGTTACATCAAGGGTGACCTTCCTCGATAGCTTGTGTTGTACGCAATACCGAGTTTCATTAAACAATGATTTATTATTAAAATATTATTAGTTAATGGGATATAAACTAGCTGTTTTGAATATTATTAACTGCATTTTCAATTATATATAACATTAAAATTCATTTTATTTATTTTCTAGGCATGATATAAGAACGAATTAAATTTTTCAGATAAAAGAAGTATTTTTCAAAAAATGCAGTTTTGTAGTCATTTAATGGCGCACTCATTTTAAATTTAGTTTTTAACAATTTTATATATAATATTTGACAAAATAAATTTATTATTTTTAATTGGAACATAAAAATTTACTTTTGTTGGATTTTTTTTATTTTTTGATAAAATTCATATTTTAATGAATAGTAAAAAACACTGCATTTAAATTCAAAATTGCCTTTTCATCTAATTTATTTATATAGTTAGATTATATTTTTAATTAGTTTTAAAGTTTAATTGGATTATTTTTTTATCATTTAATTCAATTTTTTTCATTGAAAGTAATTTCACATTTAAATTGGACAAAAACGCATGACAGTCTTTTGATAAGTTTTTACTTCTTAAAAACCCGTTTTTTGGTTTTAACAGCAGGAATTAATTTTAAATTAATTTCTTCCAATTATATGTTTTTAATTGTGAAAAATGTATTCTATATTTGGAATCAGTGGGTCCAAATTATGGTAATAGGTTACTTTTATTTTTTGGCATTATAAATAGTAACTTTAGTAATTGTTTTTATTACCATACTTAAAGGTAAATAGGGTAATTAAAGGTAAAAATAATATTATAAAATTACCTTAACACCTCTCAAAATTCTATTGGATGAATAAATTAAACCTTTATAATATATGGTTTTAAATGGAATCACTTAATGCCTACTTTCCCATGAATATGACATGAATATAAAAACAATTAATGAATGTGACAAAATATCACACTCTCATTTTATAAAAGTATATTAATTTTAATTTAGGGATTACCAAGGAATAAAATCAAATGTAGGTACTCTATTTAAATTTAATAAAATTAAATACATCATATAAATTTATCTATAATTTTTAGAGATTAAATAATTATCATTAATGATGACTCAATAGTGTGCAGAAATTATTTTATTAACAGAAATATCAAATAAATGACATTAAAAATATTAAAATAAATATAATTTGAGTGAATTAATGTCATTCACTAATTTTATGAATTCCTTTGACATTTTATTTATGATTTAAAGGAGTTTTTTTGAACATATCTCTATGTCGTGATATTTCTAAAAAATCAACTAATGAATAGTATCAAAATTGACACTATTGATATTTTAAATAAATAATATATTATTAAATTATATAAAATTCATAAAAATATAAAAATTAGAAAAATAATTGGGATGAAGTTAAATATATCATAAATGGTCCATCTATGGCTTCTTTTTCATATTATAGTGACTATATTAACCCTTAGTAAATAAAAAAGACATGTTGCCATGGTAAGAGTTAAAGGAATTAATTAAGGGTAAATCAAAATGATAAGGTTTAAAATAGAACCAAAACATGTCAAAAAAATTATTATATTAATAATATTTAATACTTATCACAATATGATCTATTTTTATTTGTTTAATGGAAACTTTTACATGAAACTTAATTATATATTATTTAAATTAAAGATAGTTACAAAATATCACTATCTTGTATTTTAATATCTTTTATGTGTCCACATAGGGAAAAAATCAAGTTATTAACGAATATAAAGGTATATTTTAATATAAATGAAACCATTTTAATTATATTAATTTATTTGGAATTTTTAGAAGTTATATAATTACCTTAAAAACTCTTCAATTCTAAAACAGTATTTATTCAATTAACATAAAAATAGAATAAATTATTTAAAGAGTATTAATTTTGTAATATTTTGGATTAGTTAATGTGTCTAAAAAATTTATAAGATCTATAATATATATTATAGATGTTTTAAATAATTATATTTGAATTCCCATTTTTTCTTATTGTATTTTATGTCAAATTAAATTAATAGTATTAAATTTGGAAATTATAATATATTATTGAATTAATTTATTATTAAATTATTTAAAAATAAAAAAAATGTTAAGTAATCTCAAGGGGATAATATATGATCTAAAATGTATTATAAATTTAATTTATGGACCATTTTTAATTATTTAGATCTAGAATAGTCTTATTATATTTTAATATTTTGAGAGTTTCATAAAGTGTCTCTCTCCTCTCTTATAAAAAGGAATCTCCTCCCACATTTTCTCACACCTCCTTGACTCATATATCTAGACCAAACCCTGACCAATTCTCCTATAAACATTCTTATTTAACTTCTGGAGGTCCTAGTTTTCCGAAAATTCCATCCCTAGTGTCCATAAGAAGAGATCCATAGGAAGTATGACGAAGAAGAGGTAATTGCTTTACCAATTCAATTTAATTTATTTTCCTATTCTACTTCCTATTTATGTGTTGATTAAATAATAAAGTAATAAATCTCATATATTCTACATTATGAGATGTTATTATAATTATGGTACAACCTTATACCTCATTTTATCCATCCTATGAATAACAATATCACCATGCGTGTGTACGTACGTCTTACCGTCTCCATGTCGTGGTGTAATTTGTTATTCAAAAATATATTATTAGGATGGGTATAATGATGAGTATAATGGATTTAAATAATTAATATAACATTATAATTACTATTTATAATTAATATACCATCCAATTACATACCATTTAATCATAAATAGAATGATATCGTTGCTCATGCGTACGTACGACCTACTGTCTCCATGATGTGGTTATATTCGTTCTACACATTAACAATTCAAGAATGATTATAAAATTTATATAATGAGTGAAAATAGTAAATATGAACTTAATTTCAATACATCCTATTCATAAAAAATGTGACTTACATGGAAAAACAAGAATGGGAAAATGAAACAATTAACACCCGAAATAATGGTAATATTGAAATACTATTAATAAAATGATATAATAGGATCATATATGATATCATAAATTTGGATATGGTCCCAGTATAATTTAGTAACATGATATTACCATTATACATGAGATCACCACACCCTATACTAATTAAAAGTTAAAGGTAAAGGATAATTTTTCAATCTTATATTTCTCCGAGATTGTTCAAACGTAAGTATTTACTGAGGATATATTTATCATCTGTGTCCATGTTTTCTAAAAATGTTTTCATAAAATGTTTACTATTCTTATATGTATGTTTAAAGTCAATTTTAACCATTTTTTACATTTAATATATGGTATGGAAGGAATCTTTCTTTTAATTACCATATGAGGTACTTTTTAACTTTTCTAGCAAAAGTACGAGGAGAATGTTTTTTTAACTTATACAACATGAATGTATTTTTATGGTTTAATAATGCCTTATTTCCATGAAGCTTCATCTACACTATTTAAATTTTATTTTTAATTAAATTCTTTTCTTTAAAATTTCATGTAATTTTTAGAAAATAAAACGTTTTTGAAGAAGAAAGAATATTTTTCCCAAGAATTAAGTTCATGTGTTTTATCAAAATTATTTTCCATCTAAGATGATGCTCTTTAAATAGGGTTATGGTTATATCCATATTATTACTATTATTTGATTGTTTTAATTATGGAATGATATTTTATATGTATTATGTTATGATGGAATGATGTTTAAGAATCCCATTTTATTTCTTAGGTTATGCTACGATGAATGATTTATGTTTTTTGTAGCACATGTAAGAATGATTTCATTATGAGATGGGTTGGAACAATATCACCCTCCAATTAATTGGTTAAAAAGATTTATATCACATGAGATATATATTATTGGAATGGAAATTAAATACGGTTCAGTAATACAGGGCTGGAACGGCAAGTAAATCGTGTTCAGTATTACATGGCCGGAACGACATGTAAACACAGTTCAGTAATGGACTTTGTCCACTATGATGGTCTTGGAAATAGTGAATTGGATACTATAGAAATCATATTATGTTATTAATTATTTTTCACAATTCCATGTTTTATTATAATGTTATTTTATCATGGTTAATGTTCCTTTATGATCTATACCTTAGGAACTACCAAGATTTATTCCATGACTCGTGATTTTGATATCTAAACTTTATGTTCATGTTTTTACATTATTATGTTTATGGTTTAATTTATGTTCTCAATTCTTACCCTTACTGAGAATTTGAGCTCACCCTTTTTGTGTTTTCTTTTCCCCATCATATAAATAAAGGTTTTAGGTAGAAAAAAGTGGAAGATCTTTATGGGAGATGTTGAAGATCTTTCACCAAGTTAGAAGGTTATGTTCCAAGTTTCCAAAGGAGATAAACTAATATAGTCTTGTGAATCAGTTTGTGTCATGTATTAAGTATTCCACAAAATAAATTTAATTTCCATGTACGTAAGGCTTGGGTCATTATAGAGACGATCGCATATCACTAGAAGACATGTGTCTCATGTTCTGCTATAAAAATTATGTGTCCTTCTCAAAGTGATCATACAGTTGGACTAGGGATTTAGGTGTCAGGGGTTGTCAATGTCCCCTTGTCAATATGATTCTGAATCTAGTCCTTGAATTTAAATTAACTCTCTATTGTTTCCCATACACACAAATTGTACGGAAAATGTTTATCATGGCCTATTTACCCCACCTCACTCTCCTTCCCCATTACTGGCAGTTCTATCAAATCATTCTCCATGGATAATTCGAAGAACATGGGCATGTTTTTGTCACGAAGGAATATACTATCCCATATCTTCCATTTAGATATGGGATACCATGTCAGTTTCCCCTTGTGCTTACTATGACTCTGTTGGCATGGGAACATGGTTGAGTTAGAATCCTAGGTTGCAGAGCCTCAACCTTTATTGGTTATTGGGAAAGTTCTTAAGAATTTAGGGACATGAATAATGTAGATACTTCCCACGGATTAGAGGAACCTAAATCTCTTAGAGGCTTTATATCAACTATTGAGGTCAGATGGTCTCCAGAGTACCTCTGATGTGGGTGTGGAAAATATAGAAATTCCCCTATCCCTGTGGTATTGAGATCATGAGAATATAAAAATGAACCTATCCCTAAGGGATGGTTTGAGGAGGAATAATTTCTTTTTTTCACTCAATGAGGGGATGAAGAATATAAAAATTACCCCAACCCAATAGGCTAGGGAACTTCACTACAAGGTATACCACTGTAGAAAGGTGTTGATGTGTTATTCTGGTGAAGGGATCCCATGAGAATTTACACAATTATTTCTTAAAGATCCTCATTATATTTTTAGTGTTAGGTGATATATTTAGAGATTATTTTTTCATGTAATAATTTGGAATATTCATAGGGATATTTTGAGAGCCAAAAATTGAGATGGCATGAGATTTCAAGGCTCGGTGAGCCCAAAATAGATATTATTAAAATATTAAATATAATAATATCATTCATGGGTAGTTTTCCAAAAAAAACTAAAATAAATCCTAAATGAATTCTCATAACAAAAATCATATACCATAGTTAAATTTATAATTTTGGGTTTACCCTAGGTGTGACCTAATATTGGTCAACATCAAATATCCAGTTAATGTGTCTTTTGGGGGGGTACTTTTAATTAAAATAAATAATTCGTTTTTTTTGTTAAATTTCCTAATTAAAATAATTTTTAAATACCCTATTATAATAGTTTTACAAGGGTTATATACATAACCCTTTACATATCTAAGAGGAGGATGAGAGATTTCTTAATTGGTGGATTGGGATCAAAGAACGATGGATGATCAAATCAAGGTTAATCATGAGATGAACAATGAATACATAAATATCATCACCTTCATTGATAACAAATTTTTTATTCACCATAAATTGATCTATAATTGAGTTAGGTATCATCAATTTTGGTTTTCATCCATTTGATTAATATATATAGCATGGATCAATTATCTGCTTCTGCTCTATGTTTTATTTATTTCCTTCAAATGAGCCCCTGATACCTTGTTGTATAATTGATCTACTGAACCTGTTTTTTCCTTTTTTATCACCTAGTTTATATAATTTATAGCCATGAACTCTTATTTATATGATTTTCACTTATTTATTGTTATTTTATCCTCTATTCTCATTGTTTTCTTCATCATTGGCCTATAGAACCACGATTCAACGTTTTCAGGGTGGGTTTGAGTGTGATCGAACTAACGAATTCATTGTGGTAACATGAATGACCCATGAATGGATAGTTTTTTGGATGTATTTATGAAAAATGTAGGATACTAGTGTTAATCCATCAATCTGGGATCTGGAGGTGGTGATGGGATCGAGCGATAGGAACACAGGAGGTGCATCTGGGGATGTGCAGTAACTACAAATGGATGTAGACGTTTTTCCAGTGAATAATGGTCAAAATTTTATTTTTTTCCAGCCGTGCAGGGAAATGTGTGTTAATATTATTTTTAATAAAAATAACATGTAATATTTAATAATTATAATGATGTTTAAAGTGCATTAAAAATAATAATAATATTATTATTATTTATTTGATTGTTTTGGGATGAAGATGGGGGTTGTTTTCCATAAATGAGAACTAATATAATTAATATATTAATTTTACCTTGAAGATGGAGGTGGTGGGACACTACCTTGAGTTTGGGGGAAGAGGTTTCTTAAATTAATATTTTTACTAATTATAAAATTGATTTAATTGAAATGAAAAAATGGAAACCTGAATGTGGGGGGGTTGTGCATAGCCCTCCCTTTGAATAAGGTTAAACAATAATAATAATAATAATATAAAATATCATTATTATTTATTTTTGTTGTGGAAACCCTATTTCGGTCATAACTACTTTGTGTGATGTTGGATTGACAATATGTCAATAGCGTCATGATTATGGTATTGAGACGGTTGATTCAAAACAAATGTTGGATATAAAATTTTGACTTGTGGATAAATTCCTCAAAAATCCCAATAAAATTACTATTGTTAATAATATTATTATAATTATGAAAGCTAATATCAATTGTATATTGTTAATACGGTGTCTGATTGATGAACCATCTGTTGAATTGTGATCCTACCATTGAGGAGAACATTTCAAGGCCACTGTTGGGTATGTTTTTATGAATTGTGGCTCAGGGCCATGAAGAAATGTACATATGTGTTATGTAAATTTGTATTTGTTTCACCAGGTCTCTGATTTTGGAAAGTGAATAGATTATCCATAGTGTTTTTCTATGAGGATTGAAACTTTGTGATACATTTTTACATTCATGGTATTTTACAATTAACTATTGGTGGATTTTTGTTTTATCCCAATTGACTGATGACGAGCATTGTGTGCTCGTGATGATTTTGGACAGACTCGGATTTCTTCCTATGAGCATCCTATCCTGATTTTTTATCAGTATAGAACGTGATGGTGTACTTCATAGTGGATTTTGAGTTATGAAGTGAAATGTTCTGAGAATGATGCTTCTTAAGGAGACGTTTGAATATTGTACTAATTGGGTGTGATCATTGGAGTGTTATCAGGGGTGGAACTCCCCTATCCTATCAGTGAATGATTCCTCGATACTCTTTTTATAGTTAGAGATGGTACTCTATTTTCATACCAGGGCACGAGTACTCTATCCATAGATAAGGTACTCCCCTATTTCACCCGGGCGTAGGTCCTCCATACTCATTGTGCAGATAGAGGCGGCACTCCCCTGTCACACAAGGGTGTGGGACCTCAATCCATAGAGACAATACTCCCCTATCTCACCTAGGAATGAGTCCTCTATACTTACTATGTAGATATAGATGGTACTTCATCATCACACTCAGGTGAAAGTCCTCTATCCATGGAGATAGTACTACCCTGTCACATAATGGAATGGGTCCTCCATACTCATTATGAAGATAGATGTAGTACTCCCCTGTTGCACCAGTTTCACTACCATAGATACAGGTTTTCACAGCGTCACCCCTTTAACAGCGCTAAAAAAAGCGCTGATAAATGGTACTATTAATAGCACTAAAAAAAGTGTTCTTAAAAGTTCCCCTTTATCAGTTCTTTTTTATCACTGTTAAAGGGGGATTTATTAGCACTTTTTTAAAAGAGCTGATAAAGACCCCCCCCCCCCATCTGTGCTTTTTTTACTAGCACTGTTAAATGGTACATTTCAAAAAAAATCATTAAAAGTAAAATTTTAATATATTAATATATAAATATATTTATATTGATATAAATATAATATATATTTTTTAAATGTGTTTTAGATAAGGATAAATAGAAATTTAAACTTAATATATAAGATCTTTAGTAAAAAAATCTTATAAAATAATTTAAAAAATATTTTTAAATAATAATTTTGTCGTTTTTATTGAATAATAGTCATTTAATAACAATTTGAATATAAAATTAACAAATAAATAAATAAAAATCTAAATTAAGTTGAAAAACAACTTAAACTTCCAATTGTCATAACTTTTGATCTGGATGTCTGTTTGAGCTCTACCACATATCAAATCGAAGCTTGTGACGATTTCCACACCAATGTAACTAGGGGACCTCAGTAAAGGTTTTTTTGAGGGTAGAAAAGGCCCATAAGGCCTCCAAAACTGAGTTTCTAGTCGGCATACCCTGAATTTTTAACATTTGATGAATTTTCAGGCTCATTTATGGGGGTCTTTTTGCCATTTTTTTGTGGGGACTAAATTTATTCACTGGTCTTAAATCCATATTGATATAATGGTTTTAAAATTTTATCATTTTTAACAATGTACTATTATTTATAATCAAATATATAAAAATATATACATATTTTTTATATATTCACACCTAAAAATTTATTTTTATAAATAATTAATTAAACATATTTACATATAAAATATATTTATTAATATAAAAGTCATATATAAATAAAAACTAATATCCATTTTATTTAAAATACAAAATATGAATATTTGTATACCTATATAGTTTGTGTGTGTGTGTGTCTATATATATATATATATATATATATATATTAGTGTGTGTGTGTGTTTTAGCAAACTGATATATATTATCTATATATTATAACATATAAATAGACATATTAATATATAATAATTTGAATATGTATTAATATGTATAAATATGTATAATTATAGTTACATATACCCATATATATAATATATATATACATGTGTTTGTATGTTGTCTATATGTATGTATTTATTTATTTACTTATTTATACACACACAAAAAAACATATTTTATAAATGTATTTAAAACTAATCTTACAAATATATATTAATATATAACTAAATATATAACTAAATATATAACTAAATATATAACTAAATATATATTAATATTTGAATAAATATATAGATAAAAATATAACTATACATATAAATAGATATGTATATATATAAATAGATATTAATATAAGAATATATATATATATATTAATATAATAATATATATATATATATTTTAATATATTAATAAATATAACTATATATATATATAGATATATCATTAAATGGAGAACAAAGTAACATAGAGGAGCGGTAAAGTGTCCAGCATGCAGGGAAGAGGTCTTGAGTTCAAATCCAGGGAGAGGTAGGGGCATGCAGGCATATGCAGGGGGGATAATGCTATTAAAGGGTTGGGAAGGAAACTGTTAAAGGTTGGCTGGCAGGGTGGGAATGATTGGGGGGCTTCTGAGCATTGTTAAAAGGGGGTGTCATGTGCTGTTAAAAGGGCTCTCCAATTTTTGGATTTATTTTTTAAATATTTTTTACATTTTTTTAATTTTATCAGTGATTTTTTCAAAGCACTAATAAAACAGGTCTTATATCAGTGCTAAGAAAAGTGTTGATAAATTCCCCTTTTATTATCCCTTTTTTAGCACTGATAAAATACCCCTTTTATCAGCGCTTTTTTGAGTGCTGATAAATGGGGCATTTATCAGCGCTTTTCTGAGCAATGATAAAAGGGACCCCCTTTAACTCCACTTATATTAACAGTGCTAAAAAAGTGATATTAAAATATATTTCTAGCACTGATAAAATGGATATTTGTAGGAGTGTTTGTGGGTCCTCTATCCATGGATAAGGTACTACCCTATCACACCAGGGTGTGTGTCCTCATTATTCTAAACTTAGAGATAGATATTATACTCCCCTACATAGGTTCGGGTCCTTTAACTAATGAATATCATTTCCATTTTATTCTAGGGTGTAGGCTCTCTATCATTTGGAGATTACATTTCCTCAAGTTGTGGAGAGATGGCAAGGTATGGGTCCTTCTCATGACTTTTTTGGTTAGACACCCAAGATACTAGGAATCAACGATGGACCTTGGTGATGTAGTGAGACTCAGTTTTCTTAACTGTGTTATGAAGATTGATATACACTTTACCTTTTGTTTGTGCTTTTTATTGAGCATATATGGGTTTTATTTATGGTTGTTGTCTCATATACTGATTGGAATACATTCGTTGTGATAATCTGATTACTTCTATCATGTATTCTATTTCTCCCTCTTTATTTTTTAGGGAATCCTAAGGGGTATATATATACTCAACCATACATGGTATTTTCTTGCATGTGTTGTGTATTATGCAGATGATAGATAGAACAGAGGTGATGTCAAAGGATTATAGGGATACTCAGGTGGATAGACCACGTATGGTGGTTGGTCTTGGTGATCAAGTGTCAGACTCTCTCTTCTTTACTTTATTTCTATTGTTGTCATGATGTGACATCATTTTTAGTTGTTCATGTATTTTTCTCATTTACATTTTATTTTACACTGTCATAGCCTTTTTTGTTTTCCTATTTTACACTTCAATTGTATTCTTTTTACTTTGATGTAATCCATCATTTTATTACACTCATGGTTTGTCTCAAGAGGTTACAGTATACGTTTAATTCCCCTGAACTTCTTCAAGTATATAGTTGGGTGCATGCATGCATATATATTAAAAAATGGAATCTTATTTTAATTAAGACTTCTTGGAACAAGTCACCAACCCTGGGTCTATGGAGGCTTTCTTGGGTTTGTGTGAGCTCGGTCTTCCTCTGGACAAGAGGGTATTAGTGGGTCAGTTCATTACATATTATTATTAAAGGTTATTCAACCTCTGGAGATTGTTTGGAGTTGTTTTGACTTATGAGGTTTGGTTGTGAATTTAGGAAAACAGTGTCAAAGTGTCTCGAGTGTGGATTTCAGGCTTGGGAACCCAGTGTTGGTGTGGTGGACGACGCATATGTTCACTGGAACTCTAATTACCAGGGTATCTACTTTGTATACAGTTACATTGATTATAGAGATCTTAGTATATGCATCATATAGGACTGAGCCCTTTGAATTTTTTTCTTATGTTAGATCTATAGATATTATATTTAACCATGGTACTTCTTGAAAAATTTCAAGATTTCTCTGTAATTAAAGAAAACAATTCTTTCGAAACAGTGTCGTGAAAATGGATAACTAAGAAATGAGGTTTCATTTCAAGGATCTAACCATGGGTTTTATTTCACCGGCTAGAATCCGAGCTATGATACCACCTATTGAACAACACGTGGATCCTTTTGTGGACTAGATAGCTAACCATCCCCATGTTGAGAAGTTAATTGCTTCATAAAGATATGATGATGGTACGTGTTGGCTTAGAACATTACATGAGTTCCAATGATAGGGACCATTATGCTTATACATTGATATAGACCCTCATGTAGTAGAGTTTTGAATCGAGTTAGTGGTCTAGGTTTTCCATCTTGTGCGAATAATGACTAATCAGATGGTTTCAATGTCAACCAGTCTTCTCTATGGAGTAGTTATTGGATATAGAGGTACTAATAGATGATTAACCTATGTTGAGTGTGCATAACAGGTTTTAGAGATATAAATATCCTAGGTTTCATAATGACCTAGACTCCCCTTAATCGTGTGGTAGAGGACTGGTGCGAGAATGTGGTGGGAATTTCCTACTTTGATAGGACCCCTTTCGATTGTGGCCTAGGTGGTGAGACTTTTCAAGGGTGGCATGGTGATCGTACCACGATTCACTGTTTCATTTTCACCCTTACACTGCTGTGCTAAACATATTTTGTATTAAAATATTATAAAAATATTATCAAATTGTACTTCATGTTTGATTCAATAATTTAGTTTTTATCACTATTAAATAGGGAAATGATACTTGTTTTGAAAATTACAATGTAGGTGGAGGTGATTTGGAGGGCTCTTGATGAAGTGAAAGAAAACTGGGCCAAAAATTGAATGGATCCATGGACATCTGTCCACTGTTTTGAATAGTACACAAACTCCGTGCATCCAAATGGGCTGAAATTTTGTGGGCCTGTCCAAAATTCAATATTCTACATTTCCTATTAAGGAACCCAATCCTGATTCGGATTGCATGGGGCCCATCCGAACTAATCTGTCTGAGCCACCGAATTTGGACCAAGTCAAATTCGGTGTTCTGTATTTTATCAATATCTCGAGAATTAGTTGTCCAAACGGTGCCAAACTTTCGGTGGAGACAGTAAAGAAATAGGGCTACAACTTTTCTATTTTCTCCAAAGCGCGATAAGACTGTCTGAATGCCGAAACGCGTCCTTCAAGTGGATTGATGAAATCTGTGTTCCCAAAACCACCTCCCACATTTCCTATAAAAGGGCACCTTGGGCTCCTCATTTGTAAGTTCGGCCAAGGAGTGAAGTGCTGCCAATTTGGAGTCCTAGAAGAGTCTCCTAATCACCTTGGAGGTTCTGGAGGCCCCTATCCTCATAGGGAGATCAACAATAAAGAAGGAGTTCCACCCGAGCTTCCTCCTCCTCCCGATGTCGAGCTAAAAGTTGGGTGTTCGTTGTGAGGGAGCTACACACATGCCAAGGGAGTTCCGATGCATAAATTAGCTACTGGTTTGGAGTAATTTGGGTGTTTAAACATTTCATTCCATGTATCTTATTTTATTTCAGATTTGAATTCTTGATTTGATGCATGTGAGTGTTATGCTCTTAATTTCTAACCGATCGGTGTGAGGTTTTGAGTGTGTGACTTGTGTTGTTCCGATTGGACATCACAAGAATCCTTTTCATACCCACCTTATTGAGATTTAAATATGCTTTGGAAGCTCTTATTCCATGCATAAGTACTGGACCTTGACAATACGATTGTTACGTCAAGGTTTGGTCCGTAAAGTATTGAAATAAAAGCTTAGGAATTAATCGGGATTCCAATTAACTCCAACCAAAGAATTACTCTAAACCCAAGATGAATCTATATGAACAATGAACTTGATATGTGTGTAGTGAAATCACATCGACCCTTTTATCTCATATTTCTCAAAATCCACTTGGTCACTCATCTTTTAAGCTATTTCAACTAAGTCATTGTTTTAAGCTGTTTTCAAAACCACCCCTCTCTTAGACATTTTTATCAAAAATACACACTCTAAACCTACCAACGCTCCTTGAGAGACGACCTAGGGTTTACCCTAGACTATAAATCAACCTTAAAAATATAATCAATTTGACGTGTCACGACATCACGTCCAAATTTTGGCGCCGTTGCCGGGGAGCGCTTTGGTTTTTTTGTGCGTGTTTTTGATAAATTTTTTTTTTATAATTTTTGTGAATATTTGTTTGTTTTATCTTCTACCTTTGAATGTTTTTTTGTGTTCTAATTTATTTATTGTGTAGGTTCTTTGTATGACGCGTTCTACTCCGGGAGACCTACAAACTTTTGAACCCGAACCGGAGAGGATCCTACATCAACGAAACCGAGACATACAAGACCACACTTTGAAGGAGGAGACATCAAATCTTAAAATTCTTCTTGATCCTTCTTCTTCTTCTGAAACCAAAGTTAAAATTGAACATAACTTGTATAACATGGCTGAAAATAATAGAACACTAAAAGAACTAACCTCACCTGATGTTGATATCCAACCCACTTACATTCAATTACAAGGTGAGGCACCCAATTTTGAACTAAAATCTGGTTTAATTCATTTATTACCAAGATTTCATGGACTGCCTGGAGAAGATCCACATAAGCATTTAAAAGAATTTCATACTGTGTGTTCAACCTTAAAACCTTCTAATGTGGATGAAGAACAAGTGAAGCTTAGGGCATTCCCATTTTCATTAGAAGACACTGCAAAAGATTGGTTATACTATGTCAATTCACCAATTAGGGGCTGGGCAGACATGAAACGCCTTTTTCTTGAAAAATACTTCCCAGCCTCTCAAACTGCAACTATAAGGAAAGAAATATGTGGTATAAGACAATCTCAGGGGGAAACATTACATGAATATTGGGAACGCTTTAAAAGGTTATGTTCAAGTTTCCCACACCACCAAATAAGTGATCAACTTTTAATTCAATATTTTTATGAAGGTTTGATTCCTATTGATCGAAATATGATTGATGCTGCTGCAGGTGGTGCATTGGTAGATAAGACCCCAATCGCTGCAAGAACCCTCATTGAGAACATGGCATAGAACACTCAACAATTCGGTACACGGTCCAGTGTTCCCATTCGAGGTGTCCATGAGGTGCAAAGTACTGAGTTTGAGAAGAAGGTGGACACGAAGTTCGAAGAGGTAAGTACCCTTCTGCGACAACTAGCTCTCTCCCCAGGGAAATATCAATCTCCTCCTCCCATCCATTGTGGAATCTGCTCTTCTGACGCCCACTATTCTGACCAATGCCCCCAATTGAGAGAAACTTCTGAAAGTTGTGAGGCAATATTTCCAGGACGCCCCTTTAACCAACCCTTTAGGCAAGAACCATACTATCCATCCAACCAAGGTTGGAAGGACAACCAAGCCTATAGGCAAGGGGGGTATTCAAACCAACCTCAACAGCAATGGAACCAACAAGGTCAGAGTAGTCATCCACCACCACCCAGAAATCCTCAACCACCCCAAAGGCCATTCCAACCACCCCCTCCAAAAACCGATCCTAGCCTAGAAGATATGATGAAACAAATGGCTACCAATAATATCCAATTCCAACAAACCACCCAAGCAGCCATACAAGACCTAAAGACCCAACTAGGACAACTTGCCAACTCGGTGGGGGAAATCCAAAGTCATGGGTCGGGTAAACTACCATCTCAACCAGTAGTAAACCCTAGGGATAAAGGAAATGTTAGTGCAATCACCCTTAGGAGTGGGATACAACTCAAAAACCAAATGAACCCTCCATTAGAGTCCTCCCATCCAAAGGAAACCACCATCCCAACTGCAGAAAATGGTCCAAGAGAAGAAAACCCTTTTCCTGAGAGAAGCCCTTCCAAAGGAAAGACTGTGGTTGTTGATGAGCCACCTATCCCAACCATTCCTCTTCCATTTCCTCAAAGGGCTGCCCAACCTAGGAAACAAAAAGAAACCGAACTTGATAAAGAAATCTTGGAAACTTTCAAGAAAGTACATGTTAACATTCCTTTGATTGATGCTGTGAAGCAAATTCCAAGATATGCCAAGTTTCTGAAGGAGATGTGTACACACCGAAGGAGGCTTCGTGGTGATGAGAAGGTGAGCCTGGGGAGGAATGTTTCAGCATTGATAGAGTCATCACTTCCTACCAAGTGCAATGATCCTGGGACATTCTCGATTCCATGCACCATAGGGGAGTATTCGTGTTCCAATGCTATGCTTGATTTGGGTGCTTCTATTAATGTGATGCCTCACTCTATTTACTCTTCATTGCAGGTCGGTGAACTGAAGCCCACTGGTTTTGTCGTTCAGCTAGCAAATCGGAGTACGGCACACCCCTCTGGTGTGCTAGAGGATGTTCTTGTGAGGGTGAAAAATTTAATTTTTCCTGCTGATTTTTACGTGCTTAAAATGGAAGATGATAGGATGAATGGACATGCCCCAATTATATTGGGGAGACCTTTCTTGAAAACCGCCAAAACCATAATTAATGTTCATAATGGTACATTATATATGGAGTTTGGTGGTAATATTGTCCACTTCAATATCCTTGATGCCATGAAGCACCCCTCAGAAGAACACTCCTCTCTCTTTGTCAATTCAATTGATGTTCTCCCTTCCCCTGAAACAACTTATTTTCATTCACCTGATCCCCTTTCTGAGTTTTCTTCATTGATTGAAATGTTAGGTAATGAATCATGCATTGATTGTTGTAGCGGTTTAGAGAAATGTCATGCATGTTTGTTAATTGATGATTTCTTGAACACAGAGGATCACATGACCATCGATAATACTGCTAAGCTTGTAAAAGCTCATTCCTCATCTGAGGATGTTACCATTGAGCAGTTAGATGAGATCAGTGACTTCTCACTTTCACACACACTTCTGTCAATCCAAAATCCCCCAGAATTGGAACTAAAACAACTGCCTCAAGATTTAAAATACTCATATCTTGAGAATGGAAACAAGTTGCCCGTCATCATTGCTAGTTCACTCCCTCCTGAGCATGAATTGAGACTGCTTGATCTTTTGAGGAAGTATAAACAAGCTTTGGGATGGACACTTGCTGACATCCCTGGCATTAGCCCATCAATTTGTACACATCATATTTTATTAAATGATGATGCTAAACCAGTGAGGCAGTCACAACGACGACTGAACCCAAACCTACTTGATGTTGTTAAAAAAGAAGTAACAAAATTGTTGGCTGCTGGAATCATTTACCCTATCTCTGACAGCCAATGGGTCAGTCCTGTTCAAGTAGTTCCTAAAAAAACTGGCCTTACTGTAGTTTAAAATGAAAATAATGAATTGGTTCCAACTCGTGTGCAGAATAGTTGGCGTGTCTGTATAGACTATCGCCGACTAAACCAACACACTAGGAAGGACCATTTCCCATTGCCATTCATTGACCAGATGCTAGAGAGGCTAGCAGGGAAGTCCCATTACTGTTTCCTTGATGGGTATTCTGGATACTTTCAGATCCATATTGCCCCTGAGGATCAGGAAAAGACAACCTTTACTTGCCCCTTTGGTACATTTGCTTATAGAAGGATGCCATTTGGTCTGTGCAATGCTCTAGGTACTTTCCAACGATGTATGGTTAGTATTTTTTCGGATTACCTGGAGAATTGCATGGAGGTTTTTATGGATGATTTTACTGTTTATGGATCCTCTTTTGATGAATGTTTAAGTAGTCTTGGTTCTGTCCTACGTCGCTGTATTGAAAAGAATCTTGTATTAAATTATGAGAAATGCCATTTCATGGTGCGACAAGGCATAGTTTTGGGACATGTCATTTCTGGGGAAGGAATCCAAGTGGACAAATCAAAAGTAGATATCATTTCCTCCCTACCATTCCCTAAAAATGTTCGGGATGTGCGGTCTTTCCTGGGTCTTGCTGGATTTTATCGTCGTTTCATTCGTGACTTTAGTAAAATTGCACTCCCCCTCTCCCGATTACTCCAAAAAGAAAAAGAATTTGATTTTGATAAAAAATGTGAGGAAGCTTTCAATAAGTTAAAATGGAGTCTCACGTCACCCCCGGTAATCCAACCACCTCGGTGGGATTTACCATTTGAGCTCATGTGTGACGCCTCTAACTATGCAGTTGGGGCAGTCTTGTCATAAAGGGTCGATCGAGCTCCACATGTCATTGCCTATGCCTCACGTACTTTGGACCCTGCCCAAGCAAACTACACCACCACTGAAAAAGAATTTCTTTCCATTGTGTTTGCCTTGGGTAAATTCAGGCCATACCTTATAGGGTCCAAAGTCATTGTGTTCTCAGACCATGCAGCCCTCCGATATCTCCTAAAGAAACCAGAAGCCAAACCACGTCTCATTCGCTGGATGCTCCTCCTTCAAGAATTTGATCTAGAAATTAGGGATAAAAAAGGAGCAGAGAATGTGGTTGCTGACCATATCAGTAGGATTCTCCCACCCTCGGACATTGACTCATCCCCCTGTATTCCCATAAATGAATTGTTTCCTGATGAGAAATTGTACCAAGTACAAGATGTTATTCCTTGGTATGCTGAAATTGTAAATTATTTGGTAGCGTCTTGCATTCCTGCTGATTTCACCAAAAACCAGGCCGACCGTCTAAAACATGAGTCTCGTTGGTACATTTGGGATGACCCCTACCTCTGGCGCACATGTAGTGATCAAGTTATTAGGAGTTGTGTTCCCGATAGTGAGTTTCAATCTGTCCTTAGGTTCTGCCACACACTTGCTTGTGGGGGCCACTTTGGTCCCCAACGGACTGCTCGCAAGGTCTTAGATTCTGGTCTCTTTTGGCCCACATTGTTTAGGGATGCCCATGAATTCTGTAAATCTTGTCCTCGCTGTCAAAGAATGGGGAATGTCTCTAAAAGAAATGAGATGCCCCAACAACCCTTACTCTTCCATGACATTTTTGATGTTTGGGGCATTGACTTTATGGGACCATTCCCCAATTCATTTGGGAACCTTTACATTCTTCTGGCAGTGGATTATGTTTCAAAGTGGGTAGAGGCACGAGCCACGAGGACAGATGATTCCAAGACAGTTGTGGAATTTTTGAGAACCCAAATATTCTGTAGGTTTGGATTACCTAGGTTTATCACTATTAAATAGGGAAATGATACTTGTTTTTGAAAATTACAATGTAGGTGGAGGTGATTTGGAGGGCTCTTGATGAAGTGAAAGAAAACTGGGCCAAAAATTGAATGGATCCATGGACATCTGTCCACTGTTTTGAATAGTACACAAAATCCGTGCATCCAAATGGGCTGAAATTTTGTGGGCCTCTCCAAAATTCAATATTCTACATTTCCTATTAAGGAACCCAATCCTGATTCGGATTGCATGGGGCCCATCCGAACTGATCTGTCCGAGCCACCGAATTTGGACCAAGTCAAATTCGGTGTTCTGTATTTTATCAATATCTCGAGCATTAGTTGTCCAAACGGTGTCAAACTTTCGGTGGAGACAGTAAAGATGTAGGGCTACAACTTTTCTATTTTCTCCAAAGCGCGATAAGACTGTCTGAATGCCGAAACGGGTCCTGCAAGTGGATTGATGAAATCTGTGTTCCCAAAACCACCTCCCACATTTCCTATAAAAGGGAACCTTGGGCTCCTCATTTTCAAGTTCGGCCAAGGAGTGAAGTGCTGCCAATTTGGAGTCCTATAAGAGTCTCCTAATCACCTTGGAGGTTCTTGAGGTCCCTATCCTCATAGGGAGATCAACAATGAAGAAGGAGTTCCACCCGAGCTTCCTCCTCCTCCCGATGTCGAGCTAAAAGTTGGGTGTTCGTTGTGAGGGAGCTACACACATGACAAGGGAGTTTCGATGCATAAATTAGCTACTGGTTTGGAGTAATTTGGGTGTTTAAACATTTCATTCCATGTATCTTATTTTATTTCAGATTTGAATTCTTGATTTGATGCATGTGAGTGTTATGCTCTTAATTTCTAACCGATCGGTGTGAGGTTTTGAGTGTGTGACTTGTGTTGTTCCGATTGGACATCACAAGAATCCTTTTCATACCCACCTTATTGAGATTTCAATATGATTTGGAAGATCTTATTCCATGCATAAGTACTGGACCTTGACAATACGATTGTTACGTCAAGGTTTGGTCCGTAAAGTATTGAAATAAAAGCTTAGGAATTAATCGGGATTCCAATTAACTCCAACCAAAGAATTACTCTAAACCCAAGATGAATCTATATGAACAATGAACTTGATATGTGTGTAGTGAAATCACATCGACCCTTTTATCTCATATTTCTCAAAATCCACTTGGTCACTCATCTTTTAAGCTATTTCAACTAAGTCATTGTGTTAAGCTGTTTTCAAAACCACCCCTCTCTTCGACATTTTTATCAAAAATACACACTCTAAACCTACCAACGCTCCTTGAGAGACGACCTAGGGTTTACCCTAGACTATAAATCAACCTTAAAAATATAATCAATTTGACGTGTCACGACATCACGTCCACATGGTAAATTAATAGGGAAATTTTTTGGAGTTTTTTATATAGATTTGGACATTCGATAAATATGGATATTTCCTCCCCGAGATATGTTCTTATGGCGTGATTCAAAACCATGAGGGTGAGTCAGTTCTTCTAAAATAGGATGGTGTTGAGGTGTGGTGGATGATTTCCTTTACTTGTATGTTTGAGTTTTTTTGGATGTTAAGGTGTTGGAGTGAGCCTTGGTTAAGGATAATATATACGAAAGGGTAAATATAGATTAAATTAGTGGAGTCGTATGACCCTAAGGGATAAGGTGTGTTTTTGGTGAAACCCGCATCTTCTTTACTTTGGTTACAGTTTTGGTTTACAGTCCTAATCCACTTTCCCAGTATATAGCCACTTTTCAAGATCTATTGATACCATAGGGGCTTTTTGAAAAACCCTTGTGTTGTAGGCTCTTGAAGAGAGGTTCAGTGATCAAACACTTCTTATAGTTTAACTTAACTCTATTTGGAGTGAGATACATTCATGGAACATTTCTATAGTGTCAATGGGACCCTAATATGTTTTCCTTAATACGGGTTGTATGTTTACTATCCATACTAATATGATTTATTCCATTGATGGTAGTAGTGATTATGTTTTTTTGGGATGGATATTTCTTCATTTGATAAGGAGTGATCCATGGGCAGGGTAGGATGAGCATATTCATAAGAGGTTACAACTGATTATTTATTAGATATCAATTATTACCCATGGATTTCAGCTTCTAGTTTCATGCGATGGTGGTAGAGTATGAGGGAATACATATTGAGGACATGCTAAGTTTACCCCTCCATAAAGAGTTTATTTTTTGCATGGAATTATACCATTGAGGACCCAATATATGTGCTAGCATATCGGATGACCCAGCATAGCTATGATATCTTGATGTTTGGTTGGAGGAGTCTGCAGATCATGGGATTTTTAATACCCAGTGTGCTTTCCTAGGCATTCCTATGTTTTTATCTTAATAGGAAAATGAGAGCTTGTGGTCATGTGTGGATTAGTGTCTCCCAAGCTTGTTTACTATTTATGAGGAGGACCCACCCCTGAGAATCAATTTCCTATTTTCCCAGTGTATGGAGGTGTGGATCTCATAGTTTGACCTCATGATAGGTTATCAGTATCTCTAGGTTTGAGATATAGATGTACCAATCTTGGCTTCCTTGAGACACTATGGTTACTTTCTATTCTTGGTGATAAACTTTGGCATGATGAACGCCCCAGAAGAGTTCACAAGAATTTTGATCTAGATCCTTAACCTTTCTTTTATTGGTTTTTGGTAATCTTATGTAATGATACCCTAGTTTCCTTGGTGTTAGTGTTGGAGAATGTGAGACACATAAGGATGGTTCTGTACATGCTCTAAGATTGCTAGTCCTATGGAAGTTCTCATGGATTCAACTCTAGATTAGAAGGTAAACTTCTTAGGATATGTCTTATCATACATAGGAGTGATATTAAACCCTTTATATATTTAGTTGGCATGAGATTAAGAGATTCCCAGGTCCTGGTTGTGGTAGCAGATGCTCACATTTAGGTTTTTAGTTTTCTATTGTTGAGCGAGGTAAAAGAGAATCTGACCTCTTTGAAGTTTACCCCAATGGGTGAGGATGGTACAGAGTACCTCCAATCGATAGTTTTTACCCAACTACTTATTTAGTGAGTTAGGAATTCATGAAATGAGAATATCAATTACTTATTCTACTTTCTCTCCCAACGCCCTCAATAGAGGGTTCCCTCGGGTAGTGCTTCAGAGGGGGGAAGTCTGAGCCTCCTCTCCAGCATCAACTCCCCCTACTTCCCCTATTATACCTTATTTCATACCATATTATTCCTTCTCTTTATTTCTACCTCCCCATTCTATCTTTTTTCTATTTTCCCTGACCCCTTTGCTCATGTCTATTTGGCCCTATGGTTCCCCCAGTGGTTGTTCTCCATGGATCTTGGTCACATTCATTCTCTCTAGGTTGAGATATTTGGGAGATAAAGTTAATTAGGTTATGATTAAAACCATCATTAATATTTTTCATATAGAGTGTGAACATATCACATCTCTTTGAGTTTTGAATAGTTCACACTTCCTCAAACAATGTTATCATATTCACAAAAAATGGTATTTATAAAGTTATGTGTTAGAAAATAATTAAATAAGAATAAATATATAATAAATATCATATATATTATATATAAAGATCATTTACAATGTAATTTATAACCATAAATGTGGTAATATAAAAAATAACAACATTGTTTCGTGAGGCCGTAGTTCACCGTACATAAAAATGGTATGTTCGTTACCCATTAGATGAATGTGTGTGTAAGTGTATATCAAAATCTTATCATTAAAAAATTATAGTATATTTATGATAATTATTTTATTATATATTCATGAAATAATAATATTTTAGTAAGTGTATATTGAAAATAAAATAAAAGTGTTCGAGGAAGGGTGTTGCCGTTTATTCGGGTAACTCCTTTTGGTTTGCACCAAAGGGCTTCCTTGGATGGATTTCTGACCAAAGTGAGACTTATAGGATGAGTTGAGGGATTTTTAGGGTATATTGTTGTATATCTTGGTCAATAAAATGTTTCTTGATAAGTGTGAGTTAGTGGGGTGGGTGAGTTCCTTTTTATAGTGGAGGAGGAGTGGCACTCTTAAATTTTTGAAAAGGGAATTCCACCTACATCTTTTTCATGTAAAGTGAATACAATAATGTCCAAAATTGAATAAAAGGGATTATAGTATCTAAATATGGCAATAAAATTTCTTTTTACCAGCTTTTTAGGTCATTTGGGCCCTTATGTTTAAGTTTTAGTCCCTTGTTAAGCTAATTTTTCTCTTAATCATTGTAATTAATTTTAATCACTTTCACTAATATTTTTTGGTCAAAAACTAGGCTGACCTTATTATACATTATAAATTATTTTTATTCCAAATATGGAATCCATTTTTCCAAAATCCAATCACATAATTGGAAAAAAAATAATTTAGATTCAATCTTGTAGACGGGATGACAATGCAGGTTATTAATGTAAAAACATTCAAAAGTTTGCTATGTTTTTATATCCAATTTCAAAGTGAAATTCATTAAAATGACCTAAATTGGTTTAAATGATATAAAAATTATCTAATTATACTTTAAAACCAATTAGAAACACTATTTAATTATATAATAAAATTGGACAAAAAATCATTTTTGAACTAAAATTCAGTATTATTTACTATTCATCTAAATATGAAAGTTCTCAAAAAAATACCAAAAAATCACTAAAAGTAATTTTTTATATTTTTATTTAGAAAAATATGCTTATTATTTAATATTAAAATTATAAAATCTTCAAAAATTAGATTTAAAATGGGTTCTCTATTAAAAGGTGGTAAAACTACATTTAAAAAATATACAGCTTTTTATGCTTAAAATTGGATTGATTCCTTTTTTAAGATGACAAAATTTATTGGGTGAATGCAAAAATATTTTAAAAAAATGTGTAATAATGATATATTTATCCCTATTAATTCCCTCTGATATAATATCTAGGAGATAACTACCACTTAAGATAATAATATTAAAAATATATTATTGTCCAGTATAACTCATTCTTGCATGAAACATAAGATTTTGAAGAATCTCATTGTTGCGTTTCATGTATTATATTGGAGATAGTTTCCATTTTAAGGTAAAATTACTATATAATTCATAAATATTAATAAATATGAAATGTTATTATATTATTACCCTGGATGTTACATCTAAAATCTAGTTACCAAGGTTCCTATAGAACTTGATTTAATACCAAATTTAACAAACCCAACTCTAGTAACCTAGATCCAAAGATTACTTTATTATATTGGTAAAAGATACAATATATTTCATCCTAAAGTATTGAATAGTTTATAAATATTTGGAGACTAGATAAATATATGATTTCTATATTACATTGGAAACATAAATCATAGATTATAAACATCTTGAAAAAATTATTATTCATTTTAGAACATTTTGGAGATCATTCAGAGATCCCTTATCGATACCCTGGTGAAGGGGAAAAATAAAGGGTGAACTCATATTCTCAATATGGGTTTGCGTACACCGGATTCTATCAATAATACATAAGTCTTAAATAATATGGTATAGTGAATAATCAACAAATGAGCCATATAATCAATAACTTGAGCATGAAATATGTCCATGGATAATATCAACATAATCACATGGAAAATAATGATTGAATTATTAATTATGGAATGTATAAATCCAAAAATCTTAACCTTACTATTGAGGCCTTGTCTAAGACACTTTTAAAAAATGTATAGGAATACACCAAATACCTAAATAATAGTTATGGAATTCCAAACTATTTGTCTTGAGAGACTTTTCTAGATGCATCAAGGAGATATAATAGACCCCATCCATCACTTATACACATAAAAGGGCTATAATGGACCCCACCTATCATTTATAAATGTCTAATACATTCCTCATGTTTTGAATGGACAATAAAATACATAATAAATATTCCTTACTAATCAATAAAAATAAATTGGATTGGTCTAAAAATTCCTAATTTTTTTTAGGATAGTAATGTATTTTTCTATAAAAAATGTTAAAATTGGATAAGTATGGAATCTACCGCTCATTATGAGAGGAAACTTTAAGAATAAAGACTACCTACCACATGAAGAAACCATGGAAATGGGATAAAATTCAAAGTGTTGGAGCTAGTTCATGAAGTATTTGAACAACCAATAGTTAAGACAAGCAACAAAAAAACCATTAAATAAACTATAAAGGTGTCAGAGAAATATAATGATGAAATGGATTGACCTCCATATGAATTCCAATCGACCATTCTAGAAAACCAAAAAAAATCAAAGTGTTGAAGTTACCGTATGAAGGATGTTAAGAGACCATAGAATGAATATTAAAGCATCCATGCATTAAACATTATAGAAATTGTATGTCGAACTTTCATGTGACCCTAGATTGAACTTTCAAGTGACCACACATTGAACTTCCAAGAGAAAAAACATTTAAGTTTCAAGATACCACATAAAGAAAATAAAGAAACTATGAATTTAAATATGAAGAAACTATAAGACTAAATCCAATTGAATGCACATCCAAATTTAGTTATAATATGATTATATATGGTTTAAGTTACCATAATATTATTTTTCATCAATCATGAGTGATAGAGCGCTGTCGTGGGCACCCTCAAATGATTAATGCGATTTTGGGGTACTTAGGTGCAGTATAGTGGATGACCAAGGTCGTCTCTCAAAGGATGAAGTAGATTTAAAACAACTTTTTAAAGGTATTCTAAAAATAAAATAAAAGAGAATAAAAACACTACTTGAAAGGGTGGGGGTTGGTTATAGTTTATTAATCTAGAAGAATTTTTCTGGAAGAAGATTGTATTTTTTTTGTTTTTAGTTTTGAAATGAAGTTCGATTAAAATGACACAACAAAAAGATGTTTTTTTAGACAATATTTAAAAGGAGTAATCGATCTAACTATACCTATTCAATCATTTATTAATAATTATCATTTAAATTAATATTCACTTAATTATTATCCCTTAATTTTTTAAATCCTGAACCCTACGAGAATTAACTTTACCACGAAGATGAAGTGAATTTAACCTTAGGCTAACTTCGGAACATGCAATCGCAACACCCTGCTTTGATTGATTTTCTAAGATTAGATTATGTTCAGTGGTAAATTAAGGCACATAAACACTCTAGAAATTGGGATTAATTGAGTTTAGGGATTGTATTTGAACTCTACAAATTGATCCTGTGTGGTTTTGAATTACCAGTTAAGGTTGCGCTCTCACAGTTCACACAATTCCCGACCTCGTGTGTTTTGTTTTAACTATTCAATTGATTTCTTAGTTTCATTTAAATTAAAAACTCAATTAATAGATCATAATATGTGAATTACAGTATCTCATTGATTCAAAATAAATTAATGAAGAAGGATAGAGGTCGATCGATTACTAAAAAGAACTACTCTTCCATGGGTGGCTTAATCATCGTAGAAGTGTTTTGCATGTGCAAAGGTTTATAATGGGTATAACCCAATAACGCTTCTACTCAATAATTCAAGACCAAAGAGGAATATTAATAGAAGAAGAAATTTAAACAAAACATAAGAAAAGATAAGAAATAAAAGAATAACAAAGAAGTTTATTACACAAACAAAATCATTACAACATGAAGGAGAAGAAGAAGGCTTCGATGAGGGGATCCTTACTTCAAGAGCTACCCCTCTTACAATGGTTGGAGAATTTGGGTGAAACAAATTCTCCCCTTCCTCAAATATCCTAATTCATGTCCCAACCCCTACAAATGATAAAAACTCCAATTTATAGAGGGGAGTGGAGGAGAGGTTACAAGTGGTTTCAAGTGTGAATGTGGAAATTCGGAAAAATATTTTATTCCAACTTGAACCGCCCATTTGACCTCCAAAATGCGTGAATTGACCAGCCTTCAAGAAGTATGATTTGTGCCAAATCATGTCCCAGATCTTTCCTCAAAATTTGGGCTCAATAAAAGCCCTAATGAAAAATATATGGCCCACATACAGAACTCATGTCCATTCTGCCGAGTCCAACCCACCATTGGATTAATGGCCCATTTACTCCATCCCAATGCACTCTTTAGCTCTAGTGTCCTGAATGAAAGTTGTAGAACATTAATCTAGGAACACTTTTACAAATTTTAAATTCAAATAATAAATATAAAAATATTTATCTTCGAAATACTGCAGTGCACTATTAAGGGTAAAACTGGAATTTTCACCAAATTTTCAAATGAATGATCAAATCCCAAATATTTTATAAATAAACATATTTAACAGAATGTGAGGAAATTATTTCATTTATTATAAATAAAATATTCAAAAAAAAATAGTGTTTTATCAACTCCCCCACACTTACCCATTTTCACTCCTGAGCAAAATCTCATATCAAGTAAACATCAATATCAAATCAAAACCAATTTTAAAACACATATCTTTGAGATCAAACAATTACACACCAAGAAACAAAAGATATCATGCCTCATAAAAAACCATTATTTCAAGTTCTTCATTTATATCATTCAATATATTTCCACTTTATTTATCCTCCCATGCACAAAACACTTACCTCACTTGAATTTTCTCTTATCACACAAATGTCATTTTTTTTGCAATGTCTTTCTCATCCAAACTCATACAAGGGTCACCATAGGCTTGATAAATTCATGCATCACCACCCGATGTGAGTCAAGGAAGTATGTTTATAATGAGGGATTTTCAGGGTTGTTCTGTGGCTTTCGGTTGGTAGGATTTAGATGTGAAAAATTCTAAGGTTGAATGAGGAGGGCTTGACTCTTTTTGAAGCAAAATTGCATTAATCTAATTTTCACTTAAATATGGTCTTCTAATCAATCCCCATAGTATAAATTCAGCTCCATCATCATGAAAAGTCATGAAAGGTTTACACCATTCATCATTTCAGCATCAAAAATTTCAATCTTCTCAAACATGATTTTCTTGAAAGCTCCAGATGGGCACAGCTTTCCACCTCAATTAGAATCTCCAGAAAAGGCATAGCTTCACTTGTCATGAAAGATCCAGAAAAGGAACATATTTCAATATAATGAATTTCTTCAGCAGAAAACACATCTCTTCAGAATTTAATTTTCCACCCAATGTATCACGGAATTTGGTGGCAAAACACAAGATAGATTCCCCCACACTTTATCTCAACTAGATTATGAAATTTCACTTCAAGAGTTGGTTGGATAGGGAAAATTGGATTGTAATGTGCCTAACCTAACAGGATGTGCATGGATGATAAGGTCTACAAGGATTAAATATTCAAGGTATGCCATTATAAAAAAGGATTCTTTAAAATAGGGTCTTTAATACCAAACAAATGCCTTAATCATTTAAACATAAGTACCTCAAACCCTCAAGTTTTGACAGGAATAGATCAAATTCTGGTTAAATCAAGCATGGTTTGGTTCTATCAAGAAGTGAGGTGAATGTAAATAATATGAAAATAATGGTTCAGAAGCCTCACAGGAAAGTGATTTCAAATATAACGACAGTGAGATGTGGCGTGGGATTCAAAATTCAGTGTACTTTTCATGAAATTACTAAATATTTGAACTTGAAACAAAGTCATTTCAGAATTAATTTAAGCTTAGTTTCAAGGGGTAAATTGTTTCACTTATTGATATGGATTTAAAAATGGTGATGAGAATCATTTCAGCTCAAAAGTTTCAAAAACACACAGACAATTGTAAAATAAACACACAAAATTTGAAAACACACAATTTTTTTTGGGTTTTTTTTTAACAGGAAAGAAATTGAAATTACTAAACTAAAAGGTTCCTTCCCCCACACTTAAAATATAACATTGTCCTCAATGTGAACCCATGAGATGATATATTCACATGAAATGTAGAATTTTTAAATAGGACAAATAATATAAAAGTGAAAGGGTTAGGAACAGCCTGATGTGCTCAAGTGATGATGGGGTCATGCAGTGTGATAAAATCCACTGCATCAGTAGGAAGTCCCTCAATGTATCTCTTTAAACATTTCCCATTGACTGTAAATCTCCTTCCAGTGTCCTCTTGTGTGATCTCCACTACACCATAAGGAAAAACATTAGTCACAATATAAGGACCTAACCATCTGGAACGCAACTTACCAGGAATCAGCTTTAGTCGTGAACTATAGAGAAAGACTTTCTCTCCAACATGAAACTCCCTTTGTTGGATCATTTTGTCATGAGATGCATTTGATCTTTAATTTTAGAGCCTTGATTTCTCATATGATGACAGTCGAATCTCCTCAAGCTCTTGAATTTGCAACTTCCTTTGGATTCCATCTTGGGCCAAATCCATGTGGCATTTCTTTATAGCCCAATATGCCTGATGCTCAACTTCCACTAGGAGATGACATGATTTCCCAAAAACAATCCGAAATGGGGACATACCAATGGGGGTCTTGTATGCTATCCTATAAGCCTACAATGCATCATCCAAGTGCTTGCTCCAATCTTTCCTATTTAGCTGCATGGTTTTCTCCAAGATTTGTTTCAACTCATGATTTGAAACCTCAGCCTGGCCATTTTTTTGGGGGTGGTATGGTGTTGATGTTTTGTGTGTCACCCCATACTTTCGAAGGAGGGAAGAAAAATTCCTTTTGCAAAAGTGTGTCTCTTGGTCACTGATGATAGCCTTTGGTACTCCAAACCTGCAGAAAATTTGAGCCTTGACAAAATCCACTACAACATGAGAATCATAAATACTCGTGGCCTTGGCCTCCACCCATTTACTCACATAATCAACAGCAACCAAAATATAAAAAAATCCAAATGAACTAGGAAAAGGACCCATAAAATCAATGCCCTATACATCAAAAATATCACAGAAAAATATGGGTTATTGAGGCATCTCATGTCTCTTAGAAATGTTCCCAGTGTGTTGGCAATGAGAGCATGACTTACAAAACACATGGGAATCATGGAATAATCTAGGACAATATAATCCAGAGTCCAAAACCTTCCTAGATGTTCGTTGGGGTCCAAAGTGTCCACCACAAGCAAGTGTACGATAGAAATACAAAACAGACTCAAACTCATGATCGGGAACACACCTCCTAATGACTTGGTCACTACACATGCACCAGAGGAAAGGATCATCCCACACATAAAACCTAGAATCACTTTTTAATTTTTGGACTTGATGTTTCTTTAAATTTTCAGGGATTTCAGAGGCAAAAATATAGTTCACTAAATCAGCATACCAAGGATGTGTACCTGAGATGGAATAAAGATGATCATCGGGAAAAGTGTCCTGAAGTGGTACTTGGTCCAAGGTGTCATCCTCTAGTGTGTGAGTAAGCCTACTCATGTGGTCTGCCACCAAATTCTCTGAACCCTTCTTGTCCTTTATCTCAAGGTAAAACTCTTGAAGAAGGAGCATCCAACAGATAAGTCATGGCTTTGCATCTGGCTTCTTTAGGAGGTACCTCAAAGCTGCATGGTCAGAAAAAACAACTACTTTAGAGCCCAATAAATATGAACGAAATTTATCTAAAGCAAATATGACAGCAAGAAACTCCTTTTCCATGGTTTTGTAGTTTTATTAGGCTGAATCCAGTGTCTTTTATGTATAGGTGATCACATGTGAACATCCTTCCACCCTCTGAGATAAGACAGCTCCAACCGCAAAGTTGGAGGCATCACACATAAGCTCAAATGGAAGGTCCCACCGTGGGGGCTGTATGATTGGTGGAGTGGTCAGACACTTCTTCAGCTCATCAAATGATACCCTGCATGAATCATCAGAATTGAAGTCAATATATTTTTGAAGCAATCGAGATAAGGGTAGAGCGATCTTACTAAAATCTCTGATGAAGCATCGATAAAATCCAGCATTTCCAAGGAATGATCGAACATCACGCACACATGTAGGATATGGGAGGGATGAAATAATGTCTACCTTAGATTTATCAACTTCAATGCCATGTTGTGAGACTATATGACCTAAGAAAATTCCCTTTTCGACCATGAAATGACATTTTTCAAAATTTAAGACTAGATTCTTCTCAATACAACGATGCAACACATCACCCAAACTAAAGAGACATTCATCAAATGAGGACCCATAAACTATAAAATCATCCATAAATACCTCCATGCAGGTCTCAATGAAATCTGAGAAAATACTCACCATGCATCTCTGGAAGGTACCTGGGGCATTGAAAAGTCCAAATGGAATCCTTCGGTAAGCATAGGTACCGAATGGGTAGGTTAATGTCATCTTCTCCTGGTCCTCTGCTGCAATGGGAACCTGAAAATAGCCAGAAAATCCATCCAAGAAACAATAGTGTGTCTTCCCAGCTAGTCTCTCAAGCATCTGATCAATAAATGGGAGGGGAAATGGTCTTTTTGAGTGGAATGATTTAGTTTACTATAATAAATACACACACGCCAACTGTTTTGTACCCTCATTGGAACTAATTCATCTTTATCATTTTTAACAACAGTAACACCAGTTTTCTTAGGTACAACCTGGACAGGGCTAAGCCATTGTCCGTCAGAAATAGGGTAAATTATACCTTCCTCGAGCAATTTTTAAACCTCTTTTTTAACAACCTCTAGAAGGGTTGGATTGAGTCTCCTTTTTGGTTGCCTCACCGGTTTAGCCCCATCCTCCAAGAGAATCCTATACATGCAAATGGATGGGCTAATACCTGATATGTCTTCCAATGTCCAACCAATTGCCCTAATGTTATCTCTCAAAAGATTCAAAAGTTTTTATTCATGTTCAAAAGAGAGATTGTTAGCAATGATAACAGGTAATCTATCACCACTCAGCAGGTATGCATATTTAAGATTTGGGGGCAATGGCTTGAGTTCCAATGTAGGGGGGTGATGTATAGATGGAGAAATTGATGCAATAGACATATCTGCACAATGAACATCAGTATTAGAATAAAAATCATCACAATTAGAAAATAATGCATCAAATCCATCAGCGTACTCAACATCCATGTCATAATTAGAGTTCACATGATCAAAATCAGAATATGATTCCATTTCAAAATCAAATCTTAGAGAGTCTTGTTCCTTAGAAACGGGTGTGGAAGTACTCTTAGACATCAAACTAGAACCAATAATCATAATATCCCTAAGCATAGGACAATCCAATTCCCTGGTGTTTTTACTTGGTGGTTCAAAATGGTAGATAACAAAAGCAGAATGGTCCTCTGAGGGGTACTTCATGGATTCCATGACATTAAATACCACAACTTCATCTCCAAACTCCATGGAAAGTGTACCCTCATTGACATTTATGATAGTTTTTTCAGTTTTGAGGAAGGGACTACCTAAGATAATGGGGGCATGAGAACTTACCTGATCATCCTCCATGTTAAGCACGTAGAAATCTGCTGGAAAGATCATGTCTCTTACCCGGACAAGTACATCCTCAAGAACTCCCGCTGGATATGTTGTAGCTCTATTTGCCAACTGCACCACTACTCTTGTTGGCTTCAACTCACCAACCTGTAAAGAAGATAATACAGAGTAAGGCATCACATTTATTGAAGCTCCTAAATCACAAAGAGCATCAGAGAAGTGCAACTCTCCTATAGTACATGGGATGGTGAATGTCCTGAGATCCTTGCACATTTTTGGCATTTCTAGAGTTTGTGTAATGAGTGTTGAGACATTCCTTCCAAGGTTGATCCTCTCATTTCCCATGATCCCTCTTCGATTGGTACAAAGTTCTTTTAAGAATTTTGCAAACCTTGGAATTTTCTTAATGGCTTCAAGTAGAGGAATGTTGATCTCTACATGCTTGAATGTATCCAAAACCTCCTTTTGCATTGCTTCTTCAGCCATATTCTTGGTTTGAATAACCCTGTTGGGAAAAGGAAGGGGTTTAGAATGAACATCATCAATCTTTTTCTTACCTTTATCTTTATCCTTGGATTGCTCATCAGTTGGTTTGGAATGCGGCTTCTCCGGAGTTGAGGTGAATCCCGGTGGAATGGTAGGTATAGATGTATTGTTCATTTGCTTCCCCCTTCTCAATGTGATGGCACTGACATTCCCATTTGGATTTGGAGTGGGTTGGGAAGGTAGATTTCCATAATTCTTACTCACAAGTTCATGGAGGGCGGTGGCAATCTGGCTCATTTGAGTCTTCGACTCCCTCAGCTCTAAACTTTGACTCTTCAGATCATTATGTTGATTAATAACAATTTTCTTAAAAATATCATCAGTATTAGAATCTACCTTTGGTGGAGTATTCCCTTGTTGATGACTTGTTGATGTTTAAGCTTCAAATCTCCTTTGGGGTTGTTGGAAACCCTGTTGGTAAGGTGGAGGCTGCTGGAAGTTTGGTTGAAAAGGGGGCCTTTGTTGTTGTCCCGAGCCATACCTCATGTCTGGTTGATCTTTCCACCCTTGGTTTTATGTTGGAGAAAATGAATCAAACTTCTTTTGGGGATATGGTTGTTGTTTCTGCTGAAATGGTCTCCCTGGGAATACTGTTGCGCAATCCTCTGTCTCTTGTAGTTGTGGGAAACAGTCAGTTGGGTGGCTTGTCTCAGTGAAAATGCCACAAGGCCTTGAAGGAGGGGGTAGAGATTTATTTTGTGCCAAAGCAATTTGCCTCACCATAGTTGTCAATTCTTCTAACTTGGTATCAATAAAATGACTCTCAAGAGAAGAAGGACTTACCTGATGTACTTCCCTGATATGTGGTGTACCTCGATCACCAAATTGTTGGGAGTTTTGGGCCATCTTGTCGATCAATGAACGTGTGGCTGCTGGTGTCTTTTCCACCAATTCTCCTCCAGCTGTAGTATCCACCGTGCTCCTCTCCATGGGTGTGATTCCTTCGTAGAAGTATTGGATGAGGAGTTGCACACTGAATTGCTGATGTGTACAGCTTGCGCACAACTTCTTGAATCTCTCCCAATACTCATACATTGACTCCACTTGTGCTTTCTTGATCCCCGGGATCTCCTTACTAATGGAAGTGGTCCTTGATACTAGAAAAAATCTCTGCAAGAAAAGACGTTTCAAATCGTTCCAACAAGTTACATCTTCGAGTTGTAAATAATACATCCAATCTTTCGCAGCTCCATCAAGTGAGAATGGGAATGCTCTTAATTTGATTTGGTATTCAGATACATTTCTTGGTTTCAAGGTTGATCAAACCACATTAAATTCTTTCAAATGTTTATTGGGATCCTCGCCAGAGAGGCCATGAAACTTTGGAAGTAAGTGAATTAACCCAGATTTCAGTTCAAAGTCCGATTCGAGATTTGGGTATGCAATACAATTTGGTTGATAGTTAATATCAGGTGCAGCCAATTCTCGAATGGTTCTATTAAGTTCATTTCCATTATTTTCATCCATTAGTTATTCTTTTATGTTTGAATTTGAATAACTTCCAATTCCAATGTTTCCAAAAGAGAGGAATTCACCAACTGCATGAATATTGAAACTTCTCGTAGACTGAGAGTGTCTAATTCGTTCCCTAAGGCTGTGTTCAATCTCAGGGTCAATATCTAAGAGATCTTAGGGATTAGTTCATGTCATAAATCAAATAAAAATGAAAATAAAGAAAGTAGAGCATAGTAAAATAAAAATTAGAAGTTTGAGTTGATGGTCCAAAAAGAAGTAGAAGGAAATAAAAGAATAAGGAAAAAATCAGATTGGGTAAAGACGGAAGAAAGAAGAGAGGAAGATAATTAAAATGTAAAATAAAATAAATACCTCTAACTGCTTGAAATAATTACTTGCCTCCCCAGAAACGGCGCCAATTTGATAGAGCACTGTCGTGGGCACCCTCAAATGATTAATGCGATTTTGGGGTACTTAGGTGCAGCAGAGTGGCTGACCAAGGTCATCTCTCAAAGGAGGAAGAAGATTTAAAACAACTTTTTAAAGGTATTCTAAAAATAAAATAAAATAGAATAAAAACACTACTTGAAATTATGGGAGTTGGTTATAGTTTATTAATCTAAAGAAGTTTGTTGGAAGAAGATTGTATTTTTTTTGTTTTTTGTTTTGAAATGAAGTTCGATTAAAATGACACAACAAAAAGATGTTTTTTAGACAATATTTAAAAGGCGTAATCGATCTAACTCTACCTATTCAATCATTTATTAATCATTATCATTTAAATTAATATTCACTTAATTATGATCCCTTAATTTATTAAATCCCGAACCCTACGAGAATTAACTTTACCACGAAGATGAAGTGAATTTAACCTTAGGATAACTTCGGAACATGCAATCGCAACACCCTTCTTTGATTGATGTTCTAAGATTAGCTTATGGTCAGTGGTAAATTAAGGCACATAACCACTCTGGAAATAAGGATTAATTGAGTTTAGGGATTATATTTGAACTCTACAAATTGATCCCATGTGGTTTTGAATTACCGGTTAAGGTTGCGCTCTCACAGTTCACACAATTCCCGACCTCGCGTGTTTTGTGTTAACTATTCAATTGCTTGCTTAGTTTCATTTAAATTAAAAACTCAATTAATAGATCATAATATGTGAATTAAATTAGCTCATTGATTCGAAATACATTAATAAATAAGGATAGAGGTCGATCGATTACTAAAAAGAACTACTCTTCCATGGGTGGCGTAATCATCGTAGAAGCGTTTTGCATGTGAAAAGGTTTATAATGGGTATAACCCAATAACGCTTCTACTCAAGAATTACATCCCAAAGAGGAAGATTAATAGAAGAATAAATTTAAACAAAACAGAAGAAAATAGAAGAAATAAAATAAGAACAAAGAAGTTTATTACACAAACAAAATCATTACAACGTGAAGGAGAAGAAGAAGGCTTCGATGAGGGCATCCTTGCTTCAAGAGCTACCCCTCTTACAATGGTTGGAGAATTTGGGTGAAAAAAATTCTTCTATGCCTCCAATATCCTAATGCACGTCCCAAACCCTCCAAATGAGAAAAACTCCAATTTATAGAGGGGAGGGGAGGAGAGGTTACAAGTGGTTTCAAGTGTGAATATGGAAATTCGGCCAAATATTTTATTCCAAATTGCACTGCCCATTTGACCTCCAAAACACGTGAATTGACCGGCCTTCCAGAAGGATTATTTGTGAAAAATCATGTCCCAGAGCTTTTATCAAACTTTGGGATCAATCCAAGCCCTGGTGAAGAATATATGTCCCAAATACAGAACCCATGTCCATTCTGCCAAGTCCAGCCCACCATTGTATTAATGGCCCATTTACTCCATCCAAATGAACTCTTTAGCTCTAGTTTCCTGAATGAAAGTTGTAGAAAATTAAGTTATAACCACTTTTACAAAATTTCAAATTCAAATAATAAATATAAAAATATTTATCTTTGAAATACTACAGTGCACTATTAAGGGTAAAACTGGAATTTTCACCAAATTTTCAAATGAATGATCAAATCCCAAATATTTTATAAATAAACATATTTAACACAATTTGAAGAAATTATTTCATTTATTATCAATAAAATATTCAATAAAATAGTGTTTTATCAATGAGTGATAGACCAACTATAGATAATGTTTAAAATCATAATGGATAGTTTTAGAATTTAATGAGACTTGTTATAGTAGTTAAGATCTTTTAGTCTAATAATAATAATTTTCAATGGATAATTTGTGTAGAATGATCTCAAAATATAAGGGATCCTCTCTCATTAAAGGTGGTGGTGTACTAGTTCTTTACACTATAATTTTCATTCACCTGTGATACTCTATTTCCTAAAAGAAATAGAAAAAACGCAAAAGAATCCCAAACTGAATAAAACATTCATTCTAGAGCCTATATAAAAATTATTAAAGGGGGAGAACATTGTTTATAAACTAAAATTTGATCATAGATTGAGTATCATACAATTTTACACAATTTATTTTCTCTCTCTAGTTGTTTTACATTTAGAGTTTTTCTTATTTTTATTATATATTTACTTAACACTTATCATGTAGTGTATTTATTATTACTCTAACACTCCTTACTACCTTTTTCATTATATCTTTTATCCCATGTATAATTTTGGAAGAGGTTTTGTATATCTTGAACTGCCTTATGATCATTTATTCTATAAAACCCTTATCTAGGTTGTGGATCTATTTATTATATTTTAATAAATTTTTTTGGGACTATCATACTGTTAAGTGGAGAGGACTAAGATCCATCTCAGATCTTACCTGTTATCCAATTCCATTATTTTTTTTATTTTTATTTACCTACTTGTTTTTAAATTCACTAAAAATTCATTTTATGACTGTTAATTTTCACTGAGTCTTTTTTAGAAAATTTTTATAAAAATATACTCTAATAGTTTACATTTATAGGTTATATGTGTGAGTGTGTGTGTGTGTGTGTCTAATGTCTTTGGTATAAGTATATAATATTAAAAGATAAAACATTTTCAATTATTATAATTAAGTTTTGATTGACCCTCTAAGAAATCATTAAGTATAAAATGATATATACCCACTACATTGGTAAACTAGGTTAGTATTTTAAATTGCGGGAATTTAAAATTAATATTTAAAAAATAGAAATTTTTTTACTATAAACTCAATTCACCCCCACCCACCCTCTTGAGCCTTCTTCTTGGACCAACATTTGGTATCATATCACTATTAATCAATTATTTTTAGGGTCTCTGTTTTTACTGTTTTATTTTAATTTTACTTTGATCAATACCTAAGGTAAAGATCATTAATTTTTATGTATTAATTTATCTATTATTGTGGATGTTAAACCTAAAGGTTACACTACCAGTTGACCATTTAAGTTTTATGGAACAAACTATTCCCAATGGAGAATTAAAATCAAAGTCTATTTAGAAGGTATGGGATTTGATATATGGGGAACTATATAGGATAAATATGAGAAACCTAAGACTTATAGAAAATAATGGGATACTCCAACTAAAACTGATTATGATTGTAATTGTGAATCTATGAATGCATTATTTTATACTTTAGGGGAACATGAATTTAATAAATTATCTATTTGTGATATCTCTTTTGAAATTTGGGAAACTTTAGTAGTTTCTCATAAATAAACTTCTAATGTTAAAAAAATGATATTAAATATATATACCATGAAGTATGATTCTTTCAAGATGAAATCTAATTATTATATATCTAAAATTTATTAAAGATTTAATGAGATCATAAACACTATTAAAGAGCTTATAAGGATAATGGATAATAAAAAACATATTCTTAGATTATTTAGAGGTTTACCTAATAGGTGGAGAAGCATTATTATGTTTATTATAGAATATTTTGACATAAAAAATATTCAAGTAAAAGAAATGATTGGTAATATAATGATGTGCATGGAGGAACTAAAGGAAAACAATGAAGATGTTGAAATTAATAAGAATATTATAGACTTTATGTCATTTGAGTCTAAACACCAATAGGTCGTCAAAGATGATTCAAGTAGAGATGAATATGATTTTAAGGGTGATGAGTATGTGGATCATCTATCCAAAAGATTCAAAAAATATAAAAAAATAAAAAGTTTTTTAAAAAGTATAATAATAAAATAAAGTATAAAAAAGAGGATATTGGAAAAAATACTGGAAGAAGAAATGACTCATCTAGTGAAATAACTTGATATGAATTAATTGGGGAAGGAAATATTAAATTTAATTATATAAATATGAAATATAATAATGAGTGTGATGATAGAGATAATAAACCAATGAAATAAATGAAGGAAACCTTGATTGCATATTGGGATAGATCTAGTGATTTTGATTTAAATAGGAATTATACAAGTGAAAAGGCTAATTTGATCTTTATGGCCAATGCACCTGAGGTATAAAATACTAATATTAATATTTCTTTTTTATTGATGATGTTTTATATGAATCACAAATGATTAATGATGTTATCTATGTTGGGATACAACATGAATGAATTTAAATATAAATATAATAATTTTAAAAAGGTGTATTCTTTAACTGCCAATAATAAGAGTAGACTTTCTGTTGAAGAAGAAAATAATACCAACCTATTAAAATAAAATTAAGATTTCAAATTGGAAAATGTGAAAATGATAAAATATTTATAATAATTTAAAAATGGAATTAACACTTTGAATATGATTTTGGTAAGTTAAAAACCACCCGAACATAATACTTTAATTGGGTATACATATAGACAGATTAGAAGCTATATAAAAACTATTTTTTCCCAATTTTAAAAAATAATACCATAATCAATAAAATTAAAGGTACTTATATCAATAAAAATAATTTTAATTCTCTTAGACCTAAGAATGCAATTTTTTCTAAATCTGTTAATTATGGAGTTAATAAGCATGTAAAATAAATGTAAATTCTTAAATATTTAATTTCTAACCTTTCTAGACCCAACAAAATCTGGATACAAAAATTATTTCTTATTTGATTTTATAGGTAAAGTGTTTAAAGATATCTAGTAAAAGTAAATGTTATATAGAAATTAGATGTTCCAGACACATGACTAGATATTACTCAAGTTTCAAGTGTTTAATAAAAGTGGATGGAGGACAAGTCACTTCTGGTGACATTGAAAAATGAAAAATAACTATCCTTAGACAAATTAATTACTATGAAACTATTTTTATTTATAAATATTTGTTTAATTATGGTTTAAAATATAACATACTTTGTATATATCAATTTTTTGATGATGTATATCTTGTTAAATTTGAAAATAATTCTTGTAAAAAAATTATTTCAATCATGGTTTAGTTTTTACAGCCTTAAGAAATTATAATGTTTATGTTGTTAATTTAGATTCATTATTTTCTCAAAATGATTCCAGTATGCCTTTCATAGAGAATATTGGTTCTAAAATAGGATACTAGGCCCCTGTAATATAAACTCTCTTAGGAAACTAACTACAAAATGATTATTCAAGGATCTACCAAAACAAGAATTCCCAAAATAAAAAGTGTGAAATACCTATCAAAAGGGAAAGAAACACACAATTTCTTTCAAAACAAATAAAGAGGTGTCTACCTATCAACCACTATAATTGGTTCACATGGATTTGTTTAAACCTTTTAGAGATTCTATTCTTGTTGTAAAACATTATTAATATGTAATTTTTTATGATTATTCAATATATACTAGCGATAAGGTCCCGTGATTCAGTAAGAATTAAAAGGGAATGATTTCTCCCATCAACTTTAAACATAAAATGATGGTTTTGGAATGAAAATCCATATGATGCATAGACTAATATATCCAATAGTAAAATAAAAAACATAAGTAAAATAGATCAGAAAACAAGACTGATGATCTGTTGAACCGGTAATATAGAGGCATGAGATAAAATCCTATTTGGCCCACACCCACCTACCCAAAGCATGACACTATAAAAGAGAATCCATATCATGTAGGTTTGAAAATAAAGATAAAAAATAGTTTTTCTAAGTTTTTCATTATTAAAACAAGTATCAAAAAATTTCCTTGAAAACACCAATTTTGAAAAATAAATCCTTTTCAAAATAAAATAAAAGTTCATTTTTTCATTAAAAAACACTCATAAATTATAGTTCAAAACACTTTAAAGAGTACATTGAAGGAAAATACGATATCAGTTCATAAATTTCCAAAATAACCATACCATGAAAAATACACCTAAATCAGCATCATAGAATTCAAAGGTATTAAATGGAAATAGTCTAGAATAGAGATAACATGGCCATCAATGAAGAAAATTTCACACGTCCGGATACAATCAACACAAAAATATACCTCATCCTAAACACCTAGTCTTACCCTATACTGTCTTAACAAAGGGAAAAATACCTTAGGTTGACCTCATCCCTACCTAAGGACACCAGTGAAAGAATTATTCTAAACTAATGTATATGTGTACTGAGACTTCTCACTTTGCAACCTAATTTTTCCCATGACATTCAAATGTAGGTGGGAATTTAAAATATATAATCATACCATATTTCATATCAAATCATCACATTTACAAATAATCCACAAGTCCTACTCACACCTTCGAACACCCACATAGAAACATCCCCCCTTATCAAACAAATCAATTCAATTCAAATAAACTTCCCTCAAATGGATATTTTCTTACAGGAATTCAAACACCCATCATTCCAATTACATATAAAGGGGGATTTCTTATGGGATTTCCATTTTTCAATAAATAATTTAAATTTCCAATTAGGCATTTTCACATTCCACTTGGATTAATGATCCATTCAAAAAAAGTCAAGTACATTTATAAATACATTTATAAATCATTTCACATTCCACTTGGATTAATGAAAGCACGTGATCTTAGAAAAACACTATTTTCTCATAATTTTGGAAATCATCAACATAAAAAAATTAAATAAATTTATCAAGAACCAACCAGGAAATTCAATTTCTAAAACAAGAGAATACACCTTTAAAATAGTTTTCATGATAAATCATGTCAAAAATCCCTATTTTCTACTTTTATCAAAAGCTCAACAAATCATAAATCTTTAGTATATCTTATAGATATAAGAGGAAACATTTTAATACATCAAAATTTCAAGATTAAATCACAAGTAATCCTAGATTTAATTTTAAATGGAGATGATTGGCACACCAACCATGAATACTTGGAATCTCAATCACTGGAAGGAAAGCACATGCTGGAGAGAGAAGCGACTCAGAGGAAAGAAAAGGAGATCCTTAGATACATATAACCTAATAAGAAAACATGGATCCAATGAAGTCCCATGCCTTCCATATCCCTTGGTAAATAAGAACACAAAGAATGTGAGGATCCATGACCAAGACAAAGAAACTCTTATAGATGGGGAACCACTGTGATAAATGACACTTAGTCCCAAAAAGTATTGAGATTGGGGAATCCAAAATCATCTAAGGAGAGCCTCTAGGAAAGCTAAAGGGAGGAGATATATATAATAAAATGAAGGTTATAGGAAAAAATATATAAAATCTCCATACCAAATCTCACATACAGCGACACGACCAGTGAGTTAGTGGCCCCCACATACTGGCTAGTGGGCCTTAGCTGGATAGTGGCTACCAGCTAGTTGGATGGTGGGTGCAGTAAGAATGCCTATACTCTACCCCTCCCACTATTTGGTAAGTGGTAACCCACTGGCTGGCCAGTGGCTCTCATCAGTGAGTCAGTGGGCCACTTGTAGCTCCTTTAGCTACAGTTTCAAGTTCACACTTTCTCTAGAAATCCGAGTAGCTCTCCGACCCCTTGATCACCTTGGAAACAAACACAAAATCCATACCAAGATGATATCCAAGTTATTCTATGACAATCAAGGTCAAACAACCCAACTCTTACGTATTATCCACCCATATCTCTTGGTTTTTCATCATTTTCTCTAAACTTAAATGGTGATTATATTGGTGGATCGTCTTCTTGATACCCTATTGGAGTGACGAAAGATAAATTAAAAGGTAATGATTAGGATAAATTTTAGTCCATCATCAAAACTTTGAAAGAATAAAATCAATGACTTTTAGAAATCTTGGAGAGGTTAATAAAACAACAGATGGAAATCAATGAAATGATATTTAAATTCAAAGAGTTTAAAGAGAAAAATAAAATTTTCTCATGGGGTCTGAATAAAATTAGTGATACAAATTTTCATGATTTTGTTTATACTGAACAATCATGTATTATTTATAAAAGAGGAGGACAACATCATCATCCACCAGATCCTCCTTCACACACACGTTCAACATAAATATTTTAAAATATTTTAACAACATTTTTGGATACTGAGTGAATTTACCAAATTATTATATTGGTAGTTTTTTTAGTTTTATATTTTATAATTTTAGTATGTTAATGAAGTATTATTATTATAATGAATAATTTTTTTATTTATTGTGTTTGATTTATGCTTTAATAACTTGTACCCATTTGATCATTTTAATTTAAATAAATTATAATTTTTTTTATACATTAAAAAAATCATTTTAATTATAGTGATGCATAGGCATTGGGATCGGAGGGGTGATCAGGCGAGTCAAGGCCGACAGTGGATGGTAGCGAGAAGTGGCTCGATGATGTGCAGGAAAGGGCCGAAAATATAAATTTAAAGGGTTTCTGACTCCTGATGAGAATAGTCAGGGAGAATATGGACTATGCGGGGCAGTTCCATGGGGGAAAGCAGGTTTAATGGCTAGCGGGGTTGGTGATGTGAGGTAGATGACAGATAGGGGCGCAGGTAGGCCGAAAATGGTCGAGGTGACAACTGACCGCATAAGGAAATACCATAGTCATGGAGCAAGCCCGATGGACAATGGGGTTGGTGATGGGAGGTGGACTATGAATGAACCAGGTGTGCAGGTAATAAAAAATGGTCATGGTCCTTTTGAACTATGGTTCATGAGTCCTTTAGACCATGTATGAGACTTTAGGTCAGGTTTATCATAGACCTTTGTGCCTTTGGGTATTTAGGGGTCGTGGGGTCCTTTGGACCACGTATGGGACTTTATGAAAGTTTTATCGTATGCCTTTGTGTCTATAGGACTTTGGGTCATGTAATAGGTTTCCTTTTACTGAGAAAAATATGAGTCTTTTGTTTAATAATTAAAAATTGGATTCATCTCGAACTTAAAAATATATATGAATGCATAATTTATTTATTTATTTAAATTTTTAAAAAATAAGCTTAATAATATTGTTTTTTTAAACATTAAAAAAATAAAAAAAAAATAAAAAAATATAATGGTTTATAAAATAGTGAATATACATAATAAAAAAATAAAATAAAAAGAAAAATGAAATGGTTTTTCTATTAAGGAATGCCAAATTTGACATTAAACTATAGCAACACACCAAATTGGTGCAACGGAGAGCACGAGTTAGAGAAGGTAAAAGTTCCTAGTCCAAGTATTGTATCGCTGAGAGGGGGAGGGTTGAATCAGTGATACTCTTTTTTTATGTTTCTTTTCAATTAAATCAACATTCACCTCCTATTAGAGATTTCAATTCCCTACTAAAAACAAACTCAACACACATCCACAGGGACACAAATATTTACAAGGTTCGCTCTTCAAAAATAATATCTACATCCTTGTTATAGTTTGGAAATGATCTAATACCATAAAATCCACTAAAAACAATAATTTCCTTACAATGAGTAGGTTATACCCTTACACTCGTGCAGCACTATGAACAATTCCATTAGTGCGTGTGCACCCTCTTAGAAAAATAGGGTAATATATTTGTTTTGTAACAACTCATGTTACATGTGCTTCTTTTCAATTCAAAAAATGTATTCAATTGAAATAAAATTCATCAATTCCTTACACAGAAGAAAGGTAAGAACCACCTGGACTTTTTTATGAAATGGTGAGTCTGATTTTTTCTAAGTTCGGTTCCTCTGAGTCTGATTCTTACAAAACAATACTCCTATTCCAATTTTATGATATAATACAATGGAAATGAATCGGAACCACTTTAATCCCTGAGTGCGATGAAACATAGTATGATACTTCCCTAGTCTGGAAATCTTTAATATGGTGATACCCAGCACAAGAAATTCCATTCTGATTAATTCAGCCTAATACTAAACCCAGCTGAATACAATCCCCATCGAAATGTATTCAATACAAAACAAAACTGAACCACTTTCTCTCACTGAAAACTCGAAGATTCTCTCTCTACTGTGATGAACAGTACATCGTAGTCCCATAAGTACAATATACTTGAAGCCTTTTATAGGTGACCTAAAAAAAATTAGGCAGTGATCCGAAAACACTTTACCGCTCACTTAAATTCACCCATATATGAATTTCTCAAGAAATATAGAAGAAATTATAAATTCTTCAATGCTTCTAAATTCTTCTTGAAACTTTCATAGTCTTCACCTATTCTTCTTCATACTCTCATTTCAATTGTTGAGACCAATTCCAATTGTTATGAATACATGGGTCCAATAAACTGAGTCTGATTCCTTATGTCGATTGCTGAATACGATTCTCAGAACTGATTTGAATCAAAATCATGTATTTGAAATTTTATCTACCCCTAGACAAATAATTCAGAAATCTCCTTCCCTTTTATTATCTCTTAACCCACTTGAGAAACCATAATTCATTCAAAAAATAGTGCTTGTATAATGACTACCTTCATGACTTTGAAATCATTGAGGATCATCTTTAGCATTGTCTGACTTCAATTGGAAAGTATTTTAACTTTGCATTCATTCCAGCACTCTCTTTTCTTCACACAACTCTTGATCCACTTCAAATAAAAACTTCTTCTTCTCCTCTTATATTGATGGAACTTGTCCCCATTGAAATTTCATATGAATAGAACACAAAAAAATCAATTATTACCCCACTTGAGGAAGTCATTTGAAAACAAACTAGAGTATTATCCATTTTAGATATGATCATTTCTGGTTACGATCATTTTTTGTTATGATTATTCTGGATATGATTTCATGTTACGATTTTTGGGTATTATCATTTCTTTGTATGATCACTAGGTATGATCAAATACAATCTAAAAACAATGATCTTCCTGGATACGATAAAATACAATCTGAAAATGATGATTTTTCCAGATATGATACAATACAATCTGAAAATGATTCCTTCTTAATCAACACCATCTCTTTTCTTTTCTTCTACCTAAATATGATCAATTACATTCTGAATATGATTCCTTTTTGATCGATATCATCTCTTCTATTTCACCTAGATCAGATCAATTACAATCTGATAACGATGATCTTTGATCGGTACCGTGTATATTCTTTCAATTTCACCAAAATACGATCATCTTTAAAAAAATCAGCACCATCTCTTACTCTTATATCAGCACCCCTTTTCAATCAGTTCCACTTTTCAATCGGCACCACCTTCCATCAGCACCACTTTTCATCGGCACCACTTCTATTACTTTCACCTAGAATCAAATTGTTTTGAAAGAAAATTGATATTGTCTCTTTCACTTATTATCAGTACGGCTTCATCAATCGGCACTACCTATTCAAACTAGATATGATTGTTTTGAAAAACAATCGGTACTAATTCATTCTCTCTACCATCCAGATACTAAAAATTTAAATGGGATTCTTTTCCAATTGGAAGAATCTCTTTCAACCCCCTTTCTTATATCAATCTTGCATCACAAGTTATCACATCAACTCATGATTTATATGAAATACGAATCGGCAAAGCATCGTCACAATTAATTCAATTTTATTCATAGTGAATCTGATTCTACAGTAAAAGAAACACCTATTTCTCATCATATTCTAAGTGAATTAAATGATCATCTACTTCCAGCAAGATGTTTTCACTTTCAAAACCAATTCTTCCCATTACAATGGACTTTCATAGTGATTCCTATTTCTATCAATACCACCATTAGAACAATTGGTTTTAGAAACAAAGTGAATCGGAATATATTTCTTCTTTCCAAGAAAAACCTATCACCCACAAAACAAACACTTATTTCAATCCCTTTCATTCTGAATTCTTATTCATCAATATCCTTTATTTCTTCAGCATATCATCCTTTCTTTCTTCATCATACTTATAAATTGACAAAAAACACAACCAAAACACAACATGGGCCTAACAATCTCCTCTTTTATATTTTTTATCAATAAACAGTTCAAACACTTTAATAAAAACAATGAGTGGTACTATTTTATTTCTTTCTCCCCCTATTTATTTTGTCACTCCCCATTTCTCTTATATCTCTCCCTTATTAACAACAAAATTCAAAAGGGGAATCATGATAAATTTTCCCCTTATTTATAAATGATCTCCATTTTCTAGAGGTTGATAATTTTCTTTAACAAGGGTATCACATTATTTCATAAACAAATAACCTTTAACTAAATAACTCTAAGTCTACATGGGTGAACCTGGTGTAGAAAACAAGAGTGTATAATCAAGGTGATCAATGTTGTACTTAACACAACTTTCATGCAATACCATTTCCATACTTCATTAAAAATTCTCATTACTGGGGGAAAACCTTGAAAGAATTTTTCTAAGACAAAAGTAACCTGCACCCATCTTAACAAACACATAAGAAAGTTCATATGTATAAAAACACAAATTATCAAAACAAACTTTTCGCATCCTCATTACTTTATTTTTCAAGAAAAGTATGAGACTCATCAATTCCATCTTCCTTATTTACACTCCTTAAATTACCTACATGTTAGCACAAGTATACAAAGATATTGGGAATAATGAGTAACCTCGATTGTTTGTTAGAAACAAAAATCAAACTAATAATCCTATCTGAGTCTTTCCTTCTTCTTCTTCTTATTTCATTTATCATTAGATGTGATTTCTTCTTTCTGTTCAACTTTCTCAAGTTTTGTAATAGCTTTCTTTTTATCTGTTTAATCTTTTGATGAGGATGAGAATTTGTCATTATCTTTTGGAACATCCTTTTTATAATTAATTTTTTCCATGTTGTTCATTCCTATATTTTTCTCTGGTGAGATAGTTGAACATGTTTTGATACCATGCCCTTCTTGCTCATCTTCATCATCTGTTGATACATTTTTGTCATCATTTCTCATATCTTCAAAAGTCTAACTATTCCTCTCTTCTTTCACTTTATTTTGTGATTCATATAATTTCCTAGCTATGTTAATGTGTTCAAGCCAAACAACTAAGCACTCTTTATTTTTAAATTTAGCATATCTATCTTTCTTGACTTCCAAAACATCCAGCTTCTAAGAATTTTTAAGTATCTTCTATTGTACTGGTAACAAAACAAGACATCCTTTCACAAGGTGTCCATCTTTCTCACACCTTTCACAAATAGTTTCCAATGGTTGGAACCTATTTTCAATATTTACTTTATTCTTCTCAGATTTCTTCAATACAACCTTCTCAGACTTCTTTTAAGATAAGTGACTCCCCCTAAAACCATTACTTCCATAACCTATGGAATAATAACAGTGTTGTTTTTTGAACCAACACTTTTTCTCTGTATGTATAAATCCACCACAATACCACCAATATCCATAAAAGGAATATTTTCCTATGAAACTTCAATACTATCCAGAATTGTGAATGTGTTTCTCACCATCTTCCCTTTCTTTTCCAATCCACAAACCTTTTTTATCAATCATATTCTTCCTTTTCTTTTCTACAATATAAAATCCATAAGTATTGTAAACATTTCTAGATTCATAATGTTTCAAAACATTTTTAGATCAGGGTTCTTTGAGATTTCTGAATTCCCATCCTTGTTGGTCTTTCACACATTCATAACATTCCCAGTTTTCTTATTTTAAAACACAATTCAATTATTCTTCTCACCATTTGAAGGTAATTTTTTTATCCTTCTTAGGTTTCTCATTATGATAGCATCCACTAAATTTAGTGATAGATTTTTTCAAACATGTATTTCTCAATTCAGCTGCAGATAACTTTTGTTGGACAAGTCCCAACTCTTATTTCTTTTCCTTCAACTTCACTTCTAGATGCTCATTAAGATTCTTTTAATCTTCAAGATATTTATTCAAATCATTAATATATTTCTTCGTATTATATTTATCTTCAACAAAATATCATTGATTTCTTATTGAGGTAGATTCATCTTCTAACTTTTGGTTTTTCTTTTCAAGCCTTCTGATCTTTCTAAAGAATTATTTAAATTATTCTTTCAAATGCATCTCAAGTTGAGTATCTTCTTTATCATAATTGTTTCTTCTGAATTCATCATCATTCATTGTTGCAATAAAAGTATTTTCCCCATCATGATCAATGTAATTTTTTTATTCAACTTCACTTTCTTCTTCTTCATCATCACAACTACTTTCATTACTAGAATAACTTTCTTCCTTAACTATTGTAATGAACATTTTGTATTCACCGTAATTTGTAACATACTCACTATCATATTCTTTGGAAAAAAAGATTCTCCTTTTGGATTTGGAGAACCTATTATCTTTCGTCATGGAATATAATTTTTCTTTATCACCCTTTTTCTTCCAAGATCTTCTAGGCCTTCTTTCTTCATCTTCACTTTCTTCTTCATAATTTTATTCTTTATTTTCACTTTGAGGGCAATGGAAAACAAAATTCACAATGGATCCACATCCAAAACACTTTAAGGTAATTTTCCATTTATACCTTCCTGTACCTTTCTCACATTATTAGAAAAAAAGGACAAAATTGAATCAATATTTTTATATACCTCATTTTCAAAGTCAGAATTTCCAGCTTCTTCTTCTTCAAGAATATTTTTTTCTTTCTAGGAAGCCTTGAAAGAAATTTCTCTATCAAAATTAGTTTTTCCTTTCATAGAATTCTCCCTTTACATTTTGTAAGTAATGAGGGTACTATGAAAATCATCAAGAGATAATGTTTCAGGATCTCTAACTTCCATTGAAGACACTTTTGCATTGAATTTGTCAGGTAGGATTCATAAGATATTTTCAACCATAGTAGAATCATCCAAATTTTCAACAATATATCTAATAGTACTTACTATTTAATTTACCCTGGTAAAGAAGTCTCCAATAGATTCGTGATCATACATCTTGAGATCTTCATACTTTAATCTCCATATTTCTAACTTTGTCTTCTTCACTTTTGTATTTCCTTCATATATATTTTTCAATTTATCTCATATACCTTTGCCTATGGAAACACATTTTACTCTCAATAATTCACTTTCAAAAAGTGATGAAAATAAAGAATTATTTACCCATCCATCATTCTTATGATGTCTCTTATCAACAAATGTAAGTTGAGTTTTATAATCAATGGGAGGAAACCCAACTATTGCAACTTCAAGAACATCATAACTGATAGACATGAGATATAGATGAATTCTATCTTTCCGAATATGATAATTCTTTCCATCAAAGACTAAAATAACTTTACTATTCACACAGTTCAAATTCTCCATCAGCAATGAATAGTGAAAAGAACCTGGCTCTAATATCACTTGAAAGTTCCCAGTCAATATATTGTATCACTGAGAGGGGAAGGGGTGAATCAGTGATACTCTTTTTCTTTTAGGTTTCCTTTAAATTGAAAAAATCTTCACCTCCTATTAGAGATTTCAATTCTCTACTGAAAACAAACTCAGCACACATCCATAAGAACACAAATATTTACAACATTCACTTTTCAAAAAGAATATCTAATTCCTTTGTATAGTTTAGAAATGATCCAATACTATAAAATCCACTAAGAAAATAATCTTTGGATTACAACAAGTAGGATATACCCTTACACTCCTGTAGAACTATGAAACAATCCCACTAGTGTGTGTGCACCCTCTTAGCACAATAGGGTAATATAATTGTTTTGTAACAACTCATGTTACTTGTGATTCTTTTCAAATCAACAAATATATTCAATTGAAATAAAATTCATCAATTCCTTACCCAGAAGAAAGGTAAGAACCACCTGGACTTTTTTATAAAACATTGATTCCTATTTTTTCTGAGTCTAATTCTTACAAAATAGTACCCCTAGTCCAATTTTATAATAGAATACAATGGAAATTAATCGGAACCACTTCAATCCATGAGTGTGATGAAACTCGATACGATACTTCCTCAGTCCATAAATATTCAATACGGTGATACCCAATATGGAAAATCCTATTCTAATTAATTCATCCTAATACCAAACCCAGTAGACAATACAAAAAAATGACCACTTTAGAAGGGGTTATTTTTTATATTATAAGGGGTTATAACCCCTTCTAAATACATTAGCAGCGGTTGTGAGAAACTGCCACTAATGTGCCCGCCTACTGTTAGTAGAGGTAGTTGTGGAAAAGCGCCGCTAAATTTATAGTGAATTTAGCGGCGGTTACATTAGAGTGGGTTTAAACCCCCTCTACTATTGATAAAAATTTACCACATTATAGGCGGTTATAACAAAAACTGCCTATAATATAGGAATTTAGAGGCGGTTTGAACCGCCCCTAATGCTGATTGCATTTGGGGCATTAGGGGTGGTTTTTAAACAACCGCCCCTAACCCCTAACGTGCCATAGTGTGACACCCTCCACACACCAGCATGCCCCCCCTGACACCCTGGGACACCCCAATGACACCCCCCTTGACACCACCCTTGACACCACCCTTGACACCCCAGTGCCCCCTTGACACCACCCTTGACACCCCAGCTCCCCCTTGACACCCCACCTAAACACCCAGGACACGCCCCTTGATACCCCAACGCCCCCCCTTGACACCCCTGTACGACCCAATGACCAACCCGGGACACCCCAGCGCCCCCCCCCCCCCCCCCGACAACCCTGTATGACCCAATGACACCCCAATGACACCCCTTCACACACCAGAAAACCCCCCATGGCACCCCGGGACACCCCCCTGGCACACCGGCATGCCCCCATGGCACCCAAGGGCACCCCAACGCACCCCCAGGACACCCAAGGACACCCTTGTTGACGCCGGGGGCGTAAAAATTTATCTGGCAGATTTTGAACCCTGCACTGGTTGGTCAAAGCGCACAACACCTCACCACTAGGCCATGTGTGTTTACATGTATAGCTTACACTATATTATATTTAATTAAATCCCAAAGTATTATATATATATATATATATATATATATTTGTGTTTAGAAATATAAGAAATATAATATATTTGTATATATATAACATATTTCTCTATAATATAATTTATATTTGTGTATAATATTTATATATAATATGTATTTATGTATAATTATAAAATATGTGTGAATAATATATATATATATATACATATTTGGGTATATTTAATATATATAAATACATATTTATTCATATATTAATAAATATATTTATATTTATGTGTGTGTGTATTTTTTGTATTTATAGATATAATATAATTATAATATATATTATATTAATTACATTTATATTATATATTAATGTATTTAATTATATATATTTATATTATATCACCAATACACATATATATACACACAAAATTAAATGCATTCATATAATTGGAAATAAATAATATAATTAAATGATATATATATATATATAATCCAAATTAATTTATAATTAATATGTTATACTAAAATATACATAAAATAATTATACAATACATATAAATTTATTTATAATAAAATATTTTTAAAATATTTTTATTTTTATTTTTATTTTTATTTACATATAATTTTGTCGAAATTATGTAAATTAGTATACATAATCTAATATAAATGTATTTATACATAAGTATACAATACAAATGTATTTATGTATGCATGTGTGTAACAATAATATTATTAATTATTATATGATATATATATGTACTAAATTAATTTATAATTAATATTCTATACTTTAATATACATAAAATAATTATATAATACATATAAATTTATTTACAATAAATTATTTATAATATAATATATAATATAAATAAATAATATATTTATATTTATATTTATATTTATATTTAATTTTAATTTTTTCTAAATTATGTAAATTAGTATACATAATCTAATATAAATGTATTTATCTAGGTGTACGTGTAACAATAATATTATTAATTATTATATGATCTATATATATATGTACTAAATTAATTTATAATTAAAATGGTATGATACAATATATGTAAAATAATTATAATATATATATATATATATATAATTAAATATTTATAATATATATATATACTATAATTATATAATATAATTATATAAAATATATATGTTTATGTTAATTTATATTTAATGTTTTCTATATTATATATATTTTTATGCATAATATAAAATAAATGTATTTATATAAAAAACTACAATAAAAATGTATTTAATATAATATATGTATAATATAAATCATAATATAAACGTATAGTATTTATAAAACCATATATAAATTTTATAAATTCGAATAAATATATTTATAATTACATTTATATTATATATATTAATATTTATATATATGTATACATTTTTTTATATGTATAAATATTTATTTAAAATATTTATATAATGTCCTTATATATATGTGTTATAAAGTATTTAAATACATTTATATAATGTGCTTATGTAATATATATACACACACACATGCACACACCCACAAATATATTAAATTTTTTGAATTTATATGATATTTATTTTAAAAAATAAATAAAAATTTAGATGGAGTTTAAAACCTCTTCTAATCAAAGGGATTTCCAGCGGTTCATAACCCCATAAAATTTCATGAATTAGAGGGGGTTAACAACCCCTTCTAATGTCATAAATTAGCGGGGGTTCAAACCCCCCTCTAATTTCTTAAATTAGACAGGGTTCAAAACCCCCTCTAATGTCATGAATTATAGGGGGTTAAAATCCCCCTCTAATGTCATCAATTAGAGGGGGTTCAAAACCCCTCCTAATTTATTAAATTAGAAGGGGTTCAAAACCCCCTCTAATCTAAGAGATTAGCGGTGTTTCATGAACCCCCTCTAATATCTTAATTTAGAGGGGGTTTTGAACCCCCATTGTTTCCTTTAAAAAAATTATATATATATATATATCCTAATGAATGTTATACATATAGCTCCTCTAAAATCCAACAGAATATATATTGCCAATAATTATTAAATTAGCAGTGGTTTTGATATAACCGGATCTAAAATCAAACCAAATATTAAAAAAAACAATTCTAAAAATTTTAGAGGGGGTTGTGCATAATCCCTCTTTAATTTTTATAGAAAATTAATTTAGAGGGGGTTTATAACCCCCTCTAAATTCGATGATTAGAGGGGGTTGTGCAGAACCCCCTCTAATGTTACAAAAAATGAATTTAGAGGGGGTTGTGCAGAACCCCCTCTAAATAACCCCCTCTAATGTACTGTTTTTTTTGTAGTGAGAATACAATCCCCATAGAAATGTATTCAATACAAAACAAAACAAAACCACTTTCTCTCACTAAAAATTCAGAGCTTCTCTCTTCTGCGATGAACAGTACATCGTATTCCCACAAGTACAGTGTACTTGACGCCTTTTATAGGTGACCCAAAACAAGTTTAGGTGGGAATCCCAAAACACTTTATCACTCACTTAAATTCACCAAAATATGAATTTCTACTGAAATATCATAGAAATAAAGGATTCGTCAGTGCTTCTCGATTCTTCTCAAAACTTCCACAATCATTACATCTTCTTCAGACTCCTATTTCAATTCCTAATACCAATTCAAATTGTTAGTAATACATGTGTCTGATCAACTAAGTGTGATTCCTCATGTTAATTGCTGGATATGATTCTTAGACCCGATTTGAATCAAAATCTTATATTTGAAATTTCATCTCCCCCTCGACAAATCATTCAGAAATCTCCTTCCCTTTTCTTTTCTCATGACCTACTTGAGAAACCATAATTCATTAAAAAAATAGTTCTTGTATCATGACTACCTTTATGACTTTGAAATCATTCAGGATTATCTTTAGCATCGTCTGAATTCAATTGAAAAGTATTGTATCTTTCCATTCATTCCAGCAAACTCTTTTCCTCACACAACTCTTGATCCACTTCAAATACAAACTTCTTCTTCTCTAATTCTATTGATGGAACTTCGCCCCATTGAAATTTTATATGAAGAGAACACAAAACAATTCGACTCTTACCCCACAAGAAGAATTCATTTTAAAACAAACCAGAGTATGATCCTTTCTTGATACGATCATTTCTGGTTATGATCATTTATGGTAATGATTATTCTGGATATGATTGTTGGTTATGATTGCTGGGTATGATCAATTCATCATTCGATCATTGGGTATGGTAAAATACAATCTAAATACAATGATCTACCTAGATACGATACAATGCAATCTAAAAATGATGATATGCTTGATATGATACAATACAATCTGAATATGACTACTTCTTGATTGGAACCATCTCTTTTCTTTTATTCTACCTAAATACGATCAATTACATTCTGAATATGATTCCTTTTTTATTAGTATCTTCTCTTCTCTTTCACCTAGATATGATCAATTACAATCTAATAACGATGATCTTTGATCAGTATCATGTCTATTATTTCACTTTCACCCAAATACGATCATTTTGAAAAAACAATTAGCATCATCTCTTACTCTTCTATCAGCACCCATTTTTAGTCGGCACAACTTTTCAATCATCACCACCTTCCATTAGCACTACCTTTCATTGGAACCGCTTTTCATCAGCACCACTTTTCATCGGCACCACTTATTTAACATTCACCTAGAATATAATTGTTTTGAAATACAATAGATATTGTCTCTTTATCTTCTTATTGGTATGGATTCTTCAATAGGAACATCATCTTCAAACTGGATATGATTGTTTTGAAAAACAATTGGTACCACTTCTTTCTCTCTGTCATCCAAATATGATAAATTTGAATGTGATTCTTTTCCAATTGGTAGCATCTCTTTCACTCCCCGTTTATTTTATAAATATTGCATCACAAGTTCTCACATCCACTCGTGATTTATATGAAATATGAATCAGTAAATAATCATCATAATTAATTCAATCATATTCATAGTGACTCTGATTCTATAACAAAACAAGCACCTCTTTCTCATCATATTTAGAGTAAATCTGATGACCATCTACTTCCAGCAAGATGTTTTCACTTTCAAAGCCACTTCTTCTCATTACAATAGACTTTAACAGTGATTCCTATTTCTACCAATACCACCATTAGTACAATTGTTTCTAGAAACAAAGTGAATCAGAATACATTTCTTCTTTCCATGAAAAAACCTATCACCCACAAAACAAACACTTCATTCAATACCTTTCATTCTAAATTCTAATTCATCAACATCCTTTATTTATTTATCATACCATACTATATTTCTTAAACATACCTTTTTATATAAAATAAATACAACCAAAACATAACTTGGGCCTAATAAAAGGTTACCAACACCATTTTGGTGTTTTTTCACATAAATAGAACTCGATGAAGAAGATCTTAATAATAAAATTATTTTAAATGAAACATGCTTAATATAAATAATTATTAATATTAAAAATAATAAAAATTAATAATATAATTTATAATAAGTAATAATATAATTAATCAGAAAGAGTTTTAGTCCTTGAGAAAGACAAAAAAGGCTCCTTTATTGACAAAGAAAGTGTTACAAAAGTCTTAAAAGAGAGTTTTACAAAGATCCATTTTAAGGGGATATGATAAGTCAGTAGGAATCAAATTGGACCAATTAAGTTCCATGTTGGTCACTCCCTTGATTGTAATCCCATTATTCAAAGAGTTCACCTCTCGATATAAATGATTAATGATGAAGTCGATGGAGGAAAGGAAGTTCAAGAATGCAATCCATCTAGCGGTCATATTATTAATAACATGATTAATAATTAATAATATACCTAGAATGGAGCAAACTATGGGTTAAAACCCATGATACAAAAAAATTGTTATTAAAAAAGAAAGTACATAAGAAAATAGATAGAGATAGTGAAAGGGAAAAAATGGAAAAAGGAGTGGCACCAAAGGAAAAGTTCCTTCAGCAATTACCTTCTATTATATATGCCACACCTTCCTCAGAGGTCGTCCTAACTTCTCAAGTGTTTGTCTCTCTTCCGATGCTTAGGCACCTTTCAAGAAACTTCCTGATCATCTGTATCTGGTGATTCCTTTTTATCATGTTGAGTCTCAATATATCTAGTGGAGTCATTTTTTATAATCAAACCAGAGTTCTCATGATTGACATTCTTTGTACCTAGATATCCTTCAACCTGAGTTTCCCATGGATGCTACCAAATTCCTCTTGGAAAATATCCCTGCTCTAAGATCTATTTAAGATATCAAGCAAATTAAATCTGTTGGGACTAGAGCCCTGGGGAAAATGGTCCCCTCGGTTTCTAATTCCTCTTCTATTGGACCAAAACTAGCATCGCCATTCATGTCATATTCATTTCCTACTGATGAAACATGTTGGACATCAGTATCATTAAAATAAATTTTCATAGATTGATCAACCACATCATCCCTTTCTTTGAATGGAAAAAAAGTTGACTCCTCACCCTGAAGCGGTGTAAGAGAGGAGGGTCATGAGCCGACTTTCCTATAGAAGACTAGCTGATAGCCCTCATCATCCATAATTACATTTTCTCCTTTAGAGAGACACAGTTGATTACCTTTGCAGTTAACCAGAGGCTAGTCAAGAATCACAATCCCACAATTAATAACATAATTGATAAAATAATAAATAATCAATGTTATATTTAATAATTAATAATATAATTAACAATTTACAATATAATTTAAAAGATAATTAATATTTAATAATATAAATAATACTAAATAGAAACATAATTAATAATTATAAATATAAATAACAATTGATAATTAACAATATTATTAATATATTTAATAATTAATAATATAATTAATAATATGATTAATTACAACAAGTATAGGTGAAGGGGTGAAATTTACAAATAAAATCTACCGACGTCTATAAAGTACTACTCGAAGAGACTCAAACTCAAGTCCTCCCAAAGACCCCTTAAAAGTGTAACCACTAGGCTACACACTTGGGGCATAATATGATCAATAATAAGTAATCTAATTAATAATAAAATTAAAAATAAAATTTACAATAATTAAAATTATTAATAATATATTTAAGAATATAATTAATTATATTATTAATTATTAACTTTTAATTATATTATCAATTACTATTTATATAATTAATTAATATAATTTATAATATAATTTATAATGTGATTAATAATATAATTAATTATAAATGGTCTACAGTTAAGACACTTTTTATTAAACAAAGAAAACAACACTTTTTTAAATGTGTTGAGGGGAACACATTACATGACCCGTAGGCCGAGAGGCGCAAATAATATAATTAAAAATAAATGATATAATTAATAGTATAATTAAATATTATTGGTGCTTGGGGGGGAAATGACATCAAACACACACACACACACACACACAGGTCAAGGTCATACCAAGTCCATATCCCCCCAAGGGATATACTAGGAATACCCTGAACTTATATATATATATATATATATATATATATATGAGATACCGACAGGTACCCATCCATTCACGTCATATGTACCACATTGGTCGATCATCCCTTGTCCACTGCATCCCCACGCAATATTGCATGGCCCTCGCATCAACAACCTATGATTAGGTTTTTTACTGGTCCCACCTCTGTCTTGGAATCCCCCAATGTTGAACCGCAAGATCTTCCCGGATACATTGTGTCACCCATTAGAGGTCTCCACCTCCCCTCATCCACTACATGAAGATGTCGCCTCCAATGGAAGACAAGGGGAGGTGGATACCTCCGTTGAGGTTTGTCACCAGTCTCTCCTCTTCCATGAAGTCTGGTGTTGATGCCAGCTACACAAACCTACCCACGAAAATAAATCGGGCAAAGAAACACGCCAGGAATCAAACTTTATCCATATGCAGTATTACGAGGTCCCCATACCACTGAGGCAAACCCCATCTTCCTAATAATATAATTAATTATATTACTAATTGTTAATCATCTTTTTAATTATTAAATATATTATTACTTCTTATTATTTATATTATTACATATTATTAATCATGTTTTTAGTTATATTATTAATAATTAATTATATTATTATTAATTATATATATTAATAATTTTATTACTAATATTGTTGATAATATTTTTAATTATTTATTATTAATATTTAATTATATTATTAACATTTATTTTTATTATTATTAATTAAAAATTTCTAACTAATTATATTATTAATTATTAATTATTAATTGATTGTTATATTTTTAATTATTAAATAATAATAATCTTTTTAATTTAATTATAAATTTTTAATTATCAATTCCTAACAATATTATTAATAACTAATTATATTATTAATTATTAATCATATTCTTAATAATTTATTATATTACTACTTATTGAAGTTGGGATTTTTTCTGAGTGGTAAGCCTTGTAATCCTGCATCCAAAATATAAAGGTTCAAATCTTGGAAATTTCCTTGGGGTATTTATGATACGGGAGCTAACATGGGTGGTGGTGATGTAGACATGGTACAAGCAAGAGGTGTAGACCCATGGACATGTTGGTGCAAGTAGGGCCTTTGGACCATCAAAATGAAGGGGTCGTCGGGTTGTCCAATGTTGGGCCTACATGTCTTTACTATATAAATAAATAAGAACAGATGAGTGGGTTATCCCTTGGAGGGCTATGACATGTTTTTCCGACCTGTGTGTGGGCGGTGTGTGTGTTCTTGAATGTGATTGTACCCCTGAGCACCATATATATATATATATATTATTACTTATTATTAACTATATCATTACCTTTTATTCTTAGTATTATTCGTTATTATTTATATTAAACATATCTCATTATAAATAATTATATTTTTAATTATCTATTATTATTTTAATAATATTATTAATAATATATAATTATTTTTATAGTGTATGAATGGTGAATCAAAAATGAAAAATCAAGTGATGTCAAATACACTTCCTTTATAAAAGGGATCCTGAAATTTTTGTTACATATATATAGCCCCACCGTTGGTGGTGGGGTAGTAAGTGTTTAGGGGGTGAGAGGCAGATTATGGGGTCAAGTCTCTCAGCCTAAAATTTTATTGTAATGTGTTTATTTATGTTGTGTTCCATGATAAAGGATGTAAATAACAATGTGTGTGTGTGTATAACAAAAAACATTACAAAATACATGTGATGGTGAGACTCTTGAGAGGTATCTAGTAAGATCTCAGATTTCTATGAGGTATGTTATTGTTTAAAATTCTTTTTTAAATATATTTAATATGGTAAATGAAATTTTTTCTGAGTGTATAGAGTCTTGGGGTGTCTTGGGGTGTCTTGGGGGTTCAAGAAATGAAATAGGGGAGAAAATGGCCACCCAGTGCATATTGTATGATTGGCGCCTGGTTATGAGTAACTGTGCACCCTAACCATGCATGCTTGGAGGAAGGGTGTTGGGTTTTGATGAAATATTCCAAGGGGGAAGGGGAGGCCATGTGGCCCTGTATAAATCCAATCTCCACAGTTTTTCACACCATGAGGGATCCCCAAGTAATTGTGTGACCTGACCCCCCCCCCTTTGGATAGAGGGTGGCGCATAGTTTGGCCAACCGTGCGGCTAAACCGTGCACCCATTAAAAATTAGTACTTTTCCATTTTTTCTCTTAGAACTTTAGTGTTATAACTTAGTATTTACCTCTATTCTTCCTCCTTTATACCTAGTGGTGATCCATGTAAGAATCCGGATCTTCGTTTGAGGTATGTCCTTCCTTTTTCTGGAGTTTTTGAGAAAAATTAAGTTTCTGGAAATTTTTGAAGTACACGCCGTGTACTTTCTGAGTACACGTCGTGTACTCTTTTCCCTCTCGAAGTCGTATGCTGGTCATGCCCAAGCCATACACACGGTGTGTAGGGGTGACGTGGAGACTGTTTTTTGTAGAGTACAGAAGGACCTAGTACACGCCGTGTACTCTAAAAGTACACACCGTGTACTTTCTTTTTTTTCATTAAATGGATCAGGGTCGCGCCTGACGCACATAAACGTCTTCTTTTATGTTCCTTTCATCTGAAAGCGCTAAGGATCCATGAATCTTTGACGAGCCCCCGCCTCTCCATCTGTTCTCCGATTCGAGCACGGTCGATTGCGTTGGAATCGCAGCGGTGAGTTATTCCTTCTGCTTGAGCCTTGTTTTCCAATTCCTCCTCTTTCTCAAGTTATCGTGGTTTATGTTTTTTGGACTTTTTCTAAAATCTATGACGTTCTAAGGAGAATCTGTCATCGTTTTTCACATATATCGATCTCCTAGGATCGAGGTAGGTGGTTTGTGTCTTTCTGTAGGAATATGTTGAATATTATGTGAAATTTCCACCAATACCCTTGAATGGGGTATTGTGTGTTCCCTGTTTTTTCCTCATTGTTTTCTTGCCTTGATGATATGCATATGTAGTGGTCATTTCTTGTGGATAGGGTAGTTTTTAATGTACCTTGGATGTTTTCCATGCTTGTTTTACTTGTTTGGCGTTTTTCCAGTTGTCATGCCTAGCTGTAGGATAGTGGAACTGTTGCTTTGTTATGTTGTTGAGCCTTAAAATGATAGACAAGTAGTTCTTGAGGTTTAATTGGATGATATATGCGCGCTATGCATGTTTATTTTACATAGGGCTGCGAGAACCTAGTGTAGTGGACCATAGGGAGAATGTATGGAAGGGCTTCTCCAGAGTGTCTTAAATTATGATGCGAGACCACAGGGGGAATTGACATTGAGTTCTTCCTCAAAGAGTCTGTAGTTCCTCGACATGGTCCACAGGGGGAATAGACGTTGAGTGCTTCCCTAGAGAGTCTATTAATTCTTTAGTTGAACCAGAGGGGTGAGACTACGTGTGCTTTCCAGAGGGTTGCTAGTACTTGTAGGTTGAACCTTAGGGGTTAGGCTGTGAGAACTACCCAGTGGTTAACTTTTTGTTTTTCTTGCTTGAGTGGCTGCTCCTTGTGTACTTCATATGTTAGAACTGTGGATTGTAGCTGCTGTGTGCTTTTCTGTTTACTGCTTCCTGCACTTTTACTTGCCTTGTATTCATTGACTGTTAGGCACAGATCTTTAGGTGATTTCCTACTGGGATTGTATCTCACACCCTATTTGGGCCATGCTTTTGGGCCCAAGCAGACTTTGTTATTGCAGGTATAGATAAGGTCAAGCACCCTTCGACTTACAGTACTTGATTGCTTGTAGCTGGAGAGCAAGAGACCAAGCTTAGGCTTGTGATGCTGCAGGAGTTGTCATTATTTTAGTACATTGTTTTTACGTGTATTTCAGCACGTTGTTGTGTTTTCTGCGTTCCTTAGATACTTATACCTACTACATCATTATCATCATTACTATATATTCATTGCTTCCATTGTTTGGTTTAGTTGTTGCGTATTGTTTACTGCTTCCGCAATTTACTGTTAATTTCTTTTCTTTGTATACCTTACCAAATGAGGGCATAGTTTCCCTAATAGCTTACCAAGGCCCTCGCTGCTATTCGGCAGCCTCTGGCATTTGGGGAAATGGTCTTGAGGTTATGTGGTGAACCGGGCATGGGGAACCAATGGAGGGGCTCCGGATTCGGGGCGTTACAAAGTGGTATTAGAGGAGTTTTTTTTCTCTTGATTTACTATTTGTAGCCCTTATCCAGGGGTAGGATGGATTTAGTACTTGGTATTAATATGTGCTCGGAATTAGCTAACTTGTGTACAGGGAAAAGCCATACTACCTTGTTTATTGTAGTTTTCTGGTTTTGAGATTTTCGGTTGATATGATTTCACCTAGAGTTATTCACATGCTTTGTGTTATTATTGTCTTGACTATTGCGGTTCTATTTCTATCGCAACCCAGTGAGATGAGGGTATTCTATCCCATGCATCATATAGGCACTTGTAGAAATCACATTCCATGCATTCTTTCCATTCCATCTAGGGTGCATTAGCGATTGCATGCTGTTGTGATAGACTTTGTGTGGATTATGTATGTTGTTGTGGTAGATGCTAGATAGAATCTTTGATGCCTTGTTAGGGGATAGTTTGTATTCTTCTTTGCTTAAATGAATGCCAAATTTTGATTCTTGAGGTGTTATGGGACCTCACGAAGCAGAATTTGGAACCTCCTTGCCTTATTTTTTGTGTTTTTTGGGCTTCTGTGCAGTTTCTGAGCTACTGCCCAGAAAAACCCAGAATACACGGCGTGTAATTTTTGACTACATTCCATGTGGTTTTTAGACCATGTCACTGACCGTGTGAGCAGGGACATGCTGTTGTAGAAATAAATTCAGGAACACGTCGTGTACGGTAGGTGCACGCCGTGTAGTTCGGAGCGGTGTACCCGTTCGTGCCACTAACAACACGGGTCGGGGGAAGCTCGAGTAGAACACGCCGTGTTATAAAGGAACACGTTGTGTAGTCCTGTCCAGGTACCCGGCCGTGTCACGAACAACACGGGTCGGCGTTACCTTCTCTTGACATGTCGTGTTATTTTGGAACATGCCGTGTAGTCTTGTTCAGGTACCTGGCCGTGTCACGAACAACACGGGGCGGTGTCACCTTCACCTATACACGCCGTGTTTGTTCAGAACACACCATGTAAGGTTCGGTCATGTAGAAGGCCATGTATTTAACAACACGGGCCGCCGAAGCCTTGTCTAGTACACGTTGTGTTTGTTCAGAACACGCCGTGTAGTATTGGGTTAAGTCAGACCGTGTGGGTTAGCCATGTAAAGAGACTCGGGTAGGGGAATAGTTTTCAAGTACATTCCGTGTGTGGGGTCAACACGCCGTGTAGTTTGAGGTGTTACATGACCTATAGGGTAGGGGTACACGCCCATGTCAGTGGCTTAAGAAGACACGCTGTGTAGTTTTTATACACGTCGTGTAGTTGTGTTTTGTAAACTTTTGTGTTTTTCTTCCCCTGTTCCTGTTTTGTACTCTTGTGTTCTCTGTCTTTGTTAATTCTGATCTAAGGTGTGATTTTGATCTTTCAGAGCTATGCCTCCGAGATTTTCTCCGGTTGTACGTCAGTTGTCAGGCAGTGATTAGACACCAGATATGGTTGATCAGGGACTTCTTGTCGATCCTCCAGTCGGGCCAGCCTTGGCACCGGCTGTCATACCTGTTGCAGGCGCGGATGCGCAGTTCAGGGAAGGCTTTATGAGGATGATGTAGACCTTTCAGGGAGCACTGCCTCCTGCAATGTCTATGGAATACTTGAAGCGGGTTTTCCAGCAGAAACATCCTTATACTTTATCAGGGGAAGTAGGACCACAGGCTGCAGAGTCATGGCTGGAAGCCATGTTGACTATCTTCAAGCATCTGGAGACGCCTCCAGAGAGATGGGTCAATATCGCTACCTACATGCTCCGAGACTCTGCCAAGAGGTGGTGGGACATGATCTCACAGACGGTTCATCAATAGGTTATGGCTTGGGAGGAGTTTCAGCGCATGTTCTACGACTACTTCTACCCGGAGACCCTAAGGGCTGATCGAACCTGGGAGTTCATGAGTCTAGAGCAGGGTACTCTATCTGTTATGGATTTTTCCTCTCGTTTTACTGAGCTACAGCGTTTCACACCCCTCCAGGATGGGAGTAGGGTGTTCTTAGCAAAGAAGTTTGAGGATGATCTCAGGCAAGAGATCCACTCGCAGGTGAATCTCTTCCAGTCGACTTCCATCACCTCCATCGTCAACCAGGCACTGATTGCGGAGCGCAATCTAAGAGACTCTGGAGCTGCGAGCCAGGGCAGTTCTGCTTCCAGAGCTAGTGTTCCTCTAGTTGACAGCAGGAAGCACCGTATGGAGCATACGTGCGGTGATCCGAGGAGGCGAGACACATCTTTTGGCAGCCAGGTTGTATGCTACCAGTGCAGTAGGAGTGGGCATACGAGGTCGTAATGCCAGAGAGACCCAATGGAGTTCCGATCTTGTGGCGAGATGGGTCACCTTCAGTGTTTCTGCTAGGTTTTCTCACCAGTTTCTGGTGACGGGGGTTCTTCCATGACTCCTCATTCAGGAGAAGCACCACCAGTTTCACACCAGTTGGGGAACTGGAGTTCTTCCGGCCACTCGGGTCGAGGTGGAGGTTGAGGTTGTGGCAGTCAGTCACCAGTACCTCAGCTCCAACAGGGAGGTTCATCTCAGAGTGGTCACGCAGGGTCACAGGGCCGCGGGGTAGGCCAGACTTTTGGGATGGATCAGACCTATCAGGAGCAGGATTCTAGGCCTTCTATAGTTCGAGGTACGATTTTAGTAGCCTTAGTTTTATCTTCAACTATTTTCGATACTGGTGCTACGCATAGATTTATCTCTTTTTCCATTGTGGAGAGCCTTGGGCTCTGTATCTTTTCTTATGCCGACTTGTTGACACTAGACACACCTTTGGGGATGAGGACATCTAGTGTACTCCAGTGTAGAGAGTGCCCACTCGTGGTTGCAGGGTATAGTTTCTTATGGGATCTCTATGTCCTAGAGATGACAGGCTATGATTTCATTCTTAGGATGCACTGTTTGGTTCCCTTTCAAATATTCGTCGATTGTTATCATTGTAGGGTGAGTTTTGTCTCACCAGAGGGTGAGTCTTTTCTTCACAGAGGTGAATGGGAAGTCTGGGTGAGTCGAGTAGGACTCGAGCATCATGGGCTAGGAAGGATGATGGCCCAGATTGCTAGTCTTTATCTAGATGATCAGGGAACTTTGCGGCTATACTTTCCTTCTGTGGTGGATCGCTTCGGGGACGTCTTCCCAGAGGACTTTTCGGGTTTTCCTTCGGAGCATGAGGTAGACTTTTCTATTGAGCTCGTGCCAGGAGCAGCACCGGTGTCCATTCCACCTTATAGGATGGCTACACCTGAGTTGCAAGAACTCAAGAAGTAGTTGGAGGAGTTGCAGGCAAAGGGTTTCATCCAACCCAGTACTTCTCATTGGGGTTTTCCTATCCTATTTTCAAAGAAGACAGATAGTACCCTTCGACTTTGTGTGGATTATCGGAAGCTAAACCAGTTGACGGTCAAGAACCAGTATCCCTTGCCAAGGATCGATGACCTCTTTGATCAGCTTCGAAGAACTCAGGTGTTCTCGAAGATCGAATTGAGGTCCGTTTATCATCAGTTTCACGTTAGACCATCAGATATACCTCTGACAGCCTTCAAGAGCAGGTATGGTCTATATGAGTATACAGTCATGCCGTTCGGTCTCACAAACGTGCATGTAGTCTTCATGGCACTGATGAACCGAGTGTTCCATCCTTACTTGGACTACTTCGTCGTGGTCTTCGTGGATGATATCTTGGTGTACTCTCAAACTCGACACGACCATGCTACCCATCTTGAGATCGTTCTGAGTACACTGAGAGAGCATAAGATTTATGCTAAACTCTCAAAGTGCCACTTTTGGATGGAACATATTCACTTCTTGGGTCACGTCATCTCAGAGGTAGGAGTATCTGTGGACCCAGAGAAAGTGAGAGATGTTGTTTCCTGGGAGTAGCCGAAGAACGTTTTTGAGGTGCAGAGTTTCCTAGGGCTGGCTGGATACTACAGACACTTCATTAAGGATATTTCACGCCTAGAAGTACCTTTTATAGGTCTAACCAAGAAGGGGGTGAAGTTCTTATGGTCAGATTCTTGTGAGTCAGCCTTTCAGGAGTTGAAAGGAAAGATGATGTCAGCACCGACACTAGTCTTGCTAGAGCCAGGAAAGAGCTACACTGTTTATTGTGATGCTTCAGGTATCGTTCTAGGCATTGTGCTTATGCAGGGAGATGGAGTCGTTGCATACGGGTCTCGGCAGTTGAGGCCACATGAGAGAAACTACCCAACACATGATCTGGAGTTGGAAGCTGTTGTTCATTCCTTACGTTGTTGGAGACATTATCTTCTGGTAGAGAACTTTGTGGTTTTCACCGACCACAAGATTATCAAGTACATCTTCACTCAGCGTGATCTGAATCTGAGGCAGCACAGGTGGGTTGATTATCTTCAGTATTTTTATTTTGAGCTTGCCTACACACCGGGAAAGGGCAACGTAGTGGTAGATGCATTGAGCAGGAGAACTCAGATTCAGGCAGTTCAGGAGGCCAGCAGTGAGTGGAAGCTTATGGATCTATTCTCTGAGATGCATCTGGAGGTGGACGACAGATAGGGATAGAATTTCCTATCTTCTGTATCTATTACCTCTACACTACTTGATCAGGTACGGATGAGGCAGCTATCAGACTCAGAAGGCTTAGTCCTGCGGGAGAGTGTGTCAGGGGAGGACCCTCTTCCTGGATGGACAGTGGGTGAGGATGAGATCTTGCATTTCCAAGGACGCGTATGGGTGCTAGCAGACATACGTGAGGATCTGATGTGGGACTTTTATTCCTCAGTCTGGGCAATTCATCCTGGCTTCACCAAGATGTATCGGGATCTTCATCACTAGTACTGGTGGCCAGGTATGAAGAGGGATATCGCTGGTTTCGTCTTGAGGTGTTCTACTTGTCAGCAGGTGAAGGCGGAGCATCAACGACCAGCATAACTTTTACAATAGTTACCCATTCCGGAGTGGAAGTGGAATGATGTTGTGATGGACTTCATGACCGGATTGCTGAGGTCGCCTCGAGGGAATTATGTTGTTTGGGTTTTCATCGACAGACTTATGAAGGTTTCTCACTTCTTGCCGATCAAGGAGACCTTCAGTGTTAATGATCTGGGATGACTTTACATCCAAGAGATTGTGCGTATTCATGGAGTTCCACACTCCATTTTTTCAGATAGGGATGCACGCTTTACTTATCGGATATGGCAAGGACTTTAGAAGGCTTTGGGTACCTAGGTACTTCTGAGTACAAAATACCATCCCCAGACAGATGGCCAGTCCGAGCGTATGATCCAGGTGCTTGAGGATATGCTCCAAGATTTCATTCTAGACTTTGGATGTTCTTGGGAGAAGCATATTCCTCTGGTGGAGTTCTCCTACAACAATAGTTTTTAGGCAACTATTCAGATGGAACCTTATGAATCTTTGTACGGTAGGCCATGCTGATCACCCTTATGCTAGCTGGAGGCAGGAGTGGCATCTTTGTTGGGACCTCATATTTTTTAGGAGACTTCAGAGCAGATAGAGATGATTCAGAAGAGGATGGCTACAGCACAGTCTCGTCAGAAGTCTTATGCTGATCAGCGGAGACGAACTCTGGAGTTCAAGGTCAGGGATTAGGTTTTCCTACGTGTTGCACCGAGGCTGGGACACAAAAGGATTCTGAGACAGGGTAAGCTTTCACCGTGGTACGTCGGGCCGTTTGAGGTATTGGAGAGAGTTGGGCCAGTTTCCTATCGGTTGCAGTTGCCTCAGAGGTACCGGGTCATGCATGACTTCTTCCACGTCTCTCAGCTCTGACATTACTTTTCAGACCCATCTCATGTCTTCCAGCCTGAGGAAGTTGAGCTTGAAGCGGATGCATCGTTTGAGGAGCATCCCATCTGGATTGTCAATCTTAGTACGAAGCTTCTCCATGGGTGGTTTGTTCCTCTAGTACGGGTGCTATGGAAGCACAAACGAGTGCAGGATGAGACCTAGGAAAGGGAGGCCGATGTACGATCGTAGTGGACAGAGCTGTTCGGGTTTTCTTCTTCCATGCCTCATTAGGGAAATTTGGGGATGAATTTCTTTAAGGGGGGAAGTTTGTAAGAACCCGGATCTTCGTTTGAGGTATGTCCTTCCTTTTTCTGGAGTTTTTGAGAAAAATTAATTTTCTGGAAATTTTTGAAGTACACACCGTGTACTTTCTGAGTACACGTCGTGTACTCATTTCCCACTCAAAGTCGTGTGTTGGTCGTGCCCGGGCCACACACAGGGTGTGTAGGGGTGACGTGGAAGCCGATTTTGGCGGAGTACGGAAGGACCTAGTATAAGTCGTGTACTCTAAAAGTACATGTCGTGTACTTTATTTTTTTCATTAAATGGACCGGGGTCACACCTGACACACAGAAATGTCTTCTTCTAGGTTTTGTTCATTTGAGAGCACTGAGGATCCACAAATATTCAATGAGCCCCCACCTCTCTATCTGTTCTCCGATTTGAGTACGGTCGATTGCTCTGGAATCGCAGCGGTGAGTTCTTCCTTCTGCTTGAGCCTTGTTTTCCAATTCCTCCTCTTTCTCAAGTTATCGTGGTTTATGTTTTTCGGATGTTTTATTAAATCTATGACGTTCTAAGGAGAATCCGTCGTCATTTTTCACTTATATCGATCTCCTAGGATCGAGTTAGGTGGTTTGTTCCTTTTTGTAGGAAGTCGTTGAATATTTTTTGCAATTTCCACCAATACCTTTGAACGGGGTATTGCGTGTTCCCTGTTTTTCCCTCATTGTTTTCTTGCCTTGCTGATATTCCTATGTAGTGGTCATTGCTTGTGGATAGGGTAGTTTTTACTATACCTTGGATGTTTTCCATGCTTTTTTTTCTTGTTTGGAGTTTTGGTAGTTTCCATGCCTAGTTGTAGGATAGTGGAACTGTTGCTTTGTTATGTTGTTGAGACTTAGAATGATAGCCAAGTAGTTCTTCAGGTTTACTTGGATGATATACATGTGCTATGCATGTTTATTTTACACAGGGATGCGAGAACCTAGTGTAGTGGACCATAGGGAGAATGGACGGAAGGGCTTCTCTAGAGTGTCTTAAATTACAATGTTAGACCACAGGGGGAATTGACGTTGAGTGCTTCCTCAGAGAGTCTGTAGTTCCTTGATGTGGCACACAGGGGGAATAGATGTTGAGTGCTTCCCCAGAGAGCCTTTAGTACGATACGAGACTATAGGGGGAATTGACGGTGAGTGATTCCCTAGAGATTCTATTAATTCTTTAGCTGAACCAGAGGGGTGTGACTGCGTGTGCTTTCCAGAGGGTTGCTAGTACTTGTAGGTTAAACCTTAGGGGTTAGGATGTGAGAACTACCCAGTGGTTACCTTTTAGTTTTCCTTACTTGAGTGGCTGCTCCTTGTGTACTTCATATGCTAGAACTGTGGATTGTAGTTATTGTGTGCTTTTCTATTTACTGCTTCCTGCACTTTTACTTGTATTGTATTCATTGACTGTTAGGAACAGATCTTTGGGTGATTTCCTACTGGGATTGTATCTCACACCCTATTTGGGCCATGATTTTGGGCCCAAGCATACTTTTTTGTTGCAGGTATAGATAAGGTCAATCTCCCTTCAACTTCTGGTACTTGATTGCTTGGAGCTGGAGAGCAAGGGACCAAGCTTAGGCTTGCAATGATGCAGGAGTTGCTGTTATTTTAGTACTTTGTTTTTACTTGTATTTCAGCACGTTGTTGTGTTTGTTGTGTTCCTTAGATACTTGTACCTGCTACATCATTATCATCATTACTATATATTCATTGCTTCTGCTGTTTGGTTAAGCTGTTGCGTATTGTTTATTGCTTCTGCAATTTACTATTAATCTCTTTTCTTTGTATACCTTACCAAATGAGGGAATAGTTTCCCCAATAACTTACCAAGGCCCTCCCTACTAGTCGGAAGACTCTGGTGTTTGGGGAAATTCACTTGAGGTTATGTGGCGAATCGGGCATGGGGAACCAGTGGAGGGGCTCTGGATTCAGGTCATTACAATCAAAAACACCCCAAGCATCCCAAGGATTAATCTCCCTTATTTGTAAGCTATTTGGAGAATCGTTGGATGATAATCAAATCTTTAGGTGAGTCCAACACTTTTATTTCTTATCTTTTTCAGATTAGAGATTGTGTAGAAGTTTTCTTCTTCTGAATCCCTAAAACCCTCTTTTTATAGTGGATCTTTTATTGGGGCTTTGAGTTGTGTTCATATCAAACTCAAATTCTAGGGTTAAGTGATTGTTCTTTTTAGGAATTGAGATAGGTGGTCTAAAGGTTATATCATATAGTCTTGATGTTTGGTTTATGTGTTTGTGGTTTTGATATTGTGGCTTTTTTGTGTATTTGATTCCCTTGGTTAGAGTTGGTAAATTGGTTGGATAAATGATGAATTGAACCTCTCATGATTATTGGGGGATGTGTTGAGGATGATTAGACTGGGTTAAGGGCCACCCTTGGGGTGTGTCACTCCTTGAACATGGAAATTAAAATTTTAAGTGTAGAATTGGATTGTTATTAAAAAATATCCCATAATAAATTTGTTGAAATGTTATCTTCGGTTATTAAATGGAACTAATGGAAATTGGGTTTAGTTGTTAACTTGGCATAAAGGGTTGTTTTGTAAAATGTAAATAAGTTAAATGGGTAATGGAATAAAAATGGTAATTTTGTTTATTCACTAAGGAATGTGAATGATAGATGGTTAATTTGGATAAGGAATCTAAATGAGAATGTCTAAATGGGTTAATTCATGATGGTAATTTATGTGTTGAATGAACCATGAAGTGTGAATTTTATATATGTTAAATGAGTATGGATTGTGAATTGGTATATGTGGTAAAATATTAAATAAGCAAGTGCACATGGCTTGATGTTTCATGGGGTATTGGAATTGAGGATCTATGACCATGGGTTGGGGTCTACTAAGGCTTTAAACCCCACCCACTTTTATGCATGGGTTTGGGAGAGGACTGAGGCTCTATACCCCTAACAGTTTCATTTGATGAGACTACCTGGACAGAGGCTCCATGGTAAGTGTGATGTAATTGTTTTTGTTATATTTAACCTAGTGAGATAGGTAGCTTGACTTATCCCTTTATTCATTGTTTATTCTGTCAATATAGGCCAAAGGTTAATTGATTAAAATGCCTAACCCATGAAATAAATGATGAAAATGGATTAAGTGAACTTGTTAACTAATGGAACCCAATTTAACCTTTATTTATCTTGTTTCTTATTTTAGTGCTTGCATACACTATCTATTTAGAATGAATATTTTGTAGATACCATTGGTGGTGGCCTACTAATTTGTAATCACACCATATTTGGGCCACCATTGGGTACCTGATTAGACTTTATGGTTACAGGTCCGGACAAGGGAAAGGTCTCTATGATAGAGGGTTTATTGGCCATGGGTTATTCATGGGTGAGGGATCCAGAATTGGAGTCGGGAAATATTTTTGGGATTCTTCTATTTTTCATTATTTTTTGTTTCCTTGCACATAGAAATTTATGACATGACATATAATATTTACATTTGGTTGTGGGATTGTACCCAATTTTGGGAAATGGTTGATAAATAATGTTTATTGTCTATGGTTTATGGTTTAATATTTCCTTTATTTATCATTGTTATCTATTGTGTATTTCTTTGATAAAGGTGGTATAGTCTCTCCATGTGTTACATTAAACCCTCACTACTAGTTGGTAGCCTTTAGCGTACGGGGATGCATGCTTGAGGTCATGTAGAGACTTGGCTCGAGGCACCATTTAGTTGATCCCAGGTTAGGGACTTTAAAAATTGGTATCAGAGGTTGGTTCTTTTATATTTTCTTACTATTTGGGGATGCTAGATGGGAGTTTAGGATGTGTTAGGGTCTTGGAAATGAACTCGATCTTGACAAGTATCTTGTAAGATTCTGGACTTTTATGAGGTGCATTCTTGTTTAAAATTCTGTTTTAAATATCTTTAATAGGGTTAATGAAATGTTTTCTTAGTGTATAAGGATACTCAAGAGTGTCCTGGGGTTTGGGAAATGAAAGAGGGTAGAAAATAGCCCCCCAGTTCATGTTGCATAGTTGGCATATGGTTATGAGTAATTGTGTTCCCTAACCATTCATGCTTGGAGGAAGGGTGCACAGTCTTGATGAAACTGTGTGAGGGGGAAGGGGAGACCATTAAGCCTTAGAAAAATCCAATATACATGGTTTTTAAAACCATGATGGATCCCCAAAAAACCATGCAGCCTAACGCCACCCCACACCCCCCTTGGATAGAGGGTGGAACACAGTTTTTCCAACCATCTGGCCAAACCGTGCGCCCCTTAAAATGTGGGATTTTTCCATTTTCCTCTCCCCATCCTTAAGTATTATAAATCAAGATTTACCTCCATTATTCCTTCTTCATCCCTAATGATGATCCAAAACACCCCAAGATTCCCAAGGATCCGTCTCCCTCATTTCTAAGCTGTTTGGAGCATCGTTGGTTGTCAATCGAAGATCTGGGAGAGTCCAACACTCTTCTTTCATCTCTTTTTCAAATTAAGTATTTTTTATCAGTTCTTCTTCTTCTAAATCCCTAAACCCCTCTTTTTACAGTGGATCATAGGTTGGTTCATTTATTGGTGTTTGGATATGACTCAAAGTCTATGGTTAAGTGATCATTTGTCTTCTAAATCGAAGTAGGTGGTCTCCAGGTTATATCATATAGTCTGGATGTTTGGTTTATGTGTTTTTGGTTATAATATTGTGCCTTTTTATATTTTTATGATTCCCTTGGGTGGATTTGGTAAATTAGTTGTCTAAATGTTTAATTGAACCCCTCATGATTATTGTGGAATGCATTGAGGATGATTTGACCTGGCTAAGGGACACCCGTGGGGTGTGCCTCTCCTTGAACATGAAAATTAAAATGTTAAGTGTATAACTGGATTATTATTAAATTGATCCCATAATAAATTTGTTGATATGTTATATTGGGTTATGTAATGAAACTAATGGAAATTTTGTTTATTTTTTGACATGGCATAAGGGTTTGTTCGGTATAATGTAAATAATTTAAATGAGTAATGGAATAAAAAGGGTAATTTTGTTGATTGAAAAAGGAAATTTAATGATAGATATGTTAATTTAGATAAGGTATTTAAATTAGAATGTGTAAATGGGTTAAGGCATGATGGTAATTTATGTGTTGAATGAACCATTAATTGTGAATGTTATGTGTGTTAAATGAGTATAGTTTGTGAATTGGTATATGTGTTAAAAGATTAAATAACTATGTGAACATGGATTTATGTTTCATGGGGTATTGGACTTGAAGATATATTCCAATGGGTTGGGTTCTACTAAGGTTCTAAACCCCACCGCCTTTTATGAACAAGTTTGGGACTGGAATGAGGCTTTATGCCCCTAATGGTTGTATTTAATGAGACATCCTGGACCGAGGATCCATGGTAAGTGTGATGTAGTTGTTTATGAAATGTTTGCCCTAGTGAGATAGGAAGAATGACTTATCCCCTTATACATTGTTTATTCTATCGGAATAGGCTGAATTTTAATTGATGAAAGTTCATAACTCGTGAAATAAATGATGAAAATAGATTGATTGAACTTTTTATCTAATAGAACTCAGTTTACCCTTTATTTATCTCTTTTCTTATTTTAGTACTTGTATAAACTATATGTTTAGACATGAAATTTTGCATACACCATTGATGGTGGCCTACTAAGTTGTAATCACACACTGCTTGGGCCACCATTGGGTACCCGAGTAGAGTTTATGGTTGCAAGTCAGGACAAGGGAATAGTCTCTATGCTAGAGGGTTGATTGGGCATGGGATTTACATGGATGATGGATCCAGACTTAGAGTCGGAACCTATTTTGGGTATTCTTCTGTTTTTCATTATTTTTGTTTTCCTTGAACTTGGCATTGTATGACATGACATGTCATATTTATGTTCGGTTGTGGGTTTGTACCTGGTTTTGGGAAATGGTTAGTAAAGCATTTTTATTGTCTATGGTTTATGATTTAATATATCTTTTATTTAGAATTTTTATCTATTGTGGATTACTCTAATAAAGAGGTTATAGTCTCCCCATGTGTTAAATTAGACTCTCACTACTAGTCAGCAGCCTCAAGCATACAAGAAAGCATGCATAAGGCCATGTGGAAACTGGATCAGGGCACCATTTAGTGGATCTCGGGTTGGGGATGTTACAAATTGATATCATTGGTAGGTTATTTTATATTTTATTACTATTTGGGGATGGTAGGTGGGAGTTTAGAATGTGTTTGGGTCTTGGAAATGAGCTCATGCTTGGGAGTAGTTAACCCATGTACGGGGAAAACCCCAAGTTCCAAGGGTGGGATTGTTGTTCTTGATGTGTGTTGTTATAGTTGAATGATATTTCACCATTGATTAATTCCCTCATTTTGTGATGTGTCTATTTTGTGACATTTTTATCATGGCTAGAATGGCATGAGGTTGTGCATTCATGCATTATTTTAAGAACCTAGGGATATATGTGGGATGAATCATGGTAGTAACACACGGGAAATATGTGTGGGACATGAGGGATATAATTCTTATATTTTCCATTGAAAACTGAACAAAAATGGTGACCAATAAGGATGATGTGAATAGGTAAATAGAAAGAATGTAATAGAATGGTTAAGGAATAGTTACTAATGAAGAGTCATAAATGGTTTTCAAATCTTTTTGGGATAACATGTAATGATAGAAATGTTCCTAAAAGAGGAATATTTATGTTGCAGAAGTGAAAATGGTAAAATGGGTGTTAAATGAAAAGACCTATGGTTGTGTGAGTTAGTTTACCCCATGTTGACCATGACCCATGGTAGGGATGGATAAGGGTAGTGATTGAGAGCTGGTTATATCTGTTGGAATGGTGTATGTAGGATGAGTTTTTTGTGGCTAGTAAAGAGCCTTCTCTTGTCAAATTTTTGGATGTTTTATGTTAAGTGTTCTGATATTTGTGTTTGGCCTTATAGAGAGATTCCACCATGATGACATGTGTCGTTTGGGTGATATGAAGATATCACTAAGAACACTCCACTGGTAGTGGAGTAAGAAACAACTTTGGACGAGGGAAATAGAGGAGAGGAGAAGTTCCATGAGAACTTTTCTTGTTTTATACAGATGATGGAACGAGACCTGGGGTGGGTCATGCCGAGTATGTTTCATCTGACCAGAGAGTTTAAGTTCCCACACCCTCCGAAGTTTTTCAAAGAGGGTGGACCTAAGTTAGAATATTTTTAGATAGAGTCCATCCAGAAGCTTTTAGATCACATAGAGACTCCTCCTAAGAAGAGGGTCAAGTTGGAAGATTATATGTTATGGGGATTGGAAAAGCGCTAGTGGGATATTCTAGTTCATAAAAGGATGATGGTATGATATGGAAAGACTTCCAGGAAAAGTCTCTAGAACATTTCTATCTAGATACCTTGAGACAAGAGAAGGATGTGGAGTTTATGAGGTTGACCCAGGGGAACTATGTTATTTATGGATTATGTTGGCCACTTCATCAACTTTCAATGCTTTTTCCCAACATTGGAAGGGGGTGAGTATTCTATGGTAGGATGATTTCAGGATGTAATTAGACATGAGATCAAGTCCCATGTGAATATATTTTGTTTAAATAGGTTGTATGAGGTGGTGTATTGGACCCTTATTTTAGAAGGGAACTTAAGGTAGGCTTCTGGTAGTGGTAATTTGGTTCCATATGGGAGATCTAGTGGTGAGAATTCTGATAGTAGTCACTTTGAGAGTCTTCACTAGGGTGGTGGTTCACTAAGTAATCAGAGATGAGTACCATCCACTCCGGGTGGTGACCAGGTGTTTTTATATCAGTGTGGAAGGCCATGACACATTCCCAGTCCATGACCTCAACCACCAATTGAGTGTCAAGAGTGTGGTAATATGGGGCATGTGCAGAGGTTTTTTAGGAACCCTTGATAGCTAGGCACTAATGGAGGATCATGGAAAATTCAGGGTGCAGGTAGGGGGTCGGTTATCCCATATTAGGCAGGTAGTTAGAGCTCTACTAGTAGTACTGGTCGAGGTGGTGAATATGGTACTCTAGAGAGAGAGCACTGATATCAGTAGGGTAGTGCAGTGCCAAGAACTCAAACCAGAGCCCGAGGTAGAGGGGAAGGTTAGCTTCACATAGTTAATCTAGAACCTGGAGGTGGTGAGGCCAGACCATTGATAGTTCAAGGTACGATTCTTGTATCATCCATACTTTCTAGTGCTTTATTTTATATAAGTGCCTCGTATTATTTTGTATCTTATCGGTTTGTGTGGTTGTTGGGCCTAGGGGTGGAACATATGTGTGGGGTTATGTCGATTGATACATCGTTAAGGGTGTGAGCAGAAAGTATCTGACAGTGTAAGGAGTGTGCTCTTGAGGTTGGTGGGTACCATTTTCTGTGGGACATTTTTATGATCAAAATGTCATGTTTTTATCTGATATTTAGAATGGATTGGCTAGTGTTATACTAGGACCATATTTATTGTTAGCACCATAGGGTAGTGTTCTCGTCCCTGGAGGGAAACACTTATATTCACCATGGGAAATGGGATATCCGAGTACGTCGTTCAGGGCTAGTCTGTTAATAGTTGGGTTAACTCATAGCCCAAGTGGCTTGTCTTATACTTGACGATGTGGATGTAAAGAATATTTTCTTTACTCCTATGGTGGATCAGCTTTAAGATTTTTTTCTTGAGGATTTCTCAGATATTCCACCCAAGAGAGATGTTGATTTCATGATAGAGTTGATGTTAATAGCAGAACAAGTTTCCATTCTGACCTATAGAATGATAAAGTAAAAACTCTAGGAATTCAAAACTCAGTTGGAGGAATTGGAGAATAAAGTGATTATTCTTCAGAGTACATCACCTTGGGGGTCTCTAGTGTTATTATCAAAGAAGGATGATAGATCCTTGTGACTATGTGACTATTATAGGAAGCTGAATCAGAAGAAAGTTAAGAATCAATACCATATTCCTTGAATTGATGATCTTTTTTACCAACTGAGAGGTTCTTCAGTGTTATCCAAAATTGATTTGAGATTAGGGTATCATCATCTAAGGTTGATTCCTTCTGATATACCACAGACTTATTTTAGGAGAAGTTATGGGTTGTATGAGTTTTTTTTGATGTCGTTCAGGTTGACCAATATGCCAAAAATGTTTATGGACCTGATTAACATAATATCTCACACATACCAAGATCATTTCATAGTTTTTTTTCTGAATGATATCTTAGTGTACTCCAAGACTCATGATCATAATGTCAAACATATTGGAATCATCTTGAGTACAATAATAGATAATAGGTTACACTACAAGCTATCCAAATGTCATTTCTGGATTTACAAAGTACATTTCTTGGGTAACATCATCTTTGAGGTAGGTGTGTCAGTGGACCTGGAGAAAGTGTGGGTCGGCGTATCTTGGTAGAATCCCAAGAATGTTTTTAATATGTGAAGTCTTTTTGGTTTAACAGGATATTACCAAAGGTTCATCAAAGACTTATCCCATTTTACATCACCACTCATGGGCTTGACCAAGAAGGTAATCAAGTTTTAAAGGTCTAGGTAATGTGAGAATTCCTTCTAGGAGTAAAATAAGAGGCTAACTACCACACCAATATTGACTCTACCCTATCCAAGTAACCCTATTTTTTGATGTGTCTTTCATTGGGATTGGGGTAGTGTTGATGTATAAGGATCAGGTTGTGGTGTATGGGTCGCAATAGTTGAGGCCTCATGAATAAAATTACCCTACACATGATCTTTAATTGTCCGCAATGGGTTATACCTTAAAGTGTTATTGGAATTACGTGTTAGGATTGTGGTTTACTATGTATAAAGATCATAAAATCCTTAAGTATATCTTCTATAAATGTGATTTGAATCTTTGGTAGTGAATATGGTTCGAGTACATGCAATCATTTTATTTGGAATTGGTTTATAGGCTGATAAAGGGGAATAGTGTTGCATATTCTTTATAACATCCCGCCTTTTTATCACATAAACTTTCATTACATTTTACAAAACCGAGGATCTTTAAGGTTTAGTGTCTTGGAAACCAAGAACTTAAAACATGATAACATAAAACATTCTTCTTAAAAACTTGAAAGGCTTCTCCTTATGTTCATCCTAGGTTCATTACTACATCTCATAACCTGGGTACATACATCAAAAGAAAGTGTGAGCAGAAGGACCAGTAAGGGAAACAAGGGGAAACATTTAACATGTGAACTTGAGATACATCAACAATGTCATGAAAAAGAACTTTAAGGCATGAGAAAGAAATCATGAGGCATATCATAATAAAAATAATGTATTTAATAATTTGAAGATGTGGATACAACATTTAATATTGACAATCATTTCCGTTTCACCAAGGTCCATCCCTAAGGTGTCATTAAAAATTACCAAGGTTATTCACCAAGGCGTCGTTAAAAATGGTCATCTCTAGAGATTAAGTCTTTACCCAATCCATTGGAGCGCTATCAGAGCGCACCCTTAATTTTTATTTATTATCATGTGAGCCACATATATCATCATAAATCATTTCATAAACAACCCATATAGCATAAAATAAATGGGTTTCATTTTATAATCATAACGTTTAAAAAATTTCTTTAAAGACATGATTTTTATGTCACTTTAAACCCACGGAAAGGGAAAGCGGGTCTCATGTATGTAAATCCTAGAATTTAAAATAGAAAATTTTGGTATATATGTGAATACCCCTTTATAAGAAATATATTTTAGTATTCTCTTAGTGAAATAAATGAATTTTAGAATAAGAAAGAGACATTTTGAGACGGAAATTCTGCAGCATAATGGATATGTTACGAGGTTTTAGAAAACATTGAAAAGAGAGGGGACATGGGTCACCCACTCATAAATGATCCATAAAACAGTAGGGGGACAGAATATAAGGTATTTAAGAACATGGTAATGAAATTTGAAAGATATACCATATGAAATGAAGAACATGAAAGGAAGACAAAAATAAGACTTCTCTTATGAAAGTTCGGCAGCCTAACAGCGTCACTTAAACTTAAAAAAATGAATTGACGAGATCAAATAGGGTCTCTCATCATATGAACATAAAAGATAAGAATTATAGATATAGATATCATACCCCAAAATAATAAAAAGTAACTTGAAATACTTGACATGAAAGTAGAACTTTGAAAAAATGAGAAAGGTGACCGAATCCCTTAAAAATTCAGCAGCCTAACGGCGTCAATTAAACTTCAACAAAAAATGAATTGACGAGATCAAATAGGGTATCTCATCATATGAACATAAAAGATCAGTATTATAGATATATAGATAATACCCCAACATAATTAAAAGGAACTTGAAATATTTGACATGAAAGTAGAACTTTGAAAAATGAGAAAGGTGAACGAATCCCTTAAAAATTCGGCAGCCTAACGGCGTCACCTAAACTTCAACAAAAATGAATTGACGAGATCAAATAGGGTCTCTAATAATATGAACATAAAATATCAGTATGATAGATATATATATCATACCCCAATATAATAAAAAGTAACTTTAAAGACTTGACATGAAAGTATAACTTTGAAAAAATGAGAAGGGTGAAAGAATCCCTTAAAAATTCGACAGCTTAACGGCGCCACTTAAACTTCAACAAAAATGAATTGACGAGATCAAAATAGGGTCTCTCATCATATGAACATAAAATATCAGTATGATAGATATAGAGATCATACCCAAACATAATAAAAATTAACTTTAAAGACTTGACATGAAAGTAGAACTTTGAAAAATGAGAAAGGTGAAAGAATCCCTTAAAAATTCGGCAGCCTAACAGCGCCACTTAAACTTAAAAAAATGAATTGAAGAGATCAAAATAGGGTCTCTCATAATATGAACATAAAATATCAGTATTATAGATATAGAGATCATACCCAAACATAATAAAAAGTAACTTTAAAGACTTTTCATGAAAGTAGAACTTTGAAAAATGAGAAAGGTGAAAGAATCCCTTAAAAATTCAGCAGCCTAACGGCGCCACTTAAACTTTCTTAAATCGAATTGATGAGAGAAAGAGGGGGTCTATAATAATATGAACATGAAAAGGTAAGTAAGAGAAATATAAAATAACATCCTCCAATATAATATCATGGAGCATAAAATAAATGACATAAAAGAGATTACTTGAAAAGAAAGAGAGAGGTATGATCCCTTACCTTAAACATAACTCTTAAAACTCAAAGGTTGAGACCTTGAGGGCTTGGGGGAACCTTAGGAGGACTCCTTGGGAGGTAATGAGACTATATCTTCGTTGGGGGAGAGTTGGGAGTCGAATGGATGAGAGTATGTCTTCGTATTTATAGGGAAAGTGAGGGGACAAGGCATTAATGGCCAAGGGACACCTCACAAGTGGTTTTCTCAAAACCATGGGCTCTCCCATGGTATTTCCCATGGAGTTAGGCCACATGAGGCCCCCCATACAATAATTCATCACCTTTGGTCGGCCAACCCTTAAAATATCTCATTAAATCATCATGACACAGTTATGATGTCATTAAACATACCGAAACCCTAAAACTGTATTTTTACTATTCACTGAAAATTCATTTTTTTCACAAAAATCCCCAGAAATTACCTTAACATAATATCGATGTTCTGAATTGAAAAATAAATTCCATTTTATAAAAATAATTTTCTAAATATTTTTAATTTAATTTTTTAATTAAAAAACACTATTCACCTAGAAAAACTAATACTTGACTAATAATTTATGAAATCATTATTTAACCATTTTATTGAATCACATTACTTAATCAAGGTGCCTAGATTATATTAATACTTTCTTTAAGCGAGATTACTAATCCCTTTGGTCACATTACTAATCCTTAGCATAAAATCACTATTCATAATTTACTATTCATCAAAAATTAAGTTGATCTTATAAGATTCTAAATTTTGCACTGAACATAATTGTAGAAAACCATTTTTTGAAAATAATTACAATTTTTTAATTATTTAAGGTTTACAAAAACATTTTTAAAATATCTTTTTTCTAAAATTCATCAAAAATATGCATACTATATTTATCCGGACATTTGAAAATTCACAAACTTCACCATAAGAAGAGAACACAATTTTATTTATAACAAAGGATTACACAAGGCAGTTATGGTCTCATTACATAGCCCATTATAACACCATCATAGGACCTAATAGTAAGGTGTTCTAGGGTGATAGAATCTTGGGGTGGCATGACCAACATTGCACAAGTAGTAATTTCTATCAGTTTGAACTTCTTGCGAAGGAGATTTCATTCTAGCTTCACACGATGAAGTTTGGCTTGGGTTTGGTCCAAAGCAAAGCCCAGTGGTGCTACCTCCTTCCCAAGTTCCGTTTTATGGGCTTCGATTGGCCCGAGACTACTGGATGCGGTCATCGAATCTTCTTTCTATATCAATTAACCAAGATCACTTGTATTTAGAGACAATAGTCGCAACATTCAGTTTCCAACGGTCATACTGACTAACGGTCATATAATAGTCAAAACCCAACAGTCTCCTTTTAATTATTCTCATTTTATTAAATGAAAAAGTTTTGTTGAGTATGAAATAAAATAACACACAAAATTAGGAAACAAGATTTATTCAAAATTTCATGTCGTTACAATCTTCCCCCCTTAAGAAATTGCGTCCTCACAATTTTTAAAATTGGGTTTGGAAATTTCATTGAAAGTCCCACATCGGAAAAAGAGTCAGTAACACTATTACTTTAAAAGAAAGAAAAGGAAGTACAAAGATCACCTGAGTTGACTCATACTAGGATTCCATGTAGGAAAACATGGACATGGAAGAGAAAACAAAGGGTCACGTTCTAAGGGAGAGTGATAGAAGACATGATCAGGAGAAAGTTAACAACAAGAAAATCACAAACTTGTGATGGGTTAAACGGTATTTTATTTCCCCATAGGAAACGTTAACAGACAACGTCTTTGTTTTACGTTCCTTTTCATAGTTTTTAGGAATTCATTTACTACATAGAATAAAAACATAAGGAAATATATTTACATTCAAGTAGAGTTTCATCCCTTAATAAGTTTCTACCAAAACTAATATTTTCTCCAAATGATGAGCATTAAAAAAACACTTGGTCTCATCAAAAGCATAAGAATCATCTTCTATAGAATCACATAATCCACCAAATAATAACTATCTATTTCTTCTATATTTAAACATTATCCCAAAAACAGAAAGTGTAAGATAAAACAACTCTCCAAAAAGGAAGAATCCCATAGGAAGGGAAACTACTTTTAAATCTTCAAAGTTCCATGGTACTACCCAAAGTTCATCATAGACCATTCCATAAATAAATGTCCTTAAAATTCCTCAAAATAAACCAAACTAAGATTGAAACCCAAATACAAGAAGGATTTGATAACATAGTCTTCCAAAATAAACTTCATCATTCATCTCCAAACAACATCATCCACTCCTAACATCTTATAGAAAAAGTAGATAACCTAAACATATTCTCCCCAAGATAGGTTAATCATTTCAATAAGTAACCTAAATTACTCTAATTCCACCTTAAATTCATCTATTCTTCAAAATATAAGTCAACCTTTACTCCTCAAAGAAAATACCGTAGTAATCTATTTACCTCGATCAAATAGGGGTCCAGAATAGTTAACGTCTTCCAAAATAATAATAATCTTTTAATCCCCTAATTATCTTTTTCATATTAATAAGGAAATCATCACATTTCCTATCACATTGGTTTTTGGGACATGTTCTTACATTTCCCACCATTAACTAAGAAAAGAAATTACAATTAGGGGCTTAAATGCTTATCCAATAATTAGGAAAAGTAACTTAAAGAATATAAGGATAACTTGTAGAAGAAAATTATACCCTAACTTGTGATCCCCTAGGTTCCAAACTAGTTTATCCATGATCATATATTCTTATGTGAATCTTTATTTTATTTTGTCTTTGTTCCTTTAATAATGGTTCATACTAAGCTTATAAATTTACCAAAGCATATCCCCTCGGAGTGTTGTAAACAAGAGTACAGCAAGGCCCATTATTGTGTACCTATTCCTATTTGAGTCTATCTCAAAGCGGTGTTTTCGGGTTTTACCCCTATGTACATCTGTGCCAGAGCCACCTCTACCTGCTCGTATCCAGACAGGGATATATTTGCTTGGCAACCCCTTACTTAATACTCACCAAAATACCAGGAAGATTTACTATATTTAAACTTTTCTGTAGGATTATTCCTAAAGTTTTCATATACTAGTTTCCACAAATAACTAAACCATCCTTTGATACCAACTATAACATCCCACCTTTTTATCACATAAACTTTCATTACATTTTACAAAAATGAGGATCTTTAAGGTTTAGTGTCTTGGAAACTAGGAACTTAAAACATGAGAACATAAAAAATTCTTCTTAAACACTTGAAAGGATTCTCCTTATGTTCATCCTAGGTTCATTACTGCATCTCATAACCTGGGGACATACATCAAAAGAAAGGGTGAGTAGAAGGCCCGGTAAGGGAAACAAGGGGAAACATTTAACATGTGAACTTGAGATACATCAACAATGTCATGAAAAAGAACTTTAAGGCATGAGAAAGAAATCATGAGGCATATCATAATAAAAATAATGTATTTCAGAATTTGAAGATGTGGCTAAAACATTTAATATTGACAATCATTTCCATTTCACCAAGGTCCATCCCCAAGGTTTCATTAAAAATTACCAAGGTTATTCACCAAGGCGTCGTTAAAAATGGTCATCTCTAGAGATTAAGTCTTTACCCAATGCATTGGAGCGCTATCAGGGCGCACCCTTAATTTGTTCTTATTATCATGTGAGACAAATATATCATCATCAATAATTTCAAAAACAACCCATATAGCATAAAAGAAATGGGTTTCATTTCATAATCATAACGTTTTAAAAACTGCTTTAAAGACATGATTTTTATGTCACTTTAAACCCACAGAAAGGGAAAGAGGGTCTCATGTATGTAAATACCAGAATTTAAAATATAACATTTTGGTATATATTTGAATACCCCTTTAGAAGAAAGATATTTGAGTATTCACTTAGTAAAATAAATGAATTTTAGAATAAGAGAGAGACATTCTGAGACGGAAATTCTGCAGCATAACGGCTATGTTACGAGGTTTTAGAAAACATTGAAAAGAGAAGGGACATGGGTCACCCACTCATAAATGATCCATAAAACATTAGGGGGACAGAATATAATGGATTTAAGAACATGGTAATGAAATTTTAAATATATACCATATGAAATTAAGAACGTGAAAGGAAGATAAAAATAAGATTTCTCTTATGAAAGTTCGGCAGCCTAACGGCGTCACTTAAACTTACAAAAATTAATTCACGAGATAAAATAGGGTATCTCATCATATGAACATAAAATATCAGTATGATAGATATATAGATCATACCCCAACATAATAAAAAGTAACTTTAAAGACTTGAAATTAAAGTATAACTTTGAAAAATTGAGAAAGGTGAAAGAATCCCTTAAAAATTCAGCAGCCTAACGGCATCACATAAACTTCAACAAAAAATGAATTGATGAGATCAAATAGGGACTCTCATCATATGAACATAAAAGATCAGTATGATAGATATAGAGATCATACCCCAACATAATAAAAAGGAACTTGAAATACTTGACATGAAAGTAGAACTTTGAAAAATGAGAAAGGTGAACGAATCCCTTAAATATTCGGCAGCCTAACGGCGTCACCTAAACTTCAACAAAAATGAATTGACGAGATAAAATAGGGTCTCTCATAATATGAACACAAAATATCAGTATTATAGATATATATATCATACCCTAACATAATAAAAAGGAACTTGAAAGACTTGACATGAAAGTAGAACTTTGAAAAAATGAGAAAGGTGAAAGAATCCCTTAAAAATTCGGCAGCCTAACGGCGCCACTTAAACTTCAAAAAAAATGAATTGACAAGATCAAAATAGAATATCTCATCATATGAACATAAAATATCAGTATGATAGATATATATATCATACCCCAACATAATAAAAAGGAACTTTAAAGACTTGACATGAAAGTAGAACTTTGAAAAATGAGAAATGTGAAATAATCCCTTAAAAATTCGGCAGCCTAACGGTGCCACTTAAACTTCAACAAAAATGAATTGATGAGATGAAAATAGGGTATCTCATAATATTAATATAAAAGATCAGTATTATAGATATATATATCATACCCCAACATAATAAAAAGGAACTTTAAAGACTTGACATGAAAGTAGAACTTTGAAAAATGAGAAAGGTGAAAGAATCCCTTAAATTCGGCAGCCTAACGGCACCACTTAAACTTTCTTAAATCTAATTTATGAGAGAAAGAGTGGGTATATCATCATATGAACATGAAAAGGGAATTAAGAGGAATATAAAATAACATCTTCCAACATAAGATCATGGAGCATAAAATAAATGACATAAAAGAGATTACTTGAAAAGAAAGAGAGAGGTAGGATCCCTTACCTTAAACATAACTCTTAAAACTCAAAGGTTGGGACCTTGATGGAGTGGGGGAACCTTGGGAGGACTCCTTTGGAGGTAATGAGACCAAATCTTCTTTGGGGAGAGTTGGGAGTCGAATGGATGAGAGTATGGCTTGGTATTTATAGGGAAAATGAGGGGACAAGGCATTAATGGCCAAGGGACACCTCACAAGTGGTTTTCTCAAAACCATGGGCTCTCCCATGGTATTTACCATGGAGTTAGGCCACATGGGGCCCCCCATAAAATAATCCATCACCTTTGGTTGGAAAACCCTTAAAATATCTCATGAAATCATCATGACACAGTTATGATGTCATTGAACATACCAAAACCCTAAAACTGTATTTTTACTATTCACTGAAAATTCATTTTTTTCAGAAAAATCCCCAAAAAATACCTTAACATAATATCGATGTTCTGAATTCAAAAATAAATTCCATTTTATAAAAATAATTTTCTAAATATTTTTAATTTAATTTTTTAATTAAAAAACACTATTCACCCAAAAAAACTAATACTTGACTAATAATTTATGAAACCGTTATTTAATCATTTTATTGAATCGCATTACTTAATCAAGGTGCCTATATTATATTAATACTTTCTTTAAGTGGGATTACTAATCCCTTTGGTCACATTACTAATCCTAAGCATAAAATCACTATTCATAATTTACTATTTATCAAAAATTAAGTTGATCTTATTAGATTCTAAATTTCATACTGAACATAATTGTAGAAAACCATTTTTTGAAAATCATTACACATTTTTAATTATTTAAGGTTTACATAAACATTTTTAAAATATCTTTTTTCTAAAATTCATCAAAAATATGCATACTATATTTATCCGGACATTTGAAAATTCACAAACTTCACCATAAGAAGAGAACACAATTTTATTTATAACAAAGGATTACACAAGGCAGTTATGATCTCGTTACATATCCCCTTATAACACCAGCATGATACCTAAGAGTAAGGTGTACTAGGGTGATAGAATCTTGGGGTGGCTCGGCCAACATTGCACGAGTAGTAATTTCTATCAGTTTGAACTTCTCGCAAAGGCGATTCCGTTCTAGCTTCACACGATGAAGGTCGGCTTGGGTTTGGTCCAGAGCAAAGCCCAGTGGTTCTACCTCCTTCCCAAGTTCCGTTAGATTGGCTTCGATTGGCCCGAGACTACTGGATGAGGCCTTCGAATCTTCTTTCTATATTAATTAACCAATATCACTTGTATTTAGAGACAATAGTCGCAACATTCAGATTCCAATGGTCATACTGACTAACGGTCATATAATAGTAAAAACCCAACAGTATCATTTTAATTATACTCATTTTATTAAATGAAAAGGTTTTGTTGAGTATGAAATAAAATAACACACAAAATTAGGAAACAAGATTTATTCAAAATTTCAGGTCGTTACATTCTTTGATCTAGAATACTCAAAACCAAGTAGTTCAGGAAACAAGTTCTATGTGGAGGATGATGGTTTTGTTTGTAAAGACATGTTTGTGAATTCGGGATGGGAAAGGGACTATGACCCTTACATCCTTGGAATTTGAGTCCATCCTTCTGATGTTGATCCAGGGGAGGCAGTATGAGGACCCAGAGTGTTTGGTGTTGAGGGAAAGTCTTGAAGGTAGGTAGCCACATTCCATCTGGACTGTCAGTGATAATTAGATCATTTATGTTTGAGGATGTTTTGTCATGCCTACATGTATGTGGGAAGATTTAATGCATGAGTTTCATGCATCTAAGTGGGTAGTGCATCCTAGTTTAACAAAAATGTATCATGATATTCATAGACAATATTTATGTCCAGGAATGAAGAAATAGGTTGTGGGTTTTATGACTTGATTTTATACCTATCAGCAAATGAAAACCCAGAATTAATATTTGAGTTGTTTTTACAGCCTTTTCCCATTTTGAAATGGAAATGAGATGATATGATGATGGATTTTGTGTTAGGTTTTCCAAGGATACCTTAGAAGAATGATTCAATATGGGTAGTTTTGTATTAGTTAACCATGGTGGAACATTTCTTTCTGATTAGAGAGACCTTCACTATTGATCAGTTGGGTGAGTTATATGTTATAGAGATGGTATGGCTTCATGGGTCATGGTGAACTATATTTTTGTATCATCATCCGCATTTTACTTCATGCTTTTGGTGGGGGTTACAGAAGGAACATGGTACCTAGGTGTTTTTGAGTAAGGATTTCCACCTGCAGATGGATGGGAAATCAGAGAGTACTATTCATGTGCTCGAGTACATGTTGTGGGAATGTTTCTTATATTTTGATGGATCTTGGGAGAATCACTTGGAACTTATTGAGTTTTCTTGTAGAAATAGTTACCAAGTGAAAATTTAGATGGCATCGTATGAGGCACTCTACGGGAGATCGTGTAGATCTCTATTTCATTGTATAGATGCAGGGGAATGAAATTTTTTGGGATAAAAACTCAAAAATGAAATTTTGGAAAAAGTTCAGTTGATTTAGAAGTTTATGGATCTGTCTTAGAGTAGGAAGAATTCATATTTGAATCGATATCATAGACCTCTTTAGTTTATGGTGGGTGATCATGTGTTTCTTTGGGTTTATCCAAGGTTGGGTCAGCATTGGATTCAAAAATAGGGTAAGTTAGTTCCCAAGTATGTGGATCCGTTTCAAATTATGGAGAGGATCGGGTCGGTGGAATAATTGTTAGATCTTCCACAGTGGTATAGTGGTATTCATGATGTTTTTCATGTGTCACAGCATCAGCAATACCACCCCAAACCATATCACATGATTGATGTTGATGTTATTGATCTTGAGTCACTTGCATCTGTTTTTCATGCTTTCACCACATGTCTCCTGAGCGCATTTGATGTTCACTTGGTTGTGCATTGTAACTCGCATTCCTAATTTTCAAAGGTGGGCAGTATTCATCACCTCTTTGGTGATGTCTGCTCCTTGATCGAAATGGGATGATGGGATGTCAGTCCCTCCTTCCATGGATTACTCCTCGGAAATTGTTGCCTAGTTAGGTTCTCCCTTAAATATTAAGACATTGTTCATGAAACCCTTCCCTATGTAATCTCTTTATGGATGCCAGTTAATTACACTTCTTATGTTATGACATTCCAAAGGGTCAAGTTAGGGTAGTAACCTTCAATCCGGGAATTAGTCACATTGGGCATAGCTGGAATGTTTGGATGTTGGAACCTTGGTAAACCTGATTTATCCCTTATTAGAGGGCTTCTCAAGGGTTCAGAAGCCCGAGTGATCCCATATAAAATGTGGGGAATCTCATTCTAGAGGAATCTCTCTAAGGCTTTCCTCAGATTACCATGTTTAACATAGGGTATTCTACGAGTTTAACATCTAGCAAAGACAGATTAGACTAATCAGAACACTGAGAGGAGTGGATCAGATGGATACGTCCCTAGGAGGGAGCACCTAGAAGGTTTACCTAGTAGATGGGTCAACACGTCATTGAGGATGGACCCTAGATGGCATGTCCCAAAAAGGTAAGGTTTCACACCATGAAGTCTTATCAGAACACTACAAATGGGAGGATCCGAGAAGGTGGGTCTCGGCAAAGAGGACACCAAGGTTTATCATTGGCTAGGATTGATCCTCAAGGAGGCTTCCTATGTACCCTATGTAGAAGATAGGTATCAAAACTCATGTAGTTCATGGGGTGATTTGGGGATTACACATGGTTAGAAACCCGTCACAATAGGGACACTCTTGGTTAGATAAGGGTGAATTTTGTGGGGAATATGCATGGTTAGTTTCTTGAGAATGGCATGATCCCACTAGGATGTGGTGGCCCAAGTAAAATTGGGATGGATGTGGAGGAAGTGTCGAATGATAACGGCGAATGAGGTGGAACCGAACTGAAGATTACGATGTTGGGCTTGAACCTTGAGGAGGTTTCCTATGTACCCTATGTTGAAAGTATGGATAAAAGTCCACATAGTTCTAGTGGGGGCTATTAGACACCTAAGAAGGCAACTCATGATAATAAAGTGCATGGATAGGATCCCAGATAAAGTAGAACCCCCCGAGTTAGGGAATGATCTTCCTGAGACACAAAGGCTCAAAGGAAGGACTAATATGGGACATGGATGATGATATAAAACCTTTAAAGAGGCTTCCTACATATCCTAGTGGCTGGGAATCAAATTCCATGTAGTTCAGGAATGGGGCATAGAATCAGGGTGTACTCAAAGGATAGAAACCCAAAGACATGATAGGGGGTTATGCATGGTTAGAAACCCATCACAATAGGGGTGATATTGGTTGGAGGAGTATGGGTTATGTGGGGGATTATGCATGGATAGATTCCCATGGGGATTAGAACACCTCAAATAGGACAATCTAGGATACGCATCCCAAAAAGGAAAAGTATCGCATCAGGAGGTTACATCCCTTAAGAGGGAGTACCAGAGTTTACCATAGGTTGGGGTTGGACCTAAAAGAGGCTTCCTACATATCCCAGTGTATAGGAATCAAAAATCATTTAATTTTTAAGGGAATATAGTTTAATTTCAGGAGGGAAAAATGTGAACTGACATGAAATGCACAGAATATTTGGATTGTGGGGATTAAGGTTCTTAAACCTCGAAGATGCTTCTTATGTACCATGTCTAAGAGATAAGGTTAAAATTCCACATAGTTTGAGAGGATGAAGTTAAATGTCATACGGGGTGAGGGGCATGAGACTTATGCATGGTTAGTGGCCCAAAGAAGTGTCTTGGTCACTGTTAAACTCTAAGCCCACTTGATTCAGGATTAGTGTGAGAAACAAGAGATAGTAGTATACCATGTGGATGTTTCGTGAAGAGTTCAGTCACAAAGGATAGTGTGGGGATTACTTGTGGCTAGAAACCCATGGAGATTTAGTGTGGGACTTACTCTAGGAGGGTTTCTAGATGTATGATGAGGATATGTCCGTCATATAGGGAACACCCTATCAGAGTGTGTAGAGGATTATGTGAATACTACCTAAGGCACACATAGATACGAAGAACAAAGGGAGATAGGAGTGGGAGAGTGCTGATTCTCATTCTCCTTTGAGTCCACACAGACTTTCCACATATGTGGAAACTCATATTTTAATGTCATGTGTTTGGGATGAGGGTGCTTGGTAGTTTAACGTCATGCATCTCGGATGATGAGGACTCACTCCTCATTCCTTAGACTTACATAACTTTTACCAACCCTCACTTGGGGGAGGGAAGGCACAAGAAATGCTTAACAGGAGTGAGGTGGAGGATTGTTCACTCAAGGGTCTCACATTAGCGTGGCTATGTGAGGAAGAAATAGTAATTAGCATGCCTATGCAAAGAAGCATAAGGTATGGAAACGTAACATGAAACACCACTCTATGGGACATGAAATCACTTCGTAAAAGTCTGGAGGGCCACATGGGAGAGGGTTCGTGAAGCATAAAGGCCTCTATAAGAAGGTATTTTTGAATCTCTGGTGCTTAGTGAAGAGAAGGAACTTCATGAAGGAGGGTACTTCACGGAGCATGGTAAAAGGGGTATCCGTGAAGGGAGGAGCTTCGTAAATCATGGAGACCTAGACGTGGCATAGATTCTACATGTTATTAGAGAGTTTTTCATGAAGTTTGAATGCTTCATGAAGTCCCGAGTTCCCAAAAGTGACTCCTACCTTCACGATTCCCATGGGGCTTTGCGAAGGGCATCCCCACTTAAATAATATGTAAATACAAATAAAAGGAAAGTTGGTTCGTGATTCTTAAATACCTTGGGTGATGGATTTTCTTTCTAGTTCATAGAGAAAGGGGTGATTCATGAAATGGGAGATCGAAAGGTAAATTATTAGGGTAGAGATCCTTTGGGTGGGGGTGACCTGCCTATTTATAGGCATAGGGGATCATGATGCTCGAAGGCATGTCATGAAGGAGCTGGCACTTTGTGATTGGAGGAGGCTCAGTTGGACTCGTGGAGTCTTTCATCACTACTCTGTGGTGGTCGTAGTGCCCATTGAACTCATAGAGGCGACCATCACTACTTCATAGTGTTCATGGAGCATTCCATCTTCCATCTTTACATCGTTCATGGTGATGAAGGGCTTTGTGATAGGGCATCGTGAGGCGGGTTCTTTGGTGATTTTTTGTGCCTTGTAAGGGTCATATGTTATACCAAACTGTGTTTTCCAAACATCATCCATCTTCAGAATAGATTTTGGCACTAAAAAATGACCCCCCCCCCCCCACTCCTCTCAGAATGGTAGATGAGGAAAAAATGAGGGTATATTCTGAGGGTAGATCAATAAAAACATGTGGATCGTGAAGAAGTTTTGTCGATGAGGGTGAATGGAGCACATGGTGATGTTTCCGTGAAGATCATGAGGTTTCCACCTATATATTTGGTATGAGGTGCCTCTTTTTACTCATCATGTCTCTATAAACCTTGTTCTCAAGCTCTGGAATCATGAAGATCCATCAGCCTTGTGAATTATCTTTGTGAACTGGGTTCCTCATATCAGTGCTCCATGAACACTACTTATAGAACCTATACATTGTGATCTATTATTGATCTGCAAAGTGCACCGATTCCCTTGAGGCTCTGCAAACATTCTCTACAAATGAGCTCCGTGAATGGTCTCCACTAACAGAGAAGGAAAAATTCCAGAGTTTTGGAACAAATGGCCAATCAGAAGGCTGCTCGGGAGGTTATTGCAGATGCTACAAGAAGGGAGGAAATGATGAACAATACCAAGCTCAGGGAATGTGTGCAGAGTCATTCTGACCATGAGTCCTTGACAGAGTTTTTGATGGATGGGAAAAAGTATTACCCCTCTATAAGTGATTTTCATTATATGAAATTGGTCTGAGGGGTGAAGTTTTTATCCCCGAAGTAAGTTGGGATAGCTGCATTACTGGTTTAGGGGGACACAATGTCAATACCAGTGGTCTAGATCCACCAATGGCCATACCTGGAATGATTATACACCTTTCACTACTGACTGTCTTTACAACCATGTCAATGATTTTGATGGGAATTCCTTTCAACCTGAGGTATCTCCACCACAATACCACACCATTCTCAAGGAGCTATTAGGGAACTTGGAGAAAGTATGGACTAATAATTGGGACCTTCCCTAGGAAATCAATTTCATGGATGAGTGGGCCTTGGCCTACTGGGTATGCACGTCCTGCAATGAATTCATATCTGAGCTAAGGTGGGTAGGCCTGTATAAGGATATTTGGGATTCTCAATTCCATATCTACCAACTAAAATACATAATGAAAAAACTTCTGAGTAGGTGGTCATCAAGGACCAACATTTTCTATCTTCATCATGGGGAGGTCGACATTAGCCTCTAGAATATCCACCATGTTTTAGGGATTCCAATTTTGGGGGTAATGTACAATGAATTTTTTTCCTATGGAGAATACATGGGAGGACCCATAGTAGATGAACTGGTTGGAGAATGTGTTTATGGACCTAGTGTCGGGCGACAATAAGAAGTCAGTGAGGGATGTTCACTTCAAGTAATGGTTTAGACATTTCCTGAATTTACCACCAGAGCATCCTGCTAAGGGAGAGGAGGTACCCAAGGAGCTACATATGAGGGCATATACCTACCCAAGAGGGGTTCAATGCAGTAAGGTAGGTTATTACTGGAGAATCCTGGAGGACAGACAATAGAATTTATAAGGGTATAGCATCAATACCAAGAAACAACCAGTGGTTAGGTTGGATAGGTTCATTTCCATGCTCATTTTCAGATGGATGTTTCCATTTGGGGATGCACACATGGGTGCACGGCTGAGAACATTCATTATAGAGTCTATGCTGGAAATGGGGAAACATTTCAATCATGGGGTCTCGGTGTTGGAAAAGTTGTAAAAGGTGGTTTGGAACATCAGTGAGGGGAAGAATCCATAATGTGTATGTGGGTCATTGCACTTTCTGTATGGATGGATAGTAGAACACATAAGGGAATATTAATATCTTAACTCCATTTACCATCATGATTCATACTTTTGACCATCCATTTTGAACGTAGTGGGGAGTTTCCTAATCAACCTGACCTCATTGGTAGTACTGAACAAAGTTTGGAGAGTGGATGGATTCAATTTCCATCCATTCCTGCTACTAACGGGATTATTCATTGATGATGGTAGAGTGACTGAGGAGAATTGATCGTATCTCCTAGCCTTTTAAGGTGGAGTTATAGTAGAGTGGGTAGATTTCAATCCTATATATGAACCATATACCCCACATCACTTTGCAAGGAAATTATGGTGTCTAAAGAGGCTAACCCCAAGATTTTACCGGGGGTTACACCATAAGAATCACTTGTGTGTGGAAAGGAAATTCTGGTTCATGTTCGCACTGGAATATGGGAAGATGCAAAATGAGTTTCCTTTTACTACCACTACCTATAGGATAATTGAGGAATAAACAAAAAGCTGGGAGGCAACCTACTCGGGAGTGATGTTTAAGCAAAGGACCACCCAAGTTGATTATGGGGTTCCCCCTCAACCCTGAGGTTGGGGTCAGACAATGGAAATACCATGTTGTGGTGGCAGGGCTGCAGTGGTAGAAGGTCTAGTAATTATAAGGCCTACTCCGGCTAGAAACAAAAGAGGGTCAGTAGTAGTAGACCCAATGGATCCAACTAGGAAGAACTGGGAGGAAGGGAGACAACTAAGATGATTTCGCAGAATACCTACCCAAGCTCTTAGGAAGAGGATGCATTGTATAGACATTCCTAAAGATTATATTTACCTGAAGGTGTGGGAATATTGGGAGTTCAAAAAAAATTCCTTAATTCCTATAAAATGTAAGACCATATTAACTACTTCGGGATGGATCTTTCGGGGATTGGTCAGGCCATGGATGGCTTCCTATTGTCCCAAGCAGAGGGGGAGTGGTAAGTGGATGAGCTGGAGGACTTAGTTCGCTCCTGGGGCACCCGACATCCAATGACAAATTAGGTGAAGGTATTGATTTACATAACATCTCCACCACAACTACCCACCACTGATCTAGAGGTTAACTTTCTTCTTCCCAAGGAATTATAAGGGTCTTGGGGGGAATATGTTGATAGAGGGAGACCCTTAGAAGAGGGTGAGGTTGCGGCCTCAGAGTTGGGAGAATTTTCCAAAACTCTTGAGGTAAGCTCTAAGACATTCCTTTATAATAAGATCTTACTCATGTTATCCAATTTTATCAAATAAAATTTGTTCTATACAGGAGATCCTCACACAAAATACTCTTTCCCATGGAACAAATAATGTAGAGGGGTAACCTCCCAGACCTGTGTCTGGGAAAATGGAAGGTTTAGGGTCTAGTAGGGTTTTGGAAACCAAGGTGGATCCTTCATAATCTTCAGAGATCCAAACCATATATAGGGTTTCACACCCTAGGGTCCCAAAAGCAACAACTAGAGGGCATGAGAAACTATTGGATTTTTGTATGTCTTCTTCCTTATAGATTCATAACTATGGTCCACACAACCAGGTCAGTTGACATCGTCCTTGTCTAAAAATTCCTTCAAGTAGTGGGAATATTGTTAGTGAGGATGGTAAAGGGTACTAGATCTCCTTTATTAAGGGGAACACTGATCAACATGGAATTGAACACCTGAGGTAACAAGACAACAACGATCATGGTTGTTGGTAAAACCACTGGCGAGGTGGAACCTGAACTTATCGAGGTGAAATTCAGTGATAAACATAAACCATATGATATGGAACCCAACCCATATGATAGAATACTATAGGAAGATCTGGATGTTGAGCTCCTAGATGTGTTCCTGAATTATGAACCCATTGATCTGGAGAATTTGGGTGAGTTTTCCTCTAATGTGGAGGATAGACAAGTCATTTGTCACTGGTCAAGGAAACTAACCAATAACTTCATCAACAACATCCCACAATCAGAGTGGATAAGTCATATGGTATTTCTTTTTCTCCAGCTACGTGAGCTATGCATTGGATGGGTAGATACACGAGGTCTATGTATGCTTATCCGAGACTACCTTACATAGAAGGGATGAGAGAGAGACTGTAGCTTCAATGTTTCCTGATCATAGAAGAAGTCTGTCAATATTCAAAAGATTCTGAAAGATGAACAGGAGATCCAACACTTAGAAATGTGGATGAATGATCATTCCTCTTTCACTAACACCAAATCAAAATCCATATCATGACTATAACCCCAGTTGGAAGAATCTGAAGAATAGTTGAATTGAAGATCTCATGAAGTGGCCGACATCTGGGATGAGTAGGATCAAGTATGGACAAGGGATAATGAACTCCTCCACATTTCCAATAAGGAAGTAAGGGAGCTCAGGCAATGACTAAAAATCATGGATGTCGCACGCTAAAGAAAGGTGGAGCTAAGATACTCAATCGAAGGTTCCAATCCATAGGGACTGTGTTTTTCTGAACTCACAAACATATTTCTATGCTTTCTTGTTTATTTCGATGGATTTTATGGAAATATTATTACTTTATTTGATTATTACACCTCAATTATATCTTTTTAACAACTAATAATCAATATCTAAGCCCATGTGGTTCATACCTGGAGTGATAAATAAGGGACGAACACAGAATTGTTCACTATGGATATGAGAGTGTTGGCCAATCTGTAATGACCCAATGTATTATAAATGGAAATTCATTTCTTATAAATATTTCATATAATCACGTGAAATCACAACATAATGAACTAATAAGTGTTATGTGACCTTTAAACATAATTTTTTCACTTCTGTGTTTGGAATTGTGAAAAGCTGACATACACGGTTGTGATTAGTAAGTTATTTGGAGTCCGATTAGAAAAACATAATTTTTGGTGAATAGTAACCTACCCTTATAAATAGTAACATAACATTATGAATAGTGATATACCTTAATGAATAGTAACCATACCTATGATATTATAAAAATAATATTCAAGTGAAAGTATGATGTACCTATATTTTAGAATAAGTAAATGAATGTTTTAAAATTAGTTTTTTAATAATAAATTATGATTTTAAATAAATATTAAATTAATCATAATTAGAAAACCTTTTTTGAAAAATGGATTTAATTTTTTGATTCTACACTTTGACAAATGGTTAGGGTTAATTTTGGGATTTTTTTGAAATACTTGAATTTTTTGTGAATAGTAAAATACATTAATTTACCGAATAAATACATTATAATTCAAATCCACTACTCCTGACATCAAAAGTGATGTAAGCACCCAAATATCTAACACACATACATTTATTACTATTGTAGGTCATGTAATACTCACTATTTCTTTCCTTGTGAGGAAATAATAAATTAATGGTTATAATATTATGAAAACCCTCCCCCCCCCCCTCCACTATAAATACTACCCATCCTTACCTCTTCTCTTCACTCCTTTTAAGACTTTTTCCTTGCCAATATTTTACCCAAATATCTTCCTAGGATCCTCCCCCATGTCCAACATCCCCTATTCTCTTCAAAATACCAAAACCTTTCCCCTTAATAGGTTCTCAAAGGAGATAAACTCAAGAGGTAAATTCCTCTTTCCAATTATTTTATTTCCTTTCAAGTTCTTTTCTTTTCTTATTTCTTTCATCACATCCCTTCACCCAAATGGTATGATAACTCTAGTAACATAAATGTACTAAAATTATATTTTCTTAATGGTATAATTCATTATCATCTCTCCTTTCCCCACCTTTTATTTTAATGAAATGAAAACATCGTTTGAGATGTGTTAATTTAGCACAATCAAGGACGACGAGTTTTCGATTTCTATCACTATCTTAAATTATGATCATGAAACCATTTTGATGGTTTAACCTGACTATTATATGTTTATTTTATCTTATTTAATGTTTTTTAATCCTTATGAACTCATGATGTAAAATAATAATAAAAAACAAGTTACTTGTGGAAAAAATATCTAAAATTAATTCAAGTATTTGTCCTTAATATTTTATATAATGATTCTACTTAAATCTAAGTAACCAAATTAAATTTTCAACCATTTAATATAATTTATTTTCACTAATATCATGTAACTTCAATTCTGAACAACCAATTTCCACTTACATGTTTATCCGAACATGAATATAAGTGAACCGATCATTAAAACCAAGTAAGAAAACGGACCCAAACAATGAAATTGAACCTCATAACCAATCAAAATGGTTATAAATGAACATAAAAATATTATAATAAATTTTATAAATATATAATAGGTTCTTTAGTTATTAATTAATGAACCTAATTTGACTATTCAGGTCATTGATATCAAGTGGAGAACACCAACGGACTTAAGGTAAAGGATCCTCTCCATTTCACTTTTATTCAAGAATGTCCTCTATGCTATGACAGTTTATGTGGAATCCCTAATGATGTGGTATAATTTAGCACCTCACCCATACTTCCCTAATAATTTAAAAGTAATTGGGAACCCATTTATCCCTCATTAAACCCTATTAAGTATGCCTGGTACCATACCGATAATCCGTAAGGAATTCTACCTGAACTGCCTTTATTCCTTCGGGTTGCTCTATCATTATTTTTACCCAAATGAAGTTTTCATTTCCTTTTATGTAAAAATTCTACATACTATTTATATGCTTCAAACTCATGTTTCAAGATCCATCCCTCATTATCTTTCTGGTATATACATACTTTTAAGTGATTCCCTCCTCAATACTTCCCAATAAGCAATCTTGTTTTAAGGGAGCTTCCCAAATTTTACCCAATTTTAAGTGAAATATATCATTTTTTTAAGCCACCATTTTCCTTATAAAATAATTACTTTTATTATGAAATAATTCTTGGTTCAATTCTGGTTTTATATAAAATATTATACACTTTTTTTTTTAAAATATCTATAGTATTTTCCTTAAAACCGCACAAAAATGTTTCAATGCTAAAATTTATCAAATACATTTCCTACATGTTTTCACTTCTGTTTGACATCACCTGATGTGATATATTCCTATTTTACCTAATTAACGTCCATGTATGTTCTAATTCCTTTATTTCATGGAAAATTTCATGATACGCCCATTGGTTATGCTTTCTGTCATGATTGTGGTACCCAATTATTCTCATGGGTAACCCTTATGTTTATGTAAGATTGATTATGTATGATTCTTTATGTGGAAAAAATATTAATGAAATTTAATATGGGTGATCCCATATCTCTCTCCAATTCATTGGGTAAAGTTAAGTCTTGTGAGATGCTATGTGCAACAGTCTCGTCGGTTAGCCTTGGCTTGTGCTACTATGGGAAACAGGATTGGCGGTTAGCCTTGACCCATACTACTATGAGAAACAGGATTGGCGGTTATCCTTGAATTGTACTAAAGACATGTTTTATGTTTCTAACACATTTATATGATTCCATGTTTATATGATCCCATGTTTATATGTTATGATTCAATTTGTACCATGATTTTGATATCATTATGCCATGTCTCCTAACTCATGTGCTTAAGATTTATTCTTATATTCATTCCCTTACTAGGATTTTTAGCTCATCCCTATGTTTATGTGTTCCCTAGGGTACCCTATGAATATTTAAGGGATCAAATGAAGTTAAGATCTTTTTAAATATATTAAAAAAAGAAGTGTTTTTTTAGCCCCCTATTTTATGTTTTATGTTTTATGTTTTATGTACCATGTCTTCAAAGACGCTAGACTTCATGATCCTTAGCTTGTACTCAGATGTATAATTATGCTTAAAATCATACAATGTTATATGTAAAAGTATAGGGTAGCTATAGTTGGTGTCATAGGATAGTCTAATTATTTTTGGAGATTAGGAATAGAGCACCATAGTGAGAACCTTAAGGATGAGACTAATTATAAGGAAACACACCTAAGTTTTGGTAAGTTTAGAGTAAGTGGTTTATTAATAAAATATGTCCCTATCTAGATAAAAATAGGTAAAGGTGGATATGGTATATATGTACCTAGGATTGAAAACTCCTATAAGGAGTTTCAGGCTTGACCCGGGGTATCCTGGTACATGACAACGGTCATTACTGCACTCTTGGTTTGACACTCCTGGAGGATATTCTTTGGTAAATTCATGAGCTTAGTAAAAACCATTATCAAAGGAATAAAAAAACCCACAATAATATAAGTTAATAAATAGATCAAGGACAACCAAGATTTAAACCTAAGGAATCACAATTTGGGATATACTTCTCCTCTACAAGTTTATCCTTTTATGTTCTAAATTTTCCATTTTATGTTCAATAAATAAGTATTCAAGCCCTCTAATTGTACGTTCTTTTTCTTAGTTAAAGCTAGGAAATAGAATAATACATTCCAACAACCAATGTGATAGGGAATGTGAATATTTCCTTAATTATATGCCTGATATGATGGGAGCGGGTGCTCAAAACATAATGACAGTACTTGCTCAGCTGGCTTAAGTTATGAATAATAACTTGAATCAAGTGTAATGCCCTCCTCCTCTAAGGAAAGATCAAGTTTTCATAGAATCATTTATATGTAAAAGTCCTCCCATGTTTAGTATATATTAGGATCCCCTCCTCATGGAATAGTGGATTAACTCCACTGAAAAGATATTCTCCATCCTCTAGTGTTCGGAAGAAGATAAAGATGTACTGGTGGTCTATTATTTTGATGGGGAAGCTAATCATTGGTGGACACTGATCAAGAATATGAACTCCCAATAGGAAATTGATTCCATATATTGGGATTAATTCAAGAGTATGTTTTTAAATAAATATTTTCCTCAAAACCTCCGTCTCAAAATGGAAATAGAGTTCCTCATACTCAAGCAGAAGGAAGATGAGTCCATTGGGGAACATGAATCAAACTTTACAAGGCTTTCATGGTACACCTCTGGCCTTTTCATGAACACTAAAAGCAATGTAGATCACTTATTTATCATACTAAAGTCAATTCTATGAAATGATTTGGCGATTCGAGACTTTGAAAGTTATGAAGAGATTTTCCTTTGTGCCCTCAAGGTTGAAATGGAGAATGGAGACTCTTAGTGGTATCATGGGCCCAGTGACGAGAAGTAAAAAATTAAGAACAGTGTGGGTGGTTCAATAAAAAAATCCCATGATGGAAATAATCCTGAATTTTTCCCTTGTAAAATTTGTGGGAAGAAGCATCTTGGGAACTGTTTGAAGGGAACCAAGAATTGCTTCAAATGTAGAGAGTTTGGTCATCTGGCTAAAAACTGAAAAGGGATATGAAAAATCCCACTAATGTGGAAGAAGAAAGAAAAGTTAAGATCAATGCTCATCCAGTGGTGTAGTGTTACAACTTCATGGAGAATATTCATTATGAAAAAAATTACCCTAAGCCAAGGGTTGTCAGAGGAAATCAACAACAACCTCCAAGGAAACAGGGAAGGGATTATACTATCACTACTACTGAGGTGGAGTCGTACAATGATGTGGTGATAGGTATGCTAGTTATTCATTGAATAATAGAAAACATACTATTTGATTATGGTTCTACACATTATTTCATATCTTGAAAGTTTATTATAACTATTCAATCACCACCTCAAAATTTGGAGGAAATTTTATCTATGAGAATAGTGAATGGGGAAATTATTACATCCATGGTTTATAACTCCTATCTGATTAACTTTTGTGGACTGAACCTCCCAAAAAATCTCATCATACTTCCTTTAGTGTAATTTTATTCAATTTTGGGCATGGATTGGTTATCTTTATACAAGTCCAACATCGACTATTGTGAAAGGTAGATCACTCTTCACATCCTGAAGCATCCTCTGATTCTTTACAAGTGTAAGGAGGAAGATGTATCTCATTTCGAATCATCATCTCAAGTGTGGATATTTCTTCCTTATGAGCAAGAATATCTATCCCAAATGATTGAGACAAAGGATAGAATCATGCTTGAAGACATTATCATCATGAGGGATTGTACTAATGTATTCTTTGAAGATTTTTCTGGTATTCCTCTTAATCAAGAGGTTGAGTTCTCAATTGAACTTATTCTTGGATCTCTGCCTATATCAATGAAACCTTACAGAATGGCTATCATAGAGCTGGAAGAGCTGAATAATCAGTTACAGGATAATCTAGAGAAGGGTTTTATATTCCCTAGTTCTTCACCATGGGGTGATCCAGTCCTCTTCATCAAGTAGAAGGATGGATCAATGCACCTCTGTATTGATTATCATGATCTCAATAAAATCACAATAAAGAAAAATTATCCCCTTCCACGGATAGATGACTTGTTTGATCATCTTCGTGGGGCCAGTTATTTCTCTAAGGTAGACCTTTATTAAGGATATCACCAATTAAATTTGAGGAAGGAAGATATTCCCAATACTGCCTTTTGAACAAGGTATGGACACTATGATTTCATAGTTATGCCCTTTGGACTTACTAATGCTCCAGAAATTTTCATGGATTTAATGAATATGGTATTTAGAGATTACCTCAAAAAATTTGTGGTAGTATTTATTGATGATATTCAGATATACTCCAAGAGAAAGGAGGAACATGAGGATCATTTGAATACTGTGTTAAGGATTTTGAGAAGGGAGAAGTTTTATGAAAAGTACAGTAAATGTGAGTTCTGGATAGAGGAAGTATCATTCTTGGGGCATTTTATCACCATCAAAGGGACATATGTGGACCCTTCCAAGACAAAAGCAATTGAAGAGTATCCCAGGCCAACATCTGTAATGGATATCTGTAGATTTTTGGGTCTAGTCAGGTATTATAGATGATTTATGAATAACTTTTCACAATTATTGAACCCAATGACCAAGATGACATAGAAGGCAGTAAAGTTTTTCTAGACTTAAGAATTTAAATACTTAAATGAGTTTAAAAGGAGGCTTATCACTGTGCCAGTACTCACACTCCCAACAAGTGAAGAACTCTTTGCAGTGTATAGTGATGCTTCAAAGAAGGGATTATGTTGTGTGATGATGAAAAATGATAAAGTGATAGACTACACCTCAAGGAATCTTAAAATCCATGAGAAAAACTATCCCACGCATGATCTGGAGTTGGAGGCTATGATCTGTGCATTGAAAATATGGCATCATTATCTCTATGGGGAGAAGTGTAAGATATATATTGATCACAATAGTCTCAAATATATATTCACACAAAAAGTGTTTAATATGATACAATAAAGATAGATATAACTCATCAAGGATTATGAATTCTCAATCCACTACCATCCCGATAAGGCAAATAATGTGGAAGATGCTCTAAGTATGAAATATCATACATCTCTATCAATGATGATAATTGAAAAGGATTCAATATTATTAGATTTTTAGAGGATGTACATGGAAATCATTAAGGGAGTAACATCATCAATCCTTTCTCAAATGATTTCTCAATCGTCCCTCATGGAGAGAATAAAGGATGCTCAAAGAAAAGATATAGAAATTATGAAAAGGGTGGAAGCTATCATAAATGGGAAATCCTCAGAGTTCATGGTTGAAAAGGATGGAGTTGTTAGATTTGGGACACGATTATGTGTACCATCCAATCTAGATTTAAAGAAGGAGCTTTTGAATGACGCACATAGCTAAACATTCTTTATCTACCCATGGAGAACAAAGATGTATTGAGATCTCCGAGAAAACTTTTGGTGGGACAATATAAAAAGGGAGATTGATGAATATACATCAAAGTGATTGGTATGTCAGCAAGTGAAGGTTGAGAGGAAAAATTCTAAGGGGGTGATGCAACCACCGCCCATACCAACATGGAAGTGGGAGAAAATTACCCTGGACTTTGTCACTCGACTTCCAAGGACATCTAGAGAAAACAATGCTATATTGGTTATTGTGGATCGTCTTACAAAGATAGCTCACTTTATCGTGACTCAAGAGGACTTATCATTGGATCAACTTGCACAGATATATATCGAAGAGGTGGTAAGGCTGAATGGATTTCCACAGTCTATTGTATCTAATCATGATATAAGATTCACCTCAAAGTTCTGGAAAAGTATCCAACATGCTCTAAGAATTGGACTGAACTTCAGTACAGCCTATCATTCAAACTGATGGCCAATCTGAGCAAACTATTCAGACACTGGAAGATATATTGAGAGCATGTTCTATGGACTACAAATTAGGATGGGACAAACATCTTTCACTGGTTGAATTCTCCTATAACAACAGTTTCCACTCGATCATCCAAATAGCACCATATAAATCCCTTTATTGGAAAAGATGCAAAACACCAGCGTGTTGGGATGAAGTTGGTGAGCATAAGCTTCTAGGACCTGAAATGGTCAAAGTAATGGTGTAAAAGGTGAAAACCATTCAATATCACATCAAGGAACCCCAAAGTTGACAAAAATTTATGCAAAAAATCATCGATGAGATCTTGAGATCAAAGTTGGAGACATGGTATTTCTATTTATATCTCTGTGGAAGAAGGTCATGAGGTTTGGAAAGAAAGGGAAGTTAAGTCCTAGGTACATCGGCCCCTTTGAGATCCTTGATCGAGTTGGAACTGTGGCCTATCAACTGGAACTTCCACCTACCATGTCGAAAGTACACGATGTCTTTCATGTATCCCTCTTAAGAAAGTACATACCATACCCTTCACATGTACTCTCTTCAGAGACGGTACATTTTGAGGATGATCTTTCTTATGAAGAGCATCCAGTGAAGATCTTAGATTGTAGAGACAAAGTTATACGCAAAAAGAACACTCATATGGTCAAGGTACTGTGTTGAAACCATAAATACGAAGAGGCAACATGGGAACTGGAGGAGGAAATGAAGGAAAAGTACCCACACCTGTTTACGACTTAGAATGTAAAATGAAATTTCAAGGGAGAAATTTCATAAAGAGATAAGAATGTAACAACCCAATGTTTTATAAATGAAAATTCCTTTATTATAAATATTTCATATAATAACATGAAATCACAACATAATTAACTACTAAGTGTTATGTGACCTTTAAACATAAGTTTGTCACTTCTGTGTTTGGAATTTTGAAAATCTGATATACACGGTTGCAATCAGTAAGTTATTTGGAGTCTGATAAGAAAAACATATTTTTTGTGAATAGTAACCTACCCTTATGAATAGTAACATAAACTTATGAATAGTAATATACCCTAATGAATAGTAAACTTACCTATTATATTATAAAAATAATATTCATGTGAAAGTATGATGTACCTATATTTTAGAATAAGTAAATGAATGTTTTAAAACTGGTTTTTTAATAATAAATTATGATTTTAATTAAATATTAAAGTAATCATATTTAGAAAAAATAAATTTGAAAAATGAATTTCATTTTTGGGTTCTACATGTCGAAAAATGGTTAGGGTGAATTTTTGGGATTTTTCTAAAATACTTGAATTTTGTGAATAGTAAAATACATTAATTTACCTTATAAATACATTATAACTCAAATCCACTATTCCTAACAAAAAAAAGTGATGTAAGCACCCAAATCAAGAACTCAAATGAATTTATTGCTATTATAGGTCATGTAATTCTCACTATTTATTTTTTTGTGAGGAAATAATAAATTAATGGTTATAATATTATGAAACCCTCCTCCCCTCCACTATAAATACCACACATCCTTACCTCTTCTTTTCACTCCTTTCAAGCCGTTTTACTTGCCAATATTCAACCCAAATCTATTCCCAAGATCCTCCCCCACTTACAACAGCTCCTAGTCTCATCAAAATACCAAAACCTCCCCCCTTAATAGGTTCTCAATGGAGATAAACTCAAGAGGTAAATTCCTCTTTCCAATTCTTTTATTTCCTTTCAAGTTCTTTTCTTTTCTTGTTTCTTTCCTCACCTCCCTTCACCCAAATGGTATGATAACTCCAGTAACATACATTTACTTGAATTATATTATTCTAATTTTATAATTCATTATCATCTCTCCTTTCCCCACCTTTTATTTTAATGAAATGAAAACACCATTTGAGATGTGTTAATTTAGCACAATCAATGACGATGGGTTATCGATTTCTATTACTATCTTAAATTATGGCCAAGAAAGAGTTTTTATGGTTGAACTAGACTATTATAGGTTTATTTAAACTTATTTAATGTTCATTAATCCTTATTATCTCATGATGTAAAATAATAATACTAAACAAGTTACTTGTGAGCAAAATCGCTATAATTAATTCAAGTGTTTATCCTTAGTGTTTTATATAATGATTCGAATTCACTCTAAGTAACCAAATTAAATTTTCAACCATGTAATATATTGTATGTTCACTAATATCATATAATTTCAATTATTTACAACCACTTTCATCTTACATGTTTATCTGAACATGAATATAAGTGAGCTGATCATTAAAACCAAGTAAGCAAACAGACCCGAACAATGAAATTGAACCTCATAAAAAATAAAAATGGTTATAAATGAACTAAAAAAGACTATAATAAATCTTATAAATATATAATAGGTTATATAATTATTAATTAATGAACCTAATTATACTATTCAGGTCATTTATATCAAGTGGAGAATACCAACGGACTTAAGGTAAGGGATCCTCTCTATTTCACTTTTATTCAAGAATGTCCTCTACTATATGCCAATTTATGTGTAATACCTAATGATGGGGTTTGATTTATAACCTCAAACATAATTCCCTAATGATTTAAAATTAATTATTAACCCCTTTATCCCTCATTAAACCCTATTAAGTATACCTGATACCATACTGATAATCTGTAAGGAATTCTACCCGAACAGCCTCTATTCCTTCAGGTTTCTCTATCTTTATTTTTACCCAAATAAAGTTGTATTTTACTTTATTGTAAAACATATAAATAATTTTTATATGCTTAAAACTCATGTTTCAAGATCCATCCCTCATTATCATTCTGGGATATAAATGCTTTTAAGTGATTCCCTCCTCGATACTTCCCGGTAAGCAATCTTGTTGTAAGGGAACTTCCCAAATTTTTACCCAATTTCAAGTAAAATATATCCCATATTTTAAGCCACCATTGTATTTATAAAATATCTATTATTATTATGAAAACCTTATAGGTTCAATTCTGGTTTTATATAAAATATTTTCCACTTTTCTATTTTAAAATCTCTATAGTATTTTCCTTAAAACCGCACACACAAAAATTTAACGCTAAAATTTCTCATATACATTTCCTACATGTTTTCATTTATGTTTGACATCACTTGCCATGATATATTCCTATTTTACCTTATTAAATTCCATATATGTTATGATTCTTTTATTTCATGGACACTTTCATGATACGCCCATTGGTTATGTTTTATGCCATGATTGTGGTACCCAATTCTTCCCATGGGTAACCCTTATGTTTATGTAAGATTGATTATATATGATTCTTTATGTGGAAAACATATTCATGAAATGTAATATGGGTGAACCTAGATAGAGATCTAATTCATTGGGGAATTTTAAGTCTCATGATATGTTATGTACAACAATCTTAGCAGTTAGCCTTGTCTTGTGCTACTATGGGAAACAGGATTGGTCGTTAGCCTTGACTCGTACTACTATGGGAAACGAGATTGGAAGTTAGCCTTGACTCATAATAAATACATTTTTTATGTTTCTTCCACATTTTTATTATTACATGTTTATATGATCCCATGTTTATATGTTATGATTCCATTTGTACCATGATTTTTATATCATTATGTCATGCCTCCTAACTCATGTGCTTAAGCTTTATTCTTATGTTCATTCCCTTACAAGGATTTTTAGAACATACCTTTGTTCATGTTTTCCCTAGGTTACCCTATACAGATGTAAGGGCACAAACAAAGTTAGGATCTATTTATGGATATTAAATAAAGAAGTGTGTTTTTAGCCCCATGTTTTATGTTTTATGTACCTAATCTTCAAAGATGATAGAATTCACGATCCTAGGCTTATACTCTGATGTATAATTATGATTAAAATAAAATAATTTTATATGTATAAGGCTAGGGTCACTATACAATCATTTAATACTTAGGGTCTTCTATTTGGTGAGTTACCACCTGATATATTCGGGTTGAGAGAGAGGGGTCATGACTGGAGAATAGGGTTCTCCACGTAGCCAACTTTCCTTTCCCAATGTGTTTATAGTACAAGAGAGGGATAACAACAGGGGCATTAGAATAAATCCAAACAAAGGAGAATGAGAAGTGTGAATCAGGACACCCAAAATTAGAAACACAGTGATGGTGTCATGATGATAGAGGATAAATGTTGACTGTGTTCGAAACACAACATCCATATCACGTTATCCTGAAATGGGGATAAAAAAGGGTCAATCACTGACTGAGTTTTAAAAAATGGAGCCTAGCTCAAAATGTCATCTGATATATTCCAGAACATTGGCCCATGATGGTAGGTGAGCCAAAATGGCATGAGACCATGCTGTTAGGGGGTTCCTTTAGACATGAAAGGGGATGAGGATCCAAATAAAGGGCATGAAAAGCATGGGTATGGAGTGATGAGATATTAAAATAGGTTCCAACACTCTTGAAATTATTCCACCACGTTGAAGACACATCGGGTGTGCGTATTGGTCTAAATCAAGATCAAACCTTCTTCCTAGCAAAACCTCTCGCGTGAGGGCCTAGAATGCCTTGTGGTTTTATGTCGTGATAATGAAGATAGTAAGTATATAGTTTAGAATCTTACAATAAGTATGAAGATTAATAGGATAGTTTAACATCCTATGACTAGGATATCGCACATTTTTAGGGTCGCATTGCCTAGACCCTGGCTAATAGTTTAAAGTCATGTTACATGGACTAGGGGATCCTAGTTTAAGGTCATATATTTTGGACCATAATTGGGGTTGAAGGGCCAAGGAGGTCAATGGACATAGGGCTAGAACCAAAGACAAAATTTATGGATGTCACTACATATCCCATAAGGATGGGAATGAAGCCACATGTAGTTCTCAAAGCATAGTGTTGTTAAATACCAACACTAGTAGGGGAAATCCTCTCTGGCAAGGAAGTTGAAGCATCTTGTAATTATTATGGGGCATCCTAAACTTGTTTGGGGTAGGGTCACAATTTAATTTTGTGCATCGAGGACATCAGTTCTTATTTTAAGGTCATAGAGTTTGGACCATATAGTTTTTGGATGGGCTCAAACACAAAATGTATGAGTTTCACTACATATCCTACGAGGTAAATAATCAAGCCATACGTAGTTCTTGAATTTCATGAAGTTTAAAATCATGTGGTGAGGATGTGGGTTGTGATGCAGTTTATTGTCATGCATCTAGGACATGTTCACCCCAAAGGATACATGCTTGGTGCTGTACACAACCTAAAGTGAACGAGGAAAGAATAAATCCACACCACATCACATATTCACAAAGGGGAACCCAGAAAAAAAATGGGGAAAAGAGAAATAATAGTGATGCTAGGCTCAGGATAAATGATCTGGGCATCACTACATATCCCATAAAGATGGGAATCAAGACACCCGTAGTTCTTGGGGGTGCACAGATTTGAACCATGCACAAAGAAAAGGGGCATTAGATATATCTTGTTTGTTCTTTTGTCGATGTATTTTTTTAAATGACCAGCCCAGGATGAAAAGTTTGAGTGTCTCTATAGGAATCATGTTGTATGTAGGCCTTGAAAATTTACACAGTGGATTACCAGTGCCCAAGAAGATTCCCTCTCAAGTGAGAATATCCCAATGTTCCGTCATTTTTCATTCTGTGGCCAAGATGATAGTATCACAGTTTAAGGTCATATGACAGGACTGGCCCATACATTTTAACCTCATACAGTAAGGATTCTATATTTTAAAGTTATGTGGAATAAAGAAGCATATTTTAACATCATATGTCTTGGATGGAAGACATATGAGTTTAAGGTCATAGACTTCATACCATAGGGAGTGTGAATCCTCTATGAAAGTATAAACCTTATCAAGAACCCTTAAGCCTAGGTGATCTATGGTCAGTGTGGGAAACAAGGAGTGATGTTAGGATTTCCCCATCACATGATAGTGCATAACAATGAAAGAGAAACGTTGGGTGGGAAAATCCCAACCAGTCCAAGATTCCTACTCGATGTATGTGGGTGTATAGAGGGATAACACTAGGGGTGTTGGAGAACAAAGGGGGGGAAATATGAATCATTGCACCCCATATTTGGGACACAGTAGAGGTGGTGTGATGATAGTGGATAACCTTTGACCATATTCGAAACATAGTATCCATATCATTTGACATGGGATGGGTATAAAAAACTAAGGGTTGGTTTTTGACCATATTTGAAATGCGGGCAGAACCTATCTCAAAATTCCATTCGAGATCCTCTAGGATGTTGGCTCAAAATGGTAGGTGAGCCTTAAGGCTGAGCATCCGTACTATTTGTGGGTCCTTTCAGATGTGTAAGGTGGTAGAGACCATGTAATGGGATGTGTGAAGTGTAGATGTTACCCATGTAGTTTAACATCATGAGGTAATGACGAATGCAGGGAGGAGTACTCTCAAGGGAGTTACATGGTGTAGATATTGTAAAACTAATGTGAATGAGGATAAAAAAGGATCAATCATAACCATGTACTCCTGGAAGAACCTATAAAAAGATTATAGACAAATCGAAGGGATTGAGGCTGGACCACAGATGAAATGTCCAGGCATTCCTATATGTCTCATAAGCATGAGAATCAAACCACGCGTAATTTTTGAAGGAAGGTGTGGAAAATGGCCAACACCAAAGGGGGAGATATCCTCTGAAACGAGGAAAATCGGGATTATGATGCAGTTTAGTGTCATGTGAACTTGGATTCTATAGATCTTAGTTTAAGGTCATAGAGTTCAAACCATGAGAATGATCCTTCTGAAGTGGAAAAATGTAATGTGGTTTCAAAAAATCAACCTAATGTGAATTAGGACCAAAGAGGTCCACACCACATCACAAATTCCTAAGAGAACCTATAAATATTTTAAAGTCATGATGCCTAGACTTTGGGACCTGAACTTTTAGTTTAAGGTCATAGAGTTCAGACTATAGGGTGTGAGACACTTCCATGAAAGTATAAACTTTATCAAGAACCCCTAAGCCCATGTGAGGCATGCTCGATGTGGGAAACAAGGGAAGGATAAGGTCTTTAAAATATACGAAAGCACACAATAGGGGAACAGAGGTGTGGATTCAAGGAAAACCCCACAATGTTGGTCTACCTACTAAACATGTAAAGGTGAAATGAGGGATTACACCAAGAGTATTGAAATTTCATCTAGAAATAAGGATGCGAGAAGGAATGTGAATCACGAGACCAAAATTTGAGACACAATGGGATTGGAGTAATGATGGAGGATAACTATTGACCTTATTTGAAACACATTATTTGTATCATGTGACCTGGGATGGGAACAAAAAACTAAGGGTCAGCAACTGACCATATTCAAAATTTGGGAGGAACCTTTCTCAATATTTCGTTCAAGATCCTCTGGGACGTTGGCCCAAAATGGTAGGCAAGACTTAAGGCCAAGTATCCATACCGTTTGGGGGTCCTTTTGGATGTGAAAGGTGATAGAGACCAAAAAAATGGGCACACAAATCGTGGTGGTGGAATGAGAGAATGTCCATGCAGAATCCAACACACCAAGTCCCATACCATGGTGCATCTAAGCACGTTAATGAGGCGAGACAGAGGTCGAGGTATTCAACTAGGGGAAGATGACTCAAGAAGATGAGTGGGGAAAATGGTAAAAATGGGTTGATGAACCTAGGGATAAACCCAAAGAAAAAATTTTCAGTAATTTTTATGTATCCCATTAGGATGGGAATCAAGCCATACATAGTTATTGAAGACCCATACAGTTTAAGATCACGCGGTAAGGGCGTAGATAAAAGATAATTGTTACCAAAGGAATCACAAGGTGTGACTATTACAAACCCAGTGTGAATGAGTAAAAAATTATCCCACACCACTCCATGTGATCCTAGAGGGAACCACAGGGCTATGGGGTGAATGGGAGGAACTTGGGGTTAGACCCGAAGACAAAATTTCTAGGTATTCCTACATATCTGATAAGGATGGGAATCAATCCATATGTAGTTATTGAATTTCATGTAGTTTAATTTCATGCGGTAAGGATGTAGTAGTATTTTAATGTAATTATGGAAAAGGGGGTAGTTTCCTTTTAAGTTTATATATAAATGAATATAAATGATATGTAGTTTAACATTTTTCAGGTAGGACACAGTAGTTTACTGTCATGTGGGACTGAAGGGATCTTAGTTTAAGGTGGTAGAACTCAAACCATGTAAGGCCAAAAATGGATGGAAAGGTCAAGGAACCTGGGGCTAAACCCAAAGGAAAAAAAATCATGCATTCCTACATATCCCATAAGTATGGGAATCAGGTCATACATAGTTTTTGATTGTTGTGCAGTTTAAGGTCATTTGGTAAGGACGTGATAGAAGGGGGAGGCCCCTGAAGGTGATATGTGATGCGATAATTGAAAACTAGATGTGAATTAGGACCAAATATGTCTACACCACACCACATGATCATGAGATACTATACTTAATCCAAGAGACAAGAGAGATAATAGGATTTGTGGTTGTCAGGAACCAACCTGGGTCGAACCTGAACCGGTCACCCGATCTGACCTGCGACATGGCCTGAGGGGTGTTCCTGATCCCCACAGGCTAGCAACTAGTGCCGAGTATCAAAACTAAACAAGAGGGAATGATTTGGCCCATAAATGAAAGACAAGTAAAGAAACGGAAAAATTAGAATGACGCAAGGAAAATAAATGACACGAGAAAAGAAAAAAAACAACCAACAACAGCAAACTAACATGACCACGACCAAAACTCCTCGCGACTCCGAGAGTCACTCACCAGTCCACAACCAACTCCCTCCCACAGCGAGAGAGCTCAATTCAAACTTAAAACAAAACTAAAAACAGAAAAACACTATAGGTGTGATTATTAAAACTCAGTAGGTGTCCCAACAAACTATTCCCAATACACTACCTTTAAATAAAGAAATTTACTAATTCTATGTTTGAACTAAATTATAAAAAATATGGGTTTCCACACACACTTTCATTTCTAAAACAAGTAACAGTCCATTTCCCTTTTTAATTTAAAAACAAGTTTAATGTTTGGAAGAAACATGTGCATTGCATTTTCAAAATCGTTTTTGCGAACCATTTAGAAACCCAAATTTTATTTGTTAGTAAAAAAGGGAAATCACACAACATGAAACACACACTAAGGGCAATGGAAAAAATGGAACACAAGGGCTAGCTACTAAACTAGACCACTCAATCATCCGCCACAAAAAAAATAAACACTAAAGAAAACATGGGTCAAACCAAGGAACTCATGAACAATCCAGAACATACCATACATGTGACTCGTCCTGAAGGCATGCCTACTCTAGATGACTTCATAATGCACTAACGCCCGGTGTTTCCCTACATGGCCTAACCGAGGGTCCCAATCCCCTAGTAGAGTTTCATCCATACTAGGGGCACTAGTCAGTTCGTAATCTAAACTAGTGAAGCAATCATTCTCATAAGATTCACTTACTATGCCAAGTTCCATGTTAACACATATAATAAATAGGGAAGGGGTGATTCAACAAAGTCAATCAAGTAGAACAAACATCACACACAAATCATGTAGGCAACGTACACCAAATATCACCTCTGAGTCACCCCAAAGTGAGTTTTCCAAGACAATTTATTTTATTAAAGTGTCAAACAGCCCTTCACCAATTTTAAAGAAAATCCTCATTTCTCAAGAGAACCAAAACGCTTTCTCACGCTTCAAAATAAATCATTTATCAATAAACCAGAACTACATTTGAAATTCTATGAATTATGTTTAAAAGACAAACAGGCATTCTTTCACTACTGGGTGTCCGCTCATCAAGAAAATTTTTCAAGTGTTTTTTATAAAATAAATGTATCTTTTTACACCAAATAATCATTTTAAAATTAATTAACGTATATTATTTCTCATTAATTAAAATTAAAAATATATCAAACAATTAATAAATTCTGAATTTAAATGCGAGTGCAGTGGGGGACCTACCTCGACTTACAGCTCGGCTAAAAAGACACGGCACGTCTCACACTCGCGCACAAGTACGCACAACCTGCTAACGACCACAATATCATGGAAAACCCTTAACAATGTGCTACAACCCCAAAGATAACTAAAATACATAAACACGGACTTTAAACAATCCAAATGAACAAAAAGAACAAAATAACTACTTTCAAAACATAACTCACATCGATTAAATTATTTAATAAATCACTTTTGTATATAAAAAGCCAAACGGGCCTCTAGGTTCCATGGATTTCTTTTTCAAACTAATTTAAAGAGTCATACGAAGAGGCCCACAACATTTCAAAAACAATAACCACTTAAAAAATTAGATCTCAAGAAAAATACTAACTCAAAGAACCATCTTCATTTGGAGGCGCGTCCATGTGTGCACCCCGTGCATGCATAGATGTGCCAGCATCTAATGGAGCATCAAACCTCCAAAGAGACATAAAAAATCATTTCCAAAAAAACACTAAGTTCCATAAAAATGTTTCTAAAAAAACACTACTCAAGACATCCAAAAATCCATTTTTTTTCTTTTAACAAGAAAACACTCCCGCCAATCTCTACCATCACAAAAACTCTACACAAACTAAAATAAATATGCGGCAGGAAGCGAATCACATTTTTTATACTAGTTAAAAAGACGCAAGGGGTGAAAACCATGTTTGACAATTTAAACAAAACCCAAACATATTTTGGGGCACAAATAAATAGGAATAACCAATAACTACTTCGAAACATAATTTCAAAAAAATTATATCGATTAAAAAACATCACTATAAGTTAGGCAGAGGTATCTTAAACACACGAATTGTGAAAAGAAAATTATTTAAAATAATTCAATTATTAACGGAGAGCCTCGGAAAGGAAAATTGTGAATCCACTTACCTCAAACATGCACAAAAGCGATGAAACTTCAAGAAATGAAGTACCACACTCCGCAAACTAACCGCACACTCTAATCAAAAAGAATAATGTGAAATTTACAAATCAAGGTATTAATGTTTGGGTTAACTTAAGAAAAACACCAAAAGGAAATAAATATACCAAGAAAGGGTCTTGCACTGTCGGGAACATGCTGGAGGGTGGCTGTTGGGACACGGTGCAAGGGGGAGGTAGGGCACCAGAGCAGTGCGGAGAGGCCGATGGAGCAAGGGAGTCGACTAGCCAGAGCATGGAACGCGCAAGAGGGTCTACGCTGCTGCTAGTTGGCCAGGGAAGAGGGTGAAGTGGCTAGGGAAAACATGAAGGGGATACTGGAGGTTAGGACGAACTGGGAGGAGGCTAGGGGAGCGTCTAGGAGAAGGAGGTTAGAGCATGTCCGGATAACGCCTAGAGTGTGGCTTCTAGTCGAAGGTGCAAGAGGTGGAGGAGGGCCTAGCGCTGGACGAGGGCCCTAGAACGAGGCGGACGTCGGGTGTCGGGGGGCCAGGACACAGCCTGGAGTAGGGGGGTGAGATAGGGAGAAGGAGGGTAGCAAGGGTGGTGTTGTGGAGGGAAAACTGAGGGCCAATGAGATTGGTGGAGGTGGCCTAGCAAGGGAGCTGGGTGAGAGCAGGGCGGTGGAGACCTGGGGCGGATGAGGATGGGGAGCGGCGAGGTTGGGATCCAGTGGCGAGGTCGGCGCTGGCGAGGGGGAAATGCGGAGAGTGTGAGGTGAGTTCAGGTCGGGTGCAGGAGGGTGAGGCGAAGCCGGCAAGCCGGTTACGAGCGAGAGGTGAAGGTGGGGAAGCACCGCGGATGAAGGGTGAAAACCAGGAGGTGGCACTGTGCAGAAAACTGGGAGAAAGGGAGGGGGTGTGTCGGGTAGAATAGGGTTTCATTTCTTTTTTTTTTCTTTTTTTAATAATAATAAAAATAATAATAAAACCATAAATAAAAATAATAAAATGAACATAATAAATATAATAATAATAATAATAATAATTAATAACAATAAAATAATAACGATTGATAATAATATTAATAACAATAATACACATAAAACTAATAAAAGTTATAATAATAAGAATAAAAAAAACAAAAATAAAAATAAAAATAATAACAATAATAACACCTCGTTAATAATAATACTATTAATTACATAATAACATTATTATTATTATTACAACTTAAATATTTAACCTGCTTTGTTTGTATAAAACTTTACTTATTTTTAATCGTTAGATACTTGCACGGATACCCGGGCTAACGACGTGACTACCGCCCATTGTGCGATGACTTCACATGGTTCTGAAACCGATGAAAAATATTAAATAACAAAAAAAATTAATCTGGGACCCAGCTCGGACCTTGGCGTGAGGACCTAGAGCCAAGTAATAAAAATTAAATAAAAATTTGGGGTGTGACAATTCTCCCCACCACAGACACTTTCTGCTCCCAGAAAGTCATGAAGCCGTACGTTGGTCAAGAAATAGGTCCATGACCGAACAGAACTAGAAGAACCAAAGAAAACTGAGAATCTCAGAATGACCTTACTCTACATATGTCACACCCAACCAGTTCAAGAGAAAACTGAAGCCCGAGGTTGAAGGGATAACATGAAGGGGTTCTCCCAACCACAATAACTTAACTAGGGCAGAAATTTAACACCTAAACATATCTCCCTGAGAAGGGGGGTGACGCGGGAACTCCCAACTGATCTAGACTAACCTCTATAGCACAAGCGAAACAACACCTTCACTGAAACTTGGAACTCTTGACTCAGACCAAAGAAATCTCGAGCATTAGAGAAAATCCTCTGAGAAAAACTTAACCCAAGCAGTAAACCAAAGTATAACCACAAACCTCAGCTCTTAATAGGCACTTACATCTCTAAACAAACATAGCTAGACCAAATCAAACTAGACATGGGCCAAACACACTTTTAAGAAAAGCGCACGATTTAGAAAACCATGATCAGATAAACAAAACTGTTTGGATTACAACAGAACATGTCCGTCATAACTCCACGATAAAACAATTAACTTAAAAAGATGACAAAACTTTAACAGCAGAAAAATAAAGGACGTAAAGACTTTAAATGTTCCACTGCCAACACGAAACACAAAAATCGGACCAAGGCTTCACACCCCTGGCAATTCCTAACTGAGCGCGAGCTTCACCCCAAGGCCTGTGGCTGGGTCTCTGATGGCTGAAGCATCTCCTGCCTCACAGTCAGGTACTGAAATTCCTCCGGTCACATCGTCTTCTTCAAGCGACGCTTCATGCAGAACTTCTCTAGATGACCCAAACAGCCACAATGATGACACGTCTTTGGAAGGATGCAACATGATGGCTTCACGTTCCCAAACCAGCCACACTGGTGGCACACCACTGAATGGTCCGATGAACTAGAAGCCAAAGTTACTACAGATGACTCTTTTGGAACAAGTTCCTCTGGCACATCTTTCTCACAAGATGGTGAAGCTTCACGAGTAACTGGATATGATGGATTTCCAAGCATCTACGCTCCGGAGACCAACTCAGCTAATTTTTCCTCATCCACCAACCTCTCGAAACGATGGTCCCTAGAATAGAGGACCCACTCCTTGATCTTAATAAAAAGACCCCCGATGAAGAGGGAAGTCTTCATCAAATCATGTGATGCTACCTCCAGAGAAAAGGACACAAGCTCCCTGAAATGGTCAACATATGCCTTCACCGCCCGTTGGCCTTGTTGAATGCGCATAAGGTCTTCCCTTTTCTTCATCTTCACCTCTTCAGGTATAAATCATCGAATGAAGACAAATTTAAAGACATCCCATGTCATCCCAACTTTCATTGATGGTGGGGCGAGAAACTCCCATACATCCAGAGATGGACCTTCAAACAGACCCAAAACAGCACGCACTCTAACAGCTTTGGGAGTTCCCAATACCCTGAAGACACGCTCGACCTCTTCAAACCACATAACTACCTTTAACAAACCTCAATCACCATCAAGTACATACAATGTCCGAGATGGACCAAAAACTGGGCATGACTTATCAGAAACTCTGAGGACCTTTCTGGGTGTCATTTTCTAAACAATATATGAAACACAGAACCAAAACCAATATCAAGCCGAAGTAACATCAAAGAAAGATCCTTCATCCAAAGAAACCAGGTCAAAATAAACAAGCAAATATAAACACAGCCAAAATTCCCTTTTTCATTTTAGATTTCAAAACCTCCTTTATTCAAGGCCACTTTCCAAACCAAAGTCAATTTTTCAAAAATCATTTTCCCTTTATTAAAATTCGCTTTCGAATAACAAGGTCAAGCCTTTAATTCCAAGTGCACACCACAGAAATCCCATGAACCGTTTCACATGTCTTCATCCGATATCATCCATACGTACCAACACGCACTTCCCATGCATTCCCTCACATGTGCAAATGTTCATAGAGAGTACCCGAGGTTGCACTCAAACCATATCTCTACCAATTCCAAGTAACCACCGGATTTTTAGTCCAAGAGATTTCTGTTTCGAAAATCCCTTTCACAAATTTAAATCCATTTAAAAGAAAATGTTCTCATTTCAAAAACCATTTTTCATTTCCAAAAGTGCACTTACACCCATGAGAACAAAGACAATACACAACTTGAATCAAATAACATAAGAGAGGGACTAGTATTCATGCTTAACCTAGCGACATGGTAGTGGGACATGCCCCAAGTAAGTTTCAAAGACTAGGAAGAACTTAAACTTTATAGACGAACTCCACATGGGTCACTACTCCATGTAAAATCACAATGTAACATCGGTTTTCCACCATTGTTATCCCTCAATCCAAAAAAAATCAGAACAAGACAAGAACTCAATTCTCGGACTACCACTGGAGACTCGAGGTTCGAAACGGGTGAGGGTTCATGAAATCCTTCTTGTACCTACCTCTTGAGTCCTGACAGTCCTAATCTTCATCTACCAGACATCCCAAATAACAAGGGCCCCTCTGATACCATTTTGTCACGAACCAGCCTGGGTCGACCCTGAACCGGTCACCCAAGTCGACCTGCGACATGGCCTGAGGGGCGTTCCTGATCCCCACGGGCTGGCAACTAATGTCGGGCATCAAAACTAAACAAGATGTAATGATTTGGCCCATAAATGAAAGACAAGTAAAGCAGAGGAAAAAGTAGAATGATGCAAGGAAAATAAATGACACGAGAAGAGAAATAAAAACAACCAACAATAGAAAACAAACCTGACCAGGACCAAAACTCCTTGCGACTCCGAGAGTCACTCACCAGTCCACAACTAACTCTCGCCCACATTGAGAGAGCTCAAGTCAAACCTGCAACAAAACTAAAAATAGAAAAACACTATAGGCATGAGTATTAAAACTCAGTAGGTGTGACCAACAAACTATTCCCGATGCAATACCTTTAAATAAAGAAATTTACTAATTTTGGGTTTGAACTAAATTATACAAAATATGGGTTTCCACACACACTTTCATTTCTAAAACAAGTAACAGTACATTTCCCTTTTTAATTTAAAAACAAGTTTAATATTTGGAAGAAACATGTGCATTGAATTTTCAAAATCATTTTTGCGAACCATTTAGAAACCCAAATTTTAGTATTTAGTAAAAAAGTTAAATCACACAACACTCAACACACACTAAGGGCAATGGAAAAAGTGGCACACAAGGGTAAGATACCGAACTATACCTCCCAATCGTCCGCCACAAAAAAAAATAAACACTAAAGAAAACATGGGTCGAACCCAGGAGCTCGTGAACAATCCAGAACATACCATACATGTCACTCATCCAGAAGGCATGCCTACTCTCGATGACGTCATAACGCCCTAATGCCTGATGTTTCCCTACATGGCATAACCGAGGGGCCCAATCCCCTAGCAGAGTGTCATCCATACTAGGGGCCACTAGTCAGTGCGTAATCTAAACTAGTGCAGCAATTGTTCTTAGAAGATTCACTTACCTATGCCAAGTTCCCATGTTAACACATATAATAAACAGGGAAGGGATGATTCAACAAAGTCAATCATGTAGAACAAACATCACACACAAATCATGCAAGCAACGTACACCAAATATCACCTCTAAGTCACCCCAAAGTGAGTTTTCCAAAACAATTTATTTTATTAAAGTTTCTAACGGGCCTTCACCAATTTTAAAGAAAATCCTCATTTCTCAAGAGAACCAAAACGTTTGATCACGCTTCAAAAGAAATCATTTATCAATAAACCAGAACTACATTTGAAATTCCATGAATTATTTTTAAAATCCAAACGGGAATTCTTTCACTACTGGGTGTCCGCTCGTCAAGAAAATATTTCAAGTGTCATGTATAAAATAAACGGCTCTTTTTACACCAAATAATTATTTTAAAATTAATTATCTTATATTTTTTCTCATTAATTAAAATTAATAAAATATCAAGCAATTAATAAATTCTGAATTTAAAGGCAAGTGTAGTGGGGGGCCTACCTCGACTTGTAGCTTGGCTATAAAGACACGACATGTCTCACACTCGTGCACAAGTACGCACAACCTGCTGACGACTGCAATATCAAGGAAAAACCTTTCCAACATGTTGTAACCACAAAGATAACTAAAATACATAAACATAGACTTTAAACAATCCAAACGAACAAAAAGCGCAAAAGAACCACCTCGGCCTACTTTCAAAACATAACACACATCGATTGAACTATTTAATAAATCACTTTTGTATATAAAAAAGGCAAATGGGTCTCTAGGTTATAGGGATTTCTTTTTCAAACTAATTTAAAGAGTCATACGAATAGGCCCACAACATTTCGAAAACAAGAACTGCTTAAAAAACGTGATCTCAGGAAAAATACTAACTCAAAGCACCGTCTTCATTTGGAGGTGCGTCCATGTGTGCACCTTGTGCACGCATGGATGTGCCAGCATCTAATGGTGCATCGAACCTCCAAAAATACATACAAAGTCCATTCCAAAAAAACACTAAGTTCTATAAAAAAAAATCTATAAACAAACACTACTAAAGACATCCCAAAATCCATTTTTTTTTCTTTTAACAAGAAAACATTCCTGCCAATCTCTGCCATCACAAAAAATCCACACAAACTGAAATAAATATGCAGCAGGAAGTGAATCGCATTTTTTTATACTAGTTAAAAAGATGCAAGGGGTGCAAACCATGTTTGAAAATTTAAACAAAACCCAAACATATTTTGGGGCACAAATAAATAGGCATAACCAATAACTACTTCAAAACATAATTTCAACAAAATTATATCGATTAAAAAACATCACTATAAGTTAGAAAGAGGCATCTTAAACATTTTAATTGTGAAATAAAAATTATTTAAAATAATTCAAGTATTAACGGAGATCCTTGGATAGGAAAAGTGTGAATCCACTTACCTCAAACATGCAAAAAAGCAATGAAAATTCAAGAAATGAAGAACCACACTCCGCAAACTAACCACACACTCTAATCAACAAGAATAATGTGCAATTTACAAATCAAGGTATTAATGTTTGGGTTAACTTGAGAAAAACACCAAAAGAAAATAAATATACTAAGAAAGGGGCTTGAACTGTCGGGAACATGCCAGAGGGTGGCTACTGGGATGCGGTGCAAGGGAGAGGTAGGGTGCCAGAGCAGTGCAGAGTGGCCGATGGAGCAAGGGATTCAGCTAGCCAGAGCCTGGAACGTGAAAGAGGGTTTGTGCCGCTGCTGGTTGTCCAGAGAAGAGGGTGAAGTAACTAGGGAAAACATGAAGGGGCTGCTGGAGGTTAAGATAAACTGAGAGGAGGCAAGGGGAGCAGACGGGAGAAGGAGGTCAGGGCATGGCCGGATAAGGCCTGGAGTGTTGCTGCTGGCTGATGGTCAAAGAGGCGGAGGAGGGCCTGGTGCTGGATGAGGGCCCTAGAACGAGGCGGACAGCTAGGTGTCGGAGGGCCAGGACACAGCCTGGAGTAGGGGGACAGACAGGCAGAAGGAGGGTAGCAAGGGCGGTGTTGTGGAGGGGAAACTGAGGGCCTGTGAGATTGGTGGAGGCGGCCTAGCAAGGGATATGGGTGAGAGTAGGGCGATGGAGACCTGTGGCGGATGAGGCTAGGGAGTGGTGAGGTCGGGATCCAGTGGCGAGGCTGGCGCTGGTGAGGGGTCAAGGCGGAGAGTGTGAGGTGAGTTCAGGTCGGGCATAGGAGGTCGAGGCGAAGCCGGAAATCCACTACCGAGCAAGAGTTGAAGGTGGGGAAGCGCCGCAGATGGAGGGTGAAAACCAGGAGGTGGCATTGTACAGAAAATCGGGGGAAAGGGAGGGGGTGCACTAGGTAGAATAGGGTTTCATTTCTTTTTTTTCTTTTTTTAATAATAATAACAATAATAATAAAACCATAAATAAAAATAATAAAATGACCATAATAAATATAATAATATTAATAATTAATAACAATAAAATAATAACTATTGATAATAATATTAATAACAATAATACACATAAAACTAATAAAAGTTATAATAATAAGAATAATAAAAAAACAAAAACAAAAAAAATAACAATAATAACACCCCGTTAATAATAATACTATTAATTACATAATAACATTATTATTATTTTTACAACTTAAACATTTAACCTGCTTTGTTTGTATAAAACTTTACTTATTTTTAATCGTTAGATACTTGCATGGATGCTCGGGATAACGACGCGACTACCGCCCATTATGCGGTGACCGCACATGGGTCCGAAACCCAAGAAAAATATTAAATGACAAAAAAATTTATCCGAGACCCAGCCTGGACCTTGGCGTGAGGACCCGAAGCCAAGTAATAAAAATTAAATAAAAATTTGGGGTGTGATAGTGGTACATGGGGCTGGACCCGAGGATGAAATGTTTGGGTGTTCCTATATATCGCATAAGAATGGGAATCAAGCCATACATAGTTCTTGAATCTAATGCAGTTTAATGTCATTTGGTTAGGATTAAGGGGGAAGAGTTATCCCAAAAATTGGGGTATTTGTATGGAGTGGCGAAATAACCTAAGGTAAATTAGGATCAAAGAAGTTCACACCTCACCATTCAGAATCCCATGATAGAACTCAAGCCAAGGGGATAGAAGATGAATCTAAGAACCTGGGGTTGGACCTGAGGGTGAAATGTTTGGGCATTCCAATGTATCCTATAAGGATGGGGATAAATCCATACATAGTTCTTGAATTCCATGTATTTTAACTTCATGTGGTAAGGACATAGCAGTAGTTTAGCATTGTGCAGGACAAAGAGTCTCGCAGTTTAACATCATGCAAGATGTAACAAAAGGAAAATGGGGATTTTCTAATTATAATATTCAGCATGGGGAGGTAATAAACTTTTCATGAATGATGACTAAGTAGATATCATACCACATCATGTATCCCCCCCCCCAGAATAAGGGGGGTATCGAACCTATACTAGGCCTGAAGAAAAAATGTATGGGTGTTCCAACGTATCCCTTAAGGATAAATGATGCTTCGGCCCCAACCTTTTAAAAAAACATATCCCAAAAGGATAGGAATCAATCCATATGTAGTTTCTGAATGACATGCATTTTAACATAATGTAGTAAGGATGAGGGTATATTTTAACATCATGGTGGTGGTTATGTTGGGCAGTTTTATGTCTTACAGCCCAGACAAAGAAAATGGAGGTCAATGGACCTTTAGATAGACTTGAAGACAAAATGTATGGGTGTCACTACATATCCTACTAGGTCAGTAATCAAGCCACACATAGTTCTTGAATGACGTTTAGTTTAATTTCATTTGTTAAGGATGAGGTTATAGTTTAACATAATTTGTGATGGTGATGATGATCAGTTTTACTTCTTGTATCCTAGACAAAGAAAAGCAAAGGTCAATGGACCTGGGGATAGACCTGAAGAAAAAACGTTTGGGTCTCGCTATGTACCTTTCTAGGGAAGGAATAAATCCATATGTAGTTCTTAAATGTCATGCAGTTTAATGTTGTGTGGTAAGTATGATGGTATAATTTAACATCATGTGGGGAGGTGATGTAGGGTAGTTTTACATCTTGCATCTCGAACAAAGAAAAGGGAAGGTCCTCATGTGATGTACTGCATGAGGAATTTGGCATTGGTGGGAGGAGTAATATCCTCACCATCAATGGTGACCAAAGAGTATGCACTGTTGGGGTAAACCTTGTGAATGATATAAGTTCCCTCCCATTTGGGTTCTTACTTTGGTAGCTTCCTATCGGGTATCATTGACATCCTCATATCCAATACTGTGTCACCTTGGAGGAAGAAATAGAGAAAAAAAATTTTGTTTAAATCTCGGGTACCTTGTTTTGGTGCCTCACCAGATTATGAAAGGGCCAAAGCCTATTCTCATAGAGGGCTTATAGCTCATCTAGATGGAATTATTCTATCTTTTCTGACGTCTTCTGATCATAAAAATTTGTGTGGAGTGACGGTAATTGAATCTCTATAGACAGGACTACTTCTATTCTATGCACTGAGGAATATGGGGTCACCTGGGTGGAATTATGATTCGTTGTCCGGTAATCCCATAGAGCATTGGAGATCTTTTTTGGAAAACTGTTCTAGTTATAACCGACCATCTTATTCAAAATGTTAGATATTGTCTTGTTGAATGCCTCGATCTATCCATTTTCTTGCACATGATAGCGAGAAGTGTGGTTAGACCAGATGTTGTACTTAGCGTATTGTTTCTTCAGCTCGGCTGCTCGAAATTTGGTGTCGTTATCAATGATAATGGCGTGAGGGACTCCAAACCAATAGATAATGTTGGATCTCATGAACTTAACGATAGAATGGGAATTGACTTCCTTGAGTGGTATTTCTTCTACCCACTTGGAAAAGAAATCTGTGGTGGTCATGATAAACCTGCACTGGTGAGATTTTGCTGGTGGATATGGTCCCATGACATCAAATCCCCAGATCACAAAGGGATAGGATTACTTGTTAGTATAGAGGGTTTTTGGTGGTCGATGCACAATGTTAGCATGGATTTGGAACGTGTGAAACCTCTTGGAGAGCTCAATACAGCACAGACCATGGTGGACCAGAAGTTTCCAATCTTCAAATATGGTGGGAGAGTTTCAACCCTTCTTGATGATATCTGTAGGAACTGGCATGGAATTCCTTCATGACATGGAGAATCCCATATCCTTGAATGAAAATTATGATAACTCCATAGAACCCACATTTGTAGAGGATCTTCTTAAGGATGGGACCACTCTGAAGGATTAATTGTACTACAGGCTGAAAAATTCGCTCACGCTCGGCTCTGTCTATCAGGATATTTCCATGTTGGAGGTACTCAACAAAAGGATTCATACAACCAAGGGTATGTTCTACTATAGTAGAGGTAAATGGAGGTCCTGGTGTGGAGACATCAGCAGTAAGGTTAATTACCTGCTAGATATCATCATCATCCTAACTAATGGGAGTAATGAACCTTTGATGTGCCATGTGGATAATCAGATCATCCTGTTCAGGCTCCATGAGAGATGTGGAAAGGATGGCCAAGTCATAAGATCAATAATTCTATGATTGAGGAACATGAGTGACCTTCGGTAGAGAAGGTAACTAGGCCATCAGCTGGAGAGTGCACTCTAAGAGGGGCACGAGCTCCGGCTTCCTAGTGACATAGTCACCATTGATCTACTTGATTACCAGCACGAATTCACCCTTCACATGTAGGTGGGGAACATTAATCTTGAGGGCTAGCTATAGACTAGTGATGAGGGTCTGGTACTCTTTCCCACTGTTGGTGCATCCTTCTAACAACAAAAACGAGTATAGAAAAATAGTCTATGTAGGTGTGATGAAGATGATGTCGAAGCCTACCCTATTAAGTCTGGGATCATTAAGCCTTTTGTCGATGGGACTTTGGGAGGAATAATTAAAGTGCATCTACCAACATGGAATGGTATGGTCTACTAATTGAATGGACTCATCTAGAAATTAAATATCCATAGAATACTCTATGTGATTTAGATGGGGGACAAGTAAGTCTTCTAGTGCTTGACCCTTAACATATTTCTACGGGATGAACCTGATATAGAACAGCTAGATGATCACCGCCCACTGATCTAGATGACCTGTCAACAAAGGGAGGTGTATAATATACTTTAGTAATTCCACACAGGATACCAGATGTATATCATGATGTTGGAGATAGTACTGAAACTTATGTACTGCAAAAACCATCATGAGGCATCTCTTCTCAATAGAAGAATATCTGGTCTCTGTGTCAAGGAGTATGTGACTGAGATAGTATAAACTATTTTATACCCCTTATTTATTATTTTGGGTTATAAGAGCACCAAGGGACCATTCCAATGTAGTCACATAAAAAACTATAGGCTTACCATAGATGGATGGAATCAGAAACAGAGGTTGTAACAGGTATTTCTTAATCTCCTCAAAAGCGGTTTCATATTCTTCATCCCATTAGTAGATGGAACCTTTCTTCATGAGTCAGTAGAATGGATTACACTTTCTAGATAGATTCACAATTAATTAGTGTATGTAGGCTAAGTTTCCTTGAAAGCCTCAGATATCTCAATGGTTTCTCAAAGGATGAATCTAGATGATGTCCTTGATCTTCTTTGGATTATCTCAATGCCTATGTATCTAAAAACAAAGACTATGAACTTTTTAGAGGTAAGAGTGAAGGCACACTTCATGTGGTTCATCTTCAGATGGCAGGAGCATAGGAAGATGAACACTTTCTTGATATTTATGAGATGGTCCTAACACTAGTGGGATTTGACCACCAAATCATCCATGTATCATTCTACCAATGTCCTAAGGATCGGTTTGAATATGCGGTGCATGGAATGCTGATAGGTAGCTCTTACATTCTTTATATTTAAAGGCATTACCTGGTAACAAAAGGTACCTTACAGTACTCTTAAGGTGGTGTATTATTCATCCTCAAGGGACATTCAAATCTTATTATACTAGGAATACCTATCCATGAAAAAGAGAACTTGGAATATCATAGTGGTGTCGATCAACAGCTCTATCATGGGAAGGGGAAAATTATCCTTCAGAGAGTAGCAGTTGAGATCCCAAAAGTCTATGTAAACTCTGATCTGTCCATTATTCTTCCTGTTAGATACAATTTTATTTAACCATATAAGGTACTAGACTTCTTTAATGAAGTTGGATTTGATGATCTTATCTACTTCGGCCTCTACCATGGCACCGTGAGAGGGGTGCATCTTTCTGGGAGGCTTTTTGAACCTACAATGACATTTAGGGAGACTGAGACTATGGACGGAAACCTGAGGATCTAGTCCTAGCATTTCATCATAGCTCTAGGAAAATACATCCCAATGCTGCTTTAGGAAATATATATATTGTTGTTGCTCTACCATAGGCATAGTTGTGTTGATCAGTTTTGGCCCCGGATCTATCTCAGTACTGAGATTCACATGTACCAACTCATTGACGATTATGGAGATACCTTATTCAAATTTGGTAGGGTAGTCTTCCAAATCCTCTTCATCATCCATGGTGAGAGTATTATCTGCAAGAGGAAATTTTTTTGAATTGGTTGATCCTGACGGAATGTTGGTACCAGCCCGAGCGGCAGTGAAATCTTCATTAGGAGACTCTTGCACTACGAACACCATGGCGATAAAAGATGTCGATCTGATTCCATCAGGACTTCAATCAAGGGGCACACACTTGATAATATTAAAGTATTAGTGGCGAGTTTCCTTGAGTCAGTTCAGACTATCCTGGTGAAAACAAGAAAGTATGGTGTATTTTTGTTGTCATGGGGTGAATGTCCCGATACCTTACAGGGGTAAGGGGCTCTGGTATGACTTGAACCTGATTCATGTATGAGTACGAATTGATCCTCTAGAATTCCCTGTACCTGATAATGTGCTTATCACTTCCTATTGAGACAAAAAAGTAGTGTCCCAAGTCTAGGGTCATAGCCTCTAACCGTTGAAGCGGGAGGATGAAGGCATCATCCAAATTTTTCCATGGGTCGGCGATAGTGACAGTGTGCTCAACTACATTTTCCTAAACCTTCTTTTCCTTGATTTTATAGTAGTCAGTGTCCAGGTAGCAGGATTCATAAGAGGCAAAGGGATATTCATCACCTTGGAGCACACCCACTTGACCATTGAGGGAGTACTTGAGGCATTGGTGATAGGAGGAGGGAACTACTTCATGGAGATGGATCCAAAGTCTACCCATCAGTGTGTTGTAGGTGGTGTCCTACGGGATAACCATGAATTTAGTGCTAGAAATCAGGACACCTAACTAATTCTTCAGACAGATCTTTATATATAGCCTCTGTTCAATCTAGTCATAACCTTGAATATTCATGTCAGAGGGATCTACATCTCCTTTAGATATCCCCAACTTATGTAACATATGGGTCAGGATGAGATTGATCCTAGAACCTATGTCGACAAGAAAATGGAGGACTTCCATGCCATTAAAATAACCAGTGATGTATAACGGGTGAATTTTCCCTTGTATTGGAAAACCTTCATCTTCTCTAGATAATGATATGATGTACTGATATTCTGCATGCTCGGCTTCCTCAGCATGGAAATCATATGTGGCCACTACCTCATTTTTTAACTAGATGGGGCATCACAAAGCCTTTTCAAGGGATTCACACATATCTTTAGACAGGGGGAGAGCCTCAAGGATTGTGATCTTTTTAGGAATGTTGGAAAGTTGCTTAAGATCATCATAATTTTGTGATAGGTGCACATTTCTGCCAATAGGTAATTGCTCTGTTGTAGGTGGTATGATGGATACTACTGGTCGAACTAGTGGATTTTGGATATTATTGGGAATATTATGTTTCTCACTAGATGAACCATGAAAAATGACTACTGAATGATTACCAGATAGGTGAGGTGTGTCCATAGCTAGGTGCAACTGATCATAGTGTGGTCATGATGGCTATGCTTGATCAAGGGGTAAAAATAGTGGTGGTCGTGAATCTGATGAGATATGATGAGAGGATTGTGCATGCTGAGATCTGTGTTTAACCCATTGTCTGGTCTCGGTAGCATGCACGGCTTGGCGAGAGGCACTATCCAGTGCATTCTAACGATTCATGTATCCATGGATTCTTTGATGATGGCATCGACTAGGGTCATTAGGAGAATCTTCATGACACTCCTCATCACTGGTAACCATGTAAGGGTCCACTAGATCGACAGTATTCACTAAGGCATACTCATGATCATCACTTGAAGAACCCTCCAATGTTGGTTGGATCCTAGGGGTGATTCCCATATCTGGGGGAATAAAGTCTCCAAGCATATGAGATGTCTTCGGCACTAGTGGGGGTTTTTATTTCCCTTTCGCCATTGGTACCTACCCTTCCAAGAGGTAGAAGGCTGAGATATGGATGCAGTAGCGGCCACTGGAAGAGGTGTGGCAGCTTTATATGGATCAGGATTATTCAGACGAGCACAGATGATATCATGAGCATGAGTTACCACATTGTGATCCATATAGTCATCATATTTTTAAGACCCACAGTTGGAGACCTGTTTCCATTTTCCTTCACTATCGTTGTTAGGCCACATAGAAACACATGCCACCTACGCAGAGGAAGGGTCCAACCTAACTATATTTTTTTAAACCTGGTCCTAGAGCCAATCTTTGAACACATAGCACTAATTAAGATTATTTCCAAGGAACTAGTGGTAGGGGTAGTAATTGGGGTGATCAGTGAGATCATCCTCTTGAGTTATCCTTCATTCTTCCAACTACAAGATTCCCTGATCCAAGTCACTCTGAAAATAAATAGGAACCTGAACTTCATCAAATGAGTAGACCTGATTTCTCCTATCCGAAAAAGGGACTCTGGGAGCCTGGACCTGATGAGGGAATAGAGCCTGATGAGGAGGAGGAACCTGATTATCTCTCTTAGGTGGTGGTGGTGTATTACGCGTCAACTCCTACCCATTTTTATGTAGGCGATGCTGAACCTGAGGTTGGGCCTAAGGCTGGGGCCCTCAACAAGGTTGTGGAGGAGGGTCTGCCACCAAAAAATCCAGTGTCCTAGGGGCCTTTACCTATGCAACAGCAGTAGTCTCAGCGTTGGCTACTCTTCTTGTAGGATCTATGGTAGGCAACAAGCATGCATGATTGTCTTGCTGTAAGTATTCCTCTAGATGCTGATCCTTGTCATAAAAATCTTGGAATCCATATGAGAAGTTTTGAGTGATAAGATAGGTTACTAGTTCATTCTTTACATTCCCCATGAACATCATCAACAACTGCTCTTGAGTCAGTGACATGTCGAGTAAATATGTGAGGCCCTTCCACCTAGAAACAAAGTCTATGACACACTCATATGGAATTTGTTTGCACTTGAAGAGGTCATAGATACTAGTCTTCTACATGGTGGAGCTGAACTGATACAAAAAATGCCTATGAAGATCCTCCCAACCAGCTATATACTCGATGGGTAGCTGGTTGTACCAAAAAAATGTGGGCCCTTCCAGTGTCTATACAAAACACTGGAGCTTGGCGGACTCTTTCTATGCTAGAGTTCCCTGCATGGGACCACACCTTGAGATAAAGTGGGCCAGATTCTACAAAGGGTCTCTCGTCCCATTTAAGGGCGAGAAAGATGGATTTTCAAAGACTGAGGGTGCTAGAATATCATTCACACATGTCGGATATGGATTTTCATCAGGTGGGATCACCCCCTATCGGGTTTCAAGGGCCTCGAGGTTAGTAATGAGATGGGGCATCGAATCATTCTGAAAATGGTTACTGTCTTAGTGAGGATCCCTAGCCACCAGTGTGTTGGCAGGTTCTTCAACATGATAAGTGGGCCTAACCACTAGTGGAGAGACTAGTGGAATTACCCGAGGAGCTATTTGAGGGTTCATTGGAGTAACATCCTGTGGAGACATCTCTCTAAGAAGATTCTCACACAACTCAGTCCAATTTGGTGATGCATATCATGGCTGATTCTCATAATCTTTAGACTCTATCCTTTCGAGATACGCGGGGTTGTCGAGATTAATGGGGGAAACTCGTTGGGGGGAACCTGTACCTATCCTTTCTACCCTAATGGAGGATGGTTTGGATCATACCAAGGATCACCGTAGTCTGATCGGCATTCTGCTATGTGCTTGACAAGGAACTCATTAATGACCCTTTTCTGTTCTATGAGTTCTTGGAGCAACGTAACCTTTTCAGGATCATCTTCCATATTTGTCACATAACCAAATGGGTTAAAGGTATTAACAGTCCCAGTGTGTCCTCTACCCTTATTGGGCTCTCAGATGAGGGTAAATGACTCAATAGGGTCTTTAAGACCAAGTAAGTATCTTTAATGGTGAGTGATGATGCATGGGGATCCAACAGAAGCAACACTGCCCTAGGGGGTGGGTTCTCCTCAATGATTTTTTCCTCAGTTTACTTCTCTATGAGGTCAACTGTGTTTATTGTGACTATGCATGTGGGAATATCCTCGATATCACCCAGCATGTCAGGTTGATGTAGGATGAGACTGAAGTGAAGAGTATCATAATTCCCCCCATCCATGAATATAGATGTGTGGATGTGCCTCTTCAATAATTTTTTGGAGTAAAGTGAAGATTGAAACACATCATTTCTGAAGAGTCCAGTGATAATCAGGAAATGAAAGGTGTTAGGCCACGGGAAGTGCTATAATGCCCTGAGGCCTCACTTCCAGACTCAACACTTGATAATGTTGTGTAATTTTTTTTAATTAAATGAACAATTACACAACACTAAAAACAAATGAGGAACTTTTACTAGTCTAGGCCCTATAGGATTAGACAACGCCTTACATTCATCAGATTTAAAAAAAATAAACAAATGCATACTATGCTTCTGATTCGCTAACTCTAAAGAAAAGATGTCTGAAAAAGGACTTCGAAGATACCAGTGAAAAGTCATTTTAAAACTAAGGGTGAGCATTCAATTACATAGTACGGGGATTTAAAATAATTGAAATAATATTTTAGGAAATATTTTACTGGAAATAAGTTTTGGGAAACACTTTGATATACCGTAAAAATATTTTTTGAAATTAATTTTGAAATTAATTTTGAAATCATTTACATTTTGAAAATATTTCAACATTCTGAAAATAATTGCACTCGAAAACTTGCATTGAAAATAATCCAGTGATATTTCTGAAAAACTATATGAAATATTTTTAAAAACAAAATACCAGGGAAACTTGTAATGTTGAAGGATATCTTGCGCCTACCCGCTTAATGAGGGATTGGTTTCATTCCCCAATTCCTACCATATTTAAAAAATTCTAGTGCCGGATTTTTTGAAAATATTTTAAGCTTTCTTTATGCATATGTACATTTTTCACTAGGCTTTCTTACTTTAAAAAATTGTAAACAATTTTAATACATTTACATACATATATATATATATATATACTATCACAAGAATATGTCTTCTAGATTTGATATATTAAAATCTCACACCGAATTTTCTTTGTATGATATGAGAGTAATTGTCCTATATATTTTCCTTTAACGAAACATTCTTTAAAAAATAATTTATCAAATGAATTTTTTACTCATGCAACATGAATATATAATATTCATACAACATACATAAATATCCCTCAAACAACATATATATATATATATGTGTGAATAATTAAAACTAACGCATATAATATAAATTCATGACATGTCATTGATTAAGATGATGGCCATATCTTATAATCGACATTCATGAATGAAAATTTATCATGATGTATTTTAGTGTTTAAAACTCACTTTAAACCATGAAACATAAAATTATTTAATAAATTAAAACTCATATAAATGATCTTGATTTAAATTTTCAAAATATAATTTCAAAATTTGAATCTTGAAACACGCATATATTTACCTATAAAACTAATTCTTGAAAATTGATAATAAGATTTCAAATGAAATATTTTAAAATAAAATAAAAAATCAATTCCCTACAAAAATTATAATTCAAATGAATTATAATTTTAAAAATAAAATAAAAATAAATTCCCTAACATAATATAATCATGAAAATTTTGATATAAACTTAAATCAATTACTTTAATTTGGACTATAATTAATCTCATACTAATTTTAGAATTGATAATCATGAAATTAAAAAATATAACCCATACAAAAAATTTATCCAAATTTTAAAACTACAAAACATGTTGACTTCGATTTAAAGAGACCATTAAACAAGATTTGTTAGAAATAATTTTACCTTACAGAAATAAAAATTCAAAATAAACAAATGCTTGAAAATAAATATTTCTCCATTACAATTAAACTTTAAAGAAGATAAATGTTTGGAAATAAAATTAAACTATCCCTTACCAATTTTAATGCAGACTGAAAATTATTTACTACTCTTTTATTCAGACTCCATTCCCTCATACTCACAGGGGAAATGACTAGAGGGGGTAGTACTTGCCTTTCCAAACTCACACTCACATGGTGACACCCAAAAGTATGAAAAAAATACTGCTTATATAGCATTCATATGACTTCCACATTATGCTCAAAATTAAATGTGATACTAAAGTTTCCTATTTAATATTTATTATTGAAAAAGTGGTAGTTTGATAATCAAAAAAATAAAGCATAGAGATAGATTTGATTTGATCTATTTTTATTCAAAACTTTCATGAAGTAACAAATAAATAAGATAAGGTAGCAGAAAACATTGACTATCGATGCATGTATTAATGATAAACTGTGGAAAATTAATACAGATTGAAGAATCGGAAACAAAAATACAAATGTAAGAGCGTCTATTGACTGTGAAAATAGAGGCTTCTTTATTAAACATCGATCCATAGCCACATATTAAATATTTAAAAAAATAATTGTTGACAAATCATTCCCAAATTAAATCACTCATTTGAAAAAGAAAAAAACTGTGCTAATCATAGACATCAAGTTGAAGAAAACTGAAAATCAAAACAAATATTGATGTCAAAATAAAGAAATTAAATTATTAACAAGCGGATAATAGATAATATTTGAAGAAAAAAATCTAAAAATAAGACAAATCGGTAATTTAATGCATTGAAAATGACCCTGGATTGAAGAATCGGGAACCTACCTACAAGATCTAATAAACTCAAACCAGAAGGTCAGAACCCTAACCACATTCGCTCCTCAAGCTCGACTTCTTTATTTGAAACTGGAACCAAAGTTGACTTCAATCTAAGCCCTTGATTGAACTCAAATACACAATCGTCTAGCCTTGCCAACCCCGACCTCGGACTACAACCGATCTCTAAGGTTGAAGCCATCACGACTAGCTTGACCCAATATAAACTCTCATCAGAGCCTCGAATTCCCCTTCTATATTCTCCCTCAACCGAATGATCCCCTCTACTTGGAGTCCTTGTTGCACAACTTCGATCGGGCCTCTAATACCTTAACCTGATCCCCATTTGCATGATTTTTGTTTTTTTTTCTTATTCAATTTTTTTATATCATTTTTTATTATTATGTTTTAAAATTTATATAGATTTATTAATATTGAATTCATTTTTTAGTTCATTTTTTTAAATTATAATTGTGTTTCACATATTATTATTATTAACTTTCTATAAAACAAAAATCATATTTGAAACTACATAAACTTAATTCTTTAATATATTTTATAATAAAGCTTATTTATTAAATATTCAAAATTCATATATTTAATTTGTATTACATTTAATTATTATTTTTATTTATTAATATATATTTATAATTAAGTATTAACACTAAAATTTGTGAATCAAATATAATTATTAACCTTAAATTTTTTTATTCAAATCATTATTATTGTTATTATTTTTTATTTTTTTAATAATTGCTTATTCATATATATATATATGTTAAATTATATAATTTTATTTGTTTATTATATCAAAAAAAAGTTTAGTTGTTGCTAATTTGTCAATATAATTATTTGATAAAGTAAGCTAGTAAGAATCTTATTTAATAACTTCTTTGTTCAATAAATTAATATTCATCTAAAATTATATTTTATTATTTTTACTAACATTTGATTATTATTTAATTAAAAATTTATAGTGAAATAAATAATTATTTTTACTAAAACTTTGGGTGTTACATTCTCCCCCCCACCCCAAATGAATTGTTCCCTCTCATTTCATTCGCTGGACTTGAGAAAATTTTGAATTTCCATCTTCATAATTAAAGAATTTATAAAGGGACCTAACTATCTATAGGGAATTCTAATGCATAGATTTTTTTTTCCTCAAAAGGAAACATCTAATCTCCAAATTTATCTACAACATTCCTCTGACACCAATTATAATGCCCCAAGCCCGCACTTCTAGACTCAGTACTTGATAATGCTGTTAAAATTTTTTTTATTAAAAGTAACTGAACAATTACACAACACTAAACACAAAAGAGGACCTTATACTAGTATAGATTTTAGAGGATTAGATAACACCTTACATTTATCAGAGTTGAACAAAAAATAAACAAAATCCTACTACGCTTCCACTGTGCTAACTCCAAAGCAAAGTTATCTGAAAAAGACTTTGAAGATACCTGTGAAAAATCATTTTAAAACAAAGGGTTAGCATTCAATTACCCAATAAAGGGTTTTAAAGTTGTTGAAGTACCCTTTTAGGAAATCATTCTTTGGAAATAAGTTTTTGGAAACACTTTGATATACCATAAAAATACTTTTATAAATACATTTTGAAATTAATGTTGAAATAATTTACATTTGGAAAATATTTCGACATTCTGAAAATACTTACGCTCAAAAACTTGCATTGAAAATAATATAGAGATATTTATAAAAAACTATACACAAGATTTTTTAAAACAAATTACTGGGAAAACTTGTAACGTTGAAGGCTATCTTGGGCCTAACCACTAAATGAGGGATTAGTTTCATTTCCTAATTCCTACCATATTTACAACATTCAAGTACTGGATTTTCTGAAAACATTTTAAGATTGCTTTATGCATATATACATTTTTCACTAGGATTTATTACTTTAAAAACTTGTAAACAAGTTTAATACATTTACATAAATATATATATATATATATACTATCATAATAATATGTCTTCTAGATTTGAAATATTCAAATCTCTCACCAACTTTTCTTTGTATGATATGAGAGTAATTTTTGTACATATTTTCCTTTAACAAAACATTCTTTAAAAAATAAATTATACAAAAGAATATTTTACTCAAGAAACATGCATATATAATATTTATAAAACGTAAATAAATATCACTCAAACAACATACATATATATGTGTGTGTGTGTGTGTGAATAATTAAAACTAATGCATATAATATTAATACATGACATGTCATTGATTAAGATGATTTCTATATCTTATAATCCACATTCCTGAATGAAAATTTATCATGATGTAAAAACTCACTATAAACCATGAAACATCATATTATTTCATAAATTAAAACCCATATAAATTATCATACCATAAATTTTTAAAATATAATTTCAAAATTTGAATCTTGAAACACGCATATATTTACTTATAAAATTGATACTTGAAAATTGATAATAAAATTTCAAATAAACTATTTGAAAATAAAATAAATAACCAATTAACTTAAAAAGTATAATTCAACTTAATTATAATTTTAAAAATAAAATAAAAATAAACCCCCTAACATAATATCATCATGAAAAATTTGATATAAACTTAAATAAATTACTTTAATTTAGAAAAGAATTAATATCATACTAATTTTAGAATTGATAATCATAAAATTAAAAATATAAACCTTACTAAAATTTATCTAAATTTCAAAACTACAAAACATGATGATTTTGATTTAAAGAAACCATTAAACAAACTTTGGTAGAAATAATTCTCCCTCAAAGAAATAAGATTTCGAAATAAAAAAAATACTTGAAAATAATTATTTCTCCCTTACAATTGAACTTTAAATAAGATAAATGTTTGGAAATAAAATTAAACTATCCCTTTCCAATTTTAATGCATACTGAAAGTGATTTACTACTCTTTTCTTTAGACTCCATTCCCTTGTACTTATAGGGGAAACGACTGGACAGGGTAGGGCTTGCCTCACCAAGCTCACACTCACACGGTGCCGCCCAAAAGTATAAAGGAAATATTATTTATATATTAGTCATATTTCTTCCACTTTAAATATAAAATTAAATTTGATACTAAAGTTTCTTATTTAATATTTATTATTGAAAAAGTGGTATTTTGACAATCGGAAGAAGAAATCATGGAGATAGATTTTATTTGATATGTTTCTATTCAATACTTTCATGAAGTAACAAAGAAACAAGATAAGGTAGTAGAAAAATTTTACTATTGATGCATATATTAATGATGAATTGTGGAAAATTAAGATATATTGAAGAATTGGAGACCAAAATATAGATGCAAGAGAAGCTATTGATTTCGGAAACAGATTTTTCTCTATTACACATCGATCTATAGTCACATATTAAACAGTCCCAAAAAGAATTGTTGAAAAATCGTTCCCAAATTAAATCGCACATTTGAAAAAGAACAAAACCATGCTAATAATAGACATCAAGTTGAAGAAAATTAAAAATCCTAAAAAACATTGAAATTGAAATGAAGAAATTAAATTACCAACAAGAGGATAACATATAATATTTGAAGAAAAAAATTTAGAAATAAGACAAATCGGTAAGTTAATGCATTGAAAACGACCCTGGAATGTAGAATCGTACACCTACCTACAAGATCTGATAAACTCAAACTAAAAGGTTGGAACCCTAACTATATCCTCACCTTGATCTTAACTTCTCCATTTGTAACCAAAAATGAATTCAACTTTGATCCAAGCCCACAATTGAACTCAGATCCACAATCATCCGGCCTCTCCCGCTCTAACCTCAGACTACAACCAATCTCCAATGTTGAAGCCATCACAACTAGCTTGACCCAATGTGAACCCTCATCAGAGCCTCGACTTCCCCTTCTACATTCACCCTCAACTGAATGATCCCTTCTACTTGGAATCCTTGTTGTGCAACTCTGATTGGGCCCCTAATACCCTAACTCGATCCCCCTTTGCACGATTTGTGTTTTTTTATTATTCAATTTTTTTATATAGTTTTTTATTATTTTGTTTTAAAATTTATATATGTTTATTAATATTGAAATCATATTTTAGTTCATTTTATTAAATTATAATTTTGTTTCACGTATTATTATTATTAACTTTTTATAAAACAAAAAACATAACTAAAAATTCATAAACTTAATTATTTAATATATTTTATTGATTAAATATTCAAAATTCATATATTTAACTTTCATTACATTTAATTATTAGTTTTATTTATTAATATATTTTTATAATTAAATATAAACACTAAAATTTGTGAATCAAATATAATTTATAACCTTAAATTTTGTTATTAAAATCTTTATTATTATTATTATTATTATTATTATTATTTTCTTTTTTTAAATAATCACTTATTCATATATATATATATATTAACTTGTATAATTTTATCTATGTATTATATAAAAAAAATTAGTTGTTGTTAATTTGTCGATGTAATTATTTGATAAAGTTAGCTAGTAAGAATCTTATTTAATAACTTCATTATTTAATAAATTGATATTCATCTAAAATTATATTTTATTATTATTACTAAAATTTTATTATTATTTAATTAATAATTATAATAAAATAAATAATTCTTTTTGCTAAAACTTGCGGTGTTACAAGCATAGCTAATTCAACCAGGCGGCTTTGCTTGTCAATGTCATCATAATGTTCCTGTCTTTTTGGATAAGCCAACTGATGATGATGGAGACGAAAGTGTGTCATCCCTAGGGTTTGGAATAAGCACATGAATTCATCCAAGGTGAGTGGCTCCATAATTACAAAGTCTAAAGTAGTGATCAGCCAAAACATCTTGGGAAGATGGTCCTCTGCAAGAATTTCCCACAAACTCCTTCATTTGGAATCAGGATCTAGCCCTTGGTTGACCCATTATTCAACTGGGGGTGGTTGAGAAACTGGTAATGATACTGAGATGGACTGTTGTGGTGGAGGACTGATCGGTGGAGAGAACATTGTGCAGGCTAACAAGCTGCTACATACTGGCTCATCTTCCAAAGGCGGTATTGACTGCATCATCACATCCTTATAGGATGGAGTGTTAACCATCACTTCATGTGCAATGACAGTGACTGCTGGTGATGAATCTGGGTAGTTATCATTGTCTACTGTCCCCTAGAATAAATCTACGTAATCTCGTGTTGAGGTAGAGAATGATCCTAGCGACGATATAGAGGATTTCATGGCAAGACCCTGAAAAGGGTCCAAATGTTCCTCCTCTCGTAAGTACCTATGAAGGACCTCAGGGATCTGGTGCATTTCACTTTCTAAAAGAATGAAGCTGATATGCTTGGTTCCTTCCTATGACTCTGATGTAGAGGATCGGGGTGAAGGATCCATTATCAAATCACACTCTACTTCAGAATTTGAAAAGAGGACCAGATTGACAACAATATAGTGTTATGTAGGATTCTTCCTTTGAAGGTGAAAGTTCACCATTCTGCCCTGGGATAGATCCTTAGGGTAGGGTGAATCTTTAACATAGGGAGGACCTCCGTGTGGGATGGTGCTGGAGTAAAGAGGGCCTCTTCCGAAGCTGGTAGGAACACAGGGAGGACCTACATGCTTGTTGTCATCAGAGCGGGGAGGACCTCCACCCTGAGTACTGATAAGGACATGGGGAGGGCATCCATGTTGGGTGAGAGAGTGGGGAGGACCTTCTCTTGGGTGCACTGGGGTTCGAGGAGAACCTAGGAATATGTCCAACAGAACACAAAGAGGACCTTCTTATAGACGAGCTTAGGTATGAGGAGGACCCACATGCTGGGTACGGGATGTACAGGGGGAACCTCTATGGTGGGAAGTGCTTGTAACATGGGGAGGGTCTCCATGTTGACCACCTCTAGCATAGGAAGGACCTCTGTGTTGGTTGGTAGTGGTGGTACGAGGAGGTCCTTCGTACTGATCAAACTGGACATGGGGAGGACCTCTTTACTGAGGGGTGATGGGGTGATGAGGACCTTCACATTGATAACATGAAATATGGGGAAAATATCCATACCTAGGATCATGGTAATAGGGATGTCCTCTATTCTAGACATCAACAAGACGAGGAGGACCTCCTCTTAGACTGGTACTGGTGGCATAGGGAGTACCTACATGTTGAGTTCGAGAGTGGGGAGGACCTCCACTCTAACTGGAGATGGTATGGGGAGGATCTCCATATTAGATCTGGATGTCATGGGTTCGCCCGTGATGGTTACTTCTTGTGTCAATGACCGGAAGAGTCAGCCTAGCCTGCCCATGGGGTGGTTGGGGTCTCAATCCCGATCGTACATAGTGGTGACCTTGATTTTTAATAACAGGGAGCTAATAGTATGTGTCGGTGGTGGCATGGGCCACTAAATCTTTAGAGGATGACATCCTCCGATGGGTGTCTTCCTGAACCTGCACCCGACATTGATGTCGGGTTATCCGAACTAGGGTCAGCGATGTAGGGGTATATACCACATGTTCCTCGACCTTAAGGGACCATCTAGCAATGTTGATGTGGCTTATTGGGATCCCTCCTTGGAAGCTATCGGGTGACATCCCATGTTGGGATGACTCAAACATCCCTTACCTCTTTGGAATAGGAGAGTGAATCATAGGAGTGTTCCTAGGAGAAGCTCCCAAAATGATTGAACATCGAAGTGGGGAGCAGTGGATCCCTACGCAGCCCTTGGGGGTGGCAGTGATGGTGAGGCATAGAAGCATCTAGATCTTGGCAGGGAATATCCCTCATTGGGATGAACCCTTCATATTCATATCATCAAATAAGAGTATTAATCAACATCCTTTGGATAAACTCTGAGAGTGATATAGGGCTTGGGCACCCAGTATCCATGGTTGTGGACGATGTCGTGGAGGAGGTAGAGTTGTGTGGGATTTTTGCATTAGCACTGCCCCTTCCCCTACGTCTGTGGGCAGGAGGCGACTGGGTTCCTGTAGCTTGGATCCTACAAAGTAGGAAGATTCAGATATTAGCATAGATATTAGGAAAGTAGTGCACAGTTCCCCAACAATATTTAATCTTCTATGGATAGATAAAAATATCCACACTGACATTGTCATGGACCGGAATTCTCAACGATTAACTACCCCAAATTCAGGTGAGTTCCACGCTAGACCCACTATTTTCTCGGTGGGACCTGGAAACGGATGGCTAGATCTGTTGACACACTTATATTTTGATTTCTTGAATGCTACTAATCCCCATGGTTGAAGGAGAAAAGATTCATGTCGGGTTCACCATTTCTGTTTCTGACTCTTTCATTAGGGCGCACCACCCAAGCACATTTGACATTCTCTTGGCTGTGCATTGTACCCCGCATTCTTACTTTCCAAAGTTGGGAGGCATTCATCACCTATTTGGTGATGTATACTCCCTGATCAAAATGGGATGATGGGATGTCGTTCCCTCCTTCCATGGAGTCCTCCTTGGAACTCATCACCTAGTTCAGGTCTCCCTTAAATATTAAGACATTTTTCATGAAACCCTTCCTGATGCCGTCGCTTTTTGGACGCTAGTTAATTACTAATAATTGTATTTAATGCATACATTTTAGAATGTTTTAATGTATTAATTTGTGTATTTAAATGAATATTCTTTTCAAATGTTATAAAATTTAACTTGTTTTATATTTTGTGGTATGATACAACATATTTGTGAGAAAGGAATGAAAAGGGGTGTAAATATAAGAAAAAGGACCCTTCACGGGGTGAGCTTCACTCACAGCGCGACACCAGATTTTTCAGGAAGAACGAAGATGTGAAATTATGAAAAAATGCTATTACATGTCATGTACTAGAAGGAAATGTTGTGTCTTTATTAGGGAGAAAATCCGCTACTAGAACAAGTCATGACAAGCATACACGCTGTGAACTAAAAGTACATGTCATGTACCTTCAGTACATGATGTGACAACGGTCAAACTGCAAATTTATGAACAATATTTGTGCAAGATTCTCATGGACATATAGGATACATAGAAAAGGTGTACATGACGTGTAGGGAAAGTACACGCCATGTAGGTGGTCAAATTTCCAAAATCTCAACCGAGATCCGCGCATGCATCATGAGGATTCACAAAAAGCAGATCGCCATTACACATCATGTACCACAAGTACACTTCATGAAGGAGGCCAGGAAGAACCCAATTCAAGCCTATAAATAGAGGTGTTGGATGGTGCTTTGGGTCATTCAAATTCTATCAGAGACCAATGCTTGGAGTGATGTTGTTGCGCCTCCATGAGTTATTTTATTTTATTTTAATTATGTTTTATTTTTTCCATCCCTCTAAACTGTAGGACCCTGGGGCACCCTAAGAGGGGAGGGGTGAATTATGGTGTCAACTTTTTTTTTTTAAACTAACGGATCTTGTTCCCACATTGGTAGGAACTAGTTAAACCTATATGATGGATATGATCAGTAATGAAACATTCACATGCAAAGAGATGACACAATAATTTTTACTTGGTTCACTGCTAAGGGATACATCCAAGGAGCATACGCCAACATGTTGTCAGTCATACCAAATTCCACTATTCTTCACTAGTTTTGGATTACAATGGTTCGGGCACAGTCACTCTTTCCCAGGCTCACTTCCTTTACAAAGGTTCAGGGATAGCTCATTGCATCCCTCAGGTCACTCCCGTTGACTCCCCCTGGATCACTGCCGTTGGTGAAGTCCCACTTAGTTTATAGACGTGAAGGTCTCTTCAGTATATAGACATGAATTTCATTGTCTCCTATTCAGCATGAGACTTTTCTTGCATCAGGGTTCAGAGTTGATGCTCTTTTCAGTTCAATCCTTATTCTTTGGTGCAATGACTGAATGCACTAGATCCTCTTCTCTTTGTTTGCCTGAATCACAATCACTTATTTGATTTCTCAATAAATGATGCTCAGCTCACTTGGCATTGTCAGGATCAGTTTTCCATGTATGCATGAGATCATGCATGTATCATTTAGATTTCCTCTTTAATCACACTTTGCACCGAAGGTATCGGGAAATCTTCTAGCTTCTGTGTAGCTCCAAGACGGCCAGAAATCTTTAACAATACCTGGCGCACAAGTCCAATATTGGCACACAAGTTTCAAGGATGGCGCGCAAGTTATAATTGGCGTGCAAGTCCACCTCCAACACTTGCGTGACTCAACCTTCTTCAATACCAAACTTGTGCATATCAACTTCTTTTAAACCCAAACCGATTTGGAAACACAAAGGAAACCTACCGCATAACTTCAATTCTGGCACGCAAGTATCACCAAACCACCTGCGTGACTCTTGAACATGCCGCAAACAGCTGTCGCGCAACTCCACCTTGCACGACCCACCACCAATTGCGCGAACACTACACCTGCGCGACGGGAGCTCTGAAATTTCTCTAAGTGTTGATCTCATGTCGAATGAGGATGGGTGGTCCTCTATTTATAGGCATTTGGCAAACCTGCGCGATGGTGCGCACATATCTCTTCGGCGTACAAGTCTCACCGCCCTAGTCCTGCCGCCCTTTTCTCTGCCACGTGAGTCACTTGCGCGACCAAAAACAAAACTTGCGTGACCCTTATCCCTTTGCCATATTTGGATGATCTGATCTTTAAAAACATATGGCATGCAAGTTTCCAACTCTCTAAGTCATCGGCATGCAAGTTTCTTCTCAGTGTGCAAATACAACCGCCCTAGCCTCTATCGCGCTACTCACTTGCACGATCAAACCAATACTTGCATGAACCTCTTTCATTTTTCATATTTTAAAGTTCTGATCTTGAAGTACAATTGGCGTGCAAGTTTTCAATCCTCCTAGGCTCCGGCGCGCAAGTCCTTTTACGGCGCGCAGGTCACTTGTGTGACCAAACACAAAATTTGGGCGCCCTTCTCCCTTAGCCATATTTTCATGTTCTGATTTTGAAAAACAATAGGCGCACAATTTTCCTCTCCTTCTAGTCAACGGAGCGCAAGTCTTTGTGCCAAAAACCACTTTTCTCCTTTTTTTGATTTTCAGACCCAAAAATTTTGCAAATACTGGAAAACGGTGCCACCTTCAATATATTCTTCGGTCATAACCTTCATGCATCTTTTCTGTGATTTGGATTCTTCGACAACTCTTCTTCTTTCATCACAAACTCCACAATCGTGATATATATCCTTTCATAGATCAACTTGAGTATTATCATATTTTGAGACAATGTGAAGTGCATGGACCTCTCAGAATTCCAATCCCTTACACATTGTCTTCTTCTTCAACCATCATTCTCTACATCATGAAAAACATATGATTCAATTCTTCGAGTAGGCTCTGGCATGGCTCTCATGCAATAATTAAGAATTGCATGGTCTTCATCAAATCCATGTTCTTCTTTAATCATCTTCCAATGGATTATACCTCATCATTCTTCACTGTTGTAAACAATGTGTCACCTTTGACACATGTTCTTTGAACTTATGACCAGTACAGCAATCATCTGAATTTTCATTCCTCCATTTCATTGGAGTACTTCTTGATCTCCTTCATTTTGATCTTCATTGACAACTATTGACAACAAATACAACCTTATACACAAAGTGGTCCCAACAATCTCCCCCTTTGTATTTTGTTGTCAATACCTCACATACCTTCTGAAATGAATTTGTCAATGTCAAAATGAGAATCTTCTCTTCAACAAAATTTTCTTTTCAAACTTTCATTTCAATTTCTCTCCCCCTTATTGACAAGAAATACAATGTTCATGGTAGAGAGGGTATCAATCTATACTTAAGTGATGTGTCATCAATCATTTTAATCTAAGTCTACTTAAGCAATACTCAGTGTAAAAAACAAGAGGAGTTGATTTAGACAACAAGGTTGTCCATTATTCACCGGTCATGATACCACATGAGATGAGAACTCATGTACTTTGTCTTTAAGGGTTTTCCAATTTCATTTCATGTTGATGAAATCAAATGTGATAGGGAATAATCAACCTGAAACTTTTGAGCTCACATTAGTAAACAGATCAAAAACATTCAAGTGAAATTGAAAGGATAAGTGGCCTTGGGGCTCTTCCATTATTCTTATGTCATTGATCAATTCAGTTACTCCCCCTTTGTAGAATGATATTTTTTCTGAGTAACCAAGGGTGAGATATTGAGAAATGACATACCTTCTCTAATGATATGTTCTTCAAGAAATTTACAGAGTAATTGTATTTAATACCAGCTGGATTTGATACTAATTGAAACAATGATTTTGGAAGCTTCTTCATTTTTCTCCCCCTCAAGGGAAGAACTCCCCATCATCTTCATCAAGGGTGATCCTTCATCATCTTAATATTTGAATATCAATTGAAGAATCTTCCAAGGATGGAAACTTCTTCATCTTAGCTATCAAGAGTTGATAGCATTCACTACTTCTCAGGTTCTCCCCCTGATAGCATGCTTCACCTTCAATTCCCTGTATTATTAGCACAAATACAATACAAAAATGATTAAGGGAATAAGGTGGTTCCTCCTTGCTTTATCAATATGAGCTGCATGGTTAAGGTGCTTTTCTCAACTAAGTCCCTCTGTTCACTCTAGTCTTCATGCTTGAAAATTTGAACATATGTTCTAACATTTGTTGATGTGGCATGGCTCTCTTCACTTTCTCTTCTGCTTTGTGTGGAGAATTGTTCTGTTTTACAAACATCATGAATGATACGTTATTACTCCTCTTAAGGACTACTTATTTATCTAGTATTAAGGTTAGACAACCTTTTGCGATGTGACCATATTTCATACATCTCTCACACAGAACATCTTTAACATATGTGTTTTTCTAGGTTTTCAATATCTCATGCACTTTATCATCATCATGTGAAAGTTTTCCTTTTCCTTTGTCACCATCCTTGGCCTTTTCATCTTCAAGTTTCCTCATTATTTTCAAGTCTTTTGGCCAGATGACCAATATTGCATTTGGAACTGTTGCAGCTGGTTTGGATCTTCCACATGGGTTTATATGAGTTTCATCCCACTTAGTTTTTCTTTTGGATGAATGACCCTTCAATTTCATGGATCTAAAATCATGGGTCTTCATAGCTTCCCTACTTGATATCTTCTTGGGGAAGTGTGTGTTCATAATATTCTTCTGATTTCTTCCCAAGGTATTTGCTTCATACTTAGCTAACATCAAAGGTCTTATTTTCTTATCAATAGTGAAATCATGTTGAGATGGACATGTGCCTACCTTGTGACCCCTGTCATTGCATACATCACAGATGTTATCAAGCATTCCAAATTTGTTTGTTGTAAACAGATTCTTCTGGACCTACAGATGTTGCTTCTTCTTCTCTAGATTTATTCCCTTTGATACTGGCTTTCTTTGTGCTTTTTTATTTAAGGGATTGTACCAACAATCCAGTGCACAATGCCCAAATCTATTGCAGCACCAACATTGACCCACAAATCTTTTCCTCTTTATATCTTCTGTATGAGGTTGTTGGGCCTTCTTCTTAAGTTTATGTGCTCTATCTGAGAAACCATCTTCCTCCTTTTTCTTCCCATCCAACCTAGACACAGTGGTAGGTTTATTATCCACACCTTTCCTCATCCGCACTTGCATAGAATTTTTCTTCAAACCTGTACTTTTTGAAGGATCATATTTAGAAACAATAGTACAGGTTTGTATGGACGGTACCTTCACTTTAATAGCTACTTGTGATAGATTAATAAGTTAATTCATGATCATCATATCACATGTTGGAGGTCTTTTGATAGTAGAATCCTCCAGTGAGCATTGAGTACTAGAAGCAACTGATTCTTGAGATGGACACTCAAGAGTTGTCATAATCTTCTTGTCACATGTTAGAGGAATTTCAGCTTTAGAATCCTCCAATGAACATTGAATACAATCGTCACCTGTTTCATTCTTTTTTGAAGTCACAATATGTGTCTTCTTAAGATTTTTCAATTGGGCTTCCAATTTTTGACCTTCAATATTGAGGATGATCTTCTGATCTTCAATCATGATCAGATTCTCTTCACAAGTCTTCTTCAACATTTCAACCTCATCTTCATGCATCTAAAAATTTTTTTGTAACAATGAGTCAAGTTCCTTGAATTTCTTTGAAGTTTCTTCCAAATAAAAACTCTTGACTTAAGTGCCCTTTTTCAGCTCAGCTTTCAGCGCATGGATATTTTCTTTTAGAGTCTTATTGACTCCCTCCTTTTCTTCAAAGATTTTAATCTATTTGGTGAGCTTCAAGAATTCAATAATTTTTCCTTCTAAGCCCTTTTCCAAATTCCCAGCTTCTATTTCCAATCGGTTGATTTCAACCTGCATGCATTGAAATATTCTAAAAACAACAGCAACTCTTTCTTCCAGAATATCATGCAGATAACTTATTAATTTCTCCTGATCACTTGATATAGAAGTGTATTCTTTTACTATGGTAGGAACCTGAGTCATCTGCTTGATACATTCCAATCCTGATATTTATTCATTATTAGAAGGGCATGGAGAATAGGACACTGTATCTTCTTTGGACATGAGGGACTTCTTCAACTGCTTCTTCTCTTTCTTTTTCCTGTTTGTCATGGTCTTGCTGGATGTAGGCTTCTGCTCAGAAATGACTGAATCTTCATCAATATTGCACTTCATTATTGACTTTAGGAAAGAAACTGAAATCCTCTTCTGAATATAATTACTGTGGAGTATCCAACATATGTAAACCTGGCTATGATACCACTTGTAGGACCCCGGGGCACCCTGAGAGGGGAGGGGTGAACCAGGGTGTCAACTTTTTCTTTTAAATTGACGGATCTTGTTCCCACGTTGGTAGGAACTAGTTAAACCTATATGATGGATATGATCAGTAATGAAACATTCACATGCAAAGAGATGAAATAGTAATTTTTACTTGGTTCACCGCTAAGGGCTATGTCCAAGGAGCATATGCCAACAAATTTTTGGTCATACCAAATTCCACTATTCTTCACTAGTTGTGGATTACAATGGTTCGGGAACAGTCACTATGTCCCAGGCTCACTGCCTTTACAAAGGTTCAGGGATAGCTCACTGCGTCCCTCGGGTCACTCCCGTTGACTCCCCCTAGCTCACTACCGTTGGTGAAGTCCCACTCAGTTTATAGACGTGAAGGTCTCTTCAGCATATAGACATGAACTTCTTTGTCTCCTATTCAGCATGAGACTTTTCTTGCATCAGGGTTCATAGTTGATGCTATTTTCAGTTCAATCCTTCTTCTTTAGTGCAATGACTGAATACACTAGATCCTCTTGTATTTGTTTGCCTGAATCACAACCACTTATGTGATTGCTCAATAAATGATGCTCAACTCACTTGGCATTGTCAGAATCAGTTTTCCATGTATGCATGAGATCATGCATGTATCATTTAGATTTCCTCTTTAATCACACTTTGCACCGAAGGTATTGGGCAATCTTCCAGCTTCCGTGTAGCTCCAAGATGACCGGAAAGCTTCAACAATACCTGGCACGCAAGTCCAAGACTAGCGCGCAAGTTTCAAGGACGGCGCGCAAGTCCACCTCCAACACTTGTGCGAATCAACCTTCTTCAATACCAAACTTGCGCGACTCAACTTATTTTCAACCCAAAATGATTTGGAAACACAAAGTAAACATGTCGTGCAACTTCAATTCTGGCGCGCAAGTATCACCAAACCACCTACGCGACTCTTGAACGTGCCGCAAACAGCTGCCACGCAACTCCACCTTGCGCGACCCACCACCACTTGCACGACCACTACACCTGCATGATGGGATCTTTGAAATTTCTATAAGTGTTGAGCTCGTGTCGAATGAGGAGGGGTGGTCCTCTATTTATAGGCATTTGTCCAACCTGCGCGACGGCGCGCAAGTATCTCCTCGACACGCAAGTCTCGTCGCCCTAGTCCTGCCGCCCTTGTCTCTGTCGTACGAGTCACTTGTGCGACCAAACCCAAAACTTGCGCGACCCTTATCCCTTTTTCATATTTGGATGATCTGATCTTGAAAAACATATGGCGTGCAAGTTTCCAATTCTCTAAGTCATCGGTGCGCAAGTTTCTTCTCAGTGTGCAAATCCAACTGCCCTAGCCTCTGTCGCGCTACTCACTTGCACGACCAAACCAATACCTACGCGACCCTCTTTCCTTTGCCATATTTTGAAGTTATGATCTTGAAGGATAATTGGCGCGTAAGCTTTCAATCCTCCTAGGCTTTGGCGTGAAAGTCATTTTACGACACGCAGGTCACTTGCGTGACCAAACACAAAACTTGGTCGCCCTTCTCCCTTAGCCATATTTTCATGTTATGATTCTAAAAAACAATAGGCGCGCAAGTTTCCTCTCCTTCTGGTCAACGATGCACAAGTCTTTGTGCGAAAAACCACTTTTCTCCTTTTTTCGATTTTCAGACCCAAAAATTTGGAAAGCACTGGAAAACGGTGCCACCTTCAATATATGCTTCGGCCATAACTTTCATGCTTCTTTTCTGTGATTTGGCTTCCTTGAAAACTCTTCTTCTTTTATCACAAACTCCACAATCGTGATATATATCCTTTCATAGATCAACTTGAGTATCATCATATTTTGAGACAATGTGAAGTGCATGGCCCTCTCAGAATTCCAATCCCTTGCACATTGTCTTCTTCTTCAACCATCATTCTCTACTGCATGCAAAACATATGATTCAATTATTTGAGTAGGCTTTGGCATGGATCTCATGCAATCATGAAGAATTCCATGGTCTTCATCAAATCCCCATTCTTCTTTAATCATCTTCCAATGGATTATACCTCACCATTCTTCACTGTTGTAAACAATGTGTCACCTTTGACACGTGTTCTTTGAACTTATAATCAGTACAACAATCATATGAATTTTCATTCCTCCATTTCATTGGATTACTTCTTGATCTCCTTCATTTTGATCTTCATTGACAACTATTGACAAAAAATACAACCTTATACACAAAGTGGTCCCAACATAAACCTCCCATCGCTAGGATGAGGGGGTAATTCATCCAGGTGTTGGGGTAATGTAATCGAAGGGGGGAGGTGTGTTGGATTTAATTATTTTTAATTCATATATTTGGTTTGCATAATTTCATTCTTCAAATTCTAATCCATTTATTTTTATTTTATCATGACCATCGATATTCGAATCAAAAAAGAAACATTTAAATTGTGCAACTGACTACCCTAAAGATGGCATGACCATTGTCCACTTTAGGCGAAATCGGGTTTAAATATGGTATCAAGACAAACTCAATTTGGAAAAATCTAATATGACCGGACCAAGGGAAATAGGGTATTGTCACGTTGAGGAGGGGATACCATGACCATTGGATCTACCTTATCCCGAATCTGACAATAAATCATGAATCAATACATTTTGTTAAATCCAATTACACCCAAACCCCAATATTACATTACCCCGGCACACTTTCCAAATCTGTTTTCACAAAATAATCAATCTGCTGCTTCATTTTAAATTTTATTTCTTTAAATAAATTAAACAAGTCTTTTCTTACCACCTTCTCCAAATTAATAATATTAAATAATCTTAAATTGTAATCAGACTAATTTCACCATCTCTGTGGTTTCGACTCTGAACTTTCATAATACTATGTTTAAATTAATCGAGTAGCATTGTTTGGATTTTATAAATTTGTTTTTCATATTACCGTAGGGAACTAACGATGCCCCCACGGGGCTGTTAATTATGATTCTTTTGTTAGTAAATTCCAAAGGGTCAATTTAGGGAAGCAAGCTTCGGTCAGGGAGGTAGTCATGTTGGGCATAACTAGCATGTATAGACATTATAACCTTGGTACACCTAAATTATCCCTTATTAGAGGGCTTATCAAGGGCACAAAAGCCTGAGGCATCCTATGCCAAATGCAGGGAATATTATTCCAAAGGCATGTATCTGAGGTTTTCCTCATCTTCTCATGTTTAACCTGGGGTATTTCATGAGTTTAATGTCTAGTGGAGACAGATTGAATTGATTAGAACACCAATGATAATGGATCATATATATATGTCCCTTGGAGGGAGCACATGGAAGGTTTACCAGGTGGATGGGTCAAAACGTCCATGTGGACGGTCCTTGGATGGCATGTCCTAAAAAGGGAAGGTTTCACACCATGAAGGATGATCAGAACACTACAAAGGGGCAGATCAAAGAAGGTGGGTCCCAGTAAAGGGGACACCAAGGTTTATCATTGGCTGGGATTTAACCTCAAGGAGGCTTCCCACCTACCCTATGTGGAAGACAGGTATCAAAACCCACATAGTTTAGGGGTGATTCGAGCCTTACACAAGGTTAGCGGCCTGTCACAAGAAGGACAATCTTGGTTGGATGAGGGAGAATTGTGTGGGCAATATGCATGGTTAGCTGTCCAAGAATAGATTGATCCCACTGGGATGTGGCAGCCCGGGTAAAATCAAGATGGATGTGGAGGAAGTTTCAAATGATGAGGATGAATGAGGTGGAACTGATGTGAAGATCATGGTGTTGTGCTTGAATATTGAGGAGGTTTCTTACATACCATGCATTGAAGGAAAGGATCAAAGTCCATGTAGTTTTGGTGGGGGTGATGAGACACCTAATGAGGTGTCTCGTGAGAATGGAACACATGGATAGGGTCCTAGAGGAAGTAGAACCTCGAGGTTGGGGAATGATCTTCTTGAGACACAAAGGCTCGAAGGAAGGACCGGGATGGGACATGGATAATGGTCTTGAACCTTCAAATAGGCTTCCTATATATCTCAGTGGATGGGAATAAAGGTCTATATAGTTCAGGAATGGGGTATAGAATTGGGGTGTACACAAAGGAAAACAACTAAAAGATATGCTAGGGGATTATGCATGGTTAGCAGCCCATCACAAGAGGGGAACTCTTGGTTGGAGGAGTATAGGTTGTGTGGTGGATTATGCATGGTTATCTACCTATGGGGATCAGAACACCTCAGATAGTCATATCTGGTGTAGATGTGTCCCAAAAAAGGGAAAGTATCGCATCAGGAGGGTACATCCCTTTGGAGAGAGTACCATAGTTTACCATAGGTTTGGGTTGGACCTAAAAGAGGCTTGCTACATATCCTAGTGGTTATGAATCAAAAACCACATAGTTCGGATGGGCATATAGTTTAATGTCATGCGGAACAAAGGTGAACCGATGTAAAATGCATGGAATAGTTGGATTGTGGGGATTAAGGGGCTTGAACCTCGGAGAGGCTTCCTACGTACCATTTCTAGGAGACAAGGATCAAAGTACACTTAGTTCAGGAGGATGTAGTTTAATGTCATACGGGATGAGGGGCATGGGACTTACACATGGTTATCATCCCAAAGAAGTTTCATGGTCACTATTAAACTCTAAGACCAAATGAGTCATGCTCAGTGTGAGAAACAACAGATATAAGTAGACCATATGGATGTGTCATGAAGGGTGTGGCCACAAAGGATGGTGTGGGGATTACGCGTGGCTAGTGGACCATAGATATGTATATTGAAACTTACTCTAGGAGGTACTCTTGAGGAGGTTATCTAGATGTATGAGGAGGATGTTGCCATTGTATAGGAAACACCCTATCAAAGTGTGTCAGGGATTACGTGAATATTGTCTGAGGCGCACATGGTGAAAAAGTGAAAAGGGGGTGAGGAGTGGGATAGCACTAATTCTCATCCTCTTTTAAGTCCACCCAGGCTTTCCATACATGCTACAAATCAGAGTTTAATGTCGTGTGTTGGGGATGAGTTTTCTAGGTAGTTTAACGTCCCGCAGCACAGACAATGAGGACTCACTAATCATCCCTTGGACTTTCATATCTTGTACCAACCCACACATGGGGGAGGGAGGGCACAATAAATTCTATATGGGAGTGAGGTAGAGTAGTGGTCACTTGAGGGGCTCACATTAGTGTGTTTATGTGAAGAAACAATAGTCGTTATCGTGCTTATGCGAAGAAGCATAAGGCGGGGAAACACAACATGAAACACCACTCGAGGGGACATGAAATCACTTCGTACAATCTTCGAGAGCCGCACTGGAGAGGGGTTCATGAAGCATAAAGGCCTCACAAAGAAGGGATTCTTGAAGCTCTAGTTCTTCACGAAGATAAGAAACTTCATGAAGGAGGGTACTTTGTGAATCATGGTAAAAGGGGTCTCTGTAAAGAGAGGAGCTTCACGAAGCATGGTGACCCAGCCAAGGCATAGAGTCTAAATGTTCTTATAGGATGATTCACAAAGTTTGAATGCTCTGCGAAGTCCCGAGTGCCTGAAAGGGACTCGTACCTTCATGGTTCTCATGGGGATTTACGAAAGGAATCCCTACTTGAAGCGGAGGTAAATCAGAACAAAGGGAAAGCTAGTTATCAATGCCCAAATACCTTGGGAGATTCATTTTCGTGCTGGTTTGCGGAGTAGGAGGTGCTTCGTGAAATGGGATATCGGAAGGTGAAAGGATATGGTAGCGATCCTTTGGGGTGGGGTGACCCACCTATTTATAGGCACAGGGGATCACGGTGCTCGAAGGCACACTATGAAGGAGATGGTGCTTCACAATGAGAGGCAGCTCTATCAAGCTCTCAAATTCTTTCTTCACTACTCCTATGTGCTTGTTGGACTCATAGAGGTGATCGTCACTACTTCACGGTGATCGTGGAGTGATCTGTATACCAGCTTCGCACCATTCATAGTGATGAAGGGCTTTGCGATGGGGATTTGTGAGGCAGGCCCTTTGGTGATTTTTTGTGCCTAATGAGGGTCAAACGTTATCCCAAATGGTGTTTTCCATACTTCATCCATCTTCATAATAGATTTTGTTGTTATCAGCATCCTTTTAAGAGAATTTGTTTCATATTGTGGATCTAAGTGAGAAAGTCTTTTGGGTCAATATTGTGCCTTTGGTTTGAGTTTTGTGGAAGCATGGTAATGTTCAAGAAGAAACATGGAAGATGGAGATGGATATGTGGTCCTAGTGGCTCAAACTTTTTACCTTGTAAACTTAGTGATGTTTGGGAGTGTGGCTTGAAGGTGAGTTTTTCTAAGGTGGAGAGTTTGTAAGACCCCGAACTTCTTTAAGGTACGTTCTTGTTTAAATTTCTAGTTTAAATTTTTTTAAGATCGATAATGAATTTTTTTTGAGTGTATAAGGAGTCTTAGGGGTGTCTTGGGGGTTTGGGGCATGAAAGAGGGGATAAAATGGCCACCCAGTGCATGTTTCATGGTTGTCTTGTGGTTATAAGTAACTGTGTTCCCTATCTATGCATGCTTGGAGGAAGGGTGTGCGGTTTTAATGAAATCATACAAGGGGTAATGGGTGACCACGTGACCTTGTATAGAACCAATCTTCATAGTCACTATATGTTTTTTCAAACCTGGAAGGATCCCTAGAAAACCGTGTGACCTAGCTCCTCTCTTAGAAAGAGGGAAGCACACGGTTAGTGCACGGTTTGGCCAATCATGGAGCCAAACCATGCACCCCTTAAAAAGTAGGACTTTACCATTTTTTTCCTCCCAGACCTTAAGTGTTATAACTCAATATTTACCTCCATTTTTTATATTTCTTCCCTAATGACAAGAAAAAACACCCCAATCTTCCTAAGGATCGATCTCCCTCATTTCTAAGTTGTTTGGAGCGTCGTTGGTTGAAAATAAATGTTATGGGTGAGTCTAACACTCTTTTTTCTTCTTCTTTTCATATTAGGGCTTGTGTAGTAGTTCTTATTCTTCTTCTGAATCCCTAAAAACCTATTTTTCCAGTAGATCTTAGGTCATGAATTAGATTTGTTTTCATATTTGACTCAAAGGCTAGGTTTGAGTAATCATTCACCTTCAGAATCGGGGTAGGTGGTCTACAATTTATATCACATAGTCTTGATGTTTGTTTTATGTTTTTGAAGTTGTGATATGGTGTATTTTGGTTGTTCATTTGATTCAATGGGTTAGAGTTGTTAAATTGGTTTCCTAAATTATGAATTGAACCCCTAATGATTCTCGTGGGATGTGTTGAGGATGATTTGACCGGGTTAAGGGCCACCCATGGGGTGTGCCCCACCTTGAACATGGGAATTTAAATGTTAAGCATATAATTTGATTGATATGACATAGATCCCATAATAAATGTGTTAAAAAGTTATCTTGGGTTATGCAATGGAACTAATTGGAAAAAAATAGTTGTTAACTTGGCATAAGGGGTTGTGTGGTGTAATGTAAATGAGTTAAATGAGTAATGGAATAAAAAGGGTAATTTTATTTATTGAATAAGGAATCTGAATGATAAAATGGTTAATTGGGATAATGAATGTAAACTAGAATTTTTAAATTGGTAATGCATGATAATAATTAATGTATTTAATGAACCATGAATTGTGAATAATTAATTATTTTTAAAAGTTAATTCCTGAGAGTGGCCTTTTCGAACCCTCCACACTCAAGAATCCCCCTCCCCACGAAGAGGTCATCTGGAGATGCCTCAGTCGGGGAGGAGTCGTTGTCAGCCGAGATGACATTGCGTCCCTTGGGGTATTTTACTTGAGGATCTACACCCATGGATCAGGTTAGACTAAGGCTCTAAACCCCACCCCCTTTGATGCACAGGTTAGGGAGAGGAGTGAGGCTTTATGCCCCTAATGGTTTCATTTCATGAGACTACCTTGACTGAGGGGCATGGGACTTACACATGGTTAGCATCCCAAAGAAGTTTCATGGTCACTATTAAACTCTAAGACCAAATGAGTCATGCTCAGTGTGAGAAACAACAGATATAAGTAGACCATATGGATGTGTCCTGAAGGGTGTGGCCACAAAGGATGGTGTGGGGATTACGCATGGCTAGTGGACCATAGAGATGTATATTGAGACTTACTATAGGAGGTACTCCTGAGGAGGTTATCCAGATGTATGAGGAGGATGTAGCCATTGTATAGGAAACACCCTATCAAAGTGTGTCAGGGCTTACGTGAATATTTTCTGAGGCGCACATTGTGAAAAAGTGCAAAGGGGGTGAAGAGTGGGATAGCACTAATGCTCATCCTCTTTTAAGTCCACCCATGCTTTCCATACATGCTACAAATCAGAGTTTAATGTCGTGTGTTGGGGATGAGTTTTCCAGGTAGTTTAACGTCCCGCAGCACAGACGATGAGGACTCACTAATCATCCCTTGGACTTACATATCTTGTACCAACCCACACATGGGGGAGGGAAGGCACAATAAATTCTATATGGGAGTGAGGTATAGGAGTGGTCACTTGAGGGGCTCACATTAGTGTGTTTATGTGAAGAAAAAATAGTCGTTATCGTGCCTATGCGAAGAAGCATAAGGCGGGGAAACAAAACATGAAACACCACTCGAGGGGACATGAAATCACTTCGTACAATCTTCGAGAGCTGCACTGGAGAGGGGTTCACGAAGCAGAAAGGCCTCACAAAGAAGGGATTCTTGAAGCTCTAGTTCTTCACGAAGATAAGAAACTTTATGAAGGAGGGTACTTTGTGAATCATGGTAAAAGGGGTCTCTGTAAAGAGAGGAGCTTCACGAAGCATGGTGACCCAGCCAAGGCATAGAGTCTAAATGTTCTTATAGGGTGATTTACAAAGTTTGAATGCTCTGCGAAGTCCCGAGTGCCTGAAAGGGACTCGTACCTTCATGGTTCTCATGGGGATTTACGAAAGGAATCCCTACTTGAAGCGGAGGTAAATCAGAACAAAGGGAAAGCTAGTTATCAATGCTCAAATACCTTGGGAGATTCATTTTCGTGCTGGTTTGCAGAGTAGGCGGTGCTTCGTGAAATGGGATATCGGAAGGTGAAAGGATAGGGTAGCGATCCTTTGGGTGGGGTGACCCACCTATTTATAGGCACAGGGGATCACGGTGCTCGAAGGCACACTATGAAGGAGATGGTGCTTCACAATGAGAGGCAGCTCTATCAAGCTCTCAGATTCTTTCTTCACTACTCCTATGTGCTTGTTGGACTCATAGAGGTGATAGTCACTAATTCACGGTGATCGTGGAGTGATCTGTATACCAGCTTCGCACCATTCATAGTGATGAAGGGCTTTTTGATGGGGCTTTGTGAGGCAGGCCCTTTGGTGATTTTTTGTGCCTAATGAGGGTCAAACGTTATCCCAAATGGTGTTTTCCATACTTCATCCATCTTCATAATAGATTTTGTTGTTATCAGCATCCTTTTAAGAGAATTCATTTCATATTGTGGATCTAAGTGAGAAAGTATTTTGGGTCAATATTGTGCATTTGGTTTGAGTTTTGTGGAAGCATGGTAATGTTCAAGAAGAAACATGGAAGATGGAGATGGATATGTGGTCCCAGTGGCTCGAACTTTTTACCTTGGAAACTTAGTGATGTTTGGGAGTGTGGCTTGAAGGTGAGTTGTTCTAAGTTGGAGAGTTTGTAAGACCCCGAACTTCTTTAAGGTACGTTCTTGTTTAAATTTATAGTTTAAATTTTTTTAAGATCGATAATGAATTTTTTTTTTGAGTGTATAAGGAGTCTTAGGGGTGTCTTAGGGGTTTGGGGCATGAAGGAGGGGATAAAATGGCCACCCAGTGCATGTTTCATGGTTGTCTTGTGGTTATAAGTAATTGTGTTCCCTATCTATGCATGCTTGGAGGAAGGGTGTGCGGTTTTAATGAAATCATACAAGGGGTAATGGGAGACCACGTGACCTTGGATAGAACCAATCTTCATAGTCACTATATGTTTTTTCAAACTAGGAAGGATCCCTAGAAAACTGTGTGACCTAGCTCCTCTCTTAGAAAGAGGGTAGCACACGGTTACTGCACGGTTTGGCCAATCATGTGGCCAAACCATGCACCCATTAAAAAGTAGGGCTTTACCATTTTTTTCCTCCCAGACCTTAAGTGTTATAAATCAATATTTACCTCCATTTTTTCTATTTCTTCCCTAATGACAAGAAAAAACACCCCAATCTTCCTAAGTAACGATCTCCCTCATTTCTAAGTTGTTTGGAGCGTCGTTGGTTGAAAATAAATGTTATGGGTGAGTCTAACACTCTTTTTTCTTCTTCTTTTCATATTAGGGCTTGTGTAGTAGTTCTTATTCTTCTTCTGAATCCCTAAAAACCTATTTTTCTAGTAGATCTTAGGTCATGAATTAGATTGGTTTTCATATTTGACTCAAAGGCTAGGTTTGAGTAAGCATTCACCTTCAGAATCGGGGTAGGTGGTCTACAATTTATATCACATAGTCTTGATGTTTGTTTTATGTTTTTGAAGTTGTGTTATGGTGTATTTTGGTTGTTTATTTGATTCAATGGGTTAGAGTTGTTAAATTGGTTTCCTAAATGATGAATTGAACCCCTAATGATTCTCGTGGGATGTGTTGAGGATGATTTGACCGGGTTAAGGGCCACCCATGGGGTGTGCCCCACCTTGAACATGGGAATTTAAATGTTAAGCATATAATTTGATTGATATGACATAGATCCCATAATAAATGTGTTAAAAAGTTATCTTGGGTTATGCAATGGAACTAATTGGAAAAAAATAGTTGTTAACTTGGCATAAGGGGCTGTGTGGTGTAATGTAAATGAGTTAAATGAGTAATGGAATAAAAAGGGTAATTTTATTGATTGAATAAGGAATCTGAATGATAAAATGGTTAATTGGGATAATGAATGTAAATGAGAATTTGTAAATTGGTAATGCATGATAATAATTAATGTATTTAATGAACCATGAATTGTGAATAATTAATTATTTTTAAAAGGGAATTCCTGAGAGTGGCATTTTCGAACCCTCCACACTCAAGAATCCCCCTCCCCACGAAGAGGTCATCTAGAGATGCCCCAGTCGGGGAGGATCCGTTGTCAGCCGAGATGACATTGCGTCCCTTGGGGTATTTTACTTGAGGATCTACACCCATGGATCGGGTTAGACTAAGGCTCTAAACCCCACCCCCTTTGATGCACAGGTTAGGGAGAGGAGTGAGGCTTTATGCCCCTAATGGTTTCATTTCATGAGACTACCTTGACTAAGGCTCCAAGGTATTTTGATGTAATTTTGTGTGAAAGTTTTACCCAAGTGAGATAGAGAGCTTTACTTATCCCCTTATGCATTGTTTATTCTTTCGGCATATTCTAAAGTGCAATTGATGAAAATTATTAACCAATGAAATAAATGATGAAAATGGATTAAGTGAACTTGTTAACTAATAGAACCTGGTTTACCCTTTATCTATCTTGTTGTTTATTTTAGTACTTTTATACATTATATGTTTAGACTAGATATTTTGTAGATATCATTGGTTGTGGCCTACTTAGTTTTACTCACACCCTGCTCAAGCCTCCATTGGATACTCGAGAAAACTTTATGGTTTCAGTTCAGGACAAGGGAAAGGGCCCTATGCTAAAGGGTTGATTGAGAATGGTATGTTCATAGATGAGGGATCTGTACTTGGAGTCGAGACCTATTTTTAGGATTCTTCATTTTGTCATTATTTTGGGTTTCCTTGCACTTGGTTCTTTATGACATGACATATCATATTTATCTTTTGTTTTGGTCTTATACCCTGTTCTGGTAAATGGTTGGTAATTCATGTTTATTGTTTATGGTTTATGGTTTATTATTTCCTTTATTTCTTGTTGGTATCTATTGTGAATTACTCTAATAAAGATGGTATAGTCTTTACATGCATTACAGTAGACCATTGTTGCTAGTCGCAACCTCTAGAATACGAGGAGGCATGCCTAAGGTCATGTGGTGACCCGGATCGATGCACCATTTAGTGGCTCCTAGGTTGGGTAAGTTACATATCTCACATGGTGGTTGTTCGGGAAACCCTTTTTCATTCCCTTCTCTTTTGGTTTTCTTTTAAATTCTAAAGGGTGAGAATTGTTTGAGAGGTATTTGATATAAGGGATTGAACCCTTATAGCATGTCCATTTGTGTTTTTTAGTCATTGGGGGTGTCAAGAAATGCTCAAAGGAGGAAGGAGGGGAGTTAAGTTGAAATTTCATCTGCATGGTAGGATTATAGTGTTGAGGCTTGAGCTACAATATGAAGTTCATTTTGGAGATGAGGTTACAACATGGATTAAGTGTTTTGGTGTAGAATCTCATAAATATGTTAGGGTGGTTATTCCAATTTTGATACCCCTACGACATAAGGGGTAGGCTACGGTGTGGAATCCCAAGAGATAAATTTTAGTGGTTATTCCTTTTCCAGGGTCGCTAAACCTTAAAGCTAAGTTACGACGTAGTATTTTATTTTGAAGTTAAAATTCTTTAGCATATTATCACCTTAGTGTCTTGGTCATTTTCTTAATTTATAGTATCTTCGGTGGGGACTTATCCATGTATCTCGAATGTGGATTTAACCATGCATTCTATGACATAGTATCTTGCCTACCTGTAGATTTTTCTTGTGTTAGCACCTTTGTGCCATGCTATAAATAATTGCACCATGGTCTTCTAATTTTCTGTATGCCTATAAATTCTTGAACCCCCTTCAAACTTTTCTTTATCATGACATTTCCCCTTAAACCCTATGCACTCAAGAGATATTTATTCAAAATCCTCTGAATCGCCTTTGGTCAGATTCAACCCCTTCCTTCTATAGATCAATATGTGGTTGTCTGAGGGGGTTTTCCCTCTTTCTCTTATAGTTTCTTCTCTAATAGGTTTTTTTCTCTGCCATTCTATCTTTCCATGCTATGGAAGTTGATCTAATTCACTTTCATGGAGTTATTTTTATGCTTTACAGTGCATTTGTGGCTTGGAATTCTTGGAGGGATATAGATTCCTTGTGGGAGAGTTGATTAGATGTTTGTGTTGTTGTTCTGTTCTCATTTGGAGAGCATTGAAATCCTTGGGGTTGGGGATTCATTGATTCTCCTTGTTTTTATGTGAAATTGTAAATTTATCATAGGTTACCTCATTTGTTAATGGTGGAAATAACTTTAATGGATATTAAACAAAAAATAATGAAAGTGTCAGTTTTGGTTGTAGCGATAACATGTGTTTATTCAATGTTAATGGTTTGCCTCTTATTTTTCTAGATAGTATGTTATCATTGCTTGTGCTATGATTTAGAATGTTTTTATTCTAGGAAATTGGATAAAGAATGTAAATATGGTAATGCTTGTTGGATTAATAATAAAGAGGGATGTTTTATTGAATTCATTCTTCCTTATAGTTTGATGGGAATGGAAGTCATGCTCAAAGCATGTTTAAAAATTTTATTAGTTATTGATAGATGCTACCTTCGGTTTCCTATGGTTGTAACCTGTCATAAATGAATTGGTAAATTAAAGATGTTAATAAATTGGTTGTTTGATAAATAAAATTGTTTAGGGTTGAGAAAGAATGTTTTCTTATGAAGGCTTGATGCCTTGTGTCTCACCAATGAGCCTACAACTCCTCTAGCTATAGGTTCAAGTTCACACCTGCTCTGAACATCCAAGCAGCCCTCCGACCCCTCGAGTAGCTCGAAAACAAGCATAAATGTCATCCAAAGATGAGATCCCAGTCGGGTTATGACAATCAGAGTCAAACAATCGAACTCTCAAGTCTTATCCACCCGAATCTCTTGGTTTTTCATTATTTTCACTAAACTTAGATGGTGATTATATTGGCGACTCCTCTTCTTCACACACTATTGGAGTGAAGAAAGCTAAATTAAAAGGGAAGACTGATGAGAAATCTCAATTCCTCATCAAAACTTTGAAAGAATAAAATCAATTACTTTTAGGAATTTTGGAGAATTCAAGACAACAAAAATGGAAATTGAATAAAAGATATTGACATTCAAAGAGTTTATGGAGGAAAATAAAATGTTCTCATGAGATCTTAATAAAATAAGTGATTGAAATGTCCATGCTTTTATTCATACTGAATGATCGTGGATTATTCAGAAAAAGAGGATGAAAACTTCATCAACCACCAGAGTCTCCTTTAAACACACCTTCGACGTCATTTTTTTAATATTTTAACAACATTGGTGGATACTGAGCTAATTTACCTAATTATTATATTGGTAGTTTTTTTAGTTTCATCTATTATAATTTTAGTATGTCAATCAAGTAATGTCACTATAATGAATAATTTTTTTCTCTATTGTGTTTGGCGTGTTACATAACGATTGTTGTATGTTATCATGTTATTTCATTCAATCTAGTATTTGTTCTTTAATAACTCGTCCCCCTTTGATCAGTTGAATTTAAATAAATTATAATTTATTTTTATTATACATTAATATAATGCATTTTAATTTTTAGTTTGTTTTTATTATTATGTGCCATTAATTCTTATTAATTTAACTAAAATAAAATTTTAATTTAACATATATATATTTTGAACTAATTACATGATTATAATTATAGTTATAATTACACACAAACACACACATATTCAAAACTAATGAATTTAAATAAATATGAATACATAATTTGATTAATTAATCAAAAACTTATAAAAAATTAGTTAAATATTTTTTTCATTTTTTAAAAAATTATGTTTAATATAATAAGAAAATTAACTACATAAATAATTAAAAATTATATTAAATTAAACTTACTCTCGTTATTTAATAATATAAAAATAACTAAAATAAAACATCCTGTTATTTAAAATGATATTCAATTAAAAATGAATAATTATAGAATTATTATTAAATAAATCTTTGATATAATTAATTATTTTATTTGTTAGTTTATTTTATTTTGTAGTTTATTTTATTACTATGTATCATTAATTTTCATTCAGTGCAATGTATAATCTATAATATATGTATTTTGTAATAATTATATGATTGTTATCATATAAATCTCCTTACATATATTTATAATTAAATAAAATAATTATGAATGCAAGCATTCAAGGTGAAGGATGAGTGGCTCGATGTTGCACAAGCGAGGGCCGGTGACAGCGATGAAAAGGGGAGCTGACTCCCAGTGCAGATGGTCAGGGTGAAGACGGACTGCGCGGGGCAGTACCACGGGTTGCAGGCGGGTCGTGCGGCCGACGGGGTTGGTGATGGGTGACAGACGATGGACAGATGCACGGGTAGACCAAAAATGGTTGGGGTGGTGACCGACCGTGCAGGGTAGTACCACAGGCAGCGGGCATGTTTGATGGCCGGCGGGGTTTGTGATGGGAGGCGGACGACGGACGAGCCATGGCGTGCAGGTAACGGAAAAATGGTCATGGTCCTTTGGGCTGCTTCTTGGGCCTACGGGTCATGGGGTCTTTGGACCACGTATGGGCCTTTAGCATAGGTTTATCATAGGACTTTGTGTCTCTAATCCTTCGGGTCATGTAATAGGTTTTCTTTTACCCAAAAAGAAATAGATCTTTTGTTTAATAATTAAAAATAGACTTCAGCCCAAACCTAAATATATATAAATATATGAATGCATAATTTATTTATTTATTTAAAAAATTAAAAATAAGGTGAATAATATTCTTTTTTTCTAAACGTTGGCTAAATATAAAAAATAAACAAATATAATGGTTTATAAAATGGTGAATATAAATAATAATAAAAAAATAAAATAAAAATAAAATTGAAATGGGGTTGCTACTAAGCAATGCCAAATTTGGCATTGAAATATAGTAACACACCAAATTGGTGCAACGGTGAGCACGAGTTAGAGAAGGTTATCGACACCATTTTGGCGATTTTGCACCTAAATGGCACTCGAAGAAGATGATCTTAATAATACAATTATTTAAAATGAAATATGTTTAATATGAATAATAATTAATAAAAAAAGTAATAATATAATTTATAATAAGTAATAATTTAAATAATCAGAAAGAGGTTTAGACCTTGAGCAAGACAACCAAGGCTCCTTTATTGAAAAAGAAAGCGTTACAAAAGTTTGAAAGGGGAGTTTTACAAAGATCTCTTTTAAGGTGATATGACAAGTCATTAGGAATCGCATTGGACCAAACAAGGTTCGTGTTGGTCACTCCCTTGTTCGCAAGCCCATTCGCCAAAGAGTTCGCCTCTCGATAGACATGAGTAATGGTGAAGCCGGTGGAGGAAAGGAGGTTCAAACATGCAATCCATCTGGCGGCCGCATTATTAATAACATGATTAACAATTAATAATATAATTAATAAAATAATCAATAATCAATGTTATATTTAATAATTAATAATATAATTAACCATTAATAATATAATTAAAAAGATAATTAATATTTAATAATATAAATAATACTAAATAAAAACATAATTAATAATTATGAATATAAATAACAAGTGATAATTACCAATATTATTAATATAATTAATAAGGTAAATAATAATTAACAATTAATAATTAATATTATGTGTGTGTGTGCGCGCGCGTGTGTTTATTAGATGCTTAGGGGTACAGTTATATTTAAACACACACACCACACACACAGGCTGAAAAAGACATGTCATTGACCCATAAGGGGATAGTCAACTCATCAAGTATTATTTATTTAGTACATGACTTGTGAGCTCAGAGAGCATGAACCCCATTACATGGCCTGAAAGTACAGTGCATCATCATCCCTGTATCATCTTGCCAACATCATCGTCTGCGTCACCGCCTGCATAATAATGTAATAGTACATGTGCCCAACATGGTTTGATCTCATGACCTCCTAGATGCCAAATAATACTAAATAAAAACATAATTAATAATTATAAATATAAATAACAATTGATAATTAACAAGATTATTAATATAATTAATAAGGTAAATAATAATTTATAATTTATAATTTATATTGTGTGTGTGTGTGTTATGTACTTAGGGGTACAATTGCATTTAAACACACACACCACACACAGGTCAGAAAGACCGCCCATAGACAGCCCAAGGGGATAACTCACTCATCAAGTTTTGTTTATTTAGTATATTGCTCGTAGGCTTAGTGACCATGAAGCCAATTACATGGTCTGAAAGTCCAATGCACCGTCATACCTGCATCATCTTGTCTGCGTCATTGTCTGCGTCACCGCATGCATAGTATTGTAATAGTACCTGCGCCCAACATGACTTGATCCCATAACTTGCCAGATGCCAAGCAAGAGTCTACCACTCGGGTACAGACTCGTTGGCATAATTAATATTATAATTAATAATATGTTTAATTACAATGAGTACAGGGGAAGGGGTAAAATTACAAATAAAATCTACCACCGTCTACAAAGTACTACCCGAAGAGACTTGAACTTGAAACCTCATAAAGACCCCTTAAAAGCGTAACCACTAGGCTATGCCATCGGGGGCATAATATGATTCATAATAAGTAATATAATTAATAATATAATTAAAAAGAAAAAATTACAATAATTAATAATACAATTAAGAATGTATCATATTATATTAGGTGTTCGGGGTACCATTACATTCAAACACACACACATCGTACACACAACCCTCAAAGGTGGGTCATAGCCCCTCCAAGGGATAACCCACCAAACCAACCGCTTTTTATTACATTATAAATTTTATGGCCCGGAAGCTCAATGGGCATGAAGCCCATTACATGGTCCGTAGGTCCACCATTGAATGGCTCAAAGGCCCTTCATGCATCACGCATGGGCCACCACCTGCACGTCATGCCTGTGCGGTCGCTCCTTTGATGCCCCGAAAGCCCAATCAAGATGAAGAGTGATTCTGCTACATTACCCCGCTAGAGTAGGTGCTACAGTGTCTGCACTAGTACATTGTTACAATACCGCTACAATGCCTATGAAAATTCACTCCCACCCGAATTTGAACTCGGGTCTGATGCAGGATTACGGGGAGTTTTTACCACTCGGGTAAGCCCCCAACTGCTAATTAAGAATATAATTAATTATATTATTAATTATTTTATCAATTATTATTTATATTATTAATTAATATAATTGATAATATAATTAATAATATGATTGATAATATAATTAATTCGAAATGGTCTTGAGTTATAAGCCTCTTTATTAAACAAAGAAAACATCTCTTTTTCAAATGTGTTGAGGGGGACACATTACATGACTCGTAAGGCCCGAGGCACAAATTATATAATGAAAAATAAATGATATAATTAATAATATAATTAATTATGTTACTAATTATTAATCATCTTTTTAATTTTTAATTATATTATCACTTCTAATTATTTATATTATTAGTTATTATTAATCATATTACTATTTATATTATTAATTATTATTTATATTATTAATTATATTACTAATATTGTTCACAATATTTTTAATTATTCATTATTAATATTTAATTAAATTGTTAATTATTATTATTTATATTATTCATTAAAAATTTATAATTAATTATATTATTAATTTTTAATTGTTTATTCTATTGTTAATTATTAAATATTAATTATCTTATTAATTTAATTATTGATTGTTAATTATCAATTCCAAACAATATTATTAATAATTAATTATGTTATTAATTATTAATCATATTATTAATAATTTATTTTATTATTGCTTATTATTAGCTATATTGTTACCTTTTATTATTTATATTACTAGTTATTATTTATATTAAACACATCTCATTTCGAATCACACATGAAAAATCAAGTCTAAGGACTGCAAATTTACTATGTCCGTGTTGTGTTCTGCGGTGACGGATGTAAATGATGGTGTGTGTGTATATATAACAAAACAAAGCAAAACACAAATTACAAATTCATGCTTTTGGTTTAACCCAAACACAAAGCGTGAAACCATTTACCACTTTTAGCGTTACGGGATTTGAATAAAAGGTTGAAATGATTCACAGTTTTCATAGAATCAAAATCTATATTTTCACGGGCAAACTAGGCGGAATGTATATTTTGACAAGTGTAATTATGATTCCACGCTTCATTTTGATCGCTAACTTGTCTTTTTGTAAGAGGCAACACTTCCCTTCCAAATCTAAGTCTCTACAGTACCCTTTTTACAGATATAATTTGTTTGATGTGTTCGCTGGCTTCAAAATATGTAGGGTTTAGTGGTCATGGGGACCCGGGTGATTTCAAAAGGAATCCCTCCTTTCCACGCACTATAAGACTGAAAAAGGAAAGACCGGAAAAAGTCAATCCAGGCAGCATTAAATCATTAAGGTAAAGAAATCAGTTTGATGTCTCGATTTGTACAGAGTTACTGTTTTTTAGAGGTAGGAGTGATGTCATTGTTTGATCCACTGTCCTACCAAATGTCATGTCCTGAGAAATCCACGTGAACCCGTCGTATTGGGTGCATGTAACGCTTCCAAGTCAAAAAGCCTAGAGCCTATGGGATTCCATTTTTCCGAAGGAACATGATAATGCAATAGGGTTTGCTTTCTTTCTTTTAAACAACATTTTGAACACAATTATAACATGCAATATATTGTTGAGTTGTAACTGCCAATTAAATCATGTTTTGATACCTTCAAATAGGGTTGTATAATAATTCCATCACTCATTTAAAATTTAAATTTGGTTTTGGTGTCTCTTTTTTAATTAGTACATACACTTCCATATAATTAACTTTATTATGCGCTATTCTTTATCAGCGTTAAAAAAACGTTGATAAAATAGGTAGCTTTGTCAGAGTTAAAAAAACTTTGATAAAAGAGATTTTTATCAGCGCTAAAAAATGTCTCATTATCAGTGTTTTTTTTAGCGCTGATAAAAGTATTTCCCTTATCAACGTTTTTTTAGCGTTAATAAAGGGTACTTTATCAACATCTTTTTTAGCAATGTTAAAAGTATGTCTTTTATTAGGGCTAAAACAATTGTTTTTAGCGATGAAAAAATATATACTTCATAAAAAATAGTTATTTATCACTAAAACACACACACACGCACACATATATTTATACTATAGCGACCCACGCTTTTCAAACATTAACATTACATAACTTTTGCGAAATACTTAAACTTTATACAAACAGACACATGAAGACCGTATTAGTCTAGGGCCTTTAGAAACTTGTGGACATAAACACTAGTACATATGTGAGCTACATCATCTTCCACTAGGTTCTTCTTGACTAGCATCCTTCTTAGACATATCAAACATAGTACATATCATCATAACCTGGGGAAAATGAAACATAAAAGGAGTGAGCTCAAATATTCAGTAAGGGTAAACAACAGTGACATGTAAGCATAAACATGAGCATAAAGGTATGAGAATGTGATCATAAAAATAGAAGATCTTACCCTGCATATCAAAGATCATAATAGAGATCATGACATAAAGATTGACAGTTCATAAGACATGAATCATAATGAAATATAGAGCATAAGCCATGAAAGAATAATGTAGGAATAAAACATGGAATTGTGGCAAACACATAAGCATATAATGATTTCGATAGTAGCCAAGACATCGTTGCCAAGACCAACTTAGTAGTATGAGTTCACTCCCCATACCATCATGGTAGTCATGGTTCACTTCCATGCCCGTCATAGTAGCAGGAGTTCACTCCTAATACCATCTTAATAGTCATGGTTTGATTCCATGACCATCATAGTAGTCAAGATTCACTCCCAAGACCATCTTAGTTTATCTCATGACATATAAAACATTACCCAATGCATTAGAGACAGATATAGGTCTCACCCGTCACATAAAGAAATCATACATACATGTGCCACAATTTCATAAATAATCATATCATAATCCATGAAATGAAATGAGTATCATAAACATGTAAACATATCACAACCTATGAAAAAATTATAGGTTTCATAATCATTTCATCAAGAGCATAACCCGTGAAAGAGTAACGAATTTCATATACATATTACCCATGAAGGAGAAATGGGTTTCATAAAGACCATGATATTAAGTATAACTCATTCATAGAAAGAATATGAATGAAACCTTTAGATTGGAATGATTAACATCAATACATGTCATCTATGATGGAAAATAATTTTGAAATATCTTTTAAAAAAAATTTCTTGAGGAAAATTTAATTTCTTGTTTACATAAAACCGTTTAAAAACCTTCTTCTTCGAAAACACTTTGAAAACTTATAAAAAGGGATTGAAAACGTTTTGAAAACCATTGTACTTGAAAACTTATAAAAAAATCTTGAAAACATTTTGAAAACCATTTTCTTTGAAAATATCTTTTAAAAACATTTTCTAAAGACTAACCTTTTAAAAATGCAAAGGAAGCTTCGAAGAATTGACGACAGGTAAATCCGTACATGTCATACAAGGTCAAAAGAACATTCCTTTTGCATGGTAAAAAGGTTAGAAATGCGCCCTATTCGGAAAGCGATAAGAACATTCCCTTGAATATATTGGTAAAAGAAAAAAGGGTAAAATTTTATTTTAAAGATTATAGGATAATTGTCTTTTAGAAAGCATAGATTTTCGACCGAAGAAAGGGTAAAGTCAGGCTTTCCTAAAAACAATTTCTTAACTATCTTATGTACCAAAGAGTAGAATATGGTACCAATACATGATTATATCATGAAATAACAGAGGATAAGGAAACTCATGAATATTCCTAAGAGATGGACAATAATATTTCATCAAAGGAATCATAAACATAAACAAACTCGAAAAGCAATGAGATTGTCTCAATAAACTCTTATAACTTGATATCTTGGGTTCATACTCTCAATGCAAGGAAAATAAATTACATGAAGCATAGAATATCATGAAAATATTTAGATTCATTATATTTTATGAAAAATAGAAATATATGCACCTCGAAAAAGAGTTTAGATGCATAACAAAACATGAGTCTCAAAGAAGGTAAATTGAGACAAAACATTTTACCAATTTGGTAACTTTTGAAAGTTAAACCCCATGAAAGAAGGATCATAAAATGGACATGTGAATACCCATAAATAAAATTATAAGATACATAGAATACAATCATGAGCAGTACATACACCACACAAAAGAAAAGAGTGGAAAACATAACATGTATCTCACGGAAATTAAAAGCGAGATGAAATCCCCTTACCTTGTGTTTTGACTCTCTCCGTACTCGTACAAGATTCCCGTGTAATAAATATAAGTTTTTTATATATCTTTTATATAATCATATTATTATATCTATCACTATATATGGTTTGATTATGACCTTATATTACCCGCTTGTCAACGATCCTATGTTAAGGTTTCACTTCAGGTAATATTCGCTTTGTTTTTCACATGTGTCTTAATTTGTTATATAATTGGTCTTTATACTTATATAATGATTCTGTAATATAGAACATGATATAAATATAATTTATATCCATTATATTTATATTATAATAATCTATAACATAATGAAGTATGAAATGAAATACACCGTTCATGGAGACGGTAAGTCGTACGTACGCATGAATGCAGTTTCTATTTTTATTGTCATATTGAAATAAAGTATGTAAATGACACACACACACACACATGTATATATATATATATATATAATTATTCTAGTAGTATTAAAATATTATATATATTATATAATATCACTAAACTCATCCTTAATAAATTCCAGGTGGTGTGTGAACGAATCACATCACTTTGAGGGGGCGGTAGTCCACACTTCCTCAAACAAGATTATCGTATTAACACCAAATGGGAAGTAAAAAAGGAATGTGTTGTACAAATAAATACATAATCTTGAATACATAATAGATATTATATATAACATATATAAATAGAGTTTTCATCATAATGACCATTATGATTGGTGGTAATGGAGAAATGAACAATCATCGTTTCATGAGGCAGTAGTTTGTCATACATAGAAATAATATGTTCAATATCCATTAGATGGAGGTGTGTGTAAGTTTAGGTCTAAATATTTACATAAAAAAAATCCTATTATATGTAGCATAATGGTTTTGTTACATAATAATGGAATAAATACAATGGAGGGGTGAAGAAAAGAAATAAAGGAATTGAGCTTGAGAGAAGACGTTACCTCTAAATCGGGTAACTCCTTTTGGTTTGTGACAAAATGATTCCTTGAGAGGATTTATGGCCAAAGTTAAACTTTAAGGTAGAAGGTAGTATTGTTGAGAGGATATTTGGGCAGATATTGGATGAACCTAAACAATGTTAGAGGTGTGAGGAATGGGTAGAGGTGGTGACCTTTTATAGTTGAGGAAGAGTGACACTCTTGTAAATATTTGAAGATAGAATTCCACCCACATTTTTTCATGTTGCAAATGGATCCAATAATGAACCAAGATAGATAAAATTTATGGTATAATATAAATATGTACAACCAATGGGATTTGGAAAAGTGTATAGGTATTTTTAGATATTAAATTTAAGGTTTAGCACTTCATTAACCTATTTTTTCTATTAAACGATGTAATTAATTTTAATTCGTTTCACTAATATTTTTTGGTATTTTTTTTTATATTTTTAGAAATTATAAATTATTCTTCTTCCAAATATTTAATACATTTTTCTAAATTCTAATAACATAAATGGCATAAATTAATTTAATATTAATCCCACTGTCGGGATGACACTGTTGGTTTTTAAACTAAAAATGATCAAAAGTTTGCTAAGTTTTTATATCCAATTTCAATGTGAAATTGGTTACAATGACCTAAATTGGATTAATTGGTAAAAATATTATCTAACTAAACTATTAAACCATTTAAAAATATAATTTACCTTATAAATAAATTATATGAAAAATATGTTTTGAAATAAAATCCAGTATTTTCAACTATTCATTAAAAGATGAAACCATTCATAAAAATACCAAAAAATTATCCTAACCTAATTTTTATTTTTATATTACAAAGATAAAGTTTATTTTTTCATATTAAATCTATAAAAGTTCCAAAAAATTTATTTAAAATGGATTCTCCATTAAAAGACGGTAAAAAAATGCCTTAATAAAAATATAGGTTTTTAAGCATAAAATTGGGTTTGTTCTTATCTTACATTTATCTAATCTATTGGATAAATATAAAAAATATTTGATAGAATATATAAAATTTGTATTATACTAATATCACTTACCAATTTTAATTAATTTAATTTACTAGGTTAAAATAGATTTGTGACTATAATGATATTTTCCATTATATTCAATCAGTTTTCATATTTATTTATAATTAATTGGTAACCTATGAATTCATCTTTTTTTTAAACCACATATTTTAATAATTTACTCAATAATATTCATATCCACCAAATTAATGTCTAGGTTATATCTCATTATAATAATATTTTTAATTATATAATATAGTTAGGTAACACCCGGTCTTGTGTGTCACGCAAGCCATCGAGGAAGGTCAGTCTTGCATGTAATGTACGCTATCATTTTTGTTTCATGCAACATATTCCAATTTGGGATTGCGTGTAACATATTCCAAGTTGGATCCATGTGAAAGGAATGTTTGACTTAGTGAAAAGCTATTTTCAGTGTTGCATGAAATGAATAATATCAAAAGATTAAATTAATTTGAAAAAATATTCACCAAAATCTCAGGGTGTTACATTATACCCCCCCTATAAAATTAATTTCTCCCTCTAAATTTTTCTAGGTTATCAAAGGTTTAATACTTGAAAGTTTCATTAATAGAAACCCACATCGTAAAAATGGATACTAAAACTTCCCTTAAAAAGGGAAATTTGGAACCATAACGGTTACCCAAAGTAACATATAACTGGATTTTCACATAGGATAACCTAGGTTGGGAGTGAAAATTGGACATAGAGGAAAATCATAAATATTTATAGGGAGATATTGAGGTCATAAATTAAAAACAAGTGATTGGTCAAAGGAAAGTTGAGGGCCTCAAATTCATAAATATGTTATGATTTAAAAGGCCACAAGCTCAACAGAAATTAAGGTATTAGGACAACAATTTTGGACCACTATCAGAATGTTGAGTAATTATTGATAAATTTATATAAAAAAATTTCATTCTTGGGTTTTTATTTGAAAAATTTCTAATAAATCTATTACCTCATGGAATGAATGTTCAAAAATTAACTTTAATGCATAAAGGACTAAAATACACATTTAACGGATCTTAAGGCCCATAAAAGAATGAAAAAGTATAACTATTTTTCTATTCAAAATCAACATGCATAAACATAAAAAGTAATAGTACTATTTCATCATAAATATCTATTTATTAAAAATAAATATACATTAATCAGGACATCACGTTGGCCAGTGGTTGTAACGACCCAAACATTCATTAATGAAAATTCCTCTTGATCTAATTAAATTTCTTATTATGGTTATATAAAATGAAAACATCATTGGTTTTAGGTTTCTTAATTATAAAATACCATTATGAATTGTGACCATTACTAATATATCCATTTAACAGTGATCACATGATTAGTATAAATATAGGGCTTCAACAAATTCAATTTGTTCAGAAAAAGGAAGCAATGGCCTCATCCAGTAGACTTTCCCCATACGAAGCCCATTTGTCAGAGCTCGGAAAGAAGATGGCATCATTGGGCTTTGCTCTTGACCAAGCCCAGTCCTATCTTGAACACATTAAGCTTGATTATAACCGACTACAGGAGAAGTGGAATTTAATAGAGATTACCACCCAAGTGATGTTATCCGAGCCACCCCCACCATCGTACACCTTACCCTAAGGTCTTATGTGAGTGTTTTAAGGGGTTATGTAACAAGACCCTAGTAATATGATTATGTACATTATTCTTGTATAGATAATATACATTCTTTTTATTATTGTTACTTTGTAAATAGTTTTTAAAGCACAAATTGTATTTTTAGTTAATATTCAACTAAAAAATATATTTTGATGAATTAATGTATTTTTGAATTAAATAATATTTTAATAAAATATTATTATTATTATTAAATTAATTTTTATTAAATATAAATTATCGTATAATTTTATAAATGCAATTGTAATTTTTATTAAGGTTTGAAAGCTGTTTTTGTCAAAACCCATGAATTTTCGATAAATGTCGGTTTCTATTTTAAAAGTAAAAATTCACATATTTAGAAAATTATTTAGATAAAATTAATATTATTTTTGGAATCAGAACATCAAAATTATCCAACGGTTAATTTTTCATAATTTTCTGAGACAAACGAATTTTTGGGTAAAAATTAAATACCGTTTAAATATATAATGTGTTTTATGACATCATAATGAACCATAAGTGATGTAATAAAATATAATAAACATTATGTTCATCCAATATATATTTTAACATTAAAATAAAGTGATTTTGGGTTTGTTTGATTTATTTTACAAAGCTTTAGTGGACCCTTCAAGGCTTATAAAACATTTTGACTTTTTAAATTGTTTTCCTTGAGAGTGTGTCTCACACCCACATAAAGAACCCTATTATTTTAAGAAGTTAGGTCATTGGCCTTATAAAATATTTTTTTCCACTCCCCTTTGTAAAAAAACATGGGCAAAAACCATGGACTGATTTGTGGTTTTGATTAGTTTAATGTGAGGTGTCCCAAACCTAAATAATAAAGAATTCTATCTCCTTTCCTATATAAACCCACTCAAGCTACCACTTCCTCTTCACTCAAAGCCTTTGGAGTTCGACTAAACCCTGCCCTACTCTCTCTAGAATCCTACCAAAGTGCCCCAATCTCCCAATAAGTCTCTTTAAAGCCCCTCCCAAGCCTTTGGGATCACACTTCCATGTAAGGGATTCTCACTTTCCTTATTTACGTCCAAGTTTCCTTATATTGTTATGACCTTTTATTTTCAATTATAAATGTTGGAGTATGATTTCGAACCTCCCCCACACTTCCCTATTCATGTTTTAATAATGAAATATCCCCTTTATCTCTCATTAATATCTTCCATGTATACCTGTTACCATGCTGAAATTCCATAAGGAAGTTCTCTCTCCTCATTTACATTCAAGTAATTCTTTTGTATCATGAGTCTAAATTTGATTACAATTGTTGGGAAATGTATCTATATAAACCCCTTACTATCCATTTCATGTAAATGTGATGAGACAACCCTTTATCTCTCATAAACCATTTTTATGAATTCTTATATCACGCCGTTATGCTGCCAAAATTGCACCGTGATTTTCCAAGGCAAAGTCATTGTGTAGTGAATTTCATGCCCATTTCTCTATCAAGGGTATTCACATTTATGAACATTTACTTATTGTTTAAATAGTTTCATGTATGAATTCCACACTCCTTTATCATCTAATAAATTATGATGTTTAATGAATTCATGTTTTATGATCCATGTGGCACACTTATGCATGAAATGAAATGTTTAAGAAGGGTGTGCCCTAATAGCACTCCAATGCATTGGGTAAAGTATAGCATCATGACACGTAATGTGCAATGAGTGTTGACTCATGATCATTCAATTTCAATGAGGGTTTACTCATGCTTCATGTGTAATTAGGTTTTACTCATGCTCCATGTGTAATGAGCCTTGGCTCATTCTAATTCCATGTTAAGTGTTGTTGCCACATTTCCATATTTTGATTATCATTCTTTATCATGAATTTATGGTTATGTTTCTATTATTCTACATTAATATTCCTATTGTCTAACATGTATTGTATTCCATATGTTATTCCATGTTTATTCCCTTATTGGGCTTTATATCTCACTCATTTTCTTATGCATGTCCTCAGGTTATCCCATGTAATGCTAAGTACGAGAGAATGTAGTGGTCATGTAAAAGAAGTTTTCAATAAGATGTTGTGTTATATGATTTAAGTTGTTATGTAATGTTCCTAATCCCAAAGACACTAGACCTATATATCTTCTATGTTGTATCAAGTGAAGGTTTTATGTAATAAATCATGTTTAAGTGTGTAATAAAAGCAAGGTTGTTATAGTTGGTATCAGAGGAAGGTTTAATTATTTTTGGGATTAGGATTAGAAAACCCTAGTGAAATCCCTTGGTATAAGACTAAGTATAATAAAAACATCCCTAAGTTTTGGTGGGTATTTAGTAAGTGTTTTATCAACAAAATACATCTCTATCTGGATACGAGTAGGTAGAGGCAACTCTAGCACAAATGTACCTAGGGGTGAAAACCTTGACAAGAAGTTTCGGGCTTGACCTAGGGTATCCTGGTACACGACAATGATCCTCGCTTCACTCTTGGTTATGACACTCTGGGGGGATATGCATTGGTAAATTCACAAGCTTAGTATAAACCATTATTAAGGGAATAAAAAAAATCCCCTAAGAATATATGTTAGAAAGTAGATCATGGATAACATATATTGAATCCTATCGATTCATAAGTTAAGGAAATAACATCTATTTATAAGTCATCTATTTTTGGATTACCCTTTATGTGTTACCCCTAAAATTCCTTTCATTCCAGCCAATGGCCGGTAATAGGAGGACTCGGGCTAACAACCGATGTGAAGACCAATGTGATGACTGTTCTAATGAGATGCCTTATCTGATGGGAGTGAGAATCATAAACTTTGTTATGATACTCTCTCAGTTAACTCAAGCATTGAATAGAAACATGGGTCAAGAGGAGCGTTCAACCCCCCTATGAAAGAACAAGTCGCTATCGAGAGATTCATGAGACAAAAGCCTCTTACTTTTAATGAATCATCCAATCCCTCAATTGCCTAACAATGGATCAACTCTATTGAAAAGATCTTCTCCATTCTTCAATGTTCTGAACAAGAGAAGGTTCTTCTAGCTGCTTATCATATTGAGGGTGAAACTGATCAATGGTATACATTGATAAAAAATATGAAGTCTGAGGAGGAGATCGAGGCATTGGAATGAAAGGATTTCTAGAAGATGTTTTTTTATAAATATTTTTCGTGCACCCTCTGGTTTATGATAGAAAGGAACTTCCTTGCCATCAAGAAAAAAAGCGACGAATCTATTGGAACATACAAGGAAATCTTCACAAGGCTTGCATTATATGCTTCCGTCTTTGTCGTTACCCTCAAATTCAATGTTGGCTGCTTCTTTGGTGGGTTGAAACCTAGACTTCAGAAATCCCTGGTGATCCATGACTTCAAAAGCTATGAGGAAATTTTCATATGTTCCTTCAAGGTTGAAATGGATATCGGAAAACCTCAGGGGTATCATGGAGATAATAAGCGTAAGGTAGAATTAAATTCTAAAGATCTGATGGATAAATCCAATGGTGCTAAGAAAATCCAGTACCCCACTTGCCAAAGGTGCAGAAAGAAGCACCCAAAAAATTGCCTGAAGGGGATGAGGAAATTATTTAGGTGTGGAAGATAAGGGAACCTAGCCATTAACTGCTGACAATAAAAACTCGCGACTGTGATAGGGGAGAGGAACACTCTGTTCGAATCTCAATGTGTTATTCATTGCTTCAACTACAAAGAACCATGGCATCTTGAAAATAAGTGCACTATGCCAAGGGTTTTCAGAGGCAACCAACAACCTCCAAGGCAGTAAGGGTGAGATTTCGCCATCACTACTGTCGAAGTGAACCCCGACAACGAAGTGGTGATAGGTACACTAGTTATTCATTCAAGAATAAAGAAAATACTTTTTTATTCCAGTTCTACGCATTCTTTTATATCTTGAAAGTTTAGTAGAACATTCCCAACACCACCACAAATCATAGAAGTAAAGATTTTGGTGAGTACGAGAAATGGGGCAATCATTGAATCCCATGAATATAACTCCTCCCCTATCTTAATCGATGAATTTAACTTCCCAGTGAACCTCATCATACTCCCTATGGTGGGATTGATGCAATTCTTAGCATGTATTGACTTTCCCTATATAGAGACAATATAAATTTTTGTGAGAGGTAAATCACTCTCCATGTGGATAATCGACCCCCAATTTTGTACAAGTACAAGGAGGAAGATGCATCTTTTTTAGCTCCATCATATCAAGCATGGATATTACTGCCCTATGAGCACGTGTATCTGGCTTAGATGATTGAGTCTAAGGAGGAAAACATCCCTAAAGACATGCTTATTTTCAGAGAATTCACTGAAGTCTTTCCTGATGAATTGCCTGGTCTTCCTCCTTGAAGAGATGTTGAATTATCAATTGACCTTATACCCAGGGAGTTTCTGATATCAAATACTGAGTATAGAATGGCTATTGTGGAGCTTGATGAGCTGAAGAAACAACTACAAGAGAATCTGGATAAAGGGTTTTTACGCCCAAGTGCTTCACCATGGGGTGCAGCAGTCCTCTTCGTCAAAAAAAAAGGATGGGTCAATGTGCCTTTATATCGATTATCATGAGCTTAACAAAATCACTATAAAGAACAAGTATCTTCTGTCACAAATTGATGACTTGTTTGATCAGCTGTAGTGAGCACAAAGATTTATTTAGATCTTTGAGAAAACTTTTGGTGGGACAATATGAAAAGAGAGGTTGCTGAATATACATCAAAGTGTCTGGTAAGTCAATAAGTGAAGGATGAGAGGCAAAAGTCTAAGGGGATGATGCAACCACTACCCATACCAATATGGAAGTCAGAAAACATTACCATGGACTTTTTTACTAGACTTCCAAGGACATCCAGAGGAAACAATGCTATATGGGTTCTTGTGGATCGTCTTCCAAAGACATCTCACTTTATTGCGATTCAAGATGACTTCTCATTGGATCAACATGCACGGGTTTACATCAAATAAGTGGTAAGGCTATATGGAGTACCACTATCTATTGTATTAGATTGTGATATGAGATTCACCTCAAAGTTCTAGAAAAGCCTCCAACATTCTCTAAACATTGAACTGAACTTTAGTATGGCCTATCATCCTCAAACTGATGGCCAATCTGAGCGAACTATTCAGAAACTAGAAGATATGTTAAGATCATGTTCAATGGACTTTAAAGGAGGATGGGATCAACATCCTCCTCTAGTTGAATTATCCTATAATAATAGTTTCCACTCAAGCATCCAAATGGAACCTTATGAATCCCTATATGGGAAGGGGTGAAGAACACTGACAAGTTGGGATGAAGTCTATGAGCGTAAGATGTTAGGACCAGAAATGGTCGAAGAAATGGTGGAGAAGGTGAAAACCATTCAACGACATATCAAGGCAGCCCTGAGTTGACAGAAGAGTTATGCAGATAACTATCAATGAGATCTTGAGTTTAAAGTTGGAGACATGGTATTTCTATGTAGATCTCTATGGAAGAAAGTCATGAGTTCTGGAAATAAAGGGAATTTAAGTCCTAGGTATATCATCCCCTTCGAGATTTTTGATCGTGTCAGGGATGTGGCCTATCGACTAGTACTTCCACCTACCATGGACAAAGTACATGATGTCTTTCATGTATCCCTCTTAAAGAAGTACATACTAGACCCTTAACATGTAATCACTTCATAGGTAGTACAATTAGAGTATGATCTTTCTTACGTGGAGCAACCAGTGAAGATATTAGATCATAGAGAAAAAATTCTATGAAATAAGATGATTCCCCTCATAAAGGTGTTGTGAAAAAAACCACAAGTTTGAAGAAGCGATGTAGGAATTGGAAGAAGTGCTGAAGCAGAGTTACCCACATCTATTTTAGTGTAGTAAAAGGAAATTCCAAGGGTGAAATTTCTTAAGGGAAGAAGATTGTAACGACCCACACTTTCATTAATGAAAATTCCTCTTGATCTAATTAAAAGTCTTATCATAGTTATATAAAATATAAAATTTATTGGTTTTAGGTTTCTAGATTTTAAAATACCATTAATAATTATGACCATTGCTAATATATCCATTGAACAGTGATCAAATTATTAGTATAAATATAGGGCTTTAACAAATCCAATTTACTTAGACAAAGGAAGTAATGGCCTCATCCAGTAGACTTTCCCCGTACGAAGCCAATTTTTCAGAGCTCAGATAGGATGTGGTGTCATTGGGATTCACTCTTGACCAAGCCCAAGCCGAGATTTAACACGTTAATCTTGAGTGGAACCGACTACGAGAGAATTGAAAGTTAATAGAGATTACCACCCGAGCGATGTTATCCAAGCCACCCCAAGAGTCTGTCACCATCGCGCACCTTACCCTAAGGTCTTATGCGGGTGTTTTAAGGGGTTATGTAACAATACCCTAGTACTATTATTATGTACATTATTCTTGTACATATAATATACATTCTTTTTTATTATTGTTTCTTTGTAAATAGTTTTTAAAGCACAAATAGTATTTTTAGTTAATATTCAACTAAGAAATATATTTTGATGAATTAATGGATTTTTGAATTAAATAATATTTTAATAAATTATTATTATTATTATTAAATTAATTTTTATTAAATATAAATTATCATATAATTTTATGAATGCAATTGTAATTTTTATTAAGGTTTGAAAGCTGTTTTTGTCAAAACCCATGAATTTTTGATAAATGTCAGTTTTTATTTTAAAAGTAAAAATTCAAATATTTAGAAAATTATTTAGATAAAATGAATATTATTTTTGTTATCAGGATGTCGAAATTATCCAACGGTGATTTTTTCATAATTTTCTGAGACAATCAAATTTTTGGGTAAAAATTAAATACCGTTTAAATATATAATGTGTTTTATGACATCATAATGACCCAAAAGTGATGTAGAAAAACACTATAAACGTTATGTTCGGACAATATATATTTTACCATTAAAATAATGTTATTTTGGGTTTGTTGGAGTTATTTTACAAAGCTTTAGTGGACCCTTCAAGGTTTATAAAACATTTTGTCTTTTTAAATTGTTTTCCTTGAGAGTGTGACTCACCCCCACATAAGAAACCCTATTATTTTAATAAGTTCGGCCATTGGCATTATAAAATATTATTTTCCACTCCCCTTTTTCAAAAACCATGGGCAAAAACCATGGGATGGTTTGTGGTTTTGATTAGTTTAATGTGAGGTGCCCCAAACCTAAATAATAAAGAATTCCCTCTCATTTCCTATATAAACCCACCCAATATCCCACTTTCTCTTCACTCAAACCCTTTTTAGTTCAACCAAACCATGAAATACTCTCTCTAGAATCCTCCCAAGGTTCCCCAATCTCCCAATAATTCTCTCTCAAGCCCCTCCCAACTCTTTGGGATCACACTTCCACGTAAAGAATTCTCACTTTCCTTATTTATGTCCAAGTTTTCTTATATTGTTATGCACTTTTATTTTCAATTATAATTTTTGGGGGTATAATTTCACACCTCCCACATGCTTCCCTATTAATTTTTGAATAATAATAGATCCTCTTTCTCTCTCATTAATTCCTTCCGTGTATACCTGTTACCATGCCGAAATTTCGTAAGGAAGTTCTCTCTCCTCCTTTACATTCAAGTAATTCGTTTGTATCATGAGTCCAAATTCCATTAGAATTGTTGGGACATGTATCTATAAGACCCCCTTACTTTCAATGTCATGTAAATATGATTATACACCCCTTTTTCTCTCATCAACCATTTTTATGAATTCTTATGTCACGCCGTTACACTGCCGAAATCGCACAATGATTTTCCAAGCCAAAGTCATTGTGTAGTGAATACCATGCCCATTTCTTTATCAAGGGAATTCACCTTTATGAACATTTACTTATTATTTAAATATTTTCATTTATGAATTCCACACTCCTTTATCGTGGAATGAATGATGCTGTTTAATGAATCCATGTTTTATGATCCATGTGGCACACTTATGCATGAAATGAAATGTTTAAGAAGGGTTCACCCTAATAGCGCTCCAATGCATTGGGTAAAGTATAGTATCATGATACGTCATGTAAAATGAGTGTTGAATCATTATAATTCAAGTGAAATGAGGGTTTACTCGTGATTCATGTGCAATGTGGGTTTACTCATGCTCCACGTGCAATGAGCCATGGCTCATGCTAATTCCATGTTAAGTGTTGTTGCCACATTTCCATGTTATGATTATCATGATTTTTCATGCCTTTATGTTCATGATTCTATTTTTCTCCATTGATATATCTATTTCTTAAAATATATTGTATTACTCTTGTTATTCTATGTATATTCCCAGACTGGGTTTTATAGCTCACCCTTTTCTTATGCATGTCCTCAGGTTATCCCATGTAATGCTAAGTATGAGAGAATGTAGTGGTCATATAAAGGAAGTTTTAAATAAGATGTTGTTTTATATGCTTTATGTTGTTATGTGATGTTCCTAATCCCAAAGACACTAGACCTATAGATCTTCTATGTTGTATCAAGTGAAGGTTTTATGTAATAAATTATGTTTAAGTGTGTAATAAAAGCAGGGTTGTTATAGTTGGTATCAGAGGGAGGTTTAGTTATTTTTGGGATTAGGATTAGAAAACCCTAGTGAAAGACTTAGGGATAAGACTAAGTATAATAAAAACAACCATACTTTTTTTTGGGTATTGAGTAAGTGGTTTATCAAGTAAATACATCTTTTTCTGGATACGAGTAGGTAGAGGCGGATCTGGCACAAATGTACCTAAGGGTGAAAACCCTGATAAGGAGTTTTAGGCATGACCCAGGGTATCCTAGTACACGAAAATAGGCCTTGCTTCACTCTTGGTTATGAAACTCCTGGGGGATATGAATTGGTAAATTCACAAGCTTATTATGAACCATTATTAAGGGAATAAAAAAATCCCCTAAGAATATATGTTAGAAAATAGATCATGGATAACATAGATTGAAACCTATAGATTCACAAGTTAAGTAAATAAAATCTATTTATAAGTCATATGTTTTTGGATTACCCTTTATGTGTTACCCCCAAATTTTCTTTTATTCCATCCAATGGCCGGTAATAAGAGGACTCAGGCTAATAACCGATGTGAAGACTAATGTGATGACTGTTTTAATGAGATTCCCAATCCAATGGGAGTGGGAATCACGAAATTTGTCATGATACTCCCTCAGTTAACTCAATCATTGAATAAAAACATGGGTCAAGAGGAACGTTCAACCCCAAATAAGAAAGAATAAGTCGCTATCGAGATCTTCATGAGACAAATGCCTCCTACTTTTAATGGATCATCTAATCCCTCAATTGCCGAACAACGTATCGACTGCATTGAAAATATCTTCTCCATCCTTCAATGTTCAAAACAAGAGAAGGTTATTCTGGATGCTTATCATATAGAGGGTGAAGCTGATCAATGGTGGACATTGATAAAAAATACAAAGCCTAATGAAGAGATCGAGGCGTTGGAATGGAAGGATTTACAGAAGATGTTTTTTGATAAATATTTTCTTCGCACCCTCCGGATTAATATGGAAAGGAACTTTCTTTCCATCAAGAAAAAATATGATGAATCTATCGGAGAATACATGGAAAACTTCAGAAGGCTTTCAGGATACACTTTTGGCTTTGTCGTTACCCCCAAATGCAAGGTTGACCGCTTCTTTGGTGGGATGAAACCTAGCTTGCAGAAATCCCTGGCGATCCGAAACTTCAACATCTATGAGAAAATTGTACGATGTGCCCCCAAGGTTGAAATGGAGATCGGTGAACCTTAGGGGTATCATGGGGATAATAAGAACAAGGTGAACTTTAATTCTAGCGGTTCGATGGATAAATCCAATGATTCTAAGAAAATACAGCACCCCACTTTCCAAATGTGCGGAAGGAATCACCCCGGAAATTGCTTGAAGGGGATGAGGAAATGCTTTAGGTGTGGAAGAGAAGGGAACCTAGACATTTACTACCTACAAGAAAAACCTGTGGCTACGATAGAGGAGAGGAACGCTCTGTTTGACTCTAAATGTGTTGTTCATTGCTTCAACTGCAAATAACCATGGCATCTTGCAAATAAGTTCCCTAAGCCAAGGGTTTTCAGAGGCAACCAACAACCTCCAAGGAAGAAAGGGCGAGCTTTTTCCATCACTACTGCCGATGTGAACCCCAAAAACGAAGTGGTGACAGGTATGCTAGTTATTCATTCAAGAACAGTGCACATAATTTTTGATTCAGGTTCTATGCATTCTTTTATATCCCAGAAGTTTAGTTGGACAATCCCAACACCAACACAAATCATGGAAGTAATGATTTTAGTGAGTATAGAAAATGGGGAAATCATTGCATCCCATGAATATAACTCCTCCCCTATCTTAATAGGTGGATTTAAATTCTCGGTGAACCTCATCAAACTATCTATGGTGGAATTTGATGCAATTCTTGGCATGGATTGGCTTTCCCTATATAGAGCCAACATAAATTTTCGTGAGAGGGAAATCACTCTCCATATGGAGAATCGACCCCCGATTCTATACAAGTGCAAGGAGGAAGATGAATCTTCTTTAGATCCATCATCTTAAGTGTGGATATTACTGCCCTATGATAACACGTATCTAGTTCAGATGATTGAGTCTAAGGAAGAAACCATCCTTGAATATATGCATATTGTCCAGGAATTCACTAAAGTGTTTCCCGATGAATTACCTAGTCTTCTTCCTTGAAAAGATGTTAAATTATCAATTGAACTTATTCCTAGGGAGTTTTCAATATCAAAGACTCCACATATAATGGCTATTTTGGAGCTTGAGGAGCTGAAGAAACAACTACAAGAGAATCTGGATAAAGGGTTTATACGCCCAAGTGCTTCACCATGGGGTGCACCAGTCCTCTTCATCAAGAAAAAGGATGGGTCAATGCACCTTTGTATTGATTATCATGAGCTTAACAAAATCATGATAAAGAACAAGTATCCTATTCCATAAATTGATGACTTGTTTTATCAGCTGCAGTGAGCACAAAGATGTATCAAGATCTATGAGAAAACTTTTGGTGAGACAATATGAAAAGGGAGTCTACTGAATATAAATCAAAGAGTTTAGTATGTCAGCAAGTGAAGGTTGAGAGACAAAAGTCTAAGGGGATGATGCAACCACTACCCATACCAACATGGAAGTGGGACAACATTACCATGGACTTTGTCACTATACATCCAAGGAAATTTAGGGGAAAAATGCTATATGGGTTGTTGTGGATCGTATTACAAAGACATCTCACTTTATTGTGATTCGATAGAACTTTTCATTGGATAAAATTTCACAGATTTACATCAAATAAGTGGTAAGGCTGCATGGAGTACCACTATCTATTGTATCCGATCATGATCTGAGATTCACCTCAAAGTTCTGGAAAATCCTCCAGCATGCTCTAAGCACTGAACTGAACTTTAGTATGACCTATCATCCTCAAAATGATGGCCAATCTGAGCAAACTATTCAGACACTGGAAGATATGTTAATATCACGTTCAATGCAATTTAAAGGAGGATAGGATCAACATCTTCCTCTGGTTGAATTCTCCTATAATAACAGTTTCCACTTGAGCATCCAAATGGAACCTTGTGAATACATGTATGGGAAGGGGTATAGAACACTGAAAATTTGGGATGAAGTCGGTGAGTGTAAGCTGTTAGGACCATAAATGGTCAAAGAAATGGTGAAGAAGGTGAAAACCATTCAGTAACATATCAAGGTAGCCTAGAGTCGACAGAAGAGTTATGCAGATAACTATCGATGAGATCTTGAGTTTTAATTTGAATACATGGTATTTCTATGAATATCTCTATAGAAGAAGGTCATGAGGTTTGAAAAAATGTAAGTTAAGTCCTAGGTACATCGGCCCCTTCGAGATTCTTGATCGTGTCGGGGCTGTGGCCTATCGACTAGCACTTCCACCTACCATGGACAAAGTACATGATTTCTTTCATATATACATCTTAAGGAAGTACATACCAAACCCTTCACATGTACTCTCTTCAGAGGTGGTACAATTAGAGGATGATCTTTCTTACGAGGAGAAACCAATGAAGATCTTAGATTGTAGAGAAAAAGTTCTATGAAATAAGATGATTCCCCTCATCAAGGTGTTGTGGAAAAACCACAAGTTTGAAGAAGTGATGTGGGAATCGGAAGAAGTGATGAAGCAGAGTTATGCACATCTGTTTTAGTGTGGGAAAAGGAAATTTCTAGGGTGAAATTTCTTAAGGGGGAAGATTGTAACGACCCAAACTTTCATTAATGAAAATTCCTCTTGATCTAATTAAATGTCTTATCATGGTTATATAAAATGTGAACTTCATTGGTTTTATGTTTCTAGATTTTAAAATTCCATTAAGAATTTTGACCATTTCTAATATAGCCATTGAATAGTGATGACATGATTAGTATTAATATAGGGCTTTAAAAAATCCAATTTACTCAGACAAAGGAAGCAATGGCCTCATCCAGTAGACTTGCCCCGTACGAATCCCATTTATCAGAGCTCGGAAAGGAGGTTGTGTCATTGGAATTCACTCTTGACCAATCCCAAGCTGATCTTTAATGTGTTAATCTTGAGCGGAACTGACTACGGGATAATTGGAAGTTAATAGAGATTACCACCCGAGTGATGTTATCCGAGCCACCCCAAGAGTCTGTCACCATCGCGTACCATACCCAAAGGTATTATGTGGGTATCTTAAAGGGTTATGTAAAAATACCCTAGTACTACAATTATATACATTATTATTGTATAGATAATATACATTCTTTTTATTATTGTTACTTTGTAAATAGTTTTTAAAGCACAAATAATATTTTTAGTTAATATTCAACTAAGAAATCTATTTTGATGAATTAATGATTTTTTTGAATTAAATAATATTTTAATAAAATATTATTATTATTATTAAATTCCTTTTTATTAAATATAAATTATCGTATAATTTTATGAATGCAATTGTAATTTTTATTAAGGTTTGAAAGCTGTTTTTGTCAAGACCCATGAATTTTCAATAAATACCGTTTTTTATTTTAAAAGTAAAAATTAACATATTTAGATAATTATTTAGATAAAAAGAATATTATTTTTGGTATCCGGACATCGAAATTATCCAATGGTGAATTTTTCATAAATTTCTTAGACAGTCAAATTTTTGGGTAAAAATTAAATACCATTTAAATATATAATGTGTTTTATGACATCATAATGACCCAAAAGTGATGTAATAAAATAATATAAACATTATGTTCGGCCAATATATATTTTACCATTAAAATAATGTGATTTTGGGTTTGTTTGATTTATTTTAAAAAGATTTAGTGGACCCTTCAAGGATTATAAAACATTTTGTCATTTTAAATTGTTTTCTTTGAAAGTGTGACTCACCCCCACATAAGCAACCCTATTATTTTAAGAAGTTCGGACATTGGCCATATAAAATATTTTTTTCCACTACCCTTTGGAAAAAACCATGGGAAAAAACCATGGTATGGCTTGTGGTTTTGATTAGTTTAATGTGAGGTTTCCCAAACCTAAATAATAAAGAATTCCCTCTCCTTTCCTATATAAACCCACCCAAGCTCCCACTTCCTCTTCACTAAAATACTTTTGTAATGAACCGCAAATTCTCATTGTCTTGAGAGCTCAAAGAGTCATTAACAATCCTTAAGCGACATCCCCAAGGTGCCAAAGTCTAGCAATAAATTCCGAAGGGTTTCAAAACAAGTGGGGGGCGATTTAACCTTTTAGAACATACCACAGAATCAACAACCATAACCAAACTGATCAACTAAATGATGCATGATAAAATCTAAGACAACTCAACCATTTATTTTATCATAAACCAACCAAGATTACCACAGTAGAAACCAACACTAAATCAGAGTAAAAAGTGTAAATACAAACTAAAAGACTAAAAGACGACAACCCAACTCCATGGTCCACAAGCTCCAAGCTCCAACATCACGAACCAACCCAAGTATCATGAAGTAGTGCTATAAACATGTGAAACTTTACCTTTGACAAAATCCCAGTATATGACATCTGCAAAAGCACCAACATGCTAAAGTAGGGGGTGAGTAATGAAACTCAGTAGGTTTTCCCCGATGACTTCCCAACCCATGCCTCTAGGATAAAACATGTTAAAAAAATTATATAAAACAATTTATATAAAACAATTCCAAAACAGTTCACAATATAACAAGTTCCATGTCAAAACCATTTTCCAACAAAAACCATCTTTCTCAAGAAAAGAAACCAACCAAAGTTTCCAATCAAATTCCCATTTCCATTTTGGCACATTCATTCCATTTCACAAATCCACACAACCAACCATGCATGCAACTTGGACCTCCCTATCCTTCTACTAAGCTGTCACTTAGTATAATACCTTGACAGGGGTACTTCACTCCCTTATCCGTCCCAACCTTTTGATGGGGGTACTTCTCGCCCTTATCCATCCCAACCTTTGATGGGGTTACTTCTCACCCTTATCCATCCCAATGCATATGAACACACACCACAACCCATGAAAATCCATGCCAAAACCACGTGTGTTCAAAACCTTTCAATAAAGCATCAAATCTTTTATTGAAAACCATTTATTTCAAGTAGAAAAACCATAACCAGTTTAAAATAACCATTCTAAATTCACTTCAACAAACACTTTCCAAAAACAAACAATTTCCATCACCCGTTACTTAAAAGGGGTTTCAACCATTCTTTCACAGAAGATAAACAAACCATTTCAATCAAGGAAAACAATTTGAAACTAAGCCTTCAAAATCTAAGAAAGAGGAATCGAGAGTGAAGCCACCTACCTCAACAAATTAGGTGAATCCAACCAACAGACGAAGAATGCCAACAAAAATGAGTCAACTACTCCCCAAAACCTCCTTAGATTCCTTCCCTTAGTTCCAAAAAAACCAAAACCTGACTTAAAATTCATCCACTACCTTAGATCTACCCACCTTGGGCATAGATCTAAGGATCCATCAAGAGGGAAGAAGGAGATCTAAGAAAACTAAAGGAAATGAGACTCACCTCGATCAACTAACCTCTAAACACCAAGGCAAACCTCTGAATCGCTTCCAAAATGCCTGGTAAGTGTTCTCCCACCTTCACTAGAGAGAAATCCAGATTTAAGGCCGTATAGGGGCAAAGAAGAGTGGGTTTAAAGATAAAACATATTATATCCTTAAAAAAAGGATCTAAGTTGACCCCACACATGGTTAGTCCGCACGGCTAGGCAAATCGTGTGCTAACTATGTGGTAGTCACTGCTTGGAAGGGGAGATCCGCACGGCCTCCTCACATGGTTTTCCCAAACCGTGCGCACACTATGTGGTCTCCTCTGTCCAAAGTGACCACCACCTACACGGCTTCCGCACGGTTTGGGCAACCCGTTGCGAATCCCGTGCGTCACCCCTTTTTCCCTTTAACACTTAAAAAGTCTCCAAAATTTCCCAACCATTTATCATATACTTCATGTACTTAAAAATCATAAAACAAGGGTTACTTACCAGAAACCGGGGGTACTACATTCTCTCCACCATTGGCCTTTCCGTCCCCAGAATGTAGAAAAACATCACTTGCCTGAAAGAGTTCTGGCCACTGCTCTTTCATTTCTTTCTCGCGTTCCCAAGTCTCTTCCTGAATCTTACCATGTTGCCACAAAACCCTCACTAGACCGATGCTTTTTCCATGCAAGACTTTCTCCTTCCTATCGACAATATGCATCGGAATATGTACCAACGAAGCATCTGGATCTAGGTCAACATGATCCCATCTGATTACATGGTCAGGATCGGGCTGATACTTCTTCAACTGAGATACATGGAACACATTATGCACTGAACTGAACCATGGTGGTAATGTCAACCGATATGCCACCTCGCCAACCCATTCCAGTATCTCAAAAGGGCCTATATATCGAGGAGATAATTTTCCCTGCTTCCTAAAATGATGTTGTCCAAGCCTTGGAGAGATTATAAAAAAGACATGATCACTCATCGTAAATGACAACAGTTTTCAGCGATGATCCGCATAAGATTTCTGACAACTCTGTGCCGTCTCCATCCTCTTTTTTATCAACTGAATCTTCTCCATTGTTTCTTGGACAAGGCTTGGCCCAATTAGTGAAGTCTCACCTGTTTCCACCCAACACAGTGGAGAATGACAAGGATTCCCATACAATGCTTCAAATGGATCCATGTGTATCGAGGCTTGATAACTGTTGTTATATGAGAAGTCCAATAAAGGAATGTTCTCTTCCGACGAGCCACCAAAATCCATTACACAAGCCTGCAACATGTCTTACAATGTCTGTATCGTCCTTTCGGATTTTCCATCCGTCTAAGGATGATACGCCGTACTCATATTCAACTGAGTTCCCAGGGCTTTCTGTAAGGATCACCAAAAACAAGATGTGAACCTCAGATCTCTATCAGACATGATTGAAACTGGTATGCCATGTCTCTTTAACACTTCTTGGATATAGATTTTGGACAGATCCTCCATCGTATTAGATTCACAAATAGGGATGAAATGGGCCGACTTGGTAATCCGATCCACTATCACCCATATGACATCGTGCTTCAAAACCGTTCTTGGGAGACCTTTAATGAAATCCATAGTTATCTTCTCCCATTTCCACACTATAATTGGTAGAGACTGCAACATACCTGTTGGCCGCTGATGTTCTTCTTTAACTTACTGACAAGTTAAACGCCTTGAAACAAATTCAGCTACCTTCCGTTTCATGCCGCTCCACCAAAATTGTGCCTTTATCACCTTATACATATTTTTTATTCCTGGATGAACAGTCCATATGGAATAGTGGTAAGCATGAAGGAGTTTTTCCTGATCAGTTAAAGGTACAACCATCCGATCTCAAAACCGCAAAACAGAACTCCCATCCAGCTTCCATCCCTCAATGGTCTCCCCACCATTGAGTTTTGAAATCATTGCAACACAGTCTACATCGAATTCATGTTCCTACTTTACAATCTCCACCAAATCAGGAGCAAGTGAAACTAGAAAGAAAACCGCAACATCAGCTCAATCTTCACATTCCACATGCATGTTGGCTAGGACTGACATCAACTTCCAATCATCTGAATCTTCTTGCGCCAACTGAGCATACAACTTTCTGCTTAATGCATCGGCCACCGAATTGCCCTTACCCAGTGTATATATCAATTCAAAGTTAAACATTTGAAGATACTCCATCTATCTCCTCTACCACAGATTCAAATCTCGTTGTGAGAAAATATGCTTCAAACTCTTATGATCCGTAAACATAGTGAATTTCTCACCAAAGAGATAATGATGCCAAGTCTTTAAGGCATGGAAAACTGCAGCTAACTCCAAATCATGTGTTGGGTAGTTCTTTTCATACACTCTCAACTGTCTTGATCCATAAGCAACAACATGGTCTCCTTGCATGAGAACACATCCCAACCCAGATCATAAAGCGTCACAATACACCACGTACCCCTGTCCTGATTCTGGAAAAATCAAGATGGGTGCTGATGTAAGGCGAACTTTCGACTCTTTAAAAGATCTATGACATTCCTCATTCCATTGAAATGCACTGTTCTTCTTTTTCAATGTTGTCATAGGCGAAGCTAGTCATGATAAGTCACACACAAAGCATCGGTAATAACTAGCTAGACCAAAAAAACTTCTTATTTCAAAGACATTCTTCGGTGGTTGCCAAGAAAGAACAACTTCTATCTTTTTTGGATCTACTGAAACACCTTTCTCAAAAACAACATGGCCCAGAAAGTGTACCTCTTGTATCCAAAAATCGCACTTTGATAATTTGGCATATAAATGATGGTCTCTCAAGATTTCCAACACTATTGCCAAGTGTTTCTCATGCTCAGCCCTTGTTCTTGAATACACCAATATGTCATCCACAAACACCACAATAAAATAATCTAGATATCGCTGAAATATTCGATTCATAAATGCCATAAAGACTTCTAGTGCATTCATAAGACCAAAAGTCATGAATACATATTCGTAGTGACCATATCTTATTCTGAAGGCTGTCTTCAGAATATCCTCCTTCCGAACTCGCAACTGGTGATATCCTGACCGCAAGTCAATCTTAGAGAACCAATGAGCTCCCCTCAATTGATAAAACCGGTCATCAATGCATGGAAGTGGATATCTACTCTTTATTGTAACTTGGTTAAGTTTATGATAATCCACACATAGCCTCAAAGTTCCATCTGGTTTCTTTACAAACAAAACCGGTGCTGCCCACGGTGACACGCTTGGCCAAATAAAACATTTGTTTTCCAGTTCTTCTAACTGCACTTTCAATTCCTTTAACTCCGTTGGTGCCATCCTATAAGGTGGAAGTGAGATAGGACTGGTCCCTGGAAGGAGATCAATCATAAACTCCACTTCTCTTATAGGTGGTAACCCTTATAAGTTTTCAGGAAAAACATCAGGAAATTGATCCGCGAGTACTGGAAAACTGTTATTCGCGACCTTGTCCATTGATTCCAAGTTTAATGCAGCCAAATTATAAGAGATAATTTCCACTACTGGTGCCAACAAGCCCGTTGCACCTGCCTTCACCACTCTTTCTTCTCTAAAGAGATGCTCGACGCCATCCTCAGTCGCGAAACTGACTGTTCTTATATAACAGTCGATGTGATCCCTGAACTATGTCAACCAATCCATACCCAGTATTATATCATATAAATCCATCTCCAGCACAGAGAAATCCCATTTCAGTTTAGCTCCATCAATAGTTATAGAACATGCTCTACACATGAAGGCTCTACACTTTCTTTCATCAAGAGGAGTTTGAAGTTTTATCACAGAAGGCATCATTTCAAGTTTTAAGTTCAGAAAATCAACAATACGATAAGGAAGAAAAGAATGCAATGAACCAGTATTGAACAACACTTGCATGAGGGTAGAATTCAAAAGAATCATACCTCTCACTGTAGATGGTCCAGACTAGTCATCCACAATCACCTGTTCTGCTCCATACAATTGCTTTGTTGCTGCACTTTGCTCCTTATTACCATGTTGAGATTGTCCCGTCTAAGGAGTCATGGTATTCCTGGAATCACCATAGATAGCTCTGTTCTACTGGTGAGACTGATTTTGTCCTGTCGAAGCATAAGATGCTTGCGACACCTGAGAAGTGTCACGAACACCCGACCGTGGAGCACTATGATAATATCGCTGAAGATGCCCCATCTTGTTACAATTGTGGCATGCTCTCGGTGGTGTTTTACATTATAGTTTCATGTGATCAATCAAGACACATTGAAAACACCCGGCTTTCATCATGGGTCATGGAGGAAGATTCACCGATCCAGCCATCTGATTCTGATTCGCACTCCCACCTTGGAAGTAGGTGTCCCTCTTCCACTTGTTCCCAGCATTAGAGTTCCCACCTGTTCCCATGGGTATCATCATATTTCCTCCTCCCATAACTCCTAATATGTCTCTTTCAGCTACTGTTTCTCTGTTTACCTTCTCTTTATAATCCGTAATACATAGCACAACTATCTTCGAGAGAATCTCCTGTCGTAACCCTGATTCAAATATGTGTGCCTTCAGTGACGCACTTGCAGGAACTTCTGGTGCAAAGCACACTAAATTCATGAATTTAGCTGCATACTCCATGACAAAGAGATTCTCCCACTTCAGGCTGAAAAAGTTCGTCGTCCTCTGGATCTTGAACGTGTGAGGATAGAATTGTTTATTGAACAATACCTCAAATTCCTCCCAGCCCAGGCCTTGATCCACTTTAGCCTGTACCACTAGCTCCCACCACTGTCATGCAAGATCCTCCAGCATATACGTCACCAACTTTAATTTTAGTTCTACTGGTGTGCTGATGAAATCAAAGATACAATTCATCCTACCCAGCCACAACTCCGCCCTTTCTAGTTCGGAACCACCCCAAAAGATGGGTGGATTCTGCTTTTGGAACTGGATGGAATGGTCTGCATGGCTTGAATCATCCCTCCGATTCCCCGTGTCCATAACCTGAAATGCTTGGACTATACTTTGGACTAGAAGCTGGTTCACCTGTGGCTCAGGTGTGACCACATTCTCCGCAGCCTCTTCCATTTGGTTTCTACGACACCCAATGAGTGCCATTTTCTATCCAAACAAGACACACCATTAGTCTCACTTCCTAGTAACTGAAGGATTAGAATTTAAATTTCTATCACATCACTATCACAACATTGATTTCCAACTATCAAGCTTTTCCACATTTACCCATTTCTAAAAAAAATATTTTCTTTCTTTTGAAAATCAATCTATTTTCAAAATACATCAACCATTCTCTTTTCAAAATCTTTCGTTTGAAAACAAGATTAAAATTTTCCAAAATCACGTTTTTTCATCAAACCATAATCCATTTCTCAAAATGATATATGCACTCCTAGTGGGAAGTCATTCCTCTAATGCATGTCATGCTCATCTCATTGGATAAACCCATGACAATGAGATTTTTTATCCTATAAGTGTCTCCAAAACACTTATGTACCCAACTCCCTGGTAACTTGAAGTTCAACACAAAAAGGTTAGCTACTTATTTTTATGCTCTACATTCCAAGTTCCGACAATACTACTCCTTCCCAAGATGACCACCCAAGGAATAGAGACGTAATAATTCAACGCCAAAACCAACAAAAACTAATGACTACTTGTTCCACAAATAAAGGAACAAACTGATTGAATTTATACCCAAAGTACCGAACAAACTGATACCATTTGTAATGACCTGCCAGTTATTATTGTCTTGAGAGCTCAACGAGTCATTACTAGGCCTTAAGCGACATCACCAAGGTGCCAAAGGCTGACAATAAATGCCGAAGGGTTTCAAAACAAGTGGGGGATGATTTACCCTTTTAGAACATACTACTGAACCAACAACCATAGCCAAACTGATAAACTAAATGATGCATGATAAAAGCTAAGACAACTCAACCATTTATTTTATCATAAACCAACCAGAAGTACCATAGCAGAAACCAACACTAAATCAGAGTAAAAAGCAGAAAGACAAACTGAAATACTATAAGATGACAACCCAAATCCATGCTCCACAAGCTCCAAGCTCCAACATCACGAACCAACCCAAGTATCACAAAGTAGTGCAATAAACATGTGACACTTTACCTTTTCCAACATCTTGGTATATGAAATCTGCAAAATCACCAACACGCCAAAGAAGGGGGTGAGTAATGAAACTCAGTATATTTTCCCCGATGACTTCCAAACCCATTCCTCTAGGATAAAACATGTTAGCACATTTATATAAAACAATTTATATAAAACAATTCCAAAACGGTTCACAATATAACAAGTTCCATGTCAAAACAATTTTCCAACAAAAACCATCATTCTCAAGAAAAGAAACCAATCAATGTTTCCAATCAAATTATCATTTCCATTTTGGCACTTTCATTCCATTTCACAAATCCACACAACCAACCATGCATAAAACTTGGACCTCCCTATACTCACGAGTGATGAGTTATCCTTCCACTAAGCCGTAACTTAGTGGACTAACTTGATGGGGGTACTTCATGCCCTTATTCATCCCAACCTTTTGATGGGGGTACTTCTCACCCTTATCAATCCCAACCTTTTGATGGGGGTACTTCTCATCCTTATCCATCCCAGTGCATATGAACACACACCCCAACCCATGCAAATCCATTCCAAAACCAAGTGTGTTCAAAACCTTTCAATAAAGCATTAAACCTTTTATTGAAAACAATTTCTTTCAAGCAGTAAAACCATAACCAGATTAAAATCACTATTTTAAATTCACTTCAACAAACACTTTAAAAAAACACACAATTTCCATCACCTGTTACTTAAAAGGGGTTTCAACCATTCTTTCACAAAAAATAAACAAACCATTTCAATCAAGGAAAACAATTTGAAATCGAGACTTCAAGTTCTAAGAAAGAGGAATTGAGAGTTAAGCCACCTACCTCAACAAATTAGGTGAATCCAACCAACGGACAAAGAACACCAACAAAACCGAGTTAACTACTCAATGAAACCTCCTTAGATTCCTTCCCCTAGTACTAACAAAACCAAAACCCGACTTAAAAGTCATCCACCACCTTAGATCGACCCACCTTGGGTGTAGATCTAAGGATCCATCAAGAGGGAAGAAGGAGATATAAGAAAACTAAAGGAAACAAGACTTACCTCGATCAACCGGCCTCTAAACGCCAAGGCAAACCTCCAGATCGCTTCCAAAACGCCTAGTAAGTGTTCTACCACCTTCACCAGAGAGAAATCCCAAGTTAGGTCCATCTAGGGGAAACGATGAGTGGGTTTAAAGATAAAATATATTATATCCTTAAAAATAGGTTCTAAGTTGACCCCGCGCATTGTTAGTCCGCACGGCTAGGAAAATCGTGCGCTAACCGTGTACTAGTCACTACTTGGAAGGGGCGATCTGTACGACCTCCTCACACGGTTTGCCCAAACCGTGCGCACACTGTGTGGTCTCCTCTATCTAAAGTGACCACCACCTGCACGGCTTCTGCACGGTTTGGGAAACCCGTGCGAATCCCGTGCATCACCCCTTTTTTCCCTTTAACACTTAAAAAGTCTCCAAACTTTCCCAACCATTTCTTATATGCTTCATGTACTTAAAAATTATAAAACAAGGGTTACTTACCAGAAACCGGGGGTACTACACCTTTGGAGTTTGACCAAACCCTTGACCTACTCTCTTTAAAATCATCCCAAGGTTCCCCAAGCTCACAATAAGTCTCTCTCAAGTCCCTCCCAAGCCTTTGATATCATACTTCCAAGTAAGGGATTCTCACTTTCCTTATTTATGTCCAAGTTTTCTTATATTGTTATGTAATTTTATTTTAAATTATACATGTTGGGGTATAATTTAACACCTCCACCATAATTCCCTATTCATGTTTTAATAATGATATATCCCCTTTATCTCTCATTAATAACTTCCATGTATACCTGTTACCATGCCGAAATTCCGTAAGGAAGTTCTCTCTCTTCATTTACATTCAAGTAATTATTTTGTATCATGAGTCTAAATTCCATTAAAATTGTTGGGAAATTTATCTATATTACCCCCTTACTTTCCATTTCATGTACATATGATGATACACCCATTTATCTCTCATTAACCATTTTTATGAATTCTTAGGCCATGTCGTTACACTGCCGAAATTGCACCGCGATTTTCCAAGCCAAAGTCATTGTGTAGTGAATACCATGCCCATTTCTCTATCAAGGGTATTCACCTTTATGCACATTTAATTATTGTTTAAAGAGTTTCATTTATGAATTCCACACTCCTTTATCTTGGAATAAATGATGATGTTTAATGAATCCATGTCTTATGATCCATGTGGCACACTTATGCATGAAATGAAATGTTTAAGAAGGGTGCACCCTAATAGCGCTCCAATGCATTGGGTAAAGTATAGTGTCATGATACATCATGTGAAATGAGTGTTGAATCATGATAATTCAAGTGCAACAAGGGTTTACTCGTGCTTCATGTGCAATGAGGTTTTACTCATGCTCTATGTGCAATGAGCCTTGGCTCATGCTAATTTCGTGTTAAGTGTTGTTGCCACATTTACATGTTATGATTATCATACTTTATCATGCCTTTATGTTTATGTTTCTTTTATGCTCCATTGATATGCCTATTGTCTAACATGTGTTGTATTCCTTATTTTATTCCATATTTATTCCCTTACTGGGCTTTATAGCTCACCCTTTTCTTATGCATGTCCTTAGGTTGTCCCATGCAATGCTAAGTACGGGGGAATGTAGTGGTCATGTAAATGAAGTTTTCAATAAGATGTTGTGTTCTATGCTTTAAGTTGTTATGTAATCTTTCCAATCCCAAAGACACTAGACCTATCGATCTTCTATGTTGTATCAAGTAAAGGTTTTATGTAATAAATCACTTTAAAGTGTGTAATAAAAGAAGGGTTGTTATAGTGGTAGGCGTGAAACCCTTATCATCATTTAGTCATGGGTTCAAGACCCGTGAACTTACCGGATTTTATTGGTTGTAACCCAACATACATGATTCCATTTTTTCAAACTATAAAATATGGACATCCTTAAAATAAGGTTAATCACTAAATATCTTTTTAACTAAGGTTTTAATATAAACTCAGAGTAGAAATACTTCCTTTGAAGTTTAAATTAATATTTTCATGAATGGTTAACCTTATTCCCTTCTCAAATATGAACATCCATAACTTTATAAATAGAGTCATGAAATAAGCTTAACATTGATTCTCCTATATAACAAAAATTATCTCTTGGTTGTCATATTTCAGGCATGTGAATACCCTCATCATATATTCTCTTGAAACATGGTAATAACTTTAATTATAATAAATCATTTTTTAAAATATGCATTATTTCTTATTCCAAAGTGTATTAAATCTATTCCTTAAATCCAAAAATACTATAAACTTCATTAGTGATAGCATAAACCACCTATCAAAAAATCCTTACATAGTTCCAAGGTAATAAAATACTTTCCAATTTACTTATTCATATCCCATATATATTTATTCATACAACATTATCTTAACATAAAGAACATATTAAGGGTTACCTTCCCTTAGTAAAAATATCACCTTGTCATTAAATCACTTGACCAGTCCATAGGGAACATTCAAGATAAACTTGTAAATACTGAGAGAAAAACATAAGTAGAACAATACTTCTATATTTCATCATTCATAACTTTTGAATCCAAATACATAAAACCTTTTATTATTCCACTTCATCATTATTCCATTAACAAGGTTACCTCATCCAATTACATAATACCAATTTCTGTTCACATTTCTTCTATAATCTCGTCATCATAAAAAATATAACCATTACTCACACCACCTTGTTGGTTATCTTTAGGAACTTTCCTCTTGGGACATTGAGTTTCATAATGACCATTTACTCCAAAATTAAAACACTTAACCTTAAATGATGACTTAGGGAGGAAAATATTCTCATCCATTTCATTAACCAAACTCTTTATTCTTCCCTTGAAGTCACTTGATTTGTTTCATTTTCCACAGTCAAAACATCTTCTTGTTCCTCTAAGACATTCACATAGGTGATTATTTCCACATTCTTCACATAAAGGAAACTGAATCTTCTTTCCTCTATTATCTCCATTACCCAAACTCTCAACAAAATCCTTTCTTTCTATTATTTGGTGAGTCTGAGAGTTGGTTAAGGTAAAAATTATTAATCATGTTCCGTGAAAACTGACTAGGCATGATCACAACATATTTCACTCTAATTATCATCCCACTTGATTGCTAATCAGAAAATCATCCATCACATTCAATATTAATCCAGTTCCTTCTGATTATGTTCATTGACTAAAACCAGAATCATAGTGTGAGAATTAATTATCATAGAAGAAAAACATATAGTCATAAAAATAATTACTTATAGGATATTTAAATCATGAAAAAATTCTTAATCTATGACACCTTAGGCTTATCCTAGGTTATTCATAGCCAACTTATATCTAAATCCTTCATAATGGTTCATGAAGAGTTTGTGAATTCCCAGAGAATATCCCCTGGGAGTGTCAAACCAGGTGTGCAGTAAGGCTCGTTGTTGTGTAACATATTACCCCAAGTCAAGCTCAAAACATCTTGTTGGAGTTGTTACCCCTAGGTACATCTATGCCAGATCCACATACACTTGTTGTATCTATATAGAGATGTATTTCTAGAAAACACCTCACTATGTACTTTCCCAAAATTCAAAGACATTTTCCTAAATGTTAACTCATCCTTACACTTATCCTTAGATACATCCCTAGACATATCCTTAGAAATATACCTAGGGATATCACTAAAGTTTCCTCGTACATGTTTCCAAAGGTTAACTATACCTTTTCTCTGATACCAACTATAGCGACCCTCACTTTTCAAATATTAACATTACATAACTTTTTCGGAATACTTAAACTTTATACAAACATACACATGAAGCCCGTACTAGTCTAGTGCCTTTGGAAAATTGGAAACATAAAAATTGGTACATATGTGAGCTATATTATACCCCACTAGGTTCTTTTTGACTAGAACCATTCTTAGACATATCAAATATATTACATATCATCATAACCTAGGGTAAAGGAAACATAAAATGGGCGATCTCAAATACTTATTAAGGGTAAACAAGGGATACATGTAAGCATAAACATGAGAGTAAGGGTATGAGAATGTGATCATGAAAATAGAAGATTTTATCCTGCATATCAAAGATCATAATAGATATCATGGCATAAATATTGTTAGTTCATAAGACATGAATCATAATGAAATAAATAGCATAAGCCATAAAATAATAACATAGGAATAAACATGGAATTGTGGAAAACACATAATCATACAATGATTTCCATAGTATCTAAGGAATCATTACCAAGACCATATTATTAGTATGGGTTCACTCCCCATACCATCATAATAGTCATGGTTCACTCCCATGGCCATCATAGTAGTCAATGTTCACTCCTAAGACCATATTAGTTTATATCATGAGATATAAAACTTTACCCAATGCATTGGAGGGAGATATTGGTCCCACCCATCACATAAATAAATCATACATACATGTGCCACAAGACCATAAATAATCATATCATAACCCCTGAAATTAAATGGGTATCATAAACATGTAAACATATCACAACCTATAAAAAATTATAGGTTTCATAATTATTTCATCAAAATAATAAACTGTGAAAGAGTAATATATTTCATATACATATTACCCATGAAAAAGAAATGAGTTTCCTAAAGACCAAAACATTAAGCATAACCCATTCATAGAAAGGATATGAATGAAACATTTATATTGGCATGAGTAACATTAATAGATGTTATCTTAGATGGAAAATAATGTTGAAATATATTTTCAAAAAATTTCTTAAGGAAAATATCATTTCTTGTTTGAAAAATAATTTTTAATACATAAAACCATTTAAAAACCTTTTCTTAAAAAACACTTTGAAAACTTATAAAAAGATCTTGAAAACTTTTTCAAAACAATTGTACTTGAAAACTTATAAAATAATATTGAAAACTTTTTGAAAACCATTTTTTTGAAAATATATTTTAAAAACATTTTCTTAAAGATTAACCTTTTAAAAATTCAAATGGAGCTTTGAAGAAATGACAATGGGTAAATCTGTACATGTTGTATGAGGTCAAAAGAACATTCCTTTTGCACAGTAAAAAAGTTAAAAAAGAACATTGTTTGGAAAATGAAAAGAATATTCCCTTGAATAGATTGGTAAAATAAAAAAAGGGTAAACATGTATTTTAAATATTATAGGATAAATTTATAATATTCTTGGAAACACTTTTTAGAAAACATAGATTTCTGATCAAAGAAAGGGTAATGTCGGGCTTTCCTAAAAACACTTTCTTTACTGTCTTATGTACCAAAGAGTAGAATATGGTACCAATACATAATTATATCATGAATTAACATATGAGACTTAAAATAATGAATATTATTGATATATGGATCATAATATTTCATCAAAGGAGGCACAAACATAAACAATCTCGAAAAGCAATGAGATTGTCTCAATAAACTCTTATAACTTGGTATCTTGGGTTCATACTCTCTATGTAAAGAAAATTAAATTAAATTAAGCATATAATATCATGAAAATATTTATATTCATGATATTTAATGAAAAAATTAAATATATTCACCTTGAAAAAGAGTTTAGGTGCATAACAAAACATGAGTCTTAAAGAAAGAAAAATTGAGACGAAACATTTGACCGATTTGGTAACTTTTGAGAGTTAAACCCCATGAAAAAAGGATAATAAAATGGACATGTGAATACCCATAAATTTAAGTATAATATACATAGAATACAATAATGGTAATTTCATACACAACACAAAAGGAAATATTTATGAACATAACATGTATCTCACAAAACTAAAAGTGAGATGAAATCCCCTTACCTTGTGTCTTGACTCTATCCGTACTTGTACAAGCTTCCTATATAATAAATATAAGTTTATTATACATATTTTAAAGAAAACTAATATTATATATATGACCATATATGGTTTTATTATGACCTTATATTACCCTTTTGTTAACGATCTTATGTTAAGGTTTCACTTTGGGTAATATTCTCTTTGTTTTTCACATGTGTCTTAATTTTTTATATTGTTGGTCCTTATACTTATATCATAATTAAAAAACATATATAATGATATAAATATAATTTATATCCAGTATATTTATATTATAATAATCTATAGCATAATGAATTACAAAATGGAATACACTGTTCATGGAGACGGTAATCCGTATGTACGCATGAATACTGTTTCCGTTTTTATTATCGTATTAAAGAAAGTATGTAAATGAAACACATATATATATATGTATATACATATAATTATTAAAATATAATTAATATATTATATGTATAATATAATTTTACTAAACCCATCCTTAATACATTCTATGTGGTGTGTGAACGAATCACATCGCTTTGAGGGGGCGGTAGTCCATACTTCCTCAAATGAGATTATCTTATTAAAACAAAATGGAAAGTAAAAAAAGAAATGTGTTTTAAAAATGAATAAATAATCTTAAAGACATAATATATATTATATATAAAATATATAAATACAATGTCCATTATAATTACCACCATGATTGGTGGTAACAGAGAAATGAACAATCATCGTTTCGTGAGGTAGTAGTTCTCTGTACACAGAAATAGTATGTTCGACATCCATTAGATGGAGGTGTGTGTATGTTTATGTCAAAATATTTGAATAAAAACATCCTAGTATATGTATAATACTGTTTTTTACACAATAATGTAATAAAGAGAGTGGATGGGGTGAATAAAGGAAATAAAGGAAAGGATCTTGAGAGAAGATGTTACCTCTAAATCAGGTAACTCCTTTTGGTTTGTGCCAAAAGAATTCTTTGAGAGGATTTCTTCCCAAAGATAAGATTAAAGTTAGAAGTTATGATTTTCGGGAGGCTATTTGGGTAGATATTTTCTGAACTTAAAATGTTTTAGAGGTGTGAGGAATGGGTAGAGTTGGTGGCCTTTTATAGCAGATGAGGAGTGACACTCTTTTAAATATTTGAAGAGAGAATTCCAACCACGTTTTTCATATTATAGGTTGATCCAATAATAGAAAAAGGTAGATAAAATTGATTATAGGGTCCAAAAATTTAAATTAAATGAGTGTTAAAAAATTTTCTAGGTCGTTTTGGGTCTTAAATTTAAGGTTTAGTACTTTATTAACCTAATGTTTCTCTTAACCGATGTAATTAATTTTAATTACTTTCACTAATATTTTGGGTAAAAAACAAATTTGACCTTATTATACATTATAAATTATTCTAATTTAAAATATTTAATACATTTTTCCAAATTCTAATCACATAAGTGGCATAAATTAATTTAAAATTAATTCCGTTGTTGGGACGATACTACGAGTTTTTAAAGTAAAATGATCAAAAGTTTCTTAAGTTTTTATATCCAATTTCAATGTGAAATTTGATACAATGATCTAAATTGGATTAATTGGTAAAAATATTATCTAACTAAACTATTAAACCATTTAAAAATATAATTTAACCTTATAAATAAATTATATGAAAAAGTAGTTTTGAAATAAAATCCAGTATTTTTAACTATTCATTAAAAGATTAAACCTTTCATAAAAATACAAAAAATTTATACTAACCTAATTTTTATGTTTCAATTATAAAGATAATGTTTATTTTGACATATTAAATCTATAAAATTTAAAAAAATTTGATTTGAAATGGGTTCTCCATTAAAAGATGGTAAAAAACGCCTTAATAAAAATATAGGTTTTTGAGCATAAAATTGGGTTTGTTCTTATCTTATGTCTATAAAATATATTGGATAGATATAAAAAATATTTGATTGAATATATAAAATATTTATCATATTAATATCACTTACCAATTTTAATTATTTTAATTTACTATGTTAAAATAGCTTTGTGACTATAATGATATTTTTAATTATGTTGAATCAGTTTTCATATTCATTTATAATTAATTGGTAACCTATGAATTCATCTTGTATTTTGTGTAAACCTCATATTTTAATAATTTAGTCGATACTATTCATATCTATCAACTTAATTTTTAGGTTATATCTCATTATAATAATATTTTTAATAATATATTATAGTTAGGTAACACTTGGTCTTGCATGTGATGCAAGCCATCGAGGAATGTCAATATTGTGTGTAATGTATGTTATCCTTATTGTTCCATGCAACGTATTCCAAGTTGGGATTGCGTGTAACATACTCCAAGTTGGCACCGTGTGAAATGAATGTTTGAATTAGTGAAAATCTATTATCAATGTTTCATGAAATGAATAATATCAAAAGATTAAATTAATTCAAAAATAAATTCACTAAAATCTAACGGTGTTACATATACACTACCACAAATCGATGCAAGGGATGCACCTACTTTTATCAGTGTTAAATAGAAAGTGTTGATAAAATTTTCACATTTATCAGCACTAGTAAAAATCACCGGTAAAGGTAACATCTGTCAGTGCTATTCTTAGCACTGATAAAAGATTTTTATAAAAAAATATTATTAATATATATAAAAATATTATATTTATATACAAAAATAACTTTTACTTATATACATTAATTAAAAAATTCATGTTTATGATTATTATAAATATGATATATTAATATATAATTTTTAATAATTCAAATATATATATATATATATATATAATGTTTAAAAAAAGTATTTATAAGATTATAAATAAATATATTTATATTTAAATTATTATAAAATTATAATATATTTTTTAAAAGATAAGAAATATATTTATTGTATTTATAATTATATATTTATAATTATATATATATTTTTAAATATATTTATTTATAATTGTAGTTATAAATAAATAAATATAAATATATAAATATATTTATATATATTTAAATAAATATTTGTCTCTAATGAATTGATTCAATAATATATATATATATATATATATATATATATATCATGAGATAATGATGATATCCATGGATATGTTTATGTTCATATATTGATATGCGTGAGTATAATTGACACTAGCTATGATCATAAGTTTATTTGTGGACATGATTGAGTTGCTATATTTGTTCTAAATGTTAGATTACCTATTCTTATGATGACACATGCATATGTTATGTATTCATGACTCATGAAATTTTCATTTATACATTGAAAACCTTATTATTTATGATTTAATGTATGTGATGACTCATTTTTTATGATTTATACTTTCAACCTGATAGAGGCTGCCAACACTTCAGTTTAGTTGTGGGTGAAGGTGTTCAGCCTCAACTGGATATTATGGACCAAAAAAAAATTATTCATGGCATCGCTATATCGATCGGCATACCCATTAAAATGGGAAAGGAAATAGAAATTTCAAGGTATGGTCATTATGACCGCATTTTGATTGAAGTCAATTTTTCTATTCCCCTGGATGACAAAGTATTTTATCCACTAATGATGATGAATTTGAGTTGTGGGTTGATTATGAGAGAATCCCTCATTTCTACTCGGAATGTAAGGTGGTTGGGCATGATGAGAGGAATTGCCCGGAAAATTTGATCTGCCCCTTCTGCTCTATTCACAGACATAGTGAAATAAGGTGTTGTAAGTGAGGTAGGAAGTCCTCAGATGGCAAGGTGAATTCAGAAAAAATGAGGAATATTGATCTTGAGGTGCAGTTGGGAACTCTGGGTCCAGCTGCTACCACTTATAAAGGTGCTAACTTACTGCAGGTGCCTGCTCATGTGGACTGTGTCACAATGACTTCACAACAACCTCTCTTAGTGGTTATTCAATATGTCACTCTAATTAGTGAAAATAGATATGAAAGTAATAATAAATCAGGGGATGAGATAGTTTTGGATACATATATAGTTTTAGAGGTTGAACCTCTTGAAGGTGCTCAATCAGAAGCAATGAAAGATAATGTGACCACACCTCATGTGAAGGAGAGTGATTGTATGACTCATAGTTCATAGGATGATAAAGAATATGATCAGTTTATTGATGAGGATTCTGCACAATTTATTGTTGATCAACATTTAATATAGTAACATCTAATTGTGTTAAGGGAACAAAAAGGCATGAAAACATTGGTGGATGGGGAGGGATTTAAACTAGTCACCCAGAAATACAGCTCATATGAATCTCCTCAGAGTATGCAGGATACTCTTACTCAAAGTTAGGATCCTTTACTGGTTGAGCATCCAAGTGATGTGAGGGATATGGTGTGGTCTTACCCACTTAACTTCAATGGTTTAATGAAAACGGCCTATGAATCATTTTGCAAGGCCTCAGATGTGGAGTGTGTCAGTGAACAAGAAATAAATTCTAGAATCACCTCTCCTACAGATCAAAAAAGTGAACTACCTCTTAAAGTTCTTAGTAAGGAAGCAGTGGACTACTATTTATCTCAACATTTAGCCCTCTTTTAATTGATAGATCCAATTTTTTTTGGATTTGATGACTATATAGTAGTTCATAAGATGTTATAAAATAATATTGAGGATGGATTTTGATCTAATATGGAGATGAACTTTCTGGATCTATCATGGAAATTTAGGATTTTTCCCTCGATGGAGGTTTCATCTAAGTCATCATTGGAGGACTCATATGAGTCATCTCTGGAGGATGATCATGAGGATTCAACAAAGGATAAAATTTGGCCTAGAGGATGACATCCAAGAGTCAGAGGAAGGTATCCTAGAAATTTGGTATCCAAGGGATCTCGAGGGTATTGATTTTTTATTGGCCTCTATCTTTGATGTGGGCTTTCATGTCCTTTTCTAAGCTGTATTTCTTCATATACCCTTTATTTTTAATAATAATTTTGAGTCATGGGTTTGGTTTCTAAATCCATGAATGAGCCTTTCTAGTAAATATATATGTTTAAATAATTATAAAATTATAATAAATATTTGTCTTATATTTATAATTTTTATAAATATATATATTATGTGTTTGGGGGTACAATTAAAATTAATCACACACACACACACCTCATACATAGGTTGAAAAGGTAGTCCATAGCCTCCCCAAGAGGATAACCCACCCATCAAGTCTTATTTATTCAATACATGGCTCGTAGGCCTAGTGGGCATGAAGCCCATTCCATGGCATGTAGGCCTAGTGGGAATGAAAGCCCATTACATGGCCCATAGGCCCATAATTTTGACCCAAAGGCCCATAGATGAATAGTGCTACTATAGTACCTAGGTTGCTACAGTACTCGCTATAGTGCTTTCAGTGCTACAGTTCCTGCTACTGTGCCTACCACCACTATAGTGTCATCATTGATACAATTCCACTACTACTACAATGTTGCTACACTGTTGCTACATTACCTACACTCCATGGGTTTTGAACCCCCAACCTCAATGTAGTATTATGGGGTTCTTACCACTAAGCCAAACCCCAACCACATTTTATAAATATATATAATTATAAATAAATTTATAAATACTTACAAATATTTATAAATATATAATAATATTTATATATATATGTAAATATTTATACATATTTATTATATATATAATTATAAATAAATAAATAAATATTTATTTATAATTATAAATATATTTAAATAAATATATTTAAATAATTATAAAAATATAATAAATCCATTTTTTATAATTTTATAAATATATTCAAATATTTGTATATATATTCAAATATTTTTTTAATATGTAGAAATATTTAAAATATATACAAATATTTATATATATATATAAATATTTATAAATATATTTATTATATATATAATTATAAAATTACAATAAATACATTTCATTATAATTTTTTTAATATATATATTTATACATTAATAAATAAATAAATAAATATATATTTATAAATATATACAAATATATATTTATAATTATATTTATAATTGTAGTTTGGGGTTAACTTAGTGGTAAGCACCCTGTAATTCTACATCGAAGGTTGGGGGTTCAAATCCCATGGAGCGCAGGTTCTGTGGTAGCATTGTAGTAGGGTGTACTATAAAAATACTGTAGTAGAGGCAGGAGACACTTTAGCAGCAGTGGGTACTGTATTAGTGGCAGTACTATAGAGGGTAATGTAGTAGTCGGGGTGCTGTAGCAGCCAGGGCACTGTAGTAGTCGGGGTACTGTAGGAGTACAATTCACAAAATGGGCCTTAGGCCCAAAATTTTGGACCTACATGCCATGTAATGTGATTTATGTCCACTGGGCCTTCGAGAAAAAATATATATAATGTAATAAAGTGGCTAGTTTGTTGACTTATCTCTTGGGGGGATATGACCTGCCTTTCGGGCCTAGGTGTGTACGATGTGTGTGTGTTTAATATATTTGTACCCCCAAGTACCTAATATAATATAATTATATATATATATATATTATATAATTTTATAAAAATATGTAATAATATAAATAAATTATTAATATTATACTTTTATTAGTGTTTTTTAGTGCTGATAAATATACCCCTTTATCAGCACTAATGAAGCACTGATAAAACATGCCTTTATCAGTGCTATAATTTTAATGCAAATAAAGATAGGTTTTTTGAGCGCTTTTTAGCACCGATAAAGGGTTAACTTTATCAAGGCTAAAAAAGAACTGATAAAAGTCTATTTTATTAGCGATTTCTATTTTAGTGCTGATAAAACTGACCTTTATCAGTGCTTTTTGGATAACGCTGATAAAAGCATTACTCAATTTTATAAAAAAACCCAAACATGAGGCCTCTCTCTCACACACCTTCAAGTTTTCATGGAAACCTACTTATGTCATGCCACCGATCTTGCCACCGCTCTTTTCGTCACTCTCACTGCTGCTCTCACCGCCTCTCTCACCATCATTTCTCTCACTGCCTCTCTCACCATCACTGCATCTCTAGCCGTTTCTCTCACTTTTTTCACTCTCTTTGCTACCGCTCTCACTTCCACTGCTCTCGCCACCAGCTATCTCTAAATCTAAGGTATGTTATGAGAGTAATTGCTTGTGATTTCTTGTTTTTGTGATTTTCTAATGAGAATATTAATACATGGTTTTCTTAACGATGAATAACTTCTTTGTAAATCCACATTTATTGTTTCATTGTTCTAATTTTTAATCATTTACATGTTGGTAATTTATAATCATTGAACAAAAAAGATTAATTACTTATATATTTCTAATAAATCAATTTCTCATGTAAATCAAGATTTTTGTGAGAACATCTATAAAAGAATATATATTTCGATTTAAACAAACTACCTGGTATTTATAGTGTTTATAAAAGATGAATTATCTATTATGATTCTTTATGCGCTTTTTTAATTTCCTTATGTTTTGTGTGGGAATATTATGGTGTGAGTACCAAGATAATGGTGAAAAAATTAGACATGGAATGTATAGGTGGGAGAAGCTATGTTTTTTTGGCATGAGATATGATAAGTACTAATGTATGGTGGTTGAAATATAATGATTTTTGAGAGAGTGGTGGGTCATAGTCCTAGGATCTGATGATTTCCATTGATTTTGATGGGCTATTGAGTAGTATGTTTTTTTAATTTCATGATAGTGATTGAATGAAGTTAAAATGATGAAATTGAAAAGTAATGGGTTGAAATTAAATGTGTGTGGGTTTTAATTCACATATCAAAATTGATTTAATGGGTAAAATGACTATAAATATGAGACAAATTTATTAATAAGTGTGATTTGGATTATAATTATTAAATTTGGTAATTTAAAAACATATAAATAAAAGGTATGTTGTGAAATTTGTATTGATTTTTTTGTGGGTTATGATTACTTAGTGTTTTAAGTGGTTGATCTAACCACTTTATGTGCCATTTATATGTCCCCCCTTTCTAATAATTTGATATCCCTCTTCCTTTTGTTTCCCATTTCCATAAATAATCATATATAAGATTATTTTTAGAAGGAATTATTATTTAGAGAAATCTTTGGGATATATTATTGTTTATTATACATGATTCATGCTTTTGGTTTTAGTAAGGGCTAGATCTAGGATAAACCAATATTATAGTGAGTGCGATGGACAATGATGTGACTGTCCCAATAGGAACCCTAATGGGAAGGGAGATGGAGTGGAAAATATCATAATAATTCTTACTCAGCATTCTCAAGAAATGAATAATAATATGAACCATTTAAATATCCCAAACATGCTAAGGATGAAACAACTCACCATGGATTCATTTATGCGGAAATTCCATCAAACCATTTGGGTTCCTCTGACCAACTAGTTTTGAAGAAATGGATATCTATTTATAATTTGGAAGGTGAAGTAGATAGATGGTGGGTGCTGATTATGAATATGAAGAAAAACGAAGAAGTTCATAGTATTAAATGGGTGGTGTCTAAGAAAAATTTCTTTCCCAAATATTTTCCCTAAACTAATCACAAAAAAATAGAGAGAGATTTATTTAAAATATATATTCTTTTTTAAATTATATATAATTTTATACTTCTATATACGTCTATAATTTTTTATACTAATATAAATATATTTACATTTTTAATTTGTACTTTTATACCTGTATACCTTTTTCAATTTATCAATATTTTAATTGAACATATTTTGTGTATTTATTTTATAAAATATTTATATTACTAAATAAAATAGTATGGAGATGAATATAGAATGGATGGATTCCAATCATATAAAAAGAGTATGGATATGGGGTGAAAGATTTCATCAAGTTTGCAAAAGATCATGCATTTGAACTTTCTCAAGTCCTTTGACTATGTTTACACTGTTTTTATTCAAGACTAATTAGTCTAAAAGAGTTTGGAAGAACACTTGATCTATCATGGAATTGATCAAAGTTATAAATTTTGGAATAGACATGTGGAAAAAGTTAATGTAGCTAGTTATTGGGATAACACTGTGTTTTTTTAATCATTTAATATGGTTACAAGTGTGTATAATGAAGAAGATTGTATTTAGGATGTGATTACATGTGTGAATGATGATGAAGACCATATCGAGGAAATGAAAATGAAAATTGAATATGAACTTCATGATTGTTCAAAATTGTTTGAGAAGTTAAAGAGTTGTGTAAAGATGTCATTGCATACTGATTTCACTAAATATAAAACATTTTCAGCCATACTGAAGCTATATAATTTAATAGCTGATAAAGGATGGAGTGATTCCAGTTTTACTAAACAAATTACTCTCTTGAATTATATGTTCACATAAGATAATGGTCTCCCTAGTTGATAATATTATGCTAAATGGATGCTACGTTTGATGGGTATGGTCTTTGAAAGAATAAGTGCCTACCAAAATGATTGTATACTATTTCACAAGGACCATTAATCACTTAAATAATGACCAAAGTGTGGTGATTCTCAGTAGAAGAAAGATGAAATGGGTATTATAAAAGTTGTATGGTAATTTCCAATCATTCCAATGTTTAGGAACTTATATAGAAGTGAGGATATTGTAAGGAAATTGACATGGAACACAGATAAAAGAAATAAATATGGGAAACTTCATCACCTAGTAGAATCTCCTCAATGGAAGAGAATTAATCAGAAGTATCCTGAATTTGGAAATGAGCTGAGAAACCTTCATCTTGTGTTATTTATAGATAGAGTGAATTATTTTGTTTTTCAGAGCAGCACTTACAGTACATGGCTGATTATGTTGGTAAATTATAACTTTCCACTATGCTTATGCATGAAACAAAAATACAATATGTTATCTATGCTTATATCATGACCAAAACAACTGAGTAATGGTATTGATGTTTATTTGGATCCATTGATCAAAAAATTTAAATTATTGTGGGATTCAGGTGTAACACTATATCTTGCATACAGAAATGAAGATTTCATGTTGGGTGACATGTTTTATGGGATGATAAATTACTTCCCTGCTTATATTTTTTTTTGAGGATATAGAAATAAAGAAACTCAAGGGTGTCCCATTTGCAAACAAGGTACACAGTCAATTAGGTTGAAACATTCATTGAATACTATGTTTCTAGGATATCATATATTTATACCCTGATAACATAAGTACCGATCTTGGACAAAATCATTTGACAGAAGTTCAGAAGAATTTACAACACCATCTCTACTAACAAGTGATCAACTATTTGAGAAAGTAAAAGATGTGGATACTTCTTTTGGTAAACCATTTAAAAAAAACCTTATGAAAACCAGTTGAAAAGAGATTAGTTTTTTTGAATTACCATACTGTAATTTTCTATACATCATAAACTTTATTGATGTTATGCATGTTTAAAAAAAATGTATGTGATAATGTAATTGGAAAATTTATAAATGCACCCAACAAAAAAAGGATAAAATTAAGTCTGGGCTGGACATGGTTGATATGAGAATACAGAAAGAGTTGGCGCTAGTGAAAGGTGAATAACAGACCTTTTTTCTTCCAACTTCTTATACTCTTTCCAGTCAGGAGAGATATCATTTTTGAAACTTATTGAATGATGTGAAGGATCCAAATGGGCATTCATCGAATATCAAGAATTTCGGGTCAATGGTTTATTTAATGTTAAAGGGTATGAAATCTCATGACTGTCATGTTTTAATGCAAGATATAATTCCTATAGATTATATTTCATTTTTCTCAAGAATTTACATCATATAATAACCAATCTATGTTTCTTTTTCAAAGATATATGTAGAAATGTTATAGACCTGAATAAATTTCCAATTATGGAAAAGGAAATTTCCATCATATTATGTGAATTAGAAATGTTTTTCCCACCATTATTCTTTGATATGATGGTTCACTTTATGGTTCACTTGGTGAGAGAGATTCGACTATGTGGTCCTGTAATTTATAGATGGATATACCCCATTGAATGATATATGAATATTTTTAAAGGGTATGTCAAAAATTGAAGTCATCTATAGGGTTTTATTGTAGATCAATATATTTTTAAGGAATCTGTTGAATTCTGTACCGATTAAAAGTCCTATTTGGAAAGAATTGGATTACCAAAATCACATCACACTATAAGGCTTATGGGAGAAGGAATTTTTAGAAGAGATATTGTCACAATCAATATTATATATTAGGATAAGGACCAACTTTACATATTTCATAACATTTTGGAGGTTTCCTCATATGTTTAAACCAAAAAATAAATTATTAGTCATTTGAATCTATCAAGGGATGAAATATGGATATTAAATACATATAATCAATAGTTTATAGGATGGTTTTGGGACAATATTTTTATGTAGTTAGATGAAAATCTAGATTCAATTTCAGAATGATTTCAGTGGCTATCCAGAGGAACAAGTGTGTATATATTATCTTACAATGGTTATGTAGTTAATGGTTATACACTCTATAAAAATGGACATGATGAAGGCCGTACCATGAAAAATAATGGAGTTACACTTATGACTGAAGTGATGAATATTTATAGTACTAAGGAAATATATCTAATTTATATGAATTTTTTATACTTTTCCATCATAAAAAAAAACACGGGAGTTGTATTATACAATATTCCAAGTGACGATTTTTCAATGTAATTGGATTGATAATAGGAGTGCTATTAAAATAAATGAATTGGGATTCATGAAAGTGGATTTTAGTAAGGAAGGGTACACAGATGAGACTTTTATAATGGAATCAAATTCAATACAAGTATTTTATTTTATAGATTCTACAAACTAAAAGTGGTCAATTTTTTTTGTTATCAATGAAAACCACTGAATCTTCAGATGAAAATTCAACTGAAGATGACCCTTTCATTGGGATGTCATAATAATTTCATAGTGGTCCCAATGTGGATGAAGTTTTTTAGATTATAGGATACCACAATTAAGGGATTTGGATAGTTGATAGAGGGGTCAAATATCTTCAACCTTAAAAAAGAGAGAGTTTAATAATCAGGTTATATATTTTTTATAATCTACATTGTATTTCCTCATGTTATTATTTTTTAGCTACTAAATTTATATAATCTAAATTAAATGTTAAATGAATTCTATAGATAATGATTTTTTTACATGATGGTGCTCCCAACCATGAGTAACAATAGGTTTTCAACCTATTGGTACTCCTAGTGAAGAGGAATAACGACCTTCTGTATGTACTAGTGCTACCAATCTTGAGGAATAATAGGTTTTTTAACTTGCTGCTACTCCCAGTGCATAAAAACAACATCATTCTGCACATGATGATGTTACCAATCCACATGAACAATATATTGATGATGTTGAGTATGAGGTAATGGTAGGAGATGATGATCCAATGCTGTAGAGAAAACAAAAGCATCATAGCATGAAAGTGTTAGAAAAAATTATTAAGTTGAAAAGAAAATGCATAAAATTGAACGTCGGAAGGAATGTGCATGACCAGCGTGTTAAACCCAACAAGGCCATGTTCCATAGTTACATTAGGATAATCACTCAGTAACACGTTCTGATTGATGTATATTCTTGGAACCATAATGTGCCCATGCTTAAGTCACTGATTTGGGAAGAGATTATGGTAACATTATGATATAATTTATTTATTTTAAAAAATAAAATAATTAAACCTTGACTTACTCTTAAACATCCCTTGAAGAGTGTATTTATAGTTGATAACACCCAGAATAAATATGTATTAATGCTTTATGAAAGGATTCACAAAGGATTTCATATAATTCTAAGGAGATTTCATCTTAAAGATGATGAAGGGAAAATAAAACCACACCCGCCTCTTATGAATGCACACCTAATAATAAAAGAAGCATGGGATGTGTTTACTGGCTGTTTGTAGAGATGCCTTTTTAGGTAAATTGTGGATGGTAATACACTATTTGACAATAAATGTATTCATCACTTTAATTGATATTTTTTATTTATGAAATATCAACTTAGTGATGAAAATAAGGAATTAGTAGAAAAACCAATGTACCCCTATCATAAAGCAAGGATGTGGTACACTTAACTTGAAAAAAATTGGTACATTTTTTAAATCTACCGTAATACTTTTATGTGGAACGAAAAAACAACATAATTATGTTTCTCTGTTTATATAAAGATTGGTGAATTCATATCCAAATCCACTTCCATCCCATGTCCTGTCCAATGGAAGGAGGCATGTGTAAATAAATTTGAGATACTAATAGATGAAAACACACAAAAAATGTGGGAAACATGTGTAAGTATGACATAATAATTTTTTTTCTTTAAAACCCTATACATAACAATGATTACTTATTTTACTATATTTTCTATTTGATTTTGTCATAGGAATCATCAACACCTATACTAGATGAACACTTACTATTAGTGGCCTTGAGGCGATGAGAACAGTATGGCCGCATCAGAGGTGCGACTTTTAGGGTGACACCGCAAACATATTTTGAGAAAAAAACAATTGGAGGATAATGATAAATAAATGTAAGATATCAAATAAATATTAACTTCCCTTAAAGAAAAAGTTCATTGAAAAAATGAGTTTCTAGAAATTTTTATGGGGGGGGGGAGCAAAGATAAGAAACAACTCACGAATAACCATTGTATAAAGAACCCCCACCCACCATATTTGAGGTGAGACATTCCCCTCAAAGAGATATCTTAGTTGAGGTAATCAATATTATAATAATTGTTTTTGTGAAATGTGAATCTGACAAACACTGATGCATTTCCTGTACCGATATTCTATATGGTGAAATGACTATGATTTATATCTATTAACACCCATCCATCGCCTTGTTTCGAGGGATACTATGTTCAATATACAAGAATAAAATCTATGCAACAGACCACTTTTAAAAGGTCAGGTGAGAGTGGGGATTACCATAGTTCATGAGTTGAGCACTGAGCTACCTATTACACTTGATGACGAAGATATTCATATTTTTGAACAAGCTATTGGAACACTCATACCATGGCTGTCTGGTCTTGTAAAAAAAAATTTCTACAAGGAGGTATTCATTTTCAATTTATTTTTCATACTAAACCTTTAACAATTAATAAAAATGGGTTTAAACCGATGAATTTTATTACAAATTGACAAAGGTAAGGGGGTGAAATGAAAGTTCAACTTAAAACCATCTAAAGGATAAACTAACTGATCAAAAAAAATATATTTTGAAAAAAAAATGTATGGAGGGGAAGTTACAGACTACATTCCTCTTGAGAATGTAAATTAAATCCTCAATTATGAATGAATAGTGGGAATAGTTGTAAATGTATACCTGAGGTTTGTTTTTGTGATTTGTTTTTCCAAAAGATGATATACTCTGTTAATTATGACTAAACACATTTCATATTTTTTTTAGGTATATATATCAATACCAATTGAAGGGAATACCCCATGAAAATAAATTTTGACTCATTAGTCCTCACATCACTTCTACAGAACAAAAAAAAAATAAATTAAAAAAATGAATGAAAAAAGTGACAAAACCATCCAAATTGTTTGAAAGAAAACTAGAGGATAAAAGACTCTTATTAATACCAAAATTTCAATGGTAAAACTATAAAATTTAATTATATCAAATATATTTTAATTTATTTCATTACTTATTTCTTTTTTTATTTTTAGGTAACATTGGATGCTCATTACATTTAATTTGGATACTACAAAGATTTATTTTCTGGATTCACTGCATGAATACCCAAAAAACAGACCACACGTGATGATGTTTGTAAATTTTTAATACACTATATCCAAAATTTTAGAACTAAAATTTAAGTTATATATTTTATATTATGTTTTAATTATAATTCTGTTATGATAGGGTGGTGTATAAATATCGTTAAAATCATGGCATGAGGACAATCAATGCGCACAAGGAGCTTGAAAAGTTCTACAACTGGACATATATTGGGGTATATATAATAATATTATCTATCCAAACACATATCAAGACAAATTAATTATTTCTATAAGTTTTTATATAGTGTCTAAAACAAACAAATGGAAAATAATGTGGTTATTATATTTGTAAATTTATGAGATAGATCATATTCCATCAACAAACTAGCATCCTCGAAGAGTTATTTTCGAAGATAATTAATATTCCATTTAAAATATTTATTAATACTTTGTGTATTAATATTTTTCCTGTACTAATATAACTACTTAAAAAAATATTATTCATAAGATGATATAGATTTTTTTATAAATGAATGGGAAGCATACTTGATGGCAGAATATACACAAATATCCTGAAGAAGGTTAAAGTATTTTTTAATATACTATGTTTTTCATCATAATATTATCTATTATATACTTCATTAATATAATATAAATTAAATGTTTGGATACTCATGAAGACACTGTCTTCTACACATAATGATAATACCAATCCCATAGAAGAACAAACTATAATGAAGGAAACCTTTTAGGAATATATAAAGGCAATATTACGATATACTTTATATATTTTATCGAAAAATTATATAATGAAACGTTGATAATTTTCATTATTCCTTGTAGATTTTGTTTATTTTGGAATATATTTATCTATATTTCATGCATTTATAAACCAAAACATCCACAAACTTATTCTCCATCAAAACCTTTTCACTCCTACTGTTTTGGCATTTATCACTTTCCTTCAAGTTCCCTCCACTACTCAATCACATTGGTAATATTTATGTTTTCATAGTAAAATAACTATCCATAGAATTAATGTATTGTTTCATATTTAGTTTTAATTTATTTCTTTCTAGTATTACTCATATAAGAATTTTTTTCTTATAGAGGTGGATTCTTTTGCTCGAGTTGAAGCAGTTTGTTCAAAGATACTCATACTCGAGAGATTTTAGACTTTGAGGCTACAACTAAGATAATGGCAACAAGTAAATGGGTCAAGAATTCATAAAACCATTATGAAAAGGTAAATTCCAATTATTTATTTAATTAATTTTTTCATCATTTTATCTACTATTTTTAAGTTAATTTCCTTATCATTTTTATCTAGTACTTATTTTTTTCACAGATCTTTTGGGAAGTCATATTTTTCATTCAATTGAATGAAACGATACCCCAAAGATATAACATGTTTCTTTCTTTCAATTTTACCACACTTTCCATTGTATTTATTTTTCGAACTACAACACAACATATTGAGTTGATGTTCTTTTCTAAAAAATATTTTTTAGCTAAAAAAATTGAGTCAATATGGAGTGTTGAAATTTGGATTAAGAAATCCAATGGAAAGAGAGGTAATATTGGTATATAGTATTTTTTAGACTTTGAGATGCGTAGGAATCAGCCACACCTCAATCTAACATATGGCATGACCTGCATGACTCCAAGTCCTTCTTTTTATTCCAAATTGACATTAATTTTAGTATAAAAGACAACTGACATACTCAAAACTGATAAAACATATCCATATTGTTTTGATACTTTAAGAAAATGATCCATAAGTCATTTTTGATGTGTAGGAATCATATACACCTCAATCAGATGCATGGTGTGACCGTATTAAAATGTATTGTTTTTTCACATCTTTTTATCAAGTTTTTATTGATTTAGTTAATCAAATTATACCTTAATTTTCATATTATTTAACTCTTTTTCTTTTATTGATTAAATTTATTAATATTTTATTTTTATGCTAAATTTTGTATTATTTCATTCAAATTATTAATTATATCTATATTTAGTTTTTATTCATCTTGTAAAATATTAATTTTTTTTATTTCTGTTTTAATTTTATTTTTTCATAATTCTATTAATAATATGTTAATTAGAACTTAATTTTAGTTAATAAAAATTTAATTTTTTTAATATATTATTTTTTTATTATTAATATAATTGAACTTTTATAAATCAATTTTAACATTTAGTGTAATCTCAATAATTAATTTAACTATTTAAAATTAAAGTTTTATTACAATTTCTAAATCCAATTTCAAATTATTTATTTGATCTGCTTTATAATTTTAGATAGTTTATAATTTAAAATTTAATTTTTAAAATTATTGTAATCTGTTATTGAATTTAATTATTTTTTCAATTGTTTTACATTTTTATTAATTCAAATCTTAATTAGAATAAAATTTACATAATTAATTGTATATGTTTTTATTAATATTTATATTTTATATTGTTTTAATTTAATTTTTGTGTAAGTTCTAATATTTAACTTTTATTTAAATTTCTATTTTTTCAGCTGTTAGGTTTGTCACCTCCAGATATTTTAGTCACTGCTAACTAAATTTCCCTTGGAAACATTTCCAATAGTGGCTCCCTTCTTCCTTTTCCATTTTTCTTTCACCCACCATTGGGATCCTAATGGTGGCTACTCCTTTTTCATATTTAAGAAATTCACCACAAGATCACATTACCCACCATTGGGTAACACAACCCATTGGTGACTCCCATTCACCATTCGTGCAATCAAATATCGTCTCCTTAATTCACTATTCCCATGTGACTCACCACCACTGCTTCCAACGGTGAGACCTACACTCACTGCCACAACCAACAACTCACCACTTCCATAACCCTCCACCAGAGTCCTACAATCACCACCACAAACTCCTACCACCGATGACACCTGACTCATCATCACCTTCCTCTGTAGTATCTTCACCAACAAAACATAAAGTCACATGCACTAACTATATCTACACAGACTCAAATTGGAGAACAAATCAGTTTCCACCATAGACTTGGAACCCACCGGTGGATCATTAGTGACATCACCTATTTATTGACCATTGATCCACCACGTCCTCACAAGATCTAATGTATATTTGATGAGAAATCTAACACCACATGTTGTTGGATTTGAAATAATCCACCACCGACCACCTCTGCCACCACTCCAGGCTGACCGAACACCTCACCGATGTTGACAGAAGGAACCACATTGTTGAGGCATATCCCTTATCTTGATCTAGAAGCACCAAAATTGAGTCACCGCTACTAGTTCTGCAACCCACGTCTCCATCTGGATGCTGATCCACTACCATGGAGGAGAGTTGCGAGGAAACGGGAGGAAGAAGACTCCCCTTCACGTGGCTAGGTAGGGAAAAGAAAAATAAAATAAAAAGATTAAGAAACAATAAAATAATAAACAAAATAATAAATTAAATAATAAAACATAAATAATAATAATAATAGTTAAAAATAATAATAAATAAAATAAAATAATTTAACTAATAATTTAATCATATAAATAAATAAAATTAATTACCTTTATAAATTAATTTATATCTAAAAATAATAATAATAAATAAACTTAATAAATAGATTAATAAAAATTAAATTAATAATAATATTAATTAATTAATTATTTATTTTAATAAAATAATAATGTTTGATAATCTAAAAAATAATAAAAATAAATTATATTTTATAAAGATATTAAAATATCAATAATATTAATGTTAATTAAATAATTTAAATTTATAATTACAATTAATAAAATGTTTTTAATAAAAAATATTTTTTGTAATTAACTAAAAATAAATAATATATTTATTTATTAAAATTTTAATACTTAATATTTATGTAATTATTATTTTTTATATTCTCTTTAACTATTTTTTTAACTTTTCATTTATTTTCTTTGTTTTATTTGTGCAGATAAAGTGGAAATCAGAGATCAAGTCCTGGTACATCTCCTACCACCCTTTTCATTAGTTTAGATGGATTTTACTCATCTCATGTGTGAGTCTTAGTTGGGGGTGACAATTTCCATGTGTGATGGGATTTGTAGAAGACAACATGAAGTTGGTGAAGGTTGTTGGTGACCAATACGTATACAACAGAGGATTAAAATTCAATATAGATAGAAAATCTATGGAGATTCATAGCATTCAATCATTCATTCTGAATCAGGAGCAGAGGAGCAAGAGAGACCTAGAGACAGAGATAGAGAAACAGAGACAAGAATCATACCAATTCACCATTATTTCGGTAGATTTCTTCTCTCTTTGTTATTTTTTTATAATTATATAATCTAATTTTAAGTTATTGAATTGAATATGATCATTGGATAAATTATTAGCCTGAGAATTTAAATTCTACCAATTTATTTGTTGGACTTATTCATTACTTCTCTTATATGAAATCAAAATCAATTAGTGAGATTGATTCTGATTTTCATTTAAATTATTATCACTTAATCTTTTTCAAATTCAAAATCTCAAGATCAATCATTGATATTGATCTTGAATGAATTTTTTCAAGATTACATTTCATTAATATTGTAATTTTATGGTGAGTTTTATTATAATTGATTTTTCTTAAAAATTCACTACAGTTTGATGATTCTTTGAGTGGAAAACTCCAAGATTCAATATTCTATTTGTTCAGTATTATAGAGAGGGAGGTTTTTCAATCATTATGCGAGGTATGTTTTCAACAAAAATTAGTAAATATTTCATCCTTTTAACCAATGGTGTTAGAGTTCCCAAGTGTTTTTCTTGATCACCTTTCCTCAGAATCATTTCTCACTACCTTTTCATCAATTTTGTTTGAATTTCATTCTTTCCTTTTACATAAAGTACTTTAAAAAACAAACATTTCATTATCATAATACATCATTAAAAATAAAAAAAAATTACAAAATGTTTTGGTCAGTTTCTTACAGTGGATTTGTGTTTGAAATTTTGGTTACAAAACTTCCCTTGGGTTCCACACCCTACTTAATGTTATACATTAGTTTAATAGGGTTTATAATTTTTTAAAATTTGGCATGTTTCAATAATAAATGTGTCAAGTTTTTGGTACCATTTTCAGTCAATGATTCGAGTGACCAATTTTTTCAAAATATATAAAACTTAGTTTTAAAAAAATCATCTATAAAATTTTGTTGCAAAAAAATTGAAAATTGAAAACTGTTAAAAAACATTTTCTTTCAATCTGCTATTATTTTATGCTTTTATGATTTCTTACTACTTTGATCTTTTGTGCTAAATTTTCTCTTTTTTTATTATTGTATAAGCACTAGAAATTATACTAATTAAATAAAGCCCTTAAACCAAAAAATAGAAAAAACCTAAGTGATCTAAGAAAGAAAAATAAATTAGAAATGGAAATTTTAGGAGAAATATTTCTGGTACCTAATAACTTATAAAACTTTGAACATAAACTCAATGAGGAAATATAGAGGCCTAGGATAAGGGAGTTTCAACTCCCTCAAGTTTTAAAAAACCCATCATCCACAATACTTTCACCAAGATTGAAGAACTATGAGCTTAAAAAATACCATATATCACTGTTTCCTACTTTCAATGGGCTCTCTACTGAAGACTCACTAGCCTTCATTAGATACTTATACAACATAGTGAAATAACTTCCACTACCAATGCTCATATAAAATGATCTAATAGTGAGAGTATTTCCATTTTTCCTTAAAGGTAATGCTAGAAATTGGTTCTTGAGTGTAGATGGAGACATCTTTGAAAATTGGGACAAAGTATATAACTTTTTTGTAATGAAGTTATATCTCCAAATACTTAAGGGTGAATTGAGAACTAAAATCGCTAGTTTCTACCAAGATGATGGTAAAGACTTTCAGGAGGCTTGAGATAGATTTAGGTACCTTTTTAGGTTGTGTTACCATCATCAACTCCCATTACATGTTCTCATGGACTCCTTTTATGAATGATTGTAATCTTTTGGTGAAAATATGGTTGACCAATCTATTGGGGGAAATTACAATGACAAAATAGATGAAGATTTGAGACAAATTTTTTACAACATTTCCTTAAATTCTTAACAAAAAAATTCAATAAGGAAAAGAGTGAACAAAAATTCTAACAACAATGGTTCATGAGTAGATACTCAGAACCAACTTTTTGAAATCACAAATCAACTCCAATCATTAATGAACCAAAATTCCAAACAATCTAGAAACCAAGTGGGCTGTGAAAACTCAAAATAATCTCTTAGGGAGTTGTTTTCTTAGCGTGGCATGTTTGGGCACATTGAAAATTTTTGTCCCAATTTTAACATGCCATCCCAAAAATATAAAAATACAAAATTTGATAATTATGGTCCTATGATGCCTAATAAATATAATCCATTTTTAGAAAACTTTAACCAAGTTTATAGGAACCATATAAATTTATCCTGGAAATAAAAAGGAATAATTAGAAAACCTTCTGCCCCACCTCTCAAAACCAACCCAAAAAAATATCAAAACCAATAGTGGTTTGAAACATCCAATTTCTAAGGGAATTTTGAGGGTAAAATACTAAATATAATATATTTAATGCTTAAAATATTTGACTCCCAAGAAGAAAAAATTTATTCTAAAAAATCCAAACATGAATCTAAAAAATAATAATCCGATGCTATAATTCATAATCTAGAATTACAAATGGACCAAATATCTAGAGACATGGATTCTAGGGATAGGGGAAAGATACCTAGCACAACTGAAATTAACCATAGGGAGAATTTCAAGGATGTTGTCACTAGATGTTGGATCAACACTAAAACTAAAGCTGGAAAATGATTTAGAAATGACTAAACTAAAAAAACGTTTGAATCTATAAATCAAAATCTTCTATAAATAGATTCTGGAAATAAGGAAAAAAGTGTTGAAAATAAAGAAAATATGAATTTATCACCTGAAATTAAATCTGAAAATTTTTATAAAAGAAAGAATAATAAAGATATGGAGAAATATGTAGAATAATCCTGGAACATGCCATCAGTTCTTAGAAATTATTCCTTACCCATATCTTTCCTATAAAATCTGAAACTAAAAAGTAACAACAAGGCAAAACTTATTCAATTACTTGGGCTCCTGACCAAGCTCTAAGTGAATATCCCTTTTATTCAAGCCTTGATTCAATTTACATCATATCTGAAATTCCTAAAAAAATTGTTTCAAATAAAAAGTCACTTGAATAATTTTCTATATACAACCTCACTGAAGAGTGTAGTGTTGTACTTTAAAAGAAAATTCCTCCAAAATTCAAAGGCCCTAGTAGCATTTTTATTCCCTTCACTTTAGGGAATAGTGTTCAACTTAATTGTTTGTGTAAATTAGGTGCTAGTATCAACCTATTCCATTTCTCACTATTTAAACAGTTGAGATTGGGTGATATTCAACCCACCACTATTATCCTATAGTTGGATGACTTTTCATTCACATATCCTATGGTAAGGGTAGATAACCTTTTAATTGGAGTTGGAAATCTATTTCTTCCATCTAAATTCTTAGTGCTTAACATGGAGTGTGACCAATAGGTTCCTATCATTCTAGGTAGGCCTTTCTTGGACACTGGTGGAGCTATTATTTATGTCTCTAAGGTTCAAATGATATTTTAAATTGGTGAACAATAAGAAAAATTCAATGTGATTAAAGATTTTAACAAACCAACTTTCATTGAAAACTGTTCTTAGGTGGAGTTATTAGAAGCTGAAAATTCAATTAAAAATTTAGAAGAATCTAAAAAATAAACCTTTACTGAAGAAATAAATATGGAAGTAGAAAATGATGTTTCAAATTCAGAATAATCTTCTCAAAATGAGAATCTAGAAAATTTTCTAGAACCGGAAAACATTCCCATTTCTACTATAGTTGGAGATGTATCATCTATTTCTAAACTTAAGGAATTTTTGAGTGAAATTGAGGTTGATTATTCTATTAAAAATACATCTAATTTTTTTTATTTGATTGAGGGAGAGATGATAATACAATTGGATGATTTTTCTTTGATTAACATCTTGAATTATGATATGGATAATTTTGAGAGTGGGTTGTCCATTTTGTACAATAGTGAAGAAAATTTAAATTCTGGTTATGAAATTCGAAATATTTCCACTTTTAAAACTCCTTACAAGATACATGTTGGAGATATTGGACCACCCAAGACCAAGAGTATTCCTTCAAGTGAAAAATCACCCACTCTAGAGCTAAAATAGCTCCCACCACACCTGAAATATTTATTTTGGGTAAAAATTCTACTCTTCTGGTCATAGTTTCTACTGAACTGAAAGACAACCAAGAGGAAAAATTATTAAGTGTTTTGAAGAAATTTAAATCTACAATAGGATGGTTCATAGGTTATATCAAAGGTATTATCCATTATTTCTTCATGTATAAGATCCATATGAAGTAATATTATAAACCTAGAGTGGAGTATCAAAGGAGATTGAACCCCAATATGAAAGAAGTTTTGAGAGAGGAAGTTATTAATCTGATGGACACAATAATTATTTACCCTATATCTGATAGTGCTTGGTTTAGCACAGTCTAATTAGTCCTTAAAAAAAGTGGTTTCACTGTATTCACCAATGAAAAAAATAAAAAAATAAAAGTATGAAAAGCAACCAAATGGAATGTTTGTATTGATTATAGGAAACTCAATTCATCCACCAGGAAGGATAATTTTCCATTTCCCTTCCTAGAATCCTCTAATTTTAAAGTCCAAAGGCCTTATATTTTTTTTAAAAACCCAATATTTTTAAGTGTTGAGGGGAAACCCATACATGACCTGTAGTCTCAAAGCACAAGGACCATACATGAACCGGAGGCCTAGAGGCCCAAGGCCCAATACATGAAATGGAAGCCCCAAGACCTAAAACACTTGCAAAATCCCCTCCCCAGCATCTGCATCTTGAAGGCACCTAGTTCCCCACCTCGCATGGCAAATCGACTAGAATTGTCTCATGCATAGCTGTATGGTGCCTAGTACCAATGGAAGTTTCCATACCCTCTAATTATTCCAACCTGATTATACCTGCTCTAGTGGTTGCTACTTTTATATGAATCCTCTTCTGGGTATTCTCTTGTGTGGTCTACTCGAGCTGCTTCTTGTTCTCTGTGGCCCAAAATCCCTATGGCCCAAAGTCCATTGGTGGCCTGAAATCCATGTGGTCTAAAGGCTCTTGGTGGACCAAAGGCCCTATGCCTCAAGGTCCTTTTGTGGCCCGAAGTCCCTGAGACCTGTAGGCCCAAACTGGTGGTTGGAAGGCCCAATTTGGATGAATAGTTATGGATAATATAATACTACATAGCACCTGCTACAATAAATGATATAATATTACTAGGAAAACCCATAAATTCACCTCTAACTAGATTTTATCCCAGGTCTTTTGGATTCCAAGAAGGAGGCTCTACCACTCAGGTACATGCTCGTTTTTACCCTTCCTAGACCAAATTATTGAAAGGATTTCTAGCAATGAATTATTTTGTTTTATGGATAGGTACTCTCCCCATAGGACTAAGAGAGAACTACATTCACATGCCCCTTTAAGGCACTTTCCTATTAGTGAATTCCCTTTGGATTATATGGTGCACCAGATACTTTCTAAAGATGTATGATGGCTATATTTTTATGATATAATTGATAGGATCATTGATGTTTTAATGGATGAATTCCCGATTATTGGTAGAAAATTTGAGACTTTTTGGAAAAATTTGGAATTGGTGTTATAAAGATGCTTAGAGACCAACCTAGTTCTAAACTAGAAAAAATGCCAGTTCATTCTCACCAAAGGTATAGTTTTGGGACTTAAAGTGTCCAAGATGGGTTTAGAGGTTGACACTACTAAGATTTAAGTAATTCAAAAATTAACCCCTTCTAAAAATGTTAAGGGTGTTAGGATATTTTTAGGGAATGATAGTTTTTTCCAAAGGTTTATCAAAGACTTCTCAAAAATAAAAAATCCCTTGTGTTATTTACTGGTTAAAGACACAACTTTCCTTTTTTATCAAAACTACATGGAATCATTTAATTTTTTTATCTCTTAAAAGGGAATCTTTAGGTGTGTATTTTTCAAACCCTCCACACATGGGACCCCCATCCCTATGAAGAAGTCACTCTAGATAGAGTCCTAGCCAAGAAAAATAAATTTCTAGCCAAGATGGTAGATCTTCCTAGAGGAAGATGCCCTAATCATCGATGGTTTGACATAAAAATCTGTTAACATAGGTGGGTTGTGCCTTATTTTTCCAAAACAGTCAGGGACCGGGTGACCCAAGAAGATGAGAAAATCCAGGGAAGGAGAAAATTTCCCAAGACTAGGTTACCATGGATTGAACCCCCGTACCTCCCAAATAACATCATTTCTTGCACCACTTTACGGGACCACTGGGCCACCGAAAAAGTGGCAATTTGAATCATTTAATTTTATAAAAGAAAAACCCACTTCATTACATATCATTACTTCACCTGATTGGAAATTACCTTTTAACCTAATGTGTGATGATAGTGACATGGTTGTTGGAGTTGTCTTAGGAAGGAGGAGATATAAAATGTTACATGTGGTCTTTTATGATATTAGGATGATGGATAAGGGAAAAAATATTTATACCATTATAGAGAAAGATCTTTTAGCTATTGTGTTTTCTCTAGAGAAATTTAAGAAGTACCTTTTAGGATCTAAAGTCATTATATTCATAGACCATTCTTCTTTAAAATATCTACTATCGAAGAAGGAGGCCAACCCAAGGATTATTAGATGGATTCTCTTATTAAAAGAAATTGATATGGGGATTAGAGACAAACAAGGAGCCGAAAAAAGTAGTTTTATATCATTTCTCAAGCTTTTGTATACCCATTATGAAGATTCAAGGGAGATAAATTCTTCCTTTCATAATGAGTAGTTTCTCATTGTCTCCATTGGTAAGTCTTCCTATTTTGAAAAATTTTTCAATTTGTTTCCAGAAAGTTTCATCCCAATGGATTTTTCAAAGAACCAATGAAAGAAATTCATTTTTGAGCTTATGTACTATCTTTGGTATGACCCTTTTCTATTTAGGAGATGTTCTAATGGGATTTTAATGAGGCGTGTTATAGAAGAATAGATGTTTCCAATAACAGAGAGTTATTAATCCTCACCTTGGGGAGGACATCATGGTGGAAAGAGGACAACCAAAAAATTCCATCAAGATAAATTTTATTGGCCCAAATTATTCAAGGATGAAAAGAGTTTTGTAGTTGGATATGGAATATGTCAAAGGATGAGAAATGTTGGAAAAAAGTAATAATTACCATAGAAAGGTATCTTGGATGTTGAGATATTTTATTTTTAGGTCTTAGATTTTATAGGACCATTCCCATTATCTCATGGTAATGAGAATATTTTAGTTGTGGTTGATTATGTTTCTATGTGGGTTGAGGTAGTAGCACTACTCAACAATCAAGCTAGTAGTCTAATAAATTTTTTAATAAAGAAAATATTTTCTAGATTCGGGGTGATAAGATATTTCATCACTGATAATGGAACTCACTTTAAAAACTAAAAATTTAAATATTTAATAAAAAATATGGATGCAACCATAAAAATGGAACTACATACCATCCAAAATCCAGTGGATAGGTGGAAATATCAAAAAAGGAGATAAAACAGATTCTGGAGAAAAATGTCTCAAACTATAGGAAGGATTGATCTCTGAAATTAGATGATGCTTCATGGGCCTATAGAATAGATTTCAAAACCCCAATTGGTATGTATCCATATCGACTGTTATTTGGAAAATGTTGTCATTTTCCTGTGGAGTTGTTGCACAAGTCATATTGGATAGTTAAGACTTTAAATTTTGACTTTAATAGTGTTAGAGGGAGAATAATTCTTGAGTTGAATGAGTTATATGATATTAGGAGAGTGTCTTATGATAACTCTAGTATTTAAAAATAAAGGTCCACATTTTTTCATGATTCAATCATTCAAAACAAACAACTCAAACCTAGAAATAAGGTCCTTTTATTTAATTCAAAACTTAAGATCTTTCTTGGTAAAATAAAATCTAAGTGGTCTAGACCCTTTATTTCTGTTAGGGTGTTGAATAATGGACCCTTAGAAATTATAGGAGAAGAAAACAATCCAATTTTGGTTAATGGTCAAAGATTCAAACTTTATTTTGAAGGGAATCGAAAGGTATTGGATTTAATCTTTGTGCTTGAAAATTGATTCTCACTAAAGTCTAACTAAAGACTTAAAATTCAGTGCTTCATGGGAGTAAACATAGGGTTTGTCTTGTTTTTAATTTTATTTTTGTTTGTTAAGAATAAAGTGTTTCTTTTCTCTATCATTATAGTTTATGCTTCTGCTGGATTTAAGTTATTATTCTACCTAATATTTTTTTCTTAGATAAGGATGATGATGAGGATTAAAAGAGGATTATAGTTATCTTTTCTTCTAAAATCACATGGAGTTTCATGGTGGAGAGTCACTGGGTAAAATTTAATTAGGTAAGTTACTTATTTTTATTCCTGCATTATTTCTATACTTCTTCATTATTACTATCTTGATGTCTTACTAATGCAGGATACTTTACTAAATATTGGACTTGTAAGAACCCAGTTTTTGCTGCGAAAGACTTTGGAATATTCTTAATGTTATTCCAGAGCAGCTCCTTCAGACGGCGTGCGATTCCGAGCCCCGGAGTGGTCTGAATTAAATTTTCAGTGCGTTCACACTAGAAACGCCAAATGAATAGGATAACTCCTAAACGGTGATCGGGATCAGAGATCCGAGTGCACAGATGGGTCCAGAATGGGGTGTTTACCCTAGGAACGATATAAAGTGTGTCAGCACGGGACGTTTGGACCCCTCACCCGCTTCTGAAACATTAAACGGATAAATAAATAAATTAATTAATTCGTTTAATGGCTTAACTAAAGTATCTATTAAACGATGGCTCAGATTGGAAAACTGAGGGCACCGTTGAGTTTGGATCATGTCGTTTACCCTAGGAGAGGTGTAAGTTTTGCGGGCACGACCCGTCTGTGAAAAATGGCCCCAGGGGCGTTTTCGTAATTTGGCGGCCTCTGGCGCTAAGTTTAATAAATTTTTAATGGGGCCTTAGATTAAAATTCCAAGACCGCCGTTGTGATTAGAGCGTGGTGTTTACCCTAGGGGAGGCTTAACCTCGACCCCGTCAGATGTTTCAGACGTGGGTTAAATTTGGGGGTTCTTAATTAATTAAAATTTAATTAATTTTTCTTTTCAAACCCTAACCACCCTCTCCCCTTCCCCCTGGTTCTCTGGAGGAAGAACTCCCAAGAAACCAAGTCGCCCTCCCTTCGACCTCCTCCACCTCCCTCCTCTGATCAAGGCAACATCGAGCGGCGGGGCACGGATTGAGCGAGAAGCTTCGGGCTGCGCCCACGAGGTAGGAGTTTTTCCGTTTCGTTTTTAATTTCAAACCCCTTCCTTTGAACTCAATCTGCATAGTCAAATTTCTGTTTAAGCTTTGAGCAAAGCACATATCTACGTAGTATACATTCGGAGCTTTCCGATGCTTATTTTGGAATTAAATTCAGGGTCTCGGGGTGTTAGTAAACCTCCGGCGAAGTTTGCGGGTTTTCTTTTGGGTTTTTCGGCGAATCTGGTCGGACCGGAGGGTGGTCCGGTGAGGGTTCGGCTGCAGTGACGTGGGTCTTCAGCGGGAACAACCGAGGGGCATCGGTCCAGGAGGAGCGGCAGAAGGCCGTGGACGCAGACGGCAGCAGGTGGCATGACGGGGCTCCTCGGCAGCGGTGGCCTTCGGTCAGACCGAGCAGGAGGCGCCGGTGCTTCTGGATGGCGGACGACGAGCTCCTGAGGGTGAGCTGGTGTGCGTCGCGGCTGGCGCGTGCGTCTCGTGCAGGCGACATAGAAGGCCGGCCGGTAGAGGTGAGGGAGGATCGAGGTCTACGGACCCCGACTGGCCGATAAGGACCCGAACGCTGCGGGTCCTGTCGGGAGAAGAAGGCCGGCCGAATGGCTAGTCTGGTTTTGGGTTAAAGAAAAAAAAAGAAAAAAAGAGGTTATAATAATAATAATAATCATAATATATTATTATTATTATAAAATGATTTATGTTTTAATAAATCATAAACCGGGAGTCGTTTTCACGAGCCGTATGCGGCGGCGTGTGCCTCGGAATGAGAGGAATAATTTGATATGATTTTGGGTGATTTTAATTCCCGAGACAGGGGCCTCGGAAGCGCGACACGCCATGAAGCGGTTGGGTGCTTTTTTTCTGGGTATTCTTGTTTTGGACAGCGCAGACACATCCGGTGTCCGAATTGGGGGCCGTCAGTGGTGTTGCGACCCTGGCGTCAAGGTAGAGGTTTCTAGGGAGGTTTTGGGCGCCGAAACCAGAGTTGAGGTGTGGGCCCCATGGGCCGTCTTTTGAGCTGCGAGCAGCATTTAGCGACTTTCTCATCGGGCGTCCGTTCGGGGCGTGCAAGCAGTCGATTCTGGATGTTTTTCCGAGGGGATTGCAATGGTGCAATCCGCCCGCCCTAATTCCGCACGATGGTGCGGGCCCCATGAGGGCCGTTTGGGCGTTGATGGTGATTTTCCATGTCCATCACCGGACAACCGTTTTGGACAAGTGAATAGTCCAACTTGTGTACTTTTTCGAGAGGATCGCAACGGTGTGATCCTTCTGTTGAGTTTCGAGACTGGGATGCGGGTCCCACGTAGCACCGCTCATGTGCGGTGCGCCGGAATGCATATTTTTCTCCGGATATCTGTTGCGCTCAAGTGGGCAGTCTTTTTGACGTGTTTTCCCTAGGGGATCGCAATGGTGCAATGCACCCGACTGTTTTCGGGGCTGAGGCTCGGGATCACGGGACGTCGTTCGGGCATGTGGCGGTGTTGGTAACTTTTCTGTCGGATATCCGTTTGAGGCGAGTAAGTAGTCTATCTCACATGTTTTTCCATGAGGATTACAATGGTGCAATCCGTTTGGTTGTGCGGAGCCTCTTGCATGATCTTATTAAATGTGGAAATGTGAAAGGTGCTATGATGGTGGTTCGTCTCGCCGTGTTTGCAGAGAACCCTTGGCGTGTGATTGCGTGCACTCCCGTGTGAGTGAAGAGATGTGGTTGGCTGTGCCTCAGCCGATGAGGTAGCATGTTAGAGTTGTTACGTCACGCCTTTGCGTTGACGTTGGGTGCCGTTTTCATGATAGACTTTGGGCTGGAACGTGGTATACTCTAGGAGTATATGGGAATTCTTGGAGGTACATGTGGTTGTTTGTACCTGAGGACGTTTGTGCACCCAGTTGGGGTTGAATTGGGGCCACATGTCGTGTGGGTCCCATGTGCGTGCCGTGTCCTTCTTTACGTACTTTTGACCTCTCGCGACGTAGAGGGTTCCTCTGTTCCTTTTTGTTGACCAGCAGGGTTGAGTCTTCCCCATCTTGGTGCTCATTTGTTTGGCCAGCAGGGTTGAGTTTTCCCCTAGTCCTGTTCTTGTTTGGCCGATAGAGATGGTTTGTTCCTCTATTTCTTTAGCTGTGAGGGGTTTCAGTACCGTGCCCTTTCACCAGACTGCGACACCGTTTACAACTACGTGTTCTCGTACTGTGTGGGTGTTTACCCACTTTTTGGGATGAGTTGTCTCAGTCCGCTTCGACAGTGACTCAGCGGATTGGAGCGTGATCGTCTTGAGAGGCTTGGGGAGTTTCTCCCATTATTTCGTGATCCTGGTAGAGTTCTTGTGGATTCGGTGTGACCAACACTTTACACGGGCACCGAACCTCTACCCAGGAGGTTGTTACCAGTAGGGATGAGGTTGTTACCAGCAGGGCTGAGGTTGTTACCAGTAGGGCTGAGGTTGTTACCAGCAGGGCTGAAGTTGTTACCAGCAGGGCTGAGGTTATTTCGAACAGGGCTGAGGTTGTTTCTAGCAGGGCTGAGGTTGTTTCGAGCAGGGCTCGCCAGTTGTACCATCCAATAGGGATGTCCAGTACAACGGTGTTCACCAAGTAGTACCATCCAGCAGGGATGACCAGAGCAGTTCTGGGCTTACCTCCAGCGGGGCTGGGCAGTGGTCCTCGATGCTGGGCTTACCTCCAGCTGGGCTGGGTAGTGGTCCCCGATGCCGAGCTTACCTCCATCTGGGCTGGGAAGTGGTCCCTGATGTCAGGTTACCTCCAGCTGGGCTGGGTAGTGGTCCCATCGCCGAATTTATCCAGGTCTCCCTCCAGTGGATTACCCTGTTACGGGACTGGGCAGTGTGGCACCCGTCGACTCTTGCCGGGTCTCCCTGTAGTGGGAACCCGTTGACTTCCAGGGACCCTCCAGCGGGGATGGGAAGGGGGTCGCCTGTCGACTTTGATGAGACCTCTTGAATGTGGGGCAGTGACGAGTTGTGGTTTGACGTTCCCCCAGAACTCTCAAGTACGAGGATCACTTTCCCCAACGAGACGCGTCCTTGTGACGCTACCTAAAACCGTGCGGGCGAGTCAGTGACGCCCAAAGCGGATAGTGTCGAGGTGCGGTGATTGAGCCCTTGACTTGTAGTTCAGGGCAGATGTGCGGGATGCTGGGCATCGATGGTGTTACTTCTGGGACTGTTGGCGACTCACTTTCTTGGGATGAGCTACGAGATGGAAATACCCTTATGACCTTGTTCAGGCTTCTTAGTAAGCATATGAATATGTATATACCTTGTTCTGGTACCCACTTCTTGGGTTTGGTTACTCTCCTTCCAGGTGAGGCGAAGACGCATGGGGTATGCCACGTGCTTTCCGTGTCTAGCTTCTTGTGGTTGGACGAGTCTACTCTCTTTCTATAGGTAGTGAAGACTCGACGATAAGTTCATCTTCTCACCATTTCCAGTTCCTTATGTTTGGATGAGTCTACCTACTTTCTCTTGTTGGGTTGAGTTGGACTCTCTACTGTACTCTTTACTGCACTTTCGGTTATACCCCTTTACTTTTCCCTATTCTCTCTACTGCTCACCCTTTGGTACCTCCTTTGTTGCTCCCTCGAGCCTTCGGGGTATCCTACTGAGTATTTTTATACTCACCCCTGCTTGGGATTTTCCCACACTTGGTGTGCCCTTGCAGACGATGGACAGGTTGGTCGTGACGTCAGAGGAGCTTAGGAGCTTGGGAGCTTGGACCGCGTGCGGTGGTCGGAGTCGGGTTCTAGGTGGGGGACCCTTCCAGCTGTTTACTTTTTATTCACCTGTTGCCGGGTTGTGGCACTTTTCTGATTGGGCGTGTGTTTTTCCCCTTTTATTTTCAGCTTTTACTTTGTACTGTTTAGAGGTCGATGCACTCTTGTGGTTATTTACAGCAGTTGCCCCTTTGCTTTTCTTCTTACTCTGCACTTTTGCATTGAGTGTGCTGTGTGTGTGTGTACAGGTACTTAGGCAAAGGCCTCACCGAGTTATTGTGCCTTCGGCGCTGGTCGCCAGCCCCTGGCCTATGGAGGCGGGCTTGGGGTAGTTGCGACTCGAGCCCGGGTAGGGTCGGGTCGTGATGAAGTGGTATCAAAGGTGGTTCGTTACTTGGGACGTTGTACAGACATCCCTAAAATAAAAGGAATTGGTTGGGATATAGGGCAACAGTGTTAATGTGTCTCGAGAGCGGCTCTCAGGCCAGGGAGTCTAGTGATGGTGCGGTGACCGACGTATCCATTCACCAGGACCTTGATAAACCGCTTGTCGACTCGGCATGCTGAGACACTTGTTGTAGGGAAAATTTGTTTGTGCATCATATAGGATCGAGTCTTTGACTGTCCATCTTGAGTCAGCTCCCCATTGTTGTTGTTATTGGTATATACCTATATGCTCATCTAACCGCGACACTCCTTGATAATTTTCAGGATGTCTCCGCGAAGACAGCCAGCCAGGATACCATCTTTGGTTCATGATAACGACGCTGTGATCTATGAGGCCACATTCCAGGACCCATCATGCGAGCCCCTTTCTCTGGGTGGTCCAGTAGCAGCACCCCACCTGTTGAGCAGTAGACAGCCTCAGCAGAGCAGATGGGGCTTGAGCGTAGGTTGAGCACTCTCCGTGAGTTCCAGCGGCAGAGACCACTGAGGTTCAGTGGTGAGCTAGACCCTCGGGTAGCAGAGGTTTGGTTAGAGGCAGTGGTTCACCTTTTCAGGCTTGTACAGACGCCAACAGATCAGAGAGTGGCTTTGGCCACCAACCTTTTTGACGGAGTAACTTGGCGTTGGTGGAGTCTGGTGACTCAGTTTCTTGACGAGTCATCGCTTTTGTGGGGTAACTTTTAGTTGTTGTTTCGTGAGGAGTTTTCCCCCCCCTCCTTGCGCTCCGTTCGGATTCAGGAGCTCCTGTAGTTTCAACAGGGAGGGATGACGGTGGCCGAGTACGCGTCTAGTTTTGCAGACCGTGCACGCTTTTACCCGGACTTGGTCCATGACAACAACATCCGAGCACGGAAGTTTGAGCAGGGTCTTCGCCAAGATATTCGTGCTGTCATAGTACACTTGGACATTTCCACATATGCCGGGGTTCTAGAGCAGGCGCTGGTGACAGAGAGCTTCCTGTCATGTTCTGGAGTTGGTGGTGGCAGCAGACACATTGGAGCCGAGACGTCTGCCATAGCTAGTGGGCGTCGGAAAGCAGAACCTCGACGCAGGTGGCTTTCTGAAAACCGGACTCAGGGGCATGGTCGTACACCACAGTGGCATCGGAGGGCACCAGTGTAGCCCAGAGAGAGTTGGTGCTATGCTTGCGATGAGTGAGGTCACCTAGCATGGGACTGCCTGACTAGGCATGCAGAGAGCTTCGGGCTGGCAGCAGGTGCACCACCACTACAGAGGCAGCGTTGTGATCAGAGTAGCGGCCAGAGAGGTGGTGCTATCAAAGGAGCGGGAGGAGCTGGTAGTGGGGGATGACTTTACGAGGTCTTCCCATCACCACTAGGCAGTCCACGTCTGGATCCGAGAGCTAATAGTTGGGACTGCGGACAGCTGCGAGCTTTGGATGTCTACGACCCTGCAGAGCATGAGGTGGAAAGAGGTAAGCTCTATGGCTCTTCTACTTTTTGTAGTAAAATTGTTAGACTCTGGGTGTGCAATGATTTTCTCCCTGCTCCTTGCTTGAGGTGTTACCGGGGTGACGCGGGTGTCGGTATGGCCCTGTGTCGGAAAGTTAGAAGGTGTGGAACCTTTCTCTTTCATCGATGGTAGAGACTCCTCCGCCTTTCGAGCATGTAAGAGGGTCTTGGTCGTGGGACATCGACTGTGAAACCTTGTGTGACTAGATATCCTTAGGTATTTCACCATATGGATATTCTGATGGAGGGAATCACCGAGCCTTGTTCCAGGTGCGGGTGGTGATTCCAGTCACGACATGCGACGTAGAGGTTAGGTTGGGGAGGTGAGTTACCCCCAAGGTCCTTCAAGCCATTTTAGATCGTGTGAAGGGATGGAGAGGTTCCCTACCACCTTTCCCTAACCCCAAAAGTTGGTTTGGGTGCATAACGTCTCTTGCATGACTCACCTGGGGAGCTGTGTGCGTGCTCCCATGCACGTCATCGGTGAGGGCAGACCTCACGTGAACAGATCAAATCCTTTGGTTTGTGTGCGGTGGCGTAGAGCTGTGCGAGAGTTCTTCTGGGTACGGGAGAGCAAGGTGTGGGCTTAGTACCCTGAGTTATTCCCTAGTTTTGCTTTTAGAGGATGAAAACCTTGAAGGAGGGAATGATTTAAGAACCTAGTTTTTGCTGTGAAAGACTTTGTAATATTCTTGATGTTATTCCAGAGCAGTGTCTTCAGACGGCATGCGATTCTGAGCCCCGGAGTGGCCGTAATTAAATTTTCAGTGCGTTCACACTGGAAATGCCAAATGAATGGGAGAAATCCTAAACGGTGATTCGGATTAGAGATCCAAGTGTACAAATGGGTTCGGAATGGGGTATTTACCCTAGGAACTACATAAAGCATGTCGGCGCGGGACCTTTGGACCCCCCGCCCGCTTCTGGAACATTAAACGGATAAATAAATAAATAAATTAATTCGTTTAATGGCTTAACTCAAGTATCTCTTAAACAGTGGCTCGGATTGGAAAACTGAGGGCACCATTGAGTTTGGATCGTGCCGTTTACCCTAGGAGAGGTGTAAGTTTTGCGGGCGCGGACCGTCTGTGAAAAATGGCCCCAGGGGCGTTTTCGTAATTTGGAGGCTCCAGACGCTAAGTTTAATAACTTTTGAACGGGGCCTTGGATTAAAATTCTGAGACTTTCTTTGCGCTCAGAGCATGGTTTTTACCCTAGGGGAGGCTTAACCTCGACCCCGTCGGATGTTTCAGACGCGAGTTAAATTTGGGGGTTCTTAATTAATTAAAATTTAATTAATTTTTCTTTTTAAACCCTAACCAACCTCTCCCCTTCCCCCTGGTTCTCTGGCGGAAGAACTCCCAAGCAACCAAGGAGCCCTCCCTTCGACCTCCTCCACCTCCCTCCTCCGATCAAGGTAACAACGAGCGGCGGGGTGCGGATCGAGCGAGAAGCTTCGGGCTACGCCCACGAGGTAGAAGTTTTTCCGTTTCATTTTTAATTTCAAAACCCTTCCTTTGAACTCAATCTGCATAGTCAAATTTTTGTTTAAGCTTCAAGCAAAGCACATATCTACGTAGTATACATTCGTAGCTTTCCGATGCTTCTTTCAGAATTAAATTCTGGGTCTCGGGGTGTTCGTAAACCTCCAGCGAAGTTTGAGGGTTTTCTTTTGGGTTTTACGGTGAATCTGGCCGGACCGAAGGGTGGTCTGGCGAGGGTTTGGCCGCAGCGACGTGGGTATTCAGCAGAAACAACCGAGGGGCATCGGTCCAGGAGAAGCGGCAGCAGGCCGTGGACGCGGACGGCGGCAGGCGGCACGGCGGCAGGCGGCACGACGGGGCTCCTCAGCAGCGGTGGCCTTCGGCCGGACCGAGCAGGAGGCACCGGGGCTTCTGGATGGTGGACGGCGAGCTCCCGAGGGCGAGCTGGTGTGCGTCGCGGGTGGCGCGGGCGTCTCGTGCAGGCGGCGCGGAAGGCCGGCCGGCTGTGCCGGCTGGTGGAGGCGAGGGAGGATCGGGGTCTACGGACCCCGACTGGCCGACAAGGACCCGCACGCTTCGGGTCTTGCCGGGAGAAGAAGACCGGCCGGATGGCCGGTCTGGTTTTGGGTTAAAGAAAAAAAAAGAAAAAAAAGAGGTTATTATAATAATAATAATAATAATATATTATTATTATTATAAAATGATTTATGTTTTAATAAATCATAAATCGGGAGTCTGTTTCATGATCCGTCTGCGGTGGAACGTGCCTCGGAATGAGAGTAATAATTTGAGATGATTTCGGGTGATTTTAATTCCCGAGACAGGGGCCTCGGAAGCGCGACACGCCGTCAAGCGGTTGGGCACTTTTTTCCGGGGATTCTTGTTTTGGACGACGCTGAAACATTCGGGGTCCGAATTGGGCGCCGTCATTGGTGTTGCGACCCTGGCATCGAGGCGGAGGTTTCCAGGGATGTTTTGGGCGCCGAAACCGGAGTTGAGGCGTGGGCCCCACGTGCCGTCTTTTGAGATGCGAGCAGCGTTTAACGACTTTCTCATCGGGCATCCGTTTGGGGCGTGCGACCAGTTGATTTTGGATTTTTTTTTTCCGAGGGGATTGCAATGGTGCAATCTTCCCGCCCTAATTCGGCATGATGGTGCGGGCCCCATAAGGTCCATTTGGGCGTTGACGGTGATTTTCTATCTCTATCACCGGGTGACCGTTTTGGACAAGTGAATAGTCCAACTTGTGTACTTTTTAGAGAGGATGGAAACAGTGCAATCCGTCCGTTGATTTTCGGGACCGGGATGCGGGTACCACGTAGCACCGCTCGTGTGCGGTGCACCGGAATGCATCTTTTTCTCCGGATATCTGTTGCGCTCAAGTGGGTAGTCTTTTTGACATGTTTTCCGTAGGGGATCGCAATGGTGCAATGCGCCCGACTGTTTTCGGGGCCGAGGCTCGGGATCACGGGACGCCGTTCGGGCGTGAGGCGGTGTTGGTGACTTTTCCGTCAGATATCCGTTTGAGGCGAGTAAGTAGTCTATCTCGTGTGTTTTTTCACAAGGATTACAACGGTGTGATCGATTTGGTTGTGTGGAGCCTCTTTCATGATATTATTAAATGTGGAAATGTGAAAGGTGCTCTGATGGCGGTTCATCTCGCCGTGTTTGCAGAGAACCCTTGGTGTGTGATTGCGTGCACTCCCATGTGAGTGAAGAGATGTGGTTGGCTGTGCCTCAGCCGATGAGGTGGTAGGTTGGAGTTGTTACGTCACGCCTTCACATTGACGTTGGGTGCTGTGTGCACGATAGCATTTGGGCTGGAACGTGGTATACTCTGGGAGTATACGGGAATGCTTGGAGGTACATGTGGTTGTTTGTACCTGAGGACGTTTGTGCGCTCAGTTGGGGTTGACTTGGGGCCACACGTCGTGTGGGACCCATGTGCGTGCCGTGTACTGCTTTACCTACTTTTGACCTCTCACGACGTAGAGGGTTCCTCTGTTCTTGTTTGTTGACCAGCAGGGTTGAGTCTTCCCCTAGCTTGGTGCTCGTTTTTTTGGCCAGTAGGGTTGAGTTTTCCCCTGGTCCTGTTCTCGTTTGGCCGACAGAGATGGTTTGTTCCTCTGTTTCTTCAGCTGTGAGGGGTTTCATTACTGTTCCCTTTCACCGGACTGTGGTTCCATTTGCGACTGCGTGTGATCATACTACATGGGTGTTTTCCCACTTTCTAGGATGAGTTTTCTCAGTCCTCTTCGACAGTGACTCAGCGGATTGGAGCGTGATTGCCTTGAGAGGCCTGGGGAGTTTCTCCCATTCTTTCGTGATCCTAGTAGAGTTCTTGTGGATTCGGTGTGACCAACACTTTACGCGGGCACTAAACCTCTACCTAGGAGGTTGTTACCAGGAGGGATGAGGTTGTTACCAACAGGGCTGAGGTTGTTACCAGTAGGGATGAGGTTGTTACCAGCAGGGCTGAGGTTGTTACCACCAGGGCTAAGGTTTTTTACAGCAGGGATGAGATTGTTTCCAGCAGGGCTGATGTTGTTTCGAGCAGAGCTCGCCAGTTTTACCATCCAGTAGGGATGGACAGTACAGCGGTGTTCAACCAGCAGTACCATCCAGTAGGGATGACCAGAGCAGTTTCGGGCTTACCTCCAGCAGGGCTGGGAAGTGGTCCCTGATGCCAGTCTTACCTTCAGCTGGGCTGGGCAGTGGTCCCCGATGCCGGGCTTACCTCCAGCTGGGCTGGGCAGTGGTCCCCGATGCCGGGTTCCCTCTAGCTGGGCTGGGCAGTGGTCCCGTCGCCGACTTTAGCCGGGTCACCCTCCAGTGGATTACCCTGTTATGGGACTGGGTAGTGTGGCACCCGTCGACTCTTATCGGGTCTCCCTATAGTGGGAACCCGTTGACTTCCAGGGACCCTCTAGCGGGGTTGGGCAGGGGGTCTCCTATCGACTTTGAGGAGACCTCTCGACTGCGGGGTAGTGACGAGTTGTGGTTTGATGTTCCCCCAAAACTCTCAAGTACGAGGATCACTTTCCCCACTGAGACGCGTCCTTGTGACACGACCTAAAACCGTGTGGGCGAGTCAGTGCCACCCAAAGCGGATAGTGTCGAGGTGCGGTGATTGCGCCATTGACTTGTAGTTCAGGGCAGACGTGCGGGATGCTGGGCATCGATGGTGTTACTTCTGGGACTGTTGCCAACTCACTTTCTTGGGCTGAGCTATGGGATGGAGATCCCCATACAACCTTATTCGGGCTTCTTAGTGAGCATATGAATATGTATATACCTTGTTCTGGTACCCACTTCTTGGGTTTGGTTATTCTCCTTCCAGGTGAGGCGAAGACGCGCGGGGTATGCCACGTGCTTTCTGTGTATAGCTTATCGTGGTTGGATGAGTCTACTCTCCTATTATAGGTAGTGAAGACTCGACGAGAAGTTCATCTTCTCACCGTTTCCAGCTCCTTGTGTCTGGACAAGTCTACCTCCTTTCTCTTGTTGGGTTGAGCTGGACTCTCTACTGTACTCTTTACTGCACTTTCGGTTGTACTCCTTTACTTTTCCCTGTTTTCTCTACTACTCACCCTTCGGTACCTCCTTTGTTGATCCCTAGAGCCTTCGGGGTATCCTACTGAGTATTTTTTTACTCACCCCTGCTTGGGCTTTGCCCACACTTGGTGTGCCCTTGCAGACGACAGATAGGTTGGTCGTGATGTCAGAGGAGCTTAGGAGCTTGGGAGCTTGGACCGCGTGCAGTGGTCGGAGTCGGGTTCCAGGTGGGGGACCCTCACTATATTCATTGTTTTTCATACTATTGTATAAAATTAATTGATTTTTTTTTCAATGGTCTTAATGATAATTCATGTGATTTTGTTGTTAAATATTTATTGTGAAAAACGTACTGTCGAACTTCACTATGACCCTTGTACATATAAATTAACTACTAAATTGAAAATATTTTTTGAGATTTAAAAGTAAAATTGTTTTTCTCCACCTTTAAATTAAACTTTTAGGAAAAATTTGGGGTTTATATGTGGGGGATATGGTCTTCATATTTTGAGATAATCCATGATTTAAAGTAATCCCATTAAATCCTTCTTCCCTTCTAAATTTTTGGTTAATGAAATGATCAATTTTTTAAAAAAATTATTTCATAATATAAATTTCTTTAGGATACATTCTACACTTTAATCTATTCTTTCTTAATGGAAAATAACTCACTAGTTGTTGAGGGTTTCTTTGAATATGAATTTTTTTAGGATTAATGATTGTTGAGTGATGATGCTCACTAGTTTTATGAATATTTGTAACGACCCAAAGTTTCATTAATGGAAATCCCTCTTGATCTAATTAAATGTCTCTTTATGTTTATATAAAATGTCAACTTCTTTGGTTTTATGTTAAGAATTTTGACCGTTTCTAATATAGCTGTTGAACAGTGATCACATGATTAGTGTAAATATAGGCCTTTAACAAATCCAATTTACTCAGACAAAAGAAGCGATGGTCTCATCTAGTAGAATTGATCCATATGAAGAACATTTGTCGGAGCTCGAAAAAGAGGTGGCATCCTTGATATTTTTTTTTGACCAAGCCCAAGATGAGCTTCATCATGTCAAGCTTGAACGGGACTGTCTACGGGAAAAGTGGAAGTTGATAGAGATTACCACTCAAGCAATGTTATCCGAACCACCCCAAGAGTCTATCACCATCACACAACTTACCCTTAGGTCTTATGCGGCTATTTTAAGGGGTTATGTAACAAATCTCTAATGCTATGTTCATGTATATTATTTTTGTATATAATAAGGAATATACCTCCTTGTCATTTTTTTGATACAATATAAATATTTTTTAAAGTACAAATAGTGTTTTTAGTTATTATTTAATTAAGAATTCTATTTTTTTTAAATTAAGGGATTTTTGAATTAAATAATATTTTAATAAAATAATAATATTATTATTAAATTAATTTTTATTAAATATAAATTATCTTATAATTTTATGAATGCAATTGTAATTTTTATTAAGGTTTGAAAGCGATTTCTGTCGAAACTCGTAAATTTTCCATAAATGTCGGTTTTTATTTTAAAAGTGAAAATTAACATATTTAGAAAATTATTTAGATAAAATAAATGTTATTTCTGCAATCAGGACGTCTAAATTATCCAATAGTGAATTTTTCATAATTTTCCGAGACAGTCAAATTTTTGGGTAAAAATTAAATACCGTTTAAATATATAATGTGTTTTATGACATCATAATGACCCAATAGTGATGTAATAAAATACTATAATATTTATTTTCGGCAAATATATGTTTTACCATTAAAATAATGTGATTTTGGGTTTGTTTTACTTACTTTTCAAAGCATTAATGGACCCCTCAAAACTTATTAAACACCGTGTCTTTTTAAATTGTTTTCCATGGGAGTGTGACTCACCTCCACATAAGAAACCCTATTATTTTAATAATTTCAGACTTTTGCCTTATAAAATATTTTTTTCCTCTTCCATTTTCCAAAAACCATGGTCCAAAACCATGGGATGGTTTGTGGTTTGGATTAATTTAATATAAGGGGTCCCAAACCTAAATAATAAAGAATTCCCTCACCTTTCCTATATAAACCCACCCAAGCTCCCACTTCCTCCCCACTCAAAGCCTTTAGAGTTCGTCCAACCTCTACCCTACTCTCTCTAGAATCCTCCCAAGGTGCCCCAATCTCCCAAGAATCCTCTCACAAGCCTTTCTCTAGCCTTTGGAAGCACACTTCCAAGTAAGGGTTTTTTCATCCTTTCTCATTTTGTCCAATTTTCTTTAAGTTGTTTTGCCCTTTTAATTTCAATTATGAATGTTGGGGTATGGTTTGAAACCTCCCTAATACTTCCCTCTTTATGTTTGAATTATGGTAGACCCCTTTCTCTCTCATTAAATGCCTCCCATGTACACCTGTTACTATGCCGAAATTCCAAAAGGAACTTCTCTCTCCTCATTTACATTCAAGTAATACTTTTGTATCATGAATCTAAATTCCATTAAAATTGTTGAGAAATATATCTATATGAACTCTTTACTGTCCATTACATGTAAATATTATGAGTATCCCCTTTCTATCTCATCAACATTTTTTATGAATTCATATGTGACGCCGTTACGCTGCCGAAATCGCACCGATTTTCTAAGCCAATGCCATTGTGTAGTGAATACCATGCCCATTTATCCATCAAGGGTATTCAACTTTACACACATTTACTTATTGATTATAAAGTTTCATGTATGAATTCCACATTCCTTTATCGTGGAATAAATGATTATGTTTTATGAATCCATGTTTTATGATTCATATGGAACACTTATGCATGAAATGAAATGTTTAAGAAGGGTGCGCCCTTATAGCGCTCCAATGCATTGGGTAAAGTATAGTATCATGATAAGTCATGTGCAATGAGTGTTGACTCATTCTAATTCAAGTGAAATGAGGGTTTTACTTGTGATTCATGTGAAATTAGGATTAACTCATGCTCCATGTGCAATGAGTCTTGGCTCATGCTAATTCCATGTTAAGTGTTGTTGCCACATTTCCATGTTATGATTATCATGATTTATCATGCCTTTATGTTAATGTTTCTCTTGTGATATATTGATATGCCTAATGTCTAACATGTATTTTACTCCTCATGTTATTCCATGTGTAGTCCCTTACTGGGCCTTATAGCTCACCCTTTCCTTATGCATGTCCTCAGGTTATCCCATGCAATGCTAAGTACGAGGGAATGTAGTGGTCATGTAAAGGAAGTTTTAAATAAAGATGTTGTATTTCTTATTTTAAGTTTTTATGTAATGATCCTAAGCCCCAAAGATACGAAACCTCTCGATCTTCTTTGTTGTATCAAGTGAAGTTTTAGGTAATAAATCATGTTTAAGTTGTAATAAAAAACAGGGTTGTCATAATATTTTTTTAAGAACTAAGAATGAGAGAGATATAGGATATATATTTTTTGGAATTATAATCATAACTTTAGGAAACTAGAAACTTGAAATTGAACCTTGGGAAAACATTTTTTATTTAATTAAAAAAGTAATCAATTAGGGAACCAAATTAAATGGGAGTCTTATAATTCATTTGAAATTGGAGTAAAATGGGAACCCAAGATGAATCTCTAAGACACTAGTCACTAAATGTGTGTGTGTGAGTCCTCTATAAATTTCTAATAAGTTCATTTTCAAAGTGATTTTCATTAGTTACATGGGTGGGTAAAATTACAAAAAAAATTCATAAATAATAATAATAAAGTTATTAGTTTTCAAAAATGAGTTCTTTAATGTGATGATAATTTTGAATGATAGATAAATAAGGTGGAAATTGAATTATATGAAAATCATTTAAGTTGTATCAATAAACTAATTCAAAAAAATAATTTAAACTTTTCTTTTTGAAACATAGGAGAAAGTCAAAGTAGAAGGTGCCTATTGTTAGGTTCTTAATTCAACTTTTATATAACATGTTATCACTCCTAGTTTTAGAACATGAACTTGAATTAAATTAAGTCAATAGGTTGATTCATATAAGAGGCATGAAATCCTCAGAAGTGAATGATTATTTCTTCCCTTGATCTCCTTTAGGTATTTGAACTTAGCCATGATTTCTTTCGAACATTACATTTGAAAATCCCCACTCACAGTTTTTTTCCTCTTTTTTTAATCACTGTGGCATGATTTAATTTAAGCTGCATGTAAAAAAATGTTTTTATTTCAAAAAGACAAAAAGAATAGAATTTATTGAGGGAAATCAATGCTTAAGTGTGATGGAATTTGATGTGGACTTAAGATGTATTGTTTTTCCACATATTTTTATTAGTTTTTTATTTATTTAGTTAATAAAATTGTATTTTCATTTTCATATTATTTAACTACTTTGTTTTTATTGGATAAATTTATTAATATTTCATTTTTATGTTAAATGTTGTATTTTTTCATTCAAATTATTAATTATGGCTATATTGGGTTTCAATTTATCCTGTAAAATATCAAATTTATTTGTTTCTGTTTTAATGGTGTTCTTTTAAATTTTATTAATAATATGTTATTTATAACTTAATTTTAGTTAATCAAACTTTCATTTAATTTTTAATCTATTATTTTTGTATTCTTAATATAATTGAATTTATAAATTAATTTTAATATTTAGTGTAATCTAAATAATTAATTATTTATTTAAATTTAATGTTTTATTATAATTTATAAATCTAGTTTGAAATTATTTATTTGTTTCTCTTTATAATTTTAGTTAGTTTTTAATTAAAAGTTTATTTTTTAAAATTATTGAATTTTTTTTGAATTTAATTAAATTTTCAGTTGTTTTAAGTTTTTATTAATTCAAATATTAATTAGAATAAAATTTAAATAATTAATTGTATTTTTATTAATCTTTATATTTTATTTTGTTTTGATTTAATTTTTGTTTAAGTGATAATATTTTACTTTTATTTAAATTTCTGTTTTTTCTCTTGTTGTTTGGGTTTTCACTACCAGACACTTTAGTCACTTCCAACTGACTCACCATGGAAAAATTTTCAAATGTGGCTCCCTCCTTTTTCAGATTTCAACAACTCACCACTAGACCACATTACCAACTGTTGGGTTACAAAACGCAATGGTGACTCCCACTCACCATTAGATCCTTCATTCATTGTTCCCACGTGACTCACCGCCACTGCATCCAATGGTGAGAACCACACTCACCGCCACAACCAATAACTCACCACTGTCAGAACCCTCCACCAAAGTCCTACACTCACCACCATATACTCCTACCACCAGTGACACCCAACTCACCATCAGCTTCTTATGTAGTCTATCCGCTAGAAGAACTTAAAGCCACATGCACTAACTAGATCTTCACAGACTCGAATCAGAGAACAAATCTATTTCAACCATATATCCAAAACCCACTAGTGGATCACTAGCATCATCACCCATTTCTCGACCATCGTTCCAATTCCTCCTCTCTAGATCTAGAGTAGATCTTATGAAAAATCAAACACCACACGGTGTTGGATCTAAAAGAAACCACTGTTGACCACCTCTGCCACCATTCAAGGCTGAACGAGCCCCTCAACGACACTAATAAAAGGAATTATGTTGCTAAGGCCTAGCCCACTTCTAGATATGGAATCACTAAACCTGAGTCACCACCACCAGATCTGCAACCCATGTTTCCATCTAGATGCTGAGCCACCGTTGCGGAGGAGAACTGCGAGGAACCAGAAGGCAGAAGACCCCCCTACGCGGCTAGCTAAGGAAAAGAAAAAAAAATAAAATTAAAAAGATTGAAAAATAATAAAATAATAAAAATAATAATAAATTAAATAATAAAACTTAAATAATAATAATAACAATTAATAATAATAAAAAATTAAATAAAATAATTTAAATAATAATTTATTATAATAAATAAATATAAATTAATTACCTTTATAAATTAATTTAAATCTAATAATAATAATAAAAAAATAAAATTAATAAAAAATTTAATAATAACTAAATTAATAAAAATATTAATTAATTAATTAATTTAATAAAATAATAATGTTTGATAATCTAAAAAATAATAAAAATAAATTTTCTTTTATAATTATATAAAAATATTAACAATATTAACGTTAATTAAATAATTTAATTAATAATAATGATTAATAAAAAGTTTTTAATAAAAACAATATTTTTAAATTAACTAAAAATAATTAATATATTTATTTATAACTATTTTAATATTTAATATTTATATAATTATTATTTTTTATATTCTATTTAACTCATTTTTTTACTTTTTGTATATTTTCTATGTTTCATTTGTGCAAATACAGTGGCAAGTAGAGATAAAGTCCAAGTACATTACCAACCACCCTTTTCATTTGGTTAGAATGATTTTACTCAGTTCCTGTGTGAGTCTTAGTTGGGGATGACAATTGCCACATGTGGTGGTATCTGAAGAAGACAAAGTGAAGTTTGTAAAGGCCATTGGTGACCAATAGGTGGACAACAAATGATTAAAATTTGATGCAGGCAGAGAATACAAGTAAATTTGAAGCATTCAATTATTCATTCTGAATTGGGAGCAAAGGAGCAGGGGAGACCTGATGATAGAGATAGAGTAGTAGAGCAGAGCATCGTACCGATTCACCATTCTTGAGGGATATTTCTTCTCACTTTATTTTTTTTCTTATCACTTTATTATTTTTTCACAACATCTCTTCTATGAAATTAAAATCGATCGGTGAGATTGATTCTAATTTTTATTTAAATTATTCATACCAACATTTTTCAAATTCAAAACTTCAAGATCAATTGGCGATATTGATCTTGAATGCATTTATCCAAGATTAAATTTCATTAACATTGGAATTTTGTGGAGAGTTTTATTATAATTTCTTTTTCATAAAAATCTTTCACATTTTGATGATTCTTATAGTGGATAAATCCAAGATTTAATATTCTATTCGTTCAATATCCTAGTGAGATATATTTTTTAATTATTTTTCAGGGTGTGTTTGTAATAAAATTTAGTGAAGAGTTTATCCTTTTAATGAGTGGTGGGAGAATTCTCGAGTGTTTTTCCTGATCACCTTTCCTCAAACCCATTTCTCACTACCTTTTCATATATTTTTTTGAATTTAATTATTTCATATTTCATCCTATAATTTAAAAAATATCCCATTCATTATCATAATGCATCATTAAAGAGAAAAAAATTTAAATTTTTTTCCTACTACTTACAATGGATTTGTGTATGAAATTTTGGTTAAAAATCCTCCCTTTGGTTTGATACCCTACTTTTTTATATACATTATTTCAATAGGGTTTATAAATTTTTAAACTTTGGAATGATTCAATGATGAATGTGTCAGATATAATTCCAAGTGTTCCTTTTTATTTAAAAGTGACATTAATTTTAGTAAAAAGAACAAGTGACATACTGAAAACCTTATAAACACATTCAGATTGTTTCGATACTTTAGTAAAACTATCCATATGTAATTTTTGGTATGTAGTAATCAAAAACACCTCAATATTATGCATGATTTCACAAATATATCTCCAAATGTGTCTTTTTATTTAAAATTGACATTAATTTTGGTAAAAAGAACAAGTAACATACTGAAAACTGAGAAAACACATTTATATTATTTTGATACATTAGGAAAACAATTAATAAGTAATTTATAACATGTAGGAATCAACCACACCTTAATATGATAAATGGTGTGACCGATATGACTCTAAGTGTATATTTTTATTTAAAATTGACATAAATTTTAGTAAAAAGAACAAGTGACATACTGAAAGCCAAGAAAACACATTTTGATTGTTTTTATATTTTATAAAAACAATAAATAAGTCATTTGTGAAGTATAGTAATCCACTAATCCTCAATACAATGTATGGTGTGACCATTATGACTTAGAGTGTCTGTTATTAGTTTAAAATTTACATTTTAGTTCAAAACATGTCACTCACTGAAAACTAATCAAGAACAGTTTTATTGAATTTATAATTTTGGATAATGATTTATAAGTTAGTTTTTATTTATAGGAAGACTTTTAACTTCAAAATGACACATGATGTGAGTGTTATAATTCAAAGTGCGTGTTTCTAATTTTGAATGACATTTTAATAAAAAGGAAACTTACATGATCAAAACTAATAAAACCTATTTTTCTTGTTTTTATAATTAAATAAAATGATCCATAATTCAATTTTGACATGTATGAATAAGATTCACCTCAATATGATGCACAGTGTGATCGATATAGTTCCAAGTGTGTCTATTTATTTAAATTGACATCAATTTTACTAAAAAGAACAAATGACATAATGAAAACTTAGAAAAAAAATTCATATTATTTTGATAATTTAAGAAAATGATTCATAAGTCATTTATAATGTTTAGGAATAAAATAAACCTAAATATGATGTATGTTGTGACTGGTATAACTGGAAGTGTGTCTTTTTATTTAAAATTGACATTAATTTTAGTACAAAGAAAAAGAGACAAACTGAAAACTAAGAAAACACATTTATATTGTTTTTATAATTTTAGTAAATGATCCATAATTCATTTTTTATATTTATTAATCATCTTCACCTCAATATGATCAATGGTTTGATCGGTATAATTCCAATTGTGTCTATTTATTTAAAATTGACATTAATTTTAGTAAAAATAATAACTGATATATTGAAAATCGATAAAATAAATTAGGATTGTTTTTTACAATTTAGTAAAATAACCTATGAGCCATTTTTGATTTGTAGGAATCAACTAAACCTCAATCCAATACACAATGTGACCCATATAACTCAAAGTGTGTCTTTTTATTTAAAATTGAAATTATTTTTAGTAAAAAGAACAAGTGACATATTGAAAACTGATAAAACCCATTCAGATTATTTTTATACTGTAAGAAAACTATTGATAAGTATTTTTCGACGTGTAGGAATCAACCTCACCTCAATCCGACACATATTGTGACTGATATAATTCCAAGAGTTTCTATTTATTTAAAATTAATTTTCATTTAGTAAAAGAAACAAGTGACATAATAAGTACTGATAAAACACATTCAGACTATTTTGATACTTTAGGATAACGACCCATGAGTAATTTTTAATGTGTTGGAATAAACCAAACCTAAATATAATGCATGGTGTGACCAGTATAACTCTAAGTACATTTTTTTATTTAAAATTGACATTAATTTTAGTAAAAAGAAAAACTGACATATTGAAAAATGAACAAATAGATTTGGATTGTTTTGATAATTTAGTAAAATGATCCATAAGTCATTTTTGGTGTTTGGAAATCAGCTAAACCTCAATCCAATGCATGGTGTGACCAGTAATATTCCAAGTGTGTCTATTTATTTAAAATTGACATTAATTTTTGTAAAAAGAACAAGTGACATACTAAAAACCAAGAAAACATATTTATATTGTTTTGATACTTTAGGAAAACAATTTAAAATTCATTTTTAATGTATAATAATCAACCAAAATTCAATCCTACAAACAGTGTGATATGTATAAATTGAATTGTGTCCTTTTATTTAAAATTGAAATTAATTTTACTAAAAAGAACAAGTGACATACTGTAAATTGAGTAAACTCATTTCAATTGTTTTGATACTTTAGTAAAACAATCCATAAGTAATTTTTGATGTGTAGGAATTACCCGGACATCAATCTGATACATGGTGTGATTGGTATGACTCCAAGTGTGTATTTTTATTTAAATTTGACATTATTTTTTTGTAAAAGAAACAAGTGACATACTAAAAACTGAGCAAAAAAATTTAGATTGCATTTATTCTTTAGGAAAATGAACCACGAGTCATTTTTGTTGTGTAGGAATCACCATCACCTTAATCCGATGCATAGTGTGATTGGTATAACTCAAGGTTCCCATTATCAATTTAAAATTTACATTTTAGTTCAAAATGTGTGTCAATCACTAAAAACCCATAAAACACGCTCTAATTTCCTTAATAATTTAATACAATTATTTATAAGTCATTTTTGATGTGTAGGAAGAAGTCTCATATCAAGCCGACCAATAATGTGATCATTATGACTCAAAATGTGTGTTTCTAGTTTGAAATGACATTATAGTAAGAAAACAAAAGACATAATGAAAACTGATCAAACACATTTAGATTGTTTTGATACTTTAGGATAATGATTCATAAGTACTTTTTGACACGTACAAATCATCCAAACCTCAATATGACTCACGGTGTGACCGGTATAACTCAAATCATGTCTTTATTTAAAACTGATATTAATTTTAATAAAAAGAACAAGTGACATACTGAAAACTGAGCAAATGCATTTAGATTGTTTTGATACTTTAGGATGAAGATCCATAACTCATTTTTGATATGTAAGAATCAACCCCACCTCAATACAATGCATGGTGTGACTAGTATAACTCAATGTTTTTCTTTTTATTGAAAATTGACATTTTCTTAATGTATTCTTTCATATTAATGTTTAATTTATTTTTTATAGATAACTAACATATTATTTGTTTTCTTATATAGGTGGATTCTTTTTCTTGGGTTGAGGTGATTTTTTTGGAAACTAATACCATGGATTTACTTTTTTGAGAGGGGATCACGGGTGCTAAAAGATGAAACATTAATGTTTTTAAAATTTTGTGGATAATTGTAAATGTAATTATAAAAAACATTGTTTGAAATGTATATAGTGGTGTTTTTTTGTATTCATGATGTCAAATTTATTTCAATTAAGTTATATAATTTTCATACATAATTTATATGTTTTTTTGGGTGTGTTATTATAGAAAAAAAACACCGTATAATGTTGGGACTTTATCAGCATTATTTCTAGCACTGATAAATCCCCCCCCCCTTTATCATCGCTATTGAAAGAGATGATAAAGGGTGGATTTTATCTATGCTAATGAAGTCACAAATAAAAGGGACCCTTTTATCTATACTAAACTATAGGTGATAAAGGGGACCCCCCTTTAATGGTGCTGAGGACAACAACATTTTTTAGCGCTATTAAAGGCCTTTTTTCATACTATTAAAGGGATTATTTATTGTAGTGATATTGATATAAATATAATATATTTTATAAAATATGATTTATATAAAGTTAAATACACATTTTCACTTAATATATAAGATATTTAGTGAAAAATGGAATATAAAATAATTAAAAATATAATATTAATTAATAATTTGCTAATTATTATCGGATAATAGTCATTTAATAACAATTTAAATATAGAAAAAATAATAAAACCGATAAACGATCAAAAATAAGTTAAAAACGTGACTCAAACTTCAAACAACCCTAACATTTAATTCGAGAGTCCATTTGAGATCCACCAAATATCAAATTTAAGATCTTGAAAAGACATACACCATGATGATAAGGGGGACCCCGGTCACATATTTTGTGTTAAAGAAAATTCCTAGAAGTTCTCTTAAACTCATTTTTTAGTCGGGGTATCCTAATTTTTGAATAATCAATGAAAAATAAACCTTGTTTAAGGGGGTATTATTTTATTTTTTCAATGGAGGATAAATTTTTATCAAGGAATGAGATTCATATTTATGTTATGGTTTTTAAGTTTTATTGTTTTTTATATTTTACTCTTATTTATAATCAAATATATAAATATTTTTTCTATATTCACTCATAAAAAATTAATTTTTTAAATAAATATGTAAACATATTTACATATAAAATAACATTCTAAATATATAAACCATATCTAAATAAAAAATAATATCCATTTTATTTATAATAAACATGTATGAATATTTATATACCTTTATGATTAATGTATATATAATAAATATATATATATAAATATATTTGTGTGTGTATATTGACAAAAAACTATATATTTTTCAATATATTCTAATATATGTACATAAATATAAATATATAATATATGTAAATAAATATAAATATGTATAATTATATTTATAGATGCACACACGTACACACACACAAAACAAATTTATATATGTCTTCAAATATGTGTGTGTGTGTGGATAAAACAATGTAATGTAATATATATAAATATATAGATATATCATAAAATATAGAACAAAAAAATATTGGGGAGTGGAAAAGGTAACTAAACATGAGGGGGAGGTCTCAAGTTCAAAAACCAAGCGCGTGGGTGTGTAAAGAAGGTTCCTAGAATTGTTAAAAGGGAGGGTTCGAGCATTGTTAAAGTGGTGGAGAGGTTAGAAAGGCATTTTTAAAAGGGGGATGTTGAGTACTGGTGGTGGTGGTGGTGGGGGGGGGGGGTCAGCCCTCCAATTTGTAGAAAAAAATATTTTTAAATATATATATATATATATATTTGAATTTTATCAGTGTTTTTAGTGCTGATAAAAGGGGTCATTTATCAATGTTAAAAAAAGTGCTGATAATGGTCCCTTTTATCAGCACTTTTTTTAACATTGATAAATAACCCCCTTTATCAATTATTTTTTAGCACTAATAAAAGGGTCTTTATTATCATTTTTAGCACTGATAAAAGGGATCCCCCATTTAACAGCACTTAGATTATCAATGATTTTATAACATTAATAAAAGTGATTTCTAGCACTATTAAATGGGGGATCTGTGGTAGTGGTATCCCAAAATTGAATCTGTTTATATAGATTATTATTATTTTTTATAAAAATTGAGGAAATAATAGAACTGATATATATATATATATAAACTTATAAAACATATATAATAATAATCTCTATATTTATTTAGGGTATAAGAATATTATAATAATAATCAAAGGCAGATACATATGCATGAAAATACAAAGAAAATATGAAATATCGGGGACTCGATCCCATGAACCCCCCTTAAAAAACATAAACCACCCTACACCTTTGGGTTCCCTCCAAAAAAATATAGGTTATTATTTTTATTCATGCCATCAGGCATGAATCAATTGGTCACACCTTTGGGTGGTCTTTAAAAAGTATTAGATCTGAGTCTCCCTGGATGTGTGGTTGAGTATTTTCATTATATCCCCCCTTCCTTAACCAATGTAATTGTAATATTTATTACTTAAATTATTATTATTATTATTATTATTTTTCATGTTGTTATCATAGTTACTATAAAAGTATTCACTGCTATAGATCACACATTATCTAGTGATGACCTTTATCAGTGCTAAACATAAAGCATTGATAAAAGGGTAACCATTATCAATGCTGGCTAAAAGCAGAGATAAAGGTTACCTTTATCAGTGTTGATAAAAGTATACTTTTTATTAGCATATATTTTAGTGCTGATAAATATGCGTCTTTATCAGGACTTTTCTTAGTGTAGATACAAACTTTTAATAAAAAATATTATTAATATATATTTAATTATCATATTTATATTCAAAAATTAATGTTTACTTATATAAATTAATTAAAAAAAATGCATGTATATACTTAATATAAATATGATATATTAATATATATATTTTAATAATTCAAAAAATTATATAAATATAAATGCTGCATTGTAAATATGTGTTATTTGAATTTATATATTTATATCAATGACTTGTGAATATATCTGTATTCATTATGTTGTGTGTGTGTTTTTTGTATGTGTATATATAGATGTTGTACATGTACAGATGTATTTATGTGTATGTATATGTGGACATGTACGTGGGAAGTATATATATATATATATATATAGAACATGTGTACATGTGTATGTACGACATGTACTTATTTCACATTTGATGTATATTTTTTTCACATTTTATATATTATTTTTGGAATTTATTCATTTTTTATACATAATTTAATTTTAAAAAGTATTATTTTTAATGTGTTTTATATTTATATGATTATAATTTATTCACTTTTATTTATTAAGTTTTAATATTTTTAAAATGTTTGAAATTTATATAATTAAGTTATTTAAATTCAATTTTTTAATATTTCCTTTATTTTTGTATGTGTTTATAATTCATGTAGTTAACCTTATATGAATTAATTTTTTAAAATATTTTTGAATATTAAATTCTATTTATTTTTTTAATATTGATTTCATTTGATATTATTTATTCATTTTTAATATTTATTGATTTTTATATTTGTTTTAATTTAATCATTTTGTAATATTTATAGTCCCCCGACTAACCACCCAAACAATGATTCAAGTTGAGTGGCACTGGCCTTAGGTGGGCCTCCCCATATGATAAAGTATACTAACTAGCAATGAGGGTTTAAAAGAGTGATAGTGGTGAGACTATACCCTTTGTTGATGATATAATAATTGTCTATATAAATATAAAGAGGTAGAAAGAAATACCCAATAGACTCAAACCAGTAACCCACACATGGAAGAAACAATACAATAATATACAATAGTAGAATCATAACAAAAAAATAAAAGTGAAAATAAATAAACAAGCTAAACATGCCCATTTTAGTTATTAAGCAGAACATGCATCCAATATAGGTCATACATATCAAAAAGTAGGACAAGGTCACCCATGGATGACCCCAAAACATACATATAAGTAACATGTTGATACAAAAAAAAGACAAAACAAAAACTCATGCTGAGGAAACAACCTCAAGGTACAATGTTGTCCATCCCATGCCAAATCAATCGCTTGGATCCATCACTAGAGACCAAAAAATTACTTAAACGTAAAAGCATGAAGTCTACAAATTTTCTAAAGGTCCCATATAGGGTGTGAGAAGGAGTCTCAGTAGGCCACCACCAATGTGTTCCTACCTTAAATTTTTGATCTAGTAGGTGTGTACTAAAAATAAGTAAAGTAGCAGCACCTAAATATAATAAAGACTAGCTTCCATGGTGCTGAACAACCACCTGGAAGCTATCACCAACTTTGGCCAATGCCAGAATAACTAAAGAGGATAGGATCCTTAGCCCATGGGCCAAGGCATTCCCTGACAGATAATTATACCAGGTGAACCCTTAGGTTCCGACTCTAGATGTCACCTAACACCTCGTTCCATAAACCAAGTGACCAAAATCCTAAAGGAACACCAAATCAAAGACTTTGGTCCCTCAGACCCCTGCTCGAAAGCACCTATCAGCTCAAATCCCGATGCCCGGATGTACAAATATATCTATCCTAAAATAATAACCACCGTCAGATAAATAACCAATGTCCCAATGAATGATGATACCCATCCTCTAAAATGATTATATCCCAACAAACTCAAGAGCAGAGATCCTCATACCCCAACTAACAGCATCAACACTATCATCTAATGAATCCTCACCATCCTCGTGGTTTTCTATGACAAGAACCTACAACCATAATTCCTAAGCCAAAACTGATGGAGGCCTCTACCCACATGAGTGGTCAATACCATCTCATCATCTGAGTCATCCTGTGTGTACACGACTCCAAGTGGTGCATTGGCCAACATGGGTGAGTGATAATCACCAATATAGAACCTAAACCACATCAACTAGAACCTCGTGACACTACAACCATGTCACTCAAATCCGATAGCCAAGCCATCCCATATCACATGAGCCTTGCCCGTAACTTGATGGCCTCTCCATCTCAATCAGATGACCAAGTCACCCAACCTGTGATCAACATCACTCACATATAATCCGGTCCTTTCCCAACCTGATGATTATATCACCTCATACCAGATGGAAAATTCCACCTCAATCCTTAGGCCGATCCCTTCATGATCCCATGGATATCATCTCATTAAATTTATATATACATATCAATTAAATATAATACAAACAATTAAAAAAATTAAAACAACTCAATTTAATTAAATAACCCCCTACTAAGCTACCCAGGGTCCGAAGCCCCTCACAAAGCTCGAACCATTTATATAATTGGGTGATCGTGCTCATAAGAATCTCACAATGGCTCAATTTATTAATTATGAAAAACCATCAATTTAAAAATAGCCTTTCTTGGTCAACACAAAGGAACACTCAAAGTCGCACCCCCCAAAGCTCATGAAATCATAAATAAAATTATGCACCACCTACCTCATAGTCGTATACATAGGAACACCTAATCTTATCTTCTAAATCAGACTGATTTGGAAGAAATCAACGTTTTAAATAAACACCCAGAAAATAGGGTAAAACCACTCGCACAAATTTAACACACCATATAGAGAGGGAAAAGGAAAATGAAAGCTAGAGGATGGAGATCCTTACTGATTCAAATCCAACATTGCATATGGATCAAGAAATAGATCTTTGATAGAGGAGAGGTATCTCTCCCAAGAAGAGGAAGAAAAGAGGAGCACCCATGCTACTCTGTGTGACCAAGATAAGAGAAAAGAAGAAGAAATTAATAAATAGAAGGGAAGGGGAAAAGGTCATTTCACACCTTTAATATGATGCATATTTTGCTCCCACAATTTTATAAACCATGTGGAAACTATGTGAATCCTACTAATCGTGACCCATACCTTGCATAGTTAGTCGCTGGGTTAGGAAAAATCATGTGAAAACTGTACGTGCGACAATGCAAGGGTACTACCCATTTGACACAAAGTGTGTGGATTGCACACAGTTTTTCCTACCCATGTGAAAACCATGTATATTACCTCTTCTAAAAATTGTATAGGCCCCATACAGACATTATTTCAATCCTGCACAACTTTCCCAAACTATGATTAATGAGAATTTGGGATGCATGATTTCTACTAGGAGGCCACACATTTAAATCTAACCATGCTCCTCATCCCACAATTCCCCAAAATGAGGCCTTCATGCCTCTGATGAACCTGAAACCCATCCAAACACCTATTTAATTTTCCCAACCACTAAACCCGTCTAAAAATAAGGTCTTAGATTAATAGAAAACTCAAAATTACATTTCAATCAATGAGGGAAGAGTTGGAATACCCACCAAACTCTGGAAATTCAAAAAGGGAGAGGATTTTGACCCGCTCCAAATACTCGAGATGTTATAATCTCACAAGATTAACATAGAACATCCCTGATCTATAAAATAAAAACTCAAAGATGGTAGCAAATATACCCATCACAATAAAAACAACCTAGTCTCAAGGCCATAGGTTAACTACCTCAAGGGGGCTCCCCACCTTAGGAGTTACCTACCCGGTCACATCTCAACCCAAAATTTAAATCAAACTAATGTTCCATTGAACATTCCTAGACTAAAAATTCCTCTCATGAAGCATCATCACTCTCATACCTCATCAAGTTATCCCATTCAATATCCAACAACCATTAGAATCTTGAATCACATCGATTATAGTCTCGTTACCATGTCACACACGACACCTAAGATTTCTTTTATCTCAAATGATTAACAAAATAGTCCTAGTTCCTAACACATCAATCAAGTCCCACATCTCAATGATGCCCCTATGAAAACACACCTCAACTAACCTGCATCTTCTCGATTCCTTGATGCCAATGCATCTTAAGTAATCCTGGTTCCATGCACCTCAATAATTCTGGTGCCATGCACCTCATATAAATATAAATATATATATATATATATAACACATCAAAAATGTTGTCAAACTACTTAACAAAAACTTTTTAGTACAAATATACATACCATGAAACTCATGCACCCAAAATTTATATACCTCTAAAAATGACTTTCCAAAGGAAAATAAAAAAACATGGCTATGCCCATGGTGTACATATGATCATTGTCAGATCACCATCCTACTCTGACCTTAGAAGATTCATGACATTCACAGTCCATGATGGAAATGTCACCATTTTGAAGGCTCAAGAACTCCCAATTTATCTCACCCCTCAACATCTTTGAGATAAAGTTATTGAAAAACCTTGACTCAAAGTACTTCTAGGACAGTCCCTCACATATGTCTACCTAAACCTGCATGTACCACCATCTCTTAGCCTATCCTCTGAGCATGTAGGTATTCAACTTCAACCTCCATCTTGGAGGCATCTCTAGATGTTCAAAAATCATCTACATCGACTCAATCTAGTTTTCAGCTTCCTGTGGGCCATCCTAACCCTAAAACAATGGTGGGTGATGAGATTGGAACTCTCGAGTTAGATTTTACATCAAGGGATACTATATCTAAGTTCCCTTATTAATCCCATAGATGAAGTGTAGTAGACTAACCTTGAGCTTCTCATCAAGCTATGAAAAAAGCTATCAAATTTGGTGGCTTCCCCAACTATACTGAAGCCTGTACATGAGCCTATACCTTCAGCTCATGCTCTACCTGACCCTCTAGGGTCTCAACCTATTCATGATCTTGCAGAACCACATCACCACCAACCTAATGATTCATAGGATCCCTTTTAGGTGGAAAACCATTTAATACCAATACAAGGTTATACATATCAGATAACACACACACACACAATATATATAGGTAAATAAGTAATTGGAAACACAATCTCACTACCCTTACCCTTACCCAATGCAACCATGTATCATGACATCTTGACCTCATGGAATCCTTACCCACCCATATCAGATCCAAGTATATCAGATATTCCTTAGGCTATGCTCGTCCTGAAAAACAATGTCTCCTTAATATGAAGACCTCTTCGCTCAACCTGGTGATCAACACCACCCTATATCATCATCCTTGCCTATTACTATAAGATCTATACCCCCCCACACAATTATATCTATATATATATATATATATATATTTCACATAATAAAATCATATTTCATCAAGTCCACTTTCTTGGTCCGGGTGAGTAAGATGCCACCAAAGAGAATCTAGGAAGAAAAACACTGCTTATATTCCTTTTTTGAAAAACTATTAGTATCTAGATGCACACTGGTACTAATTCTCAGTTAAGAATGCTTTGATACCATTTGTAGAGCCCCATCCCGGTTAGCCACCCGAATAGTGCTTTGGGCCAAGTTCCACTGGCCTTAAGCACACCTCCCCATACACCAATAAATATTGACTAGTAGAAATGGTTTAAAGGAGTTATAGTGGGGGGACTATACCCTCTGATGATGATATAAAAATGGTGTATATAAATATAAAGAAGTGTAAAGAAAGACCAAATAGACTCAAACCAGTAACCCTCAAATGGTGGAAACACAACAATAATATACAATAGTGGAAGAATAACTAAACAAAAAAAGTGGAAATAAATAGACAATCCAAACATGACAATTATAGATACTAAGAAAAAAATGCATCCAATACAATTCATACATATCAAAAATTATTACAAGGTCACCTATGGCTGACCATAACACATACATATAAGTATCATGCTAAAAAAAAGAAAGAAAAAACAAAAACTCTAGTTGAGGGAGGAACCTCAAGTTCTCTTACATCCATCTCATGCCAAATTAACCACTGTGATCTAGCTCTAGAGCCTAAATACTTCCTTTAATGAAAAATAATAAAGTATACACACATCCCGAAGGGCCTGTGTAGGGTGTGAGAATGAGTCTTGGTTGGTCACGACCAACATATTCCTGCCTTAAATTTGTGATCTAACAGGTGTGTATTAAAAATAAGTAAAGTAGTAGCACATGAATATAAAAAACATAGGATTCCCTTGTTCTCAATATCTACCAAGAAGATATCACCTACTTTATTCAATGATAGAATGATTGAATATGAGAGGATCTTTATTCCATGGTCCAAGGAATCCATTGATAGATAATTAACCCAAGTGAACTCTTAGTTTCCACCTCTAGATGTCACCCAACACCTTATGTCAATGAACAAGTAACAGATATCTCAAAAGCACACGTGATCAAAGAATTTGGTCTCGTGGACCCCTTCTTGAAATCAACCATTGGTTCTAAGGAAGATGCCAAAATGTAAAACGATATCTATCTTAAAATAGTAACCACCTTTGGACCAAAAACTAAAATCTTGAGGAACTATGACACCCATCCTCCAAAATTATCATAGAAAAACGGACTCAAGCACAGCGAGCCTTAGCCCCCAACCAATAACCTAAACGTTGTCATCTGATGTCTCTTCTCCATCCCCATGTATTTATATGGAAATCACCACCAACCATAATTCCTAAGATCATAATACTAGAATCCTATGCCCATATGATTGGTTTATACCACCACATCAGATGAGTCAACCCGTGTGCACCTGAATCCAAATATCTCATTTCCCAACATGGGTGAGTAGTAATCACTAATATAGAACCTAATACACATCAATCGAAAACTCATGACCCTGTGACCATGTTGCTCAAATATGATTTCCAAGCCATCCCATATTACACAATCCTTTCCTATAACCTAATGGCCTCTCCATCTCAATCTGATGATTGAGTCATCCAACCTATGATCAACATCACTAACATATAATCTAGGCCTCGCCCAACCTGATGATTACATCACCTCATACTAGATGGCCAATTCCACCTCAATCCTCATGCTAAGATCATAATCATCCCATGGATATCACCACATTAAATTAATATATACATATCAATTCAATTTAAGAAAAACAATTGAAATAACTAAAACAACTCAATTTAATTAAATAAACCCCTGACCTAGACACCCAAAGTCTGAACCCCCTCACATGTCTCAAAATATTTATAGAATTGGGTGAGCATGTGCATGGGAATCTCATAATGGATTAATTAATTAATTAAGGACAAACATAAATTTAAAAATAGCCTTTCTTGGTCAATACAATAGGGCACTCAAATCCACACCCCAAACACTCACGAAATCACAAAGAAAATTATGTACCACCTACCTCATAGTCATAGACATAATCACATCTGATATTAGCCTCTAACTCAGACCGATTTGGATGATATTAGTGTTTAGATGAACGCCCTAAAAATTTGGTAAAACCACTTGCATGAATTTAGCACACCGTATAAAGAGGGAAATGGAAAATAGAATATATAGGATAGATAGACTTACCAATACAGATTCAATTCCATAGAAGGATCAAAAAATGGATCTTAGAGAGAGGAGAGGAATCTAACCCTAGCAGAGGAGGAAAAGAGGAGAACCCCCACTAGTGTGTGTGACCAAGAGAGTAGAAAATAAGAAGAAAAGACGAAATATAAGGGGAGGGAAAAATAGTCATTTCACACCTTTAATAGGTTGCATGGTTATCTTACACAGTTTTCCAAACCATACGGAAAACGTGTAGCTCTTTCTACTCAAGACTGAGACCTTGAACGGTTAGTCAATGGTTAGGAAAAACCATGTGTAAACCATGCATGCTGTAGTATGAGGGTACTTCCCATTTGGTACTAAGCATACAACTTGCGCACAATTTCCCTAACTATGCAAAAACTGTGCAGATGACCTCTACTAAAAACTATAGAGGTCTTGCACGACCATACACCTAATCTTGCATGGTTTTCCCAAAAACATTCTTAGTGTAAATTGGGGCTATGAGGTTTCTACTAGGAGGACGCATGGCTAAATGTAACAGTGTGCCTCAGCCTACACGTCCCCCAAAAAGGGCCTTCGGGCCTCCGACACACCTGAAATCTATCCAAACACTTGAGGCATTTTCAAAACCTCTAAAACCATCTAAAAAATAGGTAGTGTATTAACGAGAAACTCAGAATTAAGTTTTGATCAACGAGGGAAGAGTTGGCATACCCACCAAACTCTAAAATTTCAATAAGGGTGAGAATTTCAACCCGCTCCAAATACTTGGGATATTACATATTTATTTACCATACATGTAATATTTTAAATATTTTTGTAATTTATATGAATAATATTTATTTTTTTCTATTAAGTTTTAACATTTAAAATATGATTTAAATTTATATAATTAATCTATTTAAATGATTTTTAAAATAATTTGGTAATTTAAAGAGTTAATTATAAAAGTATAAATTTATATATATTTAAAAAAAATTATTTATAAAATTATAAATAAAGAAATATATATATTTTTAAATTATAGTTAATATATTTATTTTGGCTGCATCGAATCCTATGAAGACTGATTTTGAGGGCTCTCCGCTTCAGTAGAGAGATCTCGGGTTCTCTTAGGGTTTCAACCCCCAAGGTTTTTGATTTTCATCTTCGGTGGAACCTTCATCATTCTCGATATACTAGACTTAGTCTCGGTGATTCGGCCCTGTGGTGGCCCCCAGTAGCGATGCTGCTGTCTCGAGTGATGGTTGCGATGGTACTCAGTGGAGGTGTGAATTCCTAGCCGGTGATGGGTGTGCGATGGTGATGGTGTAACAGTTTTAGATGGTCCCTCACGGTGCGATGAATGCGTCGATGGTCAAGGTGATGGTGGAGATCTGGTTGCGGGAAACTATTTGTGGGCAATCTATGTGCGATCTGGACATGATAGGTACAGTGATGGGCAGAGATCTGGCTGCTTTGTCATTGTGGTGCGGTCATAGTTCTCTAGTGGTGATGGTGGGTTGTGGTCACCCTCGACGATGATGGTAATGAAAAAGGATGAGAGCATGGTCCTTGTTCCATAGTGTAGATGCGGGAAAATTTGGTTGGATAGGTTTTTTTTAATGGGTTAATGGTGCAATAATTTAGGTAAATGGGGTCTTTGAGCGCCACATGAAGTGGCGCTGAAGGACCAAACTAAAAACGGGCAGCACCACTTGAAGTGGCGCTGCCCCTTACTCCATCTCCATTCGGCACCACTTGAAGTGGTGCCGAAACATCCCCACTACCTATAAATAAGGCCCCTCGCCCACCCCATTTCTCATCTCCTCTCTTCCCCTCCTCTCTCTCTCTCTCAAAGTTATCTCTCTAAAAATTTCTGGTTGCTCTGCGCCATGCCTCTCCGGTTGTTTAGCCTGTGTAGCTACGTCTCCAAAAATTTGAGGTAAATTTTTCTTTAAATTTATTTAATATTTTGATTTAATAATTTAGTTGTTTAATTTATAGAATTAGTATATAATATTTGTATTAAATAAGTAGTATAGTTTCTTTAAATGTAAATAGGTAATGAAATGATTATAGTTAGTTAATTAATTAATTAATTATAATTAGGTTATTAATTAATCATAATTAGATAATTAATTAATTGTAATTAGGTTATTAATTAATTATAATTAGGTTATTAATTAATCATAATTAGGTAATTAATTAATCATAATTAGGTAATTAATTAATCATAATTAGGTAATTAATTAGTCATAATTAGGTAAATAATTAATCATAATTAGGTAATTAATTAATCATAATTAGGTAATTAATTAATCATAATTAGGTAATTAATTAATCATAATTAGGTAACTAATTAATCATAATTATGTAATTAATTAATCATAATTAGGTAACTAATTAATCATAATTAGGTAACTAATTAATCATAATTAGGTAACTAATTAATCATAATTAGGTAACTAATTAGTTCTAATTAGGTTATTAAATAATCATAATTATGTAATTAATTAATCATAATTAGGTAATTAATTAGTCATAATTTGGTAATTAATTAGTCATAATTAGGTAATTAATTAGTCATAATTAGGTAATTAATTAATCATAATTAGGTAATTAATTAATCATAATTAGGTAATTAATTAATCATAATTAGGTAATTAATTAATCATAATAGGTAATTAATGAATCATAATTAGATAACTAATGAATCATAATTAGGTAACTAACTAATCATAATTAGGTAACTAATTATTTCTAATTAGGTTATTAAATAATCATAATTAGGTAATTAATTAATCATAATTAGGTAATTAATTAATTATAAGTAGGTAATTAAATAATCATAATTAGGCAATTAATTAGTCATAATTAGGGAATTAATTAATCATAATTAAATAATCCTAGTTAGGTTATTAATTAATCATAATTAGGTAATTAATTAATCATAATTAGGTAATTAATTAATCATAATTAGGTAATTAATTAATCCTAATTAGGTAAATAAATAATCATAATTAGGTAATTAATTAATCATAATTATGTAATTAATTAATTATAAGTAGGTAATTAAATATTCATAATTAGGCAATTAATTAGTCATAATTAGGTAATTAATTAATCATAAATAAATAATCCTAATTAGGTTATTAAATAATCATAATTAGGTAATTAATTAATCATAATTAGGTAATTAATTAATCATAATTAGGTAATTAATTAATCATAATTAGGTAAATAAATAATCATAATTAGGTAATTAATTAATCATAATTGGGTAATTAATTAATCATAATTAAATAATCATAATTAGGTAATTAAATAATCATAATTAGGTAATTAATTAATCATAATTAGGTAATTAATTTATCATAATTAGTTAATGAATTAATCATAATTAGGTTATTAATTAATCACAATTAGATAATTAATTAATCATAATTAGGTAATTAATTTATTATAATTAGGTAATTAATTAATTATAATTAGGTTATTAATTAATAATTATTAGGTTATTAATTAATAATTATTGGGTAATTAATTAATAATTATTAGGTAATTAATTAATCATAATTAGGTAATTAAATAATTATAATTAGGTTATGAAATAATTATAATTAGGTTATTAATTAATAATTATTAGGTTATTAATTAATAATTATTAGGTCATTAATTAATAATTATTAGGTAATTAATTAATAATTATTAGGTAATTAATTAACTATAATTAAGTAATTGATTAATCATAATTAGGTAATTAATTAATTCTAATTAGGTAATTAATTAGTAATTATTAGGTTATTAATTAATAATTATTAGGTAATTAATTAATAATTATTAGGTAATTAATTAATCATAATTAGGTAATTAATTAATTCTAATTAGGTAATTAATTAATCGTAATTAGGTAATTAATTATTTATAATTAGATTATTAATTAATTATTATGAGTTAATTAATTAATTCTAATTAGGTTATTAAATAATCATAATTAGGTAATTAATTAATTGTAATTAGGTTATTAATTAATTGTAATTAGGTTATTAATTAATTATTATTATGTTATTAATTAATTATTATTATGTTATTAATTAATTATAATTAGGTTATTAATTAATTATTATGAGGTCATTAGCGAAGTAGTTATATTAGTCAGCGAAGTAGTTATATTAATCAGTGAAGTAGTTATATTAATTAGCGAAGTAGTAGTAAATTGATTCTGGAATATACCTTTGCATTACATTCTAGGTATGATAATGAATTTAGTTTCCAATCTACCTTGACCTCGTTTTGTAATTGAAGATATGAACTTGAATTTAGTAGTTCAATATTTTTTTTGCATATTAAGTGTTAGAGTTGTCATGAAATGATTGCTCTCTTGAGTAAATTATCCTCAGGTAGAGGGGCTTTGGGCCAGACCACCTACTTTCCTGGAGGCTTGCCTTGTCTAGGAAAGTGAATGGGGTTGGCTATCTGTTGCTTCGGGCTTACTCATGTGGAGATTTTTATTTTCATATAACTCTATGCTTTTACATGACATGTTCGTGTACCTCATGCATATAATGCATGTGGATATGTATGAATATGTTTGACTTCTATTTTTGGGTAAGTAACACAAACTTGTGGGTTGTGTAAATAGTTACACATCAATATGGTTTGAACATATTGATTTGGTGGAGGGATTAGGATTCCAACCTAAATTACTAGAAGCATTCATATATAAATTGATTCTTTAATTATATTTAACTAATAACAATGGTTTCTTTTAGATAAAAAATGGTTGCCACCTATATTTATTGCAACGGTCAAATAATTGAGACAGAACAAGGATGTAGTTATAGTATACATCCAAAAGCTGTTGTGATGCTTGGAGGATGTACTACTTTGGAAGTTGTGAAAACGAAAATTCATCGTAAGTTAAAACTGGAGAGGAATCAAGTTATAGAGTCCATCACATTCAGAAATCTCCAATTTATAGATTGGTTTTGGCATGTGCCCTATCCGGTAACTGATGATGATAATTGGGAATATATACTTTCATTGGTTAAGTATATACCTGAGAATCAAATGATGGAGTTGTGTGTCACTATAGCTACAATAGAGGTTCCATCGACATTGGAAGTTGACCCATCTCAAATTCATGAGACTATGTCATATGCTTCTTCACATCAAGAAGTTGCTTTAGCATTGGTAGTTGTTCCATCATTTCCATCGGCCAGAGTTTCAATAGATAGTCCTCCACAAACTTTAGATGCATTGGTCTATGAATTTGAGGATGATGACAATTTCGAAGAAGAAGATGAAGAGGAAGTTGAAGAATAAGAAGAGCATGCGAGAGATCAATCTGTACCAACTCATGTGAGGTTTAACCGACCATTGAACCATCCTCCACTATTGGATTCATGGTCGACTGAAGGCATGAATCACTTGCCAGAATTTGATTATTCAGTAATTACTCCCAGTTCATAATTTTCAAGAATCATTGGTGGCACAAATCGAGTGTCAGATAACGGTGTTCTGTATATTGGGAGAGATTTTGAGAGCAAAAAAGAAATGAAAAATGTGATAAAATAATATCACATTGAAATACATTACTCATATGTTGTAGAAGAGTCAAAGAGATCTTACTATTTGATCCATTGTGACAAATGTGAATCGAAATGTCAAATGCATCTGCAATCTATTATTGATAACACTTTTCACAACTGGCACATCACTAGATTTACTCCACACACTTGTGAACCCAAGATTGTCACAAGAGCACTCTTCATTAGATGTTGAGTTTGTTTCAACTATTATTGTTGAAATGATTAGAGCATGTCAAGACGTTCCTGTGGTTCAGGTCATTGAGTGAATCAAACAACTTTTTGGGTATCAAATCTCTTACTGGAAGGCATTGGCATCACTACAAAAGGCTATTGTGAAAGTGTACGGTGATTGGGATGACTCTTATCGAGTTTTACCACAACTGTTGGATCTTCTACACCACAATAATCAAATAGTCTATCGGTTACATACTATTGAATATGTTAACCAACAGAACCAACTTGACCGCTCAATGGTTGTGTTTGATAGATTATTTTGGACATTTTTACCATGTTTGTTAGCTTTTAGACATTTCAAGTAGTTCATACAGATTGATGGCACATTTCTATATGGAAAGTATACAAGAACTTTATTGATTTCCACCACACAAGATGGAAATCGAGCCCCTCTACCTATAGCATTTGAAATTGTGGAGAAGAGAACTTCTCATCATGGAGATGGTTTCTGGCATGTCTATGAGAGTTTGTTACGGATTCAGAAGGGATTTGTCTTATTTATGATTGCCACCGTTCAATCAAGGTGTCAATATAGTCTGAGGGTCTTTCGTGGAGACCAATCTATGCCCATCATCGATACTGTATTCGACACATTTCCAGAAATTTGTGAAAGAAGTTCAAGAATGAGTCGATGAAAAATGCAATCTTAAAAATTGGTATGAACATCCTTTTCTGTTTAAAATGTTTTTGTCATATTTATTTTCATAACTGTTCAGATGACTGCTTGTATGATAGCATATGAGCCTAAAAAAAAAGGATGGAGGAGCGTCTTCAAGATATTCATAGAGTGAATCCAGAAGTGTATGATTACATGATGCAAATTCCAAAGTAGAAATGGTCGTTGGCATATGATGATGGGAGGATATATGGTCATATGAATACCAACATCGTAGAATGTATAAATGGAGTTTTCAAGGGAGGCATGTCATGCATCGACTACTCCACTACTTTGGTAAAAATGATGTACCTCCCATTACTTGAGGATCTGGATCAGACAGATACATACAGTTGGGGGTCCACTGTATTAGCACATCTGTACAGATCTCTTTGCACCAGTTATTAGGCCGATTCACATCAGATTATAGGTTTCATGGTGTTAGTACAGATGTGGTCCTGGGAGTGTTTTCCACGCATCGCTCCTCGAGTTGTCGCACCGCTTGCACCAGAGCTACTTCAGGACTGTCCTCGAGGACGATGGTATGTCTACGTCATTAATTTAGGTTTTTTAGTAATTTTGTTATTGTTTTTTATAAAGTTATAGTAGATTACTCTTTTTTCACCAGGTGGAGTCAGTCTCAGAAGTTTTCACATACTCCGAGACATAGTGTGCACAGCTTCCGACAGATATTTGACGCCATAATGCCAGCTGATGTAAGTTAAACAGTACTTTTTTGTAGACAAATTTGTTTTGTTATAACTATTTTAAGTTATTTCAATATAATCTTAGTAACATTGTCATGCTACTACATGAATTATTTTTTGAGTTTACATTTCAGGTTTCATGGAATCCTTATATAGGTTATGTCTACGCATCACTTCTACTATACTGCACAGTTATGGATGGAGATCGTGCTATAGTAGTTCCACTCATTCACTTCCACATTATTGAGTGGCACCATCCAGACCGGGTCATGCGCCAGTTCAGTTTTATACAACATATCCCCTTGGCACCACAACATTCTACTGAGTTACATTCGATTGTGCTTATAGGTAGACAAATGACAGACTGGCGGCAACATCATGCATCTTATATCCAGCTTTGGGACAGATGTGCCCGATTCAGTATCTTTACACATGGATATACCACATCACACTCTCATTTATCTGATCAGGGGGATTACACACACTGGTATCGATGTCACACCATCATGCACCTTATATGTCAGGGGATTGTCATTCAACGATTGGTATGTTTACTAAGATTTATTATTTTTGTTTAAATCATTTTTGATATTAATTTGATTGTTATTTCATTTGTAGGCAGGCGCCATTGGTCAGCTTGCACATTCCACACAGCCTCATGAGCATGCATATATTCTGCGGGAGGAAGTTCATCGGGATGTGGTGGCTCTATTGGATCATATCCGGTTGATACATGGCAGTTTTTTTTGATGAGGAGCCACAAATATATCCTGATCCATATCTTCAGGCAGAAGCACCAGAGGATGACGATGTCCCTACTATGCCTGCTGAGGAGGATGCACCACCACCGCCGCCACCAGCTGGATGACAGAGACGAGCACATCCGGAGGGGAGAGGCGACGACATCGACATCCGAGAGCGGCTCTTGCAGATGTCGTCGCACCATAGAGAGACAATCCGGCCCAACCGAATGATGATTTTGCACAACAGGGAGACGCTTATATACCACATATGGCGTCTCCACAGAGGACTATGGACTTCGATCTGGGTACAGTCACACAGCTTATGGCGGCCCCCTCTCCTCCCGATGAGGCCTTCTTCAGTACCCCATTTCTACCATTTATAGGAGCTTCAAAGCCATATGGCACCCTATATGATTTTGAGGCGTCCTCCTCACATGGTTTTGCTCAGTCCTCTACACAGCACCATGAGGAGGCACTAGAAGCACCAAAAGAGGAGGAAATTACAGAGAGGACACTAGAGCAACACGGACGTCGGACGTGGAGAGGACATGAGATTCAGACGCCGCGTTGTGGTACCAGGGGGAATTGTCGTTGATGTTTTTGGATGCAATGTTGTATATATTAAAAAACTTATTCACTATGATAAGTAATTATTGTTTAAGACAAATAACAAGAAAATAAAAAATATAATAAATACAAACTGATTTAAATTAACTATTAAATTATAAAGTACAAGTACAATATAAAAAAAAATTGTCACACCGACTAAACATCTGATAATTTCTTGAAAAATAAAAAGAAAAACATACATATAGTAAACAAAAAATATTTTACATGACTACTTAAATATTTAAAAACATTACATTTATAATTATATAATAATAAATATATTTATAAATGTAAATTACTAATTTCTAATTAATTAATTAATAATTAACCATTAATAATTAATAATTATAATGACAAATAATAATTAAAAATTATACTACTAACTAATTAATTATTGTATATTAAATAATAATATTTTATAGGCTTTCAAAGTCACATACTTGAAACATTTTTAAGTTTCAAGTAGTTGGTTTTGAAAGACTATAAAATATTTTTTATCGACATTTTTTAGGTATTTTTTTCATTTTCATCTATTTAGTATATGTTTTATCTACGTTTTAAGTTTCTTTCATATTGGTCATATAGATTATATTTTATAGGCTTTCGAAGTCACATACTTGAAACATTTTTAAGTTTCAACTAGGTGGTTTTGAAATCCTATAAAATATTTTCTATCGACATTTTTTACGTAATTTTTTTATTTTAATATATTTAGTATATGTTTAATCCATGTTTTAAGTTTAATTCATATTGGTCATATAGATTATATTTTATAGGCGTTAAAAGTCACATAATTGAAACATTTTTAAGTTTCAACTAGGTGGTTTTGAAAGCCTATAAAATATTTTTTATCGACATTTTTTACGTAATTTTTTTATTTTCATCTATTTAGTATATTTGTAATCCATGTTTTAAGTTTCATTCATATTGGTCATATAGATTATATTTTATAGGTGTTCAAAGTCACATACTTGAAACATTTTTAAGTTTCAAGTAGGTGGTATTTAAAGACTATGTTTAACAATATTTGAAATTTATTTATAAATAATTACTTATAACTATGTAAACATAGAATAGTAATTATAGATTTAAAATTGTATATATATGTAAAAATATATAATTATAAATATATAAGTATAACTATAATTAAAATATAATTCCAAATATAATTATAAGTACAATTCTATATATATATATATATATATTTATATATGAATATTAAATATATTTATAAATAAATTTTAAATATATATGTAACAATATTTTCATAATTATATATTTATAAATATATTCATATTTATATAATTATAAATATTTATTCATAAATATTAGTTTATAATTATATAATTACAAATATATTTTTTATTTAAAAAATATATATAAATAGAGTTATATTTATAAATATTTATTTTTAATTATATATATACATAATTATATTTATACACACACACATATATAACTATTTATAATTATAATATTTATAATATTTATATGTAAATATATAAATAAAACACACAAATCGAAAAAAATGCTTATATTTTATATAATTCAACTTTATAAATATAAATAAACCATATATTTTTAATTTAATACATATTTTTTATTTACAAAATTATATATAAATTTATAAATTTATATAAATAATTATATATAAGGTTTATTTCATTATTTTATTAAATAATTAAATAAGGTTTATAACTATATAAATATAAATTTATAATTATATAATTATAAATATATTTATAAATATAATAATAATTAATTTAACATTTTTAAATTCATATTTATAAGTTTATTTTTAAAATTTTATTTATTTATTTTGAAATTATCTATTAAAAAAGGGATGAGGTGCAAAAAAAAACAAAACAAAATAAATAATAAAAGGGAGGGGTGCAAAAAAAAAAAGAAAAAAAAAGAAAAAAAACCATAAAACAAAAAAAAATCCAAAAAAGGGGGGTGGAAAAGCGCCACCTGAAGTATTGAGTGCCAATTCATGTGGCACTCAACAAACCCATATCTCTAATTATATTTACCCTAAACCCAATAAAAAACCCCTATCCCCAAATTATCATGCAGATGCGATCTTTCGGTTATCTAATGGGCCTTGGACAATGATGTTCCTTTTCTATCGGTTCTTCAGGTCTTTGGGCATTTTGGGTTTCCATTCGACATGTTTTGTAATGGGTTTTGTTCCACTGGGCTCTCGGGTCACTTAACATTTAAGGCTATGCGCCTCTGGGCCTTCGGGCTTGTAATGAGTTCTCCCTTAACACAATTCAAAAGGGGTTTCTCATTTATATCTTTTTTAATAATGGGGATTGCACCAAACTTTTTAGTATAATAAATATATTTAAATAATAAATATATTTAAATAATAAATATATTTAAAAGATAAATATATTTAAATGATAAATATATTTAAATGATAAATATATTAAAATAATAAATATATTTATTATATTTATAATTATATATATTTATATATTAATAAATATATATAATTATAAAAAAATATTTATTATTATTTTCAAATATTTTAAAATATATTTATTTATAATTATAACTATTAATAAATAAATGTGAATATTTAAATAATTATAAAATTATAATTTATATATTTAAATATAAATACAATTATTATATTCATAATCTTATATATTTATATATTATTTTTTCCAATGGGGTTCCGGTCAGTTGGTGACCTGAACCTGTCTTTGGCATCTCAGGGGTGTGGAGTCCACTGTTTGACTCCCACCCATTGCATTCCCCCCCCAAATTGGGGGTTGGGTGGACCACGGTATTGGTGTGATTGTGAACTGAATAGGCCGCCATGTGGATCTAGGATGGCTGACGATGAATTCTTAAGTGGAGTGACGATAAGGTCGCTGTGTGGATCAAGATGGATTATAAGGATGACCTTCATCGGTGAAGTGACGAGTGATGCAGGGCCCCTGTGTGGATCTGGGTGGATGATGTTGACTTCTTCGGTGAAGCTAATGGTGATAGAAGGTCACTACGGTGGAGTGGTGATTGATGCAAGGCTATTGTGTGGATTAGGATGGCTGATGGTGGGACTGTCACTATTATTACTGGATGGAAAGAAGGTGTGATGGCGTGAATGGTTGTTCACGCGATCAACGGGCACACTGGGTATAAAAAATTAATAACCTACGGGTTGGGTTGTAATGGGTTTAATATTCATTGGGCCTATGGGCAATGTACTTTAATAAATAGGGCTTGATGGGTGGGATATCCCTTGGGGGGCTATGGTTTGCCTTTCAGGCCTGCATGTGTGATGTGTGTGTGTTTAATGTAATTGTACCACAATGTACCTAATATATATATATTTACATATTAATATATATATATATAATTATATAAATATATATAATTATATATATATATATAATTATATAAATATATTTATAATTGTATACAAATATTTATAAATATATTTATTTATAATTATAATTATAAATATATATTTACCATTCTTTTAATATATTTTTAATTATATAAATAATTATATTTTTATAATTATATATAATTATATTAATTTATAATTATATTTATAAGTATATATTTACAATTATATAAACATTTATTTATAATTATATGCATTTATATTTATTTATAATTGTATACATTTAAATTTCTTAATTATATTATTAAAATTATATTTATAATTATAAACATTTATTTATAATTATATTTATTTATAATTATATTTATAATTATATTTATAATTATATTATTAAAATTAGGTCTTTATCATTACTAAAAAAGTGCTCATAAAGATCGGTTTTATCAGCCCTTATTATTTTAGCGCTGATAAAACCACTGTTTATCAATATTTTTTTAAAAACACAGATAAAACCTACCCGATCTTTTAGATAGAACCATAATAGAGTTCACCATCCTCACACCATTTAAGCTCTCGTGGAACTGTAGCTTTTTCATTTCCCTCCCTCAAACATCTCATAAAAATCGACACTTTCAAAACCCAAGGTATGTGACTTGTGATCCATCTCTCCCCCTTAAACATCTTTTTGTGTTTTTTATTTTCAAAAGTGTTTGAAGAACATGCATGAGTGATCTTATTTTTCCTCGATCTACATCACTGATTCTATACCCAATATACCTCACCTCAAGCCATTGTTGGTTCTACCTCTCCCTCGCCTTCATGTTCATTTCACTCATTCATCATAATTTCTCACACTAATTGAATAGAGCTCCTAGCTATGCATTGAAAAAACTCTTCCCACTTATCATGTATGGCAGTGTCTGCAAATGATAAGCTGGTAGATTTTTGTGGTGGATAGATGATAATCGGATCAAGTTCCAAGTATCCCTCCTACTCCCATGGATTAAAATCAAACAATTCTATTGATTTGATTCCATTACGAGGAAGAAGAACACCAATCATTTTAATATCTCATGAGTTCTATATAATTTTTATAGGAATTATGAAATAAGTTTAATTTAGTTTGCATGATTTGTTATTTTATTTATATTTACAACATTTGATAAAAATTATTTCATGATACTTTTGATACTTATACACTTAATTTTTATTTATATGCTCTTTGTTTTTTTGTTTTAAGTTTTTTCTTAATAATTTTATCTTATTTTGGCATTAATATGTTTTTATATTTTTAATATTGTTTAATTTTTTTAATATTCTATTATATATATATATATATTATGGATACTGATTTTTTTTATATTTTACACATGTGATATAGAATGAACACATGGTTTATGAACATGGATTATAAATGCACATCAATACATGAGATATTGATGGTACATAAGAGGCTTGTATGTGAAATGAGTGGTGGGTAAGTAAAGATCAAGTGAGACTATTGAAGCACATTTTAAGAATCTAGTATTACACCAGCCAAGATAATTGGATAATGAGTATTATGATATCAACATATTGAAGGTCATGTCATGAGATTATACTTGGTTATATATAGAATTAACAATCACGTATGAAAGAAATTGACGATACCATATTACTAGAATATGGGTGGAATCAATTATTTACATGTCATAAGAATTTTATATTACATAACAACCCAACACACATTAAACTACCACCAATAGAGTATGACTATTTTGACACAATATATGTCATTTCTTCAGTTCTATTGTTGGTAACAAAAAAATCTAACAAAATTAGTATTATGATGCTTGAATCCTCCACCATTTTTGAATTCCAACCTGCTACAATACATGTTGAGTGGTTAAAACTGGTTTATCTTCCTATTATTGTTCTTAATTCTCAAACAATTAACGACACTTGAAGTCATTTAAAGTTTCTTGATACAGGATAAAAGAATTTTGTAGTTCATGAAAATGATAGTCGATTTATACAGTGGTTTACCAAGCTGAAGAAGAAAAGTTTCTTTTTGCATTGCTTGTTGATGAAGGAATTAAATGAAGTCTACATTAATATAAATATAGATACATTATTTTCATATCTTCACATAATGATGTGTGAATAAGTGCAATGATATGCGTGGTATCTATATTTATAAATGCATACATGTGTAAAGGAAAAGGGTGGTTTAGGAACTCAAATGATATACCCCGAACTTAGTTTTTAATTATTTCTCTTAAAAATGGTATTCTCTAAATTGTATTTTAAAAATTTGGTAGTCCTTTCAAATTAAAATTCCCTGGGGGATTGTTTTACTTTCATGCCATGTTTTATAAAAGGTGATTTAATTTTTTAAATCCTTTTTATGATGATAGTGATAGTTTTTCTATGCCTCTTGGGTTGTTCAATTTTTTTAATTTTATATAATAAATGTAATGTTTTAAAGTTGCATGTAAAGTTTAATGAATTAATTTCTTGGCATGGTTTATTGAAAGACCCCTTTGATAAAATTTCAACATTATGGAATGAGAATGGAAAATGGGAACCCTTACTCGATACTTATAGCTTAATGGATTTAAATTCAAGAGTTTCATAAAAAAATTGGTTCTCAAGACCATGTGATTGGGACCTATCTATGTTTTCATCATTTAAAAAATATCAAAATTAGCTCATAATAATCCTATCACTGAGACACCATTTGGACTACCGTGTACCAAGTGAAGAAATGAATAAATACCATATCCTTCCTCTTGTGGATTTGAATTTCTCACTACTTTTTCTGGATCATGTATGTCTATTTAATCATACGAGATATTGTCGAATTATTACTACAAAAGATCTCTATGTTTTTCAATAGATGATAATTTAATTAAATTATTTATAAGTTTACATATATCACACCTTTATTTCCTTTAGTGATTTCCATCACTATAAAAAAATCTCAATACACATCATCCAACTCCTGTTATCTTAGAACAATGGCTACAAATAGCTTAAATGATTCTCTAAGAATGAACTTTTATGGGTTCTAAGATCATGATTTTTTTGAATTTATTTATTGTGTTAAATATTAATATTGTTGAATCAAATAGGATGAATATGAATTGTAAACAGATGGATTCCAATCATATGACAAAATAGTATGAGGATGGAGTGAAATAGTCATAAAGTTTAAAAAATATAATGCATATATCTCTTCTCAAATCCTCTTTCCATGTTTATGTAGTTGTTATTAAAGACTAATTTATCTATAGGAGTTGAAAGAACACTTTATCTTTCATGAAATAGATCAAAGTTATAAATTTTGGACTAAACATGGGGAAAAAGTGAATGCAGCCAGTGATTGGGAAAACACTGTGTTTTATGGATTATCTAATATGATTGAAAGTGTGATCAATAAAGAAGACTGTATCAAGGATATGATTATAGGTGTGAATGATGATGAATATCATATTAATAAAATGAAAATGAAAATTGAAGAATAAATCTGTGATTGTCCAAATTTTTTTGAGAAGTTAAATAGTTGTGAAACGATGTCATTGTATGTTGGTTGTACTAAATATAAAACATTATTAGCCATACAAAAGCTATATAATATATAAGCCGACAATGGATGGAGTGATGATAGTTTTACTAAACCACTTTTTCTATTGAATGATATGCTCCTAGAATATAATTAGCTTCCCTTTTGAACACGTGATGCTAAATGAATTATATGTTCAATGGGTATGATATGTGAAAGAATACATTCCTATAAATATGATAATATACTATTTCTCATGTACCAAAAACTATTAAAGAAATGATGAAAGTGTGGTGCTTCTCAATAAAAAAAATATTAATTAGTTCCTATGAATGTTTTATGGTATTTTCAAATCATTTCAAGGTTTATGTGTCTATATAGAAGTAAGAAGACTGCATGGAAATTTATGTGGGACATAGATACAAGAAATAAAGATAGAAAACTTCATCACCTGATAGAATATCCTCAATAGAAGAGAATTGTTCATGAGTATCTAGAATTTTTAAACAATTTAAGAAACCTTCATCTTGTGCTATCTATATATGGAGTGAATATTTTTGGTTTTCAAAGCACCACTCACAATACATGGCCAATTTTGTTGGTAAATTATTACTTTCCACTGTGTTAATGCATGAAATGAAAATACCTTATTTCATGTCTACTTATATCATGAACAAAACAACCAGGGAATGATATTGATGTTTATTTTCATCCATTGATTGAATATTTTAAATTATTGTGAGATTCCGTGTTACGTTGTACAATTCTTATAGAAATGAATATTTCACATTGATATCCATGTTGTATGGGATGATAAATGACTTTACCAATTATTGAAAATTTTAAGGATATAACATTAAAGGAACTCAAGGGTATCCCATTTTTGAATAATTTACACAGTTAATTAAGTTGAAACATTAATTAAATACTGTGTTTATAGGACATCTTAGATTTCTACCCAAGTGAAATGAGTAATAAAATTGAATGAAATCATTCGCTGGGAGTTAAAAAAAGACATGACACCATCTATAATAATAGTAGATCAACTGTTTTATAGAGTAAAATATATAAACACTAATTTTGGTAAACCTTTTTCAAAAAACTTTACAAAACCCGGTTTTAAAAAGAGATAATTTTTTTTGAATTACCACAGTTGAGTTATTTTTACATCAGGATGTTTATTGATGTTATGCATGTGAAAATAATTTATGTGATACTATCATTGGGATAGTACTAAATTATCTCAACAAAACAAAGTATATAATTAAGGATAGGTTATACATGATTGACATGGGTATATGAGAAGAGTTGGCGCTAGTGAAAGTGAAAAACATACTTTTCTTCCTCTAGCTACTTACACTCTTTATAGGTATTAGAGATATCAGTTTTGAAACTTCTTGAATGATATAAAGGTTACAAATTGGTATTAATAAAATATAAAAAATATCATTTCTATTACTGATTTAAAGTTAAAGGTTTTAAAATCACATGACTTCAATGTATTGATGCAAGATCTAAAGCCTATAGCTTTACATTTCAATTTTCCCAGGAATGTATTTCATACATTAACCAAGCATTGTTTATTTTTCCAATATATATGTAGTAAAGTTATAAACCAAACGAAATTACTTTCTATATAAAAGGAAATTTCTATCATATTATGTGAATTGGAGATGTTCTTCTTGACATCATTCTTTGATATGATAGTTTACATGATGGTTCACTTGGTAAGAGATATTTGACTATGTGGTCCTATAAATTATAGATGGATGTACCCTATTGAATGGTATATAAATATTTTCAAAGGGTATGTCCAAAATTAAAGTTGACCAAAAGGTTGTATCTCATAGTGATATGTTTTTGAGGAAGATGTTGAATTTTTTACTAACTACATGTCTGATATGGAAAGAATTGGTCTACTGAAGCCTTATCACACTGGACAGCTTGTGGATGAATTAATTTTCAGAATAGATGTTGTCACATTTACTATTATAGAGAAGGAACAAGCTCACATTTATGTTTTTTATAACATTTTAGAGGTTGTTCCATATGTTGAAACCCATAAAGTATTTCTTTGGCATTTAAATCCATCAAGAGATGAAATATGGATATCAAATAAATATAATCAATAGTTTATATGATGGTTTCAAGACCATATTTTTAAAAATTCAACTAAAAATAAATATTCAATTTTGGAATAACTTCAATGGATATTTATAGGAACAAGTGTGAATGTATTATCTTATAATGGTTATGAAATTAATGGTTATATATTCTATACATATGGACATGATAAACATAGTACCATGAAAAATAATGGAGTTATACTTGTGGCTGAAGCGATGCACATATTTGGTACCAAGAATAAAAATCTAATTTATGTGAATAATTCATACTTTTACATCATCAAACAAATATGGGAGTAGTATTATACAACTTTCCAAGTATTGTTTTTTCAATGCATTGGAATTGATAATAAGAGTGCAATTAAAATAGTTAATTAGGATTCGTAAAAGTGGATTTGTGTAAGGAAGGGTATAAAGTAGAACCATTTATAATGAAATCACAAATAGTACAAGTATTTTATATTCTATATATTGAAAACTAAAAGTGGTCAATTGTTCTATTATCTACAAAAAATCACTGAAGTGTAAAATTTTAATTCAACTGAAGATTAAACTTTCATTGGGATGTCGCAATCATTTCGAAGTTGTCCCAATATAAACAGGATATTTTATGTTAGAGGATACCACACTAAAGGGGTTTGGATACTCAATAGAGGAGCTAAATCCATTTAATCATAAAAAATTGAGTTTAATAATCATGTTATTTTTTTTTGTAATATACATCATGTTACCTCATATTATTATCTGTTCATTATAAAATTTATATAATATAAATTAAAATTTCAACCACACCCACAAATAATGACTTTATCACATGTTGATACTCCCAATCATGATGAATAACATGTTTTCAACATGATGATGCTCCAAATGTAGTGGAACAACAACCTTCTACACATAATAGTGCTACCAATCTAGAGGAACAAAACATTGACATTGTTGAAGCCAAAGTAAAGGTAGATTGTTAACAACCTGTGTCCTAGAAGTTATAGGAGTGTTGTAGCATGATAGTGTTAGAAAAAATTATTAAGCTGAAAAACAAAGGCCTCAAATTCAAGGTTAGATAGAATGCATATAGATAGGCGGTTAATGTTGTAATAATGGGTGGCCTAGACCCATCTTTATCAGTAATTTTAGATTACCACACCATGTATACAATGAGTTATACATGATGTAATCTTAACATTATAGTGTTAATATTTTTATGTACCCTATTTAAATGGTAACTTTCATGTATTTTTTATCATATAAAAATATTATAGTAATTCCCAAACTTAATGATAACCTTGAGATACTAGGAAATTAATCTTAAACAAATGTTCTATGGTCTAGATACATCATACTGACTAGAAACAGTTTATGTCTGACTATCAAGTGTTGGGGGCTCATAAGTATTGAGACTTCTTATCATGAAGTTCATACCTGGTGATCTAAATTAGGTGAGATAATGAGGATAAACCCACAAATAAGTACACCACATGTTTTGGGTTTTATTGGTTGGTCCTATCTACATACATGTGTATTGGTCTCCTGAATTGAGATCATTATCGATGTGTACCCTTTGATCACATAATTTGATGTAATGAAAAAACCCTAAAATGGAAGCTATAGTAAGGTATCTTATGTTGGGTGCATTATTTGTGATATGAAATTGGTTGAAGGATCAAGATAGAATTTGTCACTTACGATTTGAGGAAGTGATATCTTGGGCATAGTTGATCCAAATGGTAGTACCATCATAAATCCTTATCCAAGGTAGTTGAATTTAAGTATGTCAAGTTTGATAAAAAAAATAATAAAGCAAGAAGGGATAATGACATTTGATGTGCATCATACTTTATGAGATATCATGAGACAAAGATATTATATTATATAGTGTGTGTTCATAGTATGATTGTAGTTGCAATGGTATTCCTTATCTCTTTATGTACCTTGATGGATTGCTAGACTCTACTCTTGTTATGCGAATAATATTACTTTCTATTGAGATAATGTCTTAGTGGGTCACACACAATAGAATATTCAAGAGTCTTTATTATTCTAGTGAATAGGTGTATAGAACATGGTACACGCCACCATGGGGTCTAAGATTTTTCCAAGTATTAATGATCTCCAATGAATAAATAAATTCATTATCATTTGAGTATAGAATAATTGGGTTGAATTTATTTAATAAAAGTATTCTCAAGGTATTAAGTTAATATATGGAAAGGTATTATATGAAAGAATAATATTTTAATATTAAAGGTTCGTTTAATATTGTGGGAATTTAAAGTGGAGTTAAGTAACTAAGTTTTATCACGTAATATATTTATTATATATTACAAGTATGAGATAAAATATAAATTACATTTAAGATGTATCTAGTTCGTCATAACTGTCATTTATTTATTATTTAGTGGATGTTTGATATATGGGGGATAAGGAACCCTAGCTATGTATTTTGGACACTCAATATATAAGTAGGGGACAAGATCTATTCCAATAACTATTCACTCATTCAGAATTATTATCATCTCTCTCCTCCTGCATCCTATAGAGAGAAAGTCTATCTTCGAGCGATCAATCCAAGAACACCTTCATTGAGTCTAATAGATGGGATTGAGGTGATCTTTATGACATAAAAATAAATTTTGGTGCTCCACACTAGAACCTGAAATTCGATGATTGGTTTATGGATATATTCTTAAAGTGTGTGGGGATTATCTACAGGGTTTTGGATTTAGATCCATCAAGAAAAGATCGCAGGAATCGAGATGCAGTCGAGTGTGCTTCAATTTGAATGAGGTAACCACTGGATTTTATTTCTGTGATTATTAAATTCACATGATATGATCGAACATCTATCATGGCTCAGATCACTGGTGACAATGAAGTTACATCTCTCCTATGATTTTTTTTTAAAATCCTCATCCCATCGACTTTTACTGTGCACCCTAGTACCAATAATTGGTATCATATGAACCACATGAATTTTTCGAGCTAATAAATTTTTTTACTTCAAATTAAGTAGATAAATTTAATTTGGTACAAAGAGATCTGATAATAAATCAATCTGATATCGGATTCCCAAGTTACGACTATTCAAAAAAATTGATATAGATCATTGGGACTTCAGTTATGGGTATAAAAATTGAAGAATATATTTTATATATATGTTAAAATATAACCCATTACTAGTGGCATAATAAAATTCTATGATCTACAGTTTTTATGGCTAAGAACCTACTAGATTTTTGTTCATCAGAACAATTCTTGCCAATAGTACTTATTCTACAGGTTTTTGGAAGTTTTATTAGAAAATTATCATTTCCCAAGGTCCCTATTTTAGGTTTTGAAAAAAATGTGTACTTCCAATTTTGAAGATGTTGGTAGACTACTCTAGGATAAGAACATATTTTAAAAAAGGAAATGTGTTTTTGAAATACTAGCCTTGTAATCATGGTAAAAAAAGAGTAATTATTTAAAAAAATTAAAATATTTGTCTATATTTAATTTTTTTTAATTAAAATCTATGGGGCCGATATTCTTTTGGTGGGTGCCTCCTGTAACTCCTTGACCCCAGTTACCTATAATCGGTACATTATTACATACATTGACATGATACAGGGTATCATGTCCTGAAAGACTGATCGGTTTTCGTAGCTTTGGAAGTACTAGATACATACATAAGTTTTACATTACATCATGAAAAAACGACAACATTGTGTCCCCTTTGAACACTCTTATATCCCTTAGCCTATTCCTGTAGGTTAATCATAATATAACTCTTTTCATCATAGAAAAAATAAAACATAAGAAAGGGATGAGCTCAGATGCTCAGTAAGGATAACAATATAATAGAAACTGTCATAAATAAAATTAAACATTTAAGGAAATGTATAAGACTAGAATACAAGACTTTAAAACATAAAATTCAGCATAATATGGCATAGATAAATCAAATAATTCCATTTAATTATTCACATAGATATTCTACTAGTCAAATAATCACATGTAATATCAATAGCCAATTTTTTAATGATGGAATTCATAATTCCAGACATCATAACCACATAGTCAAGGCCTTGTTTCAAGACTACAAATAAATATTTTGTTAAGGCCTTGTGCCAAGACACCAGTTTGTCTCAGGAGACCTACTGATGCATCTAGGAGCTATAGAGGGATCCAACCATCACTTACTAAGTCCAATGAATTCATCATATGAAATGGTGAAACCTAATCTAAACATTTATATTAAAACTAGCATACGAAATGTCAATATTTTAACCACACACCATGAATGACATAAAAATAGCACATCCATAGTCAAACATAACTCATTCAATACAATATATATGATTGTATTATGATAAATCAACCTCAATAAAGAATAAAATACACTAAAGTATATTAACATAGATGAAAATGTTCATTAAAATTATTTGAGAGAAATATCCCTTTTTCTTGAAAACATTTAAATATCACACTATTTATCAAAGAAGTCATTTAAAAGATATTTTTGAATCAAACTGTCCCATACCACTTTAAAACATTTAAAAGGAATTTTAATTTCAAAAAATTTATTTCCATATAAGTAAATACTTCAATAATTTTTTAAAACATGGAAATTAATGAGAAAGATTTAGAAGAATACACATTTAAAACATTTAAAACAATATTTTAGTTAAAGAGTTCATAACCAAATAAGAGACGCTTGAATACAAGTAATTTAGGAATAAAATTAATCAAAACATTATAATATCATTATAATAAAGTAATTCATGATATAATATGTCAAAGGAAAATATATACACCATATAAAAGTGAATTGGTACTTACCGACAAAGAGGTCTCAAAGGAATGTAAATTGAGATGAAATACCTTATAAAGACCATATCCTTAAATTAAGGATAAATCAATGAAATAATTATGTGTGGAAAATATAAATACACTCAATATAATTGGATATTTAGTGTAAATCAATCATATTACATTCACACATATTCTTGTAAAAACAAATCCAATGACTTGGATGTTTAACTCAATGAATGGAAATTGAGTTAAGATTACCCTTAAAAAGTTAATATTAATGGAATGTGAATTTATCAATGGAGTTATTATGTGTATAAAAGGTACATACACAGAAAGTGGAGTGGAAATTTCTACATAAATAATAAATAGTGATTCCACTCATAATCTTGGAGTAAAATAATAAATGAAGAATGCATAAATCCTAATGAGTGGAAATTGAAATTTCAAATTCCTTTACCGATTTGGTAACTTACGAAACATACACCGCAAGAAATAAGTATCATAAAATGAAGATGTAAATACCCATAAATTAATGTATATTACACAAATAATACAATCATGGGTAGTACATACAACACACAAAAGAAAATAGTGGCAATATAGCATGAATCTCATGGGAATAAGAAGTGAGATGAAAAACCCTTACCATGTTGTAATCAGTTGAGTAATATGAAAAAAAGTTAATAACCACCAAATTAATCATAGAATAACATGAATATAAAGATAATAAGGATAGTATATATCAAATTTCAGTACACAATACACTATATTCAATAAATAAGTGGAGAATAATGGAAATATAACGGAATTAAAAGTGAGATAAGAAACCCATTACCTTTTAATTTTCCTTAGTATATGTCACAACCCATCCTCGGGGCCCGTGCCGTGACTACCCCAAGCCTGCCTTCCATAGGCCAGGGGCTGGCGACTAGCACCAAAGGCGTAAATCCCGATAACTGGGAATGCATTTCCTTTTATAAAAGTAAACAAAACACCACAGAGTACAAGAGAAAGAAAAACACTAAGTACAAAAGAAAAGCTAAAAAGTAAATGGGCCAGAATACAAACCCAAAAGAAAGTACAACTACAACTGAACAAGGTACAACAACAAAAAGACAAACAGCTGGAAGAAGGATGCAGCTCCTGGGTCATCCTCCTCGGATCCTACCTGAAGGGTAGGTATAGATAGCCTCCTCCACGCTCTCGTCCGTCAACCTCCTCCGTGTGTTGTCTCGTTGTGTAGTCCACCTCCGGGTACTGAATCGTCATGTAGTCCACCTCCGGGTACTGAATCGTCGTGTAGTCCACCTCTAGGTACCGGCCAGTCCTCGAACACTCGGCCTCCGTCAGCACTGCCCATCGTTTGCAACCAACACAACGAGGTACGGGCATAGCCCGTGCAGGGGTGAGTATAACGATACTCAGTAGGGACCCCGAGACCCTCAAGGTCTCACTAAACCAACAAGGATAACCATAAGAAGATCTCAACAGATAACCTCTACTTAGATATATGCCCATACATATACCTAAGTTATCAATTAACCCATCTCAATCATGAGGAAACACAAGGATTGTGAAATCAACGGATAAACACTACCCAGGTATATGCCCATACATATACCTAAGTTATCAAGCGACCCATCTCAATCATGAGGTAAACACAAGGTCAAAAGTCTCAGCTCAACCAGGATTTTCATTATCGAAACCGTAACTGCTGAAGAGCTCTGTCTCTGGAGTGTACAGTGGTCCTGTCACGACTCCGACGTACTGCTCACTAACCTAAGACTGCTGTGGTACTCCTCCTGTTGAGTACCACGGGTCTGCGGCCAACTACCAGGCGCTCCGTCCGCTGAGGGTCTGTCGCCAAATACCGGGCGCTCCCCCTAATAGCCTACAAAGGTACTCCTCCGGTTGAGTACCGCGGGTCTGCTGCCAGCTACTAGGTGCTCCGTCCGCCGTGGATCTACCGCCAAATACCGGGCGCTCCGTCCACTGGGCTAGTCGACTCACTCCAAGTCGAGTCGGTCAAGCAGTCGTCAGGTCTCAGTCATCTACAGGGTCTCTGTACTCCGCACGCTCGTCTCCGGGAGGGTCCGCTCCACGAGCTACTGGTCGATACTCCAAGTATCACAAAGTCCCACGAAGAAGTATCTCAAAGGACCGCCTCGTCATAGGGGTCTCAACGCAATAGTCGGTGCGTCAATCGGACGCACGGTTTGTGAGTTATTAGCCTTTTTGTCCCCAGGGCCCGGTTGGTTTCGTGTGCGAACCAACCCGGCCGTATCTCAACTATACCCCGAACTCTCTTAGGGTATACACATAGGGACCGTTTCTCAACGTGATCACCAAAGCCGCTGACGGTTTGTCAAACGGATGTCCGGTCTGAAAGATTTCAGCTTTTCCGTTCCAGGGGCCCGGTTGGATTTTGGGTGCGATCCAACCCGGCCATTATCCAACTGTACCCAAAACTCGGGCGAATAATTCCAAAAGTTCCATCTCAACAAGAGGAAAACAACAAGACAGATGGCGCGTCAATCGGACGCCCGGTCTGTGAGTTATTGGCTTTCTCGTTCTAGGGGCCCGGTTGGTTTCGTGAGCGAACCAACCCGACTGCACTCTGACGGCATCCAAACCTCGATCAGAGTAAGCCAAAAGATCCGTCTCACTTAGAGGAATCCATCAAAGTCGACGGCACGTCAATCGGACGTCCGGAACTCAAGTTTCGAGCATTTCCGCTCCGAGGGCCCGGTTGGTTTCGCGTACGAACCAACCCGGCCAAACACAAAGTATTCCGAAACCTTGAGTGCGATATCCCTAAATGACCGTCTCGTTCCAAGGATTTCTACACAACTGACGGTGCATCGATCGGAGGTCCGTAGCCCAAGATATGGGCGTTTGAACCAACTCAGTCCGAAAAAAAGGGGGTCTGGGCCCGGCCCGGCCCGACCCCGTACCCCCTGGATCGGCCGAACTGGGTCGACCCGCCCCGGGTAGCGACCCGGCCCGGCTCGGAAATCCGTCTCGGCTGGCGTCGCGGCCTGGGCGCTGCATGTGCGCCGCACGCGGGGGGGAAAATTCCCCCCCCCCTTTGGTTTCAAAACGGCGCGGCAATCTGCCGCGCCTTGAGGGAAACGACCCCCCTCCCCACATGGGGGGCCCGATGCTTGGACGCCGCATGGGGGGGCAATCCCCCTCGGTTACTTTAAAACCGCAGCCCCTTAATGGGGCCTCTTGCTACCAGCCGTCCGAGGGAATTAATTCCCCCGGTTCTCCAAGTCCGGCCGGCCCGCCATGGCCGGCCGGTTCCTGCACCACGGGACCGGCGACGGCCGGTCCCCTTCCTACACCGACGCCGGCGGCCCGATGCCGGCCGCCGGTCACCCTGCTCTGTCGCGGCCCGGAATCGGCCGTGGCCCTTGTCGTCCGGCGGGGTGTGACAGCACCGCGCCCCTCCGCCGCGGCCCCGCTCTGGCCGCGGTATTTTCCGGGTATCTCCGACGCGGCATGACAGCGTCGCGTTCTTGTTCTTCATTTCATGGCGCGGCGCGACGACACCACGCATTTTCTTGTCGCAAGGTTCCGCATGGTGGGACGACACCTTGTATTCCCGTACCGAACCACAAAGAACCAACACAAGAAAAAAAAGGAGGAGGGTCGGCCGTGTTCGTGCGGTCCGGCCCCCTCACGTTATTCGTTATCATTTGGTTTTAAACCACAAGGTTCAAATTCGATAACAAATGGTTTTAAACCGCGAAGAATCATCAAGTCGGAATTCTCAAACAAATATAAACAATTGAAAACAAACCCCTACCTTGGGTATAAGCCGATCGGAAGGAGGCGTCGTCGTTCGAGGTTCGTCGCGGTATGGCGTCGCGAGGATGACGACGTCGAAGGGGGACGTTGGCATTCATCCGACTCAAGGGAAGGCGAAGCCGTCGTCACTTGCTACCCGATTCCGCTTCCGAGCTTGTTCGTTGATCCATTGACGATGAAGGGGAAGAAGAAGATCCGTTGAAGAGTCTCGCCGCAGAAGGGGAGAAATTCCGTGGAAGGAAAACGAGCGTTCTTCGTGTTCTTCGTGAAGGAGGAGAAGGAGACACAAGAATTCTGTCAAAAGCCACCCAACGTTTCATCCTCAAGATGTGGCGTTGGTCTTATTTTATTACTACGCCAACGGATTTCAAACCGGTTAAGAAACGAAAAAGAGATAAGTAACGACCCATTAATTCGTAGAATTAATTCAACGAAATAAACCACCCAATTAATTCAATGAAGAAAACCACCCAATTAATTCAACGAAGAAGACCGCCCAATTAATTGGTGCGTTAAGAAAAATACGAAAACACATCAGTTTACTTTCATAATGACGGGTTTTCGCGGGTGCATTACTTAGCGGAAAAGAAACGACGGGGCTCGTGCGGGCCCCACCCCACAAATATCCTACCAAGAGGGTAGGATATTTTTGGATAGCACCCTATCCGGATCAACTCAGCTTAAGCCGCTTTAAGTGGCTTCAAGTGGCTTCCAAGTGTCTTAAGTGAAATAAAATAAAGTTTGTCGTAAAATTATTTTATTTCTTAACTTTAAGTCCGAAAATTAAAAACCACACCTGAGTAAACGCAACTCCGGAAGAGGCATTTCTAAGAAATTACCGGCGCTGCGATTCCATCGGTGCCCTCAGAATTTGATTTCGAGCACTGGTTCAAAATTTAGAAAAAACCCGCTCGTCCGTTCATTGAACATACCCGAGGCAAACTTTGGAAAATGATTCTGGGCACACCAGGCCTCAGAATCAGGTGCCGTCAGAAACTGCGTTCTTGTAAAATTCCAAAGAAAATTAAGAAAAAAATTTCCTTGGAATTTATGGGTCTTTACAGTATAGGGCAGGTTAAACTCCTGTATAATGGTGAAATAATTGTTATTAAATTATAAAAGAACCAAATACATAAATATTATATCATATATGATCTTATAATATTGCTTTGTTAATGATTTTTCAGTAGTATCATTGTTTTGGTTGTTAACTGATTCGTTTTCCTTTATATGTTTTGTTACGTAAGTTATGTTTGTTATGTATAGGATATATTTGACTCATATCCATAATAATATTAAGTTCTTAAACATTATTTTTAATCGTAAAATGAAAATTATTCTTGAATGATTCTGATGGGGAATGAATCTCTTCGCGTTTGTGGAGACGGTCATCCGTACGTACGCACGAGCGACAATATCATTTTATTGATGGTGAAATCATATATAACTGGATGGTATATCATATATACAGAATAATTTTCATGTTATATTTATTATTTACATCATTTATACTCATTATTATACCCATCCAAATAATTAAGTTTTTGAATAACAAACTACACCACGACGTGGAGATGGTAAGCCGTACGTACACACGTATGGTGACTTTGTCATTTATAGGATGGATAGAATAACGAATATGGTTGTACCATATTTATAATAACATCAAAGTATTTAGAAGGTATTGGAGTTATTATTTTGGTATGGAAACAACAAAGAAAGAGTAAGTGGAAGAGGAAAAGAACTTGAAAGAGGGTGGTGAAATTATTACCTCTTCTTCGGTTGTTTCCTTTTGAGTTGATCAAAAGGGATCCTTAGATTGGATTTCTGATAAAGGTAAATCATCTAGGTAGAAGTGAGGATAGTTGGGAGGATATTTGGGTAGGGTTTTTCCAAGACAAATGGCTTTGGAGGTGTGATTTTGAGAGAAGTGGAAGTACCATTTTATAATAGAGGTGAGGGTCACTTTAGGAAAACATTGAAATATTATTTTATGATAAACTCATTTTAGGTTTCTAATGGCTCAAAAATGATTTATTTTGAGGATAAGGTAGGGATGGGTCGAAAAAATCTCAACCAATAGGTTTTATATAGGTTTAGTTTATCATATTAACCTTATATTTCAGATTTAACTCTTAGTTAAATAGTTTAACTTTTACCATGTATTCTTGTATTATTATATTATATGGTTAATAATCTTCCTATAAAATGCCAAGAGAACCCAAAGTGGTTCATTAATGATATATATATTATTATATAATTACTTTGGCCAAACCTTAGATTTTTAGGACTATCATATCATTTAATAATATAGTATTTGTTTTAAAAACTCATTTATGTCAATTTTGACACTATTTAGTATTTTGTTTTTGTTAAAGTCATGAAAACATGATTACTTCGAAATTTTTTTATTGAATCAACACTAACAAGTCAAATTAACCTATAAAATTATTTAAATTCATCAAAAGTCTCAAATTTAAGTTATTTGGATATTTAAAATATCAATTATTTTAATCTTTCATTAATAAGGTAATTACTCCATCATCATTGTGTCATTAATAAATTAAATTATATAATGTATAAAAATAATAAATAAAATAACATTATGTAGGAAATATTTTTAGATTTATAATTAATATTTATAGTCGAATTTATCTTATGTGTAACCCTATATTAAAAATTATATAATTATTAAACTTTGAATTTAACACTTTTAACTCGTCTTTAAATAAAATAATAATAAATGTCCTTATCTAATCCAAGTGGACCAAAAGGATCATAATTTATTCCTAAGGTTGATTTTGGTCGAAATAAACTAATCCAATATAATTATTACATGTGTTAGGGTAATAATAATTTCATTTTTACCTTTAATTACCCTATTTACTTTTAATTGTGGTGAATAAAAGTTAAAAGTTACTATTCACCAGAAATTATTTTCATATTATTGAACCACATTTTACTTACTGATATCAACCGTGTGTCTCGGATTTTTGAAATTCAATTCACAGAAATGGTAAAATTAAGTTTTATGTAAATTTTCAAATGCTCTTAGAAGGTCGGTGAAAGACGGTAAAAAGTTCAATAAAATTATATATATATAATATTATTATAAAAGGACTCCAATTAATTACATTGAACATATATAGGTATTATGTATATATTTTTACCTAAAATAAATTTAAATAAAATAATTAATAATTTAAATAAAAAGTCGATTATAAACAATAACGTAGTGTTTTTTCACTATTCATCAAAAATTGAAATTTTTCAAAAAAATACCAAAAATTCACCCTAATCTAATTTAAATATTCCAAATTCAAAAATGAAGTCCATTTTGAAAAATAAAATTTATAAAATTTCAAAAAGTGGGTATTACTATTCATAACGACTAGTTTGATTGGTCGCGGTGTGTTAAAAATCCAAGTTGCGTACAACGCAAGCTATTGCATTATTCAAAGGGAAACGTACCGTAGAAGCTTGGGGTGTTACATTATTCCCTACTTAAATAAATTGCGTTCTCACAATTTGAAATTGTTCTTTAGAAATAAAAGGTAAAAAAATAGAGAATACCTTTGTGGAAAACCCACATTAGAAATAGGGTTAATAAATTTTAGTCTTAATAAGAGGGAAAGAGAAATGAAAAAATCACCACCAAATTAAGAATTATAATAGGAGAACATTGGTGGAAAATATAATTAGAGGAATAACATAAATATTTATAAGTAGTGATTGAGGTCATCAATCACAAATAAGTGAATTGAAAATTTAGGGTCTTAAAGCCATAAATCTATGATGAATAACGTAAGGTATTAAGATAACACATTTTTGGGATTAAGATACTTTACCTAAAGTTTAAGAATTAATATCTTCATTTAATAAGAAAAAAAATACGTGATATGTAGAGTTCCATCCTTTAACAAATTTCTACCACAAACTCATCTTTCACTCCAAATGAAGAGTATTCAAGATGACTTGGTCACACCTAAAGTGCTAGAATAAACATACAGAGAATCACATAATTCAAAAAGGATGAACTATATACTTCTCCTATCTTTAGAGATTAACCTAAACCAAATTGGTTAGTACAGGATCAGATGATACCCAAAAAGGATAATCCTTTATAGAAATAAATACTAATCATAATTTCTAAAATTAAACCAACAATACCTAATGTTCAATAAATACCATTCAATAAACAATTGTCCTTAAAATCATTCAATATAATTAGAACTAATATTGAAACCCAAAACTTAGAAGAATTTGATTACATAATCTTTCATGTTAAATTGTATCTCCAAATAACATCGACTACTCTTAAAGTCACATACTTAAAAGTAATTAACTTAATAACATATTCTCTATGATAGGTTAATAATTTCCACAAATAACATAAATCACTATAAGTCTACAATAAAAACATAGATAAAAATCCACCATTACTCCTTAAATTAAATCCCATAGTATTCTATTTTCCTTAGGCATATAGTGTTCCCAACAGAACAAACATCTTCCAAAATAACATTTATCACTTAATCACTAAATCATGTTTCTATGATAAGGATATCCATTTGATAAACATAAGATCCCAAATCAACTTATTATTGATCAATAAAATCATTTAACTAAAAATAATTAGTCACACTAATCAGGGACTTTATGTAGTCTAGTGGTAGGTAATAGATCCGAGTCGCACTTTAGTTATGGGTTCGATTCCAGCAGCTTTGTCCGACGCGATGGATTGTCACACAGTCTGCATGTTGTCATTTTTCAAAAACTATATTTTATAACATTCTCAAAATGAGATAAATTCTTCAAAATAACCATAACATAATTTCAACACAAATGTTATCTCATACCTCACATTGTCATCACAAAATTTAATAACTTATAATTTCCCCAAATTCAAGGATCATATAAACCCAAATGGTTATTTATAACTATATCTACAATAGAATAGACAATTATTTCTAAAATAGCATTTTCACATAACAAACTGCAGGGTTACACATATAAGAGAAAAGTTTTCCAAAGTAATCCCATCAACAAAGAGAACTAATACTTTTAAACATTTTTCCATCCATTTATTTCCACATAGGTTCTTCCTTGATCAAGAGGTTATACTATAGAATAGGGCATTCACTCGGGTAATTCCCAGGTCCCCTACATTTACAAAAAATGACTATAAATGGATTCTTAGGATCATTTTTATTTTCTTCAATAGTATTTTTCATTTTTCCTCAGCAATTATTTACTTTATGTATTTCTTTCCCACACATAAAGCATTTCTTTGTTCCATTGAGACACTTTAATTGGAGTCTCCTTCCACATTTCCTGCATGATTGAAATTGAGCTTTCTTTTCTCCATGGTCTCCACTGCTGGAGCTCTTATAATTCAATTAGATTACATTCACACATATTCTTGTAAAAACAAAACCAATGACTTGGACGTTTAACTCAATGAATGGAAATTGAGTTAATATTACCCTTAAAAAGTTTATATCAACGGAATGTGATTTTATAAATGGAGTGATTATGTGTATCAAAGGTATATACACAAAAATGGGAGTGTAAATTACTACATAAATAATAAATAGTGATTCAAAACATAATCTTGGAGTAAAATAATCAATGAATTATGCGTAAATCCCAATGAGTGGAAATTGAAAATTGAAATTCCCTTACCGATTTTGTATCTTACGAAACATACACCCCAAGAAATAAGTATCATATAATTAAGATGTAAATACCCAAAAATTAATGTATATTACATAAATAATACAATCATGGGCAGTAAATACACCACACAAAAGGAAATAGTGGCAATATAGCATGAATCTCACGAGAATAAGAAGTGAGATGAAAACCCCTTACCACATTGTAATATATCGAGTCGTATGATCAAAAGTTAATAAACACAAAATTAATCATATAATACCATGAATATAAAGAGAATAATGATAATATATATCAAATGGAAGTACACAATACACCACATGCAATAAATAAGTGGAAAACAATGGAAATCTTACAGAATTAAAAGTGAGATAAGAAACCCCTTACCTTGTACTTTTGCTTAGTATAGGGTAGGTTAACCTCCTGTATAATGGTGAAATCATTGTTATTAAATTATGTAATAAAAAAAATACATAAATATGATATCATATATGATCTTCTAATATTTCTTCGTTAATGATATTTCAGTAGTATCATTGTTTCGGTTGTTAACTGATTCGTTTTCCTTTATATGTTTTGTTACGTAAGTAATGATTGTTATGTATAGGTTGTATTTGCTTCATATACAGAATTATATTAATTTATTAAAGATTATTTTTAATCATAAAATGAAAATTATTCTTGAATGATTACGATGGGGAATGAATCTCATCGCATTCATGGAGACGGTAATCCATACGTATGCATGAGCGACAATATCATTATATTGATGGTGAAATAGTATGTAATTGGACGGTATATCATATATAAAGAATAATTTTCATGTTATATTTATTATTTAAATCATTTATTCTCATTATTATACCCATCCAAATAATTAAGTATTTGAATAACAAACTATACCACGACGTGGAGACGGTAAGCCGTACGTACGCACGTATGGTGACTTTGTAATTTATAGGATGGATAGAATAACAAATATGGTTGTAAAATATTTAAAATAACATCACAGTATGTAGAAGGTACTGGAGTTATTATTTTGGTATAGAAACAATAAATAAAGAGGAAGTGGAAGGGGAAAAGAACTTGAAAGACGGTGGTGAAATTATTACCTCTTCTTCGGGTGTTTCCTTTTAAGTTGATCAAAAGATCTCCTTAGGTTGGCTTTATGATCAAAGTAAGGATTCTAGGTCTAATTTTGGATAGTTGGGAGGATATTCTGGAATTTTTTGTCCAAGAAAAATTTCTTTGGAGGTGTGATTTTGAGGTAAGGGGAAGTACCCTTTTATAAGAGAGGTTAGGGTCACTTTAGGAAAACCTTGAAATATTTTTTTATAATAAACTCATTTTGGGTTTTCTAATGGCTCAAAAATGATTTTTTTCTCGGATAAGGTAGGGATGGGTTGAAAAAATCTCAACCAATAGGTTTTAAACAGGTTTAGGTCACCATATTAACCTTTTCTTTTAGATTTAACTCTTAGTTAAATAGTTTAACTTTTACCATGTATTCTTGTATTATTATATTATATGGTTAATAATATTACTATAAAATTCCAAGAGAACCCAAAGTGGTTAATTAATGATATATATGTTATTATATAAGTCATTTGGCAGAACCTTAGATTTTTAAGACTGTTTACTATTTAGTATTTTGTTTTTGTTAAAGTCATAACAACACGATTAATTCAAATAAAATTCATTGAATCAACACTAACATGTCATATTAATCTATAAAATAAGTTAAATTCATCAAAGGTATCAAATTAAATTTATTTTGATATTTAAAATATCAATTATTTTAATCTTTCATTAATAAGATAATTACTACATCATTATTGTGTCATAATTAAATCAAATTATATAATGTCTAAAAATTATAAATAAAATACCTTTATTTATGAAATATTTTTATCTTTATAATTAATATTTATAGTAGAATTTATATTATGTGTAACCATATATTAAAAATTATTTAGTTATTAAAATTTTTATTTAACACTTTTAACTCTTATTTAAATAAAATAATAATAAATGTCCTAATCTAATCCAAGTGGACCAAAATGATCATATTTTATTCCTAAGGTTTATTTTGGTCGAAATACACTCATCCAATAGAATTAGGAAAAGTGTTAGGATAATAATAATATCATTTTTACCTTTAATTACCCTCTTTACTTTTAACCATGGTAAATAAAATTTAAAAGTTACTATTCAACAAAAATTATTTTAATATTATTGAACCACATTTTACTTACTGATATCAACCGTGTGTCTCGGATTTTTGAAATTCAATTCACAGAAGTGGTAAAATTAAGTTCTATGCAGATTTGCAAATGCTCTTAGAAGGTGGGTAAAAGACGGTAAAAAGTTCAATAAAATTTTATATATCTAATATTATTATAAAAGGACTCAAATGAATTACATTGAACATATATATGTATTATGTATCTATTTTTACCTAAAATAAATTTAAATAAAATAATTAACTATTTAAATAAAAATTCTATTTTAAACAATAACGCAGTGTTTTTCATTATTCATCAAAAATTGAATGTTTTTAGAAAAATACAAAAAATCTACCCTAATATAATTTTGATATTACAAATTCAAAAATGAAGTCTATTTTGAAAAATAAAATTTATAAAATTTCAAAAAGTGGGTATTACAATTCATAATGGTTAGTTTGATTGGTCGTGGTGTGGTAAAACTCCAAGTTACGTACAACGCAAGCAACTGCATTATTCAAAGGGAAATGTACCATAGATGTTTGGGGTGTTACACCTCAAATCTGATGACCTACTATTCCACCTCCTAGAATTGAGTAGCAACTAACCCCATGAGTTCTCGTAGTCACCCTCTGCCCTAGTTGAGCTCACCTAGTCACATCAGCCACTACCACTTAGGATGAGGTAACCGTACTCACGATGCTGCATCACCCACAATGGTATCACATATTGTCACCATCATAGGTACCCATCACACCACCCGACCATGACTGGTTATCAGCCACCCTCCCTGATCCCGCCGCACATGGCTTATGGAAGCCTCCAATCTCACCTATGAGGCTACCTCTAGTGCCCCCTTCATCCATCATAGGGACTAATGAACCCATACTCCATTTGCTGCCATACCATCGATGTCATACTCTTTAGGACCCCCCCGTTCCCACCATTGTCCATATCAGTGACCCAAGGCCTGAGCCCCTCCCATGCACCGCCCTGCCCAACCGTGATCTGGCCCAGATCGGGCTCCTACCAAACTCCCACAGGTCTTGCCTAACCATATCTACCCCAAAAAGCACCTAGAAGGTTAGGGAAGGTTGGAATAGCTCAGAAAAACCCTACATAGGGTTTGTTCGGCCCAGAACAGGACTTCGTGGGGTTGTCCTGACCCATAATATACCTGGGTGAGGTTCTAGGGCTCTGAAAAAATTTAATATAATAAATACATTTTTTTTATAAATTTTCAGATTACAATTAATAATTATTTGAAAAAATTAATTTAGTTTTTTTATAAAATTAAATTTATTGGTTGATTTAATTATGGGATTAAAATTAAATTAATTAGAGGGCTGAATGAAATTAGATTATTTTATTTTAAATAATTCATTTAATTTATTTAAAGGCCCTCATACTTAAATTTATTACATTTTAATTTCACCATGCTTTTAATTTATATGTAGACTAGTTTTGAGCATCATTTGTGAATTTATTATTTTATTTAATTATTTATTACTATTGTGTGTGATGTTTTTAATAGTTAATTAAGTACTCTGATGGTCTAAATAGCGTATTCTTCTTTTAAATATGTATAAGGGTCTACATGTCCATTAGTTTATTACTATATGTATTTTGTGCTTCCAGAGACCCCCTTGCATGTATGTGAGTACATTTATATTATAGACAGTAGTGACGTGAGATGTGGATTATGCCAAGAAAAGGCTGTATAATATAAGGGAAGTGATAATACTGGATTGGGGATGAACTACATCATGAGTCAAGACCTGACCTAGGTATGATACCCCTAGGTCACGGTTGATTCATTTAGTTTAAATGGATCAACCAATAATAGATGCCCAAGACCAGTTGAGTAATTTATTTTCTTTTATTCATTATTTACTATTTTATATATTTGCATGTCTATGGGAAAAACATAAAATAATAAACAGAAAAAATGCCTACATATATGATGAATTCTTTTATATTAATGTTCAATTTTGAGCATGAAAAAATGGTATGAGGATAATTAATAGAAAAGGATTAACTTTTCTGAAAAATATTTAAAAACCATTTAAATTAATATTAAGTCATGAATGCCTTCCGTCACTCAAATTTGAACAAAAGAGGGTGTACGAGGTTCACGTTAGCCAAAGTTAAGGGTGTATCCTACTACATGGGAGTTCTTATGAGAGTGATGAGTTGACCTAACTGATGTTGGAAATAAAAAAGTATCCAAAGATGGATTGTTTCAAATTTAGAGGCAAACATTGATTAAATCATGTTTATGATTTTATAAGTTGGTACTTTAGTCAATAGATCAAAGAGATGTGGGTCAATGAGTTTAGAAAGTCTAGTGCATAACTTAAAATTTTTAGTGTAGTGGTGTATCCAAAGCTTATAGACTATGAGGGGAGGTTTCATGGATACTTTCCACTAGAATACTCTAGTGATAGATTATTTTGAGTCCATTAGTGAGGGATACTAGAGTTTGATAAAATAGTAGGATACATTTTATGTTTACATTAATCGATAATGTCTAATTAGTAATCAAGATAAAAGTACTTATCTGCTAGATATTTTTTATAGAAAATGGAAAGTAATACCACAATTACACTATGATAACTATTCGAATTTTTTTTACAAACTATCATGAATTTCCAAGAGAAATACAATCACTTTCACTAAGTACTATGATGTAATAAATTCAAGGCACTGGAATCCCCACTACTAGTTGATCCACCTTAAAAATAGAGGGTGTAAAAATGATTATAGTAGACTCATGTATGAAGTATATGATGGACATTTCATAATTTTATCATCAAAATTCGATGTGATTTTTGGATAAAATATCAGGATATGGATGATTTCACATGCAGTCTCATCTCCCAAAATCTTACAAGGAGAAAGTGAATTTAGATATGAATTTGTGATGATTTCACTGGCTATGTGTAAATTGAAAGGTGGATCATGATATTTCAAGGCATCCTTTTAATATATATATTTTCACCCAATTACTCAAATTTTGTTTAATATTACAAAATGATCAATATAGAGGAAAAATATTCATTTTCATTTTAGGTAAGGTTCATCCAGTTAATAAGAACATACAAAAAGTTTTAGTTCTTATGGTGAACAAGTTAAAAGATAAGGTGAAAATGCTAATGAAAAGTGTGATTCTAAAGAAACATTTGAAACATATTTCATAGAAAATAAGTTAGTTATCATATAGAAGGATATTCTATTCTCATGTCAAGAGAAAATACTATTAAAGTTTTAATGTGATGAACTGAATTAAAGAAGCATGTAATCACTTCTTCTTTAGGTATATTCATAATTTCAAGTATTTATTTGTTATATTTTTTAGGTATTAAATATAATATGACTATTAAATATGTTTATTTAAATACTATAACTAAGTAAGTATAGAAACATTATAATAAGTAAGGTGTGTTCTCCAAGTGTTTAAGAAAGGTTGATTCCGAAGTCAGTAGTGAGAAGCACTCAACTTCTAATTTCCAAGTAAATGATTATAGTTGAAATTTTTTTAAGTGTTACAAAAAAATTAATCTCACATGTCTTTTGGACTCGAGGATTCAATATTCTAGAAATTTAATGAATATTTTTTGTGGCGTCTAATACACAACTAATAGTTCAATAATACTTGAATCATTGGAAGTATGAGATAATACTTTGTCAACAAAAACTGAATAGTTTTCATATATACCTAGTATGATTTTAGATTCTTTGAAGTTAAATACCTTAAGTATCATCAACACTATTATGTACTTAGTTTTGGACAAAAAACCTTTAAAAATAAAGGTAAATCAGAAATCTTTGATAATTAGTTCAGCTAGAGAGCATGAACTATTCCAAGGGTAAGCTAGTGGTAAGTATAATTCATAATACCCCTTTAAGTTTATTTAAGGAATGTTAAATTATAGTAATATATATTCATGGTTATAAAATAGTTGTTGTTTCAAGCTGGTGTGTCGAATAATATATTGACCATGCATTCATTGATTAATATAATGTGGCATAGAGTAATTATTGAACACACATCACCTTATACAAATCAAAGTATTGATGCTAATAAGAATGATTGATGATGATTCTTACATGTTAACATTGATTAATAAAATGAATCTTTGAGTAATTATTAAATGCATATTTCCTTATACACATTAGAGTCATGATGTAAGTAAAAGGATAATCAATGTTAAATTTAAAATTCAATACCGAAAATTCCATTATTTTTCAAGAAATTATTCACAAATAGAGGAATTATCCCATAACCATATACTGAATATATTTAAATATGGATATAATATGAGTTATAGTATGATATAAATCAATTATTTCATAAGAACATGTGTTTTAGATGCACAATATTTTTCGTGGATATAAAAAACTTGCATCAAGAGAAACACAATGTGCATCCAAAGTAGTTATCCTAATGTTTTATAAGGTTATTACTTAAACCTTGAGATAGAAAATAGATATTCAGGTTATAGAATTGATTTATATAAAAGGGTTTATATATTTATTTGAGATCGTGGGAGAAATATTGACTAGGTTTTAGTCAAATTAATAGATGAAAAAATAGTTTACTTAGGAACAAGTTTTATAAGAGCCCATGGAAAAGGAGTGTTTTAGAGAAAAATACTGTGTAGGAAGGATAAAACCATGGTAATGGTTTGATATTCACTGTGGTCAGTGAAACTTTATTCATTGAGAGAAATTAGTCCTTCAAGTAAGCAGTATATGTAAATAAGCTAACGTTGACAAGATTAATTGAAATTAAATAAATTTATTGCATGCATAAAAAATAGAGGATTATTATTTTGAATATTGTGGTGGGTATTCAAGTGAAAATATACATGGATTTTATAATCATGGTACCAAATAAGGCTTGTTTGGTAATAACAAGTTAATATTCCTAAAATCCATTAGAATTTTACTTTTCATAGCTACTATTTATGATCAGTATATTGGGAATTAGATGGTAAGACCACCAAACTTGGAAGGTGTGTGTACGACACAACCAGAAAAGGTTAGTGAAACTATAAAATTCTAATAAGGTGTGAAAGTTACTAAAATTTAGTTTAGGATTTAAGTAAGTGAAAAAGTAATAGAATATTCATTTGGAATGAATTTTTTCTATGTGTCTGCAAGAGGTTAGTGGGAGATCCACCATTTTCCAAGTAGAATATGTTGGTGACATATGGAAAACAACGATTGGTATTACAGTTAGTTAAGACCAGGATTAAAGTAACTCTAAAAATATTGAATTAAATTATTAACCTAATTTTTAGGAAGTGTGATCTACTGAGGTTTATCTAATGGTTTCATAGACCTAGTTAATAGTACATATGCTAACAGGGTATTGAAAAATAAAAGTTGGAAAAATTTGAGAGAGAATTTTTTCGAGTGTCACATGGAATATATCTCTCACAGATTACTTTCATAAGCATAGGAGGATATTAAAGTGGTGAGTAAAATTAAATAAGTACCAATAATGGATATCAAGTATGGCATGTTATGTAATAAAATTGATATTGCTGACATATATTTAATGGTAGGAAAATATCATTAGTATATAGGAGAACTGCAATGTAAGCTTTGAACTATCCAATTAAACTTAATAAAGTACAAGGGATATATACCTGGTATGAGGATATGAAAGGATACTAGTTATAAGGGGACTTAAACTATACTTTTTATAGATAAATATGATCTAATATCATAGTTATGATAAGGTAATGAGTACGATAAGCTCATTTAATCCTCTGGTATCCATGTATACAAATACTATGTTTGTTGTGGATTCTTGGGCAGCTTAAGAAGCAGTGTATAATATGCAATGATTTGTTCTAGTTCTTGAGATCACACATAGTAAGTAAAGTTTTTTCATGATGATAATTATTTTACCGGTACTAGAAAATATGTCAAGTTTATATAGCATAAAAAGAGTATATACTCGAGGTTTACATCACTCAAGGAGTCTTACTCAAGGTGGTAAAGTTTCATATAGAAGAATATCCTTGTAGTGAAGATGTGAAAGGAATTTTAATGAATCCATAATTCACTAGAAGCATGATCTTATCGTGTGTGAGCAAACAAGGATAGTTACAAAGTTATCTCTAATTCAAGTAAGAGTGTTGTAATAGTGGATTCCCTAGACCCAACTTGATTAGTACTTTTTGATTACCACACCATGTATATGGTGAGTTGTACATGATATACTCTTACCATTATAGTGTTGATATTTCTGCATTTACTATTTAAATGGTATTTTCTATAGATTATTTGTCATAACAATTGTTATTTAATTTCCCAGTCTATAATGAGAACATTGAGATACTATAAAAAAATTATAAGAATATGTTCTATGGTCTAGATATATCATATTGATTGTATATAGTTTATGTATGACTATCATGTGTTGGGGACTCAAAATAATTGAGACTTATTCTTATGAAGTTATCACTTGGTGATCAATTATAGGTGAGATCACAAGGACATACTTGCTAATTGGAACACCACATGTTTCAGGTGTCATTTTTTGTTCATATATATAGACATGTGTATTGGTCTATTGACTTGAGATCATTACCAACGTGTACCATTTTATTGTGTAATTTTAAGAAATGAAAAAATATTATATTGAAGTCATAGAGAGGTAGCTTGTTTTGGGTTATCATTGGTGGTATGACATTAGTTGAATGATCAAGATAGAATTTTTTGATTCTGAGTTGAGGAAGTGATATCTCAGGCCTAGTTGATCAAGAGGGTAGCAACTTCATAAATCCTCATCCAAGGTAGTTGAAGGTCTGTCTGTATAGTTAGATAAAAAATAATAAATTAAGAATGGATGATGACACAAGATGTGCATCTTACTTTATGAGATATCATGAGATAAAGAGATTATATTACATAGTGTGTGTTCGTAAAATGGTTGTCATTGATATGATAATCATTATCACCATAGGGGTCTTGATCGGTTGCTATAATCATCTATTGGTCTATGAATAATATTAATTACTATCAAGAAAAGGGACCAAAGGGTCTCACCCAATAACGTATTCAAGATTTTTCCTTATTCAAGTGAATTGGTGTATAATACATGGTGGGACCCACCATGAGGTTTGAGAATTTTAAAAGTATTAACGATCACCGATAGATAAATAAATTCACTATTATTTGAGAATAAATTAATTTAGTGAATTTATTTATTTAAACTATTCACAAGGTATTAATTGAATACATGGAAAAATATTATTCGAACAAATACAATTTTAATATTCAAAATTCATTTAATATTACTAGAATTTATAGTTGAGTTAAATGACTCATTTTTCTCACATAATATAGTTATTATATATAAAAATTATGTGATAGAATATAAATTATGTTTATGATGCCATTACTTTGTCATAATATTTCATTTATTGCTTATTTAGTGAGAGTTGAATATATGGTGGTCAGAGAACACTAACCAGGTTTTTTGGACACCCACTATATAAAAATGGGAGGAGCTCTATTCCAGTGACTATTAACTCATTAAAAACTAAGATCTCCCCTCTCATCCTATATCCTAGAGAGAGAAATGATCTCTTCGAGAGATCTATCAAAGAATGCCTTCAATGTATTAGAGGGATGTGATCGAGGCGATGATGGTGACGTCAAAGGAACCATCTAAGCTCTACGCCAACACCATGAATTCAAATATCTGCATAAATATATATTTTTGAATCATGTGTGGATAATCTAGAGGGGTTAAGACTTAGATCCTTTGAGAAACGGTCATTAGTGATGAGTTGTAGTCGAGAACGCTTTGATTTAAACAATGTAACAGTTTGGTTTTATTTTTGTGTTTATTAAATTAATGTGACATCATTAGACCTCTAATGGGGCTATAATATCTGAATACAATGAAGTTACATATCTCCAATAATACTAATTTTAAATCCTCAACCCAACAGCTTCCGTTTCATACCCCGGTACTAGTAGTTAACACTCAAAAGGATAATGTCAGTAGTTACATTGGGATCACCTCTCTAATGAAAGTGTTAATTGACGTATATTCATGGTAAAATGTTGTTCCCACATTTAAGGGAATAATTTAGGAAGATATCAGTGTAACATTATGATATACATAATTTTTTTAACTAAAATAATAATAATGAAACATTGATTTACACTTCATTATTACTTACATAGTGAATTTATAGTAGATGAATCTTAAATGAAGTTTGTATTAATTATTAATAAAAAGTAAAATAAAGGATTTTAAAAAATTCTTATGAAATATCATATTAAATATGTTTAAGGGGAAATAAAACTACACCCACCATATATGTATACATACATGATAAACCAATAAGTGTGGGATGTGTTTATTGGTCATCATGAGGAGACATCTTTTCAGGTACATTGTGAATGACAATAAATTATTTTACCATACATGTATAAATTATTTTGATTAATAATTTTTAATTTATAAAATAATAACTGAGTGCTGGGAGTAAGAAAAATTTATAAAAACCAACATACCCCTACTGTAAATCAAGGATGAGGTTCTCTTCCCTTAAAAAATGGTATGTATTTTTAATTTCTAGTAATAATTTTACGTGACATGAAAAAACAACATAATTATGTCCATTTGTTTACATATAGATTGATGAATCAAAATCAAAATCCACTTCTATACCACATCATGTACTATAGAGTTACACATGTGTAAATAATGACAGGATAAAAATAGATGAAAACAAATAAAAAGTGTGGGATGTATGTGTAAGTATCACATAATAAAAACCTATTTTTCTTTAAATTGGTATAACATAGAAATGATTACCTATTTTCCTATATTTTTTTTGTCTTAATTAGACACAAGAATCATATTAATATGTAATTAATGAATAACTACTATTACTGGCCTTGAATTGGACAAAACAATATGGTCTTGTCAGAGGTTTGGGTTTTGGGGCGTCACCCCTAACATATTTCAAGAGAAGAAATAAATAGGTGGACAAAGATATGAAAATGGAAGAGATGCAGACAAAATTAACTGATCTAGAAGAAAAACATAGTTGGTAGTATGAGTTATTAGAAAATGTTATGGGAAGGAATCAAAGAAAAGAAGTAACACAACAATAACCACTACATGAATATCCCCCACCCCACCATATTTGAGGTAAGCCATTCCCCTCAAAGGGATATTTTAGAAGAGGTAATAAATATTTTCATAACTGTTTCTATGAAATGTGATCTAGAATGAAATTGATAAATTTTCTGTACTAATATTATATAGGGTGAATATGATTGTGATTTATACCTATCAACAACCACCCATCACCTTTTCGTGAGGGGTACCATGTAAAATATCCAAGGAGATATTCTACATAACAAAAAACTTCCAAAAAGTCATGTGAGAGTGGGGATTCACATAGCTCATGATCCAAGTGTTGAGCTACCTGTTCCACTTGATGTTGCATATATTCATATAGTCGAGCATGTAACAACCTAGGCACTTATAAAATAATTTTTTCTTAATATGGAATTAAATATTTAAATTCATTATAAATTTATAATGAAGTAATTGTTATTTATATAAATTAAAGAATTTTTACTGATAAAATAGTATCTTGACCTTAGGAATAGTAATATGACCATTAGGAATAGTAGTATGGACAATAGAATAGTAACATCACCTAATAAAGTATAAATACAATTTTTACATCCTATAAGTGAAAATATTATATATTTATATCATTGAAAAAGTAAATGTTTTTTCTAAAAATAATAAATTAAGTGTTGGTGTTTTTGTGAGTCATAAAAATTTAATTACAATTTTAAGAATAATTTAATAATTTCAATGAGAATTTATTTTCATAAAAATAGAATCATGAATTAATATTTTATTTTCTTATGGTTATAAGATAATTTTATGAGTACTTGATTAATTTTTTAAGGTGTTATAAAATCAGTTATCATTTTTAAATTATTATTTTTTGAATAAATTATGATTTTATTTAAAAATTAAATTTATCATATTTAGAAAATTATTTTAAAAAAATTTATTTCATTTTTTTATTTGTACATGTTAAAAAATGGTTAGAATTAATTTTTGGGATTTTTCTAAAGTACTTGAATTTTTGGTGAATAGTGAAATATGATAATTTACGAAATAAGAAAAATATATGAATTATTGAGTCATGGATGATGTTACGATGAGGTAAGAACCATTGTTTCAACCTCACTTGCACTAATTACTATTTTTGGTCACAAGAACCAACATAATTTCTTTTCTTGAGAAAAATAATAAAATAATGATTAAAATGTTTGAAAAACCCTCCTCTCTTGCACTGTAAATACCACCCTCATACCCTCTTCTCCTCAAATCTCTCAAGATTTTATCCTTATACAATTTATGTTCAAGATTATTCCCAAGCCTCTTCCCCATGTTCGATACCTTCTTATCTCACCAAAAGTCCAAAACCAAAGGCCTTAAGAAGGTTCTCAAGGAAGATAATTCAAGAGGTAAAAATCCTCTTTCATTTTTATTTTCTTATACTATCTTCAACTCCCCTTATCCAATAAGCATGAAAAAACTATTATCTTATATATACTATAATTTTTTCATGTTTATGGAAAAATTCATCATCCTACTTCTTCTCCTCTCCCTTTTATTCTAAAAATAAAAACATCATCTGTGATGTGTCAATTTACTGACATCATGGATGATGTGTTTTTAATTTACATAACTTCATTAATGGCTAGTAATAAAAACATTTTAATGGTTTAAATAGATTTTAAATTATATGATATAACCTCTTTTATGTTCTGTAATTGACATATATAAATAATATTAAATTATATAATGAAACTCATTTTTGATTATCAAAGAACTACAAAAATGATTTAAACAATTATAATTAATGTTTTATCCAATTATTCATCATAATATCTGAAAAAAATGATTTGAGTTATCATTTAATATTATGGAAACATATTAAAACCACTTCATTACACTTATGGAGTTTCTCTTCCATTCAATAGGAAAATCCATTATGAACTGACCATGGAAACCATGTAAAGAACACACCCAAAATAATAGAAATAACAAAATATTATTAATAAATGGGTTTAATTATGTCATAAAATAATCATATAATGTGTTATAAAAATTAATATGTTTCTGTAAAATATTAATAACACTATTTTAACCATTATAGAAAAGTTTTAAACACTTTTGAAGCAAGAGAAACCCAATGTAAGGAAATTTTTAACCCAATTTCCATTATTTGGGTTAACTTTCTACTTATTTGATTTTGTCATGCTAAAATTATTTGTGATATGAATGTGTAATATATTATGTTATACTATGTGGATTTATAATATGTATACTTATTCCTTTCATTTTATTAATTCTCTCTTCAATGATATGGTATTTGTAAGGGACTCCTCTTTAAAAGTCCTCTTTTAAATTTCTAATTTTACAAAAATTCAAAATGAATGTTTTTATACAAGTGTTCATGTTTTATGATGATGTTATGGTTCTTGGAAATTATTTATGATGAAGGTTGTGACCTATATATTCATATAATGCATTGCGTATGTTTAAGTTGGAGTTCATCCATATGGTTACTCCAAGTGTAACTATGATGGTTACACAATAAGGTAGCTGTGAGGGTTACATTGTAAGATAGCCATGAGGGTTACATTGTAAGGTAGTTGTGAGGGTTAAAAATCATATGGTATCCAATATGTTTAAAATATTAAGTAATTAATTCCCTATGTTACCTTTATGGTATTATTTGTGTTTTCTATAATCTATAGAAATATCATGTTTTTACTATGTAATTATATGATACATATTGGGTGAGAAGTATGCCTTCATGAAAATAATTTCATACATTTATAAGTGTTCAGGTAATAGTGGTTTATATCCTTCCTTTTATATTCCTTACTGAGCTTTTTTTCCCATCCCAAGTTTTAAAATGCTTTTCACAGGGTTTAAGGATGGGTAATAGAAAAGGATAATCAAAGATGAATTTTGTGAAGACTTTTCATGAATATAATTCATGTTTTCTATTAAAAATTTTTATATTATGAAAAAATGGATATTTTTTTAGTAGTATCCACTTCATATGATTATGGGTTTATATGTTTGAATTATGTCTTAATTTTTGAATGTTGTTAACCTAAAAAGATCCTTAATGTAGAAGAAAGTAAATTATTGACTAAAACTCAAGATTATGTAATGTTTAAGGCTAGGTCCTTATAGTTGGTATTAGAGGAGGAACCCAACCTTAAGTACGGTGCACTACCTGTGTTGATATGTGGGGTCCATAATGAGGATGTTGTGCTCTAAAGTGGGGGGGGGGGTGAATGTAACAACCTAAAATGATAAAGGGTTAAATGAATAATTGATATGACCCATGTAAACAAGGTGAACCTTTCTTCTCAAGAGACCACCTTATTAGAACTCCACAGTTAAGCATGTTTGTCCTGGAGTAGTGATCAGGATGGGTGGACTTTTGGGAAGTTTCTCAGGGTGTGTGTGAGTGAGGAAAAAGCACACTGGAAAGAATATGTGTTGGCCTGTGGGGATAATCATTATTCAGATGACCCGTTCGGGCACGCGGGTGGGCCATGGGGAGTGGACCACATGTCTGTGGGGAAACTGGTGGTACTTGGTAGGCCAGGACCCAACGACCATGTTAGGGTAAGGTGTCTGTGCTGTCAGTGGGGAAAAATTGTGACATTTGGTATAATAGGACTTTTTAGATAAATTTAGGTGTTATAATGATGTTAATAGAATACCATAAATTATTTTTACCTTATGTGTAATGTCCCGAACCTGGATTCTACTCAACTGGTGCCCCATACCCGGTTGGCCACATGAACTCAAGACCATTTATACAAATACCAGATGTTGCTGACTAGAAGCGAGGGCCTAGGGTGTGATAGTTGGGAAAATATTCTCTCATTGGAAGAGTGTAACATAGAATAATAATAATATACAATAGAAAAAGCAGTAAACAACATATAACAGAAATAAAAATCATAAGACTAATAAGATAAATAACCAAGATTCATTAAATAAAAAATATGATGCAACAGGTAACATGTTATAGGAAAGAATCAAAACAAGGTACACTATACTAATCCACAATATAAGTTCTAAAAGCAAAATATATAGGGAAACTAAGAAGAATCACAAGCCATGGCTCGATCCCATGCTCTCCTGCTCCTAAACAAAATATCTAGTACCTATAGAAGGGAACTTTCCCTTATCGACACCTACAAAAATATAATCTATTTGGGTCCAAAAGAATGACCCAAAGAGGGTGTGAGAAATAAATCCCAGTAGGCAACCACCAAAGATATTTTCCTATCTATCAGTGAGTATATGCAGCAGGTAGTGTACAAAGGAAAAGAAGTAAACTATGAAGTACTCAAAAGTAACAGTCCTACAAGTCATTTTTTCTATTTTAATTCATTATATTTAGTTCAACCATTCAATTAAATTGAATTATATAAGTCATGAGATCTGAACTAAGCCTTTCAATCCCCCGTATAAAGGACACTCAGCAGATACCCCATAAGGATATCTCAACAAGTAAAGTGAATACTGAATCCAAGATTGTGATTTGTATTGGAAGATGCATCATAATTCATTCTATTTCAATATTATACTCAAAATATTTCCTGAAGGCATAGAAAAACCCTGCCTGCAGGCATAATGTAAATCCTCACCCTTAGGTCTAATGAATCCTTGACCATAGTCATAAAACATCCTTGCCCATAGGCATAAAAAATAAATTAGGTTCAAGCATGATATATCAAAATTTTAGAATAATAAACAACACATGTAAATTACACTATTACATGGTTAACATACAATAAATCACATGGGCATCATATATATCAAGAAATAAGTGAATTAAACTATCCCAAAGCTTAAACAATAATTGGAATATCATGGGGACAAGGGAAAATCACTAATCCCAAACCCTTTAATCAAATCAATCACAATTTAATAGAATTTTAATTCCCTTATAAATATAATTCATACTTAACAACCCAATAAGAGAAAACAAGGCATGCCTCATAGTCAACCTCGACCAAATAGCCATAAAGCGTCATTCCAAGTGAATGAACCCATGGGATGTCCCTTAATCAAACCAACTAGTTCAACATGCTTAAATTAATTTAATTCATGACATAATCATCATTAGGCAACAACAAGGGTCACTTTCCATTCAAGGTTATACCCTAAATATGGGATAATGGAAATACAGAACATATAAACAACTCGACATTGAGAGAAAGACACAAGACCACCTAACTTGTACTTGTATGAATCTCCTCATCTAGCATCAGGCTTTGATTCAACCTAGAATGAAGTAGATCTACAAAATGAAAATAAAATATCAACCTTAAATAAATTTTTTGAGATAAAAAATCACAAAGAACAGATCAAAAGGAATTGAGAGCTTACCGATTGGGTTCAAACACAACCTTTGACGAAGGAATTAGGGTTCAGATGATCAATCAGGAAGAAAAACAGCCCTTGGAACTATTATTTTTGTATTCAGATGATCCCCTACCAATTTTTACAAAAATGATGCCACTGCCCAATTGAATCAATTAAAAAAAGTACACGACATGTACTTGTGATTACACGATGTGTCAATACAAATTTTGGAAAGACCATTACATGGCCGTGTACTGGGATTACATGGCATGTACGCTTTCATACACAATGTGTACCTTTAATTACACGTCATGTAGTTCCTAGTCACATCGTGTAATAGGCCTGTAGCTATCCCCTCGACCTCTTTTCCACCATTTTCTTAAGCATAAATTGAAAAGGAAATATCCACACCTCTAGGAAGAATCAGGTTCTTAAAAATTTCCCTCATAAAGAAATTCATCCCTGAATTTCCCTTCCAATGGTGATAAAGAAATATTTGAGAAAAACTCTATCCATTGTGATCATATGTCGGCCTCCCTCTCCCAAGTCTCATCCTACACTTAACCATGCTACCATATCACCCGTACCAACGGAACTAACAGGTCATGGATAATTTTTGTGCCATGATCCACAATACGAATGGGATTATCCTCAAAGGATGCACCTTCCTGCAACTCCACTTCCTCAGGCTGAAAGGTGTGAGACGGGTCCAAAAATTAACATCACAAATGAGAAATGTGGAAGACATTGTGCATATAACCATACCTCTAAGTTAACTATAATCGATAGAAAACTGGCCCAAACCTCTCCAAAATCTAAAATAGACCGACATATATTGGCAAAAGCTTACCCTATATCCTGATTCTCTTGTGTCACAACCTCAGTGCAACATGCATTAAAAATCGATCCCTGACCTCGAACTCTAGAGGTCATCTGTGGTGATTGGCATAAGATTTCTGATGAGACTTTATAATATCCATAAACTTTTGAATCAACTAGAACTACTCATAAGTCTCATGCACAAGAAGTGGTCTTAGTAAAGTTGCTTCACCCACCTCCATCTAGCACAGGGGTAATCAGCATGGCCTACCATAAAAATCCTCATAAAGGGGCATCTCTATAGTCTCATGGAAACTATTGTTGTAATAAAATTAAACTAGGGTAATATTCTTCTCCCAAGATCCCTCAAAGTATAAGACTCATGCTCACAACATGTCCTCCAACACCTGTATTGTACGCTCTGACTGGCCGTCATTCTGAGGGTGGTATGCTATGCTCATAAGCACCTGTGTACCCAATGATCTCTGAAAATATGCCATAAAAAGACATAAATTCAGAATCACTATCTGAAACAATAAAAAAAGGGACCCCATGAAGTCATATCACCTCATGAATATATAGCTTCCCAATCTCATCAACACTGAAGGTCTCCTTGATAAACAAGAATTGAGTGAACTTTATAAGTATTTCAACCACCACTCACACTGAATCATTACCTCGGGGTGACCTTGGTAAATCAATTGTTAAATCCATCACAACATGATCCCATTTCCACTCTATATTAGCTAACTACTATAAAATCCAAGCTAGCTGCTGATGTTCTGCCTTCACCGACTGATAGGTGGAACACCTCATAACAAAACTAGCCACCTTTCTCTTAATACCCGACCACCAGTACAAACAACACAACTCATGGTACATCTTGGTAAATTCAAGATGCATTTCCCAAGCTGAAGCATGAAACTCATGGATCAAATCCACACGTATGTCCACTGGAACCCAAACAAATCCAAGGATCTGAAAAATCTTATCGTCATCTACCATCCAACCAGGAGGTGGATCCACACCTGCTACACTCTCCCACAGGACTAGGACCTTAGAATCTGATAGTTTTCTTATCCTCACTATGTCTAGTAGGTTAGAAGTCACAAATAAATAATAAAGTAATGTATGTCCCTGACTGTCGTGTACCTCAAAATGCATCGTAGAGAATAATGCCATAAGGTGCCACTCACTACTAGCCTTCTACACTTCCTGCATCTAAGTCCTCCTGCTCAGTGAATTAGCCACTTCATTTCCTTTTCTAGTTGTTTAGGAAAGCTTTAAGTCAAAATATTGAAGGTACTCCACCGACCTTCGCTGAATCAAATTCAGATCATGCTGAGTAAATATGTACTTGAGACTTTTGTGGTTTGTGTACACCATAAAACCTTCCCCCAATAAGTAATGTATCCAACAGCTTAAGGCATGAACAACCACGACTAACTCGAGATCATGCGTCGAGTAATTCATCTCATGTGGACTCAGCTTCTGAGACCCGTACACAACAAATTGATCTCCCTACATAAGCACTGCTCCTAGCCCGATACCTGATGCATCATAGTACACAATATAAATCCAGCCCAGCTCGGTAAAAACCAGTATCAGTGATGACGCTAATATCCCTTTCGGATCCTAAAATGTTGTCTCACCAGAATATGACCATACATACTTCACACCATTATTTTTTAAGCCCTTCACTAGTACTGCTAAGCATGAGAAGTCTTGTATGAGATGCTTGTAGTAACCATACAACCCTAGAAAACTCCACACCTTAATGAAATTATTTGGATGCTCACAAGTAACTACTACTCTCACCTTCTCTGGGTCCACTGATACTCTTATCTCTAAGATTACGTGACCGAGGAAGTGAATCTGATCCCTCCAAAAGTGGAACTTTATGTGAGCTTAGCATATAACTGATTCTCTCTCAGTGTACTAAAAAACAATCTCAAGATGTTTGGAATGTTCATTTTAGGTATGAGAATATACCAAGATATCATCCATGAAAACCACCAAAAAATAATTCAATTAATTATTAAACACTTAGTTCATTAGTGCGATGAAAACCGCTGGCACATTCGTGAGATCAAACGACATAACCAGATACTTATATAGACCATACCTGTTATGAAACATGGTACGAGGTATGTCTAAATATTGAACATGTACCTAGTGATATCCTATCATTATTTATATTTTTGAGAATATCCAGGCTCCTCAAAGTTGATCAAACAGGTCATCTATCTGTGGAAAGAGATATTGGTTTTTAACCATTAGCAAGTTCAGTTTACGATAGTCTACGCATAGCCTAAGGGTACCACCCTCATTCTTCATAAAAGGATAAGAAAACCCCATGGAGAAGTACTGGGTCAGATAAACTCCTTTTCCCTCTAAATCCTCTATATGCCTCTGGAGATCTTGAAGCTCCATCATAACCATCCTTCAAGGAGGAATGGATACCAGTGAAGCTCCTAGCACTAGATCGATAGAGAACTCCCCCTCTCTTACTGGAGGTAATCCTGAAAAGTCGTCCAAATAAAAATCCTTGAAATGATCAACCATTGGAGAGAAATATATCTGACATGTTCTCTAGTCATTTAGATATAAACTGTAAATATGTTTTGTCATCCCACTCAACCCATGATGCTCGGGTCTTGCTCAGCTCACCTGGACATCCCATTCACCCTTGTGTAGAAAAGATCTACCCTATGGTGATATAAAACTCACCTTGCGGTTATAAAAATCAAAAAAGTCCTGAAAGGACCCTATCCAATCTATTCTAAGTATTAAATCAAATCTTGTCATCTCTAAGACATAGATATCCCAAACAAAGTGACACACACCAATCTCAAGGGGAACTCCTTTTAATATTGCACACCCACCATCTTTATCCCTAATGGAGTGTCTAGTATCATAACATCATCAGAAGAGAAAACATAGAGCCCAAGTCTCTCTAAAATGGGAAAAAATATAAAACTATGCAAAGCCCCTATATAAAAGAGTGTGGATGATAAAATGGAGGTGGCTAGAATAGTTTCATTGACAGTATAAGGTCTAGGATCCTGCTTCTTCTGGGTCTGTTTCACCACATAATTCTTACCCATATCATGGCCCTGAGACACTACCTGGCTACCCTGAGCTGACCTACCCTATTATCATTGAGATCCTGGGGTCTGGCTACCATGACCATGACCACCACCTCGGCCTGAACAGCTTGATGTATTCCAATTCTCTGACTAGTGAGAAGTTACTAACCATACTCATGAACTTGGATATTGTGTAGAGCCTTTCTCACTAGTTGCTGGTGGAAACACCCTGTAGTAGTGCTATAGATGTCCCATCCTACTGCAATCTCGACACTTGACTAGGTCCATCAGGAAATGTGGTCTCATATTCCAATATTTTCCACACTGATAGTACATTATCTAGATATCAGAAGAAACATTCTTACTACCCGTATAACCATGAGAAATATCTATAAGACGCATCTTTCTCTTGGCAGAGATAGTACCAGATCTTGGTGTTGAACAGCCCTAGTTCACACCTCCAGATTCTTAAATATTATTCTTGGTAAATAGAACTTGATTCACAATGTCATATACAGAAGGAAAACTAAAAACACTCACCTGTGATCGGATGTCGTACCCGAGAATATCCTTGAATCGCCTAGCCCTCGATACCTTATCACCCATCATAATAGGTGAGAATATCTGAAGCTTAGTGAAATGGGTAGAATAGTCCATCACTCACATAGCGACCTGCTCTAGATGCATGAACTCCTAGGCTCTATCGGTCCTTAGAATCTTGGGGAAATAGTATTTATAGAAGACCGTCTAAAAATATCCCCATTCCATGTACCGATGATGCTACATCTGTGTGATAACATCCCACCACCTATTATACAAATCACACAACATATAAGTTATGAGATTAAACCTCCTCTCAGGAGGCATCTTCAAATTATTGAAGATCATAAGAATGGACTCCAACCATGACTCTACAACTTATGGTCCACCATCCCCTAAAAATGTAGACAGATGTTACTAATGGAATATTTGCGTTAGTTCTACAAAAGATGTGGCAAGATGAGGTACTCCCTGGAAAGGTCTTTATAAACCTCATGAATCCTTCACAAAACTATTCATCCACACAGGTGTTCAGTATAATAGTTGGTGTTGTGAATGGAACATCTAGAGGATCCATTGGTATCCCATGGCCTACCACCTCCGGGGTATAATCATTGCCACTCTCCTGGCATACTACTAGAGGTCATCATTGTGGAATTTCTCTATAAAGTTTATAACACACACCTCAATATAATAATATTTATCAAGTTATATAGTCCAAGAGAGAAATAACTAAAAAATAGAATTAAATCCTAAAAATTTTACAAAATAAGAGTACACAATATGTAGAATTCATACACAACATGTACACTTAGGCACTTACATGGTCATGTAATCCTACCAGCTTGGGCATGCAAGCACCCTAGGTATATAGAATGTCATCCCAACACATGTCGTGTCCCTTTAAACTCTCACATGGGAGTGTTACTTTGCCTTTTTGGTCATGTAAAATTCCTATGTACACGGTGTGTTAGGATTACTCACAGCATGTACTTAGTTCTTCCCTCATGGCTATCTACTTTTACCTAGCCAGAGCCACACTGGTCTGCCTACGTGAAACTACATGGGGTGTATATAAGGTACATGGTGTGTTCGGATAAAAACTAAATAACCCTTGTTTTCTCTCACATGAAAGTTGACACAATCGTCTACCACATGGAGTGTACTCATAGTACCTGGTGTATACTTGGAAAAGTTTTTTTCTTCCTGAATAGAAGAACACATGGTGTGTTTTCATAGGACAACACACCGTGTTTTCTGGGTTTCTGGATAGTAAGCCTCATAAACTTCCCCATAACCCCTATATTTTCAAAATAAAGCAACGGTGTTCCAAATTACAATCCACAGGGGGACACACTCCCCATGAATCAAAGCTTGGAATCCACATATAACACATAACAACACAATTTATTTCCCATATCCGAAACATGATCCACCAAATTCTGATCCAAGAGGGTCCATAGTTCTCTAGGGTCAATGTTTGGAATCCATAAAATTCAACCATAACACGTACCTATACACTTATCAAAACAAAAGGCATATCTATCATGGTATCTATCACAACAATATGCATATCTATCACCACATCTATCACAAAAACATGTAATTATTAATGCTCTCTAAATGGCATGACAAGAATGCATGGTATATGATTTCCAACAAGTGACTATATGATACATGAGATGAAATATGATCATCTCATCAGGTTGCAAAAAAATATAACCACAATGATATCAATAATAATAGCATAATACAAGTGTATCACCCAACAGTAAAATTGAATCAACTTTAGTATCTAAAAAACCAAAAATCACAATTCAATTCGAGGTAATTTGGATTTTCCCTATACACGGGGTAACTAATTCTGGGAATAGCTAATTACAAAACTCTATTTCCTTACTATACCTTTATAATGTCTTCAAATAGTAAGACAAACCAGAAAATAAAACTCCTCTAATACTACTTTGTAATGTCCCAGATCCGGATGGCACCCAACTGGTGCCCCATACCCGGTTGGCCATAATGCCTCAAGCATATTTCCAAAAACGCCAGAGGATTACGACTAGAAATAAGGGACTAGGGTGTGATAGTAGAAAAAACATACCCTCATTGGCAGAGTGTAACACAGTGTAATAATAATATGCAATAGCAGAAGAAGTAAAGAAAAATTTAACTGAAATAAAAAATGGAATAATAATAAAATAAATAACCAAGCATCATTAAATAAAAAATATGATGAAGCATGTAACATGTTCTAGAAAAGAATCCACAAAAGATAAACTTCAAGAATACAGAATATAAGTTACAAAAGAAAAATAAACAATGAAACTAAGAAGGATCGCAATCCATGACTTGGTCCCATGCTCTACTACTCCTAAACAGCATCTCAAGTACCTATAGAAGGGTGCTTTCCCTTATTGAGACCTACAATAATATAAGCTATTTGGGTCCAAAATCATGACCCAAAAATGGGATGAGAAATAAATCCCAGTAGTAAACCACCAAAGTTCTATGCCTATCAATCAGTGAGTATATGAAATAGGTAATGTGCAAAGGAAAATCAATAAACTAATAAGTACTCAAAAGTAAACAATCCTGCAGGTCCTATTTTCCATTTTTATTTATTATATTCAGTTCAAAAATTCAATTACATTGACTTACATAAGTATTGAGATCTGGCCTAAGACCTTCAATCCCCCATATAAAGGATACTCAACAGATACCTTAGAAGGATATCTCAACAATTAAAGTGAATACTAAATCCAAGATTGTGCTTTGGCTTGGAAAACACATCATAAGTCATTCCATTTCAATATTCAACTCAAAATCTTGCCTGAAGGCATAGAAAAACCCTTCCCATAGGCATAATTTATATCCTCACCCTTATTCCTATTGAATCCTCTCCCATAGTCATAACAAATCCTTACCCATAGGCATAACAAATCCTCGCCCACAGGCATAAAAAATCAATCAGGGCCAAGCTCGATATATTATCATTTCAAAATAATAAACAACACATGTAAATTACCCTATTAAATAGTTAACATATAATAAATCATGTGGGAATCATACATATCGAGCAAAAAGTGAATTAAACTATCATAAGGTTGAAATGATAATTGTCATATCATGGGGAAAAGGGGAAATCACTAATCCCAAACCCTTTAATCAAATCAATCATAATTTACCACAATTTCAATTCCATTATAAATGTAATTCGTACTTAACAACCCAATAAGGGAAAAAGGCATGCCTTATAGGCAACCTCAACCAAAAGGCTATAAATGGTCATTCTAAGGGAACACACCCATAGGGTACCCCTTAATCAAACCCACAATCTCAACATACTTAAATTAATTTAATTAATGACTTAATCATCATTAGGCAGAAACAAGGGTCAATTTACATTCAAGGTTACACCCTAAACATGGGAGAATAAAAATAAAACACATATAAACAACTTGAAATTAAGAGAAAGGCACACAACCACCTACCTCGTACTCGTATGACTATCCTTGTCCAGTTTCGGGCTTTGATTCGACCTAGAATGGAATAGATCTGCAAAGAGACAATAAAAGATCAACCTTAAATAACTTCTCTGAGAAAAAAATCATGAAGAATAGATCAAGAGGAATCAAGAGCATACCGATCAAGTTCAAACACAACCAATGATGAAGGAATCAGGGTTCAGATTATCAATCGGGAAGAAAAACGGCCCTTGGCACTGTTGTTAACAAACTCGAATGACACCCTATCCGTTTTCACTAAAATGATGCTACTGCCTGATTTAATCTATATAAAAGTACATGTAATGTACTTGATATTACATGCTGTGTCTGTAAAAATTCTAGAAATACCATTACATGTATGTGTATGGGTACTACATGGCATATATACTTTTATACACAATGTGCACCTATAAGTACACGACAAGTAGTTACCAGTCACATCATGTGACAAGCCTGCAGCCAGCCCCTCAACCTCTTTTTCCCCATTTTCTTAAGTATAAAGTTAAATAGAAAGATCCACATCTCTATCAAGAATTGGGTTCTTACATTATGTTCATGTTGAAATGATATATCATTTGAAGATTACTGTGTTGCTTCGTATAAGATATATATGTTCAGAATGGTTTTCCATACAATAAATAGGGAAGATGATATAGAAAGGCACTAAGAGGCTAATATTCCACTGAATCTATAGCCTAGAATAATGGGAATTAGAACTGAATATTTTGGAACCAAATAGTTTTTTGTTGAAATGGTATAGAATTTGAAGATTATCATGTTTCTTCATTTAAGACATGTCTGCTCAAAATGTTTTTCCACAGAATAAATAGGTAAGTTGATGTAAGGAGGAACTAAGAGGATAATATTCCACCAAATTGGTAGCCTAGAATGCTGTGAATTGGAACTGAATAGTTTGTGACTATAATGGCTCAGTTGAAACAGGCGATAAATGGAAGTGGCATCCATGTGAGAGAAAAAACAGAACTATCACAAAAGAACATGATGATAGTTGAAAATTTTATGAGGAAACACCCTCCTTATACTAGTGGATCTTCTGATCCAGTGGTGGATGAAGGGTGTATTAAATCCCTTGAAAATATATTCAATTTCATGGGGGTGTTTAGATAATCAAAAGGTTAGTCTTTCCATTTATCATTTTAAAGGTGAAGTTGACTAGTGGTGGTTAATGGTCAAGAATATTAGGGATAATGAGGAGATTGATGCCTTAGAATAAGACGAATTTAAAAATCTTTTCCTTGAAAAATATTTTCCTAAGGATGTTTGGATTAGGATAGAAAATAAATTCCTTGAATTGAAGAAAAAATAGGAGTATTTAGTATCCTTTTATGAAACAAACTTTACTCGATTGGAAAGATATTCTCCAAATCTTATTCAGGTTATGGATACAAAAGTAATTTTTTTTACTCCGCATTAAATCAATGATATTGAATGGACTTGGCTTCCTATGAATTCAAAAGTTATGAGAAACTTTTACAATGTGCTGAGAGGGTAGAAATGGAGTTTGTTGATGATCATGTTTAATTTGAAAACATGTATAAGAAGAGGTCCATATAGAAAGTTATGGGAAAGAATCAATCAAAAAAATATGAAGGTAATAAAGTTGTGTTTCTAGTTTGTGAAAAGTGTGGTAAAAAGCACCCTGGAGAATGACTTAAAAAAACTAGGAAGTTTTTTTTCTATGGTAAGTTTGGACATATGACCTAATATTATAATGAAAATGATTTTAAGATTAATAATAAAATTTTAAAGTGTTTTAAATGTGGTGATATGGGTCATTATGCAAATACCTACCCAAAGAAAGATCTGAATGATGAAAATCAATTAGATTATAACTAAAAGGTGTAGTGAGATCATTTGCAACTATGTCCGCAGATGTCAGGCTATCCAATTAAGTGGTATCAGGTACTTTGTTTGTTAATCCGATTTTTCTAATGTCTTGTTTGATATGGGGTATACATATTCCTTTATTTCTGAGAAATTTTCTAGTAAATTGGAAATTTCACCTCAATAAATGAGACTAGAATGTATGGTTGAAATACCAGGGGAAATATTATAGCAAAAAGGAATAATAAGAATATTCTTGTTGTTTTATGTGTAAAGAAATTACCAGAAAACCTTGTTGTTTTACCCTTAGTAGTGTTTGATGTCATTCTGGATATGGATTGACTTTCTTTTTATCATGCTAAGATTGATTGCAGAGCTCAATAAATTTTTTTTAGAAAGAGTTTCAGTTTTTATACAATAATGAACCCATACAATTGATAACATATTAGGAAGTTAATAAATTATCAAAATATGGTCATGAAATTTATCTTGCACATATTATTGAAAATAAGGGAACTGTTTAGATTAATGATGTGCTAGAGGTAAATGAATACCTAGATGTTTTTTTGGATGAGTTTCTCAGTGTTATACCTAATCAGAAAGTGGAATTTACCATTTACTTAGTTCTTGATGCTAAGATAATTTTAAAACCTCTTTATTAAATGGATCTAGTGGAACTTCTTAAATTGAAAAATTAGTTGCAGGAGTTGCTGGATAAAGGCTTCATTTTTCCTAGTACATCACCAAGGGGTGCTCTTGTTTCGTTCATTAAAAATAAATATGGTTCTATGAGACTTTTCATTGATTATAGATCTTTTAATAACATTACTGTTAATAATAAGTATCCTTTTTCTCATATTGATGACTTTTTTGACAAGCTCTAGGGATCTCAGTATTTTTCCAAGATTGAATTGAGGTTCAGGTACCATCAGCTGAAGGTGAATGAGGATGAAAATCCAAAAACATATTTTCATACTAGATATGGTCATTTTGAGTTTGTTTTTATGGCCTTTGGTTTGAAAAATTCCCCTACAGTATTCATGGATCTTATGTATAGAATATTTTGTGAATATTTGGTTAAGTATTTTTTGTTTTTATTTATGATATTTTGGTATTTTCAAAAAGTAATGAGAATCAAGAACAATATCTAAGGATTGTCTTGAAAACTATTAAAGAAAAGAAGTTATACAGAAAAGTTAGAAAATGTGATTTTTGGTAGAAACAGATTTCTTTTCTTGGAAACATTGTAAATAAGGGTGAAATAACAGTTGATCCTGACAAAATAAAAGTGTTTGATGAATGTAAAAGACATACAAATATTAAAAAAATTTGTAGTTTTCTTAGATTAGTAGTTTATTACCGACACTTTGTTAAAAACTTTGCACAGTTATCTATCCCTATAACTAAGTTAACAAGAAAAGTGGTTAAATTTATTTGTCCAAAAGAATGTGATGATAATTTTCCAGAACTGAAGAAGATATTAGTGAATGATCTATTTTTGGCCCTTCCTTCGAGAAATGGTGAGTTTTTTATCTATAGTGATTCTTCATTGAAGGGAATTGGTTGTGTTCTGATGTATAATGATTGGGTAATTTCTTATGCTTCAAGAAAACTGAAACCTCACGAGTTAAATTATCCCATACATAATTTGGAATTACTATCTATGATTTTTTTATTTGAAAATTTTGAGACATAATTTATACAAAGCTAAATATGAAATATGTATTGACCATAAAATTCTAAAGTATATATTCACTCAAAATAAATTAAACATGAGGTAGAGAATATGGATTGAATTGATAAAGTATTATGATTGTACGATCAATTACCATCCTAGAAAATAAAAGTTATGGATTCCTTGAGTAAAAAACATCTTGCATCATTAATCATCTTACGTATGGAACAATACCCCTTGATTAATGATTTGAATTTTTTTGGCTTGGAAGTTGTTGGTGTAGGAAATTCAATTGTTTTGTTTCAGGTGTCAGTGTAATCGTCTCTATCAGACAAAATTAAAGAAGCATAGAAGGAAGACTTTGAGTTTCCAAAAAATGTCTAATTGGTTAAAAAAGGAAATTTTTTAGAATTTAACATAGATAAATATTTTGTTTTATGATTTGGAAAGAGAATATTCATTCCTTGTGATTCTCAGTTGAAGAAATTTTTTTATGTGCAGCTCATAGTTGTCCATTTTCAGTTCATCTTGGCAACCCAAAGATGTACAGAGACCATAGAGAGTGGTTGGATGTAATGAAAAGAGATATTACTAATTTTATAATGAAATGTTTTACTTCTAAATAGTTTAAAGTAGAGCATCATTTATTGAAGGGGATACTTTATCCTTTTATAATGCTAGAGTGAAAATGGTAAAATACATCCATGGACTTTGCGGTGGGACTACAAAAGACTTATCAAGGTAATAATGCGATATGGGTTATTATTGATTAGTGGACTAAATCTGCACATTTAATTCTTATTCGAGACACTCTTTCTCTAGATCATATTTCTCAGTTTTATCTAAAATATATTGTCAGGTTTCATGGAGTTCCTCTCTCCATTGTATTTGACCATGATCCTAGGTTCACTTATTACTTTTGGAAAGATATTTAGAATTCATTGGGAATATAATTAAAATTTAAAACTATTTTAATCCTCAATCTGATGGATAGAGAGAGCGAACAATTAAGACCTTGGAGGATATGCTTCGAGATTGTTTAATGTATTAAAAGGAAAGTTGGGATCAATATATTTCTTTAGTTGTGTTTTTTTTATAATAACACTTTTCATTCCATTATACAGATGACACCTTTTAAGGTATTATATAGAAAGTGGTGTCAAAATCTAGATTTTTGGGATGAATTTGGGTAAATGAAGTTGATGGGACTATAATTAGTAGAGGAAGTGGTTGAGAAAGTAAATATAATTCATCAACACATGAGGAAATCTCAAATATAACAAAAAAAATTATGCAGATAATAGGAGGAAATACCTTTCATTCGAGGTAGGTGATCATTCTTTCCTTAAAATATCTCCTTGAAAAGTGTTATGTGTTTGGAAATAAAGGAATGATAAGTACACAATTCACTGGTTCTTTTGAAATCCTGGAGAAAGATAGACCAGTTGCCTACTGAGTAGCTTTTCCTTCAAGTTTATCTTAGGTACACAATTTTTATCATGTTTAAATGTTGAGAAGGTTTATGCTAGATTCATCTCATGTTTTAAGGCTATAAGTAGTTCAACTAGAAGAGAACCTTTCTTATAAAGATAATTCAATTAAGATTTTTTATTGTAGAGAGAAAGTATTGAGAAATAAGGTAATCCACCTGGTTATGGTTTTTTGGAGAAACCACATGGTTAAAGAACCAACATGAGAATCTAAAAATTCTATGAGGGAAAGGTACCCTCACTTGTTTAATAATTGAATAAAAATTGCAAGGATGCAATTTCAAAAAGGTGGGGAGAATGTTAAAACCTAGGTACTTCTAAACTAATTTGTTTTCATTCTAGAATTAAATATTTTAATTCATTAAAAATTTATAATGAAATAATTTATATTTATATAAATTAAAAAAATTTACTGATGGAAAAGTAACCTAACCTTAGGAATAGTAATATGGCTATTATGAATAGTATTCTGGCCAATAGAATAGTAAACTCACCTAATAATTTATAAATAAAATTTATCCATCCTATAAGTGAAAATATAATATATTTAAATCATTGAACAATTCAATAATTTTTCTAAAAATTATAAATTAAGTGTTTGTATTTTTGTGAGTCATAAAGTTTTAATTACAATTTTATGAATAATTTATTAATTTAAATGATTTTTTTTATAAAAATAGAATCATAAATTAATATTTTATTATATTATGGTTATAATATAATTTTATTAGACCTTTGTTAAATTTTCAAGGTGTTATAAAATTAGTTATAGTTATTAAATTTTTATTTTTTGAAAAAATTATGATTTTATTTAAAAATTAAATTTATAATATTTGGAAAATTATTTTCAGAAAATGGAGTTCATTTTTTAATTCAAAATATTGAAAAATGGTTATGGTTATTTTTCTGATTTTTCTGAAATACATGAATTTTTTGTGAATAGTGAAATATGATAATTTACAAAATAAAAAAAATATATGAATAATTGAGTCATGGATGATGTTATGATGAGTTAATCACCCTTGGTTCATACTAACATGCACTAATTATTTTTTCTGGTCATAATAACCAACACTATTTCTTATCTTGAACAAAATAATAAAATAATGATTAAAATAATGGAAAACCATCCCCTCCTCCATTATAAATACCACACCTCACCCCCTATTCTCCTCACACCTCTCAAGCTTTGAGCCTTGGATAATTTCTATCCAATATTCTTTCCATTCCTCTTTATCATGTCCAAAACCTTTTGGTATCACCAAATGTCCAAAACCAAAATCCTTAAGGAGGTTCTCAAGGAAGAGAATTCAAGAGGTAAAAATCCTCTTTCATTTTTCTTTTATTTTCTTTTAAATTATTTTTATTTTATTATACTCTATTCACCTCACCTTATCCAATAGGAATGAAAAATAACTTATTTTATATATACTATAATTTTTTCATGTTTATGGAAAAATTCATCATCATACTTCTTCTCTACTCCCTTTTATTTTAAAAATAAAAACCCCATTTGTGATGTGTCGATTTACCAACATCGTGGATGATTTGTTTTCAATTTACATTAATTCCTTCATGGATGGTCATAAAATAATTTTAATGGTTGAAATATATTTTAAATATTATTATATAACCTCTTTTATGTTCTTGAATTAACATATATACATAATATTAAATTATATAATGAGACTAGTTTGTGATTATCAAAGAACCACCAAAATGATCTAAAAAATATCATTAAGGGTTTATATAATGATTCATCATCATATATGAAAACAAAATGATTAATGGTATAGTTTAATATTATGAAAACATATTAATACCAATTCATTCCACTTTTGGAGTTTCTCTTCCATTGAACAAAAAAATCCATTACGAACCGACCATAGAAACCATGTAAAGAACGCACACGAAATAATAGAAATAACCAAATACTATTAATAAATGATAGGAATGATGCTATAAAATGATCATATAAGGTGTTATAAAAATTAATATTTTTCTATAAAATATTAATAAATCTATTTTATCCATTATAACGAAGTATCAAACACTTTTTAAGTAAGACAAACCCGAGGTAATTGAATTCTTAACCTAATTTCCATTCTTTGGGTTGACCTTATACTTATTTTATTTTGTCATATTAATATTATTTTTGATATTAATGTGTAATATATTGTGTTTTATTATGTGAATTTATAGTGATTATACATTTTCCTTTCATTTTATTAATTTTCCCTTCAATGATATGGTATATGTAAGGGAATCCTCTTTAAAAATCCTGTTTTAAATTTATAGTTTTAAAAAATTAAAAATGAATGTTTTTATGCAAGTGTTAATGTTTTATGATTATGTTATGGTTCTTGGGAATATTTTATGATTAAGGGTGGGACCTATATATTACTCCAATGAATTGGGTATGTTTTAGTTGGAGGTCAACCGTATGGTTACTCCAAGTGTAACTACAATGGTTACACCATAAGGTTGTTGTGAGGGTTACATTGTAAGGTACCCATGAGGGTTGCATTGTAAGGTAGCTGTGAGGGTAAAAAATTATATGGTGGCTACTATTATTACAATATTAAGTAATTAATTCCCCAATTTACCTTCATTTTATTATTTAGGTTTTTAATGATCTATGGAAATCTCATGTTTTCACAAAGTAACTATATGATACATATTGGGTGAGAAGTATACCTTTGTGAAAATAATTTCATATTTTTATAAGTGTTCATGTACTAATTGTTTCTCTCCTTATTTTTATATCCCTTTCTAATATTTTTGTTCTCATCCCAAGTATTAAATTTTTTTATAGGGTTATATGATGATACAGAGAAAAGTAGAAAACAAAATGAATATTGTGAAGACTTTTCAAGAATATAATTCTTTTTTTCTATTAAAAACTTTTCTCTTATGGAAAAAATAAATATTGTTTTAGTAGTATCCACATAGTATGCTTATGGTTTGATATGTAATAATTATTTCCTAATTTTATAAATCTCTAAACCTAACAAGATCCTTAATGTAAAAGAAAGTAAATTCTTGACTAAAACTCAACATTATGTAATGTTTAAGGAAAAGTCCTTGTAGAGAGAGCTATTGGAACATTCATATTATGGGTTTTAGATATTTTAAAAATAAATTATGATAATTATTTATTCATTTACAATTTATTTTTTATGAAAAACATTTAATAATTAATGAAAAAAATTCCTAAACGGATGAATGTTATTATAGATGAAAAAAGGTAAGGGTTAAAATATAAGGCTAAATAAAATTGACCTAAAGGATGAAATAACCAATCAAAAAGATATTAAAAATATACCTTTACCCAACCCATTCAACTTAAATATTTACTAACTTTAATGATTCATGAAAATATATTGTTATAAAGTAGAGATATGAACCCACAATTCATTTTTAAGAACAAATGTACGAAGAGAACATTGTAGGCTATATTTTTCTTTAGAATGTAAATTAAATATTCAAGAATGAATGGATAGGGGTATTATTTTTAAATATATACATGAGGCATTTTTTTCATGATTTTAATTTCCAGTAGTTGATCTACTATGTTAGTTATGACTAAATACTATTCATAAATTTTATAGGCATATATACCAATACTATTTTAAGGGAACACATGTGAATATAAATTTAGATTCGTTATTCCTCACATCACTTCTACACAACTATTCTCATTGGAACCAAATTAATATAGAGTAATAATGGAACAACTAGCCACAAGTTTTTTATATAAAACTTATAGATGATATACTATTTTTAATTACCATGATGGAGTGGTAAAATTCTATTATTTAATCATATCAAATGTATTTTCATTAAATTAATTAGTTTTTAATTTTTATTTTTTAGTAAAATTTTGTTACTCATTGTAGTCAATTTAAATAATCCAAAGATTTATTTTCAAGAGTTAATGCATGGATACCCAACAAACCGACCACACATGATGGTGTTTATCAATTTTTAATACACTACATGCAATATTTTAAAAATAAACTTATAGTTATACATTTTATATTATGTTTCAGTGAAAATTTTATTATGATAAGGTGGTGTTTAAATATCATCAAAATTGTGGCACGGGGACAATCAATGAGCACAAAAAGCCTATCGACTTGGGTAAATGGATGAATTTTAGGGTATCTATAATAAAATTTCACTATAAAAACATATATCAAAACAAATTAATTATTTTTCCCAATGTTTATTCTATTCCATGAACAAACTAATGGAAAATATTAGGGTTAGTATGTTTGAAATTTTATGAAAGATATCATTTTCCATCAACAAACTAGAATCCTTGAAGAGGTATTTACAATGATAATTATAATTTCATTTAAAATATTTATAGTTTATTTATTTATTTATATTTTTTAAATACTAATAGGAATGTTGAAATTCCTCATATTCACAAGAATAAATATATATTTTTAGAAATTATTGGTAAGAATACGTGGTGTTGGATTTTATACAGACATCATGAAGAGGTGACTTCATACAACTTATTTGGTGAATTTTCCCCCCATTTTCTCACATTTTTTAGTTAATTTCATTATAATTATTATTTGATACTTATTTTGTCAATTTTTATAGATATCATGAATAAATTACTTTATCAACAAGTATTACACACCCATGTACTATAATCATTCACTCAATAAGGATGATACACTCATGATGACACACTTTTTTCTTTATTTTTCAATTCATTCAACATTTTGGGTTATCAAAAAATAATATTATTAAATAAACCCATATGATTAATGAATTGTAGAAAAAAAACATGGTGTGATGTGTAAAAATCAATCACATCTCAATATGATAAAGGGTATTCCCATATGACTCGAAGTTTATGTTTTTAGTATAAATTTTACATTTTAGTTCAAAACTTGTGTTACATGATCAAAATTGAGAAATCACAATCAAATTGTTTTTGGAAATTTTTAAAAAAATGATTCATAAGCCATTTTTGATGAGTAGGAATCATCTATACACTACTGGAAATGCTAGTTTTACCAACGCTTACATCCCAACAGTTTACATAAACTGTTGGGAATGACTATCTATTCCAACGATTTCTACAAATCTTTGGTATAAATGAATTTATACAAGTTTTTACCAATGGTTTTACAAAACCGTTGGTAAATGCCTTTGATTATACTTTTTTACCAATGGTTTAAGTAAACCGTTGGTAAATACATATATTCCCAACGGTTTTTAACAACCGTTGGGAAAAAATTACCCTAAAAACATATCGGGCATCCATTCCCCCTCCACTCGATTGCAGTTCTGCTCCGTGCCCTAAATCCAATCTTCCTCTTTACAAACTTATTCCACATATCGATCCATCTTCAATCACGGAATTTTTTTCTCCTATACATCAAATCTGTAAGTGATTCCTTTATTTTGTTATTCTGCAATTATGTGTTTTTGTTTTCATTTTGATTTGACCGAAAGGGGATCTTTGTTTTCATTAATCATGGTTGTGGTTGGTCATTTAGGATGTAATATAGTATGACTTCATTTTACTTGATATATCCAACATTATTATTGATTTATGTTCAATTTGATTACAAGTGATGTTGTTTTCAGTTTTGATTTGGCCGAAAGGGGTGGGGTTGTCCGGGGGTGAGGTGGGGTTGTCCGGGGTGAGTGGGGGCTGTCCGAGGGGTGGGGGCTGTCCGTGGTGATTGGGGGTTGTTTGAGGTGTGGGGGGTTGTCTGGGGTGAGTGGAGGGCTGTCCGAGGGGTGGAGGGGGCTGTTCGGGGTGAGTGGGGGGGTGTCTGAGGGGTGGGGGTTTGTCTGGGGTGAGTGGGGGGCTGTACGGGGTGAGTGGGGGGATGTCCGAGGGGTGGCGGGGGCTGTCCAGGGTGAGTGGGGGGCTGTCTGAGGGGTGGAAGGGGCTGTCTGGGGTGAGTGGGGGGCTGTCCGAGTGGTGGGGGGCTGTTTGAGGTGAGTAGGGGGCTGTCTGAGGGGTGGGGGATGTCCAGGGTGAGTGGGGGGCTGTCCGAGGGGTGGGGGGATGTCCGGGGTGAGTGGGATGGTGTTTGAGGGGTGAGGGGGGGGGGGTGTCTGAGGGTTGGGGGGCTGTCCGAGGTGAGTGTGGGGCTGTCCGAGGGGTGGGGGGTTGTCCGGGGTGAGTGGGGGGCTGTCCGGGGTGAGTGGGGGGCTATCCGGGGTAAGTGTGTGTGCTGGACATTGATCTACCTAAGAAGAATGTTTTAAATAAAAAAATTCCTTAATGTAATTAAAACATTATCGTGAGGACATTGATTTTTCAAACATAATCTAAGACAGTCGTTTCATTATAGAGAAGTACATATTAGGGATCCAAATAAAAATAAATTGATATAAGACTTTTGATAATGGAGTAAAATTGAAAATTGAGATCCAATTGATATAATACTTTCATTAATGGTTGAATTAATGTTTTATTTCAATTAATGTTTTCATTACTGTTTTCCTTAATGTTTTCATTAATTAAAGTTCTTTCTTGTGTGTATGAATTTTTTTTCTGATTGATTTGGGTGTGGGGGGGGGGGGGGGGGGTCCCAGGGGTGGGGGCTGTTTGGGGTGAGTGGGGGTTGTCCAAGGGGTGGGGGCTGTCCGGGTTGAGTAGAGGGCTATTCTAGGGGTGGCGGGGGATGTCCGGGGTGAGTGGGGGGGGGGGGGTGTCTGAGGGGTGGGGGTTGTCCGAGGTGAGTGGGGGCTGTCCGAGGGGTGGCAGGGGCTGTCCGGGGTGAGTGGGGGGATGTCCGAGGGGTATCGGGGGATGTTCGGGGTTAGTGGGGGGATGTATGAGTGGTGGGGGCTATCCGAGGTGAGTGGGGGCTGTCTGAGGGGTGGGGGGATTTCCGGGGTGAGTGGAGGGCCGTCTGAGGGGTGGGGGGCTGTCCGGGGTGAGTGGGATGGTGTTCGAGGGGTGGGGGGATGTCCGAGGGTTGGGGGGCTGTCCGGGGTGAGTATGGGGATGTCTGAGGGGTGGGGGGTTGTTCGGGGTGAGTGGGGGGCTGTTCGGGGTGAGTGGGGGGCTGTCTTGGGTGAGTGTGTGTGGTGGACATTGATCTCCCTAGGTAGAATGTTTTAAATAAAAAATTCCTTAATGGAATTAAAACATTATCGTGAGGACATTTCTTTTTCAAACATAATCTAAGACAGTCGATTCATTGTAGAGAAGTACACCTTATGGATCCAAATAAAAATAAATTGATATAAGACTTTTGATAATGGAGTAAAATTGAAAATTGGGATCCAATTGATATAATACTTTCATTAATGGTTGTATTAATGTTTTATTTCAATTAATGTTTTCATTAATGTTTTCCTTAATGTTTTCATTAATTAAAGTTCTTTATTGTGTGTATGAATTTTTTTTCTGATTGATTTGGGTATGGGGGGGGGGTCCGAGGGGTGGGGGCTGTTTGGGGTGAGTGGGGGTTGTCTGAGGGGTGGGGGGCTGTCCGGGGTGAGTGGAGGGCTGTCCGAGGGGTGGTGGGGGCTGTTTGGGGTGAGTGCGGGGTGTCTGAGGGGTGGGGGAGTTGTCCAGGGTGAGTGGGGGGTTGTCCGAGGGGTGGCGAGGGCTGTCTGGGGTGAGTGGGGGGGCTGTTAGAGGGATGGCGGGGGCTGTCCAAGGTGAGTGGGTGGTTGTCCGAGTGGTGGGGGTTGTCCGAGGTGAGTGGGGGGCTGTCTGAGGGGTGGGGCGATGTCCAGGGTGAGTGGGGGGCCATCCGAGTGGTGGGGGGCTGTCCGGGGTGAGTGGGATGGTGTTCGAAGTGCGGGGGAGCTGTCCGAGGGTTGGGGGGATGTCCGGGGTGAGTGTGGGGCTGTCTGAGGCGAGGTGTGGCTAGGACCACTCAAACTGCATCTCTTTTGTTCAAAATGGACTTATTTTTAAGTGAAAACACCAAATGACATACGGGAAACTGACCAAACGCCTTCGGATTGTATTGAAACATTAGGAAAATGATCCATGTGTCATATGTGATGTGTAAGAGTCAACCCCACCTCAATCTAAGGCGCGGTGTGGACGACACCACCCAAACTGTCCCTCTTTTGTTTAAAATGGACAATATTTTACGTACATATGCCAAACTGATCAAAAGGTTTCTGATTGTGTTGATACTTTTTTACAACGATCCATGACTCATATGTGATGTGTATGAGTCAAACCCGCCTCAATCTGAGGCTCGGTGTGGCCAACACCACTCAAAGTGCCTCTGTTTTGTTAAAAATGGACTTAATTTTATGTGAAATCAAAAACTGACATACAGAAAACCGACCAAAAGCATTCATATTCTGTTGAAACTTAAGGAAAAAAATCCATGGGTCAAATGTGATGTGTAAGAGTCAACTCCATCTCAATACGAGGTGCGGTGTGGCCGAGACCACTCAAACTGCCTCACTTTTGTTCAAAATGGACTTATTTTTAAGTGAAAACACCAACTGACATATGGGAAACTGACCAAACGCATTAGGATTGTGTTGAAACTTTAGGAAAACGATCCATGGGTCATATTTGATGTGTACAAGTCAACCATGCCTCAATATGAGGTGCGGTGTGGTCTTCACCACCCAAACTATCCTTCATTTGTTTAAAATGGACAATATTTTACGTATATAGGCCAAACCGATCAAACAAATTCTGATTGTGTTGATACTTTTTTAAAACGATCCATGACTAATATTTGACATGTAAGAGTCAACTCCGTCTCAATCCGAGCCCCAATGTGGCCGAAACCACTCAAAGTGCCTCTGTTTTGTTAAAAATGGACTTAATTTTAAGTGAAATCAACAACTGACATACGACAAACTGACCAAACGCATTCAGATTCTGTTAAAACATAAAGAAAATGATATTGGGTCAAATTTGATGTGTACGAGTCCAACCCACCTCAATATGAGGCCCGATGTGTCCGACACCACTCAAAGTGTCTCTGTTTTGTTAAAAATGGACTTAATTTTAAGTGAAATCAACAACTGACATACGACAAACCGACCAAACGCATTCGGATTCTGTTGAAACATAAGTAAAACGATCCATGGGTCAAATGAGACATTTAAGAGTCTACTCCGCCTCAATCTGAGGCACGGTGTGGCCGAGACCACTCAAATTGCCTCTCTTTTGTTCAAAATGGACTTATTTTTAAGTGAAAACACCAACTGACATACGAGAAACTGACCAAACACATTAGGACTATGTTGAAACATTAAGAAAATGATCCATGTGTCTATTGTGACGTGTATGAGTCAACCCCGCCTCAATAAGAGGTGCGGTGTGGCCGACACCACCCAAACTGTCCCTCTTTTGTTTAAAATGGACAATATTTTACGTACATACCCAAACCGATCAAAAGGTTTCTAATTGTGTTGATACTTTTTCATAATGATCCTTGAATCATATGTGATGTGTAAGTGTCAACCTCGCCTCAATATGATTCCTGGTGTGGCCGACACCACTCAAAGTACCTCTGTTTTGTTAAAAATGGACTTAATTTTAAGTGAAATAACCAACTGACATACGGAAAACTGACCAAAAATATTCAGATTCTGTTTAAACTTAAGGAAAACAATATATGGATCAAATGTGACGTTTATGAGTCAACTCTACCTTAATACGAGGCGCGGTCTGGCTGGGACCACTCAAACTGCCTCACTTTTGTTCAAAATAGACTTATTTTTAAGTGAAAACACCAACTGACATACGAGAAACTGACCAAAAGCATTCGGATTGTGTTGAAACTTTAGGAAAACGATCCATGGGTAATATGTGATGTGTACGAGTCAAATCTGACTCAATCTGAGGTGCAGTGTGGCCGGAACCACCCAAATTGTCCTTCATTTGTTTAAAATGGACAATATTTTACGTACATAGGCCAAACCGATCAAATGGATTCTGATTGTGTTGATATTTTTTCACAACGATACATGACTATATGGGACATGTACGAGTCAACTTCGTCTCAATCTGAGGCCCAGTGTGGCCGACACCACTCAAAGTGCCTCTGTTTTGTTAAAAATGGACTTAATTTTAAGTGAAATCAACAACTGACATATGGCAAACCGACCAAACGCATTAAGATTCTGTTGAAACTTAAAGAAAATGATCTATGAGTAAAATTTGACATGTATGAGTCAAATTAGCCTCAATATGAGGCCCGTTGTGGCCGACACCACTCAAAGTGCCTCTATTTTGTTAAAAATGGACTTAATTTTAAGTGAAATCAACAACTGACATATGGAAAACCAACCAAACACATTCGGATTCTGTTGAAACTTAAGGACAATGATCCATGTGTCAAATGTGACGTGTACGAATCTACTCCGCCTCAATCCGAGGCACGGTGTGGCCGGGACCACTCAAACTTTCCCTCTTTTGTTTAAAATGGACAATATTTTACATACATATGCCAAACCGATCAAAAGGTTTCTGATTGTGTTGATAATTTTTCACAAAGATCCATGACTCATATGGGATGTGTACGAGTCAACCCCGCCTCAATTTGAGTCCCGGTGTGGCCGAAACCACTCAAAGTGCCTCTGTTTTGTAAAAAATGGACTTAATTTTATGTGAAATCAACAACTGACATACGACAAACCAACCAAACGCATTCAGATTCTATTAAAACTTAAGGAAAACAATCCATGGGTCAAATGTGATGTGTACGAATCAACTCCGCCTCAATCCTAGGTGCAGTGTGGCTGGGACCACTCAAATTGCCCCACTTTTGTTCAAAATGGACTTATTTTTATGTGAAAACACCAACTGACATATGAGAAACTGACCAAACGCATTAGGATTGTGTTGAAACTTTATAAAAACAATCCATGGGTCATATTTGATGTTTAGAAGCCAACCCTACCTCAATCTGAGGTTCGGTGTGGCCGAAACCACCCAAACTATCCTTCATTTTTTTAAAATGGACAATATTTTACGTACATAGGCCAAACCGATCAAACGGATTATTATTGTGTTGATAATTTTTTAAAATGATCCATGACTCATATTTTACATGTAAGAGTCAACTCCATCTCAATCCGAGGCCCAGTGTGGCCGACACCACTCAAAGTGCCTCTGTTTTGTTAAAAATGGACTTAATTTTAAGTGAAATCAACAACTGACATACGACAAACTGACCAAACGCATTCGAATTCTATTGAAACATAAAGAAAACGATCTATGGGTCATATTTGACATGTAAGAGTCAACCTAGCCTCAATATGAGTCCTGTTGTGGCCGACACCACTCAAAGTGCCTCTGTTTTGTTAAAAATGGACTTAATTTTAAGTGAAATGAACGACTGACATACAAAAAACCGACCAAACGCATTCGGATTCTATTGAAACTTAAGGAAAACGATCCATGGTTAAAATGTGACGTGTACGAGTCTAATATACCTCAATCCAAGGCTTGGTGTGGCCGGGACCACTCAAACTGCCTCTCTTTTGTTCAAAATGGACTTATTTTTAAGTGAAAACACCAACTGACATACGGGAAACCGACCAAACGCATTCGGACTATGTTGACATTTTAGGACAAATGATCCATGTGTCTATTGTTATGTGTATTAGTGTGAGTCAACCCCGCCTCAATCCGAGTCGCGGTGTGGCCCCCTCCACTCTAAGTGGCTCACTTTTATTTGAATTGGAAACCATTTTAAGTGAAAATAACAAATGACATACGGAAAACCAACCAAACGCATTCAGATTCCATTGAAACTTTAGGACAATGATACATGGGTCTATTGAGATGTTTACGAGTCAAACCCACATCAATACGAGGCGCGGTGTGGCAGGGATCACTCTTAGTGTCTGTCTTTTGTTTAAAATGGACATAATTTTAAGTACATATGGAAAACCGACCAAACAGATTCTGATTGTGTTGACACTTTAACACAAAAATAAATGGGTCATATGTGGCATGTATGAGTCAACTCTGCCACAATGAAAGGAAAGGTGTGGTTGAAACCACTCAAAGTGTATCTATTTTGTTTAAAATGAACAAGATTTTAAGTAAAAATAACAAATAGCATATGGAAAACCGACCAAACGCATTCGGATTCCGTTGAAACTTTAGGACAATGATCAGTTGGTCTATTGTGACATGTATGAGTGAACCAATCAAAGTGGATCAATTTTGTATATGTATGTTTATAATTACTTATGTTTATATTCTAAATGAATTATATATGTTTATATTTTTTTTTGTGTATGTATGTTTATAATTACGTTATGAATTATGTACATGTTTGTCATCAAATTATGCATCATATGTTAAATGTGTATAAATTAAAATGAATTATGATTTAATTCTTTATGTGCATCAAATTATATCAAATTATTGCAGGACACCTCCACCTCTGCCTGATGTGAAAATTGCAGGGATGCTATGCAATTTGCACATAGGGTATGCCAATGGTTTGAAACTGTTGGCATAGGTCTTGTAAGAAGCTTTTTACCAATGGTTCTATTTGAACCATTGGTAAAAAGCTTTCCCAACGGTTCTACAACTGTTGGGAAATCCCCTCCTCCTTTGGTTTTGCCAATGGTTAAGAACAACCTTTGGTAAAACCTTTCCCAACGGTTTTATGAGAATCGTTGGGAAAGGCTAACTTTCCTACCCCTAATCCAACGGTTCAATGTAAACCATTGGGAAAAGCTTTTCCTAATGGCTTACTTGCCTACGGTTTGCTGAACTATTGGTATAAATTATACCAACGGTTCAGTAGCCTTTACCAAGGGTTCTGAACCATTGGTAAAACCCAAGTTTCCAGTAGTGATACCTCAATCCAATACACAGTTTTCCTGGCATGACAAAGCTAGTAACAAGTTTGAAGATATTTGTGCTCATGAGAGATTGGACTTCAAGGCTGCAACTGTGATAATGGTGATAGGAAAATGGGTCAAGAATGTATATATAGATTATGAAAATGTGAATTCCTACTAATTATTTAGTTATTTATATCCTTATTTTATCAACTATTTTTAATTTAATTTCCTTATCATTTTTATTTAATACTCTAAGTGTTTCTTTTTATTTAAAATTGACACTTTAGTAAAAAATACAAGTGACATACTCAAAAAATAAGAAAACACATTCAGATTATTTTGATACTTTATGACAATGATTCACAAGTCATTAATGATGTGTAGTAATTATTCATGCCTCAATCTAATAAATGACATGATCGGTATGAATAAAAGTGTCCATTATCAATTTAGAATTGATATTTTAGTTAAAAACTCATGTCACTCCCTGAAACTAAGAAAACATACTTATATCATCTTGATACTTTATGAAAATGATTCATAATTCATTTTTGACATGTAAAAATATGCCTTACATAAATCCAACACATGATGTTACCAGTATGACACAAAGTTAACATTTTCTATTTAAATTTAAATTTTATTAAAAAAGACATGTGACATACTAAAAACTAAGCAAACACGTTCATATTGTCTTGATAATTTAGGAAGATGACCATTAAGTCATTTTTGTCATGTACGAATCATCCTCAGATCAATATGATTAATGGTGTGATTTATATGACTCCAAGTATGCATTTTTATAAAGAATTGACATTTTAGTTAAAAAAACACACCCCATACTCAAAAATGAGAAAACACATTCACATTGTTTTGATAATTTTGTAAAATTATCCATAAGTCATTTTTTATGTGTAGGAATCATCCACACCTTAATTTGATACATGGTGTGCCTAGTATGACTCAAAGTATCTCTTATCAGTTTAAAATTGAAAATTTAGTTTGAACCACTTGTCACTCACAAATAACCAAAAAAACACAATCAAATTGACTTTATACTTTAGGAAAAATATTCATAAGTCATTTGTGATGTTTAGGAATTAGTCTCATGTCAAACTGACACACGATGTGATTGGTATGGCTCAAAGTGCCCATTTCAATTTAAATTGACATTTTAGTAAAAAAGACACATGACATACTCAAAACCAAGAAAAAACATTTGGATTTTTTTGAAAAACTATACATAAGTAATTTGTGACAAGTAAGAATTATATTCAACTCAATATGAAACATGATGTGACTGGTATGACTCTAAGTGTGTCTTTTTATTTAAAATTGACATTTTAGTTCTAAACACATGTCACATACTCAAAACTAAGCAAACATATTCAATTTTTTTGATAACTTTGGATAAAAATTCATAATTAATTTTTGATTTTTAGGAATTATCTACACCTAAATCTGATGCCCAGTGTGACCAGTATGACTCAAAGTGTGTATTTATATTTAAAATTGTCATTTTTGTTCAAAACACATGTCACATACTAAAAACTAATAAAACACATTAATATTGTTTTTATACTTTAGTAAAATGATCCATGTAGTTGGGGTTTGGATTATTGGTAATCACCCCTTAAATCTACATGAAAAATGGGAGTTCAAAACCCATTGGGTGCAGGTACTGTAGCAGTACTGTAGAGTACTGTAGCAGCGGTGGAACTGTAGCAACATCGGGCACTCTAGAGGCGGCATGGTACTGTAGCAGCAACAGAACACTGTAGCAGCGACGGGTACTGTTCAGTACTGTAGCAACACGGGTACTGTAGGATTACTATTCACAGAATGGGCTTTGGGCCAAAAAATGGGTCTACGGGCCATGTAATGGGCTAAATAGCCACTGGGCCTGCAGGCTATGTAATGGGTCTCCCTCTACCCAATTAAAGAGGTCTTTGCTTTTCTTTAATAATAAATGAGGCTTCAGCCCCATCTTTAAATTTAAAATGATCCATAAGTCAATTATGACATGTAGGAATCATCTACACCTCAATTTGATACACGTTCTTCCTAAAATGACACAAATTTTCTATTATTAGTTTAAAATTTACTATTTTGTTAAAAATTCATGTCACTCACTGAAAACCATGAAAACACACTCATATTAACGTAATACATTGGGAAAGTGGTTAATAATTCATTTAAAACATTTATTAATTAGTATCACATAAAACCAACACACTATGTGATCAATATAACTCAAAGTGCATGTTTTTAGTTTAAATTGAAATGTTCATAAAAATGATGCATGACAAAATCAAAACCAAGAAAACACATTTGGATTATTTTTACAGTTTATGAAAATGATCCGTAAGTAATTTTTTATATACATAAATTATCCACAACTTAATCTGATGAACAATGTGATCAATATGACTCAAAGCATATCTTTTTATTTAAAATTGACATTTTAGTTTAAAACACACGTCGCATACTTAAAAAAAATAAAACACTTTTGGATTTTTTTGATAATTTAGTTAATCAATCCATAAGTCGATTTTGATGTATAGGAATTAGCTTCACCCCAATATGATATATGATTAGATCAAAATGACTCAAAGTGTCCGTTATTAGTTTAAAGATTAAAATTTAGTTCAAAATATGTGCCACTCACTAAAAACAAGAAAACACACTCAAATTGTCTTAATGCTTTAGTAAAAGGTTTTATAAGTCATTTTTTATCTAAAAAAATCAGTCTCATGTCAAATTGACCCACGATGTGACCTGTATGACTCAAAGTGCATGTTTTTAGTTTAAAATAAAATTTTAGTAAAAAAGACACATGATATACTCAAAACTGAGAAAAATATTTGGATTGTCTTGATACTTTATAAAAATTATTATTCAGTCATTTTTTATGCATAAGAATCATTATCACATCAATATTATGAACGATGTGACTTGTAGAACTATATGTGTGTATTTTTATTTAAAATTTACATTTTTGTTCAAAATAGATGTCACATACTCTAAAATGAGAAAAAAATTCATATTATTTTGATAATTAAAAAAATGATCCATAAGTCATTTGTGGTGTGTATGTATCAGTCGAATACAAATCTGATACACAGTGTGTCAGGTATGACTCAAAGTACCTATTATCTGTTTAAAATTGATAATTTAGTTCAAAACATGTATCACTCACTAAAAACCAAGAAAAAATACTTGATTTTTCTTGATAATTTAGGGAAATGATCCTTAAGTCATTTATAAAGTGTAGGAATCATCCACTTGTCAATCCGATGCATGGGGTGACCAGTATGACTCTAAGTGTGTATTTTTATTTAAAATTGACATTTTAGTTCAAACACACATCACATACTCAAAACTAAGAAACCCTATACATTATGAAAATGATCCATAAGTTATTTGTGGTGTCTATGATACACCTTAATCTGAAACACGGTGTGTCCAATATGACTTAAAGTGTTCGTTATTAGTGTAAAATTGACAATTTTGTTCAAAACGTGTCTCACTCACAAAAAACTAATAATATTTTTTTGTATTGTCTTGATAATTTATGAAAATGATTCATAAGTCATTCATGACATATAAGAATATGTCTCACGTCAAACCAACATACGATGTGACCGATAAGAATCAAAGTGCGTGTTTTTATTTTAAATTTATTTTTTAGTAAAAAATATATGTGACATAGTAAAAACCAAGAAAACACATTCGCATTGTCTTGATACTTTAGGACAACAATCCTTAAGTCATTTCTGATGTGTAAGAATCATCCTCATGCCAATACAATTAATGTTGTAACCGTTATGACTCAAAGTGTGTACTTTTATTTAAAATTTACATTTTATTAATTTATTATTTCATATTTATGTTTAATTTATTTATTTATAGTATTAATAATATAAAAATTTTTTCCTTATAAAGGTGGTTTATTTTTCTCAAGTTTGGGTGGATTTTTTGGAAAATGATACCATGATCAGGATTTATTGAAAGGGGGTTGGGTGCCAAAGACAATGAAAGCATTAATGTTTTTGAATGTTTGCGAAAGTTATATTAATATAATTGTACATAAAAAACTTAAATGACTATAATATAGTGTTTTTTCTTGTATTTTTTATGTAATTTTTATTTGAATTAAATATTTAATTTTCCATATACTGGTGTATTTTCTATTACAGTGTACTATAATTTTAATAGTACACTACAAAAATGTGACCATTATTAGAGCTTATTTTGGTGCTCATAAAGTACCACCTTTATCAATATTTTTTAGGGATGATAAATTTTCCCCTTATCAACACTTTTCTAGAGCTAATAAAAGTGGCCAACTTTTAATGACGCTTAGATCTATAATGCCTTTTGAGTGTCGATAAAGGATCTTTTATAATGCTTTTAAAATCCACTTTTATAGTTTTTTTGATTAGTTGGAATACTATGGATCCGACTCTGGGGACATTGTAGAAGTACTATAGTGGTATACTATAGTTCCATCCTATAATTGATCTTATATATTTTCAATAGTTGGGGTTTTTACTTTAGGCTTCTGATATAATTTTAATTAGTTCAGGTCAACCATCTATAGGGATGGTGAATTGAAGCAATTGGGTCCTGAAATTCCTCTATATAAAATAGTTATTATTATTATTAAATTAATTATGGTTCCATTTATTAAATTTTCATGTTAGATTTAATCCAGTTGGGGATAAGGAAGTGATTATTGAAAATGAACAAGTATTAAATGAATTTGAGTTTTACTTTTGGTAAATGGGTTTAGGATTATATTATTAAATGATGATGTCAAATTTTATTCGAGTAGGTTTTGGGTAGATATTTTTCAAATTAAATGAGTATTAAACTAATTTGAGTTTCAATATTATTACATGAGTTCAGGTTTGAGTACTTATATTTTCATGGACATCCAACCCATTATCATCTCCATGATTATACCTAAAATAAAAATTAAATAATATAATATTTGAACTATATTACATGGTACCACTGATGTAAAAAATAATATTTTAGGTTTTCAAACAAAATTGTATTTTATTATATTTTAATATTCCATAGAAATTATTTTTACATACAAAATGAATTTTCATTTTATTATGTTTTGTATTTTATATTGAAGAGAACACTTTGAGTATGGATTGTATTTATTATCAAATTGTTGTCATTGGTTGTCAATGGTGTTCAATTATATATAAATATCACATTATGGTAAATATGATGAAGTTATTACAAAGTTAATGAAGCTTGGATGAAGTCCTTAGGTCTTGATATTTCAAGAAACATGTGAATAGTTTGAAAGACTCTTAGTTTCAAGGTAAGTCATTGAGAATTTTCATGGATTCATTTGATGAAATTGGTTTTCATGGTTGAATAATTATCAAAGTTAAATATGATGATACTTTAGTGATTTTTATTTCAAAAATATCATATTTGTTTGGAGAACTTGTAATGAATTTCTTATGAAGGAATGGGGGTGTAAAGGTGTTTCCAGTCATATTCTGTTTTGATTGGAAAGAAAAATATTTCTGGAAGATTGGGTTGTCTTAGTACTTTCCTAAAAAAAACTGATGATGCTAAAGGTGATCAATCAAAAATGATATATTATGACAGATAAGGTTTGTGATGAAATTAGCTGATTTTTTAATAATCCAGAAGACAACGAAGCACCATGAGTGTTCTTACTGAATAATATTTTTAAGGTTGTGTTATTTCCCAGTGTTTTCCAAATTTTTGTACCTCAAAATTAAGAGTTTTGTTTATGGAAAAGAAATGAGTTTTCACCAAGTAGTTCATGAAGCACAATTCATAGACCATAAAGGACAATTCTTTGACCACATAGGAGGTACGTGGAGTGGTGATGGAAAATTTGAAAATAGTGGATCTTGCATAGTAGTGCTATGCAGACCACAAAGCATGGTACATAGACCATGGAAAGAAAACGGTTCATAGAAGGATCACAATTCATGATAGGCTTACCGTACACAGAAGGCATTTCATTCGAAGATGAGAGGTAGAGATCTTTTCACAAATTTAATTATCAACTGTGAAGAAAGAAAGGCATTTTGTAGACCGCATAAGGAAAATAGTTCATAGTATTCTTGATTATGCGAGAGAGTTGAAGCTCATGGTAAAGACTGTACCACATTTAAATCTTGGGGAAATAAGAATAGTGGAATTTTTAGAGTTATTTTTCTATATAAAGGACACTAATCCCATAATTATGTGAGATCATTTTTCATTAGAAAACATCTTCACTTTTGGAATAAATTTATCTAGTTCTGAAAGAGTTCATGGGGAGTCTATGAAGGAGAAGTAAATCATGAGGTTGATTCTACAGAAGGTGAAGGTGTTTGTTGTAACAATTCATAAAGGAGTTTTTAGGGAAATTTAACCCAAAAAGGAAAAAAGGAGCCATGGAGAGGAGGTGGTCTGTGCGACATAAAATAGTCCACCGAGGAGAAGAAAAGAAGAAAAAGTCTGTGGTTTATAGGACTATCTATGGAGGGAAAGAAGGTATGTAGAAGAGAAGGCAGTCCACAGAGCATAATCAGTTCATAAGGCATCGACTGTCCATGATGCAGGGGTGATCCACGGAAGGAAAGGTGGACCGTGTAGAAAAATTTGGCCATGTAATAAGAGTGGTCCACAAAGCATTGACAATACACAGAGCATCTGTCATCCATGAAGCTGAGGTAGTTTGAAGAAGGAAAAGATTCTCGTAAAGCACTCACACTACGCAGTTCAAGAAAATTTGTGGAGGAATAAGTAATGATCCACATAAAGAAATATTTTACTTAAAACTCTTTGCCACATGATGAAAAGAAATCTGTGGGGGGTTGTTTCATGAAGTGAAATCATGTGTGTACCTGGTTGATACAAAATGAAATGAGAATAGAAAACACACATAGTTGGTTTATGTTAAGAAGAACCATACATGTATATAAGTTCATATTTTCAATATTTGAAGAAGGCGATTCAGTGCAGTAAGTTTTTCACTAAATAAGAAAGATAAATCAAGATAGTGCTGCACAATTCCATATTGTTGTGTGTCCAAGAATAATAGAGTGTGCCCGATTAAAGATCATTTATTATTTAGGTCAGATTAATTTTGATGAAGCTAAGATGAGTTGATCTTCATTGATTTAATAATCAAAAAATAATTTTTTGATTCTAGCAAAAAGAAGAAGAGATCTCAATGCATTTCATTTTAAACTAAATAAGGAACAGAAAATAAGATAAGAATATTTGGTGGACAAATTGATATTAGTTGATTATAATTTGGTTCATAGATAATTCAGTATTCATCATTCCACAAAAAAATTCATATTATTGTGACTAACAGAAGAAAAAGGGGTAGCTATAAATTTTTCTATTGAGAATAAGTAAAAGGATTTTCCTGTATGTTGTTGTGAAAGTAAAAAGTGAAGAATAATGTTGTGGAAGAACAAATAAGAAGTGTGATATCGGACATGACTCAATTGGTGGAGGAATTGCTTACCGTTAAAAACCCTTATCTACAAGGATAAGACTATCTTGGGAGGAAATATAAATATCCATCAAAGATCTGTAAAAAACACACTATTGGGTAGTTTTCAAATTGATTCAAGAGTGTAATGGTATATCCTACTCATTGTAACCACACAAAAGGATTATTTTTAAGTGGTTGTGTGGTCAGGATTATTTTCGACCATGCTAAGGATTTAACTGTTGTTGTTGAGTAGTGAACCGTATGAAAATATAGTGGGCTATATTTACTGCTTTCATATACTTTCATGTGACATGTAAAAAATATTAATAGAATCAATATCCTAATAGGCCTAATTGGTATAGGAATAAAATGTTACAATTGCTTTAAAATGTTTCCAACTCTAACATCCCAGGTAAATAAAGAATATAAAATTTTCATATTTTTTAATATTTGTGAATTAAATATTAATTTTACTTTAAAGTGGATGATATGTTTGATGGCGTACCCGATACGCAACAACGAGTTTCTCTGAAATCTTACATTTCACACAACATTGAGTTATACTGAAAAATAATATAATTATATTATTATTTTAAATGGTAGTTAACACACAGCCATTGTATTAGAGGGAATTAATAGAACTAACTAAAATATTATTATATATGTTTGTTAAATGTTTTTACATTTATCCAATAAATATTATAGGCTTAAAATTTGAATAAATCTAATTTTAAGCATAAATACACTAATATTCATTAAAAGGTCGATTAACTGCCTTTTGGTGGTGAACCATATTTAAATATAATTTTTTGTCACTTTTATATATTCTATTTGAAAAAATAATATTCATATTTAGAATTAGGACATAAAAATTTACTTTGGGTAAATATTTGGTATTTTTCTGATAAAATTCATCTTCTAATGAATAGTAAAAATACTATATTTTAAATTCAAAGCTGCCTTTTAATATAATATATTTGTAAGGTTAGATTATCTCTTTAATTGATTTTAAAGTGTAATTAAATTATGTATTTATCATTTAATCCTATTTTGGTAATTTGAAGTAATTTTTATTTCAAATTGGACATAAATAAGTGTCAATCTTTTGATAGTTATTATTTCTTAAAAACACGTTTTTTGTTTTGACAATAGGAATTAAGTTTAAATTAATTTCTACCACTTCTGTGTTTTGAATATGGAAAAATGGATTCCATATTTAGAATCAGGAGCTCCAAATTGTTTAAATAGGTAACTTTTATATTTATACATTATGAATATTTACTTCAGTAAAATTTTTATTTACAATGGTTAAAGGGTAAATCTGGTAAATAAGGGTAATAAAATATTATTATAATAATATTAAATTACCCTAACGTGTCTCCAAATCCTATTTGTTGATACTTTTCTGACCATGGGCATCTTTGGGTCGATTTTGGGACCCCATGAAGCCACTTGGGAGTGATAATGACACTTTATATTAATTAATTTAAAGTAAAGACAAAAATGACATAAACATATATCTTTTAGTAAATCAATTTTTACATAGGGTTATATAAGTTATATCTTAGAATATAAATATTCATTTGAAATATAAAAATATTTAATACATCATGATATTTTTTTATATTTTTTAGACATCAAATAGATAAAAATATTTATGACACAATAATGATGTAGTGTTTACCTCATTAATGAATTATTTAAATAAATAATATTATAAAGATCAAAAAAATATCCAAAACCTGTCCAATTATTATTGGATGATTTTATTTCAAACATGATTCATCTTATCTTAGAATTTAATGAGTTTTGGATCTTTATAAACCTAAAATAATTATATAATAAAATAATATTTTCTAGCTTTTCTAAAGAGACCCTCATCCCCCTTATAAAAATCCCCCACTTATAACCCATTCCAAAAACTTATAAAGCCCCTTGACTCATCCAAACTTTACCCAATTAATCTCACTTAATTCCTATACTCCTCCTAGAATCATTTATCTAGGCATAAGGCAATTCAAGTAAACCTTTTGTTTCAAACCAAAGTGAGATACCCAATTTAAAAGGTAACATCTTCTCTTAAGTTGTTTTGTTTTATTTTACTTCTGCAACCCCATAAACTATTTTTATTCATTTATTTTATAAAAAAAGTAGTATCCTAAATATAATAGGTTGTTTTTATGATAATTATTAGAACTACACTTACACACACCTCCATCTAATGGGTAAAGAACATACAATTTCTGTGGACGACGAACAACTACATCACGAAATGATGATTGTTCAATCTTCTCCGACCACCTCTCATGGTGGCCATTATGATGACATTGTATTTATATATGATTTATATTATGTTTATTTTTTCTCTATTCTTCTGTAATTTTATTAACAAACATACCTTTATGCTTTCCAGTATGTGTAAATACGATAATTTCATTTGAGGAAGTGCGGACTACCGCCCCCACAAGGTGATATGATTCATTCATGTCATACATGGAACGTATAAAGGATGAAATTAATAAAATTATGTAACATATATATCATATGATTTTATAATTTAATTATAATATAACTATGTATCATTAAGTTCTCATTCCATTAAATATGAAATATAAATGGAAGTAGCGTTCTTGCGTACGTACGACTTACCGTCTCCATGAATGGTGCATTTCATTTATTATCTCCAAATGTTATGTAATATAATAAATAACCACATATACTGGATATATATGATATATATGAAATCTAAATAATGAATATAATTCTGGAGATAATGGACATTTGACCACATGAAAAACTTGTAATTATAAGAAATTCATTTTTGACTCAAATACTAAATATCGACAAAAAGACCATTATTAATATAAATGATTACATAATGTTTATAACAAGGTAATAAGTGATATAAAAATAATAATAAACTTGAAAAATATTCTTAAGCAATTAGAAATTAACTTTATCTTATTATTCATGATATTAAAGAACGAACGGGTCAAGTCGGACACGAGGTAAGAGATTCCTTATCTCAATTTTAATTCCATGAGATTTCCATTATTCGCCACTTATTTGTTGCATGTGGTGTATTGTGTACTTATATTTGATATATATTATCATGATTATCTTTATAATCATGGTATTATGTGATTCATTTGTTGGTTATTAACTTTTGTTCATACGACTCGATTGATTACAACATGGTAAAGAGTTTTCATCTCACTTTTTATTCCCGTGAGATTCATGCTATATTTGATAATATTTACTTTTGTGTGGTGTATGTACTACCCATGATTGTATTTTTTGTGTAATATAATTTAATTTATGGGTATTTACATCTTCATTGTATGATCCTTCTTTCAAGGGGTGTATGTTTTGTAAGTTACCAAATCGATAAGGGAACCTTTCACCCTCCTCTTTTGAAAAGACTTCTTTTTGTTATGTCTTTTAATTTACAACTTCTTATCTTGGGATATTTTCTTCTACATCCTTATTTATATAAATTTTATGTCCAAGTGATGAGATACCCTTTTCTCTCTCATCAACTCATTTTCTGAATTCTAAAGTGACGTCGTTAGGCTGTCCAATTTCTGTAAGGGAACTTCTTCACACAATTTCAATTATTTGGGTTAAACATCTACTTATTTATTATGTCATGATATGAATATATTTTAATAACCTATTATTGTTTTACACTTAATATACACTTATATTGGGTGTATTTATATTTTTCACAAATAATTATGTCTTTGATTTATCCTTAATCTAAGGATACCGTCTTTATAAGGGATTTCGTATCAATTTACATTCTATTGAGACTTAATTGGTTTTATGCACCAATTCACTTTTATATGGTGTATATACTGTCCTTTGTAATATTATATCATTAATACCTTTATTCACAAGATATTATAAAGCTTTGATTAAATTTTATTCCTTAATTATTTTTATTCAAGCATCTCTCATTTGGTCAAGAACTTCTTAACTAAAATATTGTTTCAAAGATTTATTCTTCTAAATATTTCTCATTAATGTCCATGTTTTAAAAATGTGTTTAAAATTTTATTTATATTTACATTAATGTTTTAAAATTTTAATTCCTTTAAAATTTTCAAGGTGGTATGAGACACTTTGAATAAAAAATCTATTTATTAAATGTTTTAAATGGTTTGATAAAGAATTGATTATGTAAATATCTTGAAATAATATATTTTTATAAAAATGTGGAAATGTTATCTTTCCTTTATGCTTGTTTTAGGTTTTATGCCTATGTTATGGTTATTGGGAATTGTTTACGTATACGGGTGGTTTTGTGATAAACCTAGGGCAGGTGGGCCGAGATATCTCTCTAATGCATTGGGTAACGTGACAGAGGTAAACATGAATGTTTCTCCTAATAGATTTAGGGAATATACTATGATGGGTATTACAAATGTAACTCCCTATGTATCCATGATAGCTATAATGTAAATATGTTATGGATGCGATAAATTACCTTTATGATTTATGATTTCTATGTGTTATTCAGAAATCTTATGATTTCATGAAGCATGTTAGGATAAAAAAGTATGGTTTCATTAATTTATATTTATTGAAGGGTTAATGTCTCCTTTCTTTAATTTATAACCCTTACTAATCTTTTTATGATCATCCCAAGTTTTTGAAATGTTTTCCACATGATGTAAAGATGAATAGGGTCAAGGATGGGATCAAGGAAATGTCATGCTATCTAAAACTTAGAACTAGACATGTTTCTTTTTTTAGAGTTTTCATTTTATAAAAAAATGGATACTGAGTAGTAGAGTCTATATGTAATTTTCAAGTTGATATGCAATAGTTATGGCCTAATTCTCTAAAAATATAAACCTAAAAAGATCCCCAATGTGAATTATTCATTTAATTCTAGATTATGTAATGTTTTAAGGTTGGGTTCTTATAGTAGGTATCAGAGGTCAGTTTAGAAAACTTTAAGGATTTGGAGTTTTAGTCAAACACATGGTTAGTCCCTATGTCTATTATTTCAGTTAAATCCTTGTTTTATAAATTTTTCACATCAAGGAATGTTAGTTACAAATGGAAGGAGGAGGATCTCAAATAACATTCCTATCTCTTCCTGATGACATGATTCCAATAATTTTTACAAAGTAATGTTCAGATGATTGTGAAACCTTTTCTAGTATACAACTCACTTGCAGGTAATTGTTTGAGATATCAAACACGCCCACTATACCTCGATATCATCGTGGATCATGGGTTATATTTAATCAAATCCTATTTTCTTAATATTATCATATTTTCAAGAAAGAAAAATATTATCAAGGCATTTTTAAATATTTTACCTTATCATAGGATTTTGAAGCATATTATGATTTTGAAAAAGGTTATAAAGAAGGATACCCTTGCACAACTGATATGTATTTTCTTTTACAATATACTCTCTCAACATATACTTATTTTATTTTAGAAGGAACATTGAATGAAAGTTTCAAATCAATATCGGTCCTACTATTTTATAAAAATCATGTTTTATCAGATGTTTTGAAATTATATTTCATACATGATTATTTTCCAAAACTATTTTTTTTACAAACACCCATATGACCCAAGTTTTACAAGGTGTATTTTGGTGAAGGAAGTAAATTATTTTTAAGGATCTCTAAATAATTTTTGAAATGCATGGACCTTCTACCCACATGAACAAGATGATGATGAAACCATATGGACACCATGATCAAGGTATGATGTTCTTTATATTGGGAAAAGTTTTATTTTATCATATAGAGGTGAAAAAATGACAATATATAAGATGTTGAGGACTTAATGTATAAGGATGAAAATGAAAGGTATAAGAAAACCTTTAAGGTTAAAACATGTTAGGGATATTTTTGATTTTTATAAAAAAGACAACCTGTAATATGGGTGATGACCCGTCGCATTCGGTAAGGCCATAGGAATCGATCCCACAACCAAAGGGCGATAAGGGTACATCACCTACCACTGTCCTACGTGAAGTCTGTAGTTAATATGACTTATTATTTTAAGTTAATTGATTTTATGGATTAAGAATAAGTTTATTTGGGATCTTATTTTTTATCAAATAGACATCCTTAGTATAAGAAAATGATTTGGTGATTAAGTAATAAAGGTTATTTTTGAATACATTCTCTCTTTTGGGAACACTATATGCTTAAGGAAAATAAAATACTATGGGATTTAATTTGTGGAGTAATGGTTGAAATATTTTATTGGGAGAATATATGTTTTTATGGTAGACATAAGGTGATTTGGGTTATTTATGGAAATGATTAATATTTCATATAGAATATGTGTTTAGGTTAATTACACTTCAGTATGAGACTTTAAGAGTAGTCTATGTTTTTGGAGATAAATGTTAAGATTTATTGTGGAAGACTATGTGATTAAATCCTTCTGAGTTTTGGGTTTCAATATTAGTTTGGATTATTTTGAAGAATTTTAAGGACAATTGTATATTGAATGGTCTCTCTTGATCTTTGGGTTCTTTTTGTTGAATTTTGGAGATTAAGAGTAGTATTTATTTTTATAAAGGATTATCATTTTGGGGATTATCTGATCTTGTAATAACCAATTTTGGGTTTGGTTGATGTCTAAAGATATGGGAAATATATACTTCATCTTTTTTAGATTATGTGATAATATAGAAGTTTATTCTATCACTTCAGGTGTGACCAAGTCATCTTAAATACTTGCTGTTTCGAGAAAAGATGAGTTTTTTAGTAGAATTTTATTAAAGGATGACACTCTATATGAAAAGAAAGTATATTTCCTTACAATATTAGTCTAATTATTAATAAAAATCTTCAAATCTATGAAAATGATCTTGAACCGAAAATGTTATAAGCTCTATTTTATAACCATACTTTTACCCAACCGAAAATTTATGGTATTGTGGTGGTTAACTTTCCATGATCAAGTTCTATATCACTCTATATTAATCAATGAGAATTAGTTTCTCTTCAATATCTATTTTTTCATGGAATTATTGTATCTTTTGTCTTAGGTGACCTTTTTAATTCTTTTCCTTTATTTTAAGTGATATTTTTATTGACCCTTTTTCTGATGTGGGACTTTCAATGAAGTTTACAAGCCTAATTTTAAAATTGTGAGGACACAATTTCCAAAAGGGGGAAGGATGTAACATCCCAGGTAAATAAAGAATATAAAATTTTCATATTTATTAATATTTTTGAATTAATTATTAATTTTAATTTAAAGTGGATTCTATGTTCTATGGCGTACTCGATACGCAACAATGAGTTTCCTTGAAATATTACGTTACACACAACGTTGAGTTATACTAAAAAATAATATAATATTATTATTATTTTAAGTAGTAGTTAACACATAGCTGTTGTATTAGTGTGAATGAATATAAATAACTAAAATATGATTATATATGTTTTTTAAATGTTTTTACATTTATCCAATAAATGTTAGAGGCTTATAATGTGAATGAATCTAATTTTAATCATAAATACTCTAATACTCATTAAAAGGTTTATTTACCACCGTTTGATGGAGAACCCTCTTTAAATATAGTTTTGGTCACTTTTATATTTTATATTTTACAAAATAAAATTCTTTTTTAGAATTGGGTCATCAAAATTTACTTTGGGTAAATTTTTGGTTTTTTCTGATAAAATTCATTTTCTAATGAATAGTAAAAAATATTGTATTTTAAATTCAAAACTGCCTTTTAATATAATATATTTATAAAGATGAATTACTTTTATAATTGGTTTTAAATTTAAATTTCCTTATTTTTTACCATTTAATCCAATTTTGTCCATTGTAAGTAATTTCACTTTGAATTTGGACATGAATAAGTGTCAATATTTTGATAGTTATTATTTTTTTTAAACATGATTTTTTATTTTGACAACATGGATTAATTTTAAATTAATTTCTGCCACTTCTGTGTTTTGAATTTGAAAAAATGGATTCCATATTTGGAATCAGGATATCCAAATTGTGTAAATATGTAACTTTTATTATAATACATTATGAATATTTACTTTCGTAAAAATTTTATTTACTATGGTTTAAGGGTAAATCTAGTAAATAAGGGTAACAAAATATTATTATTATAATTTTAAATTACCCTAACATGTGTCCTAATCCTATTTTTTGATACATTTCTGACCATGTACATCCTTGGGTTGATTTTGGGACCCAATGGATCCACATGAGAGTGATAATGACACTTTATTTTAATTAATTTAAAGTAAAGGCAAAATTAACATAAACATATATCTTTTAGTAAATCAATTTTTACACGGGGTTATATAAGTTATCTCTTAGACTATAAATATTAATTTTAAAGATAAAAATATTTACTAAATCATGATATATTTTTATAATTTTTAGACATCAAATAAATAAAAAAATTTATGACATAATAATGATGTACTGTTTACCTCATTAATGAATGATTTAAATAAATAAAGTTATAATGATTAGAAAAAAATCCAGAACTTATAAAATTATTATTAGATGATTTTATTTCGAACATGAGTCATCTTATATTTTACTTTAATGAGTTTTAGACCTTTAGGAACCGAAAATAGTTATATAATAAAATAATATTTTCTGGCTTTCCTAAAGAGATCCTCCTCCCCCTTATAAAAATCCCTCAATTCTAACCCATTCACACACTTCTCAAGCCCATTTTCTCATCCAAAATCTTCTCAATTAATCTCCCTACATCCCTATACTCCTAGAATCATTCCCTTAGGAATAAGGAAATTCAAGAAAACCATTTGGTTCAAACCAAAGTGAGATACCCAATTTAAAGGTAACATCTTCTCTTAAGTTATTTTGTTTTATTTTACTTATACAACCCCATAAAATAATTTTATTCCTTTATTTTATAACAAAACCAATATCCTCAGTATATTATGTTGTTTTTATAATAAGGATTTGAACTATACTTACACACACCTCCATATAATGGGTAAAGAAAATATTGTTTCTGCAGACAGCTAACTACTGCATCACGAAACGATGATTGTTCAATCTTCTCCTACCACCACTCATGGTGGACATTATGATGAAACTGTGTTTATATATGATATATATAATGTTTATGTGTTCCTTGTTCTTCTTTAATTTTATTTAAAAACCTACCTTTATTCTTTCAAATATATGTAAATATGATAATTTCATTTGAGGAAGTGCAGACTACCACCCCCTCAAGGTGATATGATTCGTTCATGACATACATGGAACGTATAAAGGACGAAGTTAATGAAATTACATACAATATATATCATATTATTTTATACTGTAATTATAATATACCTATGTAACATTAATTTTTCATTAAATTAAATATGAAATAGAAATGAAAGTAGTGTTAATGCGTACGTACGGCTTACCGTCTCCATGAACGATGCATTTCATTTCTTATCTCGTAATGTTATGTAATATTATAAATACATACATGTAATATATATATATATATATGTATATGATATATATGATATCTAAATCATGAATATCATTCTGGAGATAATGGACTTCTGACCAAATGAAGAACTTGTAATTATAAGAAGTTCATTTTTGACTCAAATACCAAATATCGACAAAACGACCATTATTAAATTAAATGATTGCATAATGTTTATAACATGGTAATAAGTGATATAAAAGTAATAATAAACTTGAAAAAGGGTATTATTCAATTATAAATTAACTTTAGCTTATTATTTAGGAGATTAAATAACGAACGGGTCAAGTCGGATAGGAGGTAAGGGATTTCTTATCTCACTTTTAATTCTGTGAGATTTGAGTTGTTCACCACATATTTATTGAATGTGGTGTATTGTGTACTGCAATTTGATATGTATTATAATGATTATATTTATATTCATGGTATTATATGATTCATTTGGTGGTTATTAACTTTTGATCATACGACTCGATTGATTACAACGTGGTAAAGGGTTTTCATCTCACTTTTTATTCCTGTGAGATTCATGCTATATTTACCACTATTTTATTTTGTGTGGTGTATTTAATACCAATGATTGTATTATTTATGTAATTTAATTTAATTTATTAGTATTTAAATATTCATTGTATGATCCTTCTTTAATGGGGTGTATGTTTCATAAGTTACCAAATCGGTAAGGGAACCTTTCACCCTCCTATTTTTAAAAGACTTCCTTTTGTTATGTCTTTTAATTTACATATTCTTATATTGGGATATGTTCTCCTATATCTTTATTATTATAAATTTTATTTAAAAGTGATTAAATACCCTTTTATCTCTCAAAAACTCATTTTTTGAATTCTAAAGTGACGGCGTTAGGCCGTTGAATTTCTGTAAGGGAACTTCTACACCCAATTTCAATTCTTTGGGTTAAACTTCTACTTCATGATTATGTTATGATATGAATATGTGTGAATAACCTATAATTGTTTTACACTTAATATCCAATTATATTGGTTGTATTTATATTTTTCACAAATAATTATGTCATTGATTTATCCTTAATCTAAGGATACCATCTTTATAAGGGATTTCATCTCAGTTTACATTTCATTGATACTTAATTGTTGTTATGAACCAATTCACTTTTATATGGTGTATATACTGTCCTTTGACATATTATATCATGAATACCTTTATTCTCATGATATTATACAGTTTTGATTAAATGTTATTCCTCAATTATTTTTATCCAAGCATCTCTTATTTGGTTAATAACTCTTTAAATAAAATATTGTTTTAATGATTTATTCTTCTAAATCTTTCTCATTAATTTCTATGTCTTAAAAATGGTTTTAAGGATTTATTTATATGGACATTAATGTTTTAAAATGATAATTCCCTTAAAGGTTTCATGGTGGTATGGGACACTTTGATTCAAAATCTCTTTATTAAATGTTTTAAATGGTTTTTGGAAATGGTTTGATAAAGAATTTATTATGTCAATATCTTGAAATAATATATTGTGATAGAAATATGCAAATGTTATCTTTAATTTATGCTTGTTTTATGTGTTATGACTACGTTATGATTATTTGTCATTGTTTACGTATATGGGTGGTTCTGTGATAAACCTAGGGCGGGTGAGCCCAAGATAGCTCTCTAATGCATTGTGTAATGTGATAGAGGTAAACATGAATGTTTCTCCTAAGAGATTTAGGGAATCTACTATGGTAAATATTCCAAATGTAACTCCCTACATATCTATGATAACTACAATGTAAGTATTATATGGATTCCCCAGGTTACCTTTATGATTAATTATTTCTGTGTGTTATTCATAAGTCTTATGATTTCATGAGGTATGTTATGATCAAAAAGTATGGTTTCATTGATTTGTATTTATTTATGGGTTAATATTTACTTTCTTTATTTTATAACCCTTACTAAGATTTTTATGCTCATCCTAAGATTTTGAAATGTTTTACACAAGACTTAAATATGAATAGGGTCAAGTATGGGATCAAGGAAAAGTCATGCTCTCTAAAACTTGGAACTAAACATATTTATTTTTTAGAGTTTTTATTTTATAAAAAAATGGATACTGAGTATTAGTGTCAATATGTAATTTTAAAGTTTATATGTAATAGTTATGGCATAATTCTCTAAAACTCTAAACCTGAAAAAAATCCTCAATGTGAATTATTCATTTAATTCAGGATTATGTAATGTCTTAAGTCTAGGTCCTTATACCAACACTAATTCACCCCCCTCCCATTGTTAGACATATCCCAAACTGGTCCTTACATGTATTGGTTGAGTTTATTGTTTCTCTATGGATGTTATTTATTTGGGAATATACCTTTATTTTACTCAACCCACCACCAGGTCCATGGTCACCTGCCAAGCTTGACCTCCACCATTGAAAATCTTAATCAAAAAGTTTTATGAAGTTTTTGTGTGTGTGTTTTATCTGTATATGTTTTTTTACTTATGGGATCCATTGGATCCACATTGTGTGTTTGTCAGCCAACCCCATTGCACCATGTTTCCCTCAAACATTTTTCATTTCATTGTGTCACATAGTTTTGCAGACCTTCCATATATCATTGGAATTCCATTTGTGATGTGATTTATAGGATTTTATACACTTCCCAAAACCTTATTTTTATACTATAATTTTGTTTAACACACATAATTACACACCTATTTCTTCACTGGGGTATCCATTGGTGATTCATTTGGTTCATTTTTTATCCTTTTATCAATAGAAACAAAGAGAGGAAAAATATATAGGATAATGTTCCTAATGCTTGAACTCTAATAATTTTCTTGATAGAGTTGGAGTACTTGAAATATTAAGAGTGGTAATTATTTTGTTTACTCTTTGAGGCATAACTAGTCTATTTATAGGAGGTATGAAATTATAAGTGTTATTTTATATATTTATGGGTTTTCCTTGTACATTTGATGTATTTTACTCTTTTTTATTGGTTTTTTGAGTTCATTCATGATGATAACATATTATAACTTTTGAATATAAAGGTTACCACTGCCCAAAACTTTATTAAGATTTATACCTCACATGGATTCTCTAGTCCTCTATATTTTATTTTTTGTTAGATTCTTTTTACCTATTTTTTTCATGAAAAAGTGTTACTGGGGGTGGTCTTCATGTCATTCAAAGCGGTTAAACATCTTTCTAAGTGCTTAAAATACCCTTTCTATTCATTTTAATATTTTTTATTTTCGATTATTCACATATTAAATATGTTTTATTTTGTTCAAAATTTTATTACTATTTTAAAGTTTCACCAACTTTATTTTTTTGAATTCATAATCTACCTCTATACTTAGTGGCTCATAGGTTATCACCTGTAGTAGTAATACTGTGTGAAGTGATAACACCCCCATAATAATTGGTATCAAATCCTTTATATGAATAGTATTTGGATCTATGATATTTTAGATAGAAAATTTTGATGTTGATAATAATTGTAACCTTTAGAGAATCAAAATCTATTCTCTCCTTGTTTAGAATAGAACCCATGATTCCCTTTGTGGTGTGAAAAATAATATCACCATTATGTTCATTATAGATAGTGTATTGAATCTTATATTGATATTTCTTATGATGTTCTTGAAAAAAAAACCATAATATTTTATTATTATCTCAATGGGATAAAATTATATTTGATTTAGTATATGATCACACTATTTCTTCAGTATAGTTAAATCTTGAATATATATATATGATTATGTATCTTCTATGTATACTATATAATTAAATGATATTATATAATTTTAAGATATGTTACAAAACTATATTCTGGTCACACATCAATGAATTTAATAAAATATTGTTATATTTTTCTAATATAGATATAAAAATTTAAGAGAAGGATCAATAAATTATATTTCTCACATATCTTGATAATTTATAAAATTTATTTTGGGATTCCATGATTTATGGAAAACAATATTTAACCGTCAAATAAATAAATTTTCTTTTACTTTCTAAGGATCTTCAAAGTACATATAATATTAAGGTAGAGGTTAATGTATAAAACATCAAATATAGGAGTGAGAACATAAGTATGTGAAGGGAAATTATCCAAAATAGGTTAAGCAGTTCCAAATTTGAGGGAATATCCTTTTAAGTGTTATCATTGAAAATACCCAAGAATATTTAAAGTAACTTTCCTAACTAGAAAAATAATTCGAAAGATGGTTTATACTAAACCTTACTGGTTGAAAATATATTTTATAATATTGAAGCCCCAAATGTATCTGTTAATTCTATATGATAGAGTGGGTCATATATTATTAATTCTTATTTATCATGTGTCCTAAAATTGAACATTGTTCTAATTTAATTGGAAAGGATCTTGTGATGCGTTTCTAGCTAATAAAAAGTAATATAAAATCATGAGTATATGTTCTATGTTATTAAAAATTCATTATGGGAATTTTAAAACTCTTAATTATTATTTATGGGTATATAAACTTATATTTAACATTATTTCTCTTGGAATCCTTAATTAAAAGGGTTTTTTACTTTCAATTAGAATATAGTAGCCTTAGAATCACCAAGGGTTCTCTTATTGTGATGAGTGAATATATTTTAAATGGTTTATAAATATTAAATAGTAAGGAACATATAAAACTAATAGATTTTATTTATATCCCATTAAATGATAATACTATGTTATGGAATAGGAGACTCAATAACGTGAGTGTTTAAGGATTAGAATAATAAAAAAAACTAGATCTGTTAATCAAAATAATAGTTAGAAATCATCTATTATTTGAGGAATTTATTTTTATTAAATCAAAGAAGATATATTTTAAAATATTAAAATTTAATTTTAATAATATACTAGAATATGTGTATTTTGAGTGAAGAACCCAAATAAATTGTTTAAGTATTAAATATGTTTTTCAATTTATGTCAATAGTTGAGTAAGAGTAAAAATGTTTTTAAGGTAAAGTGGAAAGTAGTTGTTTAGATGTTATTATATGAATGTTATCCCTCTAGAAGTTGAACTATGTAAACAATTAAAGTGTCTTGGTTACATATTGGGAAGTTACACAAGTTCTATAAAGGAAAAGTTACATCCTTATAAGATATGTGTAACTTTTACTGATGAGTTCGTAATTAAGAAGATTGTGTTTGTATATTTAATAAATCCATAAGTACAAAGGTTAAAAGAAGGTGATGTATCTAGAAGTTCAAATAGATGAATAAATTATAAAAGGTATAAAAATAATGTAATAAGCATTTACTCATGTGTATAAGTAACACTGAGTTAGGGATTTAGTGTAAGTTGTGGAATAAGTAAAGTATTATTGAGAAATAAAGGAGTTATTATTAGAAATGTGAATCCTATTTCAAGTCCCAATTCATTCTACTGGAAGGAGAAGGACCGTATGATTGATTGGGAATAATTATTTTTAGGAGACTACATCAAGATCACCAGAACAGGAAACTTTTGATCAAATAATTTCATCAAAAGATAGGAAATTGTACTAGTAAATGATTTGGATATGGTTAACAAAATTTACAGGACTGTATTGGGTGGTCTGATGATGAAAATGTAAGGGTCATTGTTTATATTTTTATGATAATGGGTAAAACATTAAAATAATTTAGTGTGACATTGGAGTAATATAGAGGTCTATGCTTTTTATATAAAAATAATTCATCTTTTAGATGAATATTTATTACATTTCATAAATACATGACTAAGAATCATATAGGTTTAGTGTCTTTTGAGACTGTATACACATAATTATTATTTATTGAAATATCTTCAACATCTTCCCAAAATTTCTTCCCACATAGTACTATTCTTATACATACCCTACTTTAAAACTTTTTCATAACCTAGGGAAAGTAAATATAACAAAGGGTGACCTCAGATGATCAGTAAGGGTAAAAAAGGGTGATATCAATGATAACTTAGTCATAACATGATCATAAGGGTATGATAACACGAGCTTTACATTTCAAAATCACACCATACATAACATAGCCCATAATCCTAAGTCATGGAATAAATCTTAGAAGTTAATAAGACATGAATCATAAAGGAAATCAATGAAAATGATCCATGAGATTATAATATAGAGATAAAAATGTAGAAAAAACATAATCTTATAACATTGTGAATATGTATAAATAGAAAAAGGTTCACCCATTAAGTTAAGGACATGAAATCAGTCCCTCATATAAACTTATGAACAATAAAACTAGGACTATGCATAATATTATTGAAACAAAATCCAATTACATCTATAAACTGATGGACATGAAAACTAGGTCAAGGACTAATATTATGGAAATGAAATCCAAGACCATTATTAAGCATATGGACATGAAAACTATATCCACACATAAAATTGTGAACATGAAATCACGTTCATGCATAACATATTTACTCATGATTTATATATATTTACACAATGAATAAGAGGGATATATAATTAAGATCATACTCATAACATAATTAAAATCTTACACACATGTTCCACAAGATCATAAAACATTTATCATTGCATAACCCATAGGAAGGAAATGTGTTTCATAATCATTTCACCATATAATAACCCATGGAAAATAAATGGGTTTTATAAGCATAACTAGTGGAAAAGAAATGAGTTTCATAAATATATTATCATCATAATCATAAACCATTTAGAGAAGAATAAATATGGAACCATTGGATAATATCCTCAATAAAAAATAAGTAACACTAAATATTGTTGTCATTGATGAATAAAAATTCTATAAAAATATCATTAAATCATTCTTGAGGAAAATATCTTTTCCATTTTAAAAACACTTATTTAAAATATAACAATTTACCAAATATTGAAGAAAATATTTTATTTGAAAATAAACTTACAAAATTTTAAATTAATATTTGAATCATTGATTGGTTATGACTATGGGTAATAATATTTATGTTATACGCATTAAAATGAATATTCCTTTTACGTTTTTGATAAAAAATAAAAATGGCATTATTTAGAAAACAACAAGAAGATTCCTCTTAAACCATTTTATGAAAATTAAACAATTTATAAAAATTTATTTAAAAAATAATTATATAATAGTAAACAAATTGTTTAAAACATTTTTAGAAAACATGTACATGGAATAAATATGATTTTCGACCAAAAAGAGAAATAATGTCATTTTTTTTTAAAAACACTCTTTTGATCTCTTGAGTACATAAAGGCAAGTAAATGAAATAGAAACATATATTATATATAAATAAATAATTTTTAATAAAATACATTTGTTTATTGAGATATATATCATAATATTTCATTATTTAAAGCATAATCATAAACTATCTCGATAAACAATGAGATTGTAACATAAAGCCCTTAACAGTTTGATAACTTTTGAATCACAAGACTCATAAAGAAATAAAATTATATGGATATGTAAATCCTAGAAACATTTATAATAAGAATAATAAAATACATTTATAGGTAGTATATCAACCATATAAAATAAAAAAGTGGTGAATATTGAATTTTTCTCATAGAAATAAAAGTGAGATGAAAATACCTTACATCAATCCTCAACTTCCATCATACATGTTAAATAATCCTATATAATAAATACTAGTTTATCATAAATATATTAAATAACCATAATCATATATAAAATACCATATAATATTTAATTATAACCCTTTACCACTTGTTCATTAAAAATTCTTTATTGAAGTAACTATTCTAGGTGATAACTGCTTCGTTTTTCATATATGTTCTGGTTCATTAGTTTTGGTCCTTGTACATTGATTATGGTTCAATAATTTTCATAATTTTAATCATGATATAATATAATATATACTCATTATATTTATATTTATAGTCATTCATAAAATATATATATATAAAAATGAATTACATTGTTTATGGAGATGTTAGGCCGTATGTACGCACGAATGTTGTTTTCATTTTTTTGATGGATGGAACAAAGGAAAGATAAAAATGAATTAACCATTAAATAATAATTTTTATATAAAATATATCATATATATTCATTAAATATATCCTTATTACCATATATTTAAAAATTAAATGAAAAACGTATCACATCGCTTTGTGGATGCAGTAGTCCACATATACCCACGAGTGATTTTACCATTTTACAACTGATTGAAAGGTGAAAATATATATGTGATATTATAATTATATAAATATAATCATGTAATAAATATCATATATATATATATAATTAAAATCTATCATTATATCCATTCATGATAGGTGGTGATGTAAAACAAATTACATCGGTTCGTGAGATGGTGGTCCGCCATACACACGATAGACAGTTTTATTTCCCATTTGATGAAAGAGGAGATAGATATAGGTTATGAAATTAAAATAATATAATACCATTATATGTAATATATTTATGTTATTATATCATCGTAGTTTAAAAATATTTCAAGGAGGTGGAAGAATAAATAAAACAAAAATTCTCGGTTAAGAATGTTACCTCTTCTTCGGACAACCTCTTTATGTTTGCACCAAAATCCTTCCTAGGAGGGTTTTCTAATAAAAATAAGTCCGATAGGATGTTAAATGGTAATTAATGAGTTAATTTGGGTATTTATTAGTTAAAAAAAGTCTTTCGAATTTATAAGAGGAGTGGAGAGGAGGTTCCCTTTTATGAGTGGGGGAGAGGACACACTTGAAATTTCTGAAAAAAAGTTATATCCACATTTTAAACATGAAAAGGGATAAAAAGTGGATCATTATTGAAACTTTTGTGAGATAATTTTTAAATAGTAAAATTAAATAGTAATTTTACAAGTTTTTAGTTCATTTTAACCCTTATCATTTTAGTTTAACCCATAGTAAACCCATTTTAACATTAACTATGATAATTAATTTCGATAGTTTTTACTATTCATTTTGAAAAAAAAAAGTTGAAATTATTATGTAATATTAATTATTATTATAAAAAAATAGAATATGTTTTAATAAATTAAATTCAAAAAAATTATAGAATTTAATTTAAAAATAAACCCACAGATGCGATAAAAAAGCGGTTTTCTAAAGTGAAAATTTTCATATGTATAAAGTGTTTTTATATCAAAATTCAACATGAAAATGACTCTGATGACCTAAATTGGATTAATAATAATATAAATGATCTATTTTTACTTTTAAATCAATTTAAAACAATATGTATCATTATGAATTATTTAAATAAAAATATATTTTTTAGTAAATATCAGTATTTTTCATTATTAATAAAAAAACTACTATTTTTCAAAAAATAATTAAAAATTAACCCAAATATAATTTTTACATGTTTAATTCAAAAAATGAACTTCATTTTTTCAAATAAATTTTATAAAATTTGAAAAAATAAATTTTATTATTTGTTAATGAAAAGTAATGAAAATAATTTTTTGAGAAGAAATTTATTTTCAAAGTATATAAATACTTTACCCACAACTATGTACTTATTTACAAATATATTTTATTAATATAAAAAATTATAATAAATTTTCAAATTTTTTTATTGAAATTAATATGTCCATGTTTAATGGATAGGTTATAACAATCGTGTTTAAATAATAATATTAATAGTATATTGGGGTTTGTTAAAACTCAGTGTAGCATGTAAGACAAGATTTAAAATGAATTAAAGTTATATGAAAAAAATATTTCATAAAATATTAGAGAATTTCATTATCACCACTTTAATAAATTTTATCCACACAATTTGAACATTTTCTCAGTAATCAAGGGTTTTACAATTGAAAATTCATTTTTGGAAAACCCTCATCGTAAAAATGGTTTATAAAACTTCTTCTTGAAAGGAGGGAAAAAAATATGATGGTCATATAGAATAAAATATAACTAGGTTTTCAAATAGGTTAAAATTAGTGAGAATTGAAAATATTTACATCCCTTAAAAGTAATTTCTATGGATCATTGATCATAATAAAGTGAATGATCATGAAAACATTAACGACCACAAAACTGTAAACTAATGTGCTGATAAAATTACCATAAATTCATCATAAATTATAGTAATAGAATAATATTTTTTATTTCAATATCCTTTTCCTAAATTTCATTAATCTTTATGAGATAATATACTCACTTGATTTCATTTCATTTCATAATCACAATATGATCCTTTGATTGTGCTTCGATTAATTTCTACTTCATCTCTTACTACAAGAAATGAATATTCAAGATGAATTTTTAATACTTGAAGAACTAAAATAAACTTTTAATGGGTCATAAGATCATTTAAAAGAAGGAAATTTATTCCTTCTATCTATATGTAATTACTAAAACAAAAATGATCGACACAAGTTATAAAACATGGACAAATACAAATAATTACATTATAAAACTTCAATTATAACAACCAAAGTTCTACTAAACTCATTCCATAAATAGTTAACCATATGGATCATCCAAAATATATCTGAACAATATTTAATATGAAATATTGGAATGATTTTATCTCACATACTTCCATGGTCAACTCAAAAACTATCTTCAAATAATTTTTGTCACTCAAAAATTCTCAAAACAAAATGTATATAGCCTAATAATTTTCCAAAATAAAGTCACAATAAAATTAGGTATTTTTACAAAATATAATCCATCCTTTAATACTTAAATGATCTCCTATATTAGAAAACAACATTTACATTGGATTATATGGTTAATCCTTACACCAATAGACAATCATATGTTTATTTAGAATATAAAAAGTAATTTCATTACTCCAGAATCTATATAGAGATATATATAATCAATTCTTAAAATCACATAAAATATCACTAAAGGATTACAATAATATTTTCATAGGGATTATGAAAACAAATTGCAATATGAAATTCTTAAATTTTTAGTGGAGGATAAGTGTGACCTAATTATCATGATTCACTTTAGTTGTTTTAATTTTATAAGATTCCCCTTTTTTCCTTTGTCTTTATAATTTTTGGTGGCTTATTATCCTCATTAGCCCTTGGATTAAGGAATTCTTTTACATAATTTTAAAAATATTTAAACCTATATCACTGAAGTGTGGGTGATGTATTTTATTGAACCATATCTCCATTAATTTCATTAACTGTATTATTCCCATTACTTTGATAGTATTTTTCTAGACGGTTAGGTTTTTCATAATTGAAACATCTTCTTATTCCTATAAAAAATTCACATGAGGGTTCTTTACCACATTTTTAAAATATATGAGGTTGAAATTTTTTCTTCACTCCATGTAATATACCACTAGGGCTTCCATGAAACCCCATCTTCCATTTATTATCACTAGAACCATGAGGGTATCTAGGTTTTTTTTCTATTTTGAGTGCACATCAAATTATTTATTTATTTATTCCAAAGTCCCTTACAACTAATTCCTTTAGAAGAATTGGTTTCAACCAACTAAATAATTGAACAATTTTTATTTCAGGACTGATGATTAAACAGAAATCATATATTTTAAGTCTTGTAAAATTTTCCTTATATTTTCCAATGGATGCATCATCCTTCTAATTTAGATCAAATAATTCCTTCTTCATTTTTGTATATAAAATATGATAGACTTACTAATAGAAAAATATCATATTAAACTCATCCCATTACATGGATCCAATTTTATCCAGTTTCCTTATATTCTTAATAATATTCCACTATTGATATGATTTTCCTTCTAAATGATAAATAGACATGACAAATTTTTCATGTTATGAGCACTACAAAATAGAAAATATATTTTTCATCACTTTCATCCATTTCTCAGAAACTAATGTATCAAAAGTATCATAAAAGGAGGGTAGATTTTGTCTCATAAATGATCCAATGGAATGTTTGTCCCTCCTTGGTAAATTTTAAATATTAACATGACCCATGATTTCACTTATATCTTGAGATAGGAGAGTGAAAATAGTCACAAAATATTAAATCCCAGCTTCTAATTTATTTGGTATCTCATTTTTTTATGTTCATTTCATTGGACGTCGCATTCATTGTTCACGTGATTCCTCCATGTATGAGTCATTGCATAAAAATAAAAATCATAGTATGAGAAACAATAATCACACAGAGAAACCACATAATCATATATTGGATGTAAAAATCATAAAACATTCTTTTCAATTTATGAACCCTTAGGATTAACCTGGCTCATTCCTGATCATCATCTAATCAGATCCTTCATGATGGTTCATAAATAGTTTTTGAATTTCCAAAAAATATCCCCTAATATTTTCAAACCTGGTGTACATCAAGGCCCATTACCATGAACCAAGTGATGATTGAGTCAAATCCCAATTTACCATTTTCATATTTATTACCCCTAGGTACAACTATTCCAAATCCATGTCCACTTTTATTGTTTAGACAAGGATTTAATTTCTTGTAAACCACTCTCTCTATACTTCACCAAAATTCTTGGACATTTTTCTATACTTTGACTTATCCTTATATTTCTCTCGAGGGTTCTCACTAATTTTTTCTCATCCTATTTTCAAATTTTAACTAAAATTGTCCTATGATTCCTACTATAGTGAGCTATGATTTTTATACATAAATACTTCATATTTTAGAAGAATATTTAATATATTTTACAAATACACACCCAAGGACTATAAAGGTTTAGTGTATTTGGAGATTATATAAAAAATATTATTATTTCTTGAAAGAAATTCAGTATCACCCATAAGTATCTTACCACATAGTACTCTTCTTAGACATACAATACCTAAAACCTATTTTATAACCTAGGTAAAGGAAAAATAAGAGATATTGATCTTAGGTGATTATGAAGGGTAAAAAAGGTTAATAACAATGACCACTTAGGCATAATATGAGAATAAGGGTATCAGAACATAAGCTTAACATTTGAAAACATTTTCGTATATAACATAGAACATAATCCCAAGTCATGGAATAAATCTTGGTAGTTTATATGACATGAATCATAAAGGAAATCAATAAACATGATCCATGAGGGAATATTATAAACATAATAATTTTGAAAAACATAAGATTATAAAATTTTGAACATGTATAAATAGAAAAAATTTCACATATTAAGTTAAGGATGTGAACTTAGGGCCTCACATAAACTTATGTACATAAAAACCAAGTCAACGCAAAATATTATAAATATGAAAGAAATTTCCACCAACAGACTTATGGATAAAAAATCTAGGTCCATGATTAATCATATAGACATGAAATCCAGTCCCACACTTAATCTTATGGATAAAAAAACTAGGTATACACATAAAATTGTAAACATTAAATTAGTTTCATGAATAAAATAATTACTCATGAGTTATCCATATTTAACCAATGTATTGGAGGGATATATAATTTTTGTACAACCCAAAATGTAATTAAAATCATATATATGTGTTCTATAATATCATAAAATATTCATCATAGAATAACCCATATAAAGTAAATGGGTTTCATTAAATTTTTATCACAGTATAACCTATGGAAAAGAAATAGGTTTCATAAGCATAACTCTTGAAAAAGAAATTGGTTTCATAAACGTATTTTCATAATAATAATAAAACATACTAAGAAATAAAAATTATGTTACCATTGGATAATATCCATAATAAAACATAATAAACACAATTTTTTTTTCATTTATGAATATAAATTCTATAAAAGGATCATTAAAGCATTATTGAGGAAAATATAGCTTCCATTTTAAAAACACTTATTTAAAATTTAGAAATTTACCAAATATAAAATAAAATTTTTATTTGAAAATAAAATTGGAAAATTGTAATGTAATTTTTAAAAGATTGATCATTCATGAATACAGGAAATATCATTCATGTCGTATATGTTAAAATGAAGATTCATTTGAAATTTTCATTAAAAAGTCAAAGGGGCCTTATTCATAAATATGAAAAAAGATTAATTTTAACCCATTTTTTAAAAAATAAAACAAGTGTAAAAATTTAATTAAAAATCAATAAATATTAAAAAACCATTATTTAAAACATTTTTATAAAACATGGACATAAAATAAAAAGTATTTTCTATCAAAGAGAGAAATAAAGCCAATTTTCCTTAAAAACATTCGTTTGATCCATTGATTACATAAAGAGAAGAAAATAAAATGGAAACATGTTTTTTATATAAATAACTAGAGTATTATAAAAATAGTTAGTTTCTTGAGAGATATACCATAATATTTCATCATCATAAGAAAAATTATAAACAATCCCGATAAAAAATTTGATTGTAATATAAAACCCTTACCACTTTGGTATGTTTTGAATCATAAGATTCATGAAAGAAAAAAAGTTAAATTGATATATAAATATATATAAATTTCATAATATTAATCATAAAATACATTCATGTGGATTATATACACCACATATAAGAAACAAGATGTGAATATGACATGTGTCTCACATAAATAAAGGTGAGACAAAAATATCTTACATCAAGTCTCGACTTCCTTTATACATGTTATAACCTCATATATAATAAATATTGGTTTATTATAAATATATGAAAAAACCATATACATATATATAATACTATATATGATTTAATTATAACCATTTACCACTCATTTATTGACAATTATTTGTTGAAATTACTATTCTGGGAGATAATTACTTCATTTTTAATGTAAGTTATGCTTTAATAGTTTCAATCTTGATAATTTGATTATGGTTGCATAATTTCAAAAAATTTAATCATGATATTATATCATATATATTCATTATATACTTATTTATATTCATTTTTAAAATATAGATATGGAAAATAATTACACCGCTCATGGAGACGATGGGTCATATGTACACATGAATGTTGTTTCTATTTTTTTAACAGATGGAAAAAAAGAAAGATAAATACGAAATCACATTTAAAGAATCAATTTTTTATCATATATATCATATATACTTATTTAATATATAGTTATTACCATACATTTCAAAATAAAATGAGAAATATATCGCATCGCTTTGTGGAGGTGGTAATCTACACGTACGCACAAACAATGCTATCATTTTCCCAAAGATTAAAAGCTAAGAAGGAATATTAGATATTATAATTGTAGATGTATAATTATGTCATAAATAATATATATATTCTTTAAATTTATCATTATATCCATCTGTGAGAGGTGATGATTGAAAATTAGTTGCATCATTTCGTGAGGTGGTAGTCCTCCGTACACGCGATCGACAATTTTTTTACCATTTGAAGGAAGATGAGATGGACATAGGTTATTAAATTAACATAATAATATATCATCATATTTTATACAATTATGTTATTATATCATTATTTTTAAGAATATTTTAAGGAAGTGGAAGAAGAATTAAAAAAATGCTCGGTTAACAACAATACAACTTCTTTGGAAAACCTCTTTAGGTTGGCACCAAAATCCTTCTTAGGAGAGTTTCCTCATAAAAATAGGTAACATTTTATGTGATGGGGTAATTAATGATTATATTTGGATAGTTATTTTCCAAAACAAAATGCTTTGGAATTTTTAATAGGATAGGATAGTAGGTTCCCTTTTATAAGTGGGGAGAGGACATACTTGGAATTTTTGAAAAGAAAATGATATACCCACATTTTACACATGACACGAGGCTAAAAATTGATAATTATAAAAAATAATTTTATATAAGGAATATATATTTCCATAAAATATTAATTCAAAAATTTATTAGGTTATTTTGAAACTTATCTTTTTAGTTTATCACCTCGGTAAACCCGTTTTAACCTTAACTGTGGTAATTAGTTTTTACTCTTTTTACTATTAATTTTGAAAAAAATTATTTTGAAATTATTTTATAATAATAATTATGTTTATTATAAAAATAGAATAAATTTTTCTAAGTTAAATTCATATGAGTGTAATAATTTAATTTTAAATTAAACCCGTAGACACAATAAAAAATGGTTCTCCAATGAGGAAATTCTCATTATTATAAAAAGTTTTTATATAAAAATTAGACATGAAAATGATTAAAATGAACTAAATTTCAGTTATAATAATAAAATTGAACTAATTTCACTTTTAAAACATTTTAAAAAATATTACCTTTTTAAATGCTTTAAATGAAATGGTATTTTTTATTAAAAATTAGTATTTTTCAATATTCTTCAAAAAATTAATATTTTAAGAAAATATTTAAAAAAATAGCCCTCTGATAATTTTGAAATGTTTATTCAATAAATTAAGTTCAGTTTTTAAAATAAATTTTACAAAATTGGAAACAATGAATTTTATTATTTGTTCATGAAAAGCATTAAAAATTAATTTTTTGAGGAGAAATGTTTTTTCAAAGTATATAAAAACTTCTTTAGATTACGTATTTATTTATAAATATATCTTATTTATCTAAAAAATTAAACATGATTTTAAATGATTAGTTATTACTATTCATACTACCAAGTTTAATGACAAATTTATAATGATTATTTTTAAATAATAATATTTATAATATATTTCAATTTGTTAAAACTGGGTGTTGTGTGTAACAAAAGCTATTGAAGAAATAAAATTTATTTGAAAAAATATTTAATAAAATCTCAAGGTGTTACAAGTAACATAGAATATTAATTTTATGTCAGTGGTTAGGTGCCAATATCTATAGGTAATCATTAGTCACCAAGTTCAAATAGTGGGTCATCTATGAGTTTAGGATGATGGTGTAACTGGATGAATGGCTCAGCCTACTATATTGGTGGGATGGGACCACTTGTACATGTGTTATGTGATGATTAAAATAAAGTTAAACTTATATCGATTGTAATTTCCAATTATGTTTTTTAATATTTATAAATTTAGATAAATGAAAAAGGAAATTTGTACTCTCCCTTGGATGTAAGACCCACTTCTAGACCACAAAAAACCAGTACTATTTATTATTATTTATATATTTATATGATTTCTATTTGTTGTTGAGTTTTATTGGTGTGTGTGTGATTGATCAATTTGGTATAGTGAGTAGGGTGTGTAAAAATTCCTATATTCTAGTACATTAGGTTCAGGGGATGACGTATAATCTATTGAAGCATCCAATGCTTGATTTTCCAATTCATGCAAGTTTTGAATTAAGTGCTTCTGGTAGATTGGTGAAGTAGTTCTACACCAACATCTAGTATCAAATATTAGTGAAAAGCTCATTATCACACACTATACAACATAATCAGGTGCACATTTATTTTCTCGATTTTATTTTGATTTAGTATAAGTAATTGCGTAAGAAGGTATGATGTCAGAAGGAGAAAAGTTATAGATTTAAAAAATCTTTAGAAAGAAACTCAGATTTTGGATAATTTAAATGCTAGATTATCTCACTCAAAAGGAACTGGAAGTTCTATTGTATTATGCTGAGTGGATCTTATAGGTACACCATATGGGGGTAATGAATATGGTGTGGTCTGATTTTTACCAATTTTAATTTCTACTTTAAACTATTTGAACCCTTTTGGACTTGAACCTATTTAGTCGATTAATACTTATGAATCTATTAATTCTAACTTGACATACAACCCAGATGAAATAATAAAAAGAAAGTAAATACAGAACATGATATTAATAAGGTTCTGTCCATCTCAAAAAACCTAATAATTTTCATTCTTGGGATATACAAGTCATAGATTCTTCACTATAACCTTATCATCAAAACAGGTGGAGTTTTCTAGATATCATGCTGAATCCAAACACACCATATTACACTAGTGAAAGGCCATTATATTATGCAAGTGATGAAATAAGTGTTTCATTACTCATGTTAATACAATCACCCCGCTTGTTCCTCTTTATCACTTCATTCATTCCCTTGAAGTAGATATTCAATATACATTGGGTGAAATTTCGCCAAAAATATAAAATATTCTTTCTTATCATAGAGTGTCTTCAACTTCCTAAAATTTTTCTGGTAAAACACATTCAACTCTATCTCTGATATTATGCTCATTTCCAAGTCCTTATTATTCTATTTAATAGCCTCTCAACTCAAATCCCTACACAGACTCAAAAATATATTCTTAGGTGTAAAAAATATAAAAACTCACATGAACATGTATTTAAGAACTCCTTATTCTCCTTTATTTTTCCTCTCCAAAACCAAGCAGGTTTTACAATCTTGATTCTCTTCTCCTTCCTCACTAAATATTTCAATGGATCCTTATAGTACTTTTTTCTTCTTTGAGGGATATATTTATCTTGGATTCTTTTTTTATTAACCATTTATTTTAAAACCAATAGGTTTTACATACTCATTTCTCTTCTCCTTTTTCAAAATAGTTTTGAAATTTCTCATATTTATTCTTCTTCCTCTCCTTATATTAAACTTAGTTTATATACAATTTCTGCATGGGCTTAGATATCTTCTTTTTTACTTTCTACATGTTACATAAAATTATTATTCTCCATTTTCCACTTCTTACATGAGATTCACTCAAGTTCTCTTAGATTCTCAGGATTTCACACACATTCCACATCAGTATCTCCTTCCTCTGTTTCTATGTTCTTCCCCTTGATCTTCTTATTAATTCACATGCATGAGCGGCTATATTAAATTCATTATTTCATTTTAAATTTCCATAAATGTAGTACCGAGGAAAAAATTCACCATCCAGTTTAATTTTTTTTATTTTAGAATACACATTTTGGTCTTCCATTATTTTTTATGTAACATTTTTAAACTCAGGGGATATTTTAGAAACACACTTAAAAAATGCACCACATCCATTGATTATATTTTTTATTTTATCCCGCTAAAAACTATATTTGGTTTCTTCTTTAATTTAAAATATACCATTATTTAAATAAATAATTTATTTTTTCCATATATATAATATTAATACATCAAATATATATTGTGGTGTTTCACTCGTCTTTTGACAAAAAATAGTAGATTATGGCATGGGAACTTCTTCTTGTAGTGTATCACATATCACAGTTCAAATTCTACTTTCTTTATTCTTATTATAAATATAACTACATAAAGTTTATAATCCTTGGATAATAGGTCTATATTAAATGTAAAATCATTTTCATTATTATTTAAAATTAGATAAATTCATTTTATTCATCATGGAATGAATGTAGTGTATCTTTTTCCACATCAAGATTGAGTAAAATTCTAGTTTTCCTTCACATTTCCTTTTCATTTTCACTCAAAAAAGTTTGGATAAAAATGATATAATATTTAATGACCAACCAAGTATCAATATAACATTATCCATATCATCCTTGAAAACCCATAAAATTCTTTTTTACTTAACCAAGAATAATTAGTCGCATCTTCATCTCATTTTATAATTCTCAAAGAAAGCATGGTTTAAGGATTTAATAAGCATCATGATGTTTTAAACTTTAATTCAAAACATAATAATCATCATATTGCATCATTATTTAGAATCTAAAAATTATGGAAACTTGATTTTTCAATATGAAAAAAATATGATTGTCACTAATTCCATTCTCTTACTAAAATGCAATTTTATCCCATGCAAATGAATTTACTAATGCAGAACTTAATTCTATAATGTTTCATGAAATAAATTTTCCATTTTGACACATTTAGATTAATTAACTTATGTGGGTATCAATTCACTTAAACATAGATGAATTCTCTTACATGAATGTAAAATGACTTTGAAAAATTTCAAACTCACATAGATTAATTTACTAGTGCACTGAAGAAACCATTATGTGTATAAATCAATTTACTTATACACTTACATGTGTAGGTATAGTAACTTACATAGTGTCTCTATAAGATAAACACCTTTTAAATTTTACAACTCTTATACACCAGAATTTTTGAAACTCAATTTTTATATGTTTTAGGAAAATTATCCTATGTGACCTTAAATCATCAAGGTATATGTAAATTATCTTACACCGTAGTAAAATTGAATTTAAAATTCCTTGCACTTCAACACAAAAATATCAATGTTCTTTAAATGGGATCAATACTCCTTTAACAAATCTCATGCCTTCTTAAATATATTAGAATAATCTCAAGACATATTTAAATAATTATAAAAATTAAAAAAATAATTATAAACCCATTCAAGAAGATTTACAATGTGTTGTAGTAAACATAACTCATGAATTAGAGTATTTTAGTAAACTCTTCAACCATCATTTGTTAAAACTTACTCAAAATATCCTAATTCATCTTAATTCAAATAATCTATCACCAAAGAGTGTTTCCCACACATTTTAGAATAAAAAATAAAGTCACCCAAGGGATGGATTATCCAACTTATTCTATATATTACTTCAAAACATTGAATCAATTTTATCCATTTTAATTGCTACTTTACAAGCTATCTAGTAGGTTTCAACAACCATCTTCATTAAAAGCTATTCAACTTATAAAATGACTAATGTAGATAGTAATTATCTATGATTTGGAACTAATACTAGAAATTATAAATGGATATACAATCTTATGATGTTTTGGTCTAAGGAAACTATATATATAGATATATTACAGATACCATTATTATTCATTATAGTGATTTAAAGACAAATAAATTACCTTTATCTTATTTCATGGGTGGATACTCACTTTTTCACATGAGTATTTAGTGACTTGAACTCTTATCACTAACTTTGTCTTTGAAAAAAATACAACAAACATAAACTTTGGCCCAAACACATTGATAGAATCAATATAGAGGACATTGAAAAGGAAGAATGGGAGAGCCTAGATAGAAAGGAACTTGTTCTGATTCAAATTTCATTAGTTTTGAATGTATCCTTTAATATCCATGTTGTGAAGAACTTGGTATATTCAATTAAGACTTAAAAAGATATATATGAGAATATAACATCAATGAATAATGTCTTCATGTTGTGAAGATTATTTAACTTGAGATTATCAAAAGATAGATATATAGATAATCATGTGAATGATTTTAACATGATTTGAACTCATATATAATCCATTAATGTAAATTTTGTGGAAGATGTGTTATAATTACTATTTTTATCATCACATACAAAAATTTGAGAGGTGATAGTGACTTCCATGATTAATTCTTACAAGAAATATGATTTGGGGTTTAAGGTTGTTCTGGGGAGGGCATAATCCTAAATGAAGAAATCAGATGGAGATAAGTACACGAATTTTTTAAATTTACAATCAATGTATATGGAAAAGGATGGTATCCTAAAAATTTATATGAAATATGATGGTATGTCAAGTGAATGGAGCTATGGTAAATTAGTTGGTTCGAGAGAAGCATGTTGGCACTTTAGTAAGAGATGGAATCTTAGGAATGAATATAGGGAAAGAAGGAAAAATTATAAAAAATAATCATCTAAAAGTACAAGTTATATTAATTAAATGGTAGTTAATCGTAAGAGTAATTTAATATTGAGAATGCACATTCTGATGAACCATTAATCATTGATTTTAGAGCATCATTCCACTCTATAATAGAGAAGGGACACACAAAAAAAATTATATGTCTGTGAATCTTGTAAATGTGGAAATAGATGATGATGATGATGATTCCCGAAAAATAATGAAGAATAGAGAATGTATGGTCTAGATGAAGAAGAAAATTACCTTGATCTCATGAAAATTTAGCACATAACAAGTTTAATGAAAAATATAATCTTTATATGATAGATGAATGAAGGTGGTTTTGGAACAACCTTCACTAATATAGTGTGAAAGTTCACTCAGGGGTCCATGATCTAAACTAGATGGATAAACTACAAATCATTTTTATGACTCTAGAAGATAATATGGAGTTTGTTTTGATAGAAAATTGAAAAACATACACCTTCATTGGTAAAACAAAATGGTTTGAGGAGAACTAGTTAGTCTATAATTTTTTATGTTGTGAAGTATATGTCATGATTCATGTGGGTTTGACAACTTTTATTTTGATGGAAAATAGATGAATGACCACCTTCATTGGGAGAAAATGGTTTGAAGAGAAATGGTAAGTATATATTTTTTATGTTTATAAAGAGATGTTTTTATTTACATAGGGTTCACCATTTTTGTTTTGACAGAAAAGAAAACAAATAAGGTGAATTCGGTTGAGCCCAGTGGTTGATTACAAGGGGTTCAATTTCTTGCACAATCATTGATGTTGGGTCACTATTTTTGTTCTTAACAGAAACTCCCAATGGTTCCCACATCCATAACTGGGTATATACATGCTTTACAAAGGTAGGTTTTAGTTGGGATTTCAGACCCAATGATGCTTAGAAACTCACTTTGGTCGAGAGGCTGGAATGTTAGGCTCATTGCACCCTTTTGGGGGGAATAGTTTCCTAATCAAGGACCCTCTTGTAGATTTAATGTTTGTTCATGAATATATTCCAAATCTATATATGGGACCAGTTACCCTAATAGAATGATCATAGTTTAACCTAATTTATGTATATAATAAGGTTATGTCATTAGTGAATCTATCTATTTGTATATTAGGTTCTTCATCTATTTATCGATAATGGTTAGCTTCTTATATAATAAAGTACCATAACTGGACACTTTAGAATTTTCTTCACTGTAGGGAGGCGGTAAATATTCTAAGGAGGAGATTGAGACATTGTGAGGTGTCATACATATTTTATTTATAGTAGTAATCAAAACTCATGTAGTTCAATAAAGCTCATACATTTTAACATCATGTGGAAAGGACATATGTTTGGTCACTTAGGAACCAGGTATTTAAGATTTAGTCTCGAGGAGATTTCCTTGGTATCCCAATTATGGAAGGAATCAGAGTTGTCATAGTTTTTCCAAACCCTAGAGATTGGCCTCAAAGTAGATGCCTTATATAGAGGTAATTATATCATTCCTACTCATCGGGGCTTACAAACTGAGGTTTCCTTGGATGATAGAGATTCATGATGTGAATGATATGACTATTTCAACTCCCTAAGTCCATGTGAACCATGCTCGGTGTAAAAAATTAGGGATAACAAGTAATCATTCTCACTACACATAGATGTGGGGGATCATGTGCTGGTACAACCCTTGGTATGTTTAATATGAAAATCAGGACTAAGTAATGTGTCATACATATCCTAGTTATAGAAGGAATCAGAGTTATCCTAGTTCATTTGGCTTCTCAGTCCACTGATGGATGAGGTAGAATGATAATACCATGGGAATGATTGGTTCTTAATGGTTGGAATGTTAGATACATGAGGGTACTTACACCGAATTGGATGCCAATTTGAGATTAGGATGTATGAATTCATCCAACATATCCTATTTATTCTAGGATTCAAAATTCTCATAGTTTGTTTGATTTCTCAATATAATGATGGATGAGGTAAAATGATCAGCCTATGGGGATTATTGGGTCATGATGGTTGAAATGTCAGACACATGAGTTTACTTACACTAAAGTGGATTCTAATTTGAGATCAAGCCTTATGAAGGATTCTTAAATATCTTGGATATTTCAGGAATCATAGTTCTTATAGTTCATTGGAATGTGGATTACACACTGAGGTTTCACATATATCAAGGAAAAAATATATTTTGCCTATAATCAGGGCTTACACACTAAGTGTTCCCTTTATGAATGATATGATTATTTAAAATCCACAAGACTATGTTAGATATTATTATCATAGGAAAAAAGGTATGGAAAATAATCAGTTTCACTACTTGTGTATGTAGGAATTATGTGTTGATACTTTCCTTTGGATGTTTATTATTGAGCTAGGACCTTAGGAAGGAATCTTATGTATCCTGGTTATAGTATGAATCAAAGTTCTCATAGTTTATTGGCCTCTCAATCCACTGATGTATGAGGTATAATGATCATTCCATGGGAATGATTATATACTGATGGTTGAAATGTTAGAGTCATGAGGGGACTTACACCGAAGTAGATGCACATTTTTTCTCGGACCTTAGGAAGGTATCCTATGTATCCTGGTTATTGAAAGAATCAATGTTCTCACAATTTAGTGGATCGTGGATTACACATAGAGCTTTCCCTTTGTTAATGATATGATAACTATAATTTTTTAAGCCCACGTGATCTATTCTTAGTTTGGAAAATAAGGGATCGAAAATGACTAGTCTTGCTATTTGTGGATGGAGGACTTATATGTTGAGACTTTCATACTAATGTTTTAATATGGATCTTGATCCTTATGAAAGAATCCTACATATCCTAGTTATGGAAGGAATTAGAGTCATCATAGTTTGTTTGTCCAGGGATTAGAAAATGACATTTCCCTTTGTAGAGGTCAGATAAGGTTATCAAATCCTGGGATTCCTGTTTGACCTGGCCTACTTGTTTGCCTGACCTGAAGTGATTGTATGCTCAAAATTCCTCGTTTGTTTGCATCACATGTCAGAGGATGTATTTATATAATGTCCAAAGACAAAATTATGATTCAGTTGACTTGTTTGAGGGACGTCGTATAACCTAGATGGCATTATTAAAGGTTGAAGCATGGTCAAGGATTAATTTTCTAGTGGAAATCATGATACCTAACCATCTTATCTTGGAATCCATCACATGATCCCATCTAACATGCTTATAGGGAGTTTCATGATCCACCTGACCTTCCTTGGTTTCATTATGAAAGCTAGATAACATCCTTTGAGGGAATCATGAGAGTCAATGATACATGTCTGTAGGGTGATGCATGATCTAGGATGACATGTCTAGAGGGCACCATAAAAGATGACTGACGTGTCCTTGGGATATTGTAAGATCCAATTGACATACCCCAAGGGTGTCATGAGATCTAGATGGCTCATCCAGAGGATGTCATGAGGGGAATTTGACATGCCATGGTACTCTTATGATAGATAGATAACATGTAATGATGTCACCATATGATTTGTGTGACATGTCTAGAGGACATTGTGAGGTATGGATGGAAAGCCCAGAGGGTTTCAAGAGAATTGGGTAGAATGCCCGGGGGGCACCACGTGACTTTCTCTAACATGTCTATGGGATATCTCACGATCCACATAGTATACCAAATGAGAATCACATGACCTAGGTGACATGTAATGGTGTTGTTGCATGACCTGAGTGGTTTATGAAAAGAAAAATAGGATCCAAATATATGTTCTTCATATAATACTCCCATTTTTTTGTCTTCATTCCACCCTTTTATTTCATATGCCTTAGATTTGTTCAGTGTTACATTGTTTTATGTCTCATGTGTTTTATAAAAAATGCGGGATTCTCTTTATGTGACCCACCAAAATTCTTTCACATGATCAATGAGTGATAGCATGAAGTGCTTATGCATGCTTCATGATCACTATGATTGTTCATTGGATCTTACATGATATAAATCTTTCATGGTCATGAGATCATCCTATCTAAGAAATCTAACTTTTATTCCTAGGTGCACTGGTGCATGGTTCCAAGGATTGTAGGTGTGAATTTTTCATTATGGGGTGGGGGATTTATAAGCCTTACCACACTAGTTATTTACCACCTTGTGCGGTGTGTATCACACAAATCAAGGATGGAGTTAGTGGAGGGATTTGATGTCTTACATTTTCACGGGGTATTGTCGTAGGTCATTTCAGGGGCGTCATGTGATTTGAAATTATCGAAATACCATCCAATAAATTCCCCATTTATTGTATTATATCCTATTAATGGGGTCTTGTTTAATCATTAATACATGGTAAGGGACTTTTATTTTGTCATACCAATATGTCCAAGGGCCTTTGTGAGATTAGGGCGCTTATCAAAATTATTTTGCATGATCTTAAGATACTTGTCTTGCTAACTAGTCAAGTGGTATTGTGAGACCATTATAGTGTGTCTCATGTGTTTTATGACTACATGAGGTTCCCATCATTTTTACTTTTATTTCATTGGTTATTTTAAAAGGACTTTTGGGTTCTAGTGAGTTTTCTTGAGTGTTGTCAAGGACAATCATTCTCCCCATCTGTGATGCGTTTCATGAACAATAAAAGGTCCTATGGATATGTGCAATAATTTCATGGAAAATTCCATTTTCTTTTCCTTTTTATCCATAGGGGGATTGTGATGTTGCCTAAATATATTTGAGACTGTTCCCATAGAGAAGGTGATATGCCTGTGGGATTTCATGAGGTGAGGTGGACATGTCACTGAGTCTTCTGTGGTGTCTTGAAAATCACATAGGGCTCATCATGTAATATTTATAATTGAAATAGGATCCTACCTTTTGGATATTTTCTTCCATTTTCGTAGTATTTTTTAACGGTTTTTCAGGAATCTTTCAATTGAAAATTCACATGACCTAGGGGGTTCTTGTGTGGCTGTTGTCATGTGATCATCAAGTGTTTGGGTGACTTTGCAAGAGCATAAGGAATTTTCAAAAAGTGGATCTATGGGATCTTCTATATTCTATGTGTTGTGTGTGACCATTCTCATTACCTTATAATTGTAATACAAATACGTGTCTTCTGGGGGTTCATGCGATCCATGTGATCTTGGCCAACTTCTTCTTCTTTTTCTTTATGGGGAAAATAATACCCATATTTAGGTATTTTTTCCCTTTTTGAATTTTTCAATGCTCATTTGGAGGGAATAAAAAATGCCCCCCTCAAGAGAGACACTCACAAGGATAGGGTCTTGGTTCTAAGGACTATAAATGATCACCAACGGCTTTCACAATGTCACTAATTGGTGTCTTGTAGATGATTGTTCTACTAATATACATTTGATATTTCAAGGAATGACCTATAAATAAGGGAGGAGAGAGGGATTAATTCCTCATCTACTCAACTCTCTAGATCTCCTACACCTCACTTCCATCACATGACCTTATCGTAAAACCTTACCACATGAATTTATCACGATATTTTATCGTGAGACATCTTCATGAGAACTTATTCACAATAATTTCTTTTACTTGGATCTTGTTTGAATCAACCACAAACCTATACTATGTGATTTTTTAAACTTTGCCTATGGAGATAAAAGAATTTCTTACTGGTTTCAAAGGATATTCTGGCTTGATCACACGATCCTTTGAATATTTTGAGTCTGACACGACCATGTTAAGGTCACTTTATCGCAAGTATTATGAGGGGTCACACAGTTGTGTGATTTTCTACTAGTGTATGTGACTCATAATTTCTTCAATAGTTAGAAAGTTAATTAGTTCTTTATGTGATCTCAAATCCATTTGATGATTCATGTAATGTGAAAATGGTAGCAATTTATTCCTTTTCTTTGGAAAAGTTTATTTTATCTATCTAACATATGCAACTAACTTTAGATGAAATGGATTCCATCTCACATCATAGTTCCTCTACTGTGGGTAATCAAAGGGCTGGGATTTCTAGAAACTACAATTCTTACCCATGATATTACATGAATTCAGATAACGATATTCTAAAATGGATTTTTTCACTAATGATTAAAAATTATCCTTTATCACATTGGCTTCCTCTATACGGGTTCGACTTGTTGGATGATTTTGTGATTCCTCCATAGGACTTAAATACGTTTTCTTGCTTGGTATCAACTTATCTTGACTATATTCAAATGAAAAGTGTTGAGTATGGATGAATGGAAACATCTTGATCACATGGGTTGTTTTATATGGTGGAAAACTCTCCCTTGGGTCCATACTGTTGTGATTTCGATCATCATCCCATCAATTAGAGATACTCATTCACATTCATCTCTTCTTTGAACAACCCGAGTAGTAGATGAAGCTCAAAATGGGATATACATCCTAGTGGAAAATTTTATAATGAATGGATATGACCATTCTGGGTCAGGAAAATCTTTTTATTGTTTGATGAATAGTTATATGATTTCCATTTTTTTAAGTAGTGTAGGATTCCCAATTTATCATTTATCTCAAGTATGACCATCTCAGTGAAATTTTAAGATGTTGGTGTCCTGGAACCCACTCATTATATTTTTTATATGGTGATGTGGGAACAAACTTATGGGATATATATCAACTATACTTCCTCCCAGAGAGATGTATAATAAATTTCTTCCTATCACAAATGTCAGGGATAAACCTTTATAGACTCCAGTATTAGAGAGGTAAATGATAATAATTGTGAAGGAAATATTAATAAAGGATATGACTATGTTCTCACCTACCTATTTCAATGATTGGATCAAAATTTTCGTTATTCATAGAGGATCTAGGCCGATTGCTATACACCCCCATCAGTGCCCTTCCTAGAAAGTTTGTGATAGTTCCAGTTCATATTGGGGGATTTTTGAAGTTAAGGATCATAATTCGTGGGGATATGGAGTGAATATAGAGATTTACCCAATACTTAGGCTCATAGGATTCATTGAAATGTTCCAAAATGGGTGGATTTTCCTAATTGGGGATGCATGTTCTAGAATTTTGGTTAGTACAGTGGTGATGGTAGTATGGCTAGCGGAGGGACGACGCCTTTATCTGGTCATGTTGACCCTTGTATTCCTTTACCAAATATTGGGCCACAATAATAAAGTAATCAACTCTTATAATATTATTAGTCCTTTAAAGTTTTTATTTGGATAGATAGGGGAGAATTCCCACTGCTATGAATACTAAAATTCCACCATGATACTCAGTGCCTTATCTCACACTAGGTTGCTGAACATATATAGGGTTGGGGCCACATCACTAGGCTCTAGAAAGGCTACCAATGTGTTGAGTTGATCTACTATATATTATTTCACCCCTTATCCTACAATGATTGGGCCAAAAATTGATAAAAATTGTGGGTATCTCGATTAAAAGTCATACAAGATCTTTCATTGGGATGAGGTTCTTGCAGTTAAAGTGGATGATTTGATCATATGCGATCTGTATACAACTTATTGGTCTGATTTTCAATTTAGATGCACCTGATGGGTATCCCTTATCACTTTGGATGGTGTGAGATGAGAGAGACACCCTAGAATCATCCATTAGTTTTGGGTGATGTTGGCACCTGAAGACACTGATACTGAGATCATTCTTCTGCTAGTTGATGATTCTGCCTTTTTTGCTCAAGATTATGCTCAGGCTTGGGTAGTAACCTACCCAAGTAGTGTGCTAAGCCAAATGTTTAGTCATGTAGACAATCCATTTTCCTCACTAACCCCTCTGTTCATATAAATGATAGAGTTTACTCAAGACTTGGGTGAGACTTTGAAGAAATTACCTCATCCTGGCGATGAACATCCTTATAGCGGGACAAAGTCTATCAAGGAAATCATCCATTTAGCACAAGAAATGGGTGATGCCACTATTTATGGGAGTATATTTAGAGACTCATCTCATGTTTTCTTACTAGCTTAGCCAACTATTCCTCATTTTGGTGTGACCATCCCATCATTCATAGAATATCAGATATGACTAAGGATGATTTGGCATCAGATTCACACCTTGATTAATGAGACTCCTTTGGAAACATTTCATGACCAAGGGGAATGCCTTCATTAGCTATTTAACGACTTAGGGGCATATGGTTTTGATCACCAACCACTATATGAAATCATGAGACAAATTATCCAAACTTGGAAATATTTTTTCACCAATGATAAGGGATTGCATGATCTTTAAGATGAGGCACTCGTTTCTAGAAATATAAAAGATGATTTGGAGGCACTGGAGTAGAGTCTCCAATTCATATCTAATTTTCAAGACTAGATGGATTCCTAGACTGTGAAAATATGGAGATATGAGGAAATCATATCTCACCCAAGGTATGACCTCTTAGTGTCATCATAATCATTGGAAACTTCTCAAAAGAGAGTTGAGGTGCTGACTAATTTAGTCAAGACTCTCCATCATAGAGAAGAATAAGAAGATTATGGGTGAGCGGCAATTCATAATTCAATTGAAGCTTCTCTCCATACTATTTCCAACATGGCCATCTTAGATGATAAAATTTTATTATAGTTCGATGCACCCTATTTTTTATGAGATTCTTGGATATTATTAGAGATTCTATAAAATGTTGATATTCCTCCGATTACATTTTACCAATGAATGGATTTTTTGAAACATTAATTTTTTTCCATTTTTTCTTTCATTCATGATGTGCATTACATTTTACTGATATGATGTTATATGAATCACCATTGATACCCATACTTTTCATAATATCATGTAAACCTGAATTTTTGGATATGAATATTTATATAATAAAATATTATACTTGAGAAGTGTTCATGAATTCCCACGAATAACGATGTTCCACATTGATGTGTTTGTTCTAGTTATCTTGATATTACCTCTTATTTAAAAGGATGATTGGTTAGAATATATATACTAGAGGGGGAGTTATATTTCTTTTTCTGGAGCTGATAGGATTGGTGCGAGTAACTTTATTTTTTCGAAGGCTATATGGTGGTTCTTACAAAATTATAAATTCTTGCAGACTAAAGTGTTGTTGTGATGTAGTTTAGGGTCTTTTACCTAGGAAATTTTATCATTGTATTTTATGTTATTTTACCTCATAAAGTTTATTACTATAGTTTACGTTATTTTGTACCGAACCTTCTATCGTTGTAGTTTAGGGTCTTTTAGGTCAGACCTTATATCACTGTAGTTTACAATATTTTAGATCGTAACTTATATCATTGTAGTTTAGGGTCTTTTAGATCAAACCATAAGATTTCATTTTGTTTAATGTTTTACTCTCAGTACTTGATCGATGATCATGTAATATGATGAATACATGCTAGGAATTACCCAAAACACCCTGGGGTGTTGAGTTCTCCCATTGTGTTTTCGAGGCTCATGAGGATTAGAGCTACCTTTCTATAAGGAGGAGGTGCCTTTGGTTGGTAGGTCAAAGCCCTTATGAATCATTGGTATTGTCAAATAGAGATGTATCCACTCTTTTTCCAAATTTCATTGGAAGAATTATGGTGGAATATTTACTGAGTGAGAAATACTAGGGAAGTTAGCCCATTTGGATAGTTGGAATGTGGATGATGTAAATCATGTGCCCGGGATCTTGAATTGATGTATAATGGAATGGGGAATACATAGAAAGTATAACCCAAGATACCCTAAGGTTATATGTTCTACCGTGGTTTCAATAGGGCTCATGAAGATTGGGGATCCTTCCATATAAGTATGGGATGCCTTTGGTTGGTAGGTATAATCCCTTTATACATTGATAGCATGGTCAAACAGTGGTATCCACACTCTTTTATAAGGGCCATGGAAGGTTTTAAAAGTCTCAATCATCTATAAAATGAAGTTGGGTATAATGGAAAAGCTATCTATGAAGGGTTTTGTAACCCTAGGTCAATTTAGTTCTTAAATTTTGAACCATGAGCCCAATGACCTGTGATTTTGAATCAAGAGGTGTGGGAAATAAAAGGTTTGGGAATGGAGTGTTGCATTATTTCTTTGAAAAAGGGTACAAAACATGATGATGTAATGTAAAGGATGTCAAATTCAATTGAATATTCTTGTTTTGGGGATTGTAAATTGTAGTTTAAAGTACCCAGGTCATGGGTATGATATGGAAAAATCATATTAGGAATGGCCCAAAACACCCTTAGGTGATGGGTTCTTCCACTGCGATATCAGGCCATCGGAATTATAAATCCCTTTATATTGATCCAATATGTCTCTAGTTGGTAGGTCTACACCCTTATGCATCGATAGCATGGTCATGCAGAGAGATACCTCTTTTAGGGTTTATAAAAGTTTGAGTCAACCCAAGGAGATTAAATAAAGAAGTGTAATTTATGGAAAATGTAAGATTCAATAAGGGTTCGAGCACCCTAAAATTAGTGTTTCTTCCCATTGAACATCTGATTCTGACAAGGTTATGTGAAAAAATTTAATCTAACATTTTTCTAGACCAGGGGTTCTAGTGACTATAACTTTTCTTTTACTAGGGATATAGTGTTTGACCTATGAACATTGTGCCTTATTTATTTGTGCCCTATTTTTTCCCTAAAATCTAGAGATGAAGAGTTTAGTGAGAAAATGATTGAATTTTTCTCAGGCCACCCTTTTCAAGTTTTTAACTTGAAACTTTATGTGTCTCTTTATCTAGCAGTTTAAGGACTTATAATTTTAACCGTTATAGGATAGAATTTTATGGTCATACTTCTTTATCCAAAGTTCAGGGAGTTTAATTTCATGATGCACATGGACCTAATATGAGGGAATGTTACACAAGATCCCAATAAAGATACCCATGGTTATGATTACTCCAAAATCCTTTTGAGTGGGAGATAAATATATTGTAAATTAAGGCTCAAGGTTCTTAGGTCATGAGTAATGATATGGGACAATCATAAAGGGGATAGACCAGAACACTCTTAGGTGTTGAGTTCCACCATAATTATTCTAGGCTCACATGGATTAGAAATCCCTCCTTAAAAAGTAGATATTTCTCTGGTTAGTGGGTTTGATACCTTATGCATTGATATCATGGTTAAGAAGAGAGTTCTTATTTCCTTTACAAGGTCCATGGAAGGTTTGCAGAAAATTGAGGTACTCGATAAATGAAGTGTGATTTATGAATTGAGGTGATTAAAAGTTGGAGGAAGCATACCATTCTTTGGATGACCAGGTTAAAGATCCTGTCGTCCTTTGTTAAGGAATGATGATTTGTAATGACCAGTAAATTTTAACTTCATATAGTGGGGACATATTTGTCATGCAGTTTTATTATCATGGGACCAAGACATTTTCCTTGCAGTTTAACATAATGTGGTAATGATGTATTTGTTTCCTTATATTTTAACGTCATTCAGTAAATACATAGGAACCAATGTGAAAGATTATGAAAGATATATTACATGAACATGTGGGTTGTACTTATATCAGACTCATAAATAGGAAAAATGGTCTTATATGGATCAACTTATATATAGTTAGGGTGAATTTTTATTGGTTTTTATAGCTGGGACCAGTACTGAATATCTGAGAATCACTGTGTATCCTATGATGATAGTAATCAAGACACACTTAGTTCTTTAAAGGGGAACCCTCTATGAAATTATTACCCATACACATAGGTTGGAATTATTTCTATTTATTACTCTAACTGGGACTAATATTTGAGATTTTTTCACCACTATGTATACTATGATGATATGAATCAATCCACATGTAGTTCTTGGGGAATTTTGTAGTTTAAAGTCATTTCATAACGATGTAGGATTACCAATGTGAAAAGGCATATTGCATCTAAATCCAAGGATAGAAGTATGAACATCACTCTGTATCATGTGATGATTGGAATCAAGCCACACGTAGTTCTTGAACAAGGTGCTTCCTATGAAAGTCTAACCTATACATAGGGAGGTGGTATTTTTATGCTTATTTTTTGTGGTTGGACCCGGGGGTTCGAGATTCAGGTGTCACTACATTACCTATGATATTAGGAATCAAGTCACACATAGTTCTTGAATGGAGGTGTGGTAGGAGACCAATCACCAACAATAGTGGACCTCTTGGGTGAGGTTCATAGGAATATGCATCGTTATGTCATGCAAGGGACATTAACTGTAACATCTCGCCCCATCCCATTGGCTTGAGAGGGTAAAGGAATGATACTTGACCTTAAGCTACATTCCCAGGGTTCCAAAGGCTGGAAATAAATTCCAAGGGCTTCAAGTATCATTGGGGATTGATTTTACCTTAAGATAAAATCAACCAACCAAACAATACATTAACAACATAACTACATGATTCATTTCAACAAATAAATCCAACTCATACATTACCAAAATAAAACCAAACTAGTTCATAACAATTCATAAATTACAATACAACCAAACCAAAAAATCAATGTACCAAGTGGAAGACTACACAACAAGACCCCAAAAAACTAGGACACCATCCATATCTCCACACCAAGCTTGATGATACAAGCACCACAACATCACCAAAGTATCATGTCAAAATGCTAGCAAAATGAGAACCTTTACCCTTACCTGTGTCCCAGAAAATGACATCTGCAAAAGTACCAAAGTACCAAAGAAGGGGGTGAGTACAATTACTAATTAGGTTTTCCCCAAATGAATTACCTCCACATGCCACTAGGAAAGAACCATTAGAAAATTTATATAAAACATATTATATAAAATATTAAATAGTGCAACCATTACCACAAGCCAAACATACCCTTACCAAGCCATGTCAAACAAGGGAAAACCACAACTATGCCTTAAGGAATAACACCATAAAAAATCTACCCAAAAAATTCTATAATGTATAACATTACACAAAAATAATAAAATGGCGACTCTCACACCTAAACTAGTAAATAACCATAGTGGACACATAATACGAACACAACCATTTACAACACATGCCAATTCACCTCAATAAATCACCCATTTATTGAAGACACACTTCTAACATTTTCCATGCCACGTCCCATTCCAATAAAACCACATTTTTATTGAAAAATATTGTCACAAACCATTTTAATAAACCAATCCAATAAATTATTTTTAAAATATACATTTTAAAATCACATAACAAAACCAATCTTTCAACAATATCACATTTCACCCAAAAATCTTCAAATCTTCACCAAATGGGTGTCCACCAAGATTCGCACACCATATTAACAATTAATTTCAAACAAAAAAAAATTAATTGCAACCAAATTGAATAGTTTTAACCAAGTGGAGTTGAGAGATAATCCACCCACCTTTAGGGTTCCAACAAAATTGACCCACAAGCAACCACACCACAAATTCAGCGAACGTCCCACCGAAACTGCTCTAGATCCTCTTCCCTATCATCAAAAAGCCCTAAAATCATCATTTTAGGATAAAAAACCCTATATATACATGATATGGATGTAGATCTAGAAAACAAAGGGAGAAGAGAACATCTAGAGAGAAGCGGAGAATAATCCAAAAGGAGAGACTTACCTGGGAGAAACCACCTTCAAAACACCTTGAAACCCCTTTGAATTGATTACAAAATGATTGGGAGAGCCACTAAGACCCTTGAGAATCGAAAATATTGAGTGGGGATTTAGTGGAAGGAAGTTTGCAGTGAAATAGGTCAATCCAGAGAATTCACGTTTAAAAAAACCAACTTTAATGGGTTGCACGGTTAGGTCGTACAATTTGAAAAACAGTGCGCTAAACATGCAGATGATAATGCCTCGTATGAATCTCACACGACCTCCTCGCATGCTAAGAAAAATCATGCACAAACCATGTGGAACCCCAATACCTCGGTTTGCACAGTTTCCTAGGATTCTCGCATGGTTTCCCCTAACCGTGCTCAAACCGTGAAGCCCTAAAAAGGCCTCTAAAACCTTCCAAAACCATTCCAAACTCTCCCATCCTCTTCCAAACTCATCCCAAGAAAATTAATCACATAAAAAGGCATAAAAAGTATATATACCTCAATTTGGGGGTGCTATATTCTCCCCACCATTAGACTTTTCATCCTTGGAAAGTAGAGAACCATCTCTTTACCAAAATAGATCAGTCCATTACTCGACCATCTCTTTCTCCCACTCCCAAGTCTCCTCCTGAATCTGACCATGATACCATAAACATGAAATAAATAGATTCTTTTACCACTCAATACTTTATCTTACCTATCCATAATCTCCAATGACACGTACACTAAAGAAGCAACTGGTTCTAGCTCAACATGATCCCAACGAATCACATGGTCACGATCTGGCTGATGCTTTTTCAACTACGACACATGAAACACATTGTGCACCGCACTAAAATTTGGTGGAAAATTCAACTGATAATCCACCTCTATAATCCACTAATGTATCTCAAAAGACCCAATATACCTTGGAGATAACTTACCATGTTTTCCAAATTGACGATGTCCCAACCTAGGAGAGATTATCAAAAAGACATGATCAACCACCTCAAATGACAATGGTTATCGAAGATGGACCACATACAATTTTTAACAACTTTGAGCCGTCCCCATCCTCTTTCTGATCAACTTGATCTTCTCTATAGTCTCTTGGACAAGCTCAGTCCAATCATCAAAGTCTCACCTGTTTCCACCCAACATAGTGGAAAATGACATGAAAACCCGTACAATGCCTCAAACAGATCCATATATATTGAAGCATGATAAATGTTATTATAGGATAAATCCACCAACAGTAAGTTCTCCTCCCATGAAACCCCAAAATATAACACATAATCCCTTAGAATGTCCTTCAAAGTGTGTATCGTCCTCTTAGATTGTCCATCTATCTGAGGATGATATGTTGTGCTCATTGTTAACTGTGTCCCAAGGGATTACTGCAAGGATTTCCAAAAACAAGATATGAACCTCGGATCTCTATCTAATATAATCGAAACCTGAACACCATGACTCTTTACCACTTCTCTTGTATAGATTTTGGATAGATCCTGTACCATATGAGATTCAAAAATCAGGATGAAATGGGAAGACTTTGTGAGTTGATCCACAATCACCCATATGGCATCATGTTTCCTAACCATTTTCGGAGGAACTTTCACAAAATCCATCACTATTTTCTCCCACTTTAAAATTGGAACAGACAAATATTACAACATTACTGCTTACCGTTGTCCCTCTGCATTGACTTGCTGACAAGTCAAGCATCTCTAAACAAACTCAGCCAGTTTCCTTTTAATACCAACCCATAAAAATTGTGTTTTAAACACCTTATAAATATTATAAATTATAGGATGGAAAGACCACCTATAATGGTGACAGGTTTTGAGAAGTTCCACCTAACGAGCCACTGGTACTACCATTCGATTCTGAAAACACAAGACTAAATTCTCATTCAGTTCCCATCTATCAATGGTCTCCCCACCATTGAGTTTCGACCACATTGAAATACATTCAGAATCCAATGTTTGTGCCTCTTTAACCAACCCAACGAGGTTAGGAACCAAAGAAACTGAAAAGAAGACCGCTCTTTCACCTCGGTCCTCACATTCCAACTGCATGTTGACAATTATTGACATCAACTTCCACTGACTTGATGCATGTTCACCACCTGAGCATATGATATCCTACTTAATGCATCCGCAACCGAATTTCCCTTACCCAATGTGTACATTAAGTTGCAATAAAACATCTGGAGATATTTCTTCTATCTCATTTTCCTCAAATTCAAATATCTCTGTGAGAAAATATACTTCAAGATCTTTTGATCAATAAAAACATTATTTTTCTCACTGAAGAGATAATTTTACCACATTTTTAAAGCATGAACCACTGTCACCAACTCCAAATCATTTTTGGGTAGTTCTTCTCATGAAACCTCAACTGGTGTGATCAATAAGCAACCAAATGATCCCCCTGCATGTGAGCACACTACAAACCTGATCCTGATGCATCACAATACACCACGTACCCTTTCCCTAGTTTAGGAAAAACTAAGATTGGTGCTGAAGTAAGGCAACCCTTTAGCTCTTAAAATCATTTTTGAAACTGATCATGCCATTGAAATGGGATATTCTTCCTTGTCAAAGCTATCATTAGAGAATCCAATCATTAGAAATCATGAAAAAAATGTTGATAATAACCAGCTAGACCAAGGAAGATTTATATCTAAAAAATGTTATTTGGAGGTTTCCAGGATATAACAACCTCTATCTTTTCTGGATCATCTAAAACACCTTTCTCAAAAATAACATGGCCAAGGAAATGAACCTCCTATATCCAAAAGTCACACTTTGAGAATTTGGTATACAACCGATGATCCCACAAGATCCCACTATCGCAAAGTGCTGATCATGATCTACCCTTGTACTTGAATACACCATTATATCATAAATAAATACCACCATAAAAGAATCCACATATATTTGAAATATATGATACATAAATTCCATGAAAACTACTGGTGCATTAGTTATACCAAAGGGAAAAACCACATACTCTTAATGGTTGTATCTACTTATGAAAACTATTTTGGGGATATCCTTATTACTCACCCTCAATTGATGATATCCTAACCTCAATTAAATTTTGGAGAACCACTGAGCTCCCCTCAACTAGTCAAATAAATCATAAATGCGTGGAAGTGGATATTGATTCTTTACCATGACCTGATTAAGTCTATGAAAATCAACACAAAGACACATAGTTCCATACACATTTTTAACAAACAAATCTGGCACTGCCCATAGAGACGTGCTTTCCCAGATGAACCTTTTTTTTAGATCCTCCAACTACACCTTTAATTCCCACAATTTTTCTGGTTCCATATGGTAAGACAGAAGTGAGATTGGATTGGTCCCTGGAAGGAGATTAATCATAAAATCCACTTCTCTCACAGGTGGAAACCCTGAGAATTATTTGGGAAATACATTAATAAACTGATCCAAAACTATTGTAAGAACACTCTGATAAACACCTTCCATGGATTCCAACAAAAAAAATCGATAAGTGATACAAGATTGTGCCAAAATTTGGTGCCAAAAAATTCGTTTCACCCATATTTTCATTCTTCTTCCCTCTAAAGAGGTGTTCAACACTATCCTCCATTGTAAAACTAACCATTTTCACATCACAATCGATGTGGGAGTTAAAAATTTTCAACCAATCCATTACCAAGATTATGTAATAAGCATCTATATCAAGCACTGAGAAATCCCACATCAATTAAATATCGTCCACAACTAAGAAACATGCTCTACATAGGAAGGATCGACACTCTCTTTGACCCAAAAGAGTTTTTAGTTTCAAAATAGAAGGAATTATTTCCACATGTAAACCCAAAAAACTAACTGCATGGGAAGTAATAAAATAATGTAAAGCATCATTATTAAATGAATCTTGCATCAACATGAAATTTAAAAGAACTTTACCGCACACCATAGATCATCTTGACTGATTATCCACCACAACCTACTCAGCTCCAAATAACTTCTTACTTACCATACTCTGATCTTTATTACCCTGTCGAGGCATTGTGGTATTCCGATAATCACTATAACTTTCTCTGCTAATGAGGGGTACGTTGTTGCCCCTGTCCCGTCAAGGTATAAGATGCCTGCGACCCCTGAGGAGTGTCACGAGCACCCGATCTCAGAGCATTATGACAATACTGTTGAAGATGCCTCATATTCCTACAATTATAAAATTCTTAAGGTTATTTCATACAATCCCTCTTAATGTGCCCCATATAGACACACTGAAAACATCACGGCTTACTCTAAGGCTTTAGAAGAAGATTCACTGATCCTGCTGTCAGATTCTATGTCGTACTCCCACCCGGTAAATAAGTGTTCATCTTCTTCTTGAAACTAGTGTTTGAGTTCCCACTATTCCCCTTGTGTACCAACATGATTTCCACACCTTTAGACCCAAAAATATCCCTCTCATCCACCATATATCTATTCACCATTTCCGTGTAATCATTTATACACAACACCACTATCTTGGAACAAATTTCCTGGTTCAACCCAGCTTAAAAAATTTGTGCCTTCAACGATGTACTACACACCACCTTGGGTGAAAACTTCACTAAGTTCATAAAATTAGCTACATATTCTATTACCAATAGGGTTTTCTACCTTAAATAGAAGAAATTAGTTGTATGCTGAATCCTAAACATATGAGGGTAGAATTTTTTATTAAACAACTCCTCAAAACCCTCCCATGTCACACCTTGGTCTGTCCCAGCTTGGACTTCCAGTTCCCACCATTGAAGGGAAATATCATACAACATATATGTGGATAAATTCACTTTCATCTCTTCTGGTGTTCTCAAGAAGTCAAATATCCTATTCATTCTATTCAACCATGCTTCATCCCTTTCTGGATCTGAATCACCCCTAAACATGGGTGGATTCTGCCTTTGAAACTGAACTACATGATCAACATGATTTGATTCATCCACTTTATTCCCACTTTCACATCTTGGAAATATTTCACTATACTCTTCACTAGATGTTGGTTAAATTGGGGCTCAGCTGCAACCACATTTTCAGCATCTTCCTCCAGTTGGTCTCTACGACGCATACCCGCCTCCATTTCCATCAATACAAAAATAACCATAAGTCCCACTCCCTTAATGAGGAAAGGCATAAAATTTTCAAATTCAATTACATAAAAACTATCACAACCAGGATATCCAAAAGTTCAAATTTCCCATGTTGCACTATTCTAAAAAATCCACCATGTTTTGAAAATCAACCCATTTTCAAAATACCACTACTTTCCATGTTTAAAATCCTTCTATTTTGAAACCCAATTTATATATTTTAAAATCCATAGATTCATACCACCCCATAAATCATTACACCCAAAATAAATATGCAACCTAGTGAGAAGTCATTTATTCCATGCTTGTCATGCTCATTTCATTGGCTACACCCACGACAATGAGATTTTCAATGCCTATAAGTGTATCCAAACACTTATGCACCCAACTCCATGGTAACTTTAATTTCAGCATAAAAGGGTTAGCTATGTCCTTTTATGATATAAATACCAAGTTCCGATAATCCTACGCCTTTCTACCATCCTGACTCAAGGAATAGAAAAAGAACGAATGTCAACACTAAGACCAGCAATCAACACCAAAAGACCAAAAAACTACTCTCACTTGAAATCCAAGGACTGAATAAACTGATACCACTTTTAATATCTCATCCCATACCATTGGCTTGAGAGGGTGGAGGAATTCTACTTGGCCTTAAGCGATGTTCCAAGGGCGCCAAAGGATGAAAATAAATTCAAAAGTCTTTAAGAATCATTGGGGAACAATTTTCCTTTAAGATAAAATCAACCAAAAAAACCCATTAACAAAATAACTACACGATTCATGTAAACAAAGCAACCCAACTCATACATTACCGAAATACAACCAAACTATTCCATAACAATTCCCAAATTCCAATACAACCAAACCAAATATCAGAGTACCATGTGGAAGACTACATAACAAGACCCAAAATAACTAGGAAACCATCTATATCTCCACACCAAGATACATGCTCCAAGCACCACAACATCACCAAAGAATCATGTCAAAATTCTAACAAAATGAGAAGCTTTACCATTACTTATGCCCGAGAAAACGACATCTAAAAAATCACCAAAGTTCCAAAACCGAGGGTGAGTAAAAATACTCAGTAGGTTTTCTCCAAATGAATTCCCTACACACGCCTCTAGGAAAGAACAATTACCACATTTATATAGATTATATTATATAAAACATTAAATAGTGAAACCATTACCACAAGCCAAACATACCCATACCAAGACATGTCAAACAAGGGAAAAACACAATTATGCCATAATCCATAAAACCGTCACACATCAGCCCAAAAAATTACATCTTGCATATCATTACACAAAAATAATACAGTGATAGATCTCCCACCCTAACCAGTAAACAACCAAGGTGGCACTTCCATCCGAGCTCGTTGTCCTTTCCTAGTCTAGTGGTACTTCTCGGCCACTTATCCTTTGATGGTGGACCTTACGTCCACTATACATACCATTTTTATAGTGGTACATACTTCCTACTTCACACAATCAACACAATCCAAAACACTTAATCACAAACAATCATAAGGACCAAGTCCACACAATAAGCACACAACCATTTCCAACACATTCCAATTCACCTCAATAAATCACCCATTTATTGAAGTCACCCTTATAAAATTTTCCATGCCATATAAAAATCCAATAAAACCACATTTTTATTGAAAACCATTTTCACAAAACATTTTCATAAACCAAACAAATAAAAAAAATTAAAATCTACATTTTAAAATCACATAACAAAACCCATCTTTCAACAATATCCCATTTCACCCAAAAATACCCAAATCATAACCAAATGGGTTTCCACCAAGATTCACACACCATATTCACAATTAATTTTAAGAAAAATAATTTAATTGCAACCAAAGTCACTAGTTCTAACCAAGTGGAGTTGATAGATAAGTCACCTACCTTTAAGGTTCCGGCGAAATCGACCCACAAGTAACCGCACCACAAATCCAGGGAACACCCCACCAAAACCACTCTAGATCCTCTTTCCTACCATCAAAAAGCCCTAAAATCATTATTCTAGGCTATAAAAAACCTATATCTACATGAAACAGATGTATATCTAGAAAAATAAGAAAGGGAGAAGAGTATATCTTGAGAGAAACCAAGAATAATCCAAGAGGAGAGACTTACTTGGAAAAAAACACCTAGAAACCCCTTTAAATCACTTCCAAAATGAGTGGGAGAGGCCATAAAACCCTTGAGAACCAAAAATACAGAGTGAGGATCGAGTGGGTGGAAGTTTGGAGTGAAATAGGTCAATCCTGATCATTCCCAGTTAAAAAAAACCAACTTTAATGGGCCGTACGGTTATCTCGCACAGTTTGACAAACTGTGTGCTAACCGTGAGGATGCTAATGCCTCGCAGGCATCTCACATAGACTCCTTGCACGATTAGAAAAACCGTGAACAAACCATGTGGGACCCCACTACCTCAATTTGTATGGTTTCCTGATATTCTTGCAAGGATTCCTCTAACCATGCTCGAACTGTGCATCCCTAATAAGGCCTCCAAAACCTTCCAAAACCATTCCAAACTCTCCCAACATCGTCTAAACTCATCCCAAGAACTTTAATCACCTAAAAAGATATAAAATTGGCTAAATATGTCAAACCGGTGGTGTGACATTAACTGTGTATTTTAATGTCATGCAACGAGGACTCATGGTATGCCATTTAGGGTCTTTCATTTAGGACCATGATGATCATGTCATGAGTTATTATTTCTTATTTTTGTGGATAATCCCTTAATGAAATTTATAAGCTCGTGTGATCTATGCTCATTGTGAGAAAAAAGGAATATAAAGGGTTTCTCTCACTATACAAAGGCGATTCAGGATTGGACAACGGAATTTTGTATCATGTGGTTGTTAGACCAAGATATAGGATTGAGTAATCCCTAAATATCTCATTGAAATGAGAAAAAATCCATATGTCATTCTAGAAAACTTTTAAAGATTAATGTTCTACATAAATGATATTAGTCTTGCAGTTTAACTTCTTTTGGTAAGGATGTAGGTCAGCCAACATGATTGAAGATGAACCATTGGAGGATCCATCAAGTTTAACATCATGCAGTGAGGATGTGCTCCATAAAATTTATCATCATGTTGTTTGGATGTGTCTAGGTAGTTTAAAATCATACAACTAGGATTACAATGAAAATTTATATAGTTTAACATCATGTGGTTAGGACGTGGGATGCTATGTAATTTAAAGTCTTGTTTCTAGGAATTACCATTTGATGAAAGTAATGAAAAGTATTTATTGTGAAATATCACATTGGTGGGGGGGGGGGGTGAACCGCTATCCATCCATTATGGATAATGATTTGTCTTCATTATGAATGAAATTATGCATTATGTAAGGCTCTTACCATTTAGTTTATAGCATTGGTGGCTTCTCCCCTGGTATCATTGGGGTTCTAAGAGCTAACACCAATTATCCTTGGAGGAATTAATGGAGGTAGACCTTTTTATTGAAGGCCTGTGTGATCCGATTTTGATGAAATTCAAGGTTGTGAAATATATGAAACTTGTTCTCATTGAGCCTCTCCAATTCATCAAGTTGTTTTTATGATTTCTCGTCATCCAAGAGTTTTCCACAAATAGATATTCAGAGTTAAATAAGCTGGACTTCTATGGGTAAGACTACCTCAGTTTCATACACCATTGAGTATGGAATTTCTTGTGTAGAAGTATGCATGGTTGTATAGTTGTCCCATAAAGTATGAATGAGCTTGTCTGACTATAAATTCTTATCATTGTTCACCATATTTTAGATTATATTGGATAGAGTTTTACTGAAGGCCTCTATCTGTCCATTTTCCATTTCATGATAGATAGATAAGTGATTGAACTAAATATTGAACTCCTATTAGAGCTTCTTCAACTCCGTAGGACAGAAGTTGGTGTTGTTTTTTTTTCAATATTGTGTGAGTTAATCTGAACCTGGTGTTGTATGGGACTTTAAAAAGTTAATGATATTCTTCATCCCAACTTCCTTGAGGGGTATTTCCCATCCCATTTGAGAAAGAAGTCAGTGGAAATAAGGATGTACTTGAACTGCTTAACTATGGTCGGTGAATATGACCCCACAACATCCATTCCCCAAATGAAAAATGGCCATGGATATTTAGTTGTATGTAGAAATTTTGGGGGTTTATGGATGAAGTTTGAATATATCTGGCATGCCTTAAATTTCCTGGAGAATTCCACACAATCTTGTATCATGGTTTTCCAATAGTAACCCAGCCTCTTAATTTGGAGGGAGAGCCTGGTCCCAGACTGATGAGTGTCACATGAGCCTATATGGAATTCTTCCATGATGGTGTGAATCTATCTTTATACTTTTCATATGAGGATGATTCAATCTAAGAAATTCTTATAGAGGGACTTCTGCTCATTTGGACCACTATGTAGGGTAAAGTTAGATACATGGCACCGAATCTATTCCCTTCCATCCTGGTTTGTCAGGAGAGATCCATTTTTAAGATAACTAATTATGCAATCCATTCATCCAGGGGTTTATACTAGTTTATCATGTTCTAAGGTTATTTTTACGTGATTTATTTCTTCCATATCACATATGATAATCGACAAGACCATTATTCGGTGCATGATACAGAATTTTGCTTTCTCATGACCAGGGTCATCCCAAACTATGGCTACATTACTAAAAGCATCAGTGTGAGCATTCTGTGATCAGGGAACATGATGCAATGTGGGATCAAAAGGGGACTCTACCATCATTCTCCTGACATATCTAGTGATAGGTGTCGATTATGCCTTTTCGATGGTATATCCACCATTGATATTCTTTATCACTAGATCTGAATCCCATTTGATATTTAGGTAGACTATATATAGTTATAGGGATAGTTGTAAGCCAATGATGAGGAATTGGAATTCAACCTCATTGTTCATCAAACATTCAGATAGTGAGAAAGAGTAGGGAAAACTACTTTTTCTAGGGAAAAAACACGATCCCTAAGCCAACCTGATTGAGTTTTTTGTTTTCCATCCGTTTTCTGATATGAATTTAAGAGGAACCATCAGAATATATATCCCATGTTTCAGGAGTTTCAAGGGAATAGAATACCCCCTCATCTGGGAGTTTGGTTTCCACCATTGCATTCTCCAAGGAGGAATGTTCCATGAATAAATCAACCAGGTATTTACCTTTGGCTGCCTTCTTTGACATGAATTGGATGTCATGATATTGTAGAATGACCACCTATTGGGCCATACTATGAGTTATCATAGGGAGGAAAAGGAAGAAATTGAGTGGATTAATATGATAATCCATATGTAATTCATGGTGCTGCAAGTAATTCCTCAACTTATGAACTATGAAGATAAGTGAAATGAACTTCTTCTTGACATCAAATTATCTGGTCTTAATACCTAGAATTGTTCAACTAATGTAATAGATAATTTTATCACTCTTCATGTCATTTTTTTAATTGAGGTGGGTTTTCGGTGAGTGTTTCATGGAGGAAACATACAATATGGGTGGCCTCTATTACACCATAGACATCAGAACCGGTGGGTGTAACAAGTAATTCTTGAGACTTTCAAAGGCCTGTTGGAAGTCATTATCCTATTGGTAGGAGATTCCCTTATTCATTACCTTGGTGAAGGGAAGAGCTTTGCTGGATAGGTTAGCTAGGAAATGCTTAATGTAGGTGAGTTTACCTTAGATCCACCTCAATTAATTGAGATTTATGGGAGGGTGACATAGCTAAAATAGCACTAGTCTTCTCTAGGTCATCCTCAATGTTGCGATGGTGTACCATAAAGCTAAGAAACATCCCTAATGTTACCCTGAAGGCACATTTCAAAGAATTTATCTTCAAACTATGTTTTCATTTCTTAAATGTGATTTTTTAAAGATATGTGAAGTGATCACAATGTTGTCATGATTTTACCACTAGGTCATCGACATAGATTTCATCAATTCTTCCCAAAAATAAATTAAAGATATGATTCATGGAATGTTGATATATAGAACCGGCATTATTAAATCCAAATGGAATGAATTGAGAGAAAAATATCCCCTAAGGTTCTCTAAAGGAAGTGGATTCCTCATATTTATGGGAAATATTTATTTGATTGTACCCTAAATACCCATCTACCAAGGAAAGGAATTTGAATCTAGAATTTTCATCAATCAAGAGTTATTAGATTGTAAATGGGAAATCTTCCTTTGTGCAAGACCTATTAAGATCTTTGAAATTGATGTAGACCCTAACATTTCCATTATTTTTCTTGATAGGGATGATATTAAAAATACATATTTTTTATTTCTCTTCTTAGAAAAAGTTGGATTTGATTAATCTGTCAACGTCTACCTCTACATTAGTGGCATGAGAGGTATGCATACATTTAGATGTATTCTTCAAGACCTTATGCTCATCGGGTAATCCAATATGGTGTATAGCCATATCTATCTTAAATCTAGGAATTTTTTTACAAGTTCAAGAGAACACATATGAGTTCCACTTTATAAGTTCAATATAAATCTCTTTCTCTTTAAGGGGTATGGAGACACTAATCAATATAGGCTGAAGTTATTCTTCTATTCCCAAATTCACCAGCCTGGTCTCATTAATGGTGGTGAAGACACCTTCCTCAAATACATGTGGAGAATTCCTAAGGTTATACTCTTCTTGTTCCAACTCTAATTCTATGGAGGCATTCTTAGAGAGAGGAAACAATATGGGGAATCTCTATCACTATCTAGGTGAAAGAGGCCATGGGAAGAGACATTATCATCCCCTACCACTAGTTTTATTGTAGAGAGATGGTGTAACTAATTGTATTTTATACTATTTCTAGAACATGAGGGTATTGGGCCACTGATACCAGGTCTATCACCTCAACTAGATTTATTGGGAGCACATAGTTCCCATCGATCACACTACATGGATTTTCATGGGTAGTCCCAAAACTATTGGGGCCTACCACCTGTATATCATCAACCACCATTAGTTGTTTGTGTTCCCTTTTATGGAATCCTACTTCAACATATGTGGATGCACAATTATAAAATGGGGCACTTTCACTATACAATATTCCGAATTTTCCATTAATGGGGTATTTTAGACATTGATGGAATGTCGAAGGTACCACAATATAGATATTGATCTAGGACCTTCTGGGTAGGATATTTTATGTGTTGTCTTACTAGAAAACCATAAAATCAGCATCAGATGTGAGATTCCCAAACTTTGTTTTGAGTTTGATCATTCTGAGAGTTTTGTTCTCACACTTATCATACACTTGAATGGTTATATTTGTGGGAGACAAATCCCCATATCTATACCCCAAACATCAGGGGGTTCGAATCTAGATGAAATTGATCTTGAAACTATTTTCAATCAGAGCCCTTCGGGTATCAACATTATCAAGTCTACCAAAAACATAGAGGTTCATGATGTTCCCTTGGATGACCTCTTCTTAATATTGGTCAGGGAACGAGATAGATACATGGAATTTTGATTGAATAGTCTCTAATTGATAAACCTCACCCGTACCAACTTCTATCTTGAACTCTTATGGGATTTGGAGGGATTAAATGAGAACCACCCTAAGTTCTTTTGAAATATGGAGTGAATAAAAAATTGATATATTGGATTGGACAACAACCATCTATTTCAAGTGTCATCTTTTTTTAGATGTTGGTGCTTCTCAAGGTTGGGTTTCTCTTGGAAATTTATCTTAAGAACTGGGGAATTTGATGTGTATGAGCCTAGTTCTTGGGTATAGTTCATGGGAGTATCTTCTTCCAGTGGTATGGGTCATGTTATCCTTCCCCTTTTCCTGGGATGATTGGATAATTTCACCTCCGCTAGGAACTCATGAAAGATAACTGGGTTTGGATGACAATTGGATAGTTCTAAGACACCTATTTGTATTTTTTGGGATTGATAGAGAACATTCCCATGGATTTTAGCTACATATTTGTTCTATTTGGGAATGTTACTGAAATATTGGGTCATACCACTACTGGAAATATAGGCTTTCCCAAAGGTTCTGAACCATTAGGAAAGGCTGCAGAACCGTTGGTATATTTTATACCAACGGTTCTGCAAATCGTAGGGAAGTAAGCCGTTGGGAAAGCTTTTCCCAATGGTTTACATTGAACCGTTGGGATAGGTTGGGAAAAAATTAACCTATCCCAATGGTTGTGCCAAACTATTGGGATAGTTTTTCCCAAAGGTTTGGCTTGAACTGTTGGGAAAACCAAGCAGAGGGATTCTTTACCAACGGTTTCTAAACCATTGGGAAAGGAGTTTTACCAATGTTTCTATGAATAGTTGGTAGAAAAAATACTCAGAGATTTTATGCCAACGGTTTCAAACCATTGGCATAGCCTATGCTGTGCAAAATGCACAACAACCTGCAATTTTCACAACAGCTCTCATTTTGTGAAATTTGCACAGCAGTATTCCCTCTCATTTTCAATCATTTCCAATTATTGTACCTGCAATAAACTAACACATACATATACAATTATTTTACCTGCAACAACCAACTAACACATAAATATAGAGAACAAATTCATACACATTTAACATATAATGCATCCTGGAACTATACACATCCATAACTAATTCAGAATTCATAACATAATTATAAACATACATAATTCATTTAGAATTCAATTTATAATTTAGATGACAATTATATGTGGAATACGGAATTCAATTCACAATTTGATTATTTTTTCGTATACCATGTATTTTTACTAGAAATGATGTCCATTTTAAACAAAATACATACATCTGGAGTGATATCGGCCACACCGTTCCTTGAATTGAGGCAAGATTAATTTGTACACATCACAAATGACCCATGGATCATTTTCCTAAAGTATCAACATATTCTGAAAGCGTTTGGTCGGTTTTTTGTATGTCAGTTGTTGTTTTCACTTAAAATGAAGTGATTTTTAAATAAAAGAGAGACAATTTGAATGGTGCCGGACACACCGCACCTCGTATTGAGGCAGGGTTGACTCGTACACATCACAAATGACCCATGGATCATTATGCTAAAATATCAACACAATCAGAATCTGTTTGGTCAGTTTTCCATATGTACTTAAAATATTGTCCATTTTAAACATAAGAGAGACATTTTGGATGGTCATGGCCACACCGTGACTTGGATTGAGGTGAGGTTTACTCATACACGTAACATATGACCCATGGATCGTTGTCCTAAAATTCCAATAGATTCTGAATGATTTTGGTCGGTTTTCCATATGTCAATTGTTCTTTTCACCTATAATCTTGTCCATTTTAAACAAAAGAGACACAGTTAGAGTAGTATCGGCCACACAACATCTCGGATTTAGATTGGTTTGACTATTACATGTCTCAAATGACAAATGGATCATTTTCCTAAAGTATCAACACAATCTGAATGCGTTTAGTTGGTTTTCCGTGTGCCAGTTGATGTTTTTCACTTAAAATGATGTCCTTTTGAAACAAAAGACATACACTTTGAGTGGTTCCGGCCACACCAAGTCTTATAGTGAGGTTGGTTTGATTCATACATGTCACATATGACCCATGGATCGTTGTGCTAAAGTATCAACACAATCATAATCCATTTGGTCAGTTTTCCGTATGTACTTAAAATGTTGTCCATTTTAAACAAAAGAGAGCCGCTTAGAGTGATCTTGGACACGCTGTGCCTCAGATTGAGGCAGGGTTGACTCATACACATCACATATGACCTGTGGATCATTTTCCTAAAGCATCAACACATTTTAAATGTTTTTGGTCTGTTTTTTTTATGTCAGTTGTTGTTTTCACTTAAAATGATGTCCATTTTAAACAAAAGAGAGACACTATGAATGGTGTCAGCAACACCGAACCTTTTATTGAGGCGGGGTTGACTCCTACACATCAAATATGACCCATGGATTATTGTTCTAAAGTATTGACACAATCAGAATCCGTTTGGTCGGTTTTCCGTATGCTAGTTGTTGTTTTCACTTAAAATGAAGTCCATTTTAAACAAAAGAGAGACACTTTGAGTGGTGTCGGCCACACCGCACCTCGGATTGAGGATAGGTTGACTCTTACACTTCACATATGACCCATGAATCTTTATTCTAAAGTTTCAATGGAAACCGAATGCGTTTGGTCAGTTTTCTATATGTACTAAAAATGTTGTCCATTTTAAATAAAAGAGACACACTTAGAGTAGTTACAGCCACACCACGACTTGGATTGAGGTGAAATTGACTCATACACATAACATATGACCCATGGATTGTTGTCCTAAAATTTCAAAATATTCTGAATGTGTTTGGTTTTTTGTATGCCAGTTGTTCTTTTCACTTATAATCATGTCCATTTTAAACAAAAGAGACACAGTTAGAGTGGTAACGGCCACAACACATCTCAGATTTAGACGGGGTTGACTTTTACATGTCTTAAATGACCCATGGATCATTTTCCTAAAGTATCAACACAATATGAATGCGTTTGGTCGATTTTACGTATGCCAGTTAATGTTTTCACTTAAAATGTTGTCCTTTTGAAACAAAAGAGAGACACTTAGAGTGGTTCCGGCCACAAAGCGCCTCGGATAGAGGTGGGATTGACTCGTACATGTCAAATATGACCCATGAATTATTTCCCTAAAGCATCGACACATTTCGAATGTGTTTGTTCAGTTTTTCGTATGTCACTTATTGTTTTCACTTAAAATGAAGTCCATTTTAAACAAAAGAGAGACACTTTGAGTGGTGTCGGCCACACCGTACCTCATATTGAGGCGAGGTTGACTCGTACACGTCACATATGACCCATGGATCATTGTTCTAAAGTATTGACACAATCAGAATCTGTTTGGTCGGTTTTCCATATGCTAGTTGTTGTTTTCACTTTAAATGAAGTTCATTTTAAACAAAAGAGAGACACTTTGAGTGGTGTCAGCTACAACGCACCTCTAATTAAGGATAGGTTTACTTGTACACATCACATATGACCCATAGATCGTTCTACTAAAGTTTCAAAGGAAACCTAATGTGTTTGGTCGGTTTTCCGTATGTACTTAAAATGTTGTCCATTTTAAACAAAAGAGTGACACTTAGAGTAGTATCAACCAAACTGTGACTTGGATTGAGGCGCGGTTGACTCGTACATGTAACATATGACCCATGGATTGTTGTCCTAAAATTTCAACAGATTATGAATGCGTTTGGTCGGTTTTCCATATGCCAGTTGTTCTTTTCACTTATAATCCTGTCCATTTTAAACAAAAGAGACATAGTTAGAGTAGTACCGAATGCATTTGGTCGGTTTTCCGTACGCCAGTTGATGTTTTTAACTTAAAATGATGTCCTTTTGAAACAAAAGACAGACACTTTGAGTGGTACCGACCACACCACGTCTCAGATTGGTGCGGGGTTGATTTGTTCAAGACACATTTGAACCATGGATCGTTGTTCTAAAGTATCAACACAATTATAATCTGTTTGGTTAGTTTTCCATATGTACTAAAAATGTTTTCCATTTTAAACAAAAGAAAGCCACTTAGAGTGATCCCGGCCACTCCATGCCTCGGATTGAGGCAGGGTTGACTCGTACACATCACATATGACGCATGAATCGTTTTACTAAAGCATCAACATATTTCAAATGTGTTTGGTCAGTTTTTTCGTATGTCAGTTGTTGTTTTCACTTAAAATGATGTCCATTTTAACAAAAGAGAGACTCTATGAATGGTGTCAGCCACACCGCGCCTCGGATTGAGTCGGGGTTGACTTGTACACGTCAAATATGACCCATGGATCATTTTTCTAAAGTATCAACACAATCACAATCCGTTTGGTCAGTTTTCTGTATGCTAGTTGTTGTTTTCACTTAAAATGATGTCCATTTTAAACAAAAGAGAGACACTTTGAGTGGTGTCAGCCACACCGCTTCTAGGATTGAGGCGAGGTTGACTCATAAACTTCACATATGACCCATGGATCGTTCTCCTAAAGTTTCAATGGAAACTGACTGCTTTTGGTCGGTTTTTTGTATGTACTTAAATTTTTTTCCATTTTAAACAAAAGAGAGAAACTTAGAGTGGTCCAGGCCACACTGAGACTTGGATTGAGGCGCGGTTGACTCGTACATGTAACATATAACCCATGGATCGTTGTCCTAAATTTTCAATAGATTCTGAATGCATTTGGTCACTTTTCCATATGCCAGTTGTTCTTTTCACTTATAATCCTGTCCATTTTAAACAAAAGAGACACAGTTAGAGTGGTATGTTAGTTGTTTATTCACATTATTCAAATACACTATTTGACTATGGGTCTTTAAATTAATTTATTTATGAAAAATTTACATTTAAAATGAGAATATCATAAAATTAATAGAATATAAAACTTTCACTAAAAATCCTTGTGGAAATACTAAGGTAAACATGATTTATGAGAATCCTCATGTTTCTATTAGTGGAACGATATTTACTTAAAATCTTGTGGAAATTCATATAGAATATTTTTATATCATTCTTAGTTTGGATTAGATTTTAGTTTATCATGCTATGAAACATTTCATAGCTAACAATGCCATGCCCAATGAATACATCCCTTTTATAACATACCAAGAATCTATGATATTGATTAGATGTGTAAATGTGATTTACATTGATTATCATGATGAAAAAAAATAAAATATATATTATAGATTTTCTAGTAGTAAATGAAATCAAGAAGGGTGGGGGGCTGTTCGGGGGGGCTGTCCGGGGGGCTGTCTGGTGGGTGTCCGGGGGGCTGTCCGGGGACCAAGGAGGAGGGTGGGGGGGGGGGGGGGGGGGGCTGTGCGGGGGGTTGTCCGAGGGGTGTTCGGGGGTTGTCTGGGGTCCAAGGAGGAGGGTGGGGGGCTGTCTGAGGGGCTATCTGGGGACCAAGGAGGATGGTGGGGGGGCTGTCTGAGGGGCTGTCTGAGGGGCTGTTTGGGGTCCAAAGAGGATGGTGGTGGGTTGTCTAGGGTCCATGAAGGACGGGGGCTATCCAGGGAGTTCCCAAACACACAAATACTAAAAGACAACAACATCCATAAAAACGGAAAATATATAAAAATAACTCAAATCTAATACTATACTACGGGTCTAGATAAAACCAACAAATAGAATAGATTAAGCATCAAATCTCAGTAATATAAGTAAAAAATGTAACAAATCAATTTTTCCCACATCACCATCACTATCATCATCATCATCATCACCCTCATCCTCATCCCCATCATCGTCCTCGCCCTCCTCAGCGCCCTCATCCTGCCCTCACCCTCCTCCTCGCCCTCGCCCTCCTCCTCGTCCTCGCCATCCGCCTCTCCCTCCGCCTCTCCCTCCTCTTCCGTATCAGACTCCTCGCTATCATCATATTCAAGCCAGAAATCGTCCTAAACACCACTAGAACTGCCACCTGGTGCACCATATATAGAACATATCGATGACATGTATTCATCAAAAGCTGGGTTGGCCTCTGTTGGAAGTGTTGGATGTAGAACTTCAATAAATTTCATAAATGCATTGTTTTCCCTAGAAGACTGTTATTCCGTCTCTATGGACCTTTTCTCAACCTGTTCTACCAGTGCCCTAACTTGCTGCAACTCGGTGCCACTACATCTCATACCTGAGGAGGTCTAATACCTCTTCGGGGCTAACCTAGGTCGGCGGCGTACTCTGCCAGAATGCTCCTCTCCCAACACCTGATGTAAGTGATCAGTTGGCCCAAAATTGTCTGGTTCTTGGCCATCGAGGGCCTCTAAAGCAGCCTTTTACAAATATAAAAATATTATTAAGTTAAAAAATAGATATTAAAAAATAAAATCAATAAATTAAAACTTACAATCTACTGCTGAGTCGCTTCGTTGATGGCACTTCCATCCTTTTTCCGTCTACTCAAGAAAAATAGTTTTTCTTGAGGCACACGTACTTCAATATTCTGTATTTTCCTCTAAAATGACATTGAAAACTAAAGTTATATGAGAACTTTAGCAAACGATTAAATAATTGATGAAATAAAAGAAAATGTAAGTCGTAAAGAAAACTTATAAACAATTGTCATACCTGCTTCCTCTCATGATCTGACATCGTAGTACATCCTAGTGTGTGGAGGAATTTTTTTGCATCAAGGTTTTTTTTTATTTTTTCCAGATGATTCCTAAATAAAATTCAATAATGAAAAGGATAATATTAATTTAAAACCTGAAAGTTATTATTTAAATACCTCAAATGTAATTCATACTTTAAACTAGGTACTCATCCAATGAGTAATCACATGACGATACTGCTATATAGGACAATCATACACGACTAGTACCACCTCTAAATCAGTGCCAAATATAGAATTCCATCCAATATACAACTCATGATTGTAAGCTCTCGAAAGCTCGCCTAAATCCTTTAGATGTTCCGGTCGTGCACCTTCACCATCAGGAGAATTAAATCGAAGCTGACATCAGAATATTAATTCATATAAATAAAAAAATAATTCATGGAATTAAATAAAACAGATTTTTTTACCCATATCTCTGCCCAAGCTCTATCCTTGACCTCATGTGGAAAATGTCTCCATGATAGCGGGTTGACGGGAATGATGTCGGAGTATTTGGCAAGCGTCGCCAAAAAAATCTGACATTGTTGCCCTGTTTTCTCAACCATTTGGTTGTCTTCATTATAATCCACCATAACCTGTGTGCGGCGGTTCCACATCGAACGCAGGCGTGTATGACCCTGCCCCCACCTCCTATCAGTAGATGTATTTTTCATGAAATAAAAACAAATATTTTATCAAAACATGTTATAATGAAAATAAATATTGCTATAAAAATTTGTTAGGGTTCTATAAATATACATGTGCCAGTTTGATAGATAAGCGCCGCTGGATCTACAAAAACTGATGGAACACCTTGTGGTGGAATAGGAGTCAAAGATGATGGAATATAGAAGCTCAGAGAGACAAAAGTAGAAGAAAAAGAAGATGGGACAGCTGTATGACCGTATTCTGACTGGGGAGTGGGAATCATCATGGGATGTGAAAATGATGGGCCAGAAGATGCAAAAGGTAGCAAAAACATAGGAGGCCTAAATATCCCATGTGTCCCTAATGACACACCGAGATCAGAATGTGGGAAGGATGACATGTTAGTGGGAGAGGCAGGGTCTAGTCGGGTACGCGCAACTGCTCGTCCACCTCTGGTACGAGCCCTCCTCATACCACTGCCCTGAGTACTAGGACTAGTACTAGGCTCTTTGTCGAATAACTGTCAATGTATAGGTGGATCCTACAAAAATGTTTACCAAAAAATTAATCACATGACATTATATATTCTTTAAATATATATATTTGAAATAAAGTACTCACTGTAGGCACTAATGGTGGAATGCCCATCTTCTCCATTCGATGATTGTTCTCCATCATTTTTTTCCTTCGTCTCTCTTTAATTGGCTGAATTTCTTGCTTTTGAAAACAAATATGTAATTAATTATAAAAAGTAAACTAATGTGTAAACCAAAAAACTAAATATATGAGGGAATAAGGGGATTTATTGGTAATTTAGCTATCAATTGTTTTAGAAGAGATTGAATGGATTTAATAAATCATACAAGTTGTAATATTCACCAAGTTAGAAATATTATTTGACTAGGTTTGAATATAGTTCAATTCCAAATTAGAAAATGCAATTCAAATAAAACTACAACCAATAAACATTGAAAATTCACATAATAGTCAAGTTAGCTAAAACATATTTGTGATCAATACTAAATCAATTTGAATATTACCAACCTTAACAACCCAACTCGAGGTAAACCAAAAGAATTGAGAACATGGATGAATGATTCTATATATTTTCAACCACAACTTCAAGTTCACAATCAACTTTGACATTTGAGCTATTGGAGTCATAAAAATAAATAAATGGATTGGTTCTAATGGCACTATGGACAGTTTCAATTTCTTCATCACCATAATAAAAAATATGCCTTGGAATTACTTCAACTATGACACCAAATTCAGGTCAAAGTTGGTCTTTGACATAAAAAACTTGTTTAGCCATTGATTCCAACACATATGGTTCTTTGGTAGCAAGAGTACGAGTCATATTAATTATTCTAAATCCAAAATCATCAATAAATGTGCCTTGTCTCGTCATTGAATTAAACCAATGGCATTTCATCATTTTGACTCGTCCATGAGAGTAATAATCCAATATTATTATTTTCTCAACAACTCCATAATAACCCATATTTTCAAATCGTGGTCTACTATCTAATTCACTAGCATAAAAATATATTATGGAAGTAACCATAACACCATCATGTTGTGTTCTCATGTTCTTTTCTCGTTCAGTGACAATAAATTTGTACCTATTGATAACAATTGATTTACAGTCACGAACCATGGTATTAGGACCAAAAGCCAAAGCTCTTATTTCCTCAGAGACAGAGTCAGCAGAAAAACTCAATACCTGCAATATAAATGACTATTAAACTTAATTAAATATTGATATAATTATTTTAAAAAGTAATATTTTTACCTTCAATTTTAACCAAGTAGAAAACTCTTTTCTAGGAAAAGTATCTCTCCTTCTCAAAGATAAAGAATGATGCTTCCTATTTATCATTATTTTATGTTCCCTGTAGATAAAAAATATGAATAGTTTAACAGATATATATGTAATATATACATATTCAATTTAGTTACCTGATATAGTCATCAAACAAATCACAGTTGAAAAAAACTGTGCGATGTGCCATCTCCCGCTCTTAATGGCTTAATGTCTTCAATATATATGATCCAGGAATTCTTCTTGTTTGAGGAAGTGATGAAAAACTGGGTTCAATTTGGTCATACTATTCTTCTTCATTTCTCATTGGTCTGTTCATTCTTGTAGTAAGATCAGACAAATACATTGAGCATAAATCCATACATTCTTGAGCCAAGTAACCGTTCACGATAGAACCTTCGGGATGATTTCTGTTTCAGACATAAGAATTTAATGTGAACGTATTTCTTTCATTTGGATACATCCAACAAAAAGAAACAGGTCCTCCGAGAAGTATTTCAGTGGGAATATGGATAGTCAGATGCAACATGCATGTGAGAAATGATGGAGAAAATATTTTCTCCAACTCACACAAAATTAAAGGGGCATCTATCAACATTTTTTGCAAGAAAGACTTGGAAAAATTCTTAGCATAGAGATCTCTAAACAAATAGCACAACCGAATAACAGTAACCCTTACATTATTGGACAAAAGACAATGGATTGATATTGGAAGAAAATCATGAAGTAGAACGTGATAATCATGAGTCTTCAAAGATTTTAGCTTCAACTCTCTTCTGTTGACCCATTTAGATATGTTTCTTGAATAGCCATCAACAACTCTAATAGTCTCTAATACTTCCAGAAATTATTTTTTCCGTAGGTGTCATCACATAAGAAGCACATGGAAGCTTCCATTTCTTTTCACAGATACGCATAAGATGCAATTCTGGTCTGATGCCCCAATCCACCAAGTCACGCTGAGATCATAAATCATATTTTTTCTTCCCCTTGACATTTAGAAGAACCAAAAGAAAAATTTCACATATATTCTTTTCAATATGAATTATTTCTAAGAAATGACGTAACAAATTGGTTGACCAATAAGGAAAATCAAAAAAGATACTCCTCTTCCTCCAATTGTAACAGGTTTCAGTGGAAACATTCTTTCTCTTTCTAGATTTCATTTGACCCTTCCCGAATGGAAAACTGAAATATTTAAATTCATTAAGCACATCAGTTCCATACATACACTGAGGTGGATCATCGATCTCTATGTTATTATCAAATCTTCGATGATTCATTCTATATAGCTGATCATTTGGAAAGAATCATCGATGTCCCATAAAACTAAAACTACAGCGACGTTTCAGTCTTATGGATTGTGTATTCCTCATACAAACTGGGCATGACTGTTTTCCCTTCGTGCTCCATCCATACATCATTGCATAAGCCAAAAAATCATTGATCGTCCACATAAGCATATCATGCATCTGAAATATGTCTTTCAAACATGCATCGTATGTGTGCACACCCACATCCCAAATAATTTTCAACTCTTTTATTAAAGGTTTCATGTATACATCAATATCAATGCCGGGATCAAAAGGACCAGATATGAGTGTACTCATGAAAGTGAAAGTTTTTTTCATACAAAACCATGGGGGAGGATTATAAATGTGTATAAAAACTATCCATGTGTTGTGAGAAGTAAGAATCTGCCCAAAAGGATTAAAACTATTGCATGAAAGACCTAGCCTCACATTACGCACGTCAGCTGCAAAATCAGGATGTAGAGCATCAAATCTCTGCCATGCAAAACCATCTGTAGGATGAACCAACTCATAATTAGTCTTATTTCTCTCGGTATCATGCCATCTCATTTTTATTGATATGTCATCAGACATAAAAAGATTCTGGAGTCTGGGGATCAATGGAAAGTTCCACATTACTTTCTGTGGAATGCGAGATGGTGTTCCATCAGATTTTGACTTCCAGCGGGATGTGCCACATTTTATAAAATCATTTCGTTCAGTGGTTTCCTCCCAGAATAAACTGTAATATTTTGGGCAAGCATGAATTTTGTTTCTTGAAAATCCAAGTTCCTCAACTTACTTTCATTCCATATAGTGTTTTGAGGGAATATCTGCATCATCGGGAAGTAAATCCTTCAAGAGGGTAAGAATGTAATCGATTTCTATATTAGAAATCCCATACATAGTTTTCCCATGAAACAATTGGATTAAAAATTCCAGCTTTTTCATTTTATCGCATTGTCGATATACTGGAGTCGTGGCATCATCATTCAATTTTTTCACCCTATCAATATCTTCATTTTCACTAGATGCATCAGTTGTCCCCATTTCGAAGTCTTCTTGAGTCGAAATCCTTTCTTTCTCATGATGACTAATAAATGGAAACTGATAATCTAAAAAATTCTCCATTCTAGCCCTTTCATTTCGATCATCACCAATTTGAGATTTCATTTTCTCCCCATTGTGATACCACACAAAGTAGTTTTCTTGAAAACCATTTTTGGTTATGTGGTAGCTGACTTCTTCATGGCTCAACCAAGGTCTACCAACACAATTAGGACATGATCAGTGTATACGACCACTATCTGAAGCATTGTGAAATGAAAAATCTATAAATCTCTCCATTTTTTTTGAAAATCGCTTGAGATCCTATCGGTTTCATACACCCAACTTCTGTCAATTCTATAAAAATAATTTATATAAGTCATTTTTTCATAAACAATTCAATAGGATTTTACTTTAATAGAAAATACATTTTAGTAAACGATAAAGGAAGAAGTTTCTAGTTGATGTAGTGAACTATTAAAATAATTTAAAGAACAAGTACTCATAAATTAAATTAAAATTTATTTATATTAATTTTCATTAGGTCTATAATATTCACATGCCTCAGGTCCCATTATGTGTTATAGGTATCCCAAATCATTCAATCATGTTCAATAACTCATTATTAGCACCTATATGGCCATACCTTTCATTAACCAATTACTTACCCAAGTAAAGCACACCCCATGGGTGAATAAATGTTAGGCTTCTACACTAATAGGTTGTTCATGGCTTGTAAAAAGATTTAATTTCATTAAGTATAGACAAAAACATTTATTTTTAAATTTGAGATTAATAATAAATTATTTCAATGATAACAACATTACTGAATTAAACTTGTGACTTATCTAACATTTTTATGGATGTTTACACATTCCAGCATGGGTAGTGAAAAGAACCCCACCCTCATAAAAGTGAGTATTGGCCAAGAAGGACACATAATATACAACGTACAATGAGAACCATATTTAATTGACCCTAAAGTTATATTAGTACAGTCATCTTGGGGGAAATTTAATATATGATCCTAGTTAACTGATGAATTAAAAAGCTCGTATTCCATATGTTGGAAACTATCTAAGGTAAGAAATCATGTGAGGATGGGTTTACATCATTCAATTTCTTATATGCTAGTGAGAATGAATGCTTGAATTAATAACTTGAGTTCACTTATTAAATCAGGGTAGAGGTTGAATGCACTATGCATGGTTGGGGAGTCTCAGCCGATTTAGAAACTAAAATAAATTCCCATCATAGGTATCAATAAGAAACATCACCATCAAAAGAAACTGTAAATAAAAAAGGACTAAAAACATCAAACATTTCAATAATTCACTACTATGCATGGTTTATCCACATGTTTAGCTGTAATTATATGTCTTAATCATGAACCACCTCTACAGCTCCCAGTTTTCGCCAATAAAAATAAGGTAAATATCTCAAAATATCTTTAAAACAACTCATTAATAGGCTCAAAACGAAAATATAATCTTGAACCAACCATGGAATCTCTTTCAAAACACATTCTCACACACCAGTTATCTCAGGTGTTACAAAATACCAAACATAGTCACATAGTGTACTATAACAAATTACATTACACAAGACTTATTAAAAAAATCATTTTAATAAAACACTTTCCACATAGAAACACATACTTAGAGAATCTAGAATCCAACCCCAATGAATTTGAGATTCTTATTCTTCTATAGAGGGTTAGGGGTTTAATTAATTAAATGGATTGGAATGGATAAAGTCTATATTAAATCAAAACACAAGAAGATGATATACACATCAAAATCAAAACTTAAAACTAAAATATGAGATGAATAACAATAAAAACAAGGTGGAACATAAATATTTTATATGTATGAAGAATAGAATACCTGATTTGAGACGATTCGTATGGAGTTTGATAAGTTTTGATGGGGGAATTCACGAGAGGAGCCGAGCCTTGGACAGATTAGGGTTCTGTCGTGAATGGGGGAGAGCAGCAGCCAATTCTATATTTGGGGAAGACATTTCCCAATGGTTTTTAAAAACTGTTGGGAAAGGGGTTTCCAAGGAACCCTTTACCAACAGTTCTAATAGAACTGTTGGGAAAGGGTTCTTTAACCGTTGGGAAAGGGCTTCTTTACCAATGGTTTTCTTAAACCGTTGGTAAAGAAGCATTGGGAAAACCTGGATTTCCAGTAGTGTACCATGCCTATTCTATCCCATCTATCCTTGGTTCCTACACATACAGCCTCTTATTCCTTGGTTCAGTGTGGGGAAATCATACTCAGAGGAATATTGATCATCTGGGAAGGGGGTTTCCAAGTTTATCATATTGACAGAACCAAAAATGATCTCTTCATATGATGATGGTTCCATTTGGTGATGTGGTTCCCATGCATCAGATATTGTTGTGATGAAATATATAAGAGTTTTCATTGGAGAAAAATATAACTCCTCCTTTTATTTTCCTTCCCACTTTCTATGGTTTCATCTACCTTTGAGAGACATATATGATTTCACCTTCCTAGGGGTGGATCTATTGTGGGTCTGCATAGATGTTCTCTCAGGGTGGCATGATATCGTTCAACTATTTTATAAGTAATCCAATTGTTGAAATTTTGTCCATGATTGTCCAGAACTTCCTTCTAATCACCCTCTTCTTCTAACTGGGTAATGGTCATGCATGCCCCCTAGTTTGAACAGTCATCCAACACCACCTATATGAAATCAACCATGCCTTAAAGGAAAAATTTGAAGGTGAAGCAGTCCTGGATATAATGACCCAACCTTCTATGGAAATGAAAATAGTTGGGATGGTCGGTGAGGTTAAGTTCATCATGCTTCTTGGTATGTTTTAGCTTGAGAAAGTTCTTGTCCATGGTTTTGAGGAAATAATTGAGGAATTGTTCATTTTAGAAGGTATATGCTTTATTCATCCATTCCTCATGTCTTGGTTGACCCTGATTTCTCTATGCTTCTTGACAAGGGAAATTTTTTTGGTTGCTATACTTGATAAAAGGTGTTGTGTGGTTTGGGACCTTCCTAGGTTCTGGTATGGGCACTGCGACTAGTTTTATAGTGATAGATATAACTTACACTTTGACTAGCCTTTTCCCCTATGATGAGGTCATGAGTTTAGATTTGGATCGGTTTTGCTGAATGGAATCATTCAATCATTTTTTCGTTTCTACAAACTCACAGAACCCGCCTAGATAATTCATTGGGATCAGAGGAATTATCATCTCATACAAGATATTTTCAACATGGAGTTACAGTAATTACTCATATGAGAGAGGGATGCTGAGTAAAGAGGTTAAACCTTTACATCTGGCTATGCAGTCAAAAACCCTGTCATTTTCATGTTGTTTTCAGTTTATTGGGTTGAGGATTTTTGTTTTCCTCAGTGTGTAGTTGAACTGATAAAGGAATTAATTATGAAGGTATTAATATCCTACAACGGATCCTACTGGTAGAATATTATACCAAACAAAGGATGGCCCTGTTAGAGTCTATACAAAACACAATATATTTGTTGCCTTCTATCGATCTTGAGGGCCCATCATCAAACCACATCGAGATATAAAGTGTGTGAGAATCTATATGAGATTTTCTAAATTTTCAAAGGTAGAGAAGCTAGGATTTCTAAAATTGGGTAAGGTCAAAGTACCATCCACCACTCGAGTTATGGATTCCTCTTAGGTTGGAAAGGTGTTATTCACGCTTCCTTGGATTCCATTCGATTAACTAGAGACTCAATGATTTTAAGTGGATTTGGGGGTACGACTGTATTATCCTCCTAACATCTACAAGGAGTGGGTGGGGTTTGATGAGGTGGCCCCTCATTCTTCTCCCACTGATTCTTGATTATTCCAAATACTAAATGACAGCCCAAGAGAGGGAGTGGTTTTCACCACAATGGAGGGAAATCATGATCATTTTTCAATTCCTCATTTATGTATACTGGATTCATAGATTCAGAGCTAGTCTGATGCTCAGATTCCTCTCTTTCTAGTAGTTTAGATATTTCTAGATTTATGGGAGTAAGATTGTGTACCTCCTTCTAAAGAAGATAACCAATGGGAATATTTTCCCTAAGTGGCTCCTCATTGAGTTTTCTGAGAGTTTTTCTCTCATTACCATATTGTGACAATTGTTCCTCTATGGAAGAACCATTGAATCTTCTTGGATTTTATTAGGATATGGACACACCTTTCCCTTTTTATTTAAAAATGTTCCACCATATAAGTAGAAACTCGATATTCATAGGTACCAGGTTTCATAGCCTCCTATGGTTCTGGGTGCATGAAACCTCAGTTGGTGCATCTAGATCACCCTAATATAGGGATAGGCTTTTGGTGTTGTGGTCCTATGAATTTGAATCTTGATCCAGAACATCAATCATGCTGATAGTGATGAAATTAATAGAGGTGTATCAGGAAATGGTGGTTTTTTCATTACTTTCAACACAACATGATTATTTTTCACTTCCTTCATTAAGTTCATTTCTCAAACCCCTATCCATATTGGTCCACTTTGTCTTGTGACCCTGATGGGGTCTGATTTCCTTCTCCATATTCTCCAACTATCTCGGGCTATGAGGAATGAACTTGAGGGAGTTTATGGTCATGATTTCTAAATGGGCCCCAAATAGAAGAGGTTTGTCTTGTGGCGGGAGGAACAGATGGGATGTAGACTGTAGATGTTTACCTCCCAACCTAGAGAAATATGATTCTCTCTATGGTGATGATGATAATGAAATTCCCCCAACCTTGTGGGATGGGGGTTATTCAAGGCCACAATTGGCATTGATTGATTCTATTGTTGAGGATCCAATTATTCTAATTAGGGATTTGATGACTCCTAGGATAAACATTGAGAAATCAATTCCCACATCCCAATGGGATGGGGTTGATATATAATAACTATTGATTTCCATAGGACCCTCTTCAGGGATAATGAACCTAGTGATGATTATTGAGATATAAATCCCTCCATCCCTGTGGGATGGGGTTTGTTTGTAGTTTTTGATAATATGTACTAAATCCTATTGTGTATTGATCATTTAAGGGGAGGAGTTAGTGATAGATATTCCACCAACCCAGTAGGATAGGTTTGCCCTGGGAAAACTATTATGGTAGCTACTACTATGTACCATTTGATGTAGTGTAACTATGCTTATGTTAGAGATGTGTGTAATGGCATCCCATGATGGAAATGATTATTTATGAAAGGTTTTCTAGTCAGTTGAAACTTCCGAATATATGTCTGAAATTTATTCATGTTGCTTAGAGCGGACCCATTCAAAGATCTTAAATTATCCTCTCCATTTTTCTGTGATGACTAGGAATCATTTAAGTGGGGGAATTCTGTTATTATGGCCAACTAGATCATATGTTACCTAGTCCTCTAATTTCTCCAGATGATATGACATTATAGGACACTGTATCTAAAGGGTTCTATTGTTATGGGGACATAGTGAAGTGAAATTCTCTATATTTTTCTATCCTCAGATACGCACCTCTGGAAATACTCTGAAAATTAGCTGGTGGAGAGTTATCATGGTGCCGAGACAAACACTACCTAGGTGTTTGTCATGATCCTCTATTATTGGGTTTCAGGCTATGGAAAAGGCGACCATATCCAGATAATAATAGATTGTATTTATGAGATGAAGGTGATACTCATATCCTAGATAAGGTAGATGTCTAGCCTTCATGCGGTGATGAGTAACTTACATATTTTGGTGTATATAAGGCGCACACTCCTTTTCTAGCACATATGGGACCACATAGTCAGAAGTGGAGAGGGTCCAGAACATGGTGGGGAGGTTTTTCCTAGATAAATCACTCCATATATCTATTTCATATTCCTCTTCATCAGACCTACATTCCTCCATCTGATTAGACTATAGAAGATGCTTCTTGGGGTCACCTATTGACTGTATTGGAGTGCTGGTTAAAGTTGATGGGGAACTATATGTAGTTAACCCTAATTTTTTGAGAACATCACTATAATAAAGCATTTGAGTTTTGGAAACCTCTTTATATAAACATTTCTGGGTAAGTGGAGGATTTCCTTTTCTATGGGAGATATTAGTGTGGGTAGTTTGACCATAGATGACATTAGGATTAGAGTCCCTATGATCCATATCCACACTACCATAAAGAGAAATATCATAGTAATGATCATATTATTCTTTGGTTGAAGAGTTTAAGGACCATTACGGTGTTTATAATGTGCCTCTAACAACCTCAAGGACACCCACATTGAGTATATTAGGGATATGATCCTCGTTCCACATCATGGATGAAATATGCTGACCTACCCTCTAAAATTGTGTAGGTATATGAGCCTACATTATGACGGTTTATAGAAATTATTTATAACCACATGTTTATTTTGGAGTATTATCCCACTACTGAGAATCTACTAGAATATTCTAATGATATTCTTTATTATTGATAGGAATATGAGCTTTTCCTGAGTCATGTTCAATTCTCACTTGGTGATACATGATTAGAAAAATAGTATGAGCCCAATCTTGGGCCTTTGAAATATGACATCAGTTAGTTATTGTAGGGATATGAGCCTGCCTCGAGGAATGTGAAACTCTAATATGGAGATCCGTAGTCGGAACAAGAATATGATCTCAGTCTAAATATGCATTCTACACTGAAATATGCCGATGGACCTTAGGAATGGGAGAAGGGATATGATCCTCCTCTTGTATTACATCACAATGATGTTGGTGAATTAATTAATTGATAAAAGTAGTAATATGCACCTTGCTTCCATGATCTACTATAATATGAAAGGTAGGTCAAATAATAGGAATATGATCCTATCCCAATGCATGTTCCATTCTCATTTGGTTATCACCAGCCAGAACAGGGTTATGAGACCAATATTGGGACTTTGGAGTATTCCATTAGTCTTATTAGATAGGAATATAAACCTATCCTGAAGAATTTTCCCCTCTTACTTGGTGATCCGTAGCCAAAAGGAGGATATGAGCCTGATACTGGGCCTTTGGAATATACTGCTAGACTTTTTCTATAGGCATGTTTCCTTGTATCGAGGCATGTTCTGCTCTCACCTGGTGATCCCCAATTGAAAGGGGAATATGATCTCTGTTCAATATCTATTCCTTTACCAGAATATATCAAAAATCCTCCTATATGGGAGAAATAATGTTCACTTTCTTTGGAGAAACCACCTGTTCATAATGATCAGAATGTTGAGCTACCCTAGCTATAGGGATATGAATATGTGCTCGTCCTTGTATCTGTACTAGTGCTGGAATATGTCGATGGAGTTCTTCAACTATTTCTAATATGTAAAGGTATTTTAGAAAAGTGTTTGTAGGGATATAAGCCAGCACATTTTCTATATCCACTATATATTGGTAGATATATTCGAATGAAATGAGGATATGAGTGCACCTCTATCCTCTATGTACCAGCAGAATATGCTGATGGAATTCATGCATGAGGGTAGGGATATGCACATCCCCCATGCCTGCTACGTGAATATAAACACATACTTGTTCCATGTGACTAGTGATCTGATCTTCCTAGATGTTTACATCTAAAATATATTGGAATACACTATCAGTGGGAGTGGAGACATGATCCCACTCACGGTTATCCATATCCTTCCTCTCCCAATGTTTCTTCCTTATTTATATTGCATGGGTATCAGAGGTGGTAGTGTGTTGGGTGGTTCCCTTAGAAGGAAACTGATGGGTATTAGTGGGATAGTGATAGAAATGGTAGTTGAGAGGATCCCTCCTATGAGGCCCCTGAATTAGAAGAGAGTCATATTTGAATCCATAGTCCACTTTCATCTGATACTAAAGGTGGTGATTGTTTCTCTATGGGAATAGTCTCTCTAAGCAGATGGTTGTGGAAACGAGGTCCACTGGATTAGCTGAAACATTCTTTTGATGATGTGGACTCATAAAATTTAGTACTTGGATACCCTTATGGGTAGTTTCAAGGGTCGATATCGTACCATGTCAAAGGTATTCCCAGACCATTGTTTTCTCCACCTAACAATGAAGTTGTCGACCAAGTGAGATCATTTTTTGACTTGTAAGGGTTTCATTCATAGATGATTTGATGAAACGGACACCAGATGAATAAATTATCTAAAATATAGATTACTTTTACGTGAGAAGAACATGAAATCATGATGACAATAAGGAATAAGGTCACTGATTAGTGTAATATCATATGAATGATGCAAATTCAATAAAATATTCATAGTTAACACAATTTTACTTTTATTCCAAATCCTTCCAATCTGCTCAAATGGACTTGTCAAAGGGAGTATGGAATTATTTCATGGTAACCCTTATTATATAGGATTAGATGTAAGATTTATATTAGGATTATCATCTTTGATTTTCCAGCAAATTTTCCAGAAATATGGAAAACCAACCCTCTTGTTATTTGAGGTTTTTAAATCAGCCACATTATTTTTGTTTTCACAGAATATAAAAATAAAAATGGATTGAATAATGATTTACGAAAAATTATTTTATTTTATATATTCATGTTAGTTTCATAAATTTTTTTGACGAAAAAGTGACAACTAATCACCTTCATTGGGTGAACAAAATAGTTTTACAGGAACTGGGTAGTCTATGATTTTTATTTTATGAAGGATATATCGTGATTCATGTCAGGTTCATAATTTTTTCCATAGAAAAGAGACAGATGAGAACCTTCATTGGGGAAAATGGTTTAATAAGAATAGGTTAGCCTAACCTTTTTATGTTTTTAAGGAGATTCCATGATTCATGTCAGGTTCACCATTATTGTTTTGATAGAAAAGACGATGATTTAGGTGAATTCGGTTTGGCCTAGTGGTTGATTATGAGAGGTTCAATTTACTACATACTCATTGATTTTAGGTCAACTTTTTTATTGTTAACGAAAACTCCCAATGGTTCCCATATCGATAATTGGGTACAAATCCACTTTCCAAAGGAAGTTGGTCATTTGGGGTTTTAGACTCAATAACACTTAGAAACTCACATTGGTTGAGAATATGGGAGGTCATGATCATCACAACCTTTTGGTTGGAATTGTTTCCTACTCAAGGAATCTCTTATAGATTTAAGATATGTTTATGAATCACTTCCTAATCCTGAAATCAGACCAATTACCCTAATAGATTGATCATAAGTTAACCCCTTTTATGTGTAGAAGTAGGAGATCTCATCAGTGAATCCATCTGTATGTATACAAGGTTCTTCATCCATTTCTCAGTAATGAGTAGCTACTTATGTGTTGAAGTTTCATAACTAGGAACTTCCGAATTTACTGCTATATAGGGAGGTGATTAATATTCTGAGGAGGGGATTGAGCAACTATGAGGCATCCTACATATCCTGTATATAATAGGAATAAAAACCCACATATTTCATTATATTCCATGAATTTTAATTTCTTCTGGAAAGGAAATATGTGTGGGAACTTTGGAACTGAGTATTAATGCCTGAGTCTTGAGGAGACATCCTATGTATCCTGATTATGGTTGGAATCGGATTTTTCATAGTTTGATTGTGCCCTTGGAGCTAGAACAAAAGTAGATTCCCTTATATAGAGGTAATTATATCACGACTACTCATCAAGTCTTACACACTAAGGTTTCCCTGGATGGTGGATATTCATGATGAGAATTATATGACTATTGAAACTCCATAATACCACATGATCTATGATCACTATGAGGAATTAGGGATAACAAGTAATCAGTATCACTGCACATGGATGAGGGGGGTCATGTATTAGGATAGCCCTTGGGATGTTTAATATGGATCTTGGACCTTAGGAAGGCTTCCTATGTATCCTAGTTATAGAAGGAATCAATGTTATCATAGTTTAGTAAGATTCTCGGTCCACTATTGGATGAGTTAGAATGATCAACTCTTGGGAATGATTGGGTCCCAATGGTTGAAATGTTAGAGACATAAGAGGACTTATAATGAAGTGGATTCCCTAGTGAGACTGGGCCTTAGGAATGTGTTATACATATCCTAGTTATTGCGGGTATCAGATTTCATGTAGTTCATTTGATTTCTCAGTCTGCTAATGGATGAGGTAAAATGATCAGCCCATGGGAATGATTATTTCATGATATTGTAGGAATCATAGTTCTCATAGTTCAATGGATTATGGCATACACACTGAGGTTTTCCTTATATTTAGGGAATAACATATTATTCCTTTGATTGGGGCTTCCACACTAAGATTCCCCTATACGAATGATATTATTATTAAAAATCCCTAATCCTATGTGACATATGATCAATATAGGAAACAAGGTATGGAAAAAATCCGTCTCACTACTTGTGGATGCGAGACTTATGTGCTGGGACTATCCTTTGGATGTTTATTATAGAGCTCGGTCCTTAAGATTTCCTCCTGAATATCCATATTATAACATGAATCAATGTTACCAAAGTTCATTGGATTCTCATTCCACTAATGGATGAGTTAGATTGATCCTCCCAAGAGACTTATTAGGCCCCAATGGTTAAAATGAAGAAAACAAGAGGGGACTTACATCGATGTGGATGCCCATTTGAGCTTTGGAGTTAGAAAGGAATCCTATGTATCCTGGTTATTGCAGGAATAAGAGTTTTTTTATTTCTGTGGATTGGGTCTTACACACTGAGGTTCCCTTTTTGAATGATATGATCATTGTAATTTCCTAATACCATGTGATTTATGCTTGGTGTAGGAAATAAGGGATGGAAAACAACTAGTCTCACTAATTTTGGATGTGGGGCTTATGTGATGGTACTTCCATACTTTTGTTTTAATATGGATCTTGGAACTTATTAAGGCATCCTACAAAACCCAGTTTTGGAAATAATTATAGTCATCATAGTTTGATTGGTTGGGGATTACACACTAATGTTGCCATTTGTGGAGGCTAATAAGGGTTATCAATTATGGGGATTCTATTTTGAAGTATCGTTCTTTCTTGTTAGACATGCATTGATTGTATGCTCAGCATGCCTTGGTTTCCTGGTTAACATTTTAGAGGATGTCTTCCTAAAATGTCCAAAGACAACCACATGATCAAGTTGTCTTGTTCAAGGGATGTTGCATAACCTGAATGGAATGTCTTAAGGTTGTCACATGATCAAGGCTGACTTGTTATAAGGACATCGCAAGACCCAACTGACTTATCTTGGAAGCCATTGTATGATCCTAGATGACATGATTATAGGGTGTCACATGATCCAGCTAACTTTCTCTGGCATCATTGTGAAAGTTTGCTGACATGATTGGAGGGTGCCGTGAGAGTCAATGTGGAATTTCAAGAGGGTGATTCATGATCTCGGATAAAATTTCTAGAGGGTTCCATGAATGTTGGATTACATGTCCTTGGGATGTCACAAGAGCTAGCTGAAATACCCAGAGGGCATTACGAGATCTGGTTGGCTCATCCAAAGGACATCGCTAAAGCCAGTTAACATGCCATGATGATATAGTGAGACCTAGCTAACATGTACCGATGTCACTATATGATATGGTTGGAATGTCTAAATGACACTTTGATTCCTGAATGTAAATATAGTAGGATTTCTCAAGACTTGGGTGACATGTCTGGGGGGTTCCATGTGACATTCTCTAACATGTCCAGGGGACATAGCATGATCCAAATAATATTCCAAAGGAGGGTTGCATGACGTGGGCTACATGTCCTAGTGTTGTCACATGACCTGGGTGGTTTATGATAAGTTCATGAGGATTAGTGTATATGTTATACATATAAGTATCCCATATTATAGTCTTTATTCTATCCTTTTATTGCATATGTCTTAGATTTTTTTAGTGTTAGCTTGTTTTAAGTCTCATGGGTTTTAGAAAACATGCAGGATGTTTTTCACGTGACCCACCATAAGTCCTTCATGTGATATATGAGTGATCAAGTGAAGTACCTATTCATGTTTCATGATCACTCCAGTTGTTCACCGAATCTTAATAGATGGAAAACTTTTCGGGTCATGAGATTAGCCACTCCGAGAAATCTGTTCTGATTACTGAGTGTGGTGGTGCGAGGTTCTAAGGATTATAGGTGTGCATTTTCCATGCCTGGGTGGGGGATTTATAGTCCTTACCACCCTAGTTATTGACCACTTGGTGCATCACATATCATGAAAATAACAGCTGGAGATGATGGATGTATTTGATGTCATGTGTTTTTGTGAGGTCTTTTCATAGGTCTTTATGGGGACATCACATGCTTTTTAATGACAGCAAGACCATCCCATCAATGCACAATTTATTTGATTATATACAATTAATGGGGTCTTGTTTAATCATGTAAACATTCCAAGGGACTTTCAAATTGTTATACCGACATGCCCAAGGGCCTTCGCGAGACCAGGGTGCCTGTTGAAAGGCCTTCGCATGATCTTAGGAAACTTGTCTTGTTGTATTATCAAGGGGTCTTGCGAGATCATGATGTTGTGTCACATGAGTTTTATGAGCATAAGAGGATCCCTCATTATTTTCTTTTTATTTCTTTGTTTATTTTACAAAGACTTTGGGGTTATTGTGAGTTTTCTTGAGTGTTGTCGAGGATAATTATTCTCCTTATCGGTGATGATTCATGTGACCAATAAAAGTTCCTATGGAGATGTGTGAGAATTTCATAGAACATTCCATTGTGTTTACCTTTTAAGTCGGAGGGGGAGTGTGAGATCACCTGGACATGTACGAGGCCCTTCACATGGTGAAGGTGACATGCCAACGGGCTTTCGCAAGGCAATGCAGACATGTCACCAAGGCTTCCATAGTGTCTTGTGAACTGTAGGGGTGCATCATATGATATTTACAACCACAAAAGACTCCCACATTTTGGATATTTTCCTCATATTTTCCAAGGATTTTTTTTGGATGGTTTGTTAGGCATCCACCATTTGACAATTCACATGACCTGGGGTGCTTGTCTTACAAAAGCTACGTGATCAGCAAGTGTTTGGGACAACATTGAAAGAGAAAAAGGGCTTGTCAAAAAGGGGCTCTGTGAGATCTTCTACAAGCTATATGCAGTGCACGACCATCCTCACAACCTTCTGAGGGTCATGTGATCACATTTCTTCTTGGAGTTCACATGATCCATTTGATCTTGTCCACCTTCTTCTTCCATTTATTTGGGAGAAAAATAATACCCATATTCATGTATTTCATCATTTTTGAATTTTTCGATGCTCATTTGGAAGGCGTCAATAGAGTAACAACTAATAGAAAAATAACTTCTAAGACTAAAAAGTTATGTCATTTTCATACCAGGCATCTCAATGAGAAGAACATGAAAGATCTTGTGGAGAAGGGCATGTTGAATATGGATCATAAAGACTTCACAAGTTATGAGAGTTGCATACTTAGGAAATAATTGAAGGCGTAATTCAATCTGAGCATACAGACACCCAAGAGCGGGAAATTATAACTTCTTCACATGGATGTTTGGTGGTTGTCCCCTATCTGATCTCATGGGGGATCATAATACTTCATGAAATTAATTAACGTCTCTAAAAGAATATTATGCATTTGCTTCCTCAAACACAAATATGAAGTCTTTAGTGTGTTAGTTTAATGAAAGTCCATGGAGGAGAGTGAGACTCGAAGAAAACTGAAATGATTAAGGTCTGACAATGGTGGTGAGTATTGCAGAAGGATCTTCCAAAAATTCTATAAGCACATAGTGATAAGACTTTAGGATATTATACTCAACACGCCAGAGAAGAGTGGTGTGGCTGAAAGAATGAACAATTTAAAGACCCCGGACCTAGTAGCCCAAAGTTGGTGGTTACTTTATTACATTGACACTAGATACAAAGAATCAAATCGCGATGGACTGAATAGTTTAGTAGTCTTGAAAAACAAGAAAAATACTTGAATCTCATATTACATTTAAAAACATAAAATTCAACATAGTATTTTCTTTGAGAACACCATTATTCTCTTGAGTATATCCCTTTATGAAAATCATAATACAGTTCCTGGAATCCTTGGAAAAGTAAACATAAAAATGGGTGAGATCAGATGCTCAATAAGGGAAGGCATACATTAGATGTTGATAACACTTTGAGAAAAAGAGTTATTTGCGATGGGGTAGGGTCCCGTCGCAAATAGTCCATCAGAAGTGACTATTTGGGACCATACCCTATTCCCGTTGCAAATAACTCATTATTTGCGACGGGAATACGAGTCCCATCACAAATACTCTTTGGTGGTTTTTAGAATTTTCAACAGGATTTATCTCCCGTCGCAAATACTATATCGGTGGGTAGGTATTTACGATGGGACCCATCACAAATACCTATTTAACCACCACCCTATATTTGCAATGAGATTTGTCTCCCATCACAAATAATATGTCAGTAGGTAGGTATTTATGACGATACCCATCGCAAATACCTTTTTAACCACTACTGCTAATTAATAGGGGGTTCGTAATTACTCCCATCACAAATAATCTAACTTATATATACCCCCATCTGATTTTCTCCCATTTCACAACTCTCTCAACTCCTCTCCTCCTCTTTACCCTCTTATTTTTCTCTAAAATTATTTCAAAGTTTAAAAATTTACATCAATGCGATTTTCAAACCTTGCATCGTACGAAAGATTCTTTTTTAAGGTATTTATATATAGCTTTTATTTTTTTTAGTTAATTCATTTTATTTTATATTAGTTAAAATTATTGTTAATTAGCGATAATTAAATTAAATTAGAATTAGATAGTTTAATTTTTCATTATTTCATTTTACAAATATATTGTTTTATTAAGATTTATTTTTTTTATTTAAAAGTATATAGTATTAATTTGTAATAATTTGGTTCAACTATAATTAATAAATAATAATTATGAGTAATTAGTATTATTTACTATTAAATAGTAGCAATTTGTATTAATTATTATTAATTAGTAGCGATTAGCATTAATTAGTTGTAATTAGTATTAATTAGAAATAATTAGTAATAAATAGTAATAAATTGTAATAATTAGTAGTAATTAGATATAATTTGTGGTAATTAGGAATAATTAGTGGTAATTCGTAATAATTAGCTGTATTTAGAGTTAATTAGTAATAATTAACAATAATTAGCGGTAATTAGTAATAAATATTAATAAATAGTAATTATTAGTAATAATTAGTAATAATTAGAAATAAATAGTAATAAATAGTAATAATCAGTAATAATTAATAATAAATAGTAATAATTAATAACAAATAGTAACAATTAGTAATAAATAGTAATAAATAATGGTAATTAGTAATAAATAGGGGTAATTATTAATAAATAGAGGTAATTATTAATAAATAGTGGTAATCGGTAATAAATAGTAATAAAAATTAATAAAAATTAGTAAATATTAATAATGAGTAATAATTAGTAATAATTAGTAATAATTACATATAGTTATAAATAATTAGTCATAATTATTAATAAATAGTAATAATTAGTAATAAATATTAATAATTAGTAATAATTAGTAATAAATAGTAATAAATAATAATTAATAGTAATAATTTGAAATAATTACCAATAAATAGAAATAATTAGTAATAATTAGTAATTAGTAATAAATAATCATAAATAGTAATAAATAAGAATAATTAGCAATAATTAGCAATAATTAGAAATAATTAGTAATAAATAGCAGAAATTAGTAACAAATAGTCATAAATAGTGATAATTAGCAATAAATAGCAATAAATAGCAATAAATAGTAATAAATAGTAATAAATAGCAATAATCAGCAATAATCAGCAATAATTAGAAATAATTAGCAATAATTAGCAATATTTTGTAATAACCAGTAATATATAGAAATAATTAGTAATAAATAGAATTAAATAGCAATAAATAGTAATAATTAGCAATAAATAGCAATAATTAGTAACAATTAACAATAATTAGAAATAATTAAGAATAATTATCAATAATTAGAATTAAATAGCAGTAAATATCAATAATTATCTATAAATAGAAATAATTAGCAATAATTAGAAATAATTATCAATAATCAGTAATAATCCGTAATAATTTGCAATAATTAGCAATAATTTGCAATAATTAGAAATAATTAGCAATAATTTGCAATAATTTACAATAATTAGCAATAATTTGTAATAATTAGAAACAATTAGCAATAATTAGCTCCAATTAGAAATAATTAGCATTAATGAGTAATAATTTGAAATATTTAGCAATAATTAGCAGTAATTAGTAATAAATAGTCATAAATAGTAATAAATAGTAATAAATAGTAATAAATAGTAATAAATAGGAATAAATATCAATAAATAGTAATAATTAGTAATAATTAGTAATAAATAGTAATCAATTGTAGTAATTAGTAATAATTAGTAATAATTAGTAATAAATAGTAATAAATACTAATAATTAGTAAGAAATAGTAACAAATAGTAATAAATAGTAATAAATAGTAATAATTAATAATAAATAGTATAAATTAATAATAAATAGTAATAAATCATAATAATTATTAATAACTAGTAGTAATTATTAATAATTAGTAATTACTAGTAATAATTAGTAATAATTAATAACAACTAGTTGTAATTTGTAATAATTTGTATTAATTAGTAATAATTAGTAACAATTAGTAACAAATTGTAATAATTAGTAATAATTAGTAATAATTAGTAATAAATATTAATAATTAGTAATAATTAGTAATAAATATGAACAAATAGCTGTAATTAGTAATAAATATCGGTAATTAGGAATAATTAGTAATAAATTGTAACAATTAGTAATAAATTGTAATAAATAGTAATAATTTGTGGTAATTAGTAATAATTAGTAATAATTAGCGGTAATTAGTCGTAATTAGTAGTAATTAAGAATATAGATGTAATTAGTGGTAATTAGTGGTAATTATGTATAATTAGGAATAATTAGCAATAATTAGAAGTAATTAGCAGTAATTAGGAACAATTAGCAAGAATTTGCAATATTTAGAAATAATTATAAATATTTATGAATAATTAGAAACATTTAGGAATACTTAGGAATAATTAACAATTTTTTCTTTTTTTGGGTTGAGGTTGTGTTATATCAAATTATTCATAAAAAATTAATTATTTTATATTTTTAGAGAAATATGGAATAAGGAAGTCAACAACAATCATTATTAGATGATCAATCTTGGATAAATAATCATTGGAATCCAAATAGTTCTGGTATAAATCCTATATATATTGAAGGTGTTGAAACTTTGTTATCATTTGCATCATCAAAACAAGAAATTTTTTGGAAGGGAAAATTAAGTATCCATGTAAAAAATGTGATCTGAGGAAGTTTGACACATTTGGAAAAGTAGGAGATCATTATTTCATTTTGTTTTTCAAACAGATTATGTTTTTCGGTATCATTATGGTAAAAATTGTTCTAGATAAGATACTAATAATTTGGTTCTATATCCATCACAGTTTCAAAATTTAGTGCATGATGTGGAAGGTCTGTCTTTTCAATAAAACTAAAACTTAGAAATATATTAATTTAACTCCTCAGTTGGAACCATCTTAATTTTTTGAGTTTTTGAGGTCCGTTGAGGATTCCTTATATCCTGATTGTAAGATAATAAAATTTAAAGTAGTAGTAAAATTTATGGCTATTAAATTAGATAATGGAATGCCAAATAGCTATTTTGATTGGATATTATCTTTGGTTAGAACATTGTTACTTGAAGAAAATGTGTTGCCTAAAAAGTTTTATGAGAGATAGAGGCTGGTTTGTAATTTTGGTATTGGTTATCATAAGATTCATGCATGTTCAAATGATTGAATCTTATATTATAGTGAAAATGAGTCATTGGATAATTGTCTGACATGTAGAAAATCAAGGTATAAAGTGGTTCAACTAGGGAAGTTTGGATTGATTCCTGTAAAACCATTGAGATATTTCTTAGTTACCCTCAGATTTCAGTATTTATGTATGTATCAGAACATAGCGTTATTGATGTCATAGCACAAAACCAATATTTCAATCGGTAAAAGCTTAAATAATCACATTGATGGTGATTCATGGATTTTTTTTGAGAAAGTACATCTATATTTTTCTTTAGAAGCCAGAAACATACGATTGGTTCTTTCTACTAGTGGTTTGATTCCATTTGGTTCTTATGTTTGACAATATTCTTATTGGTCTGTATTTATAAATCTGTACAATTTACCTTCTTGGATGTTGACGAAGGATCCATATATATTTTTTTCCTTATTAATTCAAGGACTTCCGAAAAATAATATTGATGTTTATTTTAGGCCATTGATTGATGAGTTAAATTTATTGTGGAGTAATGGTGTCAATAGATATGATGTTTCAGCAAAACAAAATTTCCTACTAAAAGTGGCATTGATGTGGAAATTAGTGACTTCATAACATTTGGAATGTTATTTGATTGGAGTACACATGGTCAAAAATCATGTCCATACTATATGAGAGATATAAAAGTGTTTATACTCATCAATGGAAGAAAACTTGTTTTTTTGACTGTTATTGCAGATTCCTTCCAACTGATCACCCTTTTCGGAGGAATAAATATCATTTCAGACTAGACACAATTGAAAGAGATGGACCTCCAACAATGATCACATGTACAAATTTAAAATATTTTGTCACTTCATTACCTCCCATTACCTTTGGAAAATCTATAAACCAATATAAAATTGATGGTTTTAGGAATTAATGCAATTGGATAAAACCAAAAAAAATTTAGGATCTTCGATATTGGTATGATTTGTTGGTCTGCCACATGTTGGATTTCATGTATATTGAGAAGAACTATTTTGATAATATATTTTATATAGTTTTAGATACAATAGTTAAGACCAAAGATAATATAAAGGCATGATTAGATCTTTCCCAAATTTGTAGGTAACCAAAACTTAAACTGTTTGAAAATGTTAAATCACAAAAGTTAAGTAATCCAAAAGCATATTATACAAATTCCAAATAAAATAGATTATTATTTTATTAGTGGATTGTTGATTTGAGAATTCCAGATGGTTATGTTTCAAATTTGGGTAGATGTGTCAGAAATGGTCATGTTACCAAATTAAAAAGTCATGACTATAATGTTATAATGGAAAGACTTATTCCAATTGGATTAAGAGGTTTTTTGATTTCAATTATTTGGGATGCGATAATAGATATATCATATTTTTTCCAAGACATTTGTGTGACAACAAAAAACTACGATGTACTTAGTAGACTGCAAGAAGATGTTGTTTTAATTTTGTGTAAATTGGAAAAAAAATTCCCACCATTATTCTTTGACTCAATGGAACATTTGATATTACATTTTCCGCATGAAAAACAATGTGGAGGTATGGTATAATTCCGATTTATGTACCCATTAGAGATATGTATTAAGTTATTGAAGATACAAGTATGTAACAAAGCATCGGTTGAAAGATTAATCATAGAATCTTATTTGCAGGTGGAATTTTTTTTTATGCTATCATTATTTTCAATTTGAATATCCATAAAAACTAAAATTCATGGGACGTAACAAGGGAAATGTTGACGATTAAATGAACAATCAATTATCAATTTTTAATCAGTGTGAACTTGGCTTCAGTGGAGTTCATGAACGATGGATCTCAGATGATGAACATCACAGAGCTCATATTTATGTTCTGCTCCACTATGAAGAAGTGAAACCATTTTTACTATGAGTTCTATTATCACTTATTCTAAAATCTCTCTTAAATTAAGTTAATATTATTTTATTTTTAGGTTATATGATAATCATATCAAGAAACAACTTCCATAAATTAAAGTAACTTCTCTTGAAGAACATTGATAAAATAATTTTTTCTACTGGTTTCAAAAACTAGAAACATAAATTATTTATGGTTTAACATATAAAATCAATTTATTACTTTTTATATTGATAATTATTTTACAATTTTTTTGGTATCTCAACATGTTGATCAAATTGATAATTGATTTTTTGTATTGAGTAACCCACCATCTAAAATAGTTAAATCTTATAATGTATATGTGGTGAATGATTTTTTATTTCATGTACATGCATATAGGGAATAAGCAAAATGAATAGTGGTTATTTCTTGAGAGGATATCATCATAGAGAAAATAGAGTTGACTTTTATATCATGCTAGAAGAAATTATTGAACTGTGTTATCTTGGATAGAATTATATAACAATATTTAAATGTTAGTGGTTAGATACAGAGAGAGGATTTAATATTCATCAGAGCCATGGAGTCGTTGATATTAAATATAAAATCCTTCTTGCATTAAATGAAACATTTTTATTGGATTATCAAGAACATAAAATTTATTATGAAAATAAATGTGCTACTTAAAGAGAGTTGGGTGATTGGTGGAGCATAACAAAAATGAAATCTTGTAAGAATCAGTTTATTCAAAGTGAATTTAGTTCTACTAAAGTGAAAGGAATTGAATTTTTTCAAGATACTAATCCAAATCTATATTTTCCATGAAGATATGTGAATATTGATGATGATATTCCACATTTAAGGGTTGATGATGATGATGATGATGTTATTGATGTAACAAAAGAATTTGAAATGATAAGAGATGATAAAACTGAAAATCCTATAGAAATTGACGATACCGAGGAGGAATATAAAGATATTGACACCATCATATATGAATAAGAGGATGTAAATGAATATTGACATTGTTAAATACTAATTATAGTAATATATAAAATATATCTGTATATAATAGTTATTTTTAACTATTTTTTAACAACAGTCATTTTGTGTTTCAGATGGAATTGGGTCTATTTTGTGAGTTAAAGGGTGTTGACCTACCCAGTGATGAGAAAGATGTTGGATCATATGACCCTCATACTACTAGTGGTGTAACAAGGACTCTTAGGGGTCATGGTCTTGCAAGATTGATGATTCCTGGCCCTATCCCTGAGCAAAGTCCACATCTTGGATTCCATCCACGCATGCATAGGTATGTTTACTTGTGTATTTTAGTTAGTTTTCATTAATTATTATTAATTTATTTATATATTTATTTTTTTCTTATTTGTTCTTTTTTTTTACAAATTTTCACATATAATTATTGGATAAGGGAGTGCTATATTGCAAAAGTATTTTTTCTGGATCATGAGTTACATCAGATCACATTCCCATAGATGTTCAGCACTAAATGTTTGATCATTGGCCTGTACCTAAATAAAGAATATTTATTTTGAAATTTGTTTAATTAATTACTTGATGTTATTAATTTTTTTTTAGGTTTTATGCTATCCCGTCGATGAGAGCACGTGTGACTCTATATGGAAGGAATGGGAGGGTTGTATGCATGATCATTATTGTCAATTTTTTCACAATTTGAAGAGGAAAACAATGGGGAAATAAGGAGTCACAGAGTTTGATGAGTCTTGTTGCACCCACCAACCTGATTACATTTCATGTCAAGTTTGGGATGGATTATGTTCACACTTTTTGGGTGGACATTTTCAGAGGATATCATCAGTAGGTTAATAGAACCAAGGGAGACAAGAGGTGACACATCAAGCTGGTAGTTAAACATTCCGTACGCATAGGGATCATTTGGTAAGTACATTATTTTAATTAATTTATATAACTTTAAATGTAAACTGTATGTTTAATATTCATATAGGAAGTAGAATAGCCCAATATTACAGATTTTGACATTTATAGGTGGATATAGAGTGATCCTATCACTGGAGAGATTAGAGGTGATCACTATTGTCAGATTGTGGTCAGTATAATTTCTTTTTGAGTTTTAAAATTAATTCAAAATAATATTTTAACTATCTTAATTTTAAATTGCAATTTAAGGGGCCATATGAGGTCGTGAAATCTCAGACATAGACTGAGTGTCAGGTCAAGACCATGGATCAGACCAGTACAACAGGATTTGCTGAGGCAACATGGATGCAGGCGACCGAGTATGCCTTTGAGAAAGACTGAGTTGTTGGTATCATCTCTCAATTAATGCCTGGAAGTTATTATGGTACCACCACGATATCGACATACAGCTCGAGAGGATATCATGGAGATTCATCATCATATACTGCATAGTATCGGGAGTAGTTGTGATCTCAGGGTGAGCTTATAAAGAGTATGCATAGGGAGTAGGAAGAACTCCATCGATAGTAGTAGCAGTAGGTGGAGATGCATCAATGGTAGCAACAAAAACACGAGAAGACGATCGAGTACATGCGATGCATGACTCATGGTTTAGGGATGTATTTCCCCCCATCATCTCCTCCAGCTCCTCCCGAAGACCTCCCTTAGTGATGTATTTACTTTTTATGCTAAAACATTTGAATATAATTTTTTTTAATGTTCTATATTTACATTTCTATATAGTGTGTTTTTTATATTCTTGCAGATATTGTGTTTTTTATTATTTTTATTATTTTTATATTTTTTCAAATTTTCTGGTTTTTATTATTTTTTATTTATTTTTTATTTTTTTATTTTTTTATTTTTTTTATTTTTTATTTTATTAATATTATTTTATTATTAATAATAATTTTATTATTATTATAATATTATTAATATTAATAATAATAATTTTATTATTATTATTTAATATTATTTTATTGGTATAATTTTAATATTATTATTAATATTATTTTATTAAATTTTATTAATATTAATTTTTATTTTATTTTTTAAATGTTTTTTGTGATGGGCCCCTCACAAATATTTATTTGCAACAGGCCTATCACAACAGGGTTTTTTTACTCAGAAAAACTATTTGCGGCAATCCGTCATTAAAACACTATTTACGACATCATTTTCTGCAATAGGGCATTTGTGACGGGACACCATCGTAAATGCCCCATTGAAAATATATAAATTTCCAATATTGTAAGGCATGGATAATATATAAATAATAAGTGATTATCAAATAATTCCATTTAAATAATCAATGAGAAAGATACCTCTCTATGTATATCACAAAAAACTAAATAATCACATGAAAACCAATAACTGATTTCACAATGATAGAATTCATAATGATGGATATATGAAATGTACCATTGAGGGGGTTTTCTAAGACATCTACATAAATGGAAAAGGCCTCACCCAAATAACTAAGCTTGTTTGTCTCATTAGACCTACTAATGCATCGAGGGGCTATAATGGGCTCCACCCACCACTTACTAAGTCCGATTCATTCCTCATATGAAAAGGGTAAAATATAATAAATGTAAACATTCATATTGAAAAACTAGCATATAAAATGTTAACAATTACACAAATCAATCAACATAATCATAAAAAATCTTGATTAACATGGATAATGGTATCAAAATAGTACATCCCTGGTTAAAATAATTATAAAACATCTTGAAAAATAATAAGGATTGTATCATTACCATGTATCCATAGTGGAGCATAAGTAAAACAAGGTTTGTTTTCATTTATGTATATAAATATCATAAGAAGTTCAATAAAAAAATTCTTGAGGAAAATACCCTTTCCACTTTGAAAATCACTTTCAAAAACTAAAAATTTACATGATGTTAGGGAAAAAATTTCTTTAAAAATAGTATTATAATTTTTTTGAGGAAGATTCAAAGCATTGAGTGGTTATGATGGTGGTAAATTCCATTTATGTTCTATATATTAAAAAATCATTCTTTTTTATACTATTATAAAAAGGTCAAAACGTACCTCATTTTGAAAACAAAAAGAAGATTATTTTCAAAACATTTTTAAAAAAGTAAAAAAAAAGTGTAAAAAATTCATTAATAAATTACTTGGATAATTTTTAAAACATTCTTCAAAATATTTTTAGAAAATAGGGATATGGAAGAAAATGAATTTTTGATTGAAGAGACAAATAAAGAAATATTTTTTATAAAAAACATTTTTGCAATCATTTTAAGTAAACAATAGAGGGAAATGGTAATATTACGTAAATTTCACTAATTCCTATATGAGAATAAAATATATTGATACTATTATAGAAATATCAAAAAAAATACCCCATGGTATACTTAAACAAAAACAATATCAAACAATGATGAGATTGTGAAATAAACCATTATCATTATGGTATCTTTTAAATCATAACCCACATAAAAAAATAAATTCAAATGAAAAATTAAATAAAATCAATATAAATATATTAATTATATTACATATCAAAGGGGTATTATATACACCACATAAAATAAATAAGTGGTTAATATGGCATATGCCTAATAGAAGTAAAAGTGAGATGAGAAACCATTACCTCAGGTCCGATTTACTTCATATGTGTTTAAAAATTATAAAAAATATATAATTATTATAAATATATTATAGAATCATAATTATACATATCATATCATATATGATTTACTTATAATCATTTATCACCCGTTTATGAAATATTTCTTGTTAAAATCACTATTCTGGGTAATAACTACTTCGTTTTTCATGTATGTTTTGTTTGGTAGTTTCGGTCCTTGTAATTTGATCATGGTTAAATCATATATATAATGAAAATAATTTTATAAATATCATATATATTCATTATATACATATTTAAAATCATGTATAAAATATATAGATGTAAAAATTAATTACACCGTTCATGGAGATGATAGGTCGTATGTAATGCATGAATGTTATTTTCATTTTTCCACGGCTGGAACAAAATAAAGTTAAATAATATTTAAACTTTAAATAATAATAATTAATTCATATATTCATCTAATATAACCTTTTCACAATCTATGTAAAGCGTGAATGAAAAACTGACCACATCGCTTTGTGAAGACGTTAGGCCATACGCATGCACTAGCGACGTTATCATTTTCAAAAGGATTATAAGATAAGAAGGTATATATGATATTATAGTTTAATAAAAATATTTATTTTATAAATATAATATATAATAATTATTTAGATATTTATAACCATCCAAGTAAAGTGGTGATTAAAAAAATTACATCGTTATCTTGAAACGGTAAGCCGTACGTACATAAAAGCGATGTTTTCGCTTTTTATAGGATGGAAAAGAGATGAAATATGGTTGTAACATAATCATAATAAAATATAATTATATTTATTATAATATATTTAATATTTTATTATAGATAAAAATCATTTATAGTAATTAGAAGAAGAATTAATCTTACAACAATTGGTAAAAATGATTACCTCTTCTTCGGTAGACTTCCTTTAAATCTCTTCTTGAGGGACCTAGGGTTGGTATTTTTTTATGGTATAGAAAATATATAACTTAAATAAGGACGTTAAGAAGATTATGTTTTATGTTTTTGTCGAGATATATGGCTAAAATTGGTTTTATGAATTTAGAGGATGTGTATCCTTTTTTAAGAGATGGGAAGGACAATCTTGGAATTTCATAAAGAATTAAATTAATATAAATTATTTTTCATGTCCAAATGGATAAAAATTGATATAATTATAATATAGGATCATAATGAGTATAAATACTTTTATATAATTTTTTTTTCAATTTTTGTGGTGTTTTTATCTTTATTTTTTAGTTTTAACCCCTCTTTAACCTTTTTGACAATTACCACAATATTAATGTTTTCTACCATTTAGGGGGAAATACATAAAAAGGGGGAAATTATAATATAATGTTATAAAATATGCCTAATATTTAAAATAGATATATAAAAATATTCATATACATTAAATAATTTATATTATATCACTTTTCACATTTTCAAAATCAATTATTTTATTTTTTTATTAATTGAATAATTAATGCATCGGTGTTGTGTAATCATTTAAGGTAATTATTTATTCACTAAAAAATTAAAATTAAATACCTTGATGAATAAAAGTAATTTATATTTTAAAAATAATATTTATAACCAAACATATCCTTTGTTTATCCCCATACTAAAAGTATTATAGTTATTAAAAATAAGAGTGTGACATTTTTAACTTTTCTTTACATAAAATATTATAAAGGTCATAATCACATCCAAATGGAAAAACATCATATATTTTACCTTTTTATTATTATGGAATATATATAATCATATAATAAAATTTATTAAAGTGTTAGGGTCATTTTTTATTCATTATAATTTTATTTTGAACTTTAATTACCCGATTTACCCTTTATTGTAGTAACAAAATTAAAAAATTTAGTATTCATATTGACTAAAAATAAAAGAGGTATATTTTATAAATTTTAAAATACTTATTAAAAAAATTTAACCCATTTTTTAAAATTCATTTTTTATAAGTGGAGGAAATTAAAATTAAAATAATCACGTAAAACGCAACGAAAAATAGTTTTTCAACAAACTATATTTTTTGTATAAATTTTTTTTATATTATATTCAATCATAAAATTAATTCCAATTAAATTAATTGGATTATTAATAATATAAAATAAATAATTTTAGTTTTAAATAATTTTTTAAAAAAAATTAACCTTTTAACTTCTTGAAATAAAATACAGTTTTCAATAAAAACCAGTATTTTTCACTATTCAAAGAAAAATTAATCTTCTAAAAAATAAAAAAATTTCACCATAAGATAATTTTGATATGATGATTTAAAAAATAATAATTTTTTTATAAAATATAATTTATATGAGTTTGATAAATTAATTATAGTATTTTCTAAAAAAAATAAATAAAAACCATTTTTAAAGAAAACATATTTCTAAAGCATAAAATAACTTTACTAGAAATTTAGTGATAATTTACTAGAAAATAATAAATGATTTTTTGAGTAGTAAATTTATATATATATATATATATATATCCTAATTAGTTTAATAATATTCATACATTCTAATTCAATGGCTAAGTAATAATTATTACATTAAATAATAATATTTTAATAGTATAATGAGGTTCATTTAGACTCAGTGTGAGTGTTGCGTACACTATAAAAAGTATTTTTATTTCTAAGTATGGGGTTGTTAAATTCTTACCCTTTAATAAATTGTGTCCTATAAATTTTAACTTGTGCTCGATAATTAAGGCTTTGTGATTTGAAAATTCCTTTGTGGAAAACCCACATCATAATAAGGGTTAATAAAATATTATATTAAAAGTTCGAAAGGTAAATATGAAGTTCGCCAAAAAATAGGTTTCCAAATAGGAGAACCTAAGTGGGAAGTTAAAATGTAAAAATGGAAGAGAAAAATATTGCCTAAGAATAAATAGAGAGTGGTATAGAACATGATCATGAGAGAAATAACCATTAAAAAACCATAATTCTAGGATGGATTAGAAGTCCATTGATTTTTCATAATGAAATGTAAATAAATAACATATTTATTTAAAGGTCATTTTCCTAAAGTCAACATATTACTTTACAATCTAGATAAAGCACTCGATAAAATAAACTTACTCGATTTATTTCCATTTCATAAGCATAATCGCATCCTTTGGTTATTCTTAAATTTATTTTTGCTTCATCTATTATACCAAGAAATGGATATTTGAGATGAATTTTTCATTCTTGATTCTCTTTTAATGAATCATAAGATCCATAAGTCATTCCTTTAGCCTATAAATATTAACCAGAACCAATATAGTAATTAAATTTTATCCAATATGATGAATCATAATTTAACAACAAACAATAATATTCAAAATTAAAATTAATCTATTCCATAAGTTGTGAACCTTAAGGCTCCTCCAAAATATGTTTGAACAATTTCAAAAAACCAAAAAAATTAGGAATAATGTCTCTAAATTTTCAAATTGAACTTTTAATTATTCCCACATAATGTAGCTCTAAGTTTCACTTGTAAATAAATTGATCACATACTTTTCCAAAACATGGTAATAAGTTGAATCTCCATAAAACCTTAACGAAAACATGTATTATTACAAGAATTAAATCTCTATATATTTCTTAAAAACAATCTCAGATTATTGAATATATTTTATAAATTAAAAAATGTAGTAAACTACATCATTAATTACTTTATCATCAAACCACTAATAATTTTCAAGGTCAAAAATACTGTCCCATTTACTTGTTCAATTATAATTAAATCAAGATCAGGAATATATTAATGGTTATCTTTCCCTTATTCATGTATTCTCCAAAAAATATCACCTTACCATTAAATCATTTTTCTTAGTTATTGGTACCATACAACATATGTTTTGAAATCCTTAAAGAAAAACTATTATTGTATAATCCTTATATATTTCATAATTTTTATAGATATAATATCATTGATAAAATACTTTTAAAAATTATTAATGAATCTAAATACCCAATAACTTTAATTATTTCACTTAAGCTATAGTAATATCATAAGTTTGACCTTCATCCCTTAGCTTCGTCTGAGCTACATTACTTTTACACTTGGGGTATTCATTTCCACATTCCCCAATCTAATTATTGTTGAAACATTAAAAATTAGAGGATTATTTATTACCAATTCATTTATATGCCTGGTGGACTTTATCTCCACACTTGAAGAAAACTCCCATTCCCTTTAGGAAGGTACTAGGGTGATTCTTTTCACAACTGTCACATATGAGGGAATCCTTCTTTACCTTCTTCCCCATATCCATTTTTTTCTCTTCCATCCTTTTCTTACCTTTGTTTCCTTTAAGGCCAAAAGACTTGTAGAATTGTTTCTTTATCTTGAGATAACGTGATATTATCTCCTCATATGATGAGAAATTTTGGGAGACAAGTTCACTTCGAAGGATTGGATTAAGCCCATCAAACAAATGACCAATCATTCTCTTTGGATTGCATATGTAGTCCACAACATTTTCTTTATCCTTGTAAATTAAGATTCATACTTAATAAAATTTTCATCTTTATTTTTGTATTATATTTAGGAAATGTATATGCATACTTTCTCATTGTTTAATGAGTATAAAACTTTTCTAGTAAAATTTCCTTAAGATCCTTCCATTCCAGGATCAATATTTCTTCTCCATCCTTGGTGTTTTGAATCAATGACCTCCATTCATATGCATCATCTAAGAGATGATAAAATTCAATGAAAACCTTCTCCCTATCATTTCTTCCCAAAGTGAGATATATATTCCTTAAGGAACTTATCCATTTCTTAACTAAAAATGGATTTTTTTTTACCAATTAAATGATATAGGTTGTTAATTTCATGACCTGAACTATGTTAGGGCTTGGGCCACAACTACCCCAAGCCCACCTCAATATATCATGGGGTGACTACAAGTGTTGAAGGCATAACTAACTCTGGGAGGACTGTTCCTAAGTACCTGTATGCACACACACACAACCAACTCAATGAAAAATTGAAGCGAGAATGAAATGAAAGATGTAACACTGCTATAAATAAACCAAATATGCATGGACCATTAACCAATAAAAAATTATGAGTCTAAACTGAAAAATTAAACGGGAAAATACAAACCAAAACATAAATTTGTCACAACCTGATAGAAAATTAGAAAACTAAACAACTGAGAGAGCCTAACTCCTGAATCCCAAGCTATGACCACCATATGTGGTCCAGGAACCCAGTATCTCTAAATTATTATGAATTCATGATCAACCTATCTATCATCAGCATAAGACATTTTTTATATGGGAAAATATTATATAGGAGTGATTATAAACATACCTAATAGGATGCCCTAATAGATGAATAGGGAGCAGTAAGAGATACAAAAGAAGAGAAAGATAGCAGATTCACAAGGTACAATGAAAGAGTACAACTTAATCCAATAAGGGTGAAAGTAAGATTATACAAGCATAAGGGGATAAACACGGTGAGTAGATAAACAACTCATCGATCATTTTTCACCTATAAGAGGAGATTAGACTCATCAAACCCTGAGAAGCTAGACATGGAAAGCACATGACATACCTCGAGTATCTTTACCTATCTTGGAATGAATGTTTCCAAATCCAAGAAGTGGATACATAAGAGGGGTAGATATATATACTAGGACAAAGAAAACTAAATGAGAGAGTAAGGGTATCTCCATATCATAGCTCACCCCAAAAAAAGAGTATCCAATAGTTCAAAAATTCCATCAATGATGTCCAACATCCCATGTTTCTGACCTAAACACACATGTCTAAGGAACTCAATAACCACACCTTGATACTATCCACTTTGAAAATCACTACCTCTCCCACATGGTTATAGGTCACGCAATAGAAATGTGTCTCTGTGGGTAAAGTTTCCCTCTTCCTTGTGAGTCCAAATCTATGTCAAACAATGAATAGTCACTATGCCACACAATCAAGGGGCCACAATTTTCAGATTAAGGACCCATGCTCTGGTACAACAAGAGGGTCCTAATTTGATAGTCACCAAGGATCTCCACTACCCAACCCTACTGAAGAATAACACTTTGGAAATTCATCATGGAACTCCACTTCCCAGGCCCACTAGAGGGTAACACCCAGGAATTTCATCAGGGAAATCCACTTCCTAGCACTGCTGGAGGGTAACACTCAAAAGAGGTCAAAGGGGAACTCCACTACCCATCCCTACTGGACGGTAATGCTTAGAAGATTTAATCAAGGAACTTCACTACCCAACCTTTCTAGAGGGTAACACCCATAATATTTCATCAAGGAACTCCACTACCCATCCATGATGGAGGGTAACACCCGAATAGAGGTCATAGGGGAACTCCACTACCCATCCCTATTGGAGGGTAACACCTGAATAATCTAAATCTTGTGATCCTACCTGAAAACTATCATCATTAGGGTTTCCTTAGAAGGTTTCATTCCCATAAAATTTTACATCATATATAAAAATCCATAACTTATTGCACCATCATGTTCTATGCAGAAAAACACTTAGGATATGCTACTAACTCACCAAAATCCAAGTTCAAACTTAGGAGATATAGTCTATCTAAAACTTTCTAAAATAGCTCAAGGGGTACACAATTTGTTAGGGGGACCACAAAACATGTGTCCTCACTTCATAGATTGGTCATGTCCTTGGATGCAACACATATCCAAACCATGTAGGGTTACAATCCATTTCGGTGGACTACACGACATGTCCAACCTATCCGAGGTATGGGCCGTGTTTGTGTACTCAGACCTCGTGTTCGTGTACTTTAGTACACTACATGTTCTAGACCGTGTAATCCCACATGGATTTCCATTTTTTTAACCCATCATATGGGTTTTCCAACTTGGTTAGGGTACACGGCATGTAAGGTAGGGTTACATGGGGTTTACCATCAATTTCTCTAAAACCCTAGCACCACCGCTAAGGGGGCTATAGGTTGTGTGTTCTTTATTGAACACAGCGTGTAGTCAGGTTTTCACTAGAAAAATTAGATCTGAAAATCTATAATCCATGCTTCTCTTCAAGTTGATTCTCTATAGATCCTACCCTAAATCTATCTGCAATTAATGGATCTAAGCATCATTTTTCATTTTCGGCTACCGTTTGAAGGAAATCGATTACGATAAAGCTTTAGTGAACCACTATTTGTTCTTTACACCATCACTCCTATAATCCATGATTCCATGAACTTAAACCACAAAATCAATCATCCTCATCCCTCAATATTTCCAAATCTATGTCGTGCTCACTGATCCATTCTCATTTCATCGATTTATAGCATATCTTGGGGTCCAATCAAGCTCAGTACCACCCGTAAAGTTTGATTCGGGACTATGGGGATCCAACTGATTAATAAAATGAATAAATTATGGAGAAAGTGACCAAAAAAGTTTTAAACATCATCAGCCAATAATTTTTGGCAGATGATGGGAACCATGGTTAGATGAACAAATGAAATAAATCAAAATGTTGATACTTGGGCACATTTGAGGTTTTTAATTGGCACATATCCAAGAAGAAGATTAAATATTCTCAGTCATTTGATCTAAGGATGTAAAGCACCAAAAAATGTTTCTTAAATCCATTTTGAATCTATTTCTAGTGAAGAACGTTTTTGTCAATTATTCGAAGGAGGATGATGCATTTTTTGCATCTAATATTCTCAATTCATGAGTTTCATCGTCGTCCATCATCACCCTCCAAAGGGATGATGGAGGACCTCTCGCTGGAGAATTCTAGAAAATATGATCAATCCCTAACATGGTATTCTAGGATGATATAATTATAATCTTATATATTGCGCTAAAAATTTTATTAATTAATTAAATAAATAAATAATTTATTAAATGAACCACCCACGATCGAGGGATCTGAACGTCCCTTGCCAACTAATTTTATGATGCACTTAAGGAAAACACCACATTTTGGACACAAGTGTGGTTTCGAATTTTTGATCTGATCAACTGTTTAAGAATTATCCCATTTTCTATGAGGTATCATGCACATAAAATATAAAATATATAAAATATTTTTATAAAATTAATTCTAGACAAACTAGGCCTTAGAATCACACGCGTTCTCACTGCCTATCTTTGGAAATATATATATAAATATTTAAAACTTATACAAAGAAAAAACTGGGTCTCTACATAATTCCCTACAATATATTCATCCCTAAAAAAACTAGTAAAATAACTTGGGATACTAAGCATGAACTTGGATCTCCCACTCCCAATAACTCTTCTGTATGTTTATGTGTCGCCACATCCTATGAACCAAAGGGATAGTCCATCCATGAAAGGTATAATCCTTATGGTCCTTGATATACAACTCACCTTATTCGATGATGTGTGTAGGGTCATACACTTATCTCCTCAGCTATGATATGTGGAAGACATCATCCACTCGCTCCAGCTATGGGAGTAGGGCAAGGAAGTAAGAAACCTTGTCAACCCTCTACACAATATAGAATGACTCAATGAACCTTGGGGAAAGATTTCCTCCCAGGACGAACCTATATAATCCTCCTTCTGGGGGGACTCACAATAAATCATGGTCTCCCTACTTGAACTTCAAGGTCCTACGATAACAATATGCAAAATATTTTTGTCTATTCTAGGCTGTCCTCATCCTATCATGGATGACCTACACTTTCTCTATTTCCGCATGCACTAACTCTGTTCCCACAAGAGATGACTCGCTAATATCTTTCCAGTAAAATGTTGACCTTAGTGTCTCCCACAAAAGGACTCAAAAGGTTCCATGAAAATGGTATAGTGGAATCTGTTGTTGTATGCAAACTCTGCCAAGGAAAGATGATCCTCCAAGCTCCAAATTAAGTCCAACACAAAATCCCTCAACATATATTCTAACACCGCGATTGTAAGTTGGGTCTACCCATCAATATGGGGTTGAAAATTTTTACTCATCAATGAATGGGTCCCAAATTTCTCTTAGATTTTCCTCCAAAATCAGGACATAAAACATGCATCACAATCAGAGACAATCTTTGAGGGTACCCCATGAAGGTGAACAATCTCCCGTATATAAAAACTGCCCCAAACTCTCCACAAAACTCTACTCCCTGATTAAAAGGAAGTGAACCAACTTATTGATTTGGTCAATTATCACCCATATGGAGTCATATATCTTTACTTTTCATAGAATCCTTATGATGAAGTCCCGAGATATTTTTTCCCATTTCCACTTCAAGATCTCAAGATGCTGCAACAAACCTGCCAAAAGTTGGTGCTCAGCCCTTACCTACTAGTAGGTAAGGCACTGAGAGATGAACTCATATATAATTTGTATCATGTTGGACCACCAAAACTAACACTGAAGGTCTATGTACATCTTCCTCACACTGGGGTGTATATCTAAGGAAAAAGTATGGAAATCTCACATTATCTCCTCCCGCAACATAACTGTAACCACTATTCTCCCCTGAAAAAATATGACACGATTCTCTCATTTATAATATCCATAAGATGCATAAACTATAGATATATTATTACATAATACCTCACTGTTGATTTCACTCAGACGATACTCTCTCACATGCTCAAGGAGCGAAGGAGTCAAAACCATCGACTAAAGAAAAATTGTACCCCTTTCTCCAGCAGGGTCATCCATAGGGAAGCTAATTGTTATGAATATTCCTGCACTAGGCATGATTGTGACTTCCTTATAAGGGAATATAATACAATTTTTCAATTTCCTAGAGTATATACTATCTCGAATTCATATTCCTGAAGGAACTCTATCTAACTTCACTACCTCGGGTTCCGATCTCTCTATGTGAAGATGTACATGTGACTATGATGGTCCGAGTAAACCACAAAGTGCTCTCCCAAAAGGTAGTGAATCTACATCCTCAAGGTGAAGACTACCACTTCCAACTCTAGGTCATGAGTTTCATAGTTCTACTCATGAGTTATCAATTGCCTCAACCCATATGTGATAGCTATCTACCGCTGCATCAACACGCAAATGAGCCCAGCTCCTGAGGCATCATAATTCACTATGAACTCAATGCCTTCCTATGGTAATATCAACATCAGATTTTTGGTCAAAATCTACCTCAAATCCTCAAAGTCCCTCTGTAACTTCTCTGACCAGGTAAATGCATGCCATTTCCACATCAAGGTAGTCATAGTGGTAGTAATTCTATAGAAGTCTACCACAAACCTCCTATAGTACCCCTCTAAGCTATGGAAGCTTCACACTTTTGACATGTTCTTGGGTGGATACCAAGAAAGAACTACCTTGATCTTTTCAAGATTCATGGATAAAACTTGATTATAAATGAAATTCCCTAGAAAGTGAACCTCATGAATCCAGAACTATCACTTCAAGAGATTTCTATAAAGCTGGTTCTCTCAAAGAAAGTCAAGAACCATCCTCAAGTGTTGTGCATGTTCCATCTCCATTATAAAGTAAACAAGTATGTCGTCGATGAAGAAAACAACAAACTGGTCTAAGTATGTATGGAAAATTTGGTTCATAAAATCTATAAACATGCTAGGTGAATTCATCACATCAAAGGGAATCACTAGAAACTCATATTGATCACAGTGAAATTGGAAATCTTACTTTGCAATATCAGCCTCGCAAACCCAAAACTGGTGGTAGCTAAACCTAAGATCGATCTTCGAGAACCATCTCGCACCTCTCAACTGGTCAAATAGGTCATCAATCCTTTAAAAGGGGTACTTGTTCTTTATTTTTCCCTGGATTAGGTGATTATAATCTATAACAACCCAAACTTTCATTAATGGAAATCGCTCTTGATCTAATTAAATATCTTATTATGGTTTTATGTGAAGGTTCTGGGCACAACAGAAGATCATGGGTGGATGTGCCAACTTGGATTTTTTCATTAAAAATGATCAATCCGGGATCAATACGACGATAAATTCCAGACTCCACGGATCAAATAACAGAAATAGGCCAAGAATAAGAATAGTCCCAGAACCATAAACTAGGATCGTCACAGGTTGATTATAATTAATTTAATTAATTGACAAGAAATACCTTTTACGGCATTATTTATTTATTGATATTTTTGATCAAGTTCAAATGTGATTCGTCGTTGCGTTGCATAATCCAAGTGTAAAATTCCTCTAGCGGTGATCCACACGTGCACCACGTATCGATAGACGTCGCCAAAGGAATCTATGGGAGCTAGTGTGGAGAAGCTTTTTCTTGCATTTTCCACCTTAGATTGTCTTGATCCTATGGAGGAGGATCTCTCTTAGTCTTGAGAGTATTCTTTGAGAAAGGAGTTCTTTCAGCCTTGAAATAATTATCCATAATTTTTGTGCACAGTGATAGGGAAATGTGTTGGGGTTGTGAGGATATTTATAATCGGGTTTGAGGTTATAGAGTTATGACAATAAATAAACGTGTTACACATTTTATTTATTTCATTAACTCTTATTGAAAAAAACCCCATGTCGAATCATTAATTCCTTGACATGCACCCACGCTGATTATAATAAATATCATTTTATAAAATGATATTATTTCCTCAAAATCCTGACTGGAAAAACTACATGACGTGTAATCATTAATACACGGTGTGTACTTGTTTTTGATTTCATTTCCAAAATAAAAACTACACGGCGTGCAATCATTAATACACGGCTTGTACTTGTTTTCATTTTATTCTTCCTCCATCATTAAAACATTTTAGGCTTCCTTGAATAATTATTAAACCACATATGGTAATAATCTTTATTCTACTTGAGATACTTGGATACACTTAGTGTGTAACCCTCTAGGCCTCTTTCTAATTGGCATTAGACGGGCTTGCCTAAAGTCCAAGATTAATGTCTAGTAACGGGTCAAGGCACCCAAGAGAAAGAAGTTGATGCCGCATTGACATGTCACCTCATATGAATGGTTACCATGTAATTTAATCCCTTTATCTCAATATCTCATCAATCAGGTTTCATGGCAGTTTCATAAACCTATATGCTTGATCTGCCATTATTTAACTTCCAGAAATAAACTCGTCGTTACACCATGGCCATGGAATTTGGGAGACAGTTCTATTTCAATCAAAGGGCCCGAGATATCTACTTCCATAAATATAAAAGGGACAAATCCTTCCTCGATTTATCCATTAACAACATGTCATTTGTGATGCACCCAACGTACCCTACTTCCCACCAACTGTATTCGTGATGGTTTTCATTAGCAAATCTAAGTGTGTGAGTCATGACATGAGTTAATGATAATATTCTTGTCTAAGGACCATTACACACACTTGACCGTCTATATACTACATGTCCTATCATAGTATGTCATCCAATAGTAGAACTTTGTTTAAGAATATTGTTATAGAATTTCAAGTTACTCATCATAGTGGTGATCTTCCATGACCTTATAAATGCAACAAATATTCTAGGACATTATTATATTATAGTCATGCAGAACAATGAAAAATATATAATAATTGTACATTCATGTAATAAAAGTATAAATAGTTGGTTCTCAGGAAACCAACCCTAACAAACTATAACTTGTAATAAATCCAACTGCCTAGGAATTTTAGTTCACTAGACATCACATGATGATCATGTTTCTACTGAGTCAAGGATTTAGTCAAGGGCTCTTCCACGTTGTCTTTCTTGGAAATACTACTCACTGCAACTTCACCTCTCTGAGAAAAAATACCTCAAGAGATGATACTTGTAAAGTATGTGTTTTGTCTGCTGATGTGACTTTGGATCTTTTTCAAGTTCCACCGATGTAGTATTATCACAATAGAGTGTGATAGGATCTTTACTACTAGGTACTAAATCTAGCTCTTGGATGAAGATTCACATATAAACTGCTTCTTTAGCTACCTTAGAGGCTGTGATATACTCAGACTCTTCTATAGAATCTATGACCACACCTTGCATTGATCTCTTCTAGCTCACTACACCTCCATTCAAACTAAAGATGTATTCAGTCTGCGACTTCATATCATCTTGATTAGTTTGGAAACTAGCATCTACATGTCCTCTGATGACTAGTTCCTCATCTCCTCCATAAACTAGGAACACATCCTTAGTATGCCATAGATACTTAAGGATAGTCTTGACTTCCATCCAATGGCAGTCTCCTGGATCAACTTGATATCTGCATACCACACTTAATGCTTAAGCAACATCTAGCCTTGTACATAGCATAGAATACAGAACTGACCAATCGCAGATGTGTATGCGATCATTTCCATTTTCTTTATTTCCTCATGTGTTTGAGGACACATTTTCTTAGAAAGATGAATACCATGGGACACTAGAAAAAATCCCCTCTTAGAATGTTCCATACTGAATCTCTTTAGTATCTTATCAATTTATGTACTTTGACTTAGGCCCAGCATTCTCTTGGATCTATCACAATGGATCTTGATCCCAAGAATATATGTGTCCTCACCCAAGTCTTTCGTAGAGAAGCATTTATAAAACCATGCCTTAACTGATTGTAAGATAGGTACTTCATTTCCAATTAGTAATATGTCATTAACATATACTATTAGGAAAATGACTACAATTCCACTAAACCTTTTGTAGACACAAGGCTCACATTCATTCTTAATAAATCAAAATTGTGTTATGGCTTCATCAAAATGAATGTTCCATGACATTGATGCTTAATTTAATCCATAAATGGATTTCTGCAACTTGCATACATTTTTGGAATCCTTTGGAGTCACAAACCCTTCAGGTTGTGTCATATAGACATCTTCCTGGAGGTTCCCATTAAGGAATGTTGTTTTGAAATCCATTTTCCAAATTTCGTAGTCATGGTAAGCGGCAATGGCCAATAGGATTCTGATGGATTTCAGCATCGCAACTGGTTAGAATGTTTCATCATAGTCAATTCCTTGATGTTGTCTAAAACCTTTTGCAACCAGTCATGCCTTATAGGTGCTAACTTGTCCCTCCATGTACAGATTCTTCTTGAATACCCATTTATTACCAATAATATTTACATCAACTGGAGGATCTACCAATATCCGGACTTGGTTTTGGTACATGGAATCCATTTCAGAATTCATAGATTCTTTCCACTTGGAAACGTTTGTGCCTTCCACTGCTTCCTTGTAGGTAAGAGTATCATCATTGTCAACCAATCAGGATTCACCATCCTCAGTGGCAAGAAAACTATATCTTTCTGGTTCTCTCACCTCTCTCGTGCTCCTATGCAGTTCTTGTGTCTTTGGAATAGATTGTTCTTCGACGGGGCTTTGTGGAATATGTTCTTATACCAACTCCTGCGTATCTTGGGCCTTGACTTCATTAAATTCTATCTCACTCCCAATATGTATTTTGGATATGTGCTCCCTCTCTATGAATATGGTGTTTCTTGCCACTGTAACCTTTTTATCTGAGGGGTTATATAGGTAATATCCCCTTGTTTCCTTAGGATATCCAATAAAGGTACACTTTGGGCCTCGGGGTGCAAGCTTGTTACCTGAATAGGCCTTAACAAATTCTTCACTCCTCCACACATGTAAATTTGATAACATGGCTTTGAGTCCATTCCATAATTTGTATGGAATACCATTTATCGATTTAGTTGGTATTTGGTTTCGTATGTGTGCTGCTGTTTGTAATACATATCCCCAAAAGGATAATGGAAGACTCACATGACCCATCATTGATCTCACCATGTCTAATAGGGTGTGGTTAATCCTTTCACTTACACCGTTCCACTGAGGCATGTAAGGAGGAGTGAGTTGAGATAGAATCCCAAAATCCCATAAGAAATCAATGAAGTCCTAATTAAGATATTCTCCTCCTCTGGTTGAGTGGAGTTTCTTAATCTTCTTACCAATCTAGTTATCAACTTCATTCTTGTATTCTTTGAACTGATCAAAAGAATCTGACTTATACCTCATTAAGTAAATATATCCATATCTACTAAAATCATCATTAAAAGTTATGAAGTACAAGAACCCACCCATTTCTTCAACTGGAAATGCTCCACACACATTTGTGTGAACTAATTCTAGAAGCTCTTTATCCCTTTCACCTTTCCCACTAAATGGGGTTTTGGTCATTTTTCCTTGTAGACATGCATGACATACACGAAGTGGTTTCAGTTTGAAAGAATCTAAATGCCCATATTGAAGTAATTTTTTCAAATTTTTCTTATTGACATGACCTAGCTGGTGATTCCAAAGTTGAGTGTGGTATGAGTCATGTGAATTAAATTTTTCATTGATTGGAATTACTTGGTTTTTGTATTCTAACACATAAAGGTCGTTATATAAATGTGCCCTAACAAAACAAATGCTATCTTTATAAAAGTAGCAACATTAATTTCTAAAACTGAATATGAATCCATAAGTATCTAATCTAGATACTGAACAGAAGGTATGTAATAACAACCCTTTAACACCAAGATCATTCTAGTTGGTAATGTGAGGTGGTAGTCCCTGACAGATACAGCAGAAAGTCTGGCTTTGTTGTCTGCTTGTAGATCTACCTCCCCTTGATCAATCTTCTTGAATCTAAATGGTTCCTATATTTGGATACATATGTGAGCACAAAAATCTTTATCTAATATCCAATTTGTAGAAACATATAGATTTCATTTGATAATAAACACACCTGAAGCTTCCCCATGCTTCCTTGGTTGGGTGCAGTTTTTCTTCCAGTGGCCATTCCTTCCACATGCGAAACAAATAGCCTTTTGTTCTCTTTCCTCCCCTTTGATCTTCATTTTATTGTATGGTCTTGAATAATCTTTGGGCTTAAAGCTCTTCACCTTCCCTTTACTTTTATTTAATATAAGGACAGAAGTTTTTTCATGCTTCATATCATTGTCCACTTGAAAAATAAGGATAAGAAGATCAGATAGAGACTTCTCAATGTTGTTCGTGTTGAAATTTACAAAAAAGTTAGAGAAGCTCTGGAGGAGTGATGAAATAATGAGATCGGTACCTAGTTCTTTGGGGAGTTTAAACCATAGAACCTTCAAGTGCTCAATGTAGACAATGACATTGACTACATGAGGCCCAACTGGGGAACCCTCTCCAAGCTTTCTCTGAAATAGAGCCTTGGAGATCTCAAACCTTTCCTGTCTTTCCCTCTCCTGGTATAGATCATGGAGGTGCTCGAGTATTCTATAGGCATCCATGTCTTCATAAGACTTCATGAGCTCACTTGACATTGATGATAACATCAAACATTGAACGTCGAGTGAATCACTAAAATGTTGATCATAGACCAGGAAATCTTCATCAATCACCCCTTGGGAAGGTGAATCAGGAAGTGAGGACTCCAACATGTAAAAATTTCATTCATGGCATAGGATAACCTGAAGGCGCCTAAACCATTCCTGAAAGTTACTTATGGTGAGAATATTGTCTTTATCCAGAATTGATCGCAGAGAAAATGTGGTTGATGAGTTTTTCATATTGATTCTACAAATTAAAAGAGTAGATTTATTGGTACTTTCTTGATTACATTTTATGAGAAATAATAAATTTTATTAAGTCTCCCACAATTTTATCAAGTCCCGATGGCCCTCACCATTGAACTCAGAATGTCCAGTTGTTTTGACATTCTTGTGGAAAGGATCCACATTCCCCTTTGCAAAACCCCAACAAGGGTTGGTCAAGCTATTAGAAGGTATTTAGGTAGGCAGGTCTTTTCCAACTGTGAGGTTACAGTTCCTTGATCTGTTGAGTGGACTCCCCAATCCAAAAATCCTAACATGGGTTTCCTCAACACTTTCCTCTATTTTACACCAAGTCTAGCAAGGTCTACTCCTCTTGATGTAAAATTTTGAAGTCAACCTGAAACTTTCATAAGAGAATTCTTTATAAAAGTAAGTGTCCCAACAAGGGTTGGTCAAACAAATAGTTTTATTGATTCTTTCCCTTAATCAAGTAACAGAAGGCTTGGTATGACTAAATATGGTATTTGAGGGATTCTAATCCTTTATTCATTGTTTCGCATTATCACATACTTGATAATATTAAGTGATGCTTTCTTAAGTTATTAACCATGTTTTGATAATGTTTATGCATAGTCCAGTTTTTATTTTATTCCATATTAGCATGCTTGTTTATTTCATTAACTATGTGATCACGACAACACATATATAATAAATAAACCATGCAATCAGAAAGAAATAAAATAAGATGTCATGATCATGTGCTTCTATTGGTTATCTTATCTAGATATTTTGATAACCTAACCCTGACCTAGGGAAAAACATCTTGAACCCAATGGTTCATGTTTTGTAGCTCCCACCTATCCACCTTTGTATCTTCTTGTGTTGGTTTTGCCTCAGCTTCAGATTTGGAACCATCTCCTCTGTCTTGGGAGATCCTCCATTACATGGGGTTTACCTTAAAGAAACCATGGGCACGTAGACCCTACATTTTATTGGAAGAAGACTTGCAGACCAACAAATTTAAATTAAATAAATTTCAATGAAACATACACACACAAAGTGTCTTTGGTCTAGCTCCTGATCATCCATAGCATGCAATGACATTTACACATATTTAGTATTCAAATTATTTTAATCGTTATTTTATTCAAGATAAGTCACGCTTGAATTCAACTAATTATGATATTATAATTAATCAATTCTTTATCTTAAATACCTTTCTAAATTTCCTTGAGATTCTTTTCATCCATATTCTTTGTACATGTATTTTTACTTTAGAGGAAACCTTGTAAAATTCCATTTCTAGAAATTACACGACGTGTAGGCTATATTACATGGCATGTATTTTTTTCACCCTTTATCCAAAGTACACACCGGGGGATTTGGCGTGTTTTCTGTACTTTGGAAATTTTGGAGTACACGACGTGTAGATTAATCTAACACGACATGTATTTCTTTGTTACGCAGTTACCGGCCTAGAAATCTTGTCTATGCGGTACATGGCTTCTCCTTGTACACAGTTTCATCTGGGTCGGATCGGACTACACATCCTGTTGATTCAACATACACGCCGTGTATTCCATTTTCCATGTGCTGTTCATTTCTAGTCAACACAATGTAATAAAAGCTTAGGTATGCTCAATTCACACGACATGGGTTTGGTGGAATAGTACCGATTTATTGAACCTAAGTACATGGCGTGTATTTTTTACTACACGTCATGTATTCTTGTGTTGTACAGATAGAATGAGCAGCTCTTCTAGATGAGTTACTCATTTTTATTTTAATCAAAAATAAAATTAAAAGGTCATTTCTGTGATGTGAATCGAGAAAAGGAGGAAGAACAGATCTCGTTCATTCAGTTTTATAGAATGATTTATCTTGAATTGAGTCAAATATAAATGTGAAAATTATCATCTAAAATTAAATAACTATAATCAACATTTTAACCTCCCTTTAATACAAATTGAAGGTTCTGGGCGTAGTGGATGATCATGGGTGGATGTTCCCACTTGGATTTTTTTCATTAACAATGATCAATCTGAGATCAATGCGACTATAAATGCAAGACTCCACGGATCGAATAACAAAAATAAAAAAAGAAGAAGAATAGTCCCGAAACCAAAATCTAGGATCTTCATAGGTTGATTATAATTAATTTAATTAATTGATAAGAAATACCTTTTATGGTGTTCTTTCTTCATTGATATTTCTGATCACGTTTCAATGTGATTTGTTATTGTGTCACAGAATCCAAGTATATACTTCCTCTAGCAGTGATCAAAAAATGAACCATGTATCTCTGGATGTCGCCAAAGGAATCTCTAGGTGATAGCATGGAGAATCCTTTGCTTGTGTTGTCCACCTTAGATCGTCTTGATCTGATGGAGGAGAATCTATCTTGGTATTGAGAGCATTCTTGGAGGAAGGAGTTCTTTCAGCCTTGAAATAATTCTCCAGAATTGTTGTGCACAATGATTAGGAAAAGTGTTGGGGTTGTGAGGATATTTATAATCAGGTTTGAGGTTATAGATTTATGACAATAAATAAACATGTTATGTGTTTTATTTATTTCATTAACTCTTATTAAAAAAACCCCATGTCGAATCATTAATCCATTGACATGCACCCACGCTGATTATAATAAATATCATTTAATAAAATGATATTATTTCCTCAAAATCCCGACTTTAAAAACTACATGACGTGTAATCATTAATACATAGCGTGTACTTTTTTCATAAAACTACACGACGTGTAATCATTAATACACGGTGTGTACTTGTTTTCATTTCCTTTCCAAAATTAAAACTACATGGAGTGTAATCATTAATACATGACGTGTACTTGTTTTCATTTTATTCTTTCTCCAACATTAAAATGATTTAGGATTCCTTTAATAATTATTAAACCACATATGGGGATAATATCTATTCTACTTGAGATACTTGGATAAACTTAGTGTGTTACCCTCTAGGCCTCTTTCTCGTTGGCATTAGGTGGGCTTGCCTAAAGTCCAAGATTACTGTCTAGCAACGGGTCAAGGCACCCAAGAGAAAGAATTTGACAATGCATTGAAATGTCACCTCATATGAATCCTTACCGTGTAATTTAATCCCTTTGTCTCAATATCTCATCAAGCAGGTTTCATAGTAGTGTCATAAACCTATATGTTTGATCTTTCATTCTTTGAATTCCAGAAATTAACTCTTCGTTACACCATGGCCATGGAATTTGGGCGATAGTTCTATTTCAATCAAAGGGCCCGAGATATCTACTTCCATAAATATGGAAGGGAAAAATCCTTCCTTGATTTATCCATTAACAACATGCCATTCATGATTCACCCAACATACCCTACTTCCCGTCAACTTTCTTCGTGACGGTTTTCGTCAGAAAATATAAGTGCACGACTCATGACATGAGTTATTGGTAATCTTCCAGTCTAAGAACCATTACACATGATCATAGATAGTAATGTCCGATGACACCAAGACATGTGTAATTACTACTGGCGAGTCTATTCTCATAATCTCCCATCTTGGAGATTACCAAGTGTGAACTCCATAAGAGAGAGTCTCGTCTTCTTAAGAGTACTCGCACATGATGGTCTGTATACTATGTGTCCTATCATAGTATGTCATCGAACTGTAGAAATTTATTTAAGAATATTGTTATAGAATTACAAGGTTCTCATCATAGCAGGGATCTTCCATGACCTTATTAATGCAACAAATATTCTAGGACATTATTATATTATAGTCATGCAGAACAATGAAAAATATATAATAAGTGTACATTAATGTAATCAAAGTATAAAAAGATGGTTCTCATGACACCAAGCCTAAAAATATGAAATGTGAACTTCATTGGTTTTATGTTTCTGGATTTTAAAATACAGTTATGAATTGTGACTATTGCTAATATAGTCGTTGAACAGTGATCACATGATTATTATAAATATAAGGCTTTAACAAATCCAATTTACTCAGACAAAGGAAGCGATGGCCTCATCCAGTAGACTTTCCCCATATGAAGCCCATTTGGCGGAGCTCAGAAAGGAGGTGGCATCATTGGGCTTCACTCTTTACCAAGATCAAGCTGAGCTTGAACACGTTAAGCTTGAGTGGAACTGACTACGGGACAAGTGGAAGTTAATAGAGATTACCACCCGAGCGATGTTATCTGAGCCACCCCAAGAGTCTATCACCATCGCACACCTTACCCTTCGGTCTTATGTGGGTGTTATAAGGGGTTATGTAACAAGACCCTAACATTATGACTATGTACATTATTTTTGTATAAAGAATGTGCATTCATTTTATTATGGTTACTTTATAAATAGTTTTTAAAGCACAAATAGTATTCTTAGTTAATATTAAACTAAGAAATCTCTTTTCATGAATTAATGGATTTTTGAATTAAATAATATTTTAATAAAATATTATTATAATTAATTTTATTTTTATTAAATATAAATTATCATATAATTTTATGAATGCAATTGTAATTTTTATTATGGTTTGAAAGTTGTTTTTGTCAAAACCCATTAATTTTCGATAAATGTCGGTTTTTATTTTAAAAGTAAAAATTCACATATGTATAAAATTACTTATATAAAAGGAATATTATTTTTTTAATCAGGATGCTGAAATTATCCAACGATGAATTTTTCATAATTTTATGAGACAGTCAAATTTTTGGGTTAAAATTAAATATTGTTTAAATATATAAAGTGTTTTATGACATCATAATGACACAATAGTGATGTAATAAAATAATATAAACATTATGTTTGGCCAATATATGTTTTAAATAAAAAATAATGTGATTTTATATTTGTTTTATTTATTTTAAAAAGCTTTAGTGGACCCTCCAAGACTTATAAAACATTTTGTCTTTTTAAATTGTTTTCCTTGAGAGTGTGACTCACCTCCAAATAAGCACCCTAAATATTTTAAAAAGTTAGTCCATTGGCCTTATAAAATATTTTTTTCCACTCCCATTTATTAAAAACTATGGGCAAAAACCAAGGTCTGGTTTTTGGTTTTGATTTGTTTAATGTGAGGTGTCCCAAACCTAAATAATAAAGAATTCCCTCTCCTTTCCTATATAAACCCACCCAAGCTCCCACTTCCTCTTCACTCAAAGACTTTGGAGTTCGTCCAACCTCTTACCTCCTCTCTCTAGAATCATCCCAAGGTTCCCCGAGCTCCCAAGAAGACTCTCTCAAGCCTCTCCCAAGCCTTTGGGATCACACTTCCAAGTAAGGGATTTCTTATTTTCTCATTTTTGTCTCAATTTCATTATGGTGTTATACCCTTTTTTTATTAATTATAAATGTTGGGGTATGATTTAGAACCTCCCCCATATTTTCCTCTATATGTCTGAGTGATTATAGATCCCTTTATCTCTCATTAAATGCCCCTCATGTACACTTGTTGCCATGCCGAAATTCCGTAAGGAATCTCTCTCTTCTCATTTACATTCAAGAAATTCTTTTGTATTGTGAATATAAATTCCATTACTTATGTTAAGACATGTATCTATATGACCACCTTACTGTCCATTTCATGTAAATATGATGAGACACCCATTTATCTCTCATCAACCATTTTTATGAATTCCTATTTCACGCTATTATGCTACCGAAATTGCACTACGATTTTCCAAGCCAATGACACTGTGTAGTGAATACCATGCCCATTTCCCTATCAAGGGTATTCACCTTTATGCATATTTATTTATTTTTTATAGTGTTTCATGTATGAATTACACATTTCCTTTATCCTGGAATAAATTATGAGGTTTAATGAATCCATGTTATATGATCCATGTGGTACATTTATGCATGAAATGAAATGTTTAATAAGGGTGCACCTTGATAGCGCTCCAATGCATTGGTTAAAGATTAGTATCATGATACGTCAAGTGTAATGAGGGTTTAATCATGATAATTCAAGTTAAATGAGGGTTTACTCGTTCTAATTCAAGTGCATTGAGGGTTTACTCATGCTTCATGTGCAAGGAGCCTTGGCTCATGCTAAAATCATGTTAAATGTTGTTGCCACATTTCCATGTTATGATTATCATGATTTATCATGCATTTATGTTAATGTTTCTCTTGTGCTATATTAATATGACTATTTTCTAACATATACTTTATTCCACATGTTATTCCATGTTTATTCCCTTACTGGCCTTTATAGCTCACCCTTTTTTTATGCATGTCCTCAGGTTATCCCATACAATGATAAGTACGAGGGAATATAGTGGTCATGTAAAGGAAGTTTTCAATAAAGATGTTGTATTTCATGTTTTAAGTTGGTATGTAATGATCCCAATCCCTAATTACACTAGACCTCTCGATATTCTATGTTGTATCAAGTGAATTTTATGTAATAAATCATGTTTAAGTGTGTAATAAATAGCAAGGTTTTCATAGTTGGTATCAAAGGGTAGGTTTAGTTGTTTTTGGGATTAGGATTAGAAAACCCTAGTGAAGACTTAGAGACAAGAATAAGTATAATAAAAACATACCTAAGTATTGGTTAGTATTGAGTAAGTGGTTTATCAAAAAAATACATCCCTGTCTGGATACGAGTAGGTAGAGGCGGCTCTAGCACAGATTTATCCTAGGGGTAAAACCCAAAAACACCACTTTGAGCTAGAATCAAACGGGAACTGGTGCATGAAAACGGGCCTTGCTGCACTCTTGGTTACGACACTCCCAGGGGATATTCTTTGGTAAATTCAAAAGCTTAGTATGAGCTCTTATTAAGAAAATTAAAAAAAATCCCCTAAGAATATATGTTAGAAAGTAGATCATGAATAGCATAGATTGAATCATATAGATTCCTAAGTTAAGGAATAAAAGTAATTTATGAGTCATATGTTTTTGTCCTTGTATTACCCTTTATGTGTTACCCCTAACTTTCCTTTTCTTCTAGACAATGTCCGGTACTAGGAGGACTCAGGCTAACATCCGATGTGAAGATCAATGTGATGACTGTACTAATGAGATGCCCAATCTGATGAGAGCAGGGACCGCGGACATTGTAACACTTATCTCTCAGTTAAATCAATCTTTGAATAGAAATGTGGGAAAATAAGAACGTTCACCCCCCCCCAAGAAATAATAAGTCACTATCAAGAGCTTCATGAGACAAAGGCCTCCTACTTTTAATGGATCATCTGATCCCTCAATCGCCAAACAATGGATCATCTCCATTGAAAAGATCTTCTCCATCCTTCAATGTTCAAAACAAGAGAAGGTTCTCCTGGATGCTTATCGTATGGAGGGTGAAGCTGATCAATGGTGGAAGTTGATCAAAAATAAGAAGCATGAGGAGGATATTGAGGCGTTGAAATGAAAGGATTTCTGAAAGATGTTATTCGATAAATATTTTCTGTGCACCCTCCAACATAAGATGGAAAGGGACTTCCTTTCCCTCAAACAGAAAGACAACAAATCTATCCGAGAGTATGAGGAAAACTTCACAAGTCTTGAAACATATGCCTCTGGATTTGTCGTTACCCTCGAATGCAAGGTTGACTGCTTCTTCGGTGGGTTGAAACCTAGCCTACGGAAAGCACTGGTGATCTGTGACTTCAACAGCTATGAGGAAATTGTTTGATGTTCCTTCATGGTTGAAATAGAGATCGGAGAATCTCAGGGGTATCATGGGGATAAAAAGCGTAAGGTGGACTTGAATGTTGGTGGTCTGATGGATAAATCCAATGGTGCTAAGAAGATCCATCTCCCCACTTTCCAAAGGTGCAGAAATAAGCACCCCGGAAGTTTCTTAAATGGGATGAGGAAATGATTTAGGTGTGGAAAAGAAGGGCAGCTAGCTGTTAACTGTCGAAAAGAAAAACCATCGGTTGCGACAGAGGAGAGGAACACTCCGCTCAACCCTCAACACATTGTTCATTGATTCAACAACAAAGAACCGATGCACTTTGCAAATCAGTGCCCAAATCCAAGGGTTTTCAAAGGTAACCCACAACCTTCAAGGTAGCAAGGGAGAGATTTTTCCATCACTACTGCCGAAGTGAACCCCGACAATGATGTGGTGATAGGTAAGCTAGTTATTCATTCAATAATAGGGAATGTACTTTTTGATTATAGTTCTACACATTCTTTTATATCCCTAAAGTTTTGTAGAACAATCACAACACCACCAAAAATCATGGAAGTAAAGATGTAGGTGAGTACCAAAAATGGGGAAATCATTGCATCCCATGAATATAACTCCTTCCCTATCATAACTTGTGGATAGAACTTCCCAATGAACCTCATAATACTCCCTCTGGTGGAATTTGATGCAATTATCAGCATGTATTGGATTTCCTTATATAGAGCCAACATAAATTTCCATGAGAGGGAAATCACTCTCCATATAGATAATCGACCTACGATTCTATACAAATGTAAGGAGGAGGATGAATATTATTTAGCTCTATAATCTCAAGAATGGATATTAATACCCTATGATCATGCACATCTAGCTCATATAATTGAGTCCAAGGAAGCAACCATCCTTGAAGACATTATTATTGTGGGGGAATTCACCGATGTGTTTCTCGAGGAATTTTCTGGTCTTCCACCTAAAAGAGATGTTGATTTATCAATTGATCTTATACCTGGGGAGTTTCCAATATCCAAGACTCCATATATAATGGCTGTTGTGGAGATTGAGGATCTAAATAAATAACTACAGGAGAATCTAGATAAAGTTTTTATATGCCCAAGTGCTTCACAATGGGGTGCACCAGTCCTCTTTGTCAAGAAGAAGGATGGATCAATGCACCTTTGCATCGATTATTGTGAGCTTAAAAATCATGATAAAGAAAAAGTATCATATTCCATGAATTAATGACTTGTTCTATCAGCTATGTGGAGCACAATACTTCTCCAAGGTGGATTTGCGGTCGGGATATTATCAAGTAAAGGTGAAGAAGGAAGATATCCCCAAGACTGCTTTTCATACAAGATACGGGCACTATGAATTCATAGTAATGCCTTTCAGACTCACTAATTCTCCAGAAATATTCATGGAATTGATGAATATAGTTTTTAGAGATTACCTTGAAACTTTTTTGGTTGTCTTTATAGATGATATTCTAATATACTCCAAAACCAAGGAGGATCACAAGGATCATCTGAGAACTGTACTAGAGACCTTGTGAAAGGAGAAGTTCTATGAAAATTATAGCAGGTGTGAGTTCTTGTTAAAGGAGGTCTCATTCTTGGTCCATATCATCACAAGTAATGGAATACCTGTGGATCCCTCCAAGATAGCTGAAATAGAGGGACGAATGAAGCCAACATCGGTAACGGATATCTGTATCTTTTTGGGGTTAGCTGGATATTATCGATGATTTGTGAGAAATTTCTCACGATTTTCCAACCCTCTTACCAAGCTAACTCGGAAGGGAGTAAAGTTTACTTAGAGTGATGAATGTGAATAAATCATTAAGGAGATGAAAAGGAGGATTATCACTGCACCCGTGCTCACTTTACCCATAAGTGGAGAAATTTTTGTGGTATTCAGTGATGCTTCGAAGAAGGTCCTGGGATGTGTGTTGATGAAAAATGACAAAATTCATTGCTTGTGCTTCAAGGAAATTAAAATTTCATGAGCAAAATTATCCAACACATGATTTGTAGTTAGCTGCGGTGATATTCGCTTTAAAATTTTAGCGGCATTATCTCTTTGGGGAGAACTGTGAAATACATACGGCCCACTAAATCCTCAAGTATATATTCACACAGAAGGATTTGAACATGCACCAAAGAAGATGGTTAAAACTGATCAAAGACTATGACTGTTCAATCCATTAACACCCTGGGAAAGCAAACAAGATGTTAGATGCTCTAAGTAGATGGGATCCAATGATTCTATCATTGATGAGAATTGAGAAGGATCCAATCTTCTTAGATTTGATGAATATGGACATGGGAATCATAAAGAAGGTAACATCATAAATCCTTTCATAAATGATTGCTCAACCGTCTCTTTTGGAAAGGTTAAAGGATGCTCAAAGAAAGGATGTGGAAATTATGAAAAGGGTGGAAGCTATCAGAAATGGGAAATCGTTAGATTTCATGGTAGAAAAGGATGGAATCATGAGATTTAGGTCACAATTATGTGTACCATATGATCTAGAGATAAATAAGGATCTTCTGGATGACTCACATAGCTCAACCTTCTCTATTCACTAGGGGAGCACAAAGATGTATCGAGATATTAGATAAAACTATTGGTGGGATAATATGAAAAGGGAGATTGCATAATATACATCCAGGTTCCTAGTATGTCAGAAAGTGAAGGCTGAGAGGAAAAAGTCTAAGGGGATGATGAAACCACTACCCATACCAACATGGAAGTGGGAAAACATTACCATGGACTTTGTCTCTGGACTTCCAAGGAAATCCAGAGGAAACAATGTTTTATGGGTCATTGTGGATCGTCTTATGAAGACATCTCACTTCATCGCAATTCAAGTGAACTTCTCGTTGGATCAAATTTCCTGGATTTACATCAAATAAGTGCTAAGGTTGCATGGATTACCACTATCTATTGTATCTGATCATGATATGAGATTCACCTCAAAGTTCTGGAAAATTATCCAATATTCTCTAAGCACTGAACTGAACTTCAGTTTGGCCAATAATCCTCAAACTGATAGACAATCTGAGTGAATTATTCAGACACTATAATATATGATAAGATCATGTTATATGGACTTCAAAGGAGGATGATACCAACATCTTCCATTGGTTGAATTATCCTATAATAACAGTTTCCACTCAAGCATCCAAATGGCACCATATGAATCCCTATATGGGAAGAGGTGCAGAACAGCGGCATATTGGGATGAAGTTAGTGAACGTAAGCTGCTAGGACCAGAAATGGTCAATGAAATGGCGGAGAAGGTAAAAAATATTCAGCAGTATATCAAGGCATCCCAGAGTTGACAGAAGAGTTATACAGATAACTTTCAATGAGACCTTGAGTATAAATTTAGAGACATGGTATTTCAACACATATCTTCATGGAAGAAGGTCATGAGGTTTGTAAAGAAAGGGAAGTTAAGTCCTTGGTACATTGGTCTCTTTGAGATTCTTGATCATGTTAGGGTTGTGGCCTATCATATAGGACTTCCACCTACCATGGCCAAAGTACATGATGTATTTCATGTATCCCTATTAAGTAAGTACATGCCAGACCCCTCACATGTACTCTCTTCAGAGGTAGTACAGCTAAAGGATGATCTATCTTACGAGGAGCAACCAGTGAAGATCTTAGATCCTAGAGAAAAATCTCAACAAAATAAGACAATGCCCCTCGTCAAAGTGTTGTGGAGAAACCACAAGTTTGAAGAAGCGGCGTTGGAATCAGAGGAGGTGATGAAGTAGAGTTACCTATATTTTTTTAGATTGGGAAAAGGAAATTTTGAGGGAGAAATTTCTTAAGGGGGGAATATTGAAACAACCCAAACTTTCATTAATGGAAATCCCTATTTATATAATTAAATGTATTATTATGGTTATATGAAATGTGAACATCATTGGTTTTATGTTTCTGGATTTTAAAATACTGTTATGAATTATGATCATTGCTAATACAGTCATTGAATAGTGATCACATGATTAGTATAAATATAGGCCTTTAACAAATCCAACTTACTCAGACAAAGGAAGTGATGAACTCATCCAGTAGACTTTCCCCGTACGAATCCCATTTATCAGAGATCGGAAAGGAGGTGGTTTCATTGGTCTTTTCTCTTGAACAATCCCAAGCTGATCTTGGACACGTTAAGATTGAGCGGAATCGACTACGGGAGAAGTGGAAGTTAATAGAGATTACCACCTGAGCGATGTTATCCGAGCCACCCCAAGAGTTTGTCACCATCACACACCTTACACTTCAGTCTTATGTGGGTGTTATAAGGGGTTACATAATAATAACCTAGCATTATGACTATGTAAATTATTTTTGTATAAATAATGTGCATTCATTTTATTATTGTTACTTGTAAATAGTTTTTAAATCACAAATAGTATTTTTAGTAAATATTCAACTAAGAAATATATTTTGAGGAATTAATGAATTTTTGAATTAAATAATATTTTAATAAAATATTATTATAATTAAATTACTTTTTATTAAATATAAATGATCATATAATTTTATGAATGCAATTGTAATTTTTATTGTGGTTTGAAAGCCGTTTTTGTCAAAACCCATGAATTTTTGATAAATGTCAGTTTTTATTTTAAAAGTAAAAATTCACATATTTAGAAAATTATTTAGATAAAATGAATATTATTTTTGGAATTAGGTCGTCAAAATTAACCAACGATAATTTTTTATAATTTTCTGAGACAGACCAATTTTTGGGTAAAAATTAAATACTGTTTAAATATATAATGTGTTTTATGACATCATAATGATCCAATAGTGATGTAATAAAATAATATAAACATTATTTTCGGCCAATATATATTTTAACATTGGAATAATGTAATTTTAGATTTATTTGATTTTTTTTACAATGATTTAGTAGACCCTCCAAGACTTATAAAATATTTTGTCTTTTTAAATTGTTTTTCTTGAGAGTGTGACTCACCTCTACATAAGCACCTTCAATATTTTAAGAAGTTCGGCCATTTTACGTATAAAATATTGTTTTCCACTTCCCTTTGGAAAAAACCATGGGCAAAAACCATGGGATGGTTTGTGGTTTTGATTAGTTTGATGTGAGGTGTCCCAAACCTAAATAATAAAGAATTCCCTCTCCTTTCCTATATAAACCCACACAAGCTCCCACTTCCTCTTCCCTCAAATCCTTTGTAGTTCATCCAAAATCTTCCCTCCTCTCTCTAGAATCCTCCCAAGGTTCCCCAAGCTCCAAAGAAGCCTCTCTCAGGCCTCTCCCAAGCCTTCGGGATCACACTTCCAAGTAAGGGATTTCCTCTTTTCTCATTTTTGTCTCAATTTCATTATGTTGTTATGCCCTTATTTTTATCAATTATAAATGTTTGGGTATAATTTTTCACCTCACCCATAATTCCCTATCTATGTTTGAATGATTAGAGACCCCTTTATCTCTCATTAAATTCCCCTCATGTACACCCGTTACCATGCTAAAATTCCTTAAAGAATCTCTCTCTTCTCATTTACATTCAAGAAATTCTTTTGTATTGTTAATATAAATTCCATTACTTATGTTAGGACATGTATATATATAAACCCCTTACTTTCCATTTCATGTACATATTATGAGACACCCATTTCTCTCTCTTCAACCATTTTTATGAATTCCTATGTCACGTCGTTACGCTGCTGAAATTGCACTGCGATTTTCCAAGCCAATGTCATTGTGTAGTGAATACCATGCCCATTTCCCTATCAAGGGTATTAAAATTTATGCACATTTACTTATTTATTATAGTTTTTCATGTATGAATTCCAAATTTTATTTATTGTGGAATAAATGATGATGTTTAATGAATCCATGTTTTATGATCCATGTGGCACATTTATACATGAAATGAAATGATTAAGAAGGGTGTGCCCTGATAGCGCTCCAATGCATTGGGTAAAGATTAGTATCATGATACGTCAAGTGCAATGAGGGTTTACTCATTCTAATTCAAGTACAATGAGGTTTTACTCATTCTAATTCAAGTGCAATTCAGGTTTACTCATGATCCATGTGCAATGAGCCTTGGCTCATGCTAAAATCATGTTAAATGTTGTTGCCACATTTCCATGTTATGATTATCATGCTTTATCATGCCTTTATGTTAATGTTTCTCTTATGATCCATTGATATGACTATTGTCTAACATGTACTGTATTCCTCATGTTATTCCATTTTTATTCCCTTACTAGGATTTATAGCTCACCCTTTTCTTATGCATGTCCTTAGGTTATCCCATGCAATGTTAAGTACAAGAGAATATAGTGGTCATGTAAAGAAATTTTTCAATAAAGATGTTGTATTTCATGTTTTAAGTTGTTATGCAATGATCTTAAGCCCCAAATACACTAGACCTCTCGATCTTCTATATTGTATCAAGTGAATTTTATGTAATAAATCACGTTTAAGTGTGTAATAAAGAGTAGGGTTGTCATATAATCCATGAAAATCTATAAGCTCTCAGACACATTCTTTATGAAAAAGACTCAATATGCCTAAGAGGACACACTAGGTCTGATTAAACCCTTATCATGAAGTTCCTACAACTAAAACTATATATCTCAAAGCTCGTTAGGTGACATTTGATATGCTATAGAAGATATAGGGGTAGTGAGAGGATGAAAGTTAATTCAAAACTCTATCTACCGCATTATAGGTAGTCCTAGAATGTCTTCGAGGAAGAAATCCATATAATCCTCCAAAAATAAAGGAACCCAAATGCCTGAAGATCCTACTACACCAAGGTATATACTTTATAACTAATGGGTGATGGGATGAAACCTACTACTCACAACATCTACCTATCCTTCCATGAGATCTCTCTCACCAGAAAAGTAGAATCTCATCCCATCAGGGCTTAGACATATGACTTGTCTGTAGTGAAAATCAATCCGGTATCAGACCATGGAAATAAAATCCATACCCAAGACAATTTTATAGCGTTCCATCATGATTACCAAAAGGTCAAACATGAACCTATCTCCTCTAAATGATAGTTCCCACTACCATTATATGAAAGATACAGAAGAATCATTCCCTATAGGAACCTCAAGATGAAGCTATTGTGCTATTATCTCTACTAGGAGATCTAGATATCACACCTGGATTCAAGATATAAAGGAATTAATGGCACATATGTCTATGAATACTAAGGAAATAGTATAAAAAACACATATATTACCTCGAATTAGACCATACATTTCCTGGAAATTGACATCCAAAACATGAAGCTATCCACAGATCTGTTCTCCAGCTCCCTAGACCTAGCATGGGCCGCTTGGTGGTGGTTGTGGAAGGATATCATAGTTTCCTCATCTGCCTATATCTCCTCCTTATCCTCTGCCAGTTCTGCCTCCCTGGGGACCACCCTATCTCCACATGGGAGATCCCTGATCATGACACTGCCTCTTCTGTGGTGGTTCATCAACAATCAGCTTGGGATGCTCTGCATGTTTGGTTGGTTAGTCTTATGCCATGTGACCTCACACATCACATGTAAAACAACACCCAACTCTGAGCTACCCTACAGCTCTATGCTTCATTGGACCCATATGACTACATGCCTAAGCCTGCTCATGGAAGGGCCTCCTACTCCTAGATCCCATCAACTGACACTTAATAGCCACAACAGATGACTCAGCTTTGGGATTCCCACTACCAGCTCCAATTTTCTAGGGTCTCTATGATAGAAATATATCTATCACCAATTCCTTCTACATAACCCCTATATAGGTGGGGATGAACAAGGGAACAACGCTGGCTTGAATATCTCTACAAAGTCCCTTCTCAAACATTCATGATCAGAAGTATCCATCCCAGATCATGTCAAGGGAGTAGCATGTAAGGCTTTTGAACCTTGATGTGTAATCATGCACCTTCATCCCTCCCTACTAAAGCTCCAAAATCTCTTGGATCTAGATAGAGCATAAGAAGTAGGTGTAATAAACCTCATAGAATAGTCTCTAGAAGTTATCCAATGAGAGTGTTAACTCATCATGCATCTATGTAACGATGCTCCACCAATCCCCAGTTGCTCTAGGGAAAAGGATGGTTACCAGCACCACCACCTGATCCATCGGGGTCCAAACAATCCTGGAGATACAGACCACTAACTCTATCCAATCCTCTACTTCCTCAGGATTTGGCTCACCATATAACCTCAGTGTTCTCTGACACTGGAACATGTGGATCACGCCAAGCCTACTCACATCCTCAATCTGCTCTAATGTGATGATATGCTACTCAACAGGTGGAGGTGCTGCTACTTGTACAAATGGAGGAAGTGGTTTGTGGGATGGACCTTGAACTGAGTACTCATCGCTCAAAGGTTCATCATCACGATCCAAAGCTGGTATCCTGGATGAATATCATCATAGAGGCATCCAGAAAGTTATCAAGGAGTACCATGGTCAAATGACTATATATAAATATATCGACAATAATGAGGAGCTAACTCAAAAAAGGCAGTTAAAGACTCAATCCAATTTAATGAACATACCATTAAACCAAAAAAAATATCTAAAAATATGGATTTGATTAATAGATAATCAAGGTCCTAGTGAATGAATATGTCGGTCACTGCACCATCACTAGATTCCCTTTCCCAAGATCCAAACTCAAGACACTTTGAAATTGTTTCCTTAAAACCCAACCAAATATTTTTTATGGAACATCCAAACAATTCTCCAAGGATCAAACAACCTATGATACCAATCTGTCATGACCCTATCCATACTGGGGCTCAAGCTACAACTACCCTAAGGCCACCTCTATAGGCCAAGGGTTGGTGACAAGCACTAAAGGAATAACTAACTTGAGGAGGCATTTGCCTAAGTACCTGTATGCTCACACGTAGCCAATGAAATTAAAAAGTGCAGAGAGAAAGAAATGAAAGATGTAAAACTATTATAAATAAACCAAACATGCATGGATCTATAGACAATAAACAATTATGTTAGAGTAAACTAAAAAGTAAAGGGGTAATATATACACCAAACCAAAAATGTGTCCCAAACTGACAGAAAATTAGACAAATAAACAACTGAGAGATCCCATCTCCTGAATCCCAAGCTATTACCACCATATGTGGTACAATCACCCAATATCTATAAGGTCCTTTGAATTCATGGTCAAACTGTCTATCGTCTGCATAAGACATGATTCATACAGGAAAATCCCATATAGGGGTGAGTATATACATACCCATTATGATGCCCCAAAAGATGAATGGGGAATAATAAGAGATACAAAAGAAGAAAAATATAATAGATTCATAAGGTATAGTGAAAGACTACAGCTCAACCCAACAAGAGTGAAAGTAGATTCTAAAAGAAAAAGGGGCTAAACACGATTAGTAGATGAACAACCTGTGGACCCTTAGCCACATATAGTAGGAGAGTGGACTCTCCCAACATGAGAAGCTAGAAATGAAAAGAATGTGGAATACCCCACATGTCTTCACCTTTCCTGGAAGAAGAGTGTCCAAATATATGAATTGTATACAGAAGAGAGATAAATACATATACTCAGTCAAATAAACCCAAATGAGAGAGTAAGGGGGTATCCATATCACAGCTCATCCTAAGAAGAAGAATAGCCAACAGTTCCAAAAGTCCATCGATGATTGACAATAACCCACAAATCTACCCTAAACACACAATTATAAATAAATTAATCACCACACCTCGATAATATCCTCTTTGGGAGGCACTAACTCTCTCACATGGTTTTAGGTCATGTTACAAAAATGCATCTCGATGGGGAAAGCGCTCCTCTTCAGGAGTCCAAAAGATACATAAAACCATGACTTTTCACTATGCTGCATATTTTAGGGGCCATAATTTTCATGTATAGGACCCATGACCTGGTAAAATAGGAGGATATTACTTTGATAGTAAATGAGTAACTCCACTGTCCAGCCCCTTTTGAGGGAAAATCTCAAGAAAGTTATCGGGGGAACTCCACTGTCTAGCCCTGCTGGAGTGTAATGCATGGGAATGTCATTAGGGAACTCCACTACCCAGCCCAACTATATGGTAACACATGATAATGTCATCATGTAACTCCATTTACTAGCTCCACCAGAGGGTAACTCTTGGAAGAGGTCAACAGGGAACTCTATTTCCCAGCCTTGCATGAGGGTAATGCCTGAAATAGGTCATTGGGGAACTCTACTACCCAGCCTATTAGAGGGTAACACCTAGAAGAGTTCATTAGGGAACTCCACTACCCAGTCCTGCTAGAGGGTAACACCCATAATAAGTTATCAAGAAACTCCATTTCCTAACCTTACTAGAGGTTAATGCCTAGATAGATGTTGTTGGGGATCACCACTACCCAGACCTGATATATGGTAGTGTTTAGATAGTATAAATCTGGTGATCCTACCGGATCACAGCCTTCATTGGGGACATATCAGAAGGTTTCATTCCCAGAAACTCTCACATTATATCTCAAAATCCAAAATTTATGGTACCATCACTTTCTGTGTGAAAAAGATCTTAGGATATGCTACTTGTGGGCTAAAATGTGAGTTCAGATGAAAGAGATACATTCATTGACAAACTTCTAAAAAGTGATCAAGGGGTACACAATGTGTTAAGGGTCCCACATGACATGTGGACCCACTTCATAGTCTGGTTGTATCCTTGGATAAAACATGAATACCAATCATGTAGGTGTATTTCATGGCGTATCCAACCAATCTAGGTTCTGGGCCATGTACTACTAGCCAAGTTTGTGTACTTGGACCATGTGTCCCTGTACTTTAGTACATGGTGTGATCTATGTTGTGTACTCCCACATGAATTTTTTTCCATGTAACTTGTCACATGGTTTTTCCAACTAGGAAATGATACTTGGTATGTAATGTAGGGTTACATGGCGTGTTACCCTCAATTTCTCTAAAACCTTAGATCCACCATTGAGGGGGTTACACGCTGTGTGTTCTTCATTAAGAAAGGCATGTTACCCTCAATTTCTCTAAAACCCTAGATCCACCACTGAGGGGGTTACACGCTATTTTTTCTTCATTAAACATAGCATGTAGTCAGGTATTCACCAAAAAAATCAGATCTATAAATCTGTGATCTAAAATTTACTTTAGGATGATTCCTTATAGATACCTCCATAAATCTATTCGAATTAATGGATCTAAGCATTTTTATTTGTTTATGTTCACTATTTGATGAAAATCAATTCTATTGAAGCTTCGGTGAACTACTATTCATTCTACATTCCAACGTTCCTCCTATCCACAATTCCTTGAACTTAAACCACCAAATTAATCATCCTCATCTTTCAATATTTCTAGTTCTATGGCATGCTCACTGATCCATTCACATTTCATTGATCCACCATGTATCTGGTTGTCTGATTGAGCTCAGTACCTACCGAAAAGGTCGACCCAGAACTTCAAGGAATCAACCAGTGAAGAATGTGAAGAAATTAGGTAAAAGGAACCAATTTATTTTTTAAACATCACAGGATAAGAATTCTTGTCAAATGATCAATAATGGGGCACCGAGGTTTGATGAATAAATAAAATAAATCAAAATGCCGATACTCAGGAACATGTGAGGTCGGTAATTGGAGGAGATCAAAGAAGAAGAATGGTTCTACTCAATCATTTTATATAAGAGTGTAAAAAACCAAAAGACGAGTCATACCTCTATTTTGGATCAATCATTGGTGAAGAACACATCTGTAAATGATTCAAAGGAAGATGATGCATTTATTGTGTCTGATCTACTCAATTCATGGGTTTCATCATAATTTTCCATTTTCTGCCAAAGGGAGGAGGGAGGAGATATCTCCAGATAATTATATAAATTATGATCCAACCATGGAAAGGTTTAATAGGGATATAAACTTATAATATTATCCATTGCATTTAAAAATAAACTAATTAATTAAATAATTCATTCATTCATTAATTAAATGCACCGCCAATGATAGAGGGGTAATAAAATCCCATGTCGACTCATTTTATGTCACACATAGGGTAAACACTATGTTTTGGACATAACTGTGGTATCTGATTTATAATTTGATAATCTATTTAAGATTTATCACATTTTCTTTTAGGTATCATTTGCAAGAAATATAAAATATATTTAATATTTTTATAAAATTAATTTCAGGCATACCAGGCCTCAGAATCACATGTTGTCTCAGTGCCTAGATCTGGAAATATATATAGAAATATTTCAAAAAGTATTACAAGGAAAAAATAAAGTCTCTAGAGATGACACATGATGTGATCCAACATAGGTGAATCATTCTATGGGAAAATGGGTTGTTCTATACATGAAAGGTTATCTATCATATCTTAATTCAACTTCCCTAATATAGCCATGATCTACTCAATTCAAACACCCACTGTATTGGTTTAGTCACTAGGTAAATCCCTACATTTTCTATGGATATTGATCCCCACTCTTCTTTTAAGTGTCGTCACTAAATAATAAAACATAAAAAGTTATATCACAATCATCATGAATATTGATCTATAAAATAAAATACTTTTAATGTTAAAAGTTCACAAATACTATTTATTATTATAATAATTCTACTATTATCTATGTTTAATTAAAATATAGTTAACAAGGTTTATACTGAACTTCTTCTAATACCAACTACAATGAACCTTACCCTAGTAGGCCGGATTTTATGGTTACTTTATTATATTGGAACTAGATACAATGAATCACATCTTAGTGGATAGAATAGTTTTTTAGTCTTGGAAAAATAGATACTTACTTGAATATCACATTATATTTAAAGACATAAAATTCAACATAGTATTTTATTTGAGAACAAAAATATTATGTTTAGAATATCCCTTCATGAAAATCATAATACACTTCCTGGAATTCTGTTAAAATTAAACATAAGAAAGGGGTGAGATCAGATGCTCAATAAGGGTAAACATACAATAGAAGTTAATAATAGTTGAATAATATGGTAAGAATAAATTATGGTCAAATAAATTCATATAAATAATTATGATATAGATACTTATTCATGGATATCATACAAAATTAAATAATCACATGGACATCAATAACAAATTTCATAATGATGGAATGCATAATGTCATACATATGAAACATACCTTGGAAGCCTTGTGCTAGTACATCTATATAAATGGGAAACTCCACAACAAAATACCAAATATAGTTTGTTGCATGATACCTACAAATATATCGAGGGGATATAGATGGCCCCACCCATCACTTACTAAGGCAAATTCATTCCTTGTATAAAAGCGGTGAAACATAATCAATGTAAAGATTCATATAAAAAACTATTATATGAAAAGTTAATAATTACCCAATCAAAAAACATAATCATGAACCATCTAGATTAACATGAAGAATGATATAAAAAATAGTACATCCCCAGTCAAAATAATCAAAAACTATATGGAGAAATAGTAAGGATAGTATCATTAAAACTTATCCCTAGTGGAGTATAACTAAAATATGGTTTTTTATAATTGAATAATATAAATATCATTAAAATTTAATTAAAAAAATCTTGAGGAAAATAACATTTTCACTTTGAAAATCAATTTTAAAAACTAAAATTTTTCAAAATATTAGGGAACAAATTTATTTAAAAATAACCCTGTAAAAGTTTTGAGGAATCTTCAAATCATTGAGTGGTCATGATGGTGATAAATTTTGTTTATGACATATAAGTTAAAAAAGCATTTTTTCACACTATTGTAAAAAGGTAAAAAAGCACCACATTCATAAAATGACAAGAAGATTATTTTGGAACCATTTTGTAAAATTTAAAACATGGATAAAAATTCCTTTAATAAATAAATTTGAGAATTATGAAAACATTATTTAATTTTTTTTAGAAAATATAGATATATAAGGAAAAAGATTTTTGACCAAAGAGAAATAAATTCATCATTTGTTAAAAAAATCACAATCATTTTAAGAACCCAAGAGAGGGAAATTGTAATATTACATGAAAATTTTATGAATTTATAGAGTAGAATAATATAGATTTATATTAATATAGAAATATCAAACAATTTACCTAAGGGAGTCTTAAACACAAACAATCCTGAATAATGATGAGATTGTGAAATAAACCCTTACAGTTGTGGTAACTTTTAAATCATAACCCCTGTGAAATAAATAACTTTAAATGAAAATTTAAATAACATGAAGATAAATATATTCCTGATATAACACATAAAAGGGGAATTATATACACCAAAAAAATAAAAAAGAGGTGAATATGGAACATGTCTCATAGAAGTAAAAATAAAATGAGAAAACCCTTACCTCAGGTTTGATTTCCATTATACCTATTCAAAACTCATGAATTATAAATATATAATTATTATAAATATATTATATATCCATAATAATATATATTATAACACATCTAATTTACTTATAATATTTTATCACTCATTTATCAATAATTTATTTTAAAAATTTCTGTTCTGGGTAATAACTGCTTTGTTTTTCATGTATGTTCTATTTTGGTAGTTTTAGTCTATATTATTTTACCATGTTTATATAAAAATATAATATATATTCATTATATACATATTTTAATTCATCTATATAGTATATATATAGAAAAATAAATTACACCGTTTGTGGATACAGTAGGTAATATGTACGCATGAATGTCGTTTTCATTTTTGGATGGATTGAACGAAATAAAGGTAAATAATAGTTAACCTTAAAAAAACTATTATTATTTAATATATATCATATATTCATTAAATATAACCATATTAACTTCTATGTGATTCATAAATTAAAAATGTATCACATCATTTTGTGGAGATGGTATGTCATATGTACGCAATAATGATGTTATTGTTTCCCAAAAGATTAAAGTTGAGAATGTATATATATGATGTTTTAGTTCCATGACAATATTTATTTCATAAATATCATATATAATCGCCATTTATATATTTTTTACCATCCAGTTAAAGAGTTTATAAAAAATTAATAACATCGCTATGTAGAGATAATAAGATCTAAGTACACACGAGCGATGTTTTTTCTTTTTCTATGATAGAAAAGAGACAGAATATGGTTATACTATAATCATAATAACATATAACTATATTTATTATAATAGATTTATTATTTTAGTATAGAAAAAACACATTGATAAGATGTATAATAATAAATAATCTTGAAAGAGTCTGTAATGATGATTACCTCTTCTTTGGTAGAATTCATTTAGATATCTTCTTAAGGGACCTAGGGTTGGTATTTTGGAAGGTATAGAACCGCTAAAAATTGGATAAGTATTTTTATAATATTAAGGGGTATGTTTTAGTCAATATTTATTGTTTAAAGTTTTTTGATGAATTAATGGAATGAGTGCCCTTTTATAAGATAGGGTAGGGGAATTCTTAGAATTTCTTAAAGTATTAAATTAATATAAATTATTTTTCATGTATAAATGGATAAAAATTTAAATAATTATATTATAGTATTATTATTACTCAAAATAATCTCATCCAATAAAATTTGGACAAGTTTTAGTTTTGTTTTCATCCTTATCATTTAGTTTTAACCCCTCGTTAACCCTTTTGGCAATTACCACAATAGTTAAGTTTTCTACCCATTTAGTTATTACTATTAATACCCTATAATTCAATGTTTATCCAATAATTATTACATTAAATAATAACATTTTAATAATATATTGATGTTAGTTTAGGATCTGTATTGTGTATTGTGTGTGATATCAAACATAGAGTTATTTTATGATTTAAGGGTGAAAAAAACAAGTATTTAATATAAAAGGAGTGGAGTATAAGGTTTCACTTAGTAATATCCCAAGAAATTTAGGTAGTATAAGTTAACTACCTAGCACACTTAGTTGAAAAAAGTTTATCATCATCGATAGGGTATGAAATAATATAAGTGTTATAGTCCAGTAAGATTATGGAACTAAACTATCATTATCTTTGGGATTTTCTCATAGGCTTATGTGGATGCTATAGATTGAGAAAAAATCAAGGCAAAATCAAACGAATGCTTCTTTTTTGGATGTTGAGATGAAAACATAGTATTTTTTTATTTTATATGATGACAAGTGATAAGTCTTCATATGCCAAAATATGCTCTTCAATGAAAGAGTTTTATAAAAATATTGAAAATTTAAAGACAAATAAGTTAAAGTTAAATATTCAAAGAATAAAATTAAATTTTATTTGAATAATAACTCTAAAAGGGAACAATTTCTATAGATTTTAAATGGAATCATAGAAATTACATTAAACAGTAAAGTAAAATATGTAATAGAGAGATATAGGTATATTGAGGCTTGATTCATAATACCAAAACATGAGACTCAAAAAGTTAGTTATAGAGAGAACTAAACTATATATACAATTTTGGAGATCAACCAAATTTAGGTAACTATTTCAATTGTATTAAACAGAATTGAACTTATTACTTTTTACAGATGGAGGGGAATATAAAAGAATGAAATAAAAAAAATACTCAATGATTTCATAAAATTGTTTTTATGCATGAAAGAAGATTTAGATTTATTGAATTTGAATAAGAATTGGGATCTAATTCATCTGAGACATAAAATTAAGGCACTCGATAATAAATAGACACTCTAGTTGAAAGAGGAAACTGATAGAAAGAAGAGGTACAATGATAGGACATTGGTAAAGGGGCTTCAGTAGAAAAAATAATTTTGATTTCACTAAAATATTTTCACCGGTAGTTAAACATAATACCATATGGATAGTGTTGATCATGGTTGTGTTTGATGATTTTTACTTAGAACAGATAGATGTGAAAACAAAATTTCTCCATCGACATCTTAGGAGGACATTTATATGAAGAAACTAGTAGGTTTCATGGATCAAAAAAATTTGGACATTTGTAAAATTTAGATATAAGTCTTTATGGCTTGGAAATTTTACCAAGACAATATAATTATAAAATTTACATGTTTATGGTTGTTAAGTGTTTCATTCATTAAAATGTGGATCACATTTTATATAAGAAGTTATTTGAGGATGATAGTTTCATCTTGTTGCTTTTCTACATGGATGGTATACTTATGAAAGGTTAAAAATATAACACCTAGATATTTTATTATGTTTTTTACTTTAAATAAATACATTTTTTAAAAAATTAAATTACACACAACACTGAACTAAATCAAACCATTATTTATTAAAAAATTATAAGTATTAATTATGATAATTAAAATATGGCCATTGGATTTGTGAGTATAAATATAAGTAACAACATTATGAAATATATGTATAAAATAGAATAAATAACATCAATTAGTGTTAGTCTTCCTTATGAGGATCATTTCTTCAAGCTTGGAAAAGAAGTAATTTTTCTAGGATTTTCCCTAGATCAAGCCCAAGCTAAGTTTCAACAAGTAAAACTTGAGAGAAATCATATATGGGAGAAATTCAATCTCCTAGAAATCACTATGATATACATACGAGATAAATAACCACCAATGATAACTATTATTTTTTATCTTACCCTTAGATTTTATGTGAATATCTTAAGGTGTTTTGTTAGTAGAAGTTAGAATGAAATAAACATATAATTATTATTATAATATATGTTCTCATTATTTTTATTTTTCATAAAATTTAATTTTAAAACAAATTTAAATGGTTATATGTTATAAATTTTTTTTGATAAATTCCTAGGAAATAAGTAATCAATTTTAAAAAATTATGATTAAAATCATTTTTTTAAAAGACGTATTTTTTGACGAATTTTATTTTTCTATATATAATGAATTTTTATTTTATTAAACCAAATTAATCACTTTTGAATATTTAATTTAGTGATATGTATTAATAATGTATATAAAAACAAATTAACACTCATTTAAGTATTTTTACTTCAAAATGAATAATAATAAATACATTATATGCATAAAAATACATTTTTCTAAAAACAAATTTCCACGTTATTTGTTATTATATTAAAATTTGTTTTTATTAAATTGAGAAATTGAAATAAGTAAAATAGATTTAATATTTTGCCTCATAACTTAAGAATTAGGAAATAAGGTCAATTTCAAATTTTTCATAAAAATAAGTTACCAATGTAAAAATTATTCACCATGGTAAATTTTAAAATGAGGTAAAATTGTTAAATAAAGAGATAAAATCAAAAAACATCAAAAAAATATAACCTATAAATGGGTTTGAGAGTGATTTATCAAAATAAATTTATCTTATCTCCTTCAATTATAAATTTTTTATCCACATTCCTCGAATATTACATCTCTTTTATTGTTAATAAATTAATATTTTCTAAAATGTCACCCCTCTTAGTTATAAATGGAACCCTTCACCAACCCACTTAGCCTCACGCATAAGGCCATGTAGATAATTTTTTTTTTACCAAAACCCCTCTTCAACCCTATTTCCCCTATTTTATAAGTTCTAGTATCACCAAAATATTAATCTAAGATGTTTTAAAAAGTGGTCTAAAGGAGGAAATCAATATAAGATGTAGTTGTTTTAACTAGGATCTTTTAAGTTTATTTCTCCTTGAAACTCCTCAAATATATTATAACCATCCTAATATAGTTACATAAATATCATTAGTATACTTAATTTTTATTATATTTATGGAATAACCATTATCTATCTTCCATCCATTCATTAAAAAATGAAAATGTTGCCTTTGTTATGGTCATATTACCACCTCCATGAACAACATATTTAATTTTTCATCACCACATTGAATGGATGGTTATAAAAGTTTATTTAATTAAAATATATCATATTTATGACATTATTATGATTATATAAATATAAAATAGTCATTTTAATAATATTATTAACAATAAATGGATATAATAAATTTAACTGCCAAAACTGAGTATACCATAACACTTTTTTAATTTGAATATATTTTTGAAAACTTATTGAAATTTAAAAAAAAAAATCTATTCTAATGATAAAAAACATGTATCAATAAAATTATAGAGACGATGAATCTATTTTATAACTCCTTTGGATATAGTAAACATACCGAAGTAGTTTTGGAAGAATTGATCAACCAATCCTAGGTGGATGATGAGTGAAAAAACTATATAATAAATTAATGATATATGATAATAAATTGACCCTAAAAAATGAAAGGTACATGAAAAATGTTATAAATATGTTATTTAATAAACATAATTTGTTTATTTATGAGGTTAGATGTAGAAACTAATTGATTCAAGACTTGAGGTAAGGGTTCTGGATGTCAATTTTAATTCCTTGAGACATGATTCCTATTATACATAAATTACTATATCTGCTGTAAATACTGCCTTATCAAATTATTATATATTAAATAATTTTTAACCCTTGTTATTTTCAATTTTATTTAATCCCCCATTTTCCTTATCCTATAATTCACACATTACCTAAGTCATCAAGGTTTTTGTTAACTTAATTTACTTTTATTGAGTTATAACCTTTATTATTGAACTTTATCATTCAATTTTTAGTTTATTCTACCCTATAATTGTTTTATATTACATTAAATATTTATTATATATTATTTAAAATGATTATTTTAATTTTTCCTCCCTTTAGTTCACAATTCAACCAAATTTTTTCTTGTATGTACACTCGGCCTTATCTCTTCTTTATAGCTGGGAATATTTTTTTCCTCTATGACCATCTTCTTTATATTATTAAAAAGATGATCTTATATATATTTAAATGATTTATTATGGTTATTTTTTATATACTTTAACCTTATTTACCAATTTTTAAAAATAATATTTCTAATATTTTCCACATGGATAATTTTTTAGTTTATTTACAAAAGTGTGAAAAGAAACCCATTTTATCATTTACCGTATGGGTGAATTTCTACACTTTTACAACTATTCTTCACAATGAATATCACTCTTCAAGTTTTTGTTGTTTTACAAATTAATTTCTATCTATTTACAATTATTTATGAATTTTTCATTTTAGAAATAAAGGTTAATGTTTTATAGGATTAAATAAATGGATTTTTATTCTACTTATGTAAAGAGCCTGAATCTAGTAACCCAACGTTGATGCATACTTTATTAAATTAGTACAAGATATAAGGTATCATACCTTGAATTATTTATTAGTTTTGAAATATTAGGAGACTAGATAAATACATTATTTTCATATTATATTGAAAAAATAAAACATATCATTAGAAAATTTATTTCATATTTTAATATCATTCAAATATTTTTTATTAATATCTTAGGAAATGAAAAATATAATAAATAGTGAGGTAAAATTATCAATAAGGGAAACCATACAATAGAATCTATCATGAGTAGATAGAGAAATAAAATAAACTATAGTGAACTATAAATACATATTCCATTTAATTAATAATATGAGCATAAAATAAATCCATGGATGAATGTAAACACATGAAAAGACTCCTCGAAATACATTTTTTATAATTCATAAAATCCAATTTATGGTTTAGTGGTAACCACAAATTTAAAAAATCAAATAAAAAAACACCAAGAATATAAAATTAAAATTCAAAATTCAAAACAGTAATCAACACACATCGGTCACAGAACCACCAAACCACCTCAAGCTAAGCAACCCCAAACCATGATCCACCTTGATCCATGCACCCAAACACTCAATCTCGATCATCATTTCCAATTTACTAATGAGAACCAAATATACATCATCTCATAGGAAGGAATCCACCAAACCTTCATTTTGAGCCTCGATCCAACAATATAATGCCTTATGTCATCGCCAGGATAGAACTACCAGCACGTACGCTGATTATCTCATACACCTACATAACAAAGAGAACCACCAACCCACTAATTAATTGACATCAAAAAAAGATAAACCATCATACCACCATCATCATCACCAAATATCCAGAAAAAAAAGCTCAATTGTTGCATGAACTGGATCCAGGACATCTTTTGTCGATTTGTGAAAACTTCAAAACATAAAAAACACCCTACACCAGATGCTATAAAATTGAATAACCATCACCAAAATAACCAAAATAATGGGAAAATGGAAACCATAGGTCATGAATCCATGGAAACCCCACTGCTCCCATAAAAACATCCCAAAACCTCTTTGGAAACCATCACACCTAACCAACCTGGGAGGGAGCATTGGACCTGGAAGTCAGAGTAGGGAAAAAGTGGACATGGCCAACAGAGAGAGCCACGACCGTGCAAGAACTGTCATCCCCTCAAGATAGCTTCATATTTAAACCTTAAATGAAAAAACAATGACCATAAATCTATATTAAAATTCCTTCATAATATCATAGTATACATTTTAAATAGGAAGAGACAATAGAAGAACATCTTCATTAGACCATCCGATTATAATAGAAACCAAAGTGATTGACGACACTAGTCGAGACGAGACCCTAACACTGACTCAAAACCACAAAAACAATACCAAGACCACCTAAAGAACCTCATATTAAACCCATATATGGAAAATCACAATAGTATGGGTAGAAAGATTATAGGTGGTTGAACGGGCCAAAGAGAAAGCTATTGAACCTCACACCTACAAAATACCAAACCACCAGAGTGCCTTCATGAAAAACCAAGATGAAGTTTAGCATGGAGGTTCAGGTGGAAAGAGAAAATGTGTTAGTGAATGGATACCAGGAAATGAAAATAAAATTTCAATTGAAATGGAACCAACAGAACTAGAACACTATAATAAATAGAGCAGGTGTGAAAAAAAGTGCAAAGAAGAATAAGGCAAAAATAAGAAAAACCAAGATCTTCATGAGAGTTTGAAATAGAGAGGAGGATGGAGAGCATTATAGTTGGAGAAGAAGAAGAAGGTGAAAAGGATAAAAAATAGGCCATCTAATTAGATATTCCCATATGATAAGTTTATTCAAGAATGAATCTTTAATTTTGGAAGTGAAATAAAGAGGCAGGGAACAAGACAGAGAAAGAAGTTGCATCAACATATACGAGAGAAGAGAAAATTAGATGTTGAAATAGGTCACTCCATTACTAGGGGAAGAAACCCTTGGTGGAGGAGAGACATGCTAGATAGGGTGATCTAGAATAGTAGGGATCCATATGACTAATCTCGATCTCAATTACACTCTATAAACACATAGATAATATTAATTTAATTCTCATTAAAGGAAGTGCATAATTTCATGTATTCATGATCTCAATGTTAAGGCCTCAACCAATAAATCATGAATATTATAGTAATGACCTTGTCCAATAAACATTAATTATATGGGAAGGTATACATCAATTACCCAACTAATTTAGTCACCTTTTTCTCTCATGAAACCTATCGATGCATTAATGAGAACTCTATAACCAGGCCTCACCCATCACTTGCACATCCAATACATTCATTATATGTTGAATGATAAATATAAAACATAATAAATATAACTTATCAATAAATATCTTTATTGAATAATGAATACAGAATATAGATATTTTACTAGTAAAATAAATAAATAATCTTCCTTCAATTGACGCAATATTTTGAAATTTCAAGTGGTTAAGATAATATCAAAGTAGTCTAAATGATATTAAATATATGCATGATACTAAAAATATAGATATGAAGGAGAAAAATAATATCCAGTGAATGATGGAGAGTGAAATATAAAATGATTATAAAAAATTGAATGATCTCAAAATTAGGAATAATTCATAAAACACAAAGGGATGATAAAATACCACCAATTAATCTTGAATGGAGGTAATTTATAAAGTAAAATATTTTTATAATTATAAAGTAAAATATAAGTAATCCTTTAAAAATAATTTTTCTTAAATAATTTTTATCTTTTTTATAAAATCAAAGTAATAAATCATTTCTAAAATTCTATTCAAAATTTTATAAAATAATTCCTTTTTTTAATATAAAACTAAAAAACACACATAATAATGGAAAAATAATTTTCTTTAAAAAAAAGAGCTAATGTACATGAGCCTATGACCGGTTGGTGAGGACTCTTAAAGTACATCCAAGAGACTCGAGATCAAATCCAGGAAGAGGAATATTTCTATGTTACTATAGCAGTACTGTAGCAGGTACTATTTGGTACTATAGCATATATAACTACTCACTCGTTTGGTCCTCGGGTCATTCAAGGCCTTCGAGGCACCGAAGGACTTCAGGACAATAAGGCTTTTGGGCCACCTCAAGGCCTCTGGGCCACATGAAATGTAGATGAAACTAGGAATATTTCAAAGGAACAAGGCTTCAGGTGAGGATTTAGAATATGTGGATTCACAAGAGAAGACCTAACCGGAATTGGAAGAATGAGAGGGTATAGAATTATCATTCGTACTAGGCCTATGAAACTCTTCACAAGACAGCTAGCCAACCATCATTGTAAAGGTGGAGATCTGACATCAAGATATATTCTAGGGAGGGGTAGTTCCATGTAGTCTATTTGGGATGAACTCCTCTAGGACCTTCAGGTCATGTAATGTGTCGTTAAGTCAATGATCCATGTAATGGTTCCCCTTCAACCCTTAAAAGGGGGATTATCAAAAATAAATAAAAAATTAAGACCTCCAGGCCATTTAGGTAGTAAAAACCATGGAAAATTTAAGATAAAGGTAAAAAAAATTAATGACCATGGTGGTGGGAAAACCCATTCACACCTTATACATTACAAATAACATTTCTTTCACATTTTTGTAAAAAATAAAAAATAAAAATAGAAAAAATCTATATGATTCCTTTTAAAACTTTGTAAATAAAGTAAAATGTAATATAAAAAGGCTGTTTATAATTATTTAAAAGGAAATAAAAAATTTTATAAAAAAATATATAAATGGATTTGGAAGATAAATATTTCCGACCAAAAAATTGAAATAAGTTTGGTTTTGTTTCAAAAAATTCTTTTGGTATTTGACTACCAAAGGGTGGAAAAGTTAGAATAAAATCATGGTAAACCAATAAATAACCATAGTATAATAAAATAGATAGGTTTAAAGAATATAAAGTTAATATAATTCTTCCAGTATAAATTTATACACAAGAAATCCAAAATAAGAGTTAAATTTTAAAATAAACCTTAATGGATTTAGTAACCATTGAATCAAAAGCACTTAAAAGAAAAATATTGAATTGAAAATTAAAATATCATGAATAAATATAAATTCATAATATAATATGATAAAGTGTAATTATATAAATCATATAAAATAAATTAGGTGTTTATTATAACATGAGTATCAATGGATTGTAATTGGGATGAAAAACCCTTACCTTGGATTCTGGATTGGTTGAACACATTGTTTCCTCATGAGTACTCAATTTAAAATTATTAAATAATTACTTAAGAATAATTTTAACATATATTGAATTAATTATTATCCATTTACAAATTTTTGGAATCCATTCATTGAACATCTATTGTTTATGCTGACCACTTAAATTTGTATGATTAATTTCTACAAAATTATGTTGGTATATTGACCATGGTTAAAGGTGTTATTAAGTGGTTCTATCATCTAAAAAATGATAATAATTTCATGAATATTTTTTTTTCATTATATATAATTTTAGAGTCATCCATTCATGGTGGTAATATAAAAATTAATTTCATCACATCATAGAGGCGGTAGTCCACACATACTCAAGAATGACATTATCATTCTCTAATAGATAGAAGGGTAACATGGTATATACCAACCCATAACTTATTCAACCCATAAATACATGATTTATAAAAAGGGTTTCAATTTATTAAATTTTCAATATCTTTTATATTTATATTTTTATATAATATGTAAAAAAATTACATAAAAAAGTGAACATTTCCGCAGAGTATCCATTTCTCCCCCAAAACACGTTCTTTATAAAGATACACTTTCTTCGTTCAAGGTAACTCCCATATTTGGAACTAGAAATTTATTATCATTTCTACTCATCCTTAATACCTATGAAAAGTTCTATAAAAATGTGGGATAAGAATAAAATCTTTGTTAGGGACAAAAATTAAAAGAAACCCATTAATCCATATGTAAAACTAAAAAAAATATAAGAAAGTTTTCTTTTTGAAAAATAAACATTTGACCTAAAATATCTATTTACCTTTCCATAAAAATTACTTAATTTCATAATATCTTTTATAGAAAAATCATATTAAACAATAAAGGTAAAATTATAATCATAAGGATTTCTTGGAAAATGTGAAAACAAATGTATACCTTTCCTTGAAAAACAAAACTTTCACCTTTATTTAAAAAAAGGACATAAATTTTCCTTAAAAATAAAATCTCATTTATTTACCTTTTGAAATAAAAATATTTACTTTATAAACCTTTAAAATCATACCATGTAGGAACCTTTAAAAATTACCCTTATATTCACCCTTATAAGAACCTTTATAATGGAATCACCTAACCATATAATTTCTATATCTCTTAGAAGTAACCTATCACTGCTAAACTCTATCATTTTACCTAATGCATTAGAGAGCTATATCTGGTTCACCAATGCTTCATATAAAATTTCCCATAACCATAGAATTAATAAAAATCATATATATGTATCTTTAACCATAAAACCCATTTTAATTGGCATTGAATCCCATAAGAAATAACCTTTTCAATTATCATCTAATGATAAGTAAAAGTTTCCATTTCCATATAACTTTTTTAAAACTAAAAATTACTAGAATATTGAGAGAATTATTTTCATTTTAAATAACTCTAGAAATATGTAAATAAATTTTGATAATTAATAATGTATATGATAGTGGAAAGTGGAAGTTAATTCATATATTTTAAAGAAACATTCTTTCCACACTTTTATAAAATAAAATCAAATGACATGAACAATAATTGTTTAAAAGATTAATGTATAAATATTTAAAAAAATAAAGTCAAAATTAGATGAAAATTAATTTTAGCAATATTAGGTTTATATATAATAACATTTTTGAAATATTTAAAGGAACATGGAAATGAATGAGAAATATTTGAAAACAATACTTTAATACAAGGTTTTAAAGAAAAACCCATTACCTTATGTCTCTTCGAGCTTTGAAAATTATACAACTCCTGAATTATAAAATTATATCTAATTTATAATTTCATAATAGTTTTTTTTATATTTATTTAATTATTATTATTCTATTTATTTCGCTTATTTCTATGATATATTTAGTTTATAAAATGGATAAGTTTACGTTTGATTTTTTGGGTTTGTTAGATTTATAACCTCAAAAAAAACATTGTTGTGTTGACTATGATAAAGGGATTATTGATACATTAACTCCATAATATTAAAACTATTATAATTATCTAAATTTTATATTAAATAAACTTTTATAACTTTCAATTTATGGTGTTAATGACAAATGAATCACATTGTGTCATGAAGATAGTAGTATATACATACATATGAACTACAATTTCATTTTTATACTAAATAGAGAATGCGTAAATTAGATAATATTTTAATTTTAAAAAAATCATAATTATGTTTTAAATTTCATATTTATTCATCAGTTTTATCCCTATGACCAACCATGTGAGGCATAAATAAAAAATAAATTGCATCGCTTTGTGGATGTGGTATTCAACATATACACATGAGTGACATTATCAATTTCTAATGAAATGAAATGGTAAGAAGGTATGTATACATTATCTTTGAATAATAATAATAATAGTTTAATAAAAATATTATATATTCAATAATTCAATCTTTATAACCATTCATGCGATGTAGTGATGGAAAACAAAACACATCGCTACCTGAAGGTGGTAGTCCACATGTACACACGAGCGATGTTTTCATTTCCCATTGGATGGAAAAGGAATAGAAAAGAGTTGGTACATCAACATAATAAAATTTAAGTACAAATATAATACTTATTTCATTATGTTATTGTTGTTATATTATATTTCAAGGTGGTATAAAAATAAATAATCTTGAAATGGGTTGGTAAGGACTTATACCTTCTCTTCATATATTTACCTTTGGATTAAATATTAATCCTTAAAAGATTGGTATTTTGAGAAGAACGATACCTAGAGTAAATAAGGATATATGTTGGTACGATATTTTGATAGGTCTTGGATGAACTAGAGTGCTCAAAAGTTGTTTGTAAAGGAGGAAAGGAGGTTCCCTTTTATAAGTGATTGGAGTGACACACATGTAATTTTTATAAAATTTTAAATATTATAAAGTATTAATAATGTTAAATTGGATCAGAAACTATAAAATTTAGAAGATAATGCAATAAGGGTATAAATAATATCATCCAATAAGAAATAATACAACATTTTGTGGCCTTATCACTTAGTTTTTACCTTAATTAACCAGATTTACCCTTTACCATAGAGACACATTTTTTATGATGGTTACTATTAATAAAGACCAAAAATCAAAATTAAATCATTAATAAATTTTAAACTATAAATTCAAAATATGAAATCCATTTTCAAGATTCAATTTTTATTTGTGGAAGAAATTAATTTTATTATAAGTTCACAAAATGCAATAAAAAACAGTTTGGGAAATTCGAAATTTTTCACTATATATAATATTAACTTGTGAAAACCATTATGGACTTAGTTAAGTTCAAAAGACACGAGGAATAACTTGTTATCTTTTTGTGGATCTTTTGATGTGATAAAACTTAATTTTATTGATTAAAGCATGAAAAATTAATCTTGAATATTCATTTCTTAGAGTAATAGAAGTGATAAAAGTGTAAATTGATTAAAAAAAGGGATGATATATTTCATGTGAAATTAAATGAAATCAAATAAGTATATTTTCTTATGTTCTTTATTTTGATAGTAAAATAATCCTTCAACTATAGGAAAAGGAACTTGGAATAAAAATATTATCCTTTTACATTCATTTCTTATAAATTAGTTGAATTATTTATCTATTAATTATTTTTTAATTTTTGGTCATTAAATTTCTCATGATCATTTTCTCTATCACTCCCTATTATTCATTAGATGTTATTTTTCTCCCCCATGTCCATATTTTTACTTTGCACTAGTGTTCTCCTTATGTGGAAACCAAATTATGTGTTATTTTGGGTTACTTTCATATTTATATTCTCCTGTTTTTAAAAGTATATTTTATTATACCTTTTTATGGGGTGGGTTTTCAAAAAAAAGGCATTTTTAAGTATTTAAAAGTTTCTTCCATTCATGATGGTATGTTTTATCTTCTAATCCTGGGAATTTACTTTATAAAACAATGATTTAAAACCTTTTTATTGGATATGAGATAAAATCATGAGGATTTAATTTCTTTAAGAGGGATATAATATAACCCCGAAAGGTTTTAAAATTTATTTTCAAAAATATATATTTGAAATTGTGTGCTATACACAATACTGGGCTTAAACAAACCACGATATATTACAGAAATACTATTATTTAAATATGAATTTTTGAACTAGCCATTAATTTATATAGTATTAATAGTAATAACCATATTATCAAATACATTTATAAATTATTTCCTTAATAAAATGAATATTCAATCTTACATTGATTATCAATTGGTTGGAAATAAAGATAAAATCTTTTGATGGTAAAAGATATATTTCTTATAAAACTTTTTTAGGTGCACAATGTATTTTTAACTTAATAGATTAAATTAATTACTATTTACAATTTTTTATAATGAAATAATTATATTTTATATTAAATTTAATTAATTAAAATTTATTTAATTATGGTTACTAGGAATGGAATGAGAATAAAGCCATTTATTCTTTAAAATGGTTTTTTATTGCATTTTATATACTGATATCATAATTTTTTTCAATTAAGCCTATCATGAAATCATTATTTCAAAAAAAATGTTCATATTTTAAATTAAAATTACTAAAATTGAATAACAAAATTATAATATCAGTATATAAAATGCACTAAAAACATTTTTGAAGAATAAATGACTTTATTCCCATTCCATTCCTAGTAACCATAATTAAATAAATTTTAATTAATTAAATTTAATATAAAATCTAATTATTTCATTATAAAAAAATTGTAAATAGTAATTAATTTAATCTATTAAGTTAAAAATACATTGTGCACCTAAAAAAGTTTTATAAGAAACATATCTTTTACCATCAAAAGATTTTATCTTTATTTCAAACCAATTGATAATAAATGTAAGATTGAATATTCATTTTATTAAGGAAATAATTTATAAATATATTTCATAATATGGTTATTACTATTCATACTATATAAATTAATGGCTAGTTCAAAAATTCATATTTAAATAATTGTATTTCTGTAGTATATCGTGGTTTATTTAAGCCCAGTATTGTGTGTAGCACACAATTTCAAATATATATTTTTTAAAATAAATTTTAAAATGTTGCGGGGTTATATTATATCCCTCTTAAAGAAATTAAATCCTCGTGATTTTATCTCATATCCAATAAAAAGGTTTTAAATCATTGTTTTATAAAGTAAATTACATGGATTAGAAGATAAAACATACCATCATGAAAGGAAAAACCTTTTAAATACTTAAAAATGCCTTTTTTTTAAAACCCACACCATAAAAAGGTATAATAAAATATACTTTTAAAAATAGGAGAATATAAATATGAAAGTAACCCAAAATAACACATAATTTGGTTTCCACATAAGGATAACATTAGTGGAAAGTAAAAATATGGACATGGGGGAGAAAAATAACATCTAATGAATAATAGGGAGTGATAGAGAAAATGATCATGAGAAATTTAATGACCAAAAATTAAAAAATAATTAATTGATAAATAATTCAACTAATTTATAAGAAATGAATGTAAAAGGATAATATTTTTATTCCAAGTTCCTTTTCCTATAGTTGAAGGATTATTTTACTATCAAAATAAAGAACATAAGAAAATATACTTATTTGATTTCATTTAATTTCACATGAAATATATCATCTTTTTTTTTGATCAATTTACACTTTTATCTCTTCTATTACTCTAAGAAATGAATTTTCTAGATTAATTTTTCATGATTTAATCACTAAAATTAACTTTTATCATATCACAAGATCCAAAAAAAGATAACAAGTTATTCCTCATGTATTTTTACCTTAACTAAGTCCAAAATGGTTTTCACAAGTTAATATAATATCTAATATGAATAAATACCACATAAATATCTAAATACTTAAAAAATAACATCCCAGATTAAACTTTAAACATTAAATAAATAACTAACCTTAAATATCTTAAAAATATTCCTTGCCAAGTACAAAACCTAAAAATTAGAAAGATTTAATCAAATATTTTTCCAAAATAAACATTACATTTACCTCTAAATAACATCAATCACTCCTAAAGTCACATACCAAAAATATATATTCCCTGATCATATAATATCCAAAATATTTTATTTTTTTCTATTAATATCCTGAATCACTATAAAGTCACAATAAAATCATACATGATTCCAAAATATAATTCACTATTTATTCTAAAAATAAAATCTCATATTATCTAAAAACTATTTCTATTTACCATAATCATATAATGTTCCCAATATAGTGAACTTCTTCAAAAATAACTTAAATCACTTAGCGCTGAACATACCTTTAAGTCCAATGGTTATTTTCATAATAAATAATATATTCAAAAAATTCAATAACTCTTTTATCCCAATTAACCACAGTTACCTATATTTCAAAGATTTTATTAACCCTAAATTTTATCAAAAAAATTCCATGCATTCCCAAAAAATATAAAATTATTCTTCCTTAAATAATCTTTTCAATACAACACAAGATAAAAAAAGAGTTAAATATACCTCAAACATTTATTAAAACTCAATAAATGTCTCCCAAAGTACTCCCATGACATAAGACCTCAAAATGATATATGTTACCTTAAAATTAGGATAAAAATTAGACTTATTAACCCATGATAGTATCTAAAACTCATAAAATATTATCATAAAAATTGTTCTAACCTCTAAAGTTAACATTTTCCTTGATACCAACTATATCAACTTATTTCTTAATCAACCCATAAATATATGATTTAAAAAAGGTATGTACATTATTATATTTCCAAGATATATTCAGTTTAGAGTTTTATATAATTTGGTAAAAATTATATAAAAGTGAATAAATTTCCACAAAGTATATATTTTTCCATTAAAACAAATTCCTTATAAAGACATTATTTCTTTATTTAAGGTAACTTTCATATCTTGAACTCTAACCTTATTAACATTTCTACTCATCCTCAGGCCCTATGAAAAATTATCTGAAAACATGGGATGAGAAAAAAAATATTAGTAAGGGAAAAAGAAAAATATAAACCATTTTTTCCATTTATAAACCTATAAAATTCATACAAAAGTTTTCATTTTTCACAATGAACATTTAAAATCAAATATTTATAATAGTTCCATGAAAAAAAACTTAATTTATTAATATATTTCAAAAAAATATTCATATGAAATCATAAAGGAAAAAATAATAATTATAATTTTTTCTTAGAAAACCAAAAAACTCATGAATACCTATCCATGAAAAATATTATTTTTACCTTATTATAAAAAAAGGTCATAAAATTTCTTTAAAATCATAAGCTCTTTTTCTAACCTTTTGAATTAAAAATATTTCCTTTATAAACCATTGTAATAATATCATATAGGGACCTAGTAAATCATATTTAAATTAACCCTTATAGTGGAATCATTTAGCTGAATAATTCTTATATCTCTTAGGAGTAACATATCATCAGTAAACTCTGTCACTTTACAAAATTAATTGGAGATTTATATCGAGATCACCTATAATTATAGCTATATCAGGATCACCCATCATTCATATAAAATTTACAACAACCATAGAACTAATAAACAGATATATATTTCACATTAATCATATAATCCATTTGAATTGGCCATAAATTCCAGAAGTATTAACAAGTTAAATTATTACATAAATAAGAGAAAAAGTTTTAGTTTCCTTATAAAACAATTTACAACATAAAATTTTTAAAATATTGAGAGGAATAATTTGTTTGAAAATAACCATGGAAACATTTAAAGGAATCTTGAAAATTAACAATGGATATTAAGGTGGTAAAGGGAGGTAAATTCATATATTTTTTTAATTTTTTTTTTGAATTTTGTAAAAATAACATAAAATTAGCCATACAGTAAATGTTTAAAAGATTAATTTTTAAATCTTTAAAAATAAATTTAAAAGTATTTAAAAATATTTTTAAAAAATATTTTTTAAAAATATTTTTTATATAAATAATAACATTATTGAAACATTTTTATGAACATAGATATGGAAGATATTATTTGAAAGGAATTATTTAAAACAAGGTTTTAAAGAAAACCCCGAACCTTATATCTCATTTAGATTTTTACATTCTCTAAATCCTAAATAATAAAATTATATCAACTTTATAATTTATTAATAAACATTTTCATTCTGATTTCATGATTATTAATCCTTTTATTTTATTTATTACCATGACTTATTTAGTTACTAAAATTTTTAAGTTTATATTGGACGTTTTGGGGTTGTTCAGTTTATAACCTCAAAACAACATTGGTGTATTGATCATGGTCAAAGGGGTTATGGTTTCATCAAGTAAATGATCTTAAAAATATTATAATTAACATTTTTATAAATTAAAATAACTTTTATAACTAACCATTTAAATTGGTCGTGAAAATATAATCACATTGGATAATAGAGACGGTAGTTCGTACGTATGCATGAACGATATTTTCATTTTTCTATTGTGGGGAAAATAAATAAACTAGATAATATAATAATTTTAAAAAATTATAAATATGTGATAAATATAATATTTATTCATTATTTATATCCTTATGACCAACCATATGAGTCGGTAATGAAAAATGAATCACATCACTTTGTGGAGGTGGTATTCCATATGTATGCATGAGAGACATTATAAATTTACAAAAAAGGGTAATAAGGTAAGTAATATGATATAAATATAATAAAATAATAATTTCATAAAATTTTTATATATTCAATAATTATATATTTTTTACTATTATTTTGAGGTAGTGATGGAAAACAAACCACATCACTTCATGGAGGTGGCAATCCACACTTATTCACAAGTGATGTTTTCATTTTACATAGGTTGGAAAAGGGGTTTAAAAGAGTTGTTATATAAAAATAAAAAAAATTAGTATAAATATAATACCTATGTAATTATATTATTGTGTTTAAAATATATTTTAAGTAGATATAATAAGAAACAAACTTGGACTAGATTGGTTATGACATATATGTTATCCCCAGATATCTCTCTTTGGATTATACCTTAATCATTCTAAGATTAGAAATTTGAGAAGAAAAGTGCCTCTAAGACATGGGGATAGATGTTGGGGAGATATTTTTTTTGACCTTGGATGAACTAGGGTTATCAAAACATGTGAGGAAGGGAGGATAGGAGGTGCTCTTTTATAAGTGAGGGGAGTGGCACACATGAAATGTTTCTAAACATTTAAATATTATAAAGTCTTAATCAAGGAAAATTGGATCCAAAAATATCCAATTTAAAATATAAGGTGATAATTATTTAAATTAAATCATTAAATAGTAATTAAGATAATATTTTTTCCCTTATCACTTGGTTTTTATCTTAATTAACCCAATTTACCCTTTACTATGCTGACATATTTCTTTACTGTGTTTAATATTAAAAATAAAAAAAATGAAATGGACCTGATTTTTAAATTTTAACCATAAGATTAAAAATATGGGATATATTTTTAAATATTCAATTTTTATATGTTTTATAAATTAGTTTTAATATATGTTCAAAAAACTCAATGAAAAATAATATCTAGAAAATTACATTTTTAAGCATAAAAATGAACTTATACCAAAATAAAATATCATATTTATTCATATGGAATTATTTATATTATGTTAAATAAAATGGGTGTTTTTTACATTAAAAAAATCTAAAATATAAAGGTAATTTTAAATTAATTTATTTAAATAAAAAAATTTGAAAAAAATTGACATTTTCATTATTCACTCAAAAATCTATATTTTTAAAAAATTCCCAAAAATTCATCCTAATTATATTATGACATAATAATTTCAAAAAAATAAACTTATTCATATAAAATCTCTTAAAGTTTCATAAATTATTTATATTTATTATGTGGAAAAATTAATAAAATAATATTTGAAGAAAAAGTATTCTTGAAGTAGAAAATGTCTTTATTCACATTCTATTCCTAATAACCACTTATAAATGAATTTTAATTAATTAAATTTAATCTATAGTATAATTATTTCATTAGAATAAATTATAAATAGTTATTAATATAATCTATTAAGATAAAATTACATTGTTCCATAAAACTAGTTTTATAAAAAAATGTATCTTTTACCTTCAAAAGATCATATCTTCATTTCCAACCAATTGATAATCAATGAATGATTTATTATCCATTTTATTAATGAAAAAACATAAAAACATATTTCATAATTTAGTTATTCCTATTCAATCCTTCCAAACTAATGGATAGTTCATAATGAAAATATTTTAATAATAAAATATTTATAGCATATCATGGTTTTTTTAAGCTCAGTATTGTGTATACCGCATGCTATCAAATATATTTTTTAACAAAAATAAATTATAAAATTGTGGTTTTTATAAGATATATGATATATTATATTTAAATAATCATAATTATGTCGTAAATATCATATATAATCACTAATTACATATTTATAACCATCCAAGTAAAGTGGATTTAAAAAAGTAATTGCACTGATATGTGGAGATGGTAGGTCGTACATATGCACAAGTGATGTTTTCATTTTCCATATGATGGAAATGGGATATAAGATAAATGTATAATTAATATAAAAATATCTATGTATGTTCAAAATAATGATGAATTTATTTTAAGGTTGTTATTGAATATTTAAAGGAGTTTAAGAAGAAAGGAACTTGAAAAGCCTGGTAAGAACATATACTTGTTATTTTGGTAATCTTATTTGGCTTACTCATTAATATTTCTTTAAGCAGTATTTTTGTGAGACCAAAAACTCTAAGAAATGGTAAGGAATTTGGGTAAGGTATTTGGGTGTGAATTTTTCTATCTAAGTGTCTCAATTATTATAGATAAGAGAAGAGAATGGGTGCCCTTTTATAAGTGGGGTGGGTGGAAAACATGTAAATAGTTGAAACTTTATTAGATAATATATGTATTACTTAGGTAAAGTGGCTCCAAATTATAATATATTAAAATGATATAATGTTAATTTCTAAATAAAACCAGAAAATGTGATTTAATGAAGAGTTATATATTATCTTAAAGCCTTATCCCTTTATTTTTAAACCTTTTAACTCATTTTACCATTAACTGAAGTGATAAATTTTTACCTTGGTTTATATTAATTATGAAAAAAAATAATTTTAAATTATTAAATAATATTAATTATTATTATTTCAAATATGTAATCCATTTATATGATTTAATTCCTAGTATTGGTAGAAATTAATTTTAATATAAATTTGTAAAACGCAAAGAAAATAGTTTTTTAAAAAAAATGATCATTTTAAGTATGAAAATGATTTTATGACAAAATAAAGTATATTTTTTATTCCAATGGAATTAATTAGATTATATAAAACTAAATACGGCTTATTTTTTTAAAACAAAACCAAAACTGATAGGAGTCTTCTGAATACTTGATTAATGGATAAGAACCAAAACAATTTTTATTTGAATAAGAATATTAATTAGATTTCCAAAAATGTTAATCATAGATTTCTAAGTTCAAAATTATATTTATATTTGAATTATATTACTTATTAAATTAATAGTTGGTCTATAAAAAATGATTCATAAATACTCAATTTATTATTATATTATGCTAAGGTCATAAAAGTGACATTATTTGTAAAATTTGTATCTCTTCATTTTTCACCCAAAAATTCACCCAAAAATAATTTTGATATAATGGAACAAAAAATCATTTCAATTTTATCAAATAAAATTTATAAACATAGAATAAAATAATTCTAATTTCCACACACAAACGCGTAAAAACCATTTTTAGAAAAAAAATATTTTTTATGCATAAAAAGAATTTATTCTCATTCATTTCCTAATAAAAACCATTATTTTATTATTAATTTATTTTATTGAATATATTATCAATAAATTTATTTAAAATAATTAATCAATAATGATTAAAAATACATTAAGCACTTTTATAATCAAATTATTTTATATTCATTTAGAAAAAATTGGTAACCTATGTATGAATGATTATTAATTAGTTTACATGTATAAAAAATAAATTTATTATAAATTTATTACACAAAATAAGATAAATATATATTTTAAATGATATATATAATATAAATAAAGTCTTCTTTTATAAAAAATGGATTATTAAAATTTTTATTATTATTAACCATATATGAATTAATTACTATCATTAAAATGTGAATAATTTTTTCCTTGGAATTGATCAATATATTAGAAAAAATATATATATATTTGTTAATTTTATTACAATTATTCATACCCATTGATTCAATAACTAGGTAATACCAGTCATATTTAAATAATAATATTTCTATAATAAATCACAATTTGTTTAAGCTCGGTGTTGCATGTATCACAAGCTATCCTATATAGTATTTATAAACTAAAATATTGGGGTTTTACAACTTATGTATATTTTTATATTCCACTCTAAATTTATTATCCTTAAATTTATTTATTTTTAAGGTTTCAATATTTTGAATTCTTTTAAAATCAATCTTTATAATGTCTTATTTTAACCCTATGAAATGAATTTTTAAAAGTTACTTAGAAGTTTATTTTTAACATAACGTACAAAATCTTTATGAAAATACTATTTATAATTTTTATTTCATTCTTCTCTTAAACTCTAAATGATCTATTACCTTTGGAGTTATATTCCATGAATTTTTCTATAAACACTCTTATGAATTTATAGTTCATACCTCAATTTTTTCATTACATGACTTGTACCATCACTCATACAAAATGTAACTATAACTATGTATGGTTCTTGTTGTATATTTGACATATATTACCACATTAAAATTCTTGAATATAAATGGAATATACCACTAGAAATTCTTGTGAAGTATATGATGTGTTCTAAATCCATACACATCATGAATTTATTTAGTAACATGAAAAATAATAATTGAATCATCTAATTTCACATGATGCACTAAAAATGACTAAATGTGTACCTCGTGTGAAATAACTCAACCACACAACATGAATAACTAGCTATATGTGGTATAGTTCGGTTTTTATTTAATTAATTAATTTTTTCCTTGTGTTAACTCACATGACATGATTATCTCGACGTGTTCCTTTCATAAGTATGTAAAAATTACATGAACTATACATCTAGCTACTTGTTATGCAATCCTTTCTCTGGACACCAACAAAACACGCCTAGGGACTTAGAGTGTAGTAAGTGTAGGATATTTCATGTTACATAGAATTTATTCTAGTTACAATCCATAAAATCTCATATGTACTACGTTTATTGACTATAAATCAATATCTAGCATCATTATTGAAAACATTCCATGTACTTTCACCACACAAATTTCACAATTTATAGGGGGAATTTGTGGGGTTAACTGACATGTATACTAACTACATGTTTTATAACCCTGTCTTTATACATACTGACTAGTAGTCAATACATAGTATGTAACTAAACACAAATCCTTAAAACCCCTACATAGTGTGATGTGATTAACTAAAATCTACCTTATGTGGTTAACTATGGGTATATGATATGTACTTTTCAATTACATTTTGTATAACAATGTATTATTGCCAGAATCCTCAAGACCTTGGGATGTGATCACTGAGAATTCTTCATCTATTATTGGTGACTTCTTGGTCATATGAAACTAAATAATCATATTATATTTAATTTTAAATTAACTAAAAAAATTATAATAAAAAAAGATGTTGAAACCAATAAAAATAATAATAATTAATTATAAATTATTATTTGAAAGCATTAATACCACTTGAAGGTTATAGGTCCCAACAAAAGTGGTTAGGCCCATTCCCAATGATGTTTTCATCATTTTCTTCTGAGAAAATCATCAAATATTGAAAAATAAAACAACTGAATATTCATAGATAGATACTTTCCACATATAATTCTAATTTATTTAAAACAAGAATTTTATTTTCTTGATAAAATATCATTGATGTTGATATGTTCAGTTGTTTCTTATTGTCTCATTTTTCTAAAAAAATAATCCAATATATAATTACTCTATTGGTATCCATACATGCTATGTAAATCGTAGAACAATTTCATTAGCATCCCAAGTGTTATCACAAAGGTCCCAAATTCTATGTGTCACTCTCCATTGATCATAATAATTATTTGATCAATATTGAAATATTATTCATGTATTTTCTCAGCCTTGAGAGGGAAGAAGAGGATGATTCTATTTTTTTTCATGAGATAGTTATTGAGAATTTATCATTGGAGAATTAAAATAATAATTTTGGATAATTCAATGTGAACATAATTATATGTATCCTCTAAAATGATAAAATTCAGATTATAGACTCAGTACTAATAATTAGTAATTGTGCTGACACCCTTAAATAATTTCTTTTCCTAAATAATCCTTGTGTCAAATAATAATAATAATAATATCATTATTATATTCCATGACATGGGATAACTCTAGAATATTTAAATATCAATTTTAAATAAATAAATAAATATTTATTTAAATTATATTCAATAAATATATCATTACCATCAGTCCCTTAACTCATCCCGTCAATCCTCATCAACACTTATCAAACCTTGAATAGTAAAAATGTATTTATATAAATAAATATATTTATATTATTCATTCAATAAACAAGTAAATAATATATCCACTAATAGGATATTACATATTTATTTAATATCCAATTCACATATATTATAACTCAAATGACATGTGATTGAACTTTTAGGATAAAAAAACTATAATAATTATGATACCTCATGTAGGGAATAATATTTATTCAAAATATTCTATTCAAATAAAATTTAAATGAGATTTTGGATACACTTAGCGTGAGACCCACTAGGCCTATTTTCTCAATGGAATTAGGATAACTCGATTAAAATCCAATGTTTATGTCTAGAAACACATCAAGGCTCAAATAAGAAACAAAATTTAATTTTTCAATGAAAAAAATGTCATGGAATGGTAACTATGTAATATAATCCTATTATCTTGATATCTCTTCAAGAAGTTTTTATACTTATGTCATCAACCTTAATTCTTGATATATATTTCTTTGACTACCTAAAATGAACTCATCGACAAACCACCAAGGTCGTGGACATAATTAGATAGTTTCATTCCAATCAAAGAGAAAAATATATCTTATTTTATTGACTCAAAAGGTATAAATCCTTTCCTAGATTATTTAATCAATCTCATATCACTTATGATGTACCCAAACTATACCACATTACTATGAGTATATTTCCTCATAGATTTTATTAATACATCAAATTAGGTAATTCATGACATACATTTATAACAATATGTAGTCTAAGGACTAATACACACTACCATAGATAATAATATCTAATGAAACATATAACATATGGAATTACTATTGGAGGGTGTATCCTCATAACCTGGCTTCTTGAATATTACCAAGAAAAAAAATTCATGAGAAGAAATGTAATATATTATGAGCCCCCATCACCTGATAATAAAACATAATCTATTTCATACTAGATGATGTCATCTAGATTATATGATATGTGTTTAAGAATATTGGCATTACACTTCAAGGATGTCATTATACTAGGAAACTACTCTAACCTTTCGATGTGAAAAATACTTTATGAAAATTATCACATTAAATTCACACTAAATAACACTCATCGTATTTGATGACATTTATTAGTATTATGAAAATCACAAGTATAAAGTTATTTGGTTCTATGGCACTAAATCCAACATTAATGGGATTTTTTCCCTCAATAATCAATTAATTTATCATATTGACACCATCAAGTATATATCCTAAAGAAATTGATTTGAAAAAATGAAGGTGATGTTCTATAGGCCTCTCTGTGAATTTTGGATTTTTATTATTTCTTTTCCTTATTGAAAATAGTTCATTCAGGTTGATGGAATTTTTCATTTTAGAAATTATATTGGTGTACTACTCATTTATTCCTCACATGATCGCAATCATTCCCATGTCCCACTTTCATTCTCCATTATTGAAAAAGAGAACATTTAATCATTGAATTGATTCTTGGCCTATATATGCACCCATTTTACATAAAGATAAGGATTGTTCTTAATGTCATATCATCATAGAGAAATTATAGATGTTGTTAACAATGGCTGACTTTCATCACTACTACAACTTGGCCTTTTATCAATGCAAAAAACTGACATTAACAGCACTGTAAAAGCATTGTTAATGTCAGCATAGATAGGGGTTCCCCTTGATCAGCGCTAAAAAAAGCACTGATAAAGTGCCCCATTTATCAGAGCTTTTTTAGCACTGATAAAGGTCGCATTTATTTGCAATTTTCGGAGCGCTGATAAAGGGGACCCCCCCCCCCCCCTATCTATGCTAGCATTAGCAGCGCTAATGTGATCACTGATAATAGGTCCCTTTATCAGTGCTCTTTTAGCACTGTTAAAGGTTTCCTTTATCAGTTCTCAAAAAATAACTGATAAAGGAACGTTCCTCTGCACATGCACAACCAGCACCTGCACACCTGAACACCTACACAAACTAGCACACCTTCACAAAGTAACACCTACACACCTGCACAAAATAGCACCCTCACACAATATTTTGACAAACAATGCTATATACATTTACTTAACATCGGGAATAGAAAAAAACACTGTTATATACATTTCAAACAATGTTTTACATGGTTACAATTACAATTATCCAACAACAATTATAAAAATTAATTTTTCATCCTTTGATATCCATGATCCTATCTCAAAAATTTTCGTACACGGTATTTATTGTCGAACAAATCATCTGAACTCAAGGAAAAAAATTCACCTATATAAGAAAACAAATATTATGTTAGTAATACAATAATGAAATAAATTAAAATATTAATATGAAAGAATAAATTAATATGGAAATGTGAAACTAAAATATAGAAATGATAAACTCAAATGTTTTCATTATAATAACAATGAAAAGGAATAATGTAAAATCAATATGTTTTTGGATGATTTATCTCATTTAATAAATACTGATTCATTATCTAATGAAAAGATTTACCGGTCACACCGTGTGTCAGATTGAGGTGTAGTCGATTCTTAAACCTCACAAATGACTCATGGGTCATTTTCCTAAAGTATCAAAACAATCCAAATGCATTTTCTTGGTTTTCTGTATGTCACTTGTGTTGTTTTCTAAAGTTTATGTCAATTTGAAACTAATATCAGACACTTTTACCCATACCGGTCACACCATGCATCGGATTGAGGTGTGGTCAATTCATTCATGTCACAAATGGATCATGGATCGTTTTCCTAAAGTATCAAAACAATCCAAATGTGTTTGATCAGTTTTCCTTATGTCACTTGTGTTGTTTTCTAAAGTTAATGTCAATTTTAAGCTGATATCAGACACTTTTAGCCATACTGGTCACACCATGCATCGGATTGAGGTTTGGTTGATTCATACACCTCAAAAATGACTCATGGATCGTTTTCCTAAAGTATCAAAACAATCCGAATGTGTTTGCTTGGTATTCTGTATGTCAGTTTTGTTGTTTTCTAAAGTTAATGTCAATTTCAAACTGATATCAGACAATTTTATCCATACCGGTCACACCGTGCTTCAGATTGAGGTGCAGTAAATTCTTACATGTCACAAATGACTCATGGATCGTTTTCCTAAAGTATCAAAACAATCCGAATGAGTTTTCTCAGTTTTCTGTATGTCACTTGGGTTGTTTTCTAAAGTTCATGTCAATTTGAAACTGATATCAGACACTTTTAGCCATACCGGTCACACCGTGCGTTGGATTGAGGTGCGGTCAATTTTTACATGTCTCAAATGACTCATGTATTGTTTTACTAGAGTATAAAAACAATCTGAATGTGTTTTCTTGGTTTCCCGTATGTCACTTGTGTTGTCTTCTAATCTTTATGTCAATTTGAAACTAATATCAAACACTTTTAGCCATACCAATCACACTGTGTGTTGGATTGAGGTGTGGTTGATTCGTACACGTCAAAAATGACTCACGGATAGTTTTCCTAAAGTATCAAAATAATATGAATTCGTTTTCTTGGTTTTTTGTATGTCACTTGTGTTGTTTTCTAAAGTTAATGTCAATTTGAAACTGATATCAGACACTATTAGACATATTGGTCACATCATGCGTCAGATTGAGGTGAGGTGATTCGTACACCTCATAAATGACTCATGGAAATTTTTCCTAAAGTATCAAAACAATCTGAACGTGTTTTCTTAGTATTCCGTATGTCACTTGTGTTATTTTCTAAAGTTAATGTCAATTTGAAACTGATAACAGACACTTTTAGCCATACTGGTCACACCGTGCATCGGATTGAGGTGTGGTCAATTCTTAAACCTTAAAAATGACTCATGGATCATTTTCCTAAAGTATCAAAACAATCCGAATGCGTTTTCTCAATTTTCCGTATGTCACATGTGTTGTTTTCTAAAGTTTATGTCAATTTGAAACTGATATCAAACACTTTTAGCCATACAGGTCACACCGTGAGTTAGATTGAGGTGCGGTCGATTTTTACATGTCAAAAATGACTAATGGATCGTTTTCCTAAAGTATAAAAACAATCCAAATGCGTTTTCTTGGTTTTCCGTATGTCACTTGTGTTGTCTTCTAAAGTTTATGTCAATTTGAAACTGATATCAGACACTTTTAGCCATACTGGTCACACCGTGTGTTGAATTAAAGTGAGGTCGATTATTACACATCTAAAATGACTCATGGATCTTTTTCCTAAAGTATTAGAACAATACAAATTTGTTTTCTCAGTTTTCCATATGTCACTTGTGTTGTTTTCTAAAGTTAATGTCAATTTGAAACTGATATCAGACACTATTAGCCATACTGGTCACACCGTGCATCAGATTGAGGTGTTATAAATTTATACACCTCAAAAATGACTCATGGTTCATTTTCATAAAGTATCAAAACAATCAGAACACATTTTCTTGGTATTTTGTATGTCACATGTGTTGTTTTCTAAAGTTAATGTCAATTTGAAACTAATATCAGAAACTTTTATCCATACAGGTCACACCATGCATCAGATTGAGGTACGGTCGATTTGTACATGTTAAAAATGACTAATGGATCATTTTCCTAAATTATAAAAACAATTCAAATGTGTTTTCTGGGTTTTTCGTATGTCACTTGTGTTGTCTTCTAAAGTTTATGTCAATTTGAAACTGATATCAGACACTTTTAGCCATACCGGTCAAACTGTGCATCATATTGAGGTTCGGTCAATTCTTACACATCAAAAATGAATCATGGATCATTTTCCTAAAGTATCAAAACAATACGAACACATTTTCTTGGTATTATGTATGTCACTTGTGTTGTTTTCTAAAGTTATTGTCAATTTGAAAATGATATCAGACACTTTTATCCATACCTGTCACACTGTGCATCGTATTGAGGTGCGTTCAATTCATACACCTCAAAAATGAATCATGGATCGTTGTCCTAAAGTATCAAAACAATTTGAACGTGTTTGCTCAGTTTTTCGTATGTCACTTGTGTTGTTTTCTAAAGTTAATGTCAATTTCAAATTGATATCAGACACTTTTAGCCATACCAGTCACACTATGCGTCGAATTGAGGTTTGGTAATTTATTAAACATAAAAAATGACTCATGTATCATTTTCATAAAGTATCAAAACAATCTGAATGCTTTTTCTTGGTTTTCCGTATGTCACTTCTGTTGTTTTCTAAAGTTTATGTCAATTTGAAACTGATATCAGACACTTTTATCCATACCGGTCAAACCGTGCATCGGATTGAGGTGCGGTTGATTCTTACACGTCAAAAATAACTCATGGATCATTTTCATAAAGTATCAAAACAATCCGAATGCGTTTTCACAGAATTACGTATGTCACTTGTGTTGTCTTCTAAAGTTAATGTCAATTTGAAACTGATATCAGACACTTTTAGCCATACCTTTCACACCGTGAGTTGGATTGAAGTGTGGTTAATTCATAAACTTCAAAAATGACTCATGGATCATTTTCCTAAAGTATAAAAACAATCCTAAATCATTTTCTCAGTTTTCCTCATGTCACTTTTGTTGTTTTCTAAAGTTTATGTCAATTTGAAACTGATATCAGACACTATTAGTCATACTGGTCACACCGTGTGTGAGATTGAGGTGCGGTTGATTTTTACACCTCAAAAATGACTCATGGATAATTTTCCTAATGTATCAAAACAATCTGAACACGTTTTCTCAGTATTCCATATGTCACTTGTGTTGTTTTCTAAAGTTAATGTCAATTTGAAACTCATATCAGACACTTTTAGCCATACCGGTGACACTGTGCCTCGGATTGAGGTGCGGTCGATTTTTACACCTCAAAAATGACTCATGTATCATTTTCCTAAAGTATCAAAACAATACGAACATGTTTTATCAGTTTTATGTATGTCAGTTGTGTTGTTTTCTAAAGTTTATGTCAATTCGAAACTAATATCTGACACTTTTAGCCATACCAGTCACACCATGCATCGGATTGAGGTGCGGTCGATTCGTACACATAAAAAATGACTCATGGATAGTTATCCTAAAGTATCAAAAGAATCCAAACATATTTTCTTGGTTTTCCGTATGTCACTTGTGTTGTTTTCTAAAGTTAATGTCAATTTGAAACTGATATCAGACACTTTTAGCCATACTGGTCACACTGTGCGTCAGATTGAGGTGCATTCAATTCAAAAACCTCAAAAATGACTGATGGGTAGTTTTCCTAAAGTATCAAAATAATCTGAACGTGTTTTCTTGGTATCTCATATGTCACTTGTGTTGTTTTCTAAAGTTAATGTCAATTTCAAACTGATATCAGACACTTTTTTCCATACCGGTCACACCGTGTGTCGGATTGAGGTGAAGTTCATTCTTACACGTCAAAAATGACCCATGGATCATTTTACTAAAGTATCAAAACAATCTGAATGCATTTTCTTGGTTTTCCATATGTCAGTGGTGTTGTTTTCTAAAGTTTATGTCAATTTCAAACTGATATCAGACACTTTTGACCATACCGGTCACACAGTGTGTCGGATTGAGGTGCGATTGATTCTTACACATCAAAAATGAATCATTTATCATTTTCCTAAAGTATCAAAACAATCCTAATGAATTTTCTTGGTTTTCCGTATGTCAGTAGTTTATAAGAGTCTCTCATTAAGTTATTCTTTACTAGAAACTCAAATAATTTCTAAAACCATTTTTCATAATCTAAAGATATGAAACATAAGAAAGGGTGATCATAGATACTCAATAAGTGTAAACAAGGGATATATCAATGATCATATAAAGATAACATAAGTAGTAGGAATTCACCTTCATTGTCCTATTTGTTTACATTATTCCATTAGGTACGCTACCCATTCGTTTCTAAACACATCTATATCATCTTGTGAATAGAAGTTTTTACGATAGTCGTAGTAGTACTTAAAAAATATAAATTCACAAAGTATTAATATATATTTTAAATGAACTAGAAATTATTTTCAAAAATACCTCTTCAGGGATGCTAGTTTGTTCATTAAATATGATCTCTTTTATAAATTTACTAACATAATAACCACATTCCTTTCTGTTTGTTTGTTTCAGACACTACAGAAACATAGAGAAAAATAAGTATTCTATTTTTATATGTATTTGGATAGTGAAGTATAATTATATATACCCTGATACTTGCCATTTGTAGATCTCGTGAGCCTTGTCGTCCTTAGACCCTGGATTCATTCCAGCCTTTAGAAAATATTCATACACCACCCTATCATAACAGAATCCTCATTAAAAGATAATATAAATTATATAACTAGACTTTTAGTTCTAAAATGTTGGATCTAGAGAATTAAAAATTGACAATCACCATCATTTGTTGTCGGTTTGGTGGATATCCATGCAGTGAATCCAGAAAATAAATCTTTAAAGTATCCAAATTGACTGCAATGAGAATCCAATGCTACCTAAAAACACAAAAAGGAATAAGTAATGATAGAAATGAAAATATAGTTAATATGATTAAAATTTAGAGTTTTACCCCTACAATGTTGGTATTAAAAAAAATTTATCAGTCGTAATTTTGCATTGAAACGTTCTGAGCAGGCTTGAAAATAATTTTGCCTGAAAATCAGAATCTATTTATTTTTGTTGTGTAGACATGGTGTCAGGACTAACGAGTCCAAATTTGTATTCATGGGAAAATCCCTTCAATTGTTTTTCATATATACGCCTATGAAAAATAAAAAATGTATTTAGACATAATTATCATAGTATATTGGATTCTGTAAAATCAAATCATGAAAACATACCTCATGTATACATTTATAACTGAGGCGCCTAGCAAGTCGTATGTGATGATTTCAGCTATAGCGTCAGCACTAACTAAATCTAAAATTTCCTCTCCATACATATCATTTTCACAAAAAATTGTGTGATTATTCCCGCCTTTAATTTCCGTATCCACATGAGCTTGTAATGATATTAAATGTGGATATAGAACGGGTGGAGTGAAGGTGCCCTCAGTAGGTTGTTTTGATCGGTTGGTTGATCCTTTTGAGCCGTTATTTAGTTTTATCTCCTTCCTTTTGTCCTTCTATAATAACATTCATTGGTTCAGCCCTTTTCTAACTAAATGTTAAAGGTTCTTCTTAAAAAATTAATTGGAAATGAATACCTCTTGGTCGACATTTTTTTTATAAGATTCGATGGCCATGCAATGAATATTCCAACAGATTTTTACACCATATGAATGACGACATCATCATTTGGAATGGGTAGATCGGTGCTCATTTCATGATCTAAGTTAATAGACACTTTGAAATGATCAGTTGGAAGTGGTCTAGAGTGTAGCGTGTCATTCTGCATATTGAACATTGTAGCCCTCGCTACAAGGAGATGGGTGGGAGTTGATAGATATAAATCACAATAATTTTCACCCTATAGAAAATCATTATAAGAAAGGTATCAGTGTCTCTGTGATTCACATTTCACATAAAAATATTATAACACAGATTACCTCGGTTAAGTCAGGTCTTTGAGGGGAATGGATCATCTCAAAGCTGGTGGGGGGTGGGGCGGGATGTTCTTGAGTTGTTTCTTTTCTTCGCCTCTCCCCCATCGAAGTTTCTAGAAACTCTCCCAAACTTTGGAATTTTTCTTCAAGGGTAGCTAGTCTATGTCTCATCATTTTCATTTCTTTAGTGTGTTCCTCCTCTTGTTTTTTTTCTGAAAATATGCTCGGGTTGTCACCCCAAAACCTGCACCTCTGACGCGGCCATACTGTTCTGGCTGTTTCAAGGCCATTGAAAGTATGTCCACATCTAGTGCGGGTGTTGTTGATTCCTGTGACTATATCAAATAGAAAATATGGGGCAATAAGTAATAATCATGATGCCTTTTTCTTTTTCCTTAAGGATTTTGGCTAAAACTGTCAAACTACAGCACACCTATTTTTTTGTACCGTCGGGGTTTCATTGTATACCATTTCCTCGATTTCTACATCGTAATTATGTTCCTATGAAGCACTGGCATCGGCACTGGGACCAGAAACAATAGGTTGATAAACCTTTTGTACCTCAGCAGTGGGACCAGTAGCAACAGGTTGAGAAACCTATTGTACCTCAGCAGTGGGACTAGCTGCAATAGGTTGAGAGACCTATTGTACCTTAGTAGTGGGACCAGCTCCAACAGGTTGAGAAACTTATTGTGTCTTTGGATTGGGTGCATCAACAGGTGCAGAAGTCATTATCAACAGAAGTGGTTTAACATTTAATTTATATCACATAAAAGTAGTAGCAAATAGATAATAACATAATGTAACACAATCTATATTACAATAAAAAAATAAACTGATTATTGAACTCTCTTTTTTTTAAAGGCTGAAGGGATTTGACCTCTCTATCGAATATCCATGTCCCTTTATTGTGGTCTCCTCTAACATACAAAACGTCTTCTACATTGGGAACACTGCGAAATGATTGTGAAGTCCCAATGAAAGGGTCATCCTCCATTGAATTTTCATCTGACCCTTCAGTTTTTTTGGTCGATAACAGAATAATTGACCAGTTTTGGTTTGCGGGATCTGGAACATAAAATACTTGCACTGCCTGTGATGCCATTATAAATGGTTCGTATTTCTCCCCTTCCTTACTAAAATCAACTTTCACGAATCCCAATTCATCTATTTTTACAGCACTCCTGTTATCAACCCACTTGCATTGAAAAATCAGAACTTGGAATTCCGTATAATCCAACTCTCGTATTTGTTTGATGATGCCAAAGTATGACATATTCTCATAAATTGTATTTATTTCCTTAACATCAGAAACATGCATCGCTTCAGCCACAAGTGTAACCCCACTATTCTGCATGGTATTTTATTCATCATGTTCATTAGTATAAATTGTATAACCATTAACTATATAAGCATTGTAAGATAATACATACACACTTGGTCCTCCGGCTAGCCATCAAAGTCGGTCTGAAATTGACTCTGGATTTTCATCTGACTTCTTAAAAATATGGTCCCAAAACCATCCTATAAACTATCGATTATGTGTATTTGATATCCATTTTTCATCCCTAGATGGATTCAAATTCCTAAGAATTTCTTTGTGGGTTTCAACATATGGGTCAACGTCGAAATTGTTATGCAAAACATAAAGGTGGGCCTGCTCCCGATATATAATATTGATTGTGACAACCTGTCTTCCAGAAATTCCTTCACCCTCAAGACACCCAGTGTGATGAGATATCGGTAGGCCAATGCTTTCCACACCAGATAGGTATTCGGTACAGAATTCAACGACTTCCTCAACAATATATCGCTCTGCAATACAACCCTGTTGCCGACTTCGATTTTTGACATACCCTTTCAAAATCTTCATATACCGTTTAAAGCGGTACATCCATCTGTAATGTACAAGACCACATAGTTGAATCTCTCTCACCAAATGGACCATCAAATGAACCACCATATCAAAAAATGAAGGCGGGAAGAACATTTCTAATTCACATAATATGACGGAAATTTCTCTTTCCATAGTTGGAAATTTTCCAGGTCTATAACTTTACTGCATATAGCTTTGAAGAAGAAACACAGTTTCGTTAATATATGGTGGACATTCTTGGAAAAAATGCAACGTAAAGAAATAGGAATGAGATCTTGCATCAAAACATGGCAGTCATATGATTTCAGAACTTTTAACTTCAAATCTCTCATTGACATGAGGTTCCTGATATTTGACAAATACCCCTCTAGAACCTTTACGTCATTCATGAAGTTACATAACTGATATCTCTCCGGCCTGGAAAGATTGTAAGCAGCAGGAGGAAGAAATGTTCTTTTTTCACCCTTCATTGGTGCCAACTCTTCTCGTATTCTCATCTCAACCATGTCCAACCTAACCTTAATTCCATATTTTGTTTTGACTGTTTTATTTAGAAACATGCCGATGACACTATAAAATACATTTTTTTCTACATGAATAACATCAAGAAAATGTCTGACATACAGACAATTCCAGTATGGCAATTAAAAAAAACCGATCTCTTTTTTCCAACTTATTTTTGTAAGGTTTTTTGAATCCGGTTTACCAAAATTAGTGTCCACATTTTTAACTTTATCAAACAATTGATCGCCTGTTAGTGGGGAAGGTGTTTTATGTTCTTCTAAACTTCCATCGAATGATGTTTTCCAAGATCGGTACTTATTTCATCGGGGTAGAAATCAGTGATGTTCTAGAAACACGGTTTTTTATGAATGTTTCAACCTAATTGATTGTATACCTTGTTAGAAAATGGGACACCCTTGAGTTCCTTTAATTCTATATCCTAAAAAATTTCATAAGAAGGTAAGTCATTTATCATCTCGTACAACATGGTTCTCAAAGTAAAATCTTCCTTTTTTTAAGTATCATACAATGTAACACCTGAATCCCACAATAATTTCAAATCTTTGATCAATGGAGCTAAATAAACATTAATATATTTACCCTGTTGTTTTGGTCCTGATATAATCATAGATAACATGATGTATTTTCATTTCATGCATAACCACGGTGGTAAGTTATAATTTACCAACATAACCAGCCATGTACTGTGACTATTTCTTTGAAAACCAAAAGGATACACTCCATATGTGGATAACGCAAGACGAAGGTTTCTCAACTCATTTCCAAATTCCGGATAATCATGATCAATTCTCTTCCACTGAGGAGAGTCTTCCAGGTGACATAGTATCACATCATTAATTCTTGTATCTGCATGTCATATTAATTGTTCTATAGTCTCCTTACTTCCATATAGGCGCCTAAACCTTGGAATGATTGGAAAGAACCAAACAACTTTAGTAGGACTGGATTCATATTTCTTGTATTGAGAAGAACCACACTTTGGGCATTATTTAAGTGATTTTTGGTCCTTGTGAAACGTTATACAGTCATTCGGGAAGGCGTGTATTCTTTCAGAGATTATACCCATCGAGCGTATCATTCATTTGGCGTCATATGTTCAGCTCATGAGCTCATTATCTTCTAAGAGCATGTCATTCAGGAGAGTAAGTAGTTTCATAAAACTGGCGTCACTCCACCCATTGTCTGCTTTAAAATTATACAGCTTCGGTATGGATGACAGTGCTGTATATTTAGTGCAATCAACATACAATTGTGCCTTTGCACAACTTTTTAACTTCTCAAACAATTTTGGGCAATCATGAAGTTCATCTTCAATGGTCCTTGTTATTTCCTCAATACGATCTTCATCATCATTCACATCTATAATCACATCCTTCATACGGTCATCTTCATTTTTCATACTTGTAATCATATCATATGATCCAGAAAATGTAGTGTTATCCCAGCCACTACCTATATTTGTTGTTTCCCCATGTTTATTCCAACATGTATAACTCTGATCTATTCCGTGACAGATCAAGTGTTCTTCCAACTCCTCTGGACTAATTTTTTTTGAATAACAACAGTGCAAACACGGAAAAAGTATTTGAGAATGGTCATATGCATGATCTTTTTCAAACTTGATAAACTCTTTCATGCCTTATTCATACTCTTTTGTCAACCGATTAGCATTCATCCATTATTTATATTCATCCTATTTAAAATCCAAAGGATGGGTATATAGGTTAGGGGAGAAGAAATATGAGTATAATTTAGATAAAAAACTAGATACGTCAAAAATGGTGGGGTTCATGCTCATTAATAGAAAATCTTGGGTGGTTCTTGGGATTCATCCATTCTCTTTTTCTCTTTGATCAACATGATGAGGGGTGGTTCTTGGGAGTTTTTTATTGTGAGTTAGTGAGTTCTTCCCTCATACTTCCTCCATTACTATTATCCTTTATTTCCCTATGATTTGGGATGATTTTAACTAGGATTTGTGTGATGATTTCACTATATCATCTTCAAATCAATTCAAATGATGTAGATTTTGTTTGTATTGGCTAGAGGTTATCCTCGTATGATGAACGCACCATGTTTTGTGTTGTTTAGGTGGTTTTGTGTTTCCTAGTGAGTTTTTAAAAGATTATTACTAATTATATTAAGGTGAATAATTAATTATAAGTTTCTATAATTAATTATTTGGGAATTGTTCCTTGAGATTGGGTCTTAATCATTGGTACAAGATTAGATAAGGCATGTATTGTCTTGGTTGAGGATGAGTTGATCTTGGTGAGGGGGTTACTCAATTTTTTGAGGTAGGTGGAGCCTATAATACATAACCATGTTCCAATTTATGCATGATTGTGCATTCATGCATGAGTATATGTGTTATAGTGAAAGGTATAGAAATAAAGAGCAACCTAGGTAAATAAATAGGGTGTTTTTGATCCACCAAGAGATAGAGTGAGGGTTCTATTGAATGTTTGTGATTTTTTTATCATCTAGAGATTATGTCTCTATGTAGGTGAGGTTTTGAGTTGTGTTTATGAGAGGATTGGGTTTGGTATGAGATTTTTATAGCCTAGTTAGGATTTCTAAGGCTATTTGAGTAGGTATTAGAGTCTTAGGCCTAAAGAAGATGGATAATATAGTTTTATATATCACGTATGATGGGGAACACCCTCTTAAGGATATATAAGAGTAATGATGTGTGTGATGAGTAGGATATTACATATAGAGATTGGGGAAGTGTGACATAGAGGATTTCCTCCTTATAATTGGATTAAGTGATCTCCAAGGGGAGATATGATATAAGTGAGGGTCATGGTAATAGTCTGGATTACTTAGCATAGGGTATCCAAGGCCCACCTAGGAATTTTATACATAATACCATAAATCTACTCTTCTATGATCACTTATAATATGTGGTAAGAATCATTAATCTTATATAAGGTCCATACATACATTAATGATCTTATGTAGGTTGAATGATAAAATATTAGTAGGACACCAATAATAGGGAACCTAATATAAATCATAACATATTAGGTTTATCTATATGAATAAAAATAAATAAACAACACACATTATGAAATAAATAGAGTAATATTGTTGTATGGTAACTAATAAAACAAAAAAACGAATAACACTATATTCAGTGAGAATCAGTAAATTAAACCATGGGTTCCAAAAAACAATCTTATCTCCTAATAAAACCATACCACATCCATCACAGATATTTTCTGAAACCCAAACATACCCAAACCTTGGGAACTATGCATCTCATATGGGCTGATATGAAACTGATACACATGAACCATGGATCCTATTTAGGAATCTAAAAACCCATACCTTGAGGACCATGGATATTATCTAGACACCAAAAATCCAGACACCTCAATCACCATGGATCCTTTCTTGTCTCCTAATATACCACAACATTGGGAACCATGGATCTAGTTTGTGACCCAAACATACCAATACCATTGTCACTATGAATCAATTTTATACCCATAATATACCAATACAATGGTCACCATTGGTATAATTCATGACCGTTGTGTACATATAAGTGGAACATGGATCATGATTATCCCCTAGAATATGAACCCACTTAAATAGAGAAACGTCACCTTATAATCATGTTGTATTATCATGGCCTGATGAAAAACCATCACACATATAAGACATACACAAACCCTTTCCTAGAATTCCACTATAATTTTTTAATCTTCCTTTTATTGTTTTTAGACCCATAGACTATAATATAGTCACTCCTAAAATATACCATTATATATAAAACACAACTGAGCACTTACTAATCCATATATTCCATCTCCACTATAAAACAAACAAACAAACTAGTTAAGCTGAAATGGTTGGAAATCTTATCACATTAATGGGAATGAATTCCACATTCTTCCCTAGAAAATCTATTGGGTTTTTACTTGTGGATGTCTACCCATATCCATTATCTATTTTATAATCTCATATCCCATAAGATTTACCTGATTTTCCCTCAATACAACAATTCAAATTCCACCTTCTAAATACTATAACTTTTATTATGGCCATTATACCCTATGACCATTTCACAAACAAATCATGAACAAGTCATAATGGTGAACACATCATAATTCCAACCACCTAGCTACAACTAGGAAGGATAGTTACCCACACATACAAGCAAAAAAACTAGGTGAGAGTAGAAAACTACTTCAATGTGAGGGTGAATCAATGGTTACGAAAAACTCATAATCTAAACACATTTTCGAATACTGATTAGTGAAAAAAGGATCTTGATAGTGATGGTAAAATGATGATAGTAATTCAATGAAATAACTCACATTGATCAAGGGATAATTACATGGTTCACAAACTCTTGTTATAAATTTCCTTATCCTTAGTGTTCATGATGTCTGGAATCTTATTCTTGGTTTATTATCAAATAGAATAATGAACGAAGTAAGGATATAACCATATAGTTCCATGTACCTGATATAATGATCAAAATCTATAAGTTCATCGATTTCCCCTTCGTCGACCAGAAGTGACTATAGAATTTGGATTATGTGTGAAACCCTATTATTATCCTCAAATGTTAACTAAACCATCATTGGAAAAATCCATGGATTGAATGGTTGGGTAACTGAATGATTCTTCATTGAAACCCAATCATTGATTCGGGTCATGTAACACTATATTTATAGAGATTAAATGTTCTTTTATGTGAATTATTTCCATAGGGAATGAATCCTAATTCTAAATGACTTAGAAACTAAATCCCAAAGATCCTTCACCACCATTATGGACTAATAAAACATATCATGAAATTCAATTCATGTCTTCTCATATTTACCAATATCTATAGAATACCATTCATGGTGTGACCCTTATAGTTGTGGCATGGTCTAAAACGTCCCTTAAAACAATGATACACCAATTACTAATGAACAATACACTATAGTATGAAATAACACTATTATATCGTGAGCCTTTTCATTACATACTGATACCATTGGACCCCCAAACCAGTGCAACATTTATTTTCATGAGATACGTATCCCAATGAAATTATCTCTTCATATTCCCTTAGAGACATCCATTATAGTTAAATGTTCCATATTAAAATATTTATCTCCTACATCTCAAACCCTTAATAGTTACACCAGCCCTGCTATGGTATGATATATTACACTAGAGTGAACATCGTCATTTGGAACACTCTCATAAAAGTGTAATCACGTCCTCCTAGTTCTGGGACACTTGTTGTCCACAAAAACATAAATTTTTCATATTTTCTCACCTTTAATGATCTGTTAACACATATATGATAATGTTTTCAATAAATATATTGGTAAAATACATCTAAAACCCATGACTAAATTACCATTTGAAGCTAGTAATAATATGTTTCTAATTTTTACTCCATCTACCCACCATACCAAATTGTAGAATGGTTGGTGGGAATAATCCTACTCTTAGTGTAATAAAAATTCTACTATGATCATGACTTTACTAAGATCAAATTTCATATCACCCTTTTCAATTCACTTATTGATGGGCTTCTTCAAACCAAAAAACTCATTAATTACCCCAAACTTTCAAGGGAATTTAAATATCCCAATAGACCCTCAACTGACCTACATAAGTCATTCACTTAAGTACTATCCCTTTTGGATCATAGGATGTACCTCTAAATGGGTCCTCTATCTCATGAACCATATACTTTTACTTTTCCATTAATAAAACCCATGAGGCAGAACCATTTTTTATCATTAACCAACAAAATCGCTCAAGGAATATAATTACACTACTCATTCAGGATTCTATAAAGGTAATAGTCATATGGTTTACACCCCAAATCCTGATGATTTGTCACACACACAAGCATCAAACATATGAATCACGCCAAATCATAATTAATCTCAATATTGACAATAAATGAAAACATAATTAATTCATGAAAATTCAATTTTACTCACATTAAGGAGGAGGACCCGGTGGAGGAGGAGGAGGAGGCGTCGACATCGGAGATAGTGGAGGCAGCGTAGAGGCAGCATGGAGGCAGCGGAGGCATCGGATGTAGCTCAGAGGTAGTAGAGGCAGCGGAGGCAGCAGAGTAGATGAAAGAGGAGGAGGAGGAGGAGGAGGAGGCACCGGTGGAGGAGGAGGAGGAGTCCACGATGGAAGAGGAGGAGGAGGAGGAGCCATGGTGGATGAGGAGGAGGAGGAAGAAGAAGAGGAGCCATGACATAGGAGGAGGAGGAGAAGAAGTAGGCACCAGAGGATGAGGAGGAGCCAACGGTCGCAGTGGAGGAGGAGCAGAAGGAGGTAGCAGCCGTGGCGGAGAGGAGGCAGCGGCGCAGAGGAGGCAGCAGTGCAGAGTAGGGCTTCCGTGAAAGCCTGATAGGGTGTGGGGAGGAGGAGGAGGGCCCAGTGGATTTTATAAATCCCACATAGAGCTTTATCAGCACTAGTAAAAAGTGCTGATAAAGGGGGTCTTTATCAGCGTTAAATGAAAAGTGCTGATAAATACCCCCTTTATCAGCGCTTTTCTAGCACTCATAAAGGTTGAACTTTATCAGCGCTTTTGTAGCACTGATAAAGGGTGACTTTATCAGCGCTTTTCATTTTAGCATTGATAAAGACACTATTTATCAGTGCTTTTGTAGTGCTGATAAAGACATACTTTATCAGCGCTAATAAAAGTGCTGATAAATATATAAATTTAATAATTTTTTTATATTATTATATATTTATTTAAAATAATATTTATGATAAATATATATATATTTATTAATAATTATAACTCTAAATAAATATATCTTTATTTATACTTATAAAATTATTTTAAAGGTATATTTATATATATATCATTGAAAATATAATAAAATATTTATTTATTTTTTAAATATAATGTAATTTTAATTATAAGTGTACATTTTTTAGAACATATATATTATGTGGGTAACATAATGAATTATAAATCAATAACACATCAACGTGATATGTAATTATAATCTATAAATGAACATTATTCATGCACATATATATATTCATGATATATTCATTGACCCCAATTCATTGGAAAACACATATATATATTCAATAATTTTAATTATACATATATATTAAAAAGTATTATATATTTATAAATAAAACAAATAAATTAAATATAAACAAACATAATAAATATATATATATAATATAATGAATTAATAAATCTAATAAATATAATGAATTAATAAATCTAATAAATCTAATAAATATATTTATTATTAATCTTATAATTATTTAATTATATATATATATATGTATTTAGTTATAACATGTGTTTTTTATTTAATGTATACAATAAAAATTATCAGCACTAATAAAAGTGCTGATAAATGTAACCTTTATCAGTACTAAGAAAAGCGCTGATAAAGGGATATTTAAAGCGCTCATAAATGTACCCTTTATTAGTGCCAAAAAATACTGATAAAGGGTACACCTTTATCAGCACTTGTTTTAGCACTGATAAAGGGTACATTTATTAGTGCTTTTTTTAGTGCTGATAAAGTCTTACCCCTTTATCAGCACATTTCCATTAGCGCTGATAAAGGCAGGCACCTTCCTTTCCTAGTTTTGTGGTAATGCATAGAGATAACTTAATGTTTATCATTAATATTACTTCAGTCATATTTTCATTAATGTTCATAAGTATTTTAGGGATGAATTAATAAATTATATGATCATCAAGGTGGGTATGTTTCCTTAAACTTATATCTATTCTAATAGTAGTCATTATATTTTTAAATACATTAATGTCAACTTGTTTCAATATAAGACCCGTAACAGGAAAAATTGGAAGAGCAGTTATAAGGGGTTTGAAGGTAAAATAAGGATGTGTATGATTACATAATGCCAATTTTAATTGCGAAATAATATTTTACACATGATAGTGGTAATATATATGGCCATATAACTGCTAATATTTTTTAGTGACTCTAGTTTTACTATGCAATACTTTGAAAATTTTCTAGGGATATTTCTGGATCTTAGAACTGAGTCGCTGCAGGATTCTGGAGCCTGAAGAGCCTCAGGATGGTGACATTAAATATATTATTTCCCAAATTAACTATTTCATTGTAAAAATGGAATAACTCTAAATCAAAGCCTTGTATTGGAAATATGATACCACAGTTGAGTTCAAATCATGGTGTATACCCTATGCACAACGTAAAGTTTGTTCACACAAGGTACTCGGTTGTGGGCAAGTTAGAGGGGTGTTAAATGGAGAGTTATTAATTTAATAAAATTAAATCAATAACCCACCCCCCAAATTTTTGTCTTGTTCATGATAGGTTAAGGATATCCCCATGCATAATAGATGACTCGAGCTAGAATCGAGGAAAGGAGTTATCACTGATACCAATTTTTAACAACAATCATCACTAGATCGAGTTGAAACACCTCCCAAACATTATTTTAAACCCAAAACTTTGGTGTTTTTCCACTAGTTAATCATATATGAGTTTTAACTCCCGATTCCCATTTTTATGCATTGTTTTAAGTTTTTAGATCCCTTATATGACTTTTAAGGACCTTGTGAGCGTCTATCTATGGATTTCGATGGAAATCAGAGTGTTTCAAGTAGGTTAGAGGGAATTCTCATTCAGAATTACCAATCACATGACGTGTATTGTATAGGAACATAACATGTGTTATTACCATTCAGGGAATATTAAATTTTTGGGGCTACACATTGTGTACCAGGGGTACACACTACGTAGTGATCCTAGGTCGTGTGGCTAAGGGACATGACCAAGTTTCCATGCCAAGAGACATGGCTATGTGAAAGTACATGGCTAGAAGACATGGACTCAAGGTTTTGAACATGGGAATAGGTTGAGGCCATATCTAAGTGGTTGGTTAGACAAAACAAACCATGTATTGGGGGTACATGATGTGTTTAAGACACGACTAAGAAAGCTGTGTGGGGAGGGATGCAAAGAAGCCTGGGTGAGGCGACACATGTCATGTACTCTATGCACATGATGTGTAAGTTCACATGAACAACCAAGATGTGTGTTATAGGACATGACTAAGTGTCTTGAAAACGTCACATTCCATGTGAACCCCGGTACACACCGTGTACTATTCTTGGGAACTTCTTCCTAGCGTATCTCCTTCTTTGAGGCTCAGATTTAAAACTATGAGTAGCCTATCCTGAGCAGTTTTCCACATAGAATGAAATATTATATTTCATGGTGTCTTTTGAGATATGATGTGGTGTGATTATTTAACGAAGATTCTTTAGTAGTTCTTAAATATGGTAAGTGATCAGGGTGGATCATTGGAGATATGTCAGGATTGGTACACTTCCCTATCATCTTAGGATGTGGGCCACCTAAAATCTATAGGCCATTAGATTGGTTCTCCCCTACTATCGGGGAATTAGTCCCCTACCCATATTAGTGTTTTGTCTTGATGTGTGAAGATTTTGATGCTCCTTTTAGTGATGCATGGCCAATTATGAAGATCATATTGGTTAATTATATATACATTAGGACTGGTACTTAACTGTCATATCAGGGTGTGGGTTTTCCTTACCTCTTGAATTATTATAGACAGAAATCCCCCACATAAGTAATGGATCCCACACCCATGGATTAGTTATCCCAAGGTTGGTACTCCCCTGTCAGACTAGGGCCCAGGTCCCCTATATCGTTTGTGTAAATGGATACAGAGCTCTCCTATCATATCAATGTGTGGGCCCTCCCCACTCGATGTCTAGAGAGATCCAAAACTCTCCTATGATTCCTGGGTGTGGGTCCTCTATCCATAGAGTTGGCACTTCCCTATTGTACTAGGGTGTATTTTCTCCAATTATATATTTAAAAAAATTCATTACTCCCCTCTCATACCATGGTGTGGGTCCTCTATTCTAGGGTCATAACTTCCCTATCGTGTTAGGGTGTGGGTCCCCCTTTATGATCATATAGGTAGAGATGAAACATTACTATACATTGGGTGCATGTAATCAATCTACATAGTGGTACTCCCATATATTTGAGTAATGATAGAAATAAGGTCATCCATAGGAGTTGGAGATCCCTCGGTTGTAGAGTGTAGTTGCAAGGAGCGAGCCCGCCCACTTGTTATGCATGATACTATGATAGGAGGTAGTTATACCTCATTGTATTGAGGTGTAGGCCTCTCTGTATGCGTACTCTAGAGGTTTCATAGGATATTTAGGAGTTTGTAGTCCCTTAGTCATGAGGCAGTGGTGAGGCTTGGGTCCCTCCTTTCTCTCTCTTTAGAGAAGATGCATGTGGTTTATGGGTTGGAGTGGTGCTCCCTCAACTATGTTAAATGGATAGGGTAGGGTCTCTCCACTTGCGTTCTAATGAGATTTTATGGGGTGTAAGATATTGGTGATAGGACCTATGGTTCTGGGAACTATAGTTGAACCTAGATAGTTGTTCTCGATAGAGTGCATCTCTCAGATGTACCATCTAGGATGGTTAGACTCCTAGAGTGAGTTCTCCTAGATGAGCATTACCTCAAATCCCTAAGATGAATCTTGCGTCAAGATATATGGTCAGTACCTAATGAGAATTGGTGTTTGGGATGAGTATATCTAGTTAATTATGGGATTCCTTGTGGTGATTCCGCATGCCATTCTTGAAAAATCAAGTGAAAATGAGTTGACTAGTCATGTTTATCCAAGGAGTGGTTGAGATGGATCTTCTTCTCTCTTGTTGGGTTCCTTCTTAATGGGGTTGATCATAATGTTACCTTTTAGTTAATGCCTTTTATTTTGTGTTTTTGGAGCATATTGGTAATTTTTATACTCACCGCTACATGGGATTTTCCCACACATGTCGTGTCTTTTTCATATGAAAGGCCTTTGGGAGGAGTCCCAGGATGACTCAGAGAAGGCAGCACTTAGTGAGCTAGACTGACTGAGGTGTATACCAGGGCCTATAAAAGGTTTGTTTTGGTTGTTTCATTTCACAACGGTCAACTCCTTCAAAGTAGGTTGGACTCTTTTTTAGTTTTATTTTATTTTATTTTTCCCTTAATGCTTTCATTAATTTTATTGCACTGTGATTATGGGATAGATGTATTCATGATTTATTTGTTTTAGTTGTTATTATCTATTCACTATTTCATGGAGGTGTATGTGGGTGTTTTTGTATAGGTACCATAGTATAAGGCATACCATGTGTGCTATATGCCTACTCAATGTTAGACAGCAGCCCCTAGCCTATTGGAGGTAGGATTGGGGAGTTATTTCTTGGGCCCTGGTGGGTTGGGTCATGACAGAGTATTATTAGAGTGGTTTTTTAATTGGGACTACATTGTATAGGTTTTCTAGTTGTGTGATTTTAATGGGTCTTATGGAGGTAGTGTTAAAGTGCTTCGAGTTCATCTTATAGTCCATAGACTCTAGTGTTGGTGTGATGGATGACATATCCATTCACAAGAACTCTGATAAACGGCTTTTCATCTCTAAACATTTAGGCACTGGTTTCATAGAATCTTTGGTTTGTTCATCATATATGATTGGTTTATGGGTACCATGTCCTTCTTAAGTCATCTCCCAAGATATAGTCATCGAACGTGGTGTGTCTTGATTTTTTTTAGGATTACACCATGATTAAAATCAGAAAAGGTTCTAGAGAGGAATTATGATGAAGATCCACCCAATGATGTGGAATAATTTTAGGGCATTGGTCATGAGGAAGCACCTCTGGGTGGTCTTCCAATTTAGCCACCACATGTCATGTAGCAGGATGGGATGATAGTTTAGTCCATGGATGTGTTCGGGATAACTGTGTTTCATGAGTTCTAGACGTAAAGACCTCTCAAGTATTAGGATGATCTTGACCCCCAGGAAGTCGATGAATGACTTGAGGTATTCATGGTCATTTTACTTCTTGTGAGGACACCTCATGATCATATTTTGGTCATGCGGTGAGCCTTCTATAGGTCTCGTCTGAGTGATGGGGGAGTCTGTTGATGCAGACCCAAGATCAGATGACACTCATCTAGACAATATCTTAGTAGCTCTTTAGGGAGCAGTTTTATCCAACCATGTTTAGATCAGTGCATATCCAAGAGATTATAAAACTTCATCAAGGTAGAATTTCTATGTTTCAGTACTCAATTGTGTTTGAAAAGCATTCACAATACTCTCTATATATGGTTTGAGACTCAGTTTATAGAGCATAGACATTTGAGCAGGGCCTCCACAGAGACATATGAGGAGGTGTGGTCTCCCTATGCCTTCCCTCTTATGTGGTTTTACTAGAGTGAGATATGGTGATAGAGATCTTCCTAGAAGAGGGTTGGGAGGATGTATAAGGTAGTGGTGACCTTGATGATGATACATATACAATATATGGTTGATAATAATTGATAGGATTTTAGAACATGAGTTATACCAATTCCTAGACTTATATATCTGGGTCTGCAGCGTAGGAGTTGCACTGAGGATTTGGTCATCCATAGTAGAGGTAGTGTTACACTTGTGACAAAGAGGTACATCTTTTGAAAGATTGTACGACAAGTCATGATACTGATAGGGATCCGATTGATAGATCACACCGGTAGAGGTAGATTCTAGCTAGCATGTATTTTTTTATGATGGTGGATGTGGAAGAGGAATAGAGAGAGTAGCAGGATGTGGTAGTGGGTTTGAGATATTTCCACCACCACCCCCAAGTGGTATGTGCTAGGATCTGGTAGCTGGAGGGTGGGGGTGAGGACACTCAAAGTCCATAAATTTCTATAACCTAGAGGTTCTTAGGATGAATAGAGGTTTGTTATGTGTCCATTCTACATTTGCATTAGTATTTTTAGACACTGTTGTGAGGTACTCTATTCTTGAAACTTATTTCTAGAGGATTATACAAGGTAACATACTGTTTCGGTAGGACACTATGAGGGTTTTTTTTGACATAGATTAAAACAAATGAGGAAGATAGATATTTCCCCCACCAAGAAGTGTTATTGATATGTGATTAAAACCATGTGGGAAATTCTGTGCCACCCAAAGAAGATAGTGTCGAGGTGTGGTGGATAAGTTTCATTGACTTGTGTATTCAAGGTAGGGTTGTGTGTTGCAGTTTCAAATTTTTCCATGGAGTTATTATTGGAGCCTTTATATTCGATGCTAATTCTAGAGTCTCATACATAGAGTATCATTGGCTTCAAATTTCTATTTATAGTGTGACCTAATTTTTGGAGGAGAGTTCCTCGCGTAGAAAATTTCTATAGTAGAAGAGTGAGGCCCTATGAATTTTTCTCAATGTGGATTGGTTTCCTACCATCCATTCTCGAATTATTTCCACCAATGGGTGTGGTGGTTTACCGACTTGTTGTATGGGGTTTTCCTCCTTTGAGGAGTGATCCTAGGCTGAAAAGGATAAGATCAAGTGTGGGTAGATATAATTAAATTTTATCAGGTTGTTGGTATAAACCTTAAAGTGATAGTGCTTTGAGTTTTTAGTTTTATATTATAGTAGTTTAGTTAGATTATTGTGGATGGATGGCCTTATAGGAACTAGTGTGTGTGCTTGGGAATCCCTATATTGTTTGTTGGTGCCCTCTTGAACTTGAAGTCAGATTTGTACACAAGACACTTGAGGATGGCATGGTGTAGTTTATCTAGGGGTGGATGATAATGGCTAGGTTACATGAGTATCTGTGTTAGGTTGGTGAGTTGGTGTCCCACTAAACTCTATGACCATAGTTGAGTTTAGTTCTTGGTTTTTGTCACCTGTCGAAGTTGAGGAGACACATGAACGACTCATCGTATGATGTAGACCTTGATTGAGATGGGATTTGGTCATAGTTTGTCTTATGAGGTTCCCCTGTGTGTATGTTTTTAGAAAACACAAGAACCCTCTTTCTATCTCACTAGCATGAGAGGTCTAGTTGAAATCTTAGTTTTCCCTTGAGAGTTGGATTCAAATTTTCAAGGACTAAAAGCCTTAAGGTTGTGATAATGTCATGAATTGGGTTTTTTTGTGTAATATTTTGGAATATTTATAGCAATATTTTTGGAACGAGGCACTAAGTTACTATGGGATTTTGAGTCCCTAAGATCTCTGGTGTGGTGATATTAAAAATATTAAATATATTTTATCACATTCATGAAGTTTCTTTTTAAATATGTAATAAATCCTTATTGGATTCTTGGATTGGAAATCTAATACCATGGTTAAGTTTATAACATGGTTTTTTTCATAGGTGTGACATAAAGTTTGTCTATGTCGTGTGCTCAGCTAAGGGAGAGTTAGCAGGATGTTAAATGGAGAGTTATTGATTTAAAAAATTTAAATCAATAACCCACCTATAAGATACTAGATATTTCATCTTAATCTATGTCCATGTTTATGTTTCATTTTAGTCCATTCTTGTGGTCAAATAAGTTTTTCCAAATTCATGGGAAGGTCTGAGGGCATTTTGGGGGTTTAGAGTATGAAAAAGGAGTAAAATGAGTTTTCTGGGCATGTAGCATGGTTTGCGCATAGTTATTGATAACCATGTGGATCAACCTAGGTAACCTTGAAAAAAAAGTATTTTTAAATAGTTTCTTCCACATGGTTTGTGCATGGATTCGAAAACTGTGCTGGTAAAGCGTGTGGCCTAGAAAAGTTGAAAAATTTGCAAAATTGTCATTATGGAATTTTAAGTATCACTTATGGTTTCCTCTTTTATTCCTTTCTAGAACCATAGTGACATCCAAAAAACCTTAATAGCTCTTGTGGATTAATCTACCTCATCTCCAATACATTTATAGTGTCGTCGGTTGTAGATCAAAACTCTCAGTAAGTCTAATGTTTCTCTTTCTTCTTTTTTCAAGATTAGGGTTTGTAGTTTCTCCCAAATTCTTTCAAATCCCTAAAACCCTATTTTTCCAAAGGAAACAAATTTAAGCCTTTAAATGGTGTTTGAATCCAGATCTAAGGCTACGATTAAGAGTGTGTTCATCATTGAATTCGAGGTAGGTGGTCTATAAGTATTCTCCCATTGTTTTATTTTAGATTTTTTCACGGATGTTTGTGTTCTTTTTCCCCCTTTTTGTGTTATTTATCCCATTACAGGTTTTGTAAAAAATGGGTGTTTACATAACCAATTAAAACCCTCACAATCCCTATGAGATACATAAAGGACGAGTTGACCATTTTTGGTCCACCCATGGGGAGCACCGAAATATCCAGACCTAGAGAGGGGTAGGGTTAAGTGAAGGGTTATTGAGTAATAGTGTGGAACTCATGAAGAACATGTTTTAACAGTTTATTAAGTTTTAAAAGGAATGGTTATTGTTTTTTCTTGGGTGTTAAGGCCATAAGGGGTTATTTGGCATGGCATGAAAATGGGTGAATTGGGTCGAATGAGATTATGTTGATTATTTAATGAACTTTGGTTAGAAATACCTAAGAGGATTAGTGGAAATTAGATGGTGAACTTGTAATTGGTTATTGGAATTGAAAATGTATTAATGTGTTGATTGGGTTAATATATGGGAATTATGGGGTATTTTTAAAGGTTTGAATGTAATAAAGTGGTTTTACCTTGTGAGACAAGAATTGTACTTGATGTGCATAAGTGGGTAACTACTTTTGAAATGATAAATGGGGTAAATGGGTTAATATATAGTAATTGGAGAATATTGGCTATGGAATAGGGGTTGTTGAATACACTTAATGAGTTAAGATATAAGAATGGGAATTTATCTAAATAGCTATGAATAGTAATTGTTGAATGTGTTAATGGGTTATGACATAGTATTAATTCCCATGTAGGTTGTTATGTATTGAGTTTGGAAATGGAATTGGTTATGTTTGGTTGTTATGGTATGGTTATGGTGATTGAATAAATAATCATGTTCACATGTCTTGGTAGAGTGAGGTATTTACATGAGGCTCTATGTCCACTGGTTGAGTTATACTGAGGCTATAAAACTCCACCCAAAAAATACATGGGTTAGGGAAGGGGATGGAGGATCTATTCCCCTAACAGTTGCATTTCACCCAGACTAAGGCTTTGAGGTGAGGATAATGTGTTGATGTGATATGTTTATCCCTAGTAAAATTGGTACTTGACTTATTTTCCCTATGCATAGTGATCTATTTTATTAGACCCTTTTGTAGATGATATGTGTGCCTAACCCATATAGAATGTTCTAAGAATGGAATAAGTAACAATGATGGTGTAAGGAAAGAAATTTGGAAAAAGGAATGTGCTAATAATGGATAATAATTAAATTGTTAGAAATTAGTCTTAATATAAGTTAGTAAAATGCAATGAAAACTGTTTTTTAGAAAAATGATCATTTTAAGTATAAAAATGATTTTATAAAAAAATAAATTATAGTTTTGATTTCAATGGAATAAATTAGATTATATTAAATTAAATGAGACTTATTTTTTTTTAAACCAAACCAAAACTGATAGGAACCATCTGAATACTTGATTAATAGATAAGAACCAAAACAATTTTTATTTGAATAAGAATATTAATTAGATTTCCAAAAATGTTAAGCATAGATTTATAAGTTAAACATTATATTAATATTTGAATTATATTACTTATTAAATTTAAAATTGGTCTATAAAAAATGATTCAAAAATACTCAATTTATTATTATATTATGTGAATGTCATAAAAGTGACATTATTTGTAAAATATGTATTTTTCATTTTTCACCCAAAAATTAACCCAAAGATAATTTTGATATAATGAAACAAAAACTTATTTCAATTTTATAAAATAAAATTTATAAATATGAAATAAAACATTTCTAATTTCCACACACAAACCTGTAAAACCCATTTTTAGAAAAAAATTATTTTTTATGAATAAAAAGAATTTATTCTTATTAATTTCCTAGTAACAACCATAATTTTATTGTTAATTTATTTTATTGAATATATTATCAATATATTTCATTAAAATAATTAATCAATAAATATTAAAAAATAAATTACGCACTTTTACAATCAAATGATTTTATATTCATTTAGAAAAATTGGTAACCTATGTATGAATTATTATTATTATTTTAACATGTATAAAAAATAATTTTTTTATGAATTTATTACTCAAAATAAGTGAAATATATCTTTTAAATGATATTTATAATATAAATAAAGTATTATTTTATAAAAAAATGGATTATTTAAAATTTTATTATTATTAACCATATATGAATTAATTATTATCATTAATAATTAAATATTTTTTTCCTAGGAATTGATCAATATATTAGAAAAAAATTATATATATATTTGTTAATTTTATAACTATTTTTCATACCCATTGATACAACAACTGGGTTATAATGGTCATATTAAAATAATAATATTTCTATAATATATCATGATTTTTTAAGCTCAGTGCTGCATGTATCACAATCTATCCTATATAGTATTTATAAACAAAACTCTTGGGGTTTTATAACTTTTGTATATTTTTATATTCCACTCTAAATTTATTATCCTTAAATTCATTTATTTTTAAGGTTTTGATATTTTTGAAATCTTTTAAAATCAAGGTTTATAATTTTTTATTTTAACCCTATGAAATGAATTTTTAAAATTGACTTAGAAGTTTATTTTTAACATCATGTACAAAAGATTTATGAAAATACTATTTATAATTTTTCTTTCGTTCTCCTATAAAACTCTAAATGATCTATTTCCTTTGGAGTAACATTTCATGCATTGTTCTATAAACACTCTTATGAATTTATAGTTCATACCTCACTTTTTTTATTACATGACTTGTACCATCACTCATACGAAATGTAACTAGAATTATGTATGGTTATTGTTGTCTATTTGACATATATGACCACATAGAAATTCTTGAATATAAATGGGATATAACACTAGAAATTATTGTGAAGTGTATGATGTCTTCTAAATCCATGCACATCGTGAATTTATTTAATAACATGAAAAATAATAATTTAATAATTTAATTTCACATGATGCACTAAAAATGACTCAACATGTACCTGGTATGAAAGAACTCTACCACACAACATGACTAACTAGCTATATGTGGTATAGTTTTGTTTTTATTTAATTAATTAATTTGTTCCATGTGTTAACTCACATTACATGCCTATCTCTATGTGTTCCTTTCATGAGTATGTAAAAATTATATGGAATGTACATCCAACTACTTGTTATGTAATCCTTTCTCTGGCCACCAACACATCACACCTAGGGACTTAGAGTGTAATCAGTGTAGGATATTACATGTTACATGAAATTTTTCTAGTTACGATCCATAAAATCTCATATGTACTATGTTTCTTGACTATAAATAAATATCCAGCATCTGTATTAAATAAATTCAATGTACTTTCACCACAAAAATTTCAAAATTTATAGGGGGGATTTGTGGGGCTACATTACATGTATACTAACGACTTGTTTTATAACCCTTTCTTTCTGCATACTAACTAGTAGCCAATATACAGTGTGTAATTAAACACAAATCCTAACAACCCCTACACAACATGCTCTGATTAACTAAAATATCCCTTATGGGGTTAACCATGGGTATATCATATGTACTTTTCAATTACATGTTGTGTAACAATGTCTTATAGCCAAAATCCTCAGGACCTTGGGATGTGATCATTGAGAATTCTTTATCTATTATTGGTATATTCTTGGTCATGTGAAACTGAATAATCATATTATATTTAATTTTAAATTAACTAAAAAATTATAATAAAAATAGATGTTGAAACAAATCAAAATAATAATAAGTAATTATAAATTATTATGTGAAATCATTAATACCACTTGAAGGTTATAGGGCCCAACAGAAGTGGTTAAGCCCATGCCCAATGATGTTTTTATCATTTTCTTCTGAAAAAATCATCAGAGATAGAAAAATAAAACAACTGGATATTCATATAAAGATACTTTTCACATATAAGTCTAATTGATTTAAAACAATAATTTCATTTTCTTGATAAAATATCATTTATGTTGATATGTGTAGTTGTTTCTTGTCGTCTCATTGTTTTGAAAAAATAATCCAATATATAATTCCCCTAGTGGTATCCACACATCCTCCATGAATCATAGAACATTTTCATTGGCATCCCAAGTGTTATCACAGAGGTCCCAAATTCCATGTGTCATTCTTATTGATCACAATAATAATTCTATAAATATTGAAAAATTATTCAAATGCTTTCTTAGCCTTGAGATGGAATAGGAGGATGATTCTATATTTTTTCATGAGATAGTTATTAATATTTTATCATTAGAGATTTGAAAGAATTATTTGGGGGAATTCAATGTGAACATAATTATATGTATCCTCTAAAATGATAAAATTCAGATTATATACTTAGGATTAATAATTAGTAATTGTGCTACGACCCTTAAATAATTGTTGATCATAAATAATCCTTGGGTCAAACAATAATAATAATAATATCATTATTATATTCCATGACTTGGGATAACTCTATAATATTTAAATATCAATTTTAAATAAATAAATCCACATTTATTTAATTTTTATTAAATAAATATATCATTTCCATCAGTCTCTTAACTCTTCCCGTCAATACTCATCAGCACTTATCAATCCTTTAATAGTAATAATTTATTTATATAAATAAATATATTTATATTACTCATTCAATAAATAAGTAAATAATATATCAACTAATAGGTGATTACATATTTATTTAATATTCAATTCACATATATTATAACTCAAATAACATGTGATTGAACTTATATGATAAAAACTAGAATAATTATGATACCTCATGTAGGGGAAAATATTTTTTCAAAATATTCTATTAAAATAAAATTTAAATGAGATTTTGGATACACTTAGAGTGCAACCCTATAAGCCTATCTTCTCAATGGAATTAGGAGAACTGGATTAAAATCCAACATTCAAGTTTAGAAACACATCAAGGCTCCCATATGGAAAAAAAATTAATTTCTCAATGATAAAAATGTCATGGAATGCTTATTATGTAATATAATCTTTTTATCTTGATATCTCATCAAGATTTTTTTAAAAATATTTCATCAATCTTAATTCTTGATATATCTTTCTTTGAATACCTAAAATAAACTCATCAACAAACCACCAAGGTCATGTACATAATTAGATAGTTTCATTCCAATAAAAGATAAAAATATATCATATTTCATTAACTCAAAATGGATAAATCATTTCTTGGATTATTTAATCAATCTCATATCACATATGATGCACCTAAACTATACCATTTTACTATGATCATATTTCATCATGGTTTTTATCAATACATCAAAGTAGGTAATTCATGATATAAATTGATAATAATATGTAGTCTAAGGACTAATAAACACTCCCATAGATAATAATTTCTGATGATAGATATAACATGTTGAATTACTATTGGAGGGTGTATCCTCATAACCTAGCTTCTTAAATATTACCAAGAAAAAATTTCAGGAGAATAAATTTAATATATTATGAGCCCCCATCACCTGATAATAAAACATAATCTATTTCTTACCAGATGATGTCATATAGACCATTGGATATGTGTTTAAGAATATTGGAATAACACTTCAAGGATGACATTATATTAGGAAACTACTATAACCTTTCGATGTGAAAAATACTTTATGAAAATTATAACATTAAATTCACACTAAATAACAACCATCATTTGAGAATACATTTATTAGTATTATGATAATCAAATGTATAATGTTATTTGGTTCTATGAAACTAAATACAACCTTAATAGGATTTTTTCCCCCAACAATTAATTAATTTATCATCTTGACACCATCAAGTATATATCCTAAGGAAATTTATTTGACCAAATGAAGGTGATGTTATATAAGATGCTCTATGAATTTTAGATGTCTGTTATTTATTTTACTTATTGAAAATAGTTCATTCAGGTTGATGGAATTTTTCTTTTTAGAAATTATATTGGTGTATTACTCATTTATGCCTCATATGATTGTAATCATTCCCATGTCCCACTTTCATTATTCATTGTTGAAAAAGAGAACATTTAATCATTAAAATGTTTCTTGTACTATATACACACCCATGTTACATAAAGATAGTAGTCTTCTTAATGTCATGTCATCTTAGAGTGATTAGAGATGATGTTAACAATGATGGACTTTCATAGAGATAACTTAATGTTTATCATTAATATTAATTTAGTCATATTTTCATTATTGTTCATAAGTATTTTAATGATGAATTAATAAATAAGATGATCATTAATGTGGGTATATTTCTATAAACTTATATATATTCTAACAGTATTCATTGTATTTTTAAATAAATTAATGTAAACTTGTTTCAGCAAAAGACCTGTAACAGGAAAAATTGGAGGAGCAGCTAGAAGGGATTTGAAGGGAAAATCAGGATGCGTATGATTACATAATGCCGATTTAAATTGGGAAATAATATTTGACACATTATAGTAGAAGGAGATATGGACATATAACCACTAATATTTTTTTAGTAACTTGAGTTTTACTATGAAAGACTTTGAAAATTGTCTAGGGATATTTCTGGATCCATGAACTGAGTCGGCGTAGGATTTTGGAGCTTGAAGAACCTCGGGATGGTGATATTAAATATATTTTTCCACAAATGAACTATTTCATTACAAAAATGGAATAACTCTGAATCGAAGCCTTGGATCAGAAATATGATACCACAATTGAGTTCAAAGCATAGTGTATACCCTATGCATGACATAAAGTTTTTTCACATAAGGTACTCAGTTGTGGACGAGTTAACGGGGTGTTAAATGGAGAGTTATTTTTTAATAAAATTAAATCAATAACCCCCCCCCCAAATTTGGGTCTTGTTCATGATAGTTTAAGGATATCCCCAAGCATGATAGATGACCTGAGCCAAAATTGAGGAGAGGAGTTATCACTGATACCCATTTTTAACAATGATCATCACTAGATCTAGCTGCAGCACCTCACAAGCATTATTTTAAACCCAAAACTTTGGTGATTTCCATGAGGTATAAATATTTTAGTTTTAATTCTCATTTCCCATTTTAATGCATTTTTTTAAGTTTTTAGAGCCCTTATATGACTTTAAAGGACCCTGTGAGGGTTGTTCTATAAATTTCGATGGAAATTGCGGTGTTTCGAGCAACTTATAGGGAATTCTCATTGAGAATTATGAATCACATGACGTGTTTTGTATAAGAACATAACATGTGTTCTTAACATTCATGGAAGATTAAATTTTGGGGGCTACACATCATGTACCAAGGGTACACACTATGTATTGCCCCCAGGTCATGTGTGTAAGGGACATAGCCAAGCTTTCAATGCCAAGAGACATGGCTATGTGAAAGTACATGGCCAGAAGATGTGGACTTAGGGTGTTGTACATGGGAACAGGCTGAGGCCACATCCAAGTGGTTGGTTATCCAAAACACACCATGTATTGGGGGTACATGATGTGTTTAAGAAACAACTGGGAAAGTCATGTGGGGAAGGACACAAAGGAGCTTGGGTGAGGTGAGACATGTCATGTACTCTATACACACATCATGTAAGTTCACATAGACAACCAATATGTGTGGTATAGGACATGACTAAGTGTCTAGACAAGGTCACATTCCATGTGAACCCCAGTACACACCGTGTACTATTATTGGGAACTTCCACCTAGCGTATCTCCTTCGAGGATCAGATTTAGAACTATGAGTAGCCTATCCTGAGGAGTTTTCCACATAGAATTAAATAGTATCTTTCATGGTGGATTTTGAGATATGACGTGGTGTGATTATATAATAATGCTTCTTTAGAGTTTCTTATATGTGGGAATTGATCGGGGTGTATCACTGGAGATATGTCAGGATTGGTACACTTCCCTGTCATCTTAGGATGTGGCCCCCCTATACTCTATAGGCTAGTATATTGGTGCTCCCCTACTATCAGAGCATGATTCCCCTACCCATAGTAGTGTTGTTCCTTGAGGTTTGAATAGTTTGATTCTCCTTTCTGTGATTCATGACCAATTATGGAAATCATATTGGTTAATTATAGATACATTGGGATTAGTACTCAACTGTCATATCAGGGTGTGGGTTTCCCTTACCTCTTGAATTGTTATAGACAAAACTCCCCCACATAAGGAATGGGTCCTCCACCCATGGATTAGTTATCCCAAGGTTAGTACTCCCCAATCTAACTAGGGTCTAGGTCCCCCATATTGTTTATGTAAATAGATACAGAGATCTCCAATAATATCAATGCGTGGGCCCTCCACACTCGATGTGTAGATAGATTCAGAACTCCCCTATGGTGCCTCAGTGTGGGTACTCTATCCATAGAGTCGACACTTCCCTATTGTACTAGGGTGTGTTTCCTCCATATTCTATGTTTAAAAATATTTGGTACTCCCCTCTCATACCATGGTGTGGGTCCTCTATTCTAGGGTATGTGCTTCCCTATTGTGTCAGGGTGAAGGTCCCCCTTTATGATCATATAAGTAGAGATGAAACTCTCCTATACACGGGGTGCATATCCTCAATCTACATAGTGGTAATCTCATATCTTTGAGTAATGATAGGGATCAGGTCCTCCATAGGATTTGGAGATCCCTCAGTTGTGGAGTGAAGTTACAAGGGGCGAGCCCGCCCACTTGTAATGTTTTGTAATAGGATAAGAGGAAGTTATCCCTCGTTGTATTGAGGGGCGGGCCTCTCCATATGGGTACTCCAGAGGTTTCATGGGATGGTTAGAAGTTAGTACTCCCTCAGTCATGAGGTAGTGGTGAGGTGTGGGTCCCTCCTTTCTCTCTCTTTAGAGAGGATTCATGTGGTTCATGGGATGTAGTGGTGCTCCCTCGACTATGTTTAATGGAGAGGGGAGGGTATCTCCACTTGGTTTCCTACGATATTTTGTGGGGAGTAAGATATTTGTGATAGGACCTTTAGTTCTGGGAACTAGATTTTGACCTAGAGTGGTTTTCTCGATAGATTGTATCTCTTTGATGTATCATCTAGGATGGTAGGACTCATGGAGTAAGTTCTCTTAGATGATCATTACCTTAAATCCCTGATATGAATCCTGTGGTAAGATATATGGTTGTGACCTCATGAGAATTGGTGTTTGAGATGAGTATATCAAGTTTATTATGGGATTCCTCATGGTGAGGTCACATTCCATGCTTGAAACACCATGTGCAGATGAGCTGACTAGTCATGTTTATCCAAGGAGTGGTTGAGATGGCGCTTCTTCTCTATTGTTGGGTTCCTTCTTATGGGGGTTGATCATAATGTTATCTTTCAGTTACAAACTTTTATTTTTTGTTTTTGTAGAATACAAGGAATTTTTATACTCACCACTGCATGGGATTTTCTAGCACATGTCGTGTCTTTTTCATATGATAACCCTTTAGGCGGAGTCCCAGGATGACTCGGAGAAGGCAGAGCGTAGTTAGCTAGATAGACTAAGGTGTATACCAGTGCCTATCTGAGGTGTGTTTTGGTTGTTTCATATGACTATATTCACCTCCTTTAGAGTAGGTTGGAATCTTTTTTAGTTTTTTTTGGGATTGTATTTTTCTTTTAAGGCTTTCATTACTTTTGTTGAATTTGATTATTGGATAGATGTATGCATTATTTTTTTGTTTTATTTGTTATTATATATTAACTATTTCATGGAGGTGTATGTGGGTTCTTGCATATAGGTACCATAGCATAATGCATACCATGTGTGTTATATTCCTACTCAATGCTGGACAGCATCCCCGGGCCTATTAGAGGTAGGCTTGGGGAGTTATTTCTTGGGCCCTAGTGGGTTGGTTCATAATAGAGTGTTATTAGAGTGGGTTCTTCATTGGGACCACATTATTGAGGTTTTCTAGTTGTGGAATTGTAATGGGTGTTATGGAGGTAGTGTTAAAGTGTTTCAAGTTCATCTTATAGTCCATAGACTCTAGTGTTGGTGTAATGGATGACATATCCATTCACAAGGACTCTGATAAATTACTTTTCAACTCTGAAAATTTAGGCATTGGTTTCATGGAAACTTTGGTACATTCATCATATATTATTGGGTTATGGATTCCATGGCCTTCTTGAGTCAGCTCCCAAGATATACTCTTTGAACGTGGTGTGTCTTGATTTTTTTAGGATTCCACCACAACTAAATCTAGAAAATGTTCTAGAGAAGAATTGTGATGAAGATCCACCCAGTGATGAGGAATAATTTTAGGACATTGGTCATGAGGTAGTACCTCCAGGTGGTCTTCCAATTTATCCACCACCTATCAAGAAATAGGTTGTGCTGACAGTTTTGTCCATGTATGTGTGTCATCTAAGTGTGCTACATGAGTTCTAGATGTAAAGACCTCCCAAGTATTAGTATGGTCTAGACCCCAAGTAATTCGATGAATGACTTGAGGTATTCAGGATCATTTTACTTCTTGTGATGACACCTCATGATCAGATTTTGGTCCTGCGGCGAGCCTTCTATAGGTCTCAGTTGAGTGATGGTAGAGTCTATTGATGCAGACCCAAATCAGATGACATGCATCTAGAAAAAATTTTAGTATCTCTTTACAAATTAGTTTTATCAAACCATGTTTAGATCAGTGCATATCCTGGAGATTATGCAACTTTATCAAGGTAGCATGTTTGTGGATGAGTACTCAATTAGGTTTAAAAACCATTCACAATACTCCCTAGATATGGTTTAAAACTCAATTTTCAGACCATAGACCTTTGAGTAGGGCCTCCACAGAGACATATGAGTAGGTGTGGTCTCCCTATGCCTTCCCTTTTATGTGGTGGTACTAGACCAAGCTGTGGTGATAGAGATCTTCTTGGTGGAGGGTTGGGAGGATGTATAAGGTAGTGGTGACCATGAGGATGATACATATACAATAAATAGTAGATAATAATTTATAGTATTGTAACACATGGGAATACCCATGCCTTGACTTAGATATGTGGGTCTGCAGCATAGGAGTTTCACTGAGGATTTAGTCAGCCATAGGAGAGGTAGTGTTACACTTGTGACAAAGAGGTATATCTTTTGAAATATTTTATTACAAGTCATGATACTGAGAGGGAGTCTATTGATAGATCACCCTGGTAGAGGTAGTTTCTAGATCAAGGATTTTTGTATGATAGTGGATGTGGAAGAGGAAAAGGGATAGCAGCAGAATGTGGTAGTGGGTTTGAGATATTTCCAACACCACCCCCAAGTGGTCTGCGCTACGATCTGGTAGCTAGAGGGTAAGGGTGAGGACACTTGATGTCTATAAAGGTCTATAACCTAGAGGCTCCAAGGGTTATTATAGGTTTTTATGTGTCCATTATACTTTTGGAGTAGTATGTTTAGACACTGTTGTGAGGTACTATATTCTTGAAACTTCTTGCTCGAGGCTTATCAAAGGTGACATAGTGTGTTGGTAGAACACTATGAGGGTGTTTTTTGAAATAGATTAAAACACATGAGGAAGATGGATATTTCTCCCACTAAGACGCATTCTGGAGATGTGATTAAAACCATGTAGGTGAGTCAGTTCCACCCAAAGCAGATAGTGTCGAGGTGTGGTAGATGAGTTTCTTCAACCTGTGTATTCGAGGTAGGATTGTGTGTTGTAGTGTTAGAGTTTTCCATTGAGTTACTATTGGAGCCTTTATATTCAATGCTAATTCTAGAGTCTCAAATAGAGAGGATCAGTGGATTCACAATTCTATCGATAGTGTGATCTGATTTTTAGAGGAGAGTTCCTCACATAGAAAATTTATATAGTATAAGAGTGAGGCCCTATGAATTTTTATCAATGTGGATTGGTTTCCTACCATCCATTCTCAAAAAATTTCCACCAATGATTATGGTGGCTTACTAACTTTTTGTATGGGTTTTTCCTCCTTTGAAGAGTGATCCTAGGCTAAAAAGGATAAGATCGGGTGTGGGTAGATATAATAAAATTTTATCAGGATGCTAGTATAACCCTTAGAGAAATGGTTCTTTGAGTTTTTAGATTTACTCTTGTAGTGGTGTAGTTATATTATTATAGATAGATGTCCTGGTAAGAACTATTGTGTGGGCTTGGGCATCCCTATATTTTTTGTTGGTACCCTATTGTGCTTGAAATCAGAGTTGTACACAAGACGCTTGAGGATTGAATGGTGTAGATAATCTAGGGGTGGATGATAATGGATAGGTTACATGGGTATCTGTGTTAGGTTAGTGATTTGGTGTCCTGCTAAACTATGTGACCATAGTTGAGACGAGTTCTTGGTTTTTTCAACCTGTCAAAGTTTAGGAGACACATGAACGCCTCATTGTATGATGTAGACCTTGATTGAGATGGTATTTTCTCATGGTTTGTATTATGAGGTTCCCCTGAGTGTCTGTTTGTATAAAACACAAGAACCCTCTCGTTATCTCACTAGCATGGGAGGTCTAGTTGAAATCTTAGTTTTCCCATGAAAGTAGGCTTCAACTTTTCAAGGATGAAAATACTTAAGGTTGGGAGAATTTTGTGACTTGGGTTTTTTTGTGTAATATTTTGGAAAATTTATAGGAATATTTCTGGAACCAGGAACTAGGTTCGTGTGGGATTTCGAGTCCCTAGGATCCCTGGTGTGGTGATATTTAAAATATTAAATATATTTTATCACATGCATGCAGTTTCTTTTTAAACATGGAATAACTTCTGATTAGAGTCTTGTATTGGAAATCTAATACCATGGCTAAGTTTATAACATGGTTTTTATCATAGGTGTGACATAAAGTTTGTCTAAGTCGAGTGCTCCGCTGAGGGAGAGTTGGCATAATGTTAAACGGAGAGTTATTTATTTAACAAAATTAAATCAATAACCCACCTATAAGATCCTATATATTTCAACTTAATCTATTTCCATTTTTATGTTTCATTTGAGTCCAACCTTGTGGTCAGATAAGTTTTCCCAAATTCATGGAAGGTTCGGGGGCATTCCAGGGGTTCGGAGTATGAAAAAGGAGGAAAATGAGTTTCCTGGTCATGTTGCATGGTTTGTGCACAGTTATTGCTAACCATGTGGATCAACCTAGGTAACCATGAAAAAGGGGTTTTAGATAGTATCATCCACATGGTTTGTGCATGGTTTGGAAAATAGTTCAGGTAAAGCGTGTGGCCTAGAAAAGTTGAAAAAATTACAAATTTGTCATTACGGGGTTTTAAGGCTCACTCAATATTTCCTCATTTCTTCTTCCCTAGAACCCTAATGACGTCCCAAAAACATTAATAGCTCCCATGGATTAATCTACCTCATCTCTAGGACATTTAGAGTGTCTTCGGTTGTGGATCGAAAATCTGTGTAAATCTAATCTTCCTCTTTATTCTCTTTTCTAGATTAGGGTTTTCAGTTTCTCCCAACATCTTTTGAATCCCTAAACCCCTCTTTTTTTGGTGGAACCAAAGTTAAGTCTTTAAAGGGTTTTTGAATCCGGATCCAAGGCTACTATTAAGAGTGTGTTCATCATTGGATTCGAGGTAGGTGGTCAACAAGTTTTCTCCTATAGTATTATTTTTTATTTGTGCATGGAAGTTTGTGTTCTTTTTTCCCTTTTTGAGTTCTTGATCCCATTATAGGTTTTTATAAAAAGGGGTGTCTACATAACCAATTTAAACCATTCACGATCCCCGTGGGATGCATATAGGAGGAGTTGACCATTTTTTGGCCACCCATGGGGTGAATCAGAATTTCCAGATCTAGAGAGGGGTAGGGTTAAGTGAAGGGTTATCAAGTAATAGTGTGGAACCCATGAAGAACATTTTTTAACAGTTTATTAAGTTTTAAATGGAATGATGATAGTTGTTCCCTAGGTAATAAAGAAATAAGGGGTTATTTGGCATGACATGAAAATGGGTGAATTGGGTCAAATGAGATTATATCGATTGTTTAATGAACTTTAGTTATAAATGCCTAAGAGGATTAGGGAGAATTATATGGAGAACTTGTAATTTGTTAGTGGAATTTAAAATGAATGAATGTGTTGTTTGGGTTAATATATGCTAATTGTTGAGTATTCCTAAAGGGTTGAATGTAATAAAGTGGTTGTGCCTTGTGAGACAAGAATTGTACTTGAGTGCATAAGTGGGTAACTTCTTGCGAAATGATAAATGGGATAAATGGGTTAATATATGGTAATTGATGAATATTGGATATGGAATAGGGGTTGATGAATACACTTAATGGGTTAAGATATAAGAATGGGAATTTATTTAAATGTCCATGAATTGTAATTGTTGAATTTGTTAATAGGTTATGTAATAGTATTAATTCCCATGTAGGTAGTTATGTATTGTGTTTTCCAATAGAATTGGTTATGTTTGGTTGTTATGGTATGTTTGTGGTGATTGAATAAATAATCATGTGCACATGTCTTGGTATAGTGGGGTATTGAAATGAGGCTATATTTCCACTGGTTGATTTTTACTAAGGCTCTAAAACTCCACCCAAAAAATGCATGGGTTAGGGAAGGGGACGGAGGATCTATTCCCCTAACGATTTCATTCCACCTAGACTGAGGATTCAAGGTGAGGATAATGTGTTGATGTGATATGTGTATCCATAGTGAGATTGGGACTTGACTTATTTTTCATATGCATTGTGATTTATTTTATTAGACCCTTGTGTAGATGATATGTGTGCCTAACCCATATAGAATGTGCTAAGAATGGAAGAAGTAACAATGATGGTGTAAGCAATGAAATTGGGAAAAAGGATCAGCATGAACTAAAAATAACTTTGTTAACCAATTGCACCCAAATTTTCCCTTGTTTACTTACCATTTATTTGGTACTTGCATGCACTATATATTAGACTGGATATTTTTTAGACACCGTTGGTGGTGGCCTATTGAGTTTTGTACTCACACCCTTCTTGGGCCAGTGTTGGGTACCCGAGCAGATTTCTTGATTGCAGGTCAAGACAAGGACAAGGGATCTACACTAGGATGTTGATTTGGGATTGGTATGTACATGGACAAGGTTTCTAACATATATTTGGGATCCATTTGTGTATTTGGTCGTTTATCTTAATTTGGGTTTTGTTCACTTTGCACTACTAGTATTGCATGACAATGTTAATGTTGAATTATGGTTTACACCCAGTTAGGAGATGTTTGGCTTATATGTTTATGAGTTTTTTCATATTGTTTTTGTTATTGATATTGTGTTCTGTTGTATATTACTCTAATAAAGAGGTTATAGTCTCCCCATGTGACTCATTAGACCCTCGTTGCTAGTCAGCAACCTCTGCCATATGGGGAGGCGTGCTCGAGGTCATGTGATGACTCAGCTCGAAGCACCGGTTTAGTGGCTCCCAGGTCAAGGATGTTACAAAGTGGTATCAAAAGAGTTATTTTCTTTTTATTAATATTTGTGGATGGTAGAAAATGATGCCTAAAAATGGTAATGCAAGTGGGTGAATGAAAATAATGTAAATGAATATTTAGGTAATATCGTGTATAAAAAAATGTTATGACCAGGTTAAAATTTTGGGATGTGATAAATTGTAATGGTTGATTTGGTGTATAAAAATGGAAACAGTGTGAAGGGTTGTTAATGGAAGACTTGTGATTAATTAAATTAGTTACCCCATGACGACAATGACATGTGGTAGGTATGGTATAAGGTAGTGCTCTAAGTATGATGATGACCATTCTGATAGAGTATGAAGAATGGTTTGTTTTAAGGTTGATAGTGTGTGATATTTTCCATCTGTGGTTTAATATTTCTGGTCATTATTCAAAGCGTTGGGTGAATGATAATTTTAAAATGAGAATGACTGAGTTCAAAATTTGGTATTCTTTGTGTTATCTATTTTACCCTTGTATGTGTGGTTTGGGTTAGTGAGAGTTACATAGTTTGAGACATTAGATTTGGATTGTGAGGCCTTACTGGTTATGATATGGACTAGGTGGTGTGTTTAGGGAAACCTTGGTAGATTTGTGGCCTTTGTGTTGACAGGTGTTGTTCGGTAATGAGAGTGTGGAAAATATCATGGTTCGTGACTATATGGAGTGTATTCTAGACCCTAAGGATGGTGTCTGGGTCTTAGTGACCTTGTGATTAGAGACCTTATGAGTTTCATTTGAATCCTGGAGAAGATATTTTTCTTATAGTTCTGATGAATGTGTACACCTTTGGTATGGAACCTAGAGTAAATGGTTGTTTGGTGCACTAGGAAGAGTGTGCACTAGAACAGGGGGGAGAGTTCCATTAAAAAGAATTTCTTTGTTTGTTTCATCATAGTTATATTTTAGAGATAGGACTAATGGATGTTCTTGTTTATGACTCTAATCTAGGGATTTTTTATCATTCAACCTTGAAGGTGACCTATGAGAGAGTTCAGATGGGTTTTATAGTGCTTTTGGGTGTGTGTTGCACATGTAGATGTTTTGGACTTTGATAATGGAACTCATAGTGTTTCATGGTGTGGGTTTGGCCTATAGGGATAAGTGGGATGGTTGATGGATTGTGGTTCCACTTGAGTTTTGGTTTCATGATGATAGTTTTGGAAAATCATGGGTGACCTCATGGAAGGTTATCCCAACGGTGCAGGTACCTTGGAATATGAGGCATGAGAGATTCCTCAGAGGTGGTTTCAATGCATACTAAGTACCACCAAGATTTAGTAAATGGTATAGTTATACCTAGATATTTCATAAGGTCACCCTAGGGTTTGTGATAGGAGGTAAGTTTTGTTTCGAAGGGTTGTATCATATGGATTCCTGACTCTCTTGTTTGAATGATGATTAATGGAGGTCTCGATGTTTTTTTTAGCAGAAGAGACAAGGGTGACTAAAGTGTGGTTATATTATTTTGCTTGATGGTGACACCTGAGGTGAAGGTGGTCACATGGCTGAGATTTTTTGTATGAATGGTTTGGTTGTTGGGTAAAATTCAGATGCCTCTTTAGTGCTAATGAGGATAACTAACCAAGATACATGGTTAGGTAAGTAATCGGGCAATGGGATACACAGAGGTAAAGGTTGATTTGTGAGAGAGAGTTGGTTTGATTAGTGTGGTAGACCATTGTTCTTTGGTGGTTAGATATTAGGGACACATCTAAAGAACTCGAGTGGTGTGGTGTAATTAGTGCCACACAAAATGTTGGTTCAGGGCTTCTTGGTGATTTGGTAATGGATTAGTGGTGAGACTTGGTTGGTAATCACACCTGAGAAGTAGTGGTTAAGTGTTCATGAGATTCATTTGGCAGGGGAGACTAATATCCTTAGAAGTTCATGGTGTCCCATAGTTCAGCATCAAAAATAGATAAGTTGGTGGTGGTGTTCTTCGACATCTTCTTAGCATACCTCAGCTTATGAAAATATTTCCCAATATCTTGATATTGTCCCAAGTACACTGGGAAGCTCTGGATTTATGCCAAGATACTTGAAGGTGTTTGGTTGGATGAGGGAAATCATGGATTTTATGCTCATTTAAATGGTATGTGTGGATCTTGATGATGAGATGTAAACCCTCTATGTCTTTGGGTGAGGTCCTTGGGATGGACCGAATGTCAAAAAACACCATGGGTTTTGTTCACAGAAGACGGGAATAGGAACTAAGTGATGATTGTTTTCTTTTTTTGTTGGAAAAAACTAGATAGATATGTCTATGTTTTGGTGTCCATCTTGTGATTGAGTGTAAGACATTGTGGTTGGAATCCCTCATTGAGGTAAATGGTAATTAAACTTATAAGTTAGGGAGTGACAAGTCAATCCTCGATGTGGGGAGGAGAACATCGAGTTGATATAGTAACACCGAGATTCCAATGAGGAACCTATGAGGTGCATGTTAGGTTCCTCAGAGAGGCCATGTGGGCCTTGAATGTGGTGAATTATGAGCCAATTGTTGTCTTTGAGCTCAGGGTGGTTCCATGTGAATCTTTTTATGTTTGTGCTAAAGTCATAGAAGGGTGTGGTTGGATATAAGAACAGGTTGTGGCAAGAGGGGTTGGGTTCTATAACTCCAAAGAATATCGGGGTTAGACTCAGGTAATTTTTCCTTGGGTGGTTTTAAAACATCTTGAAGTTGAGGGAACCTTGGACATGTGATGTGGTTTCATGCTAAGGGTTTAGGCCGATGATGGTCTGGAGGGAAGTAATGTCGTGATGATGGAATTATACCAGAATTTAGGGAACAACCTTAGTGGGTGCGTGGGATGATAATGATAGACTTAAAGTTAGTAATCACCTTGGTAAGGTGAGAAAGGGGTAGCATACCATTATTGGAATGTTGGTGTTATAGGATAAGACAGTCAAGGGTAGTCTGACCTGAGATGGTAAACATGAATGGGTGTGGGGATAGAGACCCACCTTTTGGTTCATGTTGTGGTGGTAAGTGCCTTTTTGAATGAATTTATACCTGAGTGAGTTCAAGTTGATCTTAGTCCTTGAATTGATAGTATAGGAATTTCCTCCTAAATGGTTTTGACGGTGTGGTTGGATACCAATGCAAGGTAATTCCCCTATGGATGTTTGGGCATGGTGAGATGGAACACATCAGGTGATGTAAAAGTTGAGTTGAGAATTGAGTGATCTTTCCTCGATAGTGGTGAATCAACGTAAGCCGGAAAATGTGGTTGAAAGGAACATGCGTTCTCTATTAAGAGATATTAAGTTGGTATCCTTTAGAGTTGGGAGAAAATAGAGGATAATGAAGCCAAATGATTTGGGTTATGAGTTATAAAGAGGATCGTATTGATGGAGTTCCTGTTTATTTCTCTACAATGAGATAATATTGTGTGAAAAGATTTTTCTACATTGAATCAGGCATTGCTGCATATGTTTTCTATAAGAGATTTTAGTGGTTGGGTATGGTTAAATTTGATGCATCCTTGAGGAGTATCTGGTTCTTGTTGTGGGTTGTGGTGAGGAAGTCTTATTGTCCAAGACCGTGTCTTGGTTCACTTTTTTTTAGCTTTGTAATGTTCAATAAGAAACCTTGGGAAATGGGAATGGATAGGTAGGCCTAGTGGCATGATCTATTATTGGGAAATCTCAGTGATGATCGAGAAGAGAAGATTGAGGATGAGCTATTATAATTTGAGATGTTATAAGATCCTATATATTTCATCTTAATCTATATCCATGTTTATGTTTTATTTTATTCCATTCTTGTGGTCAAATAAGTTTCCCCATGTTCATGAGAAGGCTTGGGGGTGTTTCGGGGGTTCGGGGCACAAAAAAGGAGGGAAATGAGTTTTCTAGGCAAGTTTCATGGTTTTCACATGATTAGTGTTAACCGTGAATATTATCCCAGGTAACCGTGAAAAGGGGTATTTTTAGAAAATAGCATCAACACGGTTTGTGCACGGTTTGGAAAACCATGTGGGTAAACAGTGCGGCCCAGAAAAGTTTGAAAATTTACAAAATTTTCATTATGGGATTTTAAGGCTCACTCAGGATTTCCTTCTTTCTTCCTCCTTGGAACCCTAGTTACATTTCAAAAACCTCAAGATCTCCCATGGATAAATATCCCTCATCTCTAGGTCGTTTGGAGTGTCGTCGGTTGTGGATCAATGCTCCAGGTAAGTCTACTCTTCCTCTTGCTTCTCTTTTCCAGGTTAGGATTTTTAGTTTCTCCCACCTTCTTCTGAAGCCCTAAAATAATATTTTTCAGTGGAACATAGGTTAAGGATTCAAAGGGAGTTTGAATTCGGATCCAAGGCTATGATTAAGAGTGTGGTCGTCATCATATTCGAGTTAGGTGGTATAAAAGTATTATACCATAGTTTTATTTTAGATTTGTGTATGGAAGTTTGTGTCCTTATTTCCCCTTTTCTTGTTCTTGATATCATTACTTGTTTGGTGAAAAGGGGTGTCCACGTGACCAATTGAAACCCTCACGATCCTCTTGGGATGCATAGAGGATGACTTGACCATTTTTGGGCCACCCATGGGGTGTGCTGGAATTTCCAAACCTAGATATGGGTAGGGTTAAGTGAAGGGTTGTCGAGTAATAATGTGGAACCCATGAAGAACATGTTTTAATAGTTGATTCAATTGTAAATTTAATTATTATAGTTTTCCATATGTTTTAATGGAATAAGGGGTTGTTTGGCATGACATAAAAATGGGAAAATTGGGTTGAATGAGATTATGTCGATTGTTTAATGAACTTTGGTTAGAAATGCTAAAGAGGAATAGTGCATATTAGATGGTGAACTTGTAATTGGTTAATGGAATGGAAAATTGATGAATATGTTGATTGGGTTAATATATGGTAATTATGGGGTATTCCTAATGGGTTGAATGTAATAAAGTGGTTGTGCCTTATGAGACAAGAATTTTAATTGAAGTGAATAAGTGGTTAAAGGATTGTGAAATTATAAATAGGCTAAATGGTTTAATATATGGTAATTGATGAATATTGTCTAAGGAATATGGTTTGTTGAATAAACTTAATGGGTTAAGGCATAAGAATGTGAATTTAAATAAATGGATATGAATTGTAATTTTTGAATGTGTTAATGGGTCATGGCATGGTATTCATTCCCATGTTGGTTGTTATGTATTGTGTTTTTCAATGGCATTGGTTATGTTTGGTTGTTATGGTATGGTTGTGCTGATTGAAAAAATAAGCATGTGTACATGGATTGGTAGAGTGGGGTATTGACATGAGGCTCTACTCCCACAGGTTGAGTTAGACTGAGGCTCTTAAACTCCACCCAAAAAATGCATAGTTTAGGGAAGGGGACTGAGGCTCTATTCCCCTAATGGTTTCATTCCACCTAGAATGAGGCTTCGAGGTGAGGATAATGTGTTGATGTGATATGTGTATCCCTATTAAGATACATACTTGAATTATTTTTCCTATTCATTTTTATTGATTTCCTTATACCCTTGTGTAGATGATATGTTTGCCTAACCCATAGAGCATGTGCTTAGAATGGAAGAAGTAATAAATATGGTTTAAGTAATGAAATTGGTAAAAAGGATAAGCATGAACTAAAAATAACTTTGTTAACTAATGGCACCAGAACTATCCCTTGTTTACTTACCATTTATTTTTTGCTTGCATGCACTATCTATTAGATTGGATGTTTTGTAGACATCGTTGGTGGTGGCCTACTATGTTTTGTACTCACACCCTGGTCAGGCCATTGTTGGGTACCTGAGAAAATTTCTTGGTAGCAGGTTAGGACAAGGGAAAAGGCCCTACACTAGGATGTTGAGTTGGTCTTGGGATGTACATGGAGAAGGATTCAGACTTAGATTTGGGACCTGTTTGTGGATTTTGTTGTTTATCTTATTTTGGGTTTTGTTCACTTTGCACTAATTTTATGTCATGAAAATGTTAATGTTGAATTATGGTTTGTACCCAGTTGGGAGATGTTTGGATTGTATGTTTATTATTTTTTTCATGTTGTTTCAGCTATTTATATTGTGTTCTATTGTGGATTACTCTTGTAAAGTGGGTATATTCTCCCCACATTACTCATTATACCCTCATTGCTAGTTGAAAACCTATGATGTATGGAGAGGTACGCTTGAGGTCATGTGAGAACTTGGCTTAGGGAACAATTTTATTGGATCTTGGTCATGGATGTTACCCCCCCCCCCAATTTCTGGGTCTCGTTCATAGTAGGAGGAGGAGATCCCCTTACACAATAGACACCCCAATTTTTAACAGAGGATAGGAGGTGCCACCGATCCCTGTTTTTGATGTCGATTTTTACCATATCGAGCAACAATGAATTCTAAAATTCATTTTGAACCTAAAGATTCAGTTTTTCACCATGAGGTTGGAATATTTTAGTTTTGATTATTGATCATGCTTTTTCTGCATTCTTTTAAGGTTTTAAAGAACTTATATGATTGTTAAGGACCCTGTGAGTGTCGATCTATATGTTTTAGTTGAAATTGGGGTGTTTTGGGAGGCTTGTAGAGAATTCCCATTGAGAATTACCGATCAAAAAACATGTTGTGTAGGGGAACATTCCATGTATTATTCCCATTTAGGGAAGCTGAACTTTTTGGGACTACATGTCATTTAATGATCTGAGGTCGTGTGGTTGAAGGACATGGCCAGGCAGGCCGTGTCAAGGTACATAGCCATGTGAAAGTAAACTTCTAGAAGACATGAACATGGGGTTCCATACATGGTAATAGGTTGAGGACATGACCAAGAGGCCAATTATCCATAACATAATATGTACTGAGGTTACACGCCATGTGGAAGACAAGACTGGCCGATCCATGTTGGGAAGGAAATGGGTAGGGGCCTGGGTGAGGCAAGACACATTGTGTACTCCATGTGCACACTGTGTAAGCTCACATGGCCAATGAATCCATGTGACATGGGACAATGATAGGCATCCAGACGGGGTCACACACCATGTGAACCCTATTAAACTATGTTTTCCATTCTTGGGAACTTCCACCTAGCGTATCTATTTCTTCAAGGATTGGATTCAATTCTACAAGTATATTATCCTAAGAATTTTTCTATACAGAACATGATAGTAGCCTTCATGGGGTAATTTGAGATATGATGTGGTGTGATTATAAAACAATGCTTTTTTAGCAGTGATTAAGTGTGGGAAGTGATTAGGGTGGATCGCTAGAGAGATTTAGGGGTTGGTACCCTTCCCTATCATCTAAGGATGTGGGTCCCCCTAGACTCTATAGGCTGGTAGATCAGTGATTCCATGCTCTCAGGGTGTGGGTCACCTACTCATGGTAGTGTTGCGATGTGAGGTGTGACAAGTGTGATGATTCTTTTAGGGATGTGTTACTGATGATGGAGATCAGATTGGTTAATCATAGAGAAGCTAAGACTGGTACTCTCTTTTTGTATCATGGAATGGGTTTCCCTTACCTCCTGAATTTGTATATACGAAACTACCCCACAGTGGGTGTGGATCCTCTACCCAAAGAGTAGTTCTTCTAGGGTTAGTACTCCCCTATCTAACCAGGGTGCAAGTACCCATATAATTTTTGTAGATGGAGAAAGATCTCTAATGTCATATCAAGGGATGGTCCTTCCCCACTAGATGTACAAATAGAGTCAGTAGTCTCCTGTTTTATTAGGGTACGGGTCCTCTATCCATGGATTTAGTACTCCCATATTATACCATGGAAAATTTCCTCTATATGTGATGTTTAGATAGATTCAATACTTCTTTGTTATACTAGGTTGCAGGTACTCTATTCCAGGGTTGGTACTATCCTATCATGTTAGGGTGTGGGTCCCCCTTTACGATCATACATGTAGATATGATAATCCCCTAGAAATAGGGTGTGTGTAATATCCTGGGGTTTTATTGTGGTACAAATATTTTTCTTTTTAGGTTAAATGTGTTTACTTTCTTTTTTGGTTTAGACCCTAAGCCTGTACATGGGCTGGTTGGGTTGTTTTTGAGAAATAAGGGGAAAGAGGCTAAAAGTTGGCTGCAGGCTAGGTATACATCATGTACTTGGCCTACACGCCATGTACTTGGCCAACATGCCGTGTATTGGCCCATCACGACATGTAGAATTTTTGTTTTAGAAAAATAAAATCAAGAAGTACACATCGTGTACTTGAGGTAAACATCGTGTACTTTCGCTCCATGTTTTTTAAAAATAGAGGCAGTAGCCTCTTATTTCTTGCACACAACCCTTTCCTCCCATCTATAGAACCCAAAACCCCCCTAAACTAGTTTTTTAGATATCGAATCCATCTAGACTCTGATTTGATCATGGTTTTTCTTGTTGGAACCAAATTGGTGAGTACTCAAATCCTATTTAGTCATTCTTGATTCTTAGGAATAATGTCTACACCATTTGGATTTAGGCTCATATGTCCTAATTTTATATTCTTTGTCCGTTATTCATATTTATTCCAAACCAGGATGAATCAGGACTTGATACTATATGAGCTCTCTACTACCAAGGTGAGGCAGGTGTTCTATACTTTCTTTCATCTTTTTGGGTGCTTTTTGAGCGTTCATCCTTTTCTCCGCCCATCGGAATTTTCTTCAAGGCCTCATTTTTTAGTGATTTTCTTATCGTAGGCTTAGTCGGTCCAATTGAGGATTCCTATAGGTTTTCTTTAGGTGTGTTGGCATATATTTCTTCATTCATGGTCACCTAAGGGGTGCGCCTTAAGTAAATAACTTGTTTGTACATGTTTAAACCACCCTAGGGTGTGTGCTTGTGCTTGGCTAGTAAGAGGAATCCTGTTATTGACTTGATCGCTTGAATAGCTTGTTTAGGATAAGTAATGCCTCCTTGATTAGTGAGACCTTGTCATGAATTACCTATTTTTAAAGTTTGACTTAAATGAAAATGAATGAACAAGTGGGTATACTTGTGGAAATTTTTTAACTGCCCAAGGGGTGAGTTGGGAAATGGTGATATGTGAGAGGGTTTACTCACATGAAATTTTTAATGGATTATATGGGTGGGTATACCTATATTAAATATATTAATGGCATGTTAAATGTATAATATGGTAGGGTAGTCTCATATTATTTGAAATTGATAAAAAAAATTCATGAGTGGGTATTCTCATGGTTTGTGCATGTTGATGTGAGTGGGTATACTCACATGGAATGAATTTTTTAAATTGAATGAATTGAATGATTTTATTGAATAGTTTGACAGATGCCATGGACTGATCTCCATGGATCTGGAATATAGTAGTGGATGCCTTGGGTTGACTCTTCCCCTTGGGTCTTGATTCTGTGGGATGTCTTGGGCCTTTCAACCTCGTGGATCCGGCTTGCTTGGGCTCACGTAGGAATTTCTATTTCCATGCTCCTAGGATCCCAACCAGTGCCTAAACAGGTTTTCACTAAGATTCCCATGGGACTCAATGGGATTCCTTAGACAAGATCCTTAGATATGGCCCTTCGTGGTCTAGATATATTACATGGATTCCCCGGTACGTGAAACCTTGGATCCGACCCTTGGGGTCTACTTTTCACTATACGGTGTGGCTGTGGGATTCTGCTTTTCACTATATGGCATGGACATGGGATTATTATTTTCACTATATGTCATGGGCATGGGATTATAATTTTAACTATATGGCATGGTTGTGGGATTTATTACTTATTTATACAGTTTGGTTGTGGTTTGGTTGATATGAACAGATGTACGGTGTGGCCTTGTGACTTGTTTACTATTTTTATAGCTTCCTTGTTAGTAAATGACTTTGTTATAGATATCCTTGAGGGGATGTTCAGTATTATTTATAGTAGTAGACTTATTCCATGGAAATTCACTTTACTTTACTAATTCTTTTACACTTGCAAGCTCTTTTGGAGAATTGATGTTTGAACTGTATAGACCTGGGAGGTTTCATACTAGGATATTTATCTCACACCCTGTTTGGGCCTCCTTAGGGACCCAAAAATATTATATGGTTGTAGGTGATGATAGAGGAGAGATCCCTGATATAGGTTGTTGACTGTGGATTTAGAGCGAGGGAGCATAGGACCTGACTGAGGTTGGAAATGCAATGGGAACTTTTTGATCTTTTGTTCTTTTGGGGATAATTATACTGTATTGTATTGCCATGTACTATTCTGGATATTTTCTAAATACTTGTACCATCTAAATCATTTTCTACATGAGAGACTTCTGGTTATTGATATGTATTCCTATCTTGTCTTACTTTCAGTTGACTGTTGTTTATTTCGCTTCTTTTATTTATTGTATTTTTAAATTCTATTGTGATACTCTGAGAATGAGGGAATAGTCTCCCCACCAACTCACTTAAGCCCTCACTGCTAGTTGGAGGCCTCTAGAATTTGCATAGATACACTTGAGGACATGTGGACAACTGGGATCGGGTCACCATAGGGTGGAATCCAGGTCCGGTACATTACAGTGTGGTTCCTCTATCTATGGAGTGGTACTCCCCCATATTCGAGTAGCGGTGGGGAGCGGGTCCTCTATGGTATTGGGGACTCCCTAAGTTGTGGAGCATAGTTATAAGGAGTGGTACCACACACCTTTTATGCATGATACCAATATAATAGTTGGTGCTCCCTCATTGTAGTGAGGTGTGGGACTCTCCATATGGGTACTCCAGAGGTTTCAGAAGATGGTTAGAGTTAGTACTCCCTCTACTATGGGGAAGTGGTGAGGTGTGGGTCCCTCTTTTTTCTCTATTTATAGAGGATGCACATGATTCACATACTGGAGTACTAATACCTCAACTATGTGTAGTAGTGAGGGGTGGGCCTCTCCACTTGGGTTCCTATGAGCTTGTGTAGGGTGCTAGACATCAGTGACAGGACTTGTTATGATGTAAATAGAGTTGGAATTGGAGATTTTTTCCTGATATAGAGTATCTATTTAATTTTCCATATGGGGTGATAGGACTCATGGATTGTGTTATCCTAAAATAGAGTTACCTTATAGCCTTGATATGAATCTTGTGGATGACAATGAGTTTGAGACATCATGAGACTTGAAGTCTGGGATGAGTATATTTGGGTTATTCTGGGATTCCTTGTGGTGATGTCACATGCCATGCTTGAAAAACCATGTGGAGATGAGATGACTAGTAATGTTTAGATGAGTTGTGGTTGATATTGAGTTTATTATCTCTCATTGGGTTCCCTCTGGATAGAGTCAATTGAACTATTTATTTTTAGTTACACCCTTTTATTTTTTGTTTTTGGTGTTCTTGATCGGTATTGTTACACTCACCCCTACATGGGCTTTCCCCACACATGTCGTGTCTTGTACAGATGATAGGCCTTTTAGCTGAGTCTTGGGAGGACTCAGAACAGACAGGGTTTAGTGAGCTAGATAGTTCGAGGTGTATATCGGGGCTTGACTGAGATATGTTTCTATGGATTCATTTGACATCCATCCCCTCCTTCTTAGCAAGTTGGAATCTTTTTTAGTTTTTTGTGGGCTTGTATTTTACTCTTTTATGCTTTTTTTAATTTTGTTTTACTCTAATTGTGGGATAGACGTTTGCATGAATTTTTTGTTTTAGTTATTGTTATATCTACACTATTTCATGGAGATGTATGTAGGTACATGTGTATAGGTACCATAGGCTAATTCCTCCCATGTGTGTGGTATGCCTACTCAACACTAGACACCATCCCCTGGCTTATTGGAGGAGGTATTGGGGAGTTGTGGATCAGGCCCCGATCGATCGGGTCACAAAAATTTTGGAGTACATAAATGGAGTCATCAAGGGTGTCCATAAACTACTGATTATAATCTTATTAAATTAAAAAAAATTATTAATAATTAAATATCTTTTTTGAATTATCCTATTAAACTCATCATTTTTCCTTCATGAAGTTGAAGCGTGAACATGATTCGTTATTCCTATAATTTAATTAGTAAAATATTAAAAACCCCTAACTTCTATTTCTATTTTTTAAGATACCCAAAAAAATTCATGTATGCCCAAGGAAGGACTTAAATGAGTCATTTATTAGACAACACATATAAAACATGGGTATAATGAATATAGAGTGTAAAAAAAATATACAACAAAAAGACACATTTGGATAATAGTAGTACAGGGATCTTGAAAAATAAGCAATATTGAAGCATGATACAAGTAAGCTAACCAAATAGGAAGAATATTAGATCCCAGTGACAATGACCCAACATAGACACTACCATAATGAGGCCTGTAAAATTAAAATAAATAAAAAAACAAAATAAATTTATTTATAGACATGAAAAATAATTTTTCACATAAAAAAGTGAAAGGGATAAAACTTTTAGTTTCCCTAAACTATTTTAAAGAAAAAAATAATATATTTTATTATTTTATCACAAAATAATGTTGCTTAATTCATATTAAATTGAAAATAAAGTATTAAATCAAAGTACACATCACAAAACTGAACTATATTACAATGAGTGATCCAATATGGTTACTCAAACATGATATTGTCTTTTTTTATTTTCTTTAACTTGAGTAATTAATATAAATTTCAAAATAAAGTATCATTTTTACTAAGTATAACATGGTTTATTTTGATTTGTGACCCAAATTTTTATTTATTTAAATAAAAATAAACTCTTTAAATGTAAAGGAAAAAATAAATGAATGTTGATAATAAATTAGTATTATGCATTAATATGTTTATAATTTTTTAAAATTTTATAATTTTAATTGTTTAATAAAAATAGTTATATAAATTGAAAAAGTTTATATTAAAAAATCACCATATTAAGAATAAAGGATCTTTATATACTCGTGGATGTATATCAAGTTGAATTAATCATGTTAAATCCATGTGTATTTATTGTATATTATTTTTCTAATTTAATATTTTCTAAAATAATTCCTAACCCCCACTACACTTTTTGGTTTCTAAAATAGTAGTCTAACCAAAGTTAAATCCCTAGATCTCACCTTCCATAGTGTAGTTGAACTGGGTAAAACTAACTCCATCCCAAGGCCCTAGTGGAGAGAAGGATTAAGTAACACATAGCATAATTATGATCAGTGGGACTACGAGTGTTAATAGAACATAAAACATTGAAGAGGTCAAGGGAGAGACCCTACCACTCATCCACCCAGCATTGGGAAAACATATTAATTTTTTACTAAGGTATAATGTGAAATATGATATCATATTAAATATTAATATAATGTTTCATAAATTTCATTGCACTTGTTTTTAAAATCATTACATTGTAATGGTTGATATGTTTTAGAATCATGTGATATGATATGAAAATTTATAATTTTTTTATTGTTTAAGTTTTTTATTTATTTGAGCATGACAACATATGTGATCATTCAGTAAATTATGATTTCTTTTTAATATATTAATATGACTCATGGAATGAATATATTTACTTGTAATTTCACTATACATGAATTGATGATAATTTTATTTGGGTACTGATGTTTTATTTTAGTGCTTTATATTAATTGTTTCCCTACAAACATCTATATTACTTATTTTAACATTTTATCTCTGTTTTTTTTTTGAATTTTTTTTGTTAAAAATTAAATTTTTTTAGTTTTTTTACCAAATGTTTGATTTTTATTTTGTATGATTGTTTTTTTCTATTTATGTATTGGTTTTTTAGTTTAATTATGCTAGAGTTGGTCAAAATTTTCTCATTTTATTTACCCTTGTGTGAGGTTTTTTACCCTTACGGGATCTTTTTGTAAAGTGGGATGACTCTTATGTGGGGGTGGGGGTAACCTTATGTGAGTATAAAATAGACAACCTAATCATAGATAAGGTTTTTTTAACATTAATGTAGTTGGATCATATACAATCTAATGTAAGGAAACACTGAATTTATCTTTACATGGAGGTCATGAGACCTTTAAATAAGGGGTGGCTTACCCTTATGTATCATTGTGGGAGACATTTACACAACCATGGTGTTACCGGTTAACTTTGAAATAGTGACTTTATCTGACTTTTCTATACCAACTTCAGATGGACCTTTCGTAGCAGTCAGATGACCCCGATGCGTTGGTTGTGTTACCTTGATGCAGTACCAACTATGCAGAGTCTGTTGAATTGTTTTCTTCTATAATCATCTTGTAAACACATGTCTCTATCATAGGTGGATGTGATTATTATTTCAAATCTAAGTGCCCGAAGTCCTTATTTACTGTGGAGAACATATCATAGGGAGGGAGAGATAAGATAAATCAAGAGAGATATGGGGAAATATAGATTGGGGAAAGCCATCTCATGGCTCTTTTGGTGATGAATATTTTGATTTTCTTTGGGAATCCTGTTCTGGTGAAGATCTAGTGTATTGAAAGTCCTAAAGAGGACCAAAGTAACTACTGTGTACCTTGAAGATTCTTTAAAAAGTGTGATCAAGATCTATTTAGGGGGTCTTGGTCTGGTTTCTTTTTCTAGTTAAAAATTTTCCCCATATTTTTTTTTATTTTTTTTCTTGTATTCATGGGTGCCATTATATTATTCCTATGGTTTTTGTCTAGTATTATAGAGTTTTCTTTCTCATTTTATGTTGTATTCTACCATTTGTTTCTTTGTATAATAAAATATAGTGATGTGGCGTTATTTATGTGGAGTAGGACCAAAGTGGTTTATAAAAAATAAATTTCCTATGTTATTTAGTTTTTTCACATATTATTTTTTTTGTTTTTTAGATTAGGTTTACTTATATCTCCATTAGTTTCTTTTTTTTTTCTTCAATTTTATTTTTTTTAAGTGTATAATTCGCATAATCCCATTTTTGGTTTCTTTTATGTGGAAGCTTGGTGATACAAATCTTCTTTTATTCTATTTTTTGTGGGTTTCATTGTTTCCTTCCCCAAATAATTTTTATAAAAGATGTTTTATCGAGTTTAGAGATGTCTTTGACCAAGTTTGAGTTAGGGAAGTTTGTATATTTAGGTTTTCTTTCTTCTACAATCCACTAACTATCTCTACATGTGAATTTTAGGGGACCCTGGTATGAAGAGTGGAAGAGAGTAGGGCTAGTGTCTAATATTTTTAGGCTCATGTAGAGACTTGTCTCTTGTCGGCTTATTGTGATCGCTTGTCATGATTTTTCTACTGATCTTACTACATCAATTTAATCTTTCATATATCCATGATTTGTTATTTGTTTTATTTTTCTATCAAGGAAATTCCTACTTATTCTTGTATGTTATTGTTTTCAGGTCCCAATAAAGTGTTTGGAAATATAGTTCCATTTTTTATTGTAATTCATGCAATAACCACTTATTTATGTAGGTGTTGGTTTCACCTTTCTGTTTTTATTTACCCATATGTGAGTTGTTTATGACCCATACAAGAGGGGGTTTTACCCTTATGTGATAATTATATAAATAAAAGATGAATCTTATGTGAGTAAGGGGGCGTAACCTTACTTGAGTGTCAATTGGATGACTTATCCTTTCATGAGGCATGTTTATTAACCCTTTCATAGTTGGATCATGGGAGGTATACTTTCACACAGTTCTAGAGTTACCTTTATGTGGGGGTCATGTTACCTTTCCATGATGGGCAACTTAACCTTCCTCAATGTAGGGGAAAAAATTACATATTCTTAGTGTTGTGGTTCAAACTTGACATAATGAATTTATAAAAACTTTCCACAATGAATTCAGCTAACCCTGACACAGTGATCAGATGTCCCTGATGTAGTAGTTGGGTTACCTTGATTTCATTCATGTTAAGTGGGGTTTGTTGCAACATTTTCTTATGCAATCATTTTTTCTAAACACATGTCCCTGGTGTAGTTAAAGGTTATTTTTATATCACATTTAAGTGCCTGAGGTCATGAATTACCTTGAAGAACATATTTTATGAAGGTAGATCTGATAGAATCTGAGATAGAGAGAGATAGAGAGAGAGAGAGAGAGATAATTCATAGAGATAATATTTGTAGATCTGTTGGTGATAATGCTCATGATTTTTTTGGGAAGCTTATTTTAGTGGATAGGTCATGGATTTTGGATTTAGAGGATGAAAAAAATGGCTGAAGAACATCTTGGAGGGTCATTGAAAGTCGAGACTGAGTCATGTTAATGTGGTTTTAGTGTGATTTGTTTTTCTTGTTGAATTTTTTGTGTAGTAGTTTCTTTGTTCCTGTATGAATGGGTGTCATCTGATTTTTCCTATGGGTTTCACATGGATTTATAGAATTTTATTTCTCTTTTTTTGTATACTTCTATTTTTTCATAATAAAAGATAGTGAGGTGAAGTTCTTTCCATGGAGTAGATCCAAAGTGGTCCCAACACATAAATTTCTTATGTTTTTTACTTTTTATGCATGTTATATTTTTAGTTTGTGGATTTAGTTTATTATTATCTCTATTGGTTTTTGGTGTTTGCTCTTCTATTTCTTTCTATTTAAAATTTCATCCAAGGCATGATCCCCTTTTTTGGTTTCTGTTGTGTGGTGGGTTGGTGATACACCTCTTCTTTCTTTATTTTTTTTGTGTCATAGATTCCTTTTCAAAAAAAATATTTTCCTATTTCCAAAAAATTACATAAAATAATTTTAATATACACCACTTTAAAATAAAATAACTCAATTTTCACTTAATTGATGTGAGAAATATTATTTATTATAAGAAATTAGTTAGACAATAAAATTTAGAACATGTTCCATAATCTTAATGAGTAAAAAACACATCAAGTAAAATAAAATAGAATTAATTAACCTATCCAACTTAGGATGATCATACTTTGAAAATAATCCAAGAAAAAAAAGAATAAAAAACACATAGATTTAAATCCTTTGATCAATTTGATTTATATCCATGAACATTTTCCCATTATTAAGATAATTAAGTTATTTTGGTTTAAAATTGTTAGAACATGGAAACACATAGATTTAGAAATTTTATAAATCATTCTTGTAATCCAGTGTAGTCACCCAATATATATATATATATATAACTAGGTTAAATTAGAAAATTGTGAACCCACCTGTACCAGGTCCAAACTATACTAATTTATTTTAGAATTTTTTTTCAACTTTTTAGGTTGAGTTTTTATCTAGGTTGATTTAATAAAAATTCACCTCACATCATAACACTGCTAATACGAAATTAAAATTGATTATCTAGATATATTTAATAAAACCATAATCAAAAGTCAATATGTGTTTTGGATAAGTATGGTTATGAATTTTTACCAATGGAAAGCATTATTTTATATATTATAAAATATTCCTTTATAATAGATTCTAAAATCATTGATAATAATGATATCGATAATAGGGTTCATGAATGTTCTTATTATCAGTTATTCTAAAAACATTAATAATATCAAAATTGATAAAAGTAATCATCCATGATTTTATCAAAGATAAAATTGATAAAATATTTTTAAAACATCACCCTAGACATGGAACCACACACAAAGAATCCCACACATGTGAAATTTAGAATTAATTTGAAGTTGGGGATATTTGAATCCCCACCCTACAAATTCCCAATAAAAAAACTTTCCACTTTGTAATGTGATTTTACTTGACGAAAATTATATTTATATATATATATATAACTGTGTGTGCATGTGTTTTGATAAGTAATTATTTTTATATATATACACATTTATTTACATATATTAGAACATATATAATTAAATACATTTTCTTTATTGAAGTTAGAGTGGCACCAGAGTGGTAAACCTCGTAATACTGCATCCAAAAAACCTAGGTTTGAATCCTAATAGGAACCTTGGGTGATTTATGATGTAGTCTCTAATGTAGGTGCTGACATTGGGGACGGATACACAATAATAATGTGAGTAGGCAGTAACGCAGGAATGATGTAGGCAGGTGGTGAGGCAAGAAACTTTGTCATAAACCTACGGGCTATGTAATGCATCTCCCTCTACCTGGATAGAAATTGTTATTTACATTAACAATAAAAAGAGGGTTTTCCCCCAACTTAAAAAAATAAACATTTTTTATTAATATATTTTTGTGTGTATATAGTCATATGTATTTGTATATAAACATTATATATCTTTATATATATTTAAATACATTTTCGGGGGGATTTAATATGATTTGTATATTTAAATTTGTATTTTATATGTAAATATTTTTTTATATTTATATGTTTAATTATTTATTTATATAATTAAATTTTTATATGTCAATATATTTAAATATGTATTTATAAATAAAACTTCTATAATAAAAACAATAAAATTTCAACACCATCATATAAATATGAAAGTAATCATGGGAAATAAATTTACACTCCATCCAAAAAGGATTAGAGAATCATCTTAACTAAAGTATAAATTTCATTTAATATTTAAAACATAGATTTAAAACTCGGTTTTAGAGGTCTCTTAGAACTCTTTTGGTCAATAAAAACCTATGTATGAGTCTATCCCACCCCAAATATTTTATACCGCTTTGAAACTTTTGATCTTATATCTTGTAGAACCCAAACAGATGCTTGAATCAAAATTTTGTGTTGTTTGATGTTAAAATAAAATTTTCAACTTCTCTTTGGATATTAATTAATTTAGATACCATTGTGAGTACATGGAAGAGGAAGGGGAAAATGTTGAAAACTATATCTCAAGAATTCATGAAGATTTTGGGAATATGACTTTCATTATAGATCTAAATGAATCAGTTTTAGAAAGGGCTCATGGTGATCATATAGGGAACAAAGAGATATTCTATCTTTCAAAAAAATGTCGAATGAGGTGGGATGTCCCCCCTATGATACTGTTGGCCTAATGAAGAACTTCATGGAAGTTGTGAAAGATGCATTTGGTCTCTCATTCATGGACTTTGACACACATCCTACCAGAAGAGTGATCAATAAGGGAAGAGTTGACCATGTTTCATCTAATCAAGAATAGGGTGAAGAGAGTGTGAACCAATGTAGGTACACTACCATCATTCATGGCCTAAATCCAAAAGGGTAAAGAATTTGGAATTTTCATGACCTCAACTGAAGTATTGAAGAGGTTTGTGGCTTTGATGAGTGGAGGATAACAGTTATGGGTTGGGGATACTACCATGTGGTCTTTCCCTTTTATGAGAGCAAATGAAGGGCATGAAGTTTGGGTTAAGTTTCTTTGAGACCTGGTTTCCTAAGAATTTAGGAATGGGATACAAATTTTGATCCTACCAATGTCCAAGATACATACAGACAAGTATGGATCCATATATATGGGTTGAACTGGCTTTACTGGTACCCTTTAATTATATGTAACATTACATCCTCTATAGGAAATCCCGTTTTAATGGATAAGAAAATAGATAATTTTATGATCAAACACTATGCAAGAATCCTAGTAGAGATTGACATGTCCAACACCATGGTGGAATAAGTGGTGCTAACAACAAGGGATGAAAACATGAGACTTCAGATTCGGTATGAGAAAAAGATGAAATTTTTCATGGGATGAAAATTATTTGGTCATATAACATCTGAATGTAATAGGTACAAGGAATGAAGCCTCAATAAGGTAAAAGGTGATGATGATTCTGCCTATTGAAGGAGAAAAGGAAACAAAAAAATCTTGTCTTTTGACTCAATTAGAATCACTAATCCTAGATCCTCCAAGGAAAGTAATGTGGGAAAGGTTGGGACTACAAAGATGGAACACACTCTAGAAGTACTATGTGGACACCCTGATTAGACCCCAAAATCTCTTGATATTAAATATTCAAAGTTAGATAGTGGAATCATTTTGATTATTGGAATCATTTAAATTGAAAAAAATACTAAAATTGTCTAGGTGGAAGGTAGTTGTACTGATGACTTCTTATTGGGATTAAACCATGAAAAATCATAGAGTAAACAACCCATTATTGAACAACTAATAGTTTTTCCTAACATTGGAACCTACAACCTGTCTGAGAATGTTGGAAAAACAAAGGTAAATACTAAATTTCTCCCTTAGGGAGAATCATTTCCCCCATCATTACATGGGAATAATACCCCAGAAGCATTGGCTGATGACACTATAATGCAGATGGAGGTAGGTTCCCATGATCAACATGAGGTTGATGTTTTGATGATTTATGATGGTAATATCCATGAATACTCATCAAATCCACCCCCTCTAATGAATAGATCAAAAAGAGTGGAGGTAATTCTTCCCAACCTATTTATAAAAATGCTCTAAAAGGAGATTTTTCATAGGTACCCTCTTCTAAGGATTCCAGAAGGAAATAACCTATGGAAAAAACACGTCAACACTTTCAATACAACAAAAAATTCACCCCTCTAAGTGGTATTTTATAGTCTAATGATTTTTAGGACTCAAAATAATCTAACCAGATTGGAATCAATCTATATGACGTTAATGGAGATGATCAAGTTGCTGATGGGATGGATTATTACATGAAAATGGGAATCTCTCAATTTAGGATTAGTTAAAACTCCAAAATAAAGGAAGAAAAAGTAAAAAGTTTGAAAGAAAAAAGGTTGTGGGAATGTGAAAAAGAAAGTAGGGACCCTAACAAAGAGAAATGCCCTCAACCAATGAAGATTATATACTGGAATGGTCAAGGTCTAGGGAATTCACCAATGTCCAAAGCCCTTAGATACTTCATCATGGCCTATAAACCTATGCTTTTTGGATTTCAGAACCAAAGATGCTTTTTGAGAAATGGAAGGATTTTAAATGGTCCTTCCTTGGGTATATCTTTGTCTCTCAAAATCTTCTTGACATAAATATGGATCAAATTTGGATCCCCAAGAATGAAAACATCCATATCCTCTCATGCATTAGGAATCCACAAAGTATTTTAGTATCTCTCAATAATCAAGGCCACAATCTTTCTATATATTTTTGTATATGCATGAACATTATAAATTAGGACAAGGGATCTATGGAAAGAGATTGAGGAATTCTCTGTAAACATGATCCATAAATGGATAGTTATGGGGGATTTTAATACTATTTTTAATCATGATGAAAGGACTGGAATAATTTTATAAGGGAATCCTCCATGGAATTGTTGTCTTGTATTGATCAATGAAACCTTGCAGAAGTGTCAATTACTGGAGATGATTTCACTTGGAGAAGGTATACCTTGAATGGAAGGATATAAAGTAATATGGATATATGCATTTTTTCAAATGTATGATAGTATTGATTCTATTGGATTCTCAGGCTTTAACATCCCCAAACATCATTCAAACCATAATACCATCATTTTTTAGACATCGAATCACATTTCAAGGTCATTCCATCTCCCATTTAGATTCAAAAATGGGTGTCTTGTTATTCCTAGATGTAGGGAGATTATTCTAGAAGCATGGAAAATGGAATCCCTTAGAGGTCCACTCCAGTCCCTTACTAGAAAATTAATGCATGTAAAAAGTATTATAATAGAATGAAGCATAAAATCCTTTTCCAATCTGGATCTTGATATTATGGCTGTTGAAGAACAACTTGAAATAAACCAAATTAGGAATAAAAATTAGAATACCCCTTCTGGGGAGGAAATACAATCTCTTTATAATCTGGATGATCTCTTAACTATTAATAAAAGGTTTTATTGGAACCAATTGAATGTTAAGTGGCTGAAAAATGGTGATAGGAACTCGAAATTTTTTCATTGGATACAAAAATTTTGAGAGTGAAATCTCTAATTCTATGGTGGATTATTTTAAGGGTATGTACTATGATGATGGTATAGACAACACACACAAAATTTTTGATAACATTCTACCATGCATTGAGGAACCACAAAATAGAGCCGTCATCATGGCCCCCTCTAAATAGTAAATCAAGGAAACCCCTTTCTCTCTCAACATGGAGAGTGCAGCTAACCTGAATGGATTCACCAAAAAATTATTTATATTTTACTAGGATATTATATAGGATGAAATGATAAATTCAATAATATATTTCCTCAATAATTCCTTTATGACTTATAGAAAAATTATAATTTTATTTCCCCAATGCCAAAGAAGGATAATGAAATTTAAATCAAGGATTTTAGGCTAGTTTCCATTTATAAAATCATTCCTAAAGTCATTAGTAAAATTATCATAATTAGGATGGGTGGAATAATTAAAGACCATATCACCCCAAATTAGTTTGGGTTTATTCCTGGTATAAAAATTCAAAATGTTTATTTTTTGAATCGAAAAGTGTTAATATCATGAAAAGGAAAACAAATAAAGGGAACTTTTCTCTAAAAATTGAAATTTCAAAGGATTTTGACATACTCAAATAGAGTTTCCTTTTTTATATCCTCATTAGATATGGGTTCTAAATTTCTTTCATCAGATTAATCAATACCATCCTCAACTCTTCAAGGATATCCATACTAATAAATGGATCCCACATAATCTTCTTCTAATTCACTAAGGGTTTTAGAAAAGGGGGCCCACTCTTAAGACATATATTTGTTATTGCTGAAGATTATATGATCAGATGCATAAATGAACTTCATCATATTGGCTTTTATAAAAAAATAAAATTTGGTAGAGATACTTTCACTCCATCACATCTTTTTCATGCATATGAAATCCGTCTCCTTGTGAAATCCTAAAGAAAAGCCATCTATGCCACCAAATCCTTTTTTAAACACTATGAGGAAGTGGTTGACCAATCCATTCACTGGAACAAATCATTTCTTATCATTGGTGGTGGAATTTTGATTGTAAAACAAAATAGGATCACTAGAAATCTTAGAGTGAAGAGGGGATCCATTACATTCAACTATCTTTATGTCCCCTTATTTAGAGGCAAATTGTAAAGTCAATATATTGGGGTCATATTCTCTAGAATCATTAATCAATTGTCCAGATTAAAGGGTAAGTCTATTTCACAATCTAGAAGGGTGTTATTAGAAAAATATATTATCACCTCTAAGTTTGTGTACTTTTTTTCTCTATACTTGTGGCTAAGAATCCTCATCAGTGACCTTAAATGCATGATAAGAAACTTCATCTAAATAGGTTCAGTGCATGAAAGGAAGATGATAATTGTTTCTTAGAAGGAATGCATCAAGACCATTTAAATGGGGGGAATTGGAATTAAAGATATTAGGATTTTCAATGATGTCCTTATTAATAAATCCATAAATAATCTTATGAAATCTAATGAATCTTCCATTTATTTTTTACCAAACGGGTTCAGAATGAAGAGAATGAATGTGTACCAATACTACCTTGTATCATTTATGTGTCCATATATCAAGAAACTCTTCACTAACATTTTATATAATTAAAAATTTTTGGTGAGAACACAGTCTAATATTAATTGTTGGGGCACTCCCTGGTTAGAAAACCCTCTTAACACACTACCTGAATCCTCAAGTATAACTCAAATTTCCATTGTTGAACTTTTTTCCAGAAACAATATTGGAGATATTGTCCTAATTCAAGATGTCTTGGAGATCTATACCTACAACTTCATGGATAATAAAACCTTGATTTGGATTCCCAACAAAAATCACCAATTTAATGTCAAATATTATTATATGATAGAATGTGATGGGTCTAACATACCACCATAATGAATGTTGAAATTAAAGGAACCATTTATACAAACCTCGATATTTTTTCTTTTATAGAAGATCTAGAAAAATATATTGTCTACTCATGATCAATTGAAAAGGGATAGGAAGAAACTTGTATCAGCATTGCACTTATGCTTAAGGGGGGATGAGTATATCTAACACCTCTTTATGGGATGTTGTTTTTATTAGGAATTGTGAAGGTTTTACAAAATTATATTCAGAATTGACGCATGTACATGAAGGTATTTGAATTAATTCATGCTTCTCATCTGTAAATATGAATATAGTGACTAGATTCAAAATATCCTTGTTTCTATTGCATCATTTTTCACCTATGTTTGGATAGCATGGAATAAAGCACTTTCTGACAGTATGTCTCCCTCCATTCATACTGGGGTATCTACCATGCACAGTGAAGTACATGCTGTTGTAAAGGTATAGTTGAGTGCAATGAATAATAACATCACAAATTTTAATATTCTAAGAATTATAGGTGTTCTAGAAACACCCAGGAAGCATCTAGTAATGAAATATATTTTCTAGATTCCTTTGATCTCTTCATGGATTAAGTTTAATGTTAATGGTGTGGCCTCTAGAATTCTAGGACCCTCAGTCTGTGTAGGTGTATTCCACACACATATTGTCTTTGTCAAAGGTTGTTTTCGCCACTTTATTAGATCTATAATTGCATATAAAGCTAATATTTGGGACATGATTTATGTTATAAAGCATGTTGTACACAGAAACTGGAATCCCATATGGATTGAATCAGATTATAAACTTGTTGTTAAAGATCTTAAGGAAAGAACCATAATTATATCATGGAGAGAACTACCATAGAGGATTGATTTTCGTAAACATTCCAATCATCTCAACTTAATTATTTCACATGTATATAGAGAATAAAATCAAGTGGTTTATGCATTGTCAAAGAGAGTGATGATGGATATGAGCACTATGTGGTCATATAGAGCTCTTGAGTACTATGCACCTATGGTAGATGTGGATAAATAGGGAGTGTCTCACTCTTGTCTTTTTAAACCCACTTTTAATGAAGGAATTGTTTGTTTACATTTTATTTAATTTTAGGGATGACTTTGTTCAGACCCTGGATCTTCTTGCTATTAATTAATTTATTAATTTTTTTTATTACCAAACTATTATTAATTGTTTATCACCCAATACTTATTAACACATTTTTAATTATATTAATTATTAATTGTTTTATAAACCATATTTAAGTAAATGTTTTAAATTTATATCAATATAAATATATACATATATTAAAATATGATATTAAATAAGATATATTTATTATGAAGGGTGTCATTTATCGATGAAAAAAATGTACTGATAAAGGATACACTTGTTTTTAGCATTAATAAAAATGGTACACTGGGTCACCCTTTATCACCACTAAAAAAATTGATAATAAAGAGTACTATTTATAAGCACTGATAAAGTGTTCCCTTTGATCAGTGTTTTTGTAGCATTGATAAAGGGTACTTCATTATTAGCACTTATTAAGGAATATTGATAAAAATAATACATTTCAAGTCCTTTATTTGTTCTTTTTAAAATCACTGATATAAATGTGATTTATAATTTTTTTTATGTATCCCCACCATGGTGGGGTGGTTTGGGTTGGGGGTGATAAGGGTCAAGTCCCCAAGCCTGTATGTTTATTGTAGTTTTATTTTATTGTGTTTTACTCTGTGGTGGAGGATGTAATTGAGATTAAATAATTTTTTTATTTAATAGTGAATTTTTTCCCAAAAAATGTTATATGTGCCCTTTAGGAGAGTTATTGTGATAAGGTATGGGTAACAAACTCAGAATCATGTGTCATATAAAAACATCATTATCGTGGCCTAAATGTTTCTTTTAATCAATTCATAAATTAAAATATTTTTTATTTTATAACTAAAATAACTAAAGTGTTTTAAATATTCTCCTCTCTATTATTTTATTTATTTAAGGTCATGTATGGTAACAATTAAAGGAAAAAACGCCCTTAAGATGCACAGGGCACCGTTTGGTCAAACAATATCTTAGAAACCCTGAGCACGTTGTTAAGAGGACTCAAACCCAAAACCTCACCCAGAAATCTCACACGTATTCCACTTGACTACGTGACCACTCAAAAAATGGGGGTCTTCATTGGGACACGGTTGACACACACACCCTTAAGATGCACAGGATATTGTTTGTTTAAGAAACACATGAGAAAACCTAAGCATGGTGATAAGAGGACTCAAAACCTGAACCTAATTCATCGATTCCAACATTGGTTCCACTCAACCATATGAACACTAGCCTCACTATTTTATAATTATTAAAGTGTTTGAATTCTTGACCTCACAAAACCCTCCCCACCCACCATCTCCCTGGTTTTAAAAGTTCATAACTTGACTTAATAAGGTGTATTATTCTAACAAGAAGAATGTTTATGGTGAGACCCAATAAATTATTATTGATATAATAAAAAAATATTTGATCAGAAAAAAATAAGAAAAAAACATGTAGTTTCATGACATAGACTCATTGGATATATATTGGGGTGTGGTCACCTAAAGGTTTCTATTATTTTTTTTTGAGAAAGTGGGTGAGATGATTATCTTCCTGCAAGGGCCACGTGGACAATAGTACGTGTTGATAATAAAATATAATCTTACTCAATCACCAAAAAATCCATTGAAAATATCAAAACAAGGATTCATGGGCTATTATGGGGAGCATATCCTTATCTATTCAAACCTATTGAAAATATTTATAATTTTGAGGAAAACATTATCCTTTGAACCACCTTTAACCCATTCTTATTTATTCCAAATTCATAATGAAATGAACCATCAAGATACCTCCCATAAATAATTGTGGTGGAAAGCCATCAAACTTATTAATTAAGAGTTATCAGCTTTCCTATGGTGTCTCGCCCATCTTTTTCAACTGAAACTTGTCTACCGGCTGCACTGCCCACACATTTCATGGTAAATTTTCTATAATAATTATGCCTTATACATGATGTTTATTTAGATTATTTGATTCATTATTTAATTTTTCTGATCATGGTTTTTTTCAATCTGAGGTCATTTTATATGGTTTTGACCCTTACATGCACATTTTTATGTTTTAAAACACTAAAAACACATTTACGAGAATCATGGGAAAATCGTAACTTTGAATGACATTTTTTCAGTTCATATATTTCAAAATTAAATATAAGGTTGTTATCCCATGATTTAAGGGAAATACAACATCATTTTCCTAGTTTTAACCCCCCCCCCCAACACATGTTTTCAAAGGCTTTAGTACCTTTAAAAGGTGTTTACTGAGTCATTCTGACCTCACCGCACATCGGATTAGTGTGTTGTGTATGTTTACAAATCCATAATAACTAAAAAGTGGTTTTAACATGATTTCATGTCAATTTAAGGTCTTTTTCTATGGTTTTGACCATTACATGAACGTTTTAATGTTTTAAAACACTAAAAATGTGTTTACATCCTTCCTAGGAAAACTGTAACTCAAAATTATGTTATGTCAGTTCCTACATTTCTGAAATCAATCAACATTTATTTTACTATGATTTTAGGAAAATATGACATTTTTTCTGGTTTTGACTACCCAAAACATGTTTTTAAAGTCTTTAGTACTGTTAAAAATAGTTCACCGAGTCATTAGAACCACACTGCATGTCATATTGATGTTTTTTATATGAATACATGTCAAAAATAACTCAATGGTGGTTTTCCCATGATTTTACATCAATATGAGGTCGTTTACATGGTTTTAACCATTACAAGCATGTTTCGATGTTTTAAAACACTAAAAACATGTTTACGACCATCTCGAGAAAACTATAAATCATAAGGTTGTTTCATTAGTTCCTAAATTTAAAAACTCAATCTATGGTTATTGTACTCTGATTTTAGGTAAATATGACATTTTTTCCTCATTTTGACCCCCCAACACATGTTTCTAAAGGCTTTAGTACCTTTAAAAAGTGTTTAATGAGTCATTTAGACCACACTGCATGTCAGATTGTGGTGTTTTCAACTTGTACACATCAAAAATAACCCAACAGTGATTTTCCCATTATTTCACATGAACTTGAGGTCTTTTACTATGGTTTTGACCATTACATGAATGTTTTAGTATTTTAAAACACTAAAAACGTGTTTACGACCATCCCAGGAAAACCATAAATCGGAATGACATGACGTCAATTCCTAAATTTTGAAAATAAATATATGTTTTTTTACCTAATTTCATGGTAATATGACATCATTTTCCTAGTTTTACCCACTGATACATGTTTTTAAAGTCTTTGGTACCTTTAAAATCTATTTTTTGGTTCGTTCCAACCACACTACACGTTATATTGATGTTTTTCCAATGAATACATGTCAAAAATAACTCAATAGTGATTTTAACATGATTTCATTTCAATACTAGGTCATTTTATATTGTTTTGACCATTACACGCACATTTTAGTGTTTTAAAACACTTAAAACGTGTTCATGGCCATCGTAGGCAAGCCGTAACATGGAATGTTGTGATGTTATATATTAAATTTAAAAAATAAATATATGGATTTTTTCTTTTATTTTAGAGAAATATTATATTTCATATCTATTTTTGACTCCCTTAAACATGTTTTTAAAGGCTTTAGTACTTTTAGAAAGTGTTTAACGAGTCATTCTGACCACACTGCATGTTTTATTGATGTGTTATCTATGCGTACACATCAAAAATTACAAAAAAGTGGTTTTCCCATGGTTTCAAGTCAATATGAGGTTATTTTCAATTGTTTTTACCATTACACACATATTTTAGTGTTTTATTTAAGAACTTGGTTTTTGCTGTAAAAGATTTTGGAATATTCTTGATGTTATTCCAAAGCGGCGCCTTCAGATGGCGTGCAATTCCGAGCCCCGGTGTGGTCAGAATTAAATTTTCAGTTTGTTCACACTAGGCATGAAAAATAAATAGAATAAATCTTAAACAGTTTCTTGGAGGGGAAAAACGAGGGCACCATTGAGTCTAGAGCATGTTGTTTACCCTAGGAGGGGTGTAATTTTCGCGAGCGCAGCCCTTCTATGAAAAATGCCACCGGGGGCATTTTTGTAATTTTGCGGCTTCAGACGTTAAATTTTATAACTTTTGACTGGGGTCTCAAATAAAAATTCTGAGATAGTCATTGTTCTTGGGAGATGGTGTTTACCCTAGGGGCGGTTTAACCTCGACCCCGCCGAGAGTTTCGGATGTGGGTCCTTTTGTGGGTGATTAAAAATTAATTAAGTTAATTTTTATTTCCTTACTTAAGCCAAACCCACCCCTCCTCCCCTTGGTTCTTCCTCTGGCCAAACCCTCTCAAGGAGAGATCTCCCCCAAGCTCAAGTTCCTCTTCCCTCCTCAAGAAGTCGGTTTAAAATCTGGTGGATCCCACGCGAAGCGTCGAGCTACACTAAAGAGGTAGGATTGTGCGTATTTCGTTTTAAACTTTCGCACCTTCTTTCAATTCATATATATGCATCGAATTGCTATCAAATCGTCGAGCGAAGCCCATATTCAAGTTGGAATCATTCAAGGATTTCCAACGAATGTTTCGGTTTGAAATTTTGAGTCCCGGGGCGGCCCCGGGAAGTTTTCCAGCCGTTTCTTCATTTTCCGGCAGTCGGCACGGCGGTCCGGCGGCTTTCAGGCGGTGGTGGCGGGGTTTCGGCAGGGTAGCGTGGTGGCGGACCCAGGGGGCGCGGCGGTGCTCCAGGCGGCGGCATCCAGCGGTGGCCCCAAGCAGCTCTAGGTGGCAGCTCTAGGCCGCGGGTGAGGCTTCGGCGCCGGGTGCGACGAGGCAGACCGGGGTCGCAACGCGTGATCCCGTGCAGGGACAGAGAACCGCACTTGGCGGGTCTCCGCGGAAGACCGCAACTGGCCCGCGTGGACGGTCGGCACTGCATGGACCCGGAGTCTATGGCCAGGCCGCGCAGCTGAGCCGTGGGCCGGCGCTGTGAACTGGGCCGATCGGCGCGGGCCGGCCCAAAACAGGCGGACCGGCCGGTCCAGTCTAAGGGGCTCTCCCCCTCTAACTTCGGACACCTATCTGTTTTGCATGCCATCTGTGGAGAAGCATTTATGGCATCAATAATAACTTTTTGATATGGTCTCAGGGATTCTTAATTCCCGAGACAAGGGGCTCGGTGGCGCGACAAGTACGTTAAGTGGTTTGGCGTTTTCTTGGGGGCTCGTGTTTTGAGTGGCACAGACACATCCGGAGTCCGTTTTGAGCGCTGTCAGTGGCGTTGCAACCCTGGTGTCGAGGTGGAGTCTTCCAGAGGGTTTTTAGGCATCGAATAAAGAGTTGATTTATGGGCCCCATGACCCGTCATTTAATCTGCGAGCAGCGTTTAGCAACTTTTTTCATCAGATGTCTGTTCAGGGCATGCAAGCAGTCGATTCTGAGTGTTTTTCTGAGGGAATTACAATGGCGTAATCTGCCCGCTTTAATTCCGCACAGTGGTACGGGCCCCATGAGGGCCATTTTGGGAGTTGTCGGTGATTTCCATCTTCTTCACCGAGTGTCCGTTTCGAACGAGTGATTAGTCAATCTCATGTACTTGTTCAAGAGGAACGCAACGGTGCGATCCGTTCGTAGCGCTTCAGGACCGGGATGCAGGTCCCGCGTAGCACCGCTCGTGCGCGGCATGGTGAGATGCATCTTTTTCTCCGGATATCCGTTCCACACAAGTAATAATTCAATTTGACGTGTCTTTCCGAGGAGATCGCAACGGTGCGACGCGCCCGACTATTTTGGGATTGAGGCTCGGGACCACGGGACGTCATTTGGGCGTAAAGCGGTGTTGGAAACTTTTCCGTCGGATATCCGTTTGAGGTGAGTAAATAGTCGATCTCACTTTTTTTTGCGAGGATTACAACGGTATGATCTATTTGGATGTGCGGAGTCTCATTCGAGATCTCATTTATGGAAGCATGAAAGGTGTACCGGTGGAGGTTCTTCCTGTCGTGTTTGCAGGGAACCTTTGGCATGTGATCGTGTTCACTCCTGTGAGAGTGAAGTAAATGTTTGAAGATGTGTTGTTGGCCATGCTAGGTCCATGGTGGAAGAAAGTTGAGAACTTACGTTTTTGACCTTTTTGAGTTGGCATTGGACATCGTGTGCATGATAGCCTTTAGGTTGGAAATGTGGTATACTCTAAGAGTATATGGGAATGCTTGGAGGTACTTATTATGGTTTATACCTGAGAACATTTGTACTTGGTTTGGATATGGGTTAGGGCCACACGTCGTGTGGGCCCCATGTATGTGACGTGTTCTACTTTATGTATCTTTGACCTCTCGCGATGTAGAGGGTCACTCTGTTCTCTATGGTTTGATCGGCAGAGTTGTTTGGGTTCCCCTATTCCTTCACCTGTGAGGGATTTCAGTATCATGTCCCTTCGTGTTCCCTGGTAGGGTCTTTGTGGATTTGGTGTGACCAATACTTTACGCAGGCACCGATCCTCTACCCAGGAGGTTGTTTCCAATAGGGTGTGGAGCCCCAGTGAGCCCTGGGTGCAGATTCCCTAGCCGGGTATCGAGATCATATCTTCCTTCCACGATCTACCATGATGTGTTTCCCTAGGCATAGCTCTAGGTATCGGAGTGACCCACACTACACGGGTGTTGAACCTCCACTAGGGGATTTGTTCAGTAGTTTGGTGGTTTCGTGATACCCACTCCATGTTCTGTTGGCCAGTGTTGTACCATCTAGTAGGGATGGCCAGAGCAGTTCCAGGTTTACCCTCCAGCAGGGCTGGGCAGTGGGATGCTCATAGACTTTTTCGAGGTTTACCCTACAGCGGGGCTCGGCAGTGGATTGCTCATCGACTTCTTCGGGTTTACCCTCTAGCAGAGACTGGGCAGTGGGTTACCCAATGACCTCTTAGAGTTTACCCTCCAACAGAGACTGGGCAGTGGGTTACCTGATGACTACTTAGGGTTTACCCTCCAACAGAGATTGGGTAGTGGGTTACCCGATGACCTCTTAGGGTTTACCCTCCAGTGGGGCTAGGCAGTGGGTTACCCGACAACTTCTTCTAGACTTATCCCTTTCTACTAGTCTAGTATGTGGTTTTTCTCCATGACTACCGGAGCGGGACCATTGGTTGTACAGGTCCGTGATGTGACGAATTTGGCTTTGAGCAGACCTCTCAGCTGTGGGACAGTGACGAGGTGAGGTTTGACTTTTCCCAAAACTCTCAAGTATGAGGGGCGCTTTCCCCACCAAGACACATCCTTGTGATGCGACCTAAAACCGTGCAGGTGAGTCAGTGCCACCCAAAGCAGATAGTATCAAGGTGTGGTGATTTGAACCCCTTGACTTGCAGTTCGGGGAAGACGTGCGGGATACTGGGCATCGATGGTGTTTACTTCTGGGACTGTTGGCGACTCACTTTCTTGGGCTGAGATATGGGATGGAGATCCCCTTACAATCTTCTTCGGGTTTCTTGACAGAGCATATGAATATGTATATACCTTGTTCCATTACCCACTTCTTGGGTTTTGGTTACTCTCCTTCCAGGAGAGGTGAAGACGTGCGGGGTATGCCACGTGCTTTCTGTGTCTAGATTATCGTGGTTGGATGAGTCTACTCTCCTATTATATGTAGCGAAGACTCAATGGGGAGTTTATCTTCTCACCGATTCTAGCTCCTTGTGCTTGGATGAGTCTACATCCTTCCTCTTGCTGGTTTGAGATGTACTCTTTACTGCACTCTCAATTGTACTCCTTTACTATTCCTTGTTCGATCTACTTCTCACACTTCGATACCTCCTTTGTTTCCCCCTCGAGCATCCGTGGTATCCTACTAAGTATTTTTATACTCACCCCTGTTTGGGCTTTGCCTACACTTGGTGTTCCCTTGCAGATGACAGATAGGTTGGTCCTGACATCAGAGGAGCTTAGGATTTTGGGAGCTTGGACCGCGTGTGGTGGTTGTAGTCATGTTCTAGGTGTTGGACTCTCCCAACTATTTTACTTTTGTTTACTTGTTTATGGGTTGTGTCACTTTACTGGTTGGGCGTGTGTTTTTTCCTTTTTCTTTTCAATTTACCTTCAGCTTTTACTTTGTGTTGTTTAGAGGTTGATGCACTTTTGTGGTTGTTTATAGCAGTTAGTACTTTACTTTTCCTTTTACTTTGTACTTATGCATTGAGTGGGATACATGTGTGTGTACAGGTACTCAGGAAAAGGCCTCCCTGAGTTGTTTAACCTTCAGTGCTTGTCACCAGCCCCTGGCCTATGGAGGCGGGCTTGGGGTAGTTGCAGCTTGAGCCCGGGTAGGGTCGGGTCGTGACAAAGTGGTATTAGAGGTGTTTTGTTACTTGGGATGTTGTCCGAACATCCCTAAAAAGGAATTGTTTGGGTTCTAGGGAAACAGTGTCAACGTGTCTCGAGAGAGGCTCTCATGCCAGGGAGTCCAGTGATGGTGCGACGGACGACTTATCCATTCACCAGGACCCTAATAACCCAATTGTCGACTCAGCATGCTGAGACACTCATTGTAGGGAAATTTGTTTGTGCATCACCTAGGATTGAGTCTTTGACTATCCTTCTTGAGTCAGCTCCCCATTGTTGTTATTGTTATATACATATATGCTCATCTGATCGCAGTACTCCTTGATAATATTCTGGATGTCTCCGTGAAGACAGCCATCCAGGATACCAGCTTTGGTTTTTGATGATGACCATGTGATCAATGAGGCCTCAATCCATAACCCATAATGTGATCCCCTTTCTCTGGGTGGTCCGGTAGTGGCACCCCCACCTGGTGAGCAGCAGACAGCTCCAGTAAAGAAAACAGAGCTTGAGCGCAGGTTGAGCGCACTCCGTGAGTTCCAGCAACAAAGACTGCTGAGGTTCAGTGGTGAGCTAGACCCTCAGGTAGTAGAGTTTTGGATCGAGACAGTGTTTTGCCTCTTTAGGCTTTCCCAGAAACCGAAAGATCAGATGGTGTCTTTGGCAGCCAGCCTTTTCCATGGAGCAGTTGGGCATTGGTGGAGTCTGGTGACTTAGTTACTTGATGAGTTGTCACTTTCGAGGGGTGACATTCAGCAGCTGTTTCGTGAGTAGTTTTATCCCTCCTACTTACACTCCATTCGGATCTAGGATCTCCTGCAGTTTCGGCAGGGATGGATGACGGTGACTGAGTATGCGACTAGTTTTGTAGACCGTGCACGTTTGTACCCGGACTTGGTTCATGACGGAAACTTCCGAGTGCGGATTTTTAAGCAGGGTCTCTACAGAGATATTCATGTTATTATAGTACCCTTGGGCATTCCCAATTATGAAAAGGTGCTAGAGTAGGTGCTGGTGACAGAGATCTTCCTATCACGCTTTACGGTTGGTGGTGGCAGTAGGTGCGACAGAGCCGAGACGTCTGCCGCAGCTAGCAGGCATCAACAGACAGGAGCTCAACACAGGCGGCCTTCCCACTGCCAGTTTCGGATATGTGGTCATGCACCACTATGTCGGCATAACGCATGGCCTCAGCTGAGGAGACCCTTCTGTGAGTGGACTTCGGGCCATGGTCATACACTACAGTGGTGTCGGAGGGCACCAGTGTATCCCGGAGAGCACCAGTGATATGCTTGCAATGGGAAAGGTCACATGGAACATGACTTCCCGACCAGGCATATAGATAATATCGGGAAGGTAGCAAGTTCACCACCATGATAGGGGCAGCGCCGAGATCGGAGTGGTTCCCAGAGAGGTGGTGCTAGTAGAGGAGCGAGAGGAGCTGGTAGTGGGGGATGACTTTACGAGGTCTTCCCATCACCACCAGGCAGTTCACGTCAGGCCCTGGGAGCTGACAGTTGGGACCAGGGACAGCTGCGAGCTTTGGATGTCTACGATCCTGCAGAGCATGAAGTGACAAGAGGTATGGTTTACGGCTCTTCTACTTTTTGCAGTAGAATTTCTGGACTCTGTGTGTGAAATGATTTTTCTTCCTTCTCCTTGCTTGATTTGTTACCAGGCTGACGCAGGGCGTCGGGTGTAACCCTGTGTTGGTAGAGTAGAAGGCGTGGAACCTTCCTCTTTATTCAATGGTGTCGACTCCTTTTCTCTCCGAGCGTGTAATAGAGTCTAGGTCGTGGGATATTGACTGTGGAATCTTGCGTAACCAGATATCCTTGAGTGTTTCACCAAATGGATATTCTGACGGAGGGAATCATCGGGCTTTGTCCCAGGTCCAAATGGTGATTCTAGTCACGGCGTATGACGTAGGGGTTCGGCCGTGGAGGTGAGATACTTCTGAGGGCCTTCGGTCTGTTTGAGACTGAGCGAAGGGATGGCGAGGTTCCCTACCGTATTTCCCTAACTCTAAAGTCTGAAGTGGGTGCACGACGTCTCCCACATTACTCACCTGAGAGGAAGTGTGTGTGATCCTATGCACGTCATTAGTGAGGTCAGACCTCACGTGAACCAATCAAATCCTTTAGTCTATGTACGGTGGTGCAAGACTGTGCAAGAGTTCTTCTGGGTACGGAAGAGCCAGGTGCGGGCTTAGTACCCTGATTTGTTCCCTGGTTTTACTTCTTTGGGATGAAAATATTGATGGAGGTAATGATTTAAGAACCCGGTTTTTTCTATAAAAGACTTTGGAATATTATTGATGTTATTCCAGAGTGGCGCCTTCAGACTGCGTGCGATTCTGAGCCCCAGTGTGACCGGAATTAAATTTTCAGTGCGTTCACACTGGGCATGCCAAATAAACTGAATAAATCTTAAATAGTTGCTCAGATGGGAAAACTGAGGGCACCGTTGAGTCTGGAGCATGTCGTTTACCCTAGGAGGGGTGTAATTTTTGCGGGCGCGGCCCTTCTGTGAAAAATTCCACCGGGGGAATTTTTATAATTTAGCAGCTTCGGACGTTAAAGTTTATAAATTTTGAACGGGGCCTCAGATTAAAATTTTGAGACCTCTGTTGTGCTCGGGAGGTGGTGTTTACCCTAGGGGCGGTTTAACCTCAACCCTGCCGAGAGTTTCGAATGTGGGTCCTTTCGTGGGTGATTAAAAATTAATTAAGTTAATTTTTATTTCCTTACGTAAGCCAAACCCACCCCTACTCTCCTTGGTTCTTCCTCTGGAGAAACCCTCTCAAGGAGAGCTCTCCCCCAAGCTCAAGTTCCTCTTCCCTCCTCAAGAAGGTAGTTTCAAATCTGGCGGATCCCTCGCGAAGCATCGGGCTACACCCAAGAGGTGGGATCGTGCATATTTCGTTTTAAACTTCCACACCTTCTTTGAATTCATATATATGCGTCAAATTGCTGTCTAATCGTCGAGAGAATCCCATATTTGAGTAGGAATCGTTCTAGGCTTTACAATGGATGTTTAGGTTTGAATTTTTGAGACCCGGGGCGTCCGGGGGGGCCTTGGGAAGTTTTCCGGCCGTTTCTTCGTTTTCCAGCGGTCGGTGCAACGGTCTGGCGGCTTTCAAGCGGCGGTGGAGGGGTTTCGGAAAGGCGACGGAAGACCCAAGAGGCGCAACGGTGATCCAAGCGGCGGCCTTCGGCGGTGGCCCCAGGCGGCTCCAGGCTGTGGGTGAGCCTGTCGGCGTCGGGCGTGACGAGGCAGACCGTGGTCGCGGCGCGTGACCCCTGGCGGGGACAGAGACCCGCACTAGGTGGGTCTCCACGGAAGACCCCAACCAGCCTGCCTGTCCGGTCGGCACTGTGTGGACCTCGATTCCATAGACGGGCTACGCAGATGAGCTGCGGGCCGGCCCAGATTGGGGGATCGGCCGGTCCAAGCCGGTCCAGTCCAAGGGGCTTGCCCCCTCCGACTTCGGTCACCCGTAATTTTTTCTAAGGGTGTCCGTTTTTCATGCCGTTTACGGCGACGCATTCCTGGAATTGAGACAAACCTTTTGAGATGGTATCAGGTATTTTTAATTCCATATATGAGGGCCTCGGTGGGGTGACATGTACATTAAGTGGTTTGGCGTTTTCCCGGGGGTTCGTGTTTTGAGCGGCGTAGATATATCTGGAGTCCGTTTTGAGCACCGTCAGTGGAATCAGGACCCTGGAGTCAAGGCAGAGTCTTCCAGGGGGTTTTTGAGCATCAAAGAATAAGTTGAGGCATGGGCCCCACGACCCGTCTTTTAAGCTACGAGCAGCATTTAACAACTTTTTTCATCGGACGTCTGTTCGGGGCGTGCGAGCAGTCGGTTCTGAGTGTTTTTCCGAGGGAATTATAATGGTGCAATCCACCTGCTTTAATTTTGCATGGTGGTGTGGGACCCATGAGGGTTGTTTTGGGAGTTGGCGATGATTTCCATCTTCTTCACCGGGTGTCCATTTCGGACGAGTGATTAGTCAATCTCGTGTACTTTTTCAAGAGGATCACAAAGGTGTGATCCATTAATAGCGCTTCGGGACTGGGAAACGGGTCCTTCTTTGCAACACTCGTGCTCAGTATGGTGAGATGCATCTTTTTCTTCGGATATCCGTTTCGCGCAAGTAATCAGACAATTTGATGTGTCTTTCGAAGGAGATCGCAATGGTGCGACGTGCCTGACTGTTTTGGGACCGAGGCTCAGGACCACGGGATACCGTTCGGGCGTAAAGCGGTGTTGGAAACTTTTCTGTCAGATATCCATTTGAGGTGAGTAAATAGTCAATATCATGTGTTTTCCATGAGGATTACAATGGTACGATCCATTTGTATGTGCAGATTCTCATTAAAGATCTCATTTGTGGAAGCATGAAAGGTGTACCAGTGGAGGTTCTTCCTGCGGTGTTTACAGGGAACCCTTGGTGTGTGATCGCGTTCACTCCTGTGAGAGTGAAGTAAATGTTTGAAGAGGTGTGGTTGGCCGTGGTAGGTCCATGGTGTAAGCAAGTTGGGAACTTACATTTTCTTCCTTTTTGAGTTGACGTTGGACATCGTGTGCACGATAGCCTTTGGACTGGAAATGTGGTATACTCTGGGAGTATACGGGAATGCTTGTAGGTACTTGTTATGGTTTGTACCTGAGAAATTTTGTGCTTGGTTTGGATATGGGTTAGGGACACACGTCGTGTGGTCCCCATGTACGTGACATGTTCTACTTTGTGTATCTTTGAACTCTCGTGACGTAGAGGTTCACTCTGTTCTTGATGGTTTGATCAGCAGAGTTATTTGGGTTCCCCTGTTCCTTCAGCTGTGAGGGATTTTTGTATCATGTCCCTTCATGTTCCCTGGTAGGGTCTTTGTGGATTTGGTGTGGCCAATACTTTACATGGGCATTGATCCTCTACCCAGGAGGTTGTTTCCAGTAGGGTGTGGAGCCTCAGTGAGCTGTGGGCGCAGATTCCCTAGCTGGGTGTCGAGATCATATCTTCCTTCCACAATCTATCGTGATGTGTTTCCCTATAAAGACCTCTAGGTATCGGAATGACCCACACTACACGGGAGCTGAACCTCCACTAGGGTATTTGTTCTAGATTTGGGTGGTTGTGTGATACCCAGTCTGTGTTCTGTTGTCCAGTGTTGTACCATCCAGTAGGGATGGCCAGAGCAGTTTTGGGTTTACCCTCCAGCAGGGCTGGGCAGTGGGTTGCTCATCGACTTTTTATGGGTTTACCCTCCAGCGGGGCTGGGAAGTGGGTTTCTCATCGACTTATTAGGGTTTACCCTCCAGCGGGGCTGGGCAGTGGGTTACCCAATGACCTCTTAGGGTTTACCCTCCAGTAGAGACTGGGGAGTGGGTTACCCGAGGACCTCTTAGGGTTTACCCTCTAGAAGAGACTGGGTAGTGGGTTACCCGAAAACTACTTAGGGTTTACCCTCTAGTAGAGACTGGGTAGTGGGTTACCCGACGACCTCTTAGGGTTTACCCTCTAGCGGGGCTGGGCAGTGGGTTACCCGACGAATTCTTCCAGACTCAGTCCTTTCTACTAGGCTAGTCTGTGGTTTTTCTCCGTGACTACCGGAGTGAGACCTTTGGTTGTACAGGTCAGTGATGTGAGAGTTTTGGCTTTGTGCAGACCTCTTGACTATGGGACAGTGACGAGGTGTGGTTTGACTTTCCCCAGAACTCTCAAGTACGAGGGGCACTTTCCACACCAAGACGCGTCCTTGTGACGCGACCTAAAACTATGCGGGCGAGTCAGTGCTGCCAAAAACAGATAGTATCAAGGTGTGGTGATTTGAGCCCCTTGACTTGCAATTCTGGGCAGACGTGCGGAATACTGGGCATCAATGGTGTTTACTTCTGGGACTGTTGGCGACTCACATTCTAGGGCTGAGCTATGGGATGGAGATCCCCTTACAATATTGTTCGGGTTTCTTGACAGAGCATATGAATATGTATATACCTTGTTCCAGTACCCACTTCTTGGGTTTTGGTTACTCTCCTTCCAGGAGAGGCAAAGATGCACGGGGTATGCCACGTGCTTTCCGTGTTTAGCTTCTCATGGTTGGACGAGTCTAATCTCCTACTATAGGTAGCAAAGACTCGATGGGAAGTTTATCTTCTCACTGCTTATAGATCCTTGTGCTTGGACGAGTCTACTTCCTTACTCTTGCTGGGTTGAGTTGTACTCCTTACTGCACTCTTGGTTGTACTCCTTTACTATTCCATGTTCGATCTACTGCTCACGCTTTGGTACCTCCTTTGTTGCTCCATCGAGCCTTCGGGGTATCCTACTGAGTATTTTTATACTCACCTCTGTTTGGTATTTGCCCGCACTTGGTGTGCCCTTGTAGATGACGGATAGGTTGGTCGTGACATCATAGGAGCTTAGGAGTTCGGGAGCTTGGACCGCGTGTTGTGGTTGTAGTCGTGTTCCAGGTGTGGGACTCTCCCAGTTGTTTTATTTTTGTTTACCTGTTTCCGGGTTGTGGCACTTTACTGGTTGGGAGCATGTTTTGCCCTTTTTCTTTTCAGTTTACCTCCATCTTTTACTCTGTACTGTTTAGAGGTCGATGCACTTTTGTGGTTGTTTATAGAAGTTAGTACTTTAATTTTTCATTTAATCTGCACTTCTACATTGAGCGGGCTATGTGTGTGTGTACAGGTACTCAAGAAAAGGCCACCCTGAGTTTTTTAGCCTTCAACACTTGTTGCCAACCCCTGGCCTATGGAGGCGGGCTTGGGGTAGTTGCGGCTCGAGCCCGGGTAGGGTTAGGTCGTGACATATTAAAACACTAAAATGCATTTATGGCCATCCTGGGAAAACTGTAACTCAAAATGACATGTTGTCAGTTACTAAATTTCAAAAATCAATATATGGTCATTTTCCTTAGATTTTAGGGAAATGTGAAATATTTTTTCTCATTTTGACTCCATGACACACATTTTTAAAGGCTTTAGTACCTTTATAAACTGTTTATTGATTCAAAACCAAGTAAATGATCTCATATTGTTTTCAGACATAAGGATAATGATCTATAATTTTGTTGACCCATATGAATCAACCAAATGTTAATTCAACACAAGATTTGGTTGGTATGAATCAAAGTACATTTTTTCTATATAAAAGTTTCATTTTAGTTTTATTTATAGAAGTTGTATGTGTTCTTTAAAAATGTGTGAATGATCTATGGAATTTAGAATTTTCTTTGGTAAGATGAGCTATAAGGCTGATAAGTTTCTCATGGATTGTGCTAGCCATCCCCAAAAATAGAGAAACTAAATCATTTTTTATTGTTCATCTCTATTGATCCTATGTTTTCATATAATATTCTCTTTCTTGTAATTTTTTTTTAGTCTTGAAATTTTCTTTTATGATTCCAAATAAATTGAACTACTCAAACCTCTATATGATGTAACAGTAATAGATAATGACACCCAAATAAATATAGTTGATCGAGTAGGCCTAGAACCCATCCCTTGTACATGTCTGAGAAACTTCTTCCCTAAAATGAATGCAACTGCATCATTCTGGGAAACTGATATTAATTTTGAAGGGTTCACATCCCAGACATCTTGAATTTTAAACTTTTAATACAAAAATATTAACAATGATTTATTAAAATATATGAAATTCATAATATTTTTTAATTAATGAATTTTCATTACTATTTATAGTTATTTCATTACTAAAAAACATAATATTGAAAAATAAATTATAAAAAAAACAAGTGTTAAGCCTAATTAATTGGGGCCAGTTAAATGTATCAAACGATGCTAAATTGGAATCCTTTGATCCATGTAGTCAGCCCTATTTAATTAGGTTTAAGTCTTGTTAGTTGTTATAATATATTTTTCATTATTATGTTTTTATAGTAATAAAATAACATAAAATGATAATGAAAAGTACTTACTCTATAAGGTTTCCTATTCACTTTAAACCACATCTCTATTTGGCCAATAGAGTAACCTAATTCATTATCCTTTATAAAAAATATAAAATTGTTAGAAAAAAACTTTGAGTTAAAATAAAATGATAAAAATAATAATGAATAAAATACAATCCAAACTTGTTCTTTTTCTTGAAATACTCTAAGAGCCTATGATGTGAGGAATGAATTGTTTCTCACCATTCATGGTATTTTTCTTAGACAATTCTGACAAAAAATAGAAACATTAATAAAAACATATAATTTTATTATGTTTTTGTTATTAATATACTATAAAATATGAAATTACCTCATCATATGTATATTTATTAATATCAACAAATAGCTTAGATTAATCATGAGAAATGACTTCAGGAACTTTTTCATACATCTTTTATTAGTTCATAGAACTGTCATTAAACTCATGTCACAATCTCTATTTAAAATATCTACATTTCCTGCCTAAATTTTTCAAAGTTCATGGGATTTAAATGAAGTCAGGGGCATCAAAATGAAAAAATGTCTAGAAATAAAAAACATAACACTTTATAATTATATTAAAAAAAAATACACATGTCTTTTAAATTAGTTATATAGGAATATCAAATTAATATTACCATTAATTGAGAATCAAAGACCTCATTTTTTCAATACGTAGGAATATACCTCCAATCTTTATAATTAATGAGAAATATCATTGTCTTGTAAGAAAGTTTCCTAAAAATATTCCCATGAATTTTGGCAGTGTCACTAATAGTCACCCTGAACTCATCAAATGGAATGATAATCTTGAATTCCTCTCACGACCCGACCCTACCCGAGCTTGAGCCGCAACTACCCCAAGCCTGCCTCCATAGGCCAGGGGATGGCGACCAGTGCCGAAGGCTAAAAAATTCGGGGAGGCCTTTTCCTAAGTACCTGTACACACACAAGCAGCACACTCAATGAAAAAGTGCAGAGTAAAAGAGAAAAGGCAGGTAAAGTTAAGGGAAACTGCTATAAATAAACCACAAAGTGTATCGACCTCTAAACAGTACAAAGCAAGTGCTGAAGGTAAACTGAAAAAGAAAAGGGAAAACACGCGCCCAACCAGAAAAGGTTCCATAACCCGGAAACAGGTAAACAAAAGAAAAATAGTTGGAAGGGTCCCCCACCTAGAACCCGACTACAACCACCACACGCGGTCCAAGATCCCGAACTCCTAAGCTCCACTGAAGTCACGACCAATCTTGTTTGTCGTCTGCAAAGGCACACCAAGTGCGGGCAAAGCCCAAGAATGGGTGAGTATAAAAATACTCAGTAGGATACCCCAAAGGCTCGAGGGAGCAACAAAGGAGTTATCAAAGGGTGATCAGTAGATCGAACAGGAAAAAGTAAAGGAGAACAACCGAGAGTGCAGTAAAGAGTCCAGTAAAGAGTCAAGCTCAACCCAACAAGAGAAAGGAAGTAGACTCGTCCAAACACAAGGAGGTGGAAACAGTGAGAAGATGAACTTCTCATCAAGTATTAACTACCTATAGTAGGAGATTAGACTCATCCAACCACGAGAAGCTATACACAGAAAGCACGTGGCATACCCCACGTGTCTTCGCCTCCCCGGGAAGGAGAGCAGCCAAAACCCAAGGAGTGGGTACTAGAACAAGGTATACATATACATATTCTCAATCAAGAAGCCCGAATAAGATCGTAAGGGGATATCCATCCCATAACTCAGCCCAAGAAAGGTGAGTAGCCAACAGTCCCAAAAGTAACCATCATCGATGCCCAGCATCCCACACGTCTGCCCTAAACTTCAAGTCAAGGGGCTAAAATCACCACACCTTGATACTATCTGCTTTGGGCGGCACTGACTCACCCTCACGGTTTTAGGTCGTGTCACAAGGACGTGTCTCAGTGGGGAAAGTGTCCCTCGTACTTGAGAGTTATGGGATAATGTCAAACCACAACTCGTCACTACCCCGCAGTCGAGAGGTCTCCTCAAAGTCGACAGGCGACCCCCTGTCGAGCCCCGCTGGAGGGTAATCCCTGGAAGTCGATGGGTTCCCAATGGAGGGAGACCCGGCAAGAGTCAACGGGTACCACACTACCCAGTCCCGTAAAAGGGTAATCCACTAGAGGGTGACCCGGCAAAAGTCGTCGACGAGTCCCATTGCCCAGTCCGGTAAAAGGGTAATCCACTGGATGGAGGCTCGGAACCGTCATCGGGGACCACTTCCCAGCCCTGCTGGAGGTAAAAACGGTATTAGGGACCACTTCCCAGCCCCGCTAGAGGTAAACCCAGCATCGGAGACCACTTCCCAGCCCCGCTGGAGGTAAACCCGGAACCACTCGGGCCATCCTGGTTGGATGGTACTGCTCGATGAACACCGCTGTACTGACCATCCCTGCTGGATGGTAACCCACTGGCCATCCCTGCTAGATGGTACTGCTCTGGTCATCCCTACTAGATGGTACCCCACTGGCCAGCCCTGCTGGAAACAACCTCCTGGGTATAGGATCGGTGCCCGTGTAATGTATTGGTCACACCAAATCCACAATAACTCTACTACGGAACATGAATGGGTGGGAGAAACACCCCAGACCTCTCAGGGTGATCACGCTCCAATCCGCTGAGTCATTTTCGAAGCGGACCAAGACAACTCATCCCAGAAAGCGGGAAAACACCCACGCTATACAAGCACACATAGTTGTAAACAGTGTCGTAGTCCGATGAAAGGGGCACGGTACTGAAACCCCTTACAGATGAAGAAACAAAGTAACCAAACCACCTATGTCGGCCAAACCATCAAGAACAGAACCGGGGGGAAACACAACCCTGCTGGTCAACAAACGAGAACAGGACCACAAGAAAACTCAACCCTGCTGTTCAACAAATGAGAACAGAGGGTCCCTCTATGGCGTGAGAGGTCAAAAGTACGTAAAGAAGAACACGGCACGCACATGGGGCCCACATGACGTGTGACCCCGAGTCTACCCCAACCAAGCGCACAAACATTCTCAGGTAAAAACAACCACATGTACCTCCAAGTGTTCCCGTATACTCCTAGAGTATACCAAGTTCCAGCCCAAGGCTTTCATGCGCACGACACCCAACGTCAACACGAAGGCGTAACGTAAAAACTCCAACTTTCCACCTCAGCGGATGAGGCACGACCATCCAAATCTCTTTAAACACCAACATCACTCTCCCAGGAGTGAACGCGATCATACGCCAAGGGTTCCCTACAAACATCGCAGGAAGAACCACCACCGGCATACCTTTCATATTTCCAAATTTAATAAGATCGCGTAAGAGGCTTCGCTCGCCTGAACAGATTATACCGTTGTAATCCTCACGGAAAAACATGTGATATCGACTACTTACTCACCTCCAACAGTTATCCAACGGAAAATTCGCCAACACCGCTTTACGCCCGAACGGTGTCCCGTGATCCTGAGCCTCGTCCCCAAAAACAGTTGGGCGCATCGCAACATTGAGATCCCCTCAGGAAAACACATCAAAAGTACTGCTCACTTGAGTACAATGGATATCCAGAGAAAAAGATGCATTCCGGTGCACCGTACACGAGCAGTCCTTCATGGGACCCACATCCTGGTCCCGAAACACAATGGACTGATCGCACCGTTGCGATCCTCTTGAAAAAATACACAAGTTGGACTATTCACTTGTCCAAAACGATCACCCGGTGATAAAGCTGGAAATCACCGCCAACTCCCAAAACAGCCCTCATGGGGCCCGCACCATCATGTAGAATTAAAGCGGGTGGACTGCGCCATTGCAATCCTATCAGAAAAACACCCTAAAATGACTGCTCGCACGCCCCGAACGGGTGTCCGATGAAAATGTTACAAAAAGCTTCGTAGAGATCGAAAGACGGGCCATGGGTCCCATGCCTCAACTCCAGTTTCAATGCCCGAAACCACACTGGAAAACTCCGGCTCAATTCCAGGGCTGCAACTCCACTGACGGTGCTCAAAACGGACGTCGGATGTGTCTGCGGTGCTCAAAACGGATGTCCGATGTGTCTGTGCCGTCCAAAACAAGATCCCTCGAAAAAATGTCAATTCACTTAAAGATGCATCGCGCCTCCGAGGCCCCTCGTTACGGGAATTAAAAATTACCAAAACCATCTCAAAAAGTTCCCCTCGATCCAAGGAACGTGTCGCCGCAGATGACACAAAAAACGAACGCACATAGTGGAAAATACGGGCGTCTGAAAACTGAAGGGGCAAAGCCCCTTGGGCTGGACCGGCCTGGGCCGGCTGGTCCAGCCGGTCTGGGTCGGGCCGCTATGGGTGGCCCGGATCACAACACCTGGCCCGCGGCTTGGCCGCGTGGGCTGGCGGTGGACCCAGTCCACTGCTTGGCTGAACAGCTGAGGTCGTTCGCCGCGTGACGACCCGCGTGACACGGGTCGTGTTCCCCCGCGGGGTCGCGCGACGCGACCCTGGTCCACCGCGGAGCGCTGCTCGCCATCGCCCTAGCTAGCACCACCGACGACCCCGCTGACCTCCGTGCTCACCCGGACGCCTCCTCCGCTGAAGACCGCCGCGCCCCCAGCTCACCCGGCCGCTCCGCCTCGCCCCGAAGCTAGCCGCGCCGAACGCCTGCGCCGCCCTGCTGAAGCCCGTCGGACCACCGCACGAGCCGCCGGAAAACCCCAAACCCGCAAACTTTGTCGAACCGCTGCGGCCTCCTCCGAACTCGAATTTCAATTCTGAAAGATGCGATGGAAAGAACAGAATGTATACTACACAACCATGGGATTTGTTCGAAGATAGAACAAAAATTTGATGCAAATAAATGATCTCAAAGTAGGTTCAGGAAAAGAAAACAAAAAATAAAAATCCTACCTCTTGGGCGTTGCCCGGAGCTTCGCGGAGGGTCCTCCGTCATGCTACTTCCTTTCCAGAGGGGACGAAAAGAGGAGGAGATTCCTCCTTCATCGTTGGGAGATTTTGGCGCCAGGGAAGAAGGGGGGAGGAGGGGTGGGTTAAGTGTTTAAATAGAAAACACTTAACCACCTGCCTGTCGGCCCGAACCCGAACTTCTGACGGGGTCAAGATTAAGCCTCCCCTGGGGTAAACGCCACATTATGAGCCCAATGTAGGTATTGGAATTTTAATCTGAGTCTCTGTTCGAAAGTTATAAAACTGAACGCCTAAAGCTGCCAAATTATGAAAACGCCCCCAGGGCCATTTTTCACTGACGGTCCGTGCTCGAAAAACTTATACCCCTCCTAGGGTACACGGAACATTCCGGACTTAAAGATGCCCTCAGTTTCCCAATACGAGCCGCCGTTTAATAGATACTTGAGTTTAACCATTAAACGAATAAATTAATTATTTAATTTATCTGTTTAACGTTCCAGAAGCGAGCGAGGGGTCCAAACGTCCCGCACTGACATGTTTTATGTCGTTCCTAAGGTAAACACCCCATTCCGAACCCATCCGTACACTCAGAATTCTGATCCTGATCACCATTTAGGAGTTAACCCATTTATTTGGCGTTTCCAGTGTGAACGCACTAAAAATTTAATTTCGGCCACACTGGGGCTCAGAATCGCACGCTGTCTGAAGGCGCTGCTCTGGAATAATATCAAGAATATTCCAAAGTTTTTTTGGCCAAAAACTGGGTTCTTACATCATTCCCTCATTCAAGATTTTCATCCCCAAAAAGAAAAACCAGGTAACAACTCATGGTACTAAGCCCGCACCTGACTCTCTCGTACCTAGAAGAACTCTTGCGCAGTTCTGCATCACTGCACACAGACCAAAGGATTTGATCTGTTCACGCGAGGTCTGCCCTCGCCGATGACGTGCATAGGTTCACGCACACTTCTTCTCAGTTAAACCACGCGGGAGACGTCGTGCACCCACTCCAAACTTTGGGGTTAGGGAAAGGCGGTATAAAACCTCGCCATCCCTTCGCACGGTCTCAAACGACCCGAAGGATCTCGGGGGTAGCTCACCTTTCCAACTGAACCCCTACATCACACGCCGCGACTGGAATCACCGCCAGCACCTGCAACAAGGCCCGGTGATTCCCTCCTTCAGAATATCCATATGGTGGAACAACCAAGGATATCTGGTCGCGCAAGGTTTCATAGTCGATGTCTCACCACCAAGACCCTCTTACATGCTCAGAAGCGAAGGAGTCAATGTCATCGACTAAAGAGAAAGGTCTTACACCTTTTTACCTTACCAACATAGTGTTACACCGATGCCCTGCGCCACCCTGGTATCAACTCAAACAAGGAGCAGGGAGAAAATCATTTCACAGGTAGAGTCTAACAATTATACTGCAAAAAGTAGAAGAGTTGTAGAGCCTACCTCTTATCACATCATGCTCTGCAAGATAGTAGACATCCAAAGCTCGTGGCTGTCTGTGGTCCCAATTATCAGCTCCCGGAGCCTGAAGTGGACCGCCTAGTGGTGATGGGAAGACCTCGTAAAGTCGTCCCCCACTACCAGCTCCTCCCTCTCCACTGCTAGCACCACCTCTCTGGGCGCTACTCCGATCATGGTGTTGCCCCCATCGTGGTGGTGCACCTGCTACCTACCTGGCATTCTCAACATGCCTAGTCGGGCAGTCTCGTGCCAGGTGACCTGACCCATCGCAAGCATAACACTGAATCTCTCTGGGCTGCACTGGTGCCCTCCGGCGCCACTGTGGTGTACGACCATGCCCCTAAGTCCAGTTTTCAGAAAGCCACATGCGTCGAGGTTCTGCTTGTCGATGCCCGCTAGCTGCGGCAGACGTCTCGGCTCCAATGTGACTGTTGCCACCACCAACTCTAGAACGTGACAGGAATCTCTCTGTCACCAGCGTCTTCTCTAGCACCCCGGCATATATGGAAATGCCCAAGGGTACTATGACAGCACGAATCTCTCGACGGAGACCCTGCTCAAACTTTCATGCTCGGGTGTTGTCGCCATGGACCAAGTCCGGGTAAAAGCCTGCACGGTCTGTGAAACTATCCGCGTACCCAGCCACCGTCATCCCTCCCTGCTGAAACTGTAGGAGCACCTGAATCCGAACAGAGTGCAAGCAGGAGGGGAAAAACTCCTCACAGAACAACAACTGAAAGTCGCCCCACAAAAGCGAAGACTCGTCAAGAAACTGAGTCACCAGACTCCACCAACACCATGCTACTCCACAAAAAAAGGTTGGCTACCAATGCCACTCTCTGATCTGTCAATGTCTTCACAAGACTGAAAAGGAAAACCACTATCTCTAGCCAAACCTCTGATACCTGAGGGTCTGTCTCACCATTGAACCTCAGCGGTCTCTGCTACTGGAACTCACGGAGCACGCTCAACCTGCGCTCAAGCTCAGCCTGCTCTGCTGAAGTTTTCTGCAGCTCAACAGGTAGGGGTGCTACTACCGGCCCACCTGGAGAAAGGGGCTCACATGATGGGTCCTAGACTAAGGCCTCGTAGCTCACAGGATCATCGTCACGAACCAAAGCTGGTATCCTAGTTGGCTGTCTTCGCAAAAACATCCTGAATATTATCAAAGAGTGTCGTGGTTAGATGAGCATATATGTATATAACAGCAACAACAACAATTGGGAGCTGACTCAAGAAGGACAGTCAAGACTCAATCCTATGTGATGCACAAACCAATTTACTCTGCAACAAGTTTCTCAGCATGTCGAGTCGACAAGCAGGTTATCAAGGTCCTGGTAAATGGATACATCGGCCATCACACAATCACTGGACTCCCCAACCTGAGAGCCGCTCTCGAGACATGTTAACACGGTTTCCCTAAATCCCAACCAATTCCTTTTTAGGGATGTCCGAACAACATCCCAAGGAACGAACCACCTCTGATACCACTTTTTCAGGACCCAACCCTACCCGGGCTCGAGTCGCAACTACCCCAAGCCCGCCTCCATAGTCCAAGGGCTGGAGACCAGCGTCGAAGGCTAAACAACTCGGGGAGGCCTTTGCCTAAGTACCTGTACACACACACACATCACACTCAATGAAAAAGTGCAGAGTAAAAGAGAAAAGACAAGTAAAGTAAAGGGAAACTGTTATAAATAAACCACAAAGTGCATTGACCTCTAAACAATAAAAAGCAAGTGTTGAAGGTAAACAGAAAAAGAAAAGGGAAAACACGCACCCAACCAGAAAAGGTGCCACAACCTGGCAATAGGTAAACAAAAGAAAAACAGCTGGAAGGGTCCCCCACCTGGAACCCGACTACGACCACCGCATGCGGTCCAATCTCCCGAACTTTTAATCTCCACTAAAGTCACGACCAATCATGTCTGTCGTCTGCAAAGGCACACCAAGTGCGGGAAAATCCCAAGAAGGGGTGAGTATAAAAATACTTAGTAGGATACCCCAAAGGCTCGAGGGAACAACAAAGGGGGTACCGAAGGGTGAGTAGTAGATCGAACAGGAAAAATTAAAGGAGTGCAACCGAGAGTGTAGTAAAGAGTACAGTAAAGAGTCCAGCTCAACCCAACAAGAGAAAGGAAGTAGACTCGTCCAAACACAAGGAGCTGTAAATGGTGAGAATATGAACTTCTCGTCGAGTCTTCGCTACCTATAGCAGGAGAGTATACTCGTCCAACCACGAGAAGCTAGACAAGGAAAGCACGTGGCATACCCTGCACGTCTTTGCCTCCCTTGGAAGGAGAGCAGCCAAAACCCAAGGAGTGGGTACTGGAACAAGGTATACATATACATATGCTCAATCAAGAAGCCCAAACAAGATCATAAGGGGATATATATCCTGTAGCTCAGCCCAAGAAAGGTGAGTATCCAACAGTCCCATAAGTAACCATCATCGATGCCAAGCATCCCACACGTCTGCCCTGAACTGCAAGTTAAGGGGCTCAAATCACCGCACCTTGATACTATCTGCTTTGGGCGGCACTGACTCGCCCTCACGGTTTTAGGTTGCATCACAAGGACGCATCTCGGTGTGGAAATCACCCCTCGTACTTGAGAGTTCTGGGGGAACATCAAACCACACCTCGTCACTACCCCGTAGTCGAGAGGTCTTCTCAAAGTCGATAGGCGACCCCCTGCCCAGCCCCACTGAAGGGTAATCCCAGGAAGTCGATAAGTTCCCACTGGAGGTAGACCTGGCAAGAGTCTAAGGGTGCCACATTTCCCAGTCCCGTAAAAGGTTAATCCACTGGAGTGTGACCCAGAAAAAGTCATCGACGAGTCCTATTGCCCAATCCCGTAAAAGGGTACTCCACTGGAGGTAGGCTCGGAAACGTCATCGGGGACCACTTCCCAGACCTTCTGGAGGTAAACCCGGCATCGGGGACCACTTTCCAGCCCCACTAGAGGTAAACCAGGCATCAGGGACCACTTCCCAGCCCCACTGGAGGTAAACCCGGAACCACTCTGGCCATCCCAGCTAGATGGTACTGCTCGGTGAACACCGCTTTACTGACCATCCCTACTGGATGGTAACCCACTGGCCATCCCTGCTGGATGGTACTGCTCTAGCCATCCCTGCTGGATGGTACCCCACTGGCCAGCCCTGCTGGAAACAACCTCCTAGGTAGAGGATTGGTGCTCGTGTAATGTGTTGTTCACACTGAATCCACAAGAACTCTATCGGGGAACATGAATGGGTTGGAGAAATACCCCAGGCCTCTCAGGGCAATCACGCTCCAATCCATTGAGTCACTGTCGAAGCGGATTGAGACAACTCATCCCAAAAGGCGGGAAAACACCCACATTGTACGAGCACATGTAGTCGTAAATGGTGATGCAGTTCAGTGAAAGGGGTACAATACTGAAACCCCTTACAGCTGAAGAAACAGAGGAACCAAGCCACCTCTGTCAGCCAACCCATCAAGAACAGAACTTGGGGAAAACAGAACCATGTTGTTCAACAAATGAGAACAGGAATAGGGGAAAACTCAACCCTGCTGGTCAACAAACGAGGACAAAGGGTCCCTCTACAGTGCGAGAGGTCAAAAGTACATAAAGCATAACACAGCACACACATGGGGCCCACCCGATGTGTGGCCCCGAGTCAACACCAACCAAGCGCACAAACATTCTCAGGTACAAACAACCACATGTACCTCCCAGCATTCCCGTATACTCCCAAAGTTTACCACGTTCCAGCCCAAGTCTACCGTGTTCACGTCACCCAACGTCAACGCGAAGGCGCAACGTAACAACTCCAACTTGCCACCTCAGCGACTGAGGCACGGCTATCCACATCTCTTTAAACACCAACATCACTCTCCCAGGAGTGAACACGATCATACGCCAAGGGTTCCCTACAAACACTGCAGGAAGAACCACCATCGGTATACCTTTCATATTTCCACATTTAATAAGATCATGTAAGAGGCTCCGCTTGCCTAAACAGATTATACTGTTGTAATCCTCCCGTAAAAACATGCGATATCGACTACTTACTCACCTCCAACGGTTATCCGATGTAAAAGTGTCCAACACTGCTTTACGCCCGAACGACGTCCCGTGATCCTGAGCTTCAACCCCAAAAACAGTCAGGCGCATCGCACCATTGTGATCTCCTCGGGAAAACACGTCAAAAGGACTACTCATTTGAGTACAATGGATATCTAGAGAAAAAGATGCATTCTGGTGCACCGCAAACGAGCGGTGCTTCATGGGACCCGCATCCCGGTCCCGAAACACAATGAATGGATCGCACCGTTGCGATCCTCTCAAAAAAGTACACAAGTTGGACTATTCACTTGTCCAAAACGGTCACCTGGTGATAAAGCTGGAAATCACCGCCATCTCCCAAAACGGCCCTCGTGGGGCCCGCACCATCATGCATAATTAAAGTGAGCGGACTGCGCCATTTCAATCCCCTCGGAAAACACCCAAAAATGACTGCTCGCACGCCCCGAACGGACGTCCGATGAAAATGTTACAAAAAAGCTGCGTACAGCTCGAAAGACGGGATGTGGGTCCCACACCTAAACTCTAGTTTCAACACCTTAAACTACAGTGGAAAACTCCAGCTCAACGTCAGGGTCACAACGCCACTGACGACGCTCAAAATGGACATCAAATGTGTTTGTGCCGTCCAAAACAAGATCCCCCAGAAAAACGTCAATTCACTTAAAGACGCGTCGTACCTCCGAGGCCCCTCGTTTTAGGAATTGAAAATTACCTAAACCATCTCAAAAAGTTTCCCTCGATCCAAGGAACCCGTCGTCGTAGACAGCACACAAAACAGACGCCCATAGTGGAAAATACGGGCGTCCAAAAACTGAGGGGGCAAAGCCCCTTGGGCTGGACCGGCCTGGGCCGGCCGGTCCGCCCGGTCTGGGTCGGGCCGCACTGGCTGGCCCGACTCACAACACCTGGCCTGCGTCTTGGACGCGCAGGCTGGCGGTGGACCCGGTCCACTACTTGGCCGACCGTCTGAGGCCGGTCACCGCGTGACGACGCGGGTCGTGTTCCCCCGCGGGGTCACACGACGCAACCCCGGTCCACCGCGGAGCGCCACGGAGCGTCGCTCTCCGTCACCCCAGCTAGCGCCGCCAACGACCCCGCCGACCTCCGCGCTCGCCCGGATGCCTCCTCCGCTGAAGACCGCCGTGCCCTCAGCTCACCCGGCCACTCCACCTAGCCCCGAATGTAGAGACCCGTATCTTGACGTACATTGACTTTACATTACATTTTCGGAATAAATAGTACATAACAAAAACACACACACAAGGATCGTAATAGTTTAGTGTCTTTGGAAACTCGGAACGTAATCTTCTAATCGTGGTGAAAGATCTTCAATATCTCCCATAAAGATCTTCCCCTTTTTTTTTACCTAAAACCTTTCTTTATATCCTGGGGAAAGGAAAACATAAAAGGGTGAGCTCAAATGCTCAGTAAGGGTAAACAAAAGAAAAATCAATTACATCATATTCATAAGAACATAACTTTTGGAAATCTTAACCTGCAAAAGAGAGAATAATTTCATAACATGGGATAAATCATAGTAGTGAAATGAAATCCCAATAATCATAACTTAAAACATGAAACTTTGTGGCATACACACATAATCATGGAAAATCATTTCTTGTTAGTCATGACTCATTTCCAAGACTATCTTAGTGGACAAAGTCCCTTTCTGAATCGAGTAATCCTCGTTTCAGTCCTGTTTCACTGAACCAGTATAACCTACCATTCCAGCCATGTCTATCTCATGAGATATGAAATCTTTACCCAATGCATTGGAGGGAGATATAGGTCCCACCCATCTCTTAATGAATCCTTTCTTATGTGTGCCACAAAATCATAAATCATACATCATTGCATAACCCATGTAATAAAAATGGGATTCTTAAACAACATGACATCATAAAACCATTCATATAAGATAAAGGAATTCATAAACATAATTCCATCACAACATAGTCAAATCAATGTAAAAATATGGATAGAAACAGAACCCTTTATTATCTTAGATGGAAAATAATTTTGATAAAACACTTGAATTGAATTCTTGAGGAAAATATCATTTCTTCTTCAAAATCAATTTCTTTTCACAAAACATCATGCAATTTTAAAAGAAAGAGATTTTATTGAAAATAGTCATGAAATATTTTAGAGGAAGCTTCATGAAAATAAGGCTTTATAAAACAGTATAAATCCGTTCGTGCCGCATAAGTTAAAAAAAACATTCTTCGTACTTTTGTCGGAAAAGTCAAAAAGTACCTCATATGACAAAAGATTCCTTTCATAGATATTACTAAAAACTCACCGAAGGGTAAAAATGGATTTAAACAATTGTAGGTGGATGGAAATAATATTACATATTGATGAAACATGGATGTGGATGATAAAATACACCCCAGTAAATACTTATGAATAAACAATCTCGGATAAAAATGAGATTGTGATATTTCCCTTACCTTAGGTCCAATTTGCTTCGTATGTGTCCGAACCTCCTGTATAATGATTTAAATAATGTCATTTACTTATTACAGAATCATATTCATTGTTATGATATCATATATGGTTCACTTATGACATTATATTACCTGTTCTTTTGTAAATTCCATGTTAAAGAAGCGTTTTGGGTAAAATCGTTTCATTTATCGTAGGTGTTTTGACTTGTTGTTCTTGACATCATTATTACTTATATCATGATTTACTTACTTCCAGAATATAAAATATGATTTATATATCATATATATTCAGTATATATATATATATAATAGGTAGATAAATAAAATGAAAAACACCGTTCATGGAGACGGTAGTCCGTACGTACGCATGAACGCTGTTTTCCTTTCCTTATTGTCTTGAAATGGAAGTAAGTAGATGACATACATATGTATATATATACATAAATCCAGTAGCTTTATAATGTCATATATTTCATTATTATTTCCTATATATACATTATAATCATTCTTAAATGGTTAACATGGAGAATGAATCTCATCGCGTCGTGGAGACGGTATTCCGTACGTACGCACGAGCGATGATTTCATTTTTATAAATATTGAATTGAATTGGAGTGGATTATACAATATATCAGAATCAATATGATGTTGTAATAACTATGTATAGTTATTCTTTACACCATTATACCCATCCATGCAAGGTGGTGGTGGAAAATAGATTACACCACGGCGTGGAGACGGTATTCCGTACGTACGCACGCGCGGTGATTTCTTTTTCCGTAGGATGGATAGATGGTGAAATAGGTTTGTTTCATACTTATAATAACATATCAGTATATGAGTGATACTGATGTTATTACTTCATAATGAAACAACCTAAGAAGAAGAAGTGTAAGAAGAAATAAAGATGAAAGAATTGGTAACGGTAATTACCTCTTCTTTGAAGTGCCTCTTTGAGACCTCCTCTTAGGGCACTAAAATTGGTCTTTGAGGAAGACCAGAACCTCTAGGATGTTGCTAGAGAAGTGGAGAGGATAAATTGGCAGGGGTTGTCCGAGCTTGAGTGCTCAAATTGGTGTGAGGAGGAGGGGGAGGAGGTGTCCTTTTATAGGGGAGGAGAGGGGCACCTTAGGAATATCTCAAAATATTATTTTATATTAAAGTCAAAATCGGTTTATAATGGTTCCAAAGGGTATTATTTCGAAGATAAAGTGGGGATGGGTCAAAATCCTATCAACCAATAGGATTTATACAAGTTTAGGGTATTATTTTAACCTTATCAATTAGATTTAACTCTAAGTTAAATAATTTAACTTTTACCGTGTCTTTTTGTTTTCTTTCACTATATGGTTAATAAACTTACTATAACATGCCAAAAGAACCCCAAATTGTATATTATTAATACATATATCCTTATCTAAGTCATTTTGCCGAACCTTAGATTTTTAGGAATAAAATAACAATTAATAATATAATATTTGATTTAAAAACTATTTTGTGTCAATTTTGACACTATTTGATATATGATTTTTGTGAAAGTCATAACAGAATTATATGTTCGAACTAAGTTAATTAAATCAACACTAATATATCATAGTAACCTAGGAAATTAGTGGAATTTATAAAAAGTCTTAAATTACATTTATTTTGGTATTTATATTATCAATTATGTCAATATTTCATTAATAAGATAATTACTGCATCATCGTTGTGTCATAAATAAAATATATTATTTGATGACTAAAAATTACAAATAAAATACCATCATGTAGGAAAAATTTTTAGCTTTCTAATGAATATTTATAGTCGAATTGATCTTATGTATAACCCCATATTATAAATGATTTACTTATTAAACTTTGATTTTAACTATTTTAACCCTTCTTTAAATAAATTAATAATAAATGTCCTAATCTAATCCAAGTGGGCCTAAATGGTCATATTTTATTCCTAAGTTTGTTTTTGGTCGAATTACACTTGTCCAATAGAATTACGACATGTGTTAGGGTAATATTAATATCATATTTACCCTTAGTTACCCTATTTACTATTAACCGTGGTAAAAAAAGTAAAAAGTTACTATTCACCAAAAAATTATTTTCATCTCATTGAACCACATTTTAGTCCTTGATATTAACCGTGTCTCTCGGATTTTCGAAATTCCATTCACAGAAGCGGTAAAATTAAGTTTTATGGAACTTTCAGTTTTTAACCTACCACTTAGTAGTTTCACTATTCATCAAAAATTGATGTTTTTCAGAACAATGCCAAAATTTCATCCCAAGCTATATTTCATATTCCGAATTCAAAAATGAAGTCTATTTTACCAAATTCATAACATAAAAGTTGCATTAATTAATTTTATAATTAAATCCCGCTGTTAAAACAAATAGCGTGTTTTTAAGAAACAATATCTATCAAAAGATTGACACTTGGTTATGTCTAGTTTAAATGTGAAATTACATCCAATGACCAACATTGTATTAAATTGTAAAAATATATTCTAAATATACTTTAAAACCACTCAAATTAATGATTTATCACTATTAATTATTTCGATTAAAAAAGTTGTTTTTAATTATAATTTAGTAATTTTCACTATTCATCAGAATATGAAAGTTATCCGAAAAGTACCAAAATTTCACCTTAGGCTAAATTCGATACTCCGAATCCGAAAATGAAGTCCACTTTGAGAGTTAAAATTTCTAAAATTTAAAAAGTGGTTATTACTATTCATAACGGCTAGTTTTAATAATATTTTAATAGCATATCATTGTTTCGTGAAACTCAGGATTACGTACCACACACGCTATCGAGGAAGGTTACGATTGCGTGTAATGCAAGGCAAGTCAAGGATGCGTGTTGTGCAAGATCCTTTTGGTGTAGCGTATAACACAAGACATTAGTAAAATAAAAAAGAATATTTTTCATAAAATCTCGGGCTGTTACATTCTACCCCCCTTAAAATGAATTTCGCCCTCGAAATTCGTCGGGGTTATAAATGGTTTACTATTCGAAAGTTTCTTTAATAGAAACCCACATAGTAAAAGGGAATACCAAAACTTGGCTTTAAAAACTAAAGTATGAAATGTAACGATTACCCAAATAAACTAATCATTGAGTTTCCACATAGGTGAAAATATGGATATGGAAGAGAAATCTAACCATCATGTTTTGATGGAGAGTGGTAGAGAACATGGCTATGGAAAAGCCAGTAATCACAAATCCATAGTTTTGTGATGATATAAGGTACCATCTGATTCATCAGGTATAAGATCACTAGGACAACATTTTTGGTTTTCAAGATCATTTCCCTAAAGTTGAAAATTTGAATTAGAATAAATACTTACTTTATTTTGATACAATATCACTGTTGTTCGTGCCTTGAACAATTTCCACTTCATCTCTTAAATAAATGAAGTTGAATTTGTTATTCGTGAAGAGTTAGCAGATCATGTGATAGAATGACGGGTCATTCCATCTGTCTCAAACAAAAGGTAAGCAAAAGTTATTAAATATATATAAGTCATTCTATAGTGAGATTAATCATATATAGTTCCTAAAATGGACTTATACTTCATATATCATACTGCTTAATATAATAAAACTAGTTTCTACTAAACAGGGACTTCATGTAGGTCAGTGGTAGGCGATAAAGGCCAGTCGCACTTCGGTTGTGGGTTCGATTCCTACAGCCTTGTCCGAAGCGATGGGCTGTCGCCCGTCCTGCAGGTTGTCCCTTTTTCTAAAACTACATTACTATAACATCACATAAATAATATCGAAAAACAAACAATACTAACTTATGTCCAACATAATTCATTCCAATCCTTAGGCTTATCCATAATACTACAGTCCACTCTCATAACAAAGTGAAAACAATTACCAGAGATTTAATACCATCGTTGATCCCCATATATCATAAGATATGTTTTGTTGGTCACATTCCAAACATTCAAAGTCCTTAATCATGTATTCTCTTGAATAACTTAGTGAAAACATGAATGCAGTTAAAAGTTAACACCTTCCACATACCAAAATCCTCAAAATTCTATATACTCAAACCATGATATCACTTAGTCCTTATATCAATCATGAGCTCATGCATACAATCAAACATCTCATTATCGTATTATCCCTTCATTATGCGCATATCATATACTTTCCAAAAATACCTCAATCACTTCGAATACCACATTAGACCAATACATAAATATTCCAATACACCATAAAAGTACCACAACAACATTATTCTTGAATACCAACACTTCAGTCCATCCACTTCAATGACTGTCCTGGAATAATTCCTTCCTTGATTTAGAAGTATCTTTTCAGGTCAGGGCATTGAGTTGGGTAATGCCCATGTTCTCCACAAATAAGACATTGAACTCCATAACAATCTGTCACTCTATGACCCTTTTCTCCACACAGATAACATCGGTCCCTCCATTTGAGGTATTCCTCAAGGTTCTTCTTCCCTTCGTTAGAAATCTCAATCTTCCTTTCTTTATGCTCCTCAACATGCGAACATGCATAATAGTTTATCTTCCTCTTCTTTGATGAATTATTCATACCACTAAATTTCACCTTGTTAATCATATATCGCGATGACTGATTCGGCATAATCAGAATATCTTTATCTCTAGGCATCACACAATTTTGTTGCTCATAGTCACCAATTTGTCCATTGGATTCAATGTTAACCAAATTCCTTCTGGTTCCCTCCATTAACTAAAACACAAAAATAATTTTGTGAGAGGCAAAATCATGCTAGGGAAGACAATATAGTAAAGGGGGAGCACCCTCAATATCTAACATCTTAGGTTAAATTCTAAGATCGTTACCGTAGTTCTAGGACTATATCCTATACGTATACTTATCCTTAGGGGCATCCCTAGACATACCTTAGAAATATCTCTAGGGATCTCACTAACGTTTTCGCATCCTAGTTTCCAAAGGTTGACTAAACCTTTCCTCTGATACCAAATGTAGAGACCCGTATCTTGACGTACATTGACTTTACATTACATTTTCGGAATAAATAGTACATAACAAAAACACACACACAAGGATCGTAATAGTTTAGTGTCTTTGGAAACTCGGAACGTAATCTTCTAATCGTGGTGAAAGATCTTCAATATCTCCCATAAAGATCTTCCCCTTTTTTTTTACCTAAAACCTTTCTTTATATCCTGGGGAAAGGAAAACATAAAAGGGTGAGCTCAAATGCTCAGTAAGGGTAAACAAAAGAAAAATCAATTACATCATATTCATAAGAACATAACTTTTGGAAATCTTAACCTGCAAAAGAGAGAATAATTTCATAACATGGGATAAATCATAGTAGTGAAATGAAATCCCAATAATCATAACTTAAAACATGAAACTTTGTGGCATACACACATAATCATGGAAAATCATTTCTTGTTAGTCATGACTCATTGCCAAGACTATCTTAGTGGACAAAGTCCCTTTCTGAATCGAGTAATCCTCGTTTCAGTCCTGTTTCACTGAACCAGTATAACCTACCATTCCAGCCATGTCTATCTCATGAGATATGAAATCTTTACCCAATGCATTGGAGGGAGATATAGGTCCCACCCATCTCTTAATGAATCCTTTCTTATGTGTGCCACAAAATCATAAATCATACATCATTGCATAACCCATGTAATAAAAATGGGATTCTTAAACAACATGACATCATAAAACCATTCATATAAGATAAAGGAATTCATAAACATAATTCCATCACAACATAGTCAAATCAATGTAAAAATATGGATAGAAACAGAACCCTTTATTATCTTAGATGGAAAATAATTTTGATAAAACACTTGAATTGAATTCTTGAGGAAAATATCATTTCTTCTTCAAAATCAATTTCTTTTCACAAAACATCATGCAATTTTAAAAGAAAGAGATTTTATTGAAAATAGTCATGAAATATTTTAGAGGAAGCTTCATGAAAATAAGGCTTTATAAAACAGTATAAATCCGTTCGTGCCGCATAAGTTAAAAAAAACATTCTTCGTACTTTTGTCGGAAAAGTCAAAAAGTACCTCATATGACAAAAGATTCCTTTCATAGATATTACTAAAAACTCACCGAAGGGTAAAAATGGATTTAAACAATTGTAGGTGGATGGAAATAATATTACATATTGATGAAACATGGATGTGGATGATAAAATACACCCCAGTAAATACTTATGAATAAACAATCTCGGATAAAAATGAGATTGTGATATTTCCCTTACCTTAGGTCCAATTTGCTTCGTATGTGTCCGAACCTCCTGTATAATGATTTAAATAATGTCATTGACTTATTACAGAATCATATTAATTGTTATGATATCATATATGGTTCACTTATGACATTATATTACCTGTTCTTTTGTAAATTCCATGTTAAAGAAGCGTTTTGGGTAAAATCGTTTCATTTATCGTAGGTGTTTTGACTTGTTGTTCTTGACATCATTATTACTTATATCATGATTTACTTACTTCCAGAATATAAAATATGATTTATATATCATATATATTCAGTATATATATATATATAATAGGTAGATAAATAAAATGAAAAACACCGTTCATGGAGACGGTAGTCCGTACGTACGCATGAACGCTGTTTTCCTTTCCTTATTGTCTTGAAATGGAAGTAAGTAGATGACATACATATGTATATATATACATAAATCCAGTAGCTTTATAATGTCATATATTTCATTATTATTTCCTATATATACATTATAATCATTCTTAAATGGTTAACATGGAGAATGAATCTCATCGCGTCGTGGAGACGGTATTCCGTACGTACGCACGAGCGATGATTTCATTTTTATAAATATTGAATTGAATTGGAGTGGATTATACAATATATCAGAATCAATATGATGTTGTAATAACTATGTATAGTTATTCTTTACACCATTATACCCATCCATGCAAGGTGGTGGTGGAAAATAGATTACACCACGGCGTGGAGACGGTATTCCGTACGTACGCACGCGCGGTGATTTCTTTTTCCGTAGGATGGATAGATGGTGAAATAGGTTTGTTTCATACTTATAATAACATATCAGTATATGAGTGATACTGATGTTATTACTTCATAATGAAACAACCTAAGAAGAAGAAGTGTAAGAAGAAATAAAGATGAAAGAATTGGTAACGGTAATTACCTCTTCTTTGAAGTGCCTCTTTGAGACCTCCTCTTAGGGCACTAAAATTGGTCTTTGAGGAAGACCAGAACCTCTAGGATGTTGCTAGAGAAGTGGAGAGGATAAATTGGCAGGGGTTGGCCGAGCTTGAGTGCTCAAATTGGTGTGAGGAGGAGGGGGAGGAGGTGTCCTTTTATAGGGGAGGAGAGGGGCACCTTAGGAATATCTCAAAATATTATTTTATATTAAAGTCAAAATCGGTTTATAATGGTTCCAAAGGGTCTTATTTCGAAGATAAAGTGGGGATGGGTCAAAATCCTATCAACCAATAGGATTTAGACAAGTTTAGGGTATTATTTTAACCTTATCAATTAGATTTAACTCTAAGTTAAATAATTTAACTTTTACCGTGTCTTTTTGTTTTCTTTCACTATATGGTTAATAAACTTACTATAACATGCCAAAAGAACCCCAAATTGTATATTATTAATACATATATCCTTATCTAAGTCATTTTGCCGAACCTTAGATTTTTAGGAATAAAATAACAATTAATAATATAATATTTGATTTAAAAACTATTTTGTGTCAATTTTGACACTATTTGATATATGATTTTTGTGAAAGTCATAACAGAATTATATGTTCGAACTAAGTTAATTAAATCAACACTAATATATCATAGTAACCTAGGAAATTAGTGGAATTTATAAAAAGTCTTAAATTACATTTATTTTGGTATTTATATTATCAATTATGTCAATATTTCATTAATAAGATAATTACTGCATCATCGTTGTGTCATAAATAAAATATATTATTTGATGACTAAAAATTACAAATAAAATACCATCATGTAGGAAATTTTTTTAGCTTTCTAATGAATATTTATAGTCGAATTGATCTTATGTATAACCCCATATTATAAATGATTTACTTATTAAACTTTGATTTTAACTATTTTAACCCTTCTTTAAATAAATTAATAATAAATGTCCTAATCTAATCCAAGTGGGCCTAAATGGTCATATTTTATTCCTAAGTTTGTTTTTGGTCGAATTACACTTGTCCAATAGAATTACGACATGTGTTAGGGTAATATTAATATCATATTTACCCTTAGTTACCCTATTTACTATTAACCGTGGTAAAAAAAGTAAAAAGTTACTATTCACCAAAAAATTATTTTCATCTCATTGAACCACATTTTAGTCCTTGATATTAACCGTGTCTCTCGGATTTTCGAAATTCCATTCACAGAAGCGGTAAAATTAAGTTTTATGGAACTTTCAGTTTTTAACCTACCACTTAGTAGTTTCACTATTCATCAAAAATTGATGTTTTTCAGAACAATGCCAAAATTTCATCCCAAGCTATATTTCATATTCCGAATTCAAAAATGAAGTCTATTTTACCAAATTCATAACATAAAAGTTGCATTAATTAATTTTATAATTAAATCCCGCTGTTAAAACAAATAGCGTGTTTTTAAGAAACAATATCTATCAAAAGATTGACACTTGGTTATGTCTAGTTTAAATGTGAAATTACATCCAATGACCAACATTGTATTAAATTGTAAAAATATATTCTAAATATACTTTAAAACCACTCAAATTAATGATTTATCACTATTAATTATTTCGATTAAAAGAGTTGTTTTTAATTATAATTTAGTAATTTTCACTATTCATCAGAATATGAAAGTTATCCGAAAAGTACCAAAATTTCACCTTAGGCTAAATTCGATACTCCGAATCCGAAAATGAAGTCCACTTTGAGAGTTAAAATTTCTAAAATTTAAAAAGTGGTTATTACTATTCATAACGGCTAGTTTTAATAATATTTTAATAGCATATCATTGTTTCGTGAAACTCAGGATTACGTACCACACACGCTATCGAGGAAGGTTACGATTGCGTGTAATGCAAGGCAAGTCAAGGATGCGTGTTGTGCAAGATCCTTTTGGTGTAGCGTATAACACAAGACATTAGTAAAATAAAAAAGAATATTTTTCATAAAATCTCGGGCTGTTACACCGAAGCCAGCCGCGCCCAACGCCCGCGCCGCCCTGCTGAAGCTCGCCGGACCACCGCGCGAGCCGCCGAAAAACCCAAAAACCCACAAACTTCGTCGAACCGCTGCGGCCTCCTCTGAACTCGGATTTCAATTACGAAAGATGTGATGGAAATAAAAGAATGTATACTACACTACCATAGGATTTTTTTCTAAGATAGAACAACAATTTTATGAAAATAAACGAGCTCAGAGTAGGTGCAGGAAAAGAAAATGAAAACGACAAATCCTACCTCTTGGGCGTTGCCCGGAGCTTCACGGAGGGTCCGACGCTGTGCTGCTGCCTTTCCGGAGGGGAGGAGGAGAGGAGGAGCTTCCTCCTTCATAGTTGGGAGCTGTTGGAACCAGGGAAGAAGGGGGAGAGGAGAGGGGTGGGTTAAGTGTTTAAATAGAAAACACTTAACCACCCGCCCGTCGGCCCGAACCCAAACATCTGGCGGGGTCGAGATTAAGCCTCCCTTGGGGTAAAAGCCACATTCTGAGCACAATGGTGGTCTCAGAATTTTAATCTGAGCCTCCATTCAAAAGTTATAAAACTGAACGACCAAAGCTTCCAAATTATGAAAACTCCCCCGAGGCCATTTTTCACTGACGGCACGCACCCTAAAAAACTTATACCCCTCCTTGGGTAAACGGAATATTCTGGACCCAACAGTTCCCTTGGATTCCCAATCTGAGCCACCATTTAAGAGATAATTGAGTTTAACCATTAAACAAATAAATTAATTATTTAATTTATCCGTTTAACGTTCCAGAAGCGAGCGAGGGGTCCAAAGGTCCCGCACCGACATGTTTTATGTCGTTCCTAGGGTAAAAACCCCATTCCAGACCCATACGTACACTCATACTTCTGATCCAGATCACCGTTTAAAAGTTAACCCATTTATTTGGCGTGTCCAGTGTGAACGCACTGAAAATTTAATTCCGGCCACACCGGGGCTCGGAATCGCACGCCGTCTGAAGGCGCTGCTCTGGAATAATATCAAGAATATTACAAAGTTTTTTTAGCCAAAAACCGGGTTCTTAAAATTCCTTCAGGTCCCATACATATGTCATGTTCTTATTTATATCTTATCTATGTTGGTATTTGTATTTTTGATAAATGAATTAATAAATTAATAAATTTTTTTTTGTATAATGATATACATACTAGTAATGGTAACTCACAAATATCCCCTAGATGGAGGGGTGAACAACTAATCCATTGCCTAAGATGAATTGGGTGGTGGGCTACCAACAACATATGGGGAAACACATGGATCTCTAGTAGTCTTAGGTGCAATAGAATCACTCGGATCCACTGATGTTTATGGTAGTATTGGCATGCTCTGAGATGATGATTGGCTAGGATCCTGAAATGTTTTTCCCAACATTCCTGCAATTCAAATGGTTTAGGTATATTAAATGTATATAAAATGAAAAACTAAAGGTTTTTTTCAAAAAAAAAAAAGTAGAACAATTTATATATGTATGAAACGCTTATCGAATAGAAATTTCAATATATTTTCATTTCCAATTTATACATTAAATTATCTTCATCTTCATTGTGTTCATTGTTATCAACCTTTATTGTGATTATTCCTTAATTTTCACCCTCTCTTTATGGTTCTACTATTTATATATTTTTTGAAAAAAAATTGTTCAATGTTTTATGGTTGATGAGGTTCACTGTCACAAAGTACCAATTGATCTTCATTCCCTATATCATATAACTATATTTTATTTAATTCTACAACAACATTAAAACCTTCATGTATTTCATAATCCACATAATAAACCATATTCTCTTGGGAATCCAAGATAAATGGATCATGCTCTGCATACTCACCGATATGGATCAAGTGAGAGAATTTGAAAAAAGTAAAATGCAAATAATCTTTCATTATACCCCTATCAATTTTGACCCACTTACATTTGAATAAGACAACTAAAAACTGACCATGATAGTCTAATTCAATTATATCATTCAGCTTTCTATATTATCCCACCACTACAAGTATAAATACAACACTATTCTTAGATTTCAAGTCTTTTTCATGATAAATTGTATGAAACCTAAATCCATGAATATGATAAGCATCAAATATCTTATCCTGTCTTAGAGGACCTTGATCCAAAAGCATCAAATCATTTTAATTTTTAGGTTGATTCTCAACATTCATTATCTAGACAAAATTTCATAAGGTTTTAATTTTAATATATAAAAAAAATACATGTTAATGATATGAATATGAGTATATACTTACATGATGGTTGAACCAATATAAAATCTCCTTATTAACATATTTTGTTAATTCTATCTAATTTTGAGATATACCCCTTAGTTGCCTCTTTATTTGAAATATAAATTTTTCAATTAATGGATTAGAAATAAGATTATTGAAAAGTACATATCTATGTTCTTGTAGAAACTCCAATTCAGTTAGTGTAAAATTTGACCCCTTTACAATTGGTTATCTAATAGTTGGAAATAATGATGACTGTTTTTTAGAATAATAATTATTTGAGATTTCATCAAAACTTCTAGCATGATTAAATCTTGTCTCAATCCCATCCAAATACCTAGAACAAAAAGTCAATCACTCTTTGGATATGTAACCTTCAGCAATAAACCCTTCTTGTTGATATTTATTCCTCACATATGATTTCAAATGACTAAAGTAACTGAAGAAAAAAAAATAAATATATTAAAATAATTTATACATTTATTTGATAAAATTGAATTCACCAATGAAAATGAAAATAATATCAACATGCCTATCAATTGTATACATCCATCGATAGTGTACTAGTCCACAAAATTTAACTTCTTCAACCAAATAAACAATAAAATGAATCATGGGTGTAAAGAATGAAGGGGTAAATAACATCTCCAAATGAAAAAGTGTCAAAAATATTCTTTCTTGAAGTTTACCAAGCTTAGTTGGATTTAGAGTTTTTTCAAAAAGCTCTCTAAAAATAGTACAAAACTCAACAAGAACCGCATTTACTTTTTTAGGTAATGTATTACACAATGCCAACGACAGCAACTGATCCATAAGAATATGTGAGTCATGAATTTTTAACCCATGTAAATTTATATGTTTTAAGTCAACGTACCTTGATATGTTACTTGAATATCTATCTATCACTTTTATGTTATTTAAAGTTCAAAGGAATACATCTTTATTTTAATTATTCATTGTAAAAATAGCCAAAGGATATTTTCCATTCTCTTTTTCCCACAAACCATGCTTTATATTCCTTGAATCCAAATCCTTAAAAGCATTAAGGTGATCCCTTGATTTACCATACTCATTAATAAATGTAAAAATTACATTTTCACAGACGTTATTCTCAATATTTATTACATTAAGATTATGATATATCAAATTAAACTTCTAATAAGGAAGTTTAAAAAATATACTCTTTTTCTTCCAATTTTTTTGTTCTATCTACTTCAAATATTGTACCTCATACCCTTTCCCCCTTATTTAAACTGATAAAATTTTCCAAATTCTTCAGTGACATTCATTAATTGTCCCAAGTTTTCTCAAAAAGATAATAGATTTATTAGATTTATCAATTCAATATCACCATTTAATCGTATCTTGTTAAACCTAAATGTGTGATAAGAATCAAGAAATTGACTATGACACATGAAACACCGTTTACTACTATGAGGCAATCATTGAGGTTCAAAATCAAAATTACAAACTGGACAAGCCAAACCAGTGTGAGTGTTCCAACCAAATGAATTTCCTAGTCTAGGAAAGTTACTAATTTTCTAGATTAAAGAAGTATACATTTTTCAAAGTTTTCTCATTGAAGCATCATATGTTTCCATGCCATTATCCCATAATTCTCATAATTCATTTATTGGAGGTAGAAGGTATACATCAATGTCATTTCTAGGAATTTTATTTCTATGAATTATTATCTAAACAATTAAATAGTTCTTCTTCATAGACATCCATGGAGGTATATTATAGGGGATAAGAACAAATTTCCAAATGCTATAATTTTTACTTAAAGTACCAAAAAGGTTAAAACCCTCAGAATCCAACACCTAGCATACATTCCTAGGATCTGAAGAAAATTCTAGATATAAAAAATCAAACATATTACATGATGTTGAATCTTTTGGATGTATCTTCAAGCCATTGTTACTATCCTAAGAATGCCACTTCCAGTTGCATGTAGTCTTAGATGACATGAATAATATTTTCAAGCATGGTTTCATATGAAAGTAATGAAATGTCTTTGTAGGAGTTTTCTTATTCTGTATCTTCCTGGGGTTTCATTGATTTATACTCTCACTATTTTTCGTTGACATTTATCATCTTGTATGACATCTAATGCATTATTATTTATTGAACTCTTCTCCCCAGTAAAGCATGAAATCATTAGGGCATGAATGTATTATTGTATAATGAATTCCAAGTTTTTTTATGACTTTCTTCATCTCATATAATGATTCAATTATATTAGCTTCAATAAATTCATCATGAAGAAACTCTAAAATCATGGACATTACTTTTTTAGTAATTCCACAGAGACACTTGATATGATACAACTTAAGTAAAAAATAAAACATTGAATACTTGGAACACCCTTCATACAGTTCTTGATGTTTCTTTTCAACTAATTCATAAAACTCATTTCTTTGATCACTAAAGTTATGAGAAATATTAACTTTTTATGGATCAACTGAAGGTTTTTGTTGATCTATTAAAATTAGGGAAATTGTATTATCCAAAACCAAATGCATCATTTAACAAATTTCAAACTAAATTCTCCTCTGATGGGTCACTTTCTATTTCGTTGATAGTATTTTCATTTTTTTTAATTTCCATTACATTTGGTTAAACATGAAAAATACAACATACATATCGAGTAGGAAACTGATTCAATATCAAATTATCATATACTTATTTTCTATCCAACCATTTCTTGAATTTACAATCAGTACGTGATAATTTTAATCTACCGTCCACTGATCAGTTTGAAATTTCATAATATAAAAATTCTTCCAAACCATTGGAATATTGAGGTGTGTTTCAAGATAAATTAATCCAAATTTTATTCATATTTATTGAATTTTATTCTCCATGTACATTCATATATAAGGATATAAATGTTTAATCAAATTGGTACAATCAAAATTAAACATCACCCAAATTTTTCATTGACCAAGGTGGGGTCTAGATTCGACATAACACAAATTCAACATCAAAATGATTCAATACAACATTAAAAAAATAAACAACACTCAATTAAACATAAATTTTTATAATTTATTTAAAACTATTACAAAAATTCAATCAATCGTACCTTCAACGATGTCAAGGCCGCAATCGCCAGAAAAATGGAAAGAGAAGCCTTTGGGGTTCACCATCGAGGAGCCGGAAGAGTTGGGGTCATAATGGTTATTGGAAGGGGGTCAGGTTTATAGAGGTCATTGGAAGGGAGTATCAGGGTCATGACAGTAGTTGGTATGGGGGTTGGGGTCATGTTGGTCACTGATATTGGGGTTGGGGTCACGAAGGTCACTAACAGGGGGTGGGGTTCACAATGATCGCCATCAAGGAGGTTCGGTGTCACGATAGTAGCTGACAAGGGGGTTGGGGTGAAAACAATCACCAAGAGGGGGTTAGGGTTAGTTTGGTCATTGATAGGGGGTCAGGGTCTTGACGGTCACTGTCATGAACAAGGGGAGTCGAGTTTTAGGGTCGTCGAGTGGAGTGGAGGGTGGGGGTGGTGGTCACCATCGGGGGGAGAGGGAGGTGTGGGGGTCGGGGTTGGGGTTGGGGTCACTGCTAATGGGATCAGGAGGAGGTTGGGTGTGTAGTGTTGAAGGAGATAGGGGGAGGGAGTCAAAATTATGGTTTATTGAAATATTTAGTGACATTTTAAATAAAACCACTGCTAATTGTTAAAATAAAAAAATAGTGTCATTTCTTTAAACTGTTGCTATATTATAATTTTTTTTAATACAATTTATTTCACTAAAGTTATTATAACTGCCTCTAACCACTAGTTTTTTGTAGTTTCATTAGGAATAAATTTACACTCCATTCAAAAAGGATTGGAGGACCATATTAACTGAAGATGAAATTTCATTGAATATTTAGAACCCAGACTTAAAACTCAATTTTTTAGGTCTCCCAAAACTCTTTCTTCAATAAAACTCCATGTAGGAGTTTCTCCCATTCCAAATGTTTTATACCTCTTCACAAGCTTTTATTTGATAGCTCATAGAACCCAAATAGAAACACAAATAAAAATTTTGGTTCATTTGATGTTAAAATCTAATTTTCAACTTCTCTTAAGATCTTAATTAATCTACTAATTTTTTTTATTTCCATAATGTTATTAAATGTGTTTTACTAAATAATAATTAATAAATTACTAATTAATATTAATTATTAATTATTTTATATACCATGTTTAAGTAAATATTTTAAATTTATTTCAATATATATTAATATATTAAAATGTGATATTAAATAAAATATATTTTTTATGAAGGGTTTCATTTATCGATTATAAAAAATTTACAAATAAAAGTTACACTTGTTTTCAACACAAATAAAGCAGGTACACTGGGTCACCATTTATCACCAGTAAAAAAAGTGCTAATAAAAAGTACCCTTTAAGCAATGATAAATAGATCTCTTTTATCATCATTTTTTTAGTGTTTATAAAGGGAACTTCATTATTAGCACTTTTTAAGGAACACTGATAAAAGTCATACAATGTAGAGCCTTTATCAGTTATTTTTAAAAGCACTAATATAAGTATGATTTATAATGTTGTTTATGTATCCCCACTGTTGGTGGTGGGGTGGTTTGGGTTGGGGGTGAGTGGTGGTTCATGGGGTTAAGTCCTCGATCCTGTATGTTTATTGTAGTTTTATCTCCTTAAGTTTTATTCTACTATGGTGGATGTAATCAACCTTATATAATGTTATTTATATAGTAGATATTTTTTACCAAAAAATATTACCTATTCCCATGAGGTGAGCTACTGTGATAGGGGGTGTCTGGGGGGTTCAAAATCACTTGTAATATAAAAACATCATTATAGAGGCATAAATATTTCTTTTGATCAATTAATAAATATTTTTTTTATAACTATAATAAATTAAGTGTTGGAAAGCTTCACCTCACTATTATTTTATTTACATAAGGTCATGGAGGTTATAATTAAAGTAAACAATAACCACCCTTAAGATGCATAAGGAACTCTTTAGTCAAACAACATATTAGAAACCTTGGGTGTGCTGAAAAGAGGAATCGAGCCCAAAACCTTACCCAAAGACTCTCGCACCTATGAAACATGGTTGCATGAACACCAGAAAAAGGGGGGGTCTCCATCTTTCATATGCCTTTTAACAGCAAACAAAAATGCTTTTAACAGTGCTAAAAAAGAACTATTATCCTCAGTGCTATTAAAGGGGGATCCCCTTTATCAGATCTAAAAAAGTGATTATAAAGGGGGGGACTTTATCAGTGCTAAAAAAGTGTTTATAAAGGTCCCCCTTTATCAGACCTATTTCTAGTACTGATAAAGGCCCAACTTGTTACACTATGCTATTTGTATAATTGGACACTTCAGCACTTACCTATAAACTATATGATAAATATATAATTTAGTTGAAATAAAATCTACATCATGAATTAAAAATAACACTATAATATAAATTTCAAACAGTGTTTTGTATTATTACATTTATAATTACTATCCAAAAACATTTAAAACATTAATGTTTTATCATCTTTGGAACCCATGATCCCCTCTCAAAAAAGTCCTCCCATGGTATCAGTTTCCAAAAAAATCAACTCAACCCAAGAAAAAGAATCCACCTATATAAGAAAAAAAAATCTTATATTAGTAATACTATAATGAAATAAAATAAACATCAATATGAAAGAATACATTAATAAAATGTCAATTTTTAATAAAAAGACACACTCTGAGTTATATCGGTCCCACTGTGTGTCGTATTGAGGTGTGGTTGTTTCCTACATGTCACAAATGATTTATGGATCATTTTCATAAAGTATCAAAAAATCTGAATGTGTTTTCATGGTTTTGAGTATGTCACTTGTTATGTTTACTAAAATTAATATCAATTTTAAATAATGACTCACTTTGAGTCATATCGGCCACACCATGCATCAAATTCAGGTGTGGTTTATTACTACACATTAAAAATGGATCATGTATTGTTTTCCTAAAGTATCAAAAAAATCCCAACGTGTTTTCTCAGTTTTCAATATGTCACTTGTGTTTTTTATTAAAATTTCATTTCAAGCTGGAAACATGCACTTTGAGTCATACAGGTCGCATTGTGTGTTGGTTTGATGTGAGATTACTTCATACACATTAAAAATGACTTATGAATCAGTGTCCTAAATTATCAAGATAATCAGAGTGATTTTTCTTAGTTTTCAGTGAGTAACACACATTTTGAACTAAAATATCAATTTTAGAATGATAATGGACACTTGGAGTCATACTAGTTACACTGTGTATCATATTGAGGTGTGTCTAATTATTATATGTCAAAAATGGATCATGGATCATTTTCTAAAAGTATCAAAACAATCTGAATTCATTTTCTCAGTTTTCAGTATGTCGTTTTTCTTTTTACTAAAATTAATGTCAATTTTAAATAAAAAGTCACACTTGGAGTCATATCAGTCACATCATACATCATATTGAGGTTTGGTTTATTCCTACATGTCAAAAATGACTTATGGATTGTTTTTCTAAATTATAAAATTAATTTGAATATGTTTGATCTATTTTCAGTATGTCACTTGTTATATTTACTAAAATTAATGTCAATTTTAAATAAGAAGAGACACTTTGAGTTATATTGGTCACACCATGAATCATATTGTGGTTCGGTTGATTCCTACACAACAAAAAATGACTTATAGATCATTTTCATAAAGTATTGAAATAATCTGAAAGCATTTTATCAGTTTTTAGTGTGCCACTTGTTCTTTTTACTAAAATTAATGTCAATATTAAATAAAAAGACACACTTAGAGTTATACTAGTCACAATATTCATTGTATTGATATAGGATTGATTCCTAAAAATTTTAAATGACTTATATATCATTTTTCAAAAGTACCAGAACAATATGAATGTTTTTTTTATCATTTTTCAGTTTATCACTTGTGTTTTTACTAAAATTAATGTCAATTTAAAATAAATAGACACACTTGGAATTATACCAGTCACACCATTCATTGGATTGAGGTGAGGATGATTTATAAAACTCAAAAATGACTTATGGATCATTTTCCTAAAGTATCAAAACAATATTAATGTATTTTATCAGTTTTGAGTATGTCACTTGTGTTTTTTATTGAAATGTCATTTGAAATCAGAAACAAAAACTTTGAGTCATAATGGTCACATAATGTGTCATTTTTAGATGGGATTGATTCATAAAAATCACAAATTACTTAAGAATCATTTCCCCAAATTATCAAGAAAATCCAAGCACATTTGACCAATTTTTAGTGAGTGGCACTTTTTAAACTAAAATGTCAATTTTAAACTGATAACGGGCACTTTGAGTCATACATGGAACATCATGTATTGGATTGTGGCATGGATAATTCATACATGTAAAATATGACTCATGGATCATTTTCCTAAAGTATCAAAATAATCTAAATGTGTTTTCTTAGTTTTGAGTATATCAATTGTCTTTTTTACTAAAATCAATGTCACTTTTAAATAAATAGACGCACTTAGAGTCATACCGATCACATCATGAATCTAATTGTGGTTAGTCTGATTCATACACCTCCCTAATGAATTAAGGATCATTTTCCTAAAGTATAAAAACAATATGAATGTGTTTTCTTGGTTTTTAGTAGGTCAATTAATTTTTTTACTAAAATGTCATTTTAAACTGGAAACACACACTTTGAGTCATACTGGTCACATTATGTGTCAGTTTTATGTGAAAAAAATTCCCATGTGTCAAAAATTACTTATGAATTGTTTTTATAAATTATCAATATAATCCAAGCATGTTTTTTTAGTTTTCAGTGAGTGACACTTTTTTAAACTAAAATGTCAATTTTAAACTGATAATAAACATTTTGAGTCATACCAGGCACATCATGTATTGGATTCATATGAAGATGATTCATACACATCAAAAATGGCTTACGGATTTTTTTTCCTAAAGTATCAAAATAATCCAAATGTCTTTTCTTGGTGTTTCGCATATCAAATGACTTTTTAACTAAAATTGATTTCAACTTTAAATAAAAAATACACACATGGAGTAATACCGGTCACAACATGCATTATATTAAGGTGCTACTAATTTCTACATGTTTTAAATGACATATAGATTGTTTTAATAAATTATAAAAACAATATGAATGTTTTTTATAGGTTTTGATTATGTTAGTTATCTTTTTTACTAAAATATCATTTTAAATTGGAAATGCATACTTTGAGTCATACCAGTCACATTGTGTATTAGTTTGACGTGAGACTATTTCCTACACATAAAAAATTACTTATGAATCATTTTCCTAAATTATTAAGACAATATGAATGTGTTTTCTTATTTTTAAGTTTGTGAAACTTTTTGAATTAAAATTTCAATTTTAAACTGATGATGGAAACTTCGAGTCATACTAGGAACATTTTGTATCAGATTGAGGTACAGATGATTCTTACATGTAAAAAATGACTTATGTATCATTTTCATAAATTATAAATCAATATGAATGTGTTTTATTGGTTTTGATCATGTCAGTTGACTTTTTTACTAAAATTAATGTCAATTATAAATAAAAAGAAACACTTGGAGTCATACTAGTCACACTGTGTGCTAGATTTAGGTGTGGCTAATTCCAAATCGTCCCAATGTCTCAAAATAATCTCAAATTCCAATGTTACCATGGTTTCTACTAGCTTTATTTTTAGAACTCACAACACTGTATATTGAGTCGATGTTTTTAGCTGAAAAATTTTATTGGATGAGAACATTGACTCAATATGTAGTGTTGGTTGTTCGATAAAGAAATCCAATGGAAAGAATGTTAAAATTGGAAAAAAGGAACATTTTATCTATTTTTTGTCTTTTTACAGATAGTTGGAATCAAAATATGACTTCCCAAAAGATTTTTGAAAAAAACTAAGTAAGTATTAGATAAAAATGATAAGGAAATTAATTTATAAATAGTAGATAAAATGATGAAAAAATTAATTAAATAAGTAGTAGGAACTCACCTTTTCATGATGGTTGTATACATTCTTTACCCATTTCTTTTTTTTATTATCTCATTTATAGTCTCAAATGAGTATGAGCATCTTTGAACAAACCACCCTAACTCAAACAATAAAATCCATGTGTATATGAAAACAATAATTATGTGTTTACTACTAAAAATAAATAAATTATACATAAATATGAAGAAATAAATTAATTCTATATACAATGATTTTACTTTTCAAATATCAAGATTACCTCTATGATTGAGTATAGGAAGCATAGTTTCTCTTCCGGCAAAGGTAGTGGAGGGAACTTAAAGGAAAGTGATAAATGCCAACCATGATGGGGTTAAAAGGTTTTGAGGGTGAAGTCTATATAAGTTTTAGTGTATAAATTCATGAAATATGGACATAAATATTCTAAAATAAATAAACATTGTAAGGAATAATGAAAATTAAATCAAATTTTCATTATATAATTTTTTGGTAAAATAGAGAATGTATATTGTAACATTGCGTTTACATATTCCCAAAGGGTTTCCTTCATTATAGTTTGTTCTTCCATGGGATTGGTAACATCACCATATGCATAATACATTATATACATGATTAGTCAAAAATTTAATTTATATTTTGTTAATGCAGTAGAGAACAAATAATATTTTGAGGAAAAAATAGTATATTAAAAAACACTTTTACCTTCTAATTGAACTATTAGTTGTAGCCTCAAATTTTAATCTCTCAAAAGCATGAGTAGCTTCAAATAAACTACCTAAACTCGAACAAAGGAATCCACATGTATAAGAAAATGTCTATTATGTGAATAATACTAAAAATAAATAAATTAAACACAAATATGAAACAATTCATTACTTATATGGAAGTCACATATTCATGCTATTTGGGTGCATTGTGTCATTTGTTATGTTGTCCATTCATTTATAATAAAATCTATATCATCTTGGGAACATGAGTATTTTTTACAGTCATAGTATTACTGAACAAATATAAATACATAAAGGATTAATAAATATTTTAAAATGAAATAGTAATTATCTTCGAAAATATATCTTCAAGGATATTAGTTTGTTGATATAATATGATATCTCTCATATATTTACAAACATAATAACCATAATATTTTCCATTTTTATGTTTTGAACACTGTAGAAAAATTGATAAAAATAAGTAATTTGTTTTGATATGTGTTTGGATAGTGAAATCTTATTATATATACCCTAATACTTTTCCACATGTAGAACTTTTCAGGATACTTATGTGCATGGTCTGTCCTCATGCCATGAATTTCATGATATTTAAACATCGCCCTATCATAATAGAATTCTCATTAAAACATAATATTAAATATATAACTTAAATTTTAGTTCTAAAATGTTTTAGTGTATTAAAAAGTGATAAATTCCATCATGTGTGGTCGGTTTATTAGGTATCCATGCAGTGAATCTAGGAAATAAATATTTGGTGTATCTAAATTGACCACAATGAGCATCCAATGTTGTCTAAAAACAAAAAAAAGGAATAAGTAATAAAAAAATGAAAATATATTTAGTATAATTAAATTGTATATTTTTACCCATGTATCATTGGTATTAAGAAGAGTCTATCATCCATAATTTTTCTTTTAAACGATTTGGCCAATGTTTTCACCATTTCATTCATTTTTCTAATATATTTTTTTGTTCTATAGAAGTAATGTGAGGACTAATAAGTCCAAATTTATGTTCATGGGGTAATCCCTTCAATTGTTATTGATATATACACCTACAAAAAATGAGAAATTTATTTAGTCATAATTAACATGATATATCAGCTTTTGGAAAAACAAATCATGAAAACATACCTCATGTATACATTTAAAACTGAGCCTCCCAACCATACATATTTTAGAATTTCATTTAAATTTTCAAGATAAATGTAGTTTTTAATGTATTGATTGTATATTTTTTCTTTAAAATCAACTATGTGACTACTACCATTTTTTAAATTTGTATCTGCAAGAAATTTTAATGTTAGTAAATGCGGATATTGGATGGGTGGGGTGAAGGTGATTTTGGAAGATCTTTTTGATCAGTTGGTTTATCCTTAGATAGTTTTGAGTCTACCTATCATTTCACCACCTTCCCTTTATCCATCTGTAATAACATTTATTGATTCAGACCATTTTTCATTATTTGTTAAAGTTTTAGCGTGAAAAATAAATTGTAAATGAATACCTACTTGTAAACATGTTTTTTTAAAAGATCTGGTAGCCATACTACGAATGTTCAAACAACTTGGTAAACCAAATGAATATCTATGTCATCAAGTGGAATAGTTATCTTATTGCATGGATCATGAGATATAGTAATCCTCACCCTCAAATGGCCTATTGGAAGTGTTCTGTTGTATAAACTATCATTTTAGATATTGAACGCAGTATCCCTCACAATAAGATGATAGGTGGGTGTTGATTGATATAAATCATAGTCATTTTCACCATATATAATATTAGTACAGGAAATGTATTATTATATTTTCGATTCACATTTCATAGAAATTTATTAGAATATTGATTACCTCAACTAAGATAGCTCATTAAGGGGAATGGATCGCCTCAAAGATGGTGGGGGTATCTTCACGGAATGGGTGTTCTTGAGTTGTTTCTTCTCTTTTATTCTCTCCATAAAATTTTCTAGCAACTTAGTCTTACATTGAATTTTTTTTCAAGTGCTACTTATATCACTTTCATATCTTCTATTTCTTTTTCTTTATACTTTTGTTTTTTTTTCTCAAAATATGTTCGGGGTGTCACCCCAAAACCTACACCTTTGATGTAACCATACTATTCTTGCTGCTTTAAGGCCACCTATATTAGTTTTTCATCCAGTACATGTGTTGATGATTCCTATTTCTAAGTCAAATATAAAAATATAGTTAAATAAGTAATCATTTTTATATAATAATGATTTAAGCGAAAACAAATTTTTATTATTCCATACTAACACATGTTTCCCACACATTTTGTCTATTTTCATCTATTAGAATCCCATATTTATTTACACGTGACTCCTTCCATAGTACATGGCATGTGATGGAAGTGGATTTGGATTTAGATTCATTAATCTGCATATAAACATATTAACATAATTATGTTATTATTTCATGTCACATAAAAGTATTATGGTAGATTTAAAATACGTAACAATTTATTTCAAGTGAAGTATACCCTATACTTTCTTTATAGTAGGGGTACATTAGTTTTGTTTCTCGTTCCTTATTTTCATTACTCAGTTTCTGTTTTATAAATAAAAAATTCTCAATCAAGGTGATGAATACATGTATTTTCAAACAATATATTACCACCCATAATGTACCTAAAATGAAATATTCACACGATGAACAGTAAATGCATCTCATACTTCTTGGCTAATCAAGTGTGTATAAAAATGAAGTGGGTGTTGGTTTATTTTTCTTTCAGTAGCCTTAAGATGAAATCTTATTAGAATTGCATGAAAGCCTCAGTGAATCCTTCCTACAAGTATTGATACAAATTTATTTTGGGAGTCATATACTATAAATTCACTTTGTAATGGATGATGAAGAGTAAGTAAATTTTTCATTATTTTATTTGTTAGTAAAATAAAGAAAGGATATTATAATTTTATCGTAATCTCTTCCCAAATGACCATCTTAAGAATGGGAAAAACATGGTTCCATGAATCTACATCAATCGAAATGTACTACTGAGTGATGATCCCAATATAAATACTAAACATGGACTTGTCGTGATTAACTGCCTAGCCCCGTTCATTCCATCCGACTGTGAATTTGATGCATTTGCTTCTTCAGCTTAATAATTTTTATTAACACCATCACACTATACGACTCCTATTTTTTTTTTGAATCATCGGTTCTTTGTCGCCTACCATTTCCTTATATTCAACATTTTCAATATGTTATTCCTCTAGATTAGTAGCATTTGAATATGAATAAGTTCATTTTACCTTTGAAGTCGGAGTAGCAGCAGGTTGAGAAACCTATTGTTCCTCAGTATTGGGAGTACCAACACATGAAGAAGGTCATCATTCCTCTACATTGGGAGAAAGTTGAGAAACATTTTGTTCCTCAGGATTGGTAGAACCTGCACATATATAAGTCATTGTATATAGAATTTGTTTAAAATTTAATTTAGATTACATAAATGTAGCAGCAAACATATAATAACATGAGGTAGCATAATTCATATTTCAAAAAACATATACCCTGGTTATTGGACTCTCTCTTTTTAGAGGATAATGATATTTGACCCCTCTATCAAGTATCAAAATCACTTCATTGTGATCTCCTATAACATAAAAACTCCCATATACATTGGGAACACTATGAAATTATTGTGATGTCCCAATGAAAGGGTCATCCTCATTTGAATTTTCATCTAACCCTTAAGTGGTTTTGGTCGATTACATAAAAATTGACCACTTTTGATTTGTGAGATATGGACCCTAAAATACTTTCCCTACATGTGATACAATTATAAATGATTTATCTTTGTACCCTTCCTTACTAAAATCCACTTTCACATATTCCAATTCATCTATTTTAACATCACTCCTATTATCAACACACTTGCATTGAAAAATCAGCACTTGGAATGTTGTATAATCCAACTCCTGTATTTTTTTATGATGCAAAATTATAACATATTCACATAAATTGGATTTCTATTATCATTACTAGAAACATGCATCACTTCAACTACAAGTGTAACTCCACTCTTTTTCATGGTACTTCCTTTATCATGTTCATTTGTATAGAAAGAATAATCATTAATTACATTACCATTGTAAGATAATACATACACACTTGATCCTCTGGATAACCATTGAAGTCTTTCTAAAATTAAATCTGTATTTTCATATGTATCCTTAAAAATATGGTCTCAAAACCATCCTATAAATTTTTGATTATATATATATTATATTCATCTTTCATACCTCTATGGATTCAAATGCCTAATAATTTCTTTGTGGGTTTCAACATATGGGGAAACCTCTAAATGTTATGCAAAATGTAAAGGTGGGCCTACTCCCATTCTATAATATTGATTTTGAAATCATCTATTCCGAAAATTCCTTCACCCACAATCGACCCAGTGTGAATATATTTTGGTAGAACAATGCTTTCAACACCAGTCAGGTAATCGGTATAGAATATAACGGCTTCCTCTACAATATTTCACATTGAAATAAAACCCTCTGTCCGAATTTAATTTTTTCATACCCTTTCAAAATCTTCATATACTGTTTAATGGAGTACATTTATCTATAATGTATAGGACCACATAGTGGAATCTCTCTCTACATGTGAACCATCAAGTAAGTCATCATATCAAAGAATGGTGGTGGGAATAACATCTCTAATTCACATAATATGATGAAAATTTCATTTTCTATAGTTGGAAATTTTTCTAGGTCTATAAATTTGTTGCATATATCATTGAAAAAGAAGAAGATCTTAGTTATTATATGATGAAAATTCTTGGAATAAATTCAATGTAAAACTACAAGAATTAGATTCTACGTCAAAACATGACAGTCATGTGATTTCAAACCCTTTAACTTTCAGTCAGATATTGACATGATATTCTTAATATTTTATGAATACCCCTTCAGAACCTTTACATCATTCAAGAAGTTGAAAAATGATATTTCTCCTACATGAAAGTAATTTAAGAATTTAGAGGAAGAAAAGTTTGTTTTTCACTCTTCACTAGCACCTACTCTTCCCCATATTCTCATCTCAACCATGTCCAACCTAGCCTTAATCCCACCCTTTTTTTACTAGGTGCATTTAGTAATATGAAAATTAAACTATCACATGAATTTTTTTCAACATGCATAATATCAAGAAAATGTCTGACATACAAACAATTCCATTATAGTAATTCAAAAAAAATGATCACTTTTTCCAACCATCTTTCATAAGGTTTTCTGAAAAAGTTTTACCAAAAGCAGTGTCCACATCTTCTACTTTCTCAAAAATTTGATCACCTATTAGTGGAGATGGTGTTGTATGTTATTCTATTTTTCCAACTAATGATGTCTTCCAAGATTAGTACTTATTTTATTGGGGAGAAATCTATGATGTTTTAAAAATATGGTCTTTGATGAATGTTTCAACCTAATTGATTGTGTACCTTATTTTCAAACGGGACACCCTTGAGTTCCTTTAATGCTATATCCTGAAAATTTTATATAAGCTATAAATTCATTTATTTTCCCATACAATATTACTCTCAACATGGAATATTCATTTTTGTAAGCATCATACAACGTAACACCTGAATCCCACAATAATTTAAAATCTTCAATCAATGGATCTAAATAAACATCAATATCATTACCCGGTTGTTTTGGTCCTGATATAAGCATATATAATATAATGTATTTCATTACATTCATAACCATGATAGAAAGTTATAATTTACCAATATAATTGGCCATGTATTGTGAGTGCTTCTTTGAAAACCAAAAGGATTCACTCCATCTGTAGATAATGAAAGATGATGGTTTCTCAGCTCGTTTCCAAAATTTAGGATACTCATGATCAATTCTCTTCTACTGAGGAGAGTTTTTCAGGTGACAAAGTTTCCCATATTTATTTCTTGTATCTGTATACGATGTTAATTGCCTTGTAGTCACCTCACTTACATATAGGCATATAAACCTTGGAATTGGAAAGTATCATACAACTTTCATAGGACCTGATTCATCTTTCTTGTATCAAGAAGAATTGCAAATTGGGAATTCTTTAAGTGATTTTTGGTCCTTGAGAAACAATATAAAGTCATTTGGACAAGCATGAATTCTTTCAGAGATCATACCCATCAAATGTTTCATTCGTTTAGCATCATATGTTCAGTTAGGGAGCTCATTATCTTATGGGAGTATATCATTAAAGAGATAAATCAGTTCAGTAAAACTTGTGTCACTCCATATATTTCTTACTTTAATATTATACAGTTTCATTATGGTTGATAATGCTGTATATTTATTGAAACCATCATACAATCACGTCTTTGCACAACTCTTTAACTTCTCAAACAATTTTGGAAAATCATGAAGTTTATCTTCAACTATCATTTCCATTTTTTCAATACGATCTTCATCATCATTTACACTTGTAATCACATCCTCAATATGGTATTTTTCATTATACACACTTTTAATAATATCATCTGATCTATAAAATGAAGTTCTATCATAGTCACTAGCTACATTCACGTTTTCCTTGTGTCTCTTCCAACATTTATAACTTCAATCAATTCTATGACAGATCAAGTGTTATTTCAACTCCTATAGACTAATTATTCTTGAACAACAATAATGTAAGCATGGAAAAAGTATTCGAGAAGGGTAATATGCATAATCTTTTGCAAAATTGATGAACTCTTTCACCCCATCTTCATGCTCTTTTGTCATACGATTGGAATCCATCCATTCTCCATTCATATCCATCCTATTTGACTTGGTAATATTAATATTTTACAAAATAAATACACAAAAGATGTTCAATTGAAGGTGGATCTCATTAATTTCTTTAAAGAAAATGGAAGGATTGAAAAATAGTTTATCATCTCACATGATCAAAAACAAAAACTTATTGAAGGAAAATTTTAAATATAACAGAGGACCCACCATCTATATACATGACCTTCCAAATTCTAAATAGATATCCATTTATTCAAAACTATTTGATCATAGGAACCCAAATAATTAGAGGGAATTTCCACATGAATGAATCCATGGTGATTTGTTTCATCTTTAGCATGTTTGGTAGTTTGAAGTGGTTTATATTATTATTCATTTCTTGAGAACGTTGAGTAAGTATTATCATGATATTTTTCACTCCAACTCTCTTCCCATTTAGTTTCTTATTGGGACAATCACCTCATTTCCCATCATACCCATTGTTATATTGGATCCTCCTCGATCCAACCCTTACTAAAACCAAAATCATAAATCATGTGTAATAAACAATAATTATGAGCGCTGGATCATTACATAAACATGTGGCAAAACGTAGAAATGTGGCATAGAAAATGTGGAACATACATAATCATGGAAAATCATTTCATATGTCAAGTTTATATAAGAATACCTGTTGGTTTCGGGCGCAGCAGAAGCGCGTTGGTGGGTTTTTCCAACTTTAATTTTAGCGTTAAACAACGTTCAATCCGAGATCCATCACAATATAAAACGCTGAATCTTCGGAATAGAACAAAGAATGAAAAGAAAAGAAGAGTCCCGAAACCCTTGAGGAGGATCATCATATGTTGATTATAATTAATTTAATTAATGCATAAGAATTACCTCGTTGGAATTCTTTCTTCGTTGATGTGTCCGGTCACGATTCTGTGATCCGTCGTTGCGTCGTAGAATCCAAGTGTAGGATTCCTCTAGCGGTGATCCACACGTGTGTCACGTATCTCCGGACGTCGCCGAAGGGATCTTCGAGTGCTAGCGCGGAAGAACCTTCGCTTGTGATGTCCGCCTTCAACCGCCTTGATCCGGTGGAGGATCTTGCTCTCATAACTTGAGGGCGCTCTTGGTGGAAAGGGAATTATCTCTTGGCTTGAGAGTATTTCCAAATCCGTTGTGCACAACAATGGCTCTCCAAAATTTTGGGGTTGCGAGGATATTTATAATCAGGTTTGAGGTTAATAGAGTTATGACAATAAATAAACGCGTTACACGTTTTATTTATTTCATTAACTCTTATTGAAAACCCCATGTCGAATTATTAATTCCTTGACATGCACCCACGCTGATTATAATAAATATCATTTAATAAAACAATATTAAATCCTCAAAATCCCAACTGGGAAAACTACACGGCATGTAATAATTAATACACAGTGTGTACTTGTTTTCCATAAAACTACACGGCATGTATATTTAATATACACGGCATGTACTTTTATTTTCCATTTGTCTCCACCACATTTATTAGACCTTGAGTAATGAGTATTTATTTCTTAAATAAATGTAACTTCATTACTCGCTAATAAATATATTATTTTGTCCATAATATATTCTCTCAAATAACTAGTGTCAAAAAAAATGTGACCAGACATCCTTAAATAATTATTAAACCACAGTCACGAATAATATTTATTTAACTTGTTAAATTAATATTTAACTGAGATACATGGAAACACTTAGTGTGTGACCCTCTAGGCCTCTTTCTCAGTGGCATTAGGCTGAGCCTGCCTAAAGTCCAAGGTTAGCGTCTAGCAACATGCCAAGGCACCCATAGAGAAAGAAGTTAACGCCGCAATGATGTGTCACCTCCTACGAACGCTTACTGTGTAATATAATCCCTTTGTCTCGATATCTCCAATCAAGCAGGTTGCATGCTAGTGCCATCAACCCATGTTCTTGATTATTCTTTCTTTGACTTCCCAGAATTGAACTTTCCCATTCCTTACCATGGCCATAGATTTATTTAGGAAATATCAATTCCATCAAAGGTCCTGAGATATCTACTTCCATTATGGAACGGAAGGGACAAATCCTTTCTCGCATTATCTATTAATGAGGTATTACTCATGACGCACCCAACGTATACTACCTTGCTGCGAACAGTGTGTCATCACAGTTTTCGTCAATACATCTAAGTGCACGAGTTATAATACCCATTAATAATAATCTTAAAGTTTAAGGACCAATACACACATCCGCAGATAGGAACATCCAATGACACTATGAAATGTGGATTTCCTACTGGCAGGTCTCGTTCTCATAATATCCTCCTGGATATTACCAAGGGCGCACACCATGAGAAGGTGCCTCAAAGTTTTATGAGTCCTCACCCCTAATGACATGTATTATTTGTGTCCCTCAAATAATATAATCTGGTCATAGAACATACATTCAATAACAGTGTTATGGCACTTCCGGGTTCTCATCATAGCAGGGATCCGCTACGACCCTTTAATGCAACAGCTATCCTTAGGACATTATCACATGACATGTCATGCAGAAGAACAATCAAGATGTGATAAGGCTTTTATTTAATGAATAAAGTAAAAAGTAGTTTGTTCTAGACCACCAACTCCAACAGACTCCCACTTGGAATAGAGCCAACTACCAACAACCTTTAACCCGCTAGCTCTCACATGATATTCATGCTTCTGCTGAGATAGGCCTTTAGTCATGGGGTCTGCCACGTTCTCTTCTGTGGACACTCTGCTCACTGAAACCTCACCCCTTTGATATAAATCCCTCAAGAGGTGATACTTCTGGAGTATGTAATTTGTCCGTTGATGTGACCTTGGTTCTTTTGCAAGAGCCACCGCTGTGGTATTATCACAATACAATGTAATGGGATATTTACTACTAGGCACCACATCAAGCTCCTGGGAAAATTTCAAATCCATACGGCTTCCTTGGATGCATCAGAAGCATCTATATACTTGGACTCCGCTGTAAAATCGGCGACAACTGGCTGCTTTGAACTATTCCAGCTCACAGCTCCTCCATTGAGACAGAAAACATATCCAGATTGGAACTTCAGATCATTCTGATCTGTTTGAAAACCAGCATCAGCATACCCTCTGATGACAAGCTCCTCGTCTCCTCCATACACCAGGAACATATCCTTAGTTCTTCTCAGATACTTAAGGATAGTCTTAACAGCAGTCCAATGTTGTTCTCCTGGATCTGCTTGATATCTGCCTACCATGCTCAGTGCATAGGCAACATTAAGCCTGGTACATAACATGGCATACATGATGGATCCTATAGCCGAAGCATATGGGATCTTACTCATCCTATCTTTCTCCTGATGTTTCTGGGGACACATTTTCTTAGAAAGATGTAAGCTATGTGACACTGGAACCAATCCCCTCTTGGATTTTTCCATACTAAATATCTTTAGTATCTGGTCAATGTATGTACCCTGACTTAGTCCAAGCAGCCTCTTGGATCTGTCACGAATGATCCTGATCCCTAGAATTTAGGTTGCTTCTCCTAAGTCCTTCATGGAGAAACACTTGTTCAACCAGTCCTTAACTGACTGTAAGGCTGGTACGTCGTTTCCAATAAGCAATATGTCATCAACATATACCACTAGGATGACGACCGTATTCCCATTAAACTGCTTATAAACACATGGCTCACATTCATTCTTAATGAAATCAAATTCCTTTATGGCTTTATCAAATCGAATGTTCCATGACCTGGATGCTTGCTTCAATCCATAAATGGATTTCTGCAACTTGCAAACCCGTTTGGCTTCACCTGGTGTCACAAACCCTTCTGGTTGTGTCATATAGACATCTTCCTGAAGGTTCCCGTTAAGGAATGTTGTTTTGACATCCATCAACCAAATCTCGTAGTCATGATAAGCTGCTATGGCAAGTATGATTCTTATGGATTTAAACATGGAAACTGGTGAGACGGTTTCATCATAGTCAATTCCTTGATGGTGTCTGAATCCTTTATCTACTAGCCTTGCTTTATAGGTGCTAACTTGACCTTCCATGTCTAGCTTTCTTTTGAATACCCATTTGCATCCGACAGGCTTTACATCAACTGGATCATCAACCAGAACCCAAACCTGGTTCTGATACATGGAATCCATCTCAGAATTCATAGCTTCTAGCCATCTTGCATCTTCTGAGCTTTCTACTGCTTCCTTGTAGGAGAGAGGTTCATCATTGTCAGACAATAATGATTCACCATCCTCGGTGACTAGGAAACCAAATCTCTCTGGTTCCCTTACCTATCTTGAGCTCCTACGCAGTACTTGTGTTTTTGGAACCTATTCCACAGGGACCTGTGGAACTTGTTCCTGTACCAACTCCTATGTATCTTGAGCATCAACTTTGTCGAAGTCAATCTTGCTCCCACTATCCTTCTTGAGGATGTGTTCCCTCTCAAGAAAGACGGCTTGTCTGGCGATAGTCACTTTATTGTCTTGAGGGTTATATAGGTAATATCCTTTCGTTTCCTTGGGATATCCTATAAAGATACACTTTGTGCCCCGGGGTGCTAGTTTGTTGCCTGAGAAGGCCCAAACAAATGCCTCGCATCCCTATAAACGTCTGTGCGACAAAGTGGGTTTCCTTCCATTCCATAACTCGGATGGAATTCCATTTTCCGCCTTAGTTGGTACTCGGTTTAATGTGTATGTTGTAGTTTTTAATGCATATCCCCAAAAGGATAATGGAAGATCCGCATGACTCATCATCGACCTCACCGTGTCCAACAAGGTGCGGTTCCTCCTTTAACTAACACCATTCCACTGTGGTGTATAAGGAGGAGTGATCTGAGATAGAATCCCAGACTCCCGTAGAAGATCGATGAACTCTTGGTTCAGATATTCTCCACCTCGATCCGATCGAAGCTTCTTTATCTTCTTACCAAGATGATTCTCTACTTCATTCTTGAATTCCTTAAATTTCTCTAAGGCTTCTGACTTAAATCTCATCAAGTAGACATAGCCATATCTACTCAAGTCATCAGTAAAAGTAATGAAGTAAGAATATACACCTTTAGCTTCTACTGGAAATGGTCCACACACATCCGTGTGTACCAATCCTAGAAGCTCTGTGGCCCTTTCACCTTGTACACCAAAAGGCGGCTTGGTCATTTTTCCTTGTAAACAAGCGTGACATATATCAAGTGGTTTTAGCTCAGTAGAGTCTAAATAGCCATCTTGGCAGAGCTTTGTCAAACGCTTCTCGTTCACATGACCAAGGTGGTGATGCCATAACTGGGTGATGTATGAGTCATGTGAGTTTGTTTCGTTATCGATTACCAACACTTGGTTTTCGTAATTCAATACAAACAAACCAATATTTAAATGTGTCATACCATAACATAAGTTGTTCTTATAAAAGAGACAACCCTTATTTCAAAATTTGAAAACAAATCCATCAATATCCAAACAAGATACATAAATTATGTTCTTGGTAACACTAGGAACATAATAAACGTTATGTAAAACCAAAATCATCCCAATCGGCAATGAGAGGTGGTAGTCACCAATAGCCAACGCAACCAGACTTGCGCCATTGGCAGCTCGAAGATCCACCTCTCCTCTGGCGATCTTTCTAAATCTACTTGGTTCCTGCATTTGAATACATATGTGAGCCCCACAAGCTATATCTAATACCCAATGCATAGAAATAGAAAGATTGCACTCGATAACGAACGCACCTTTAGCGTCCCCATGCTTTTGGGTGCAGTTCCTCTTCCAGTGGCCCTGCTTGCCACATGTAAAACACACTGCCTCCCATTTCTTGCCCTGCCTCTGGATCTTCCCCTTCTTGGAGGGACGGTGCTCGGGGGCTTCAGACCGTTTATAAGTCTTTGGCCCCTTTGCCTTGTCCTTCCTTTTCTTGTTCACCATAAGGACCGTGGGTTTGTCATGCCTCATGTCCTTATCTACCTGGCGAATCAAGGTCAGAAGATCCGATAGACTCTTCTCATTGCCTCTCATGCTATAGTTGACAATGAAGCTAGAGAAGGTCTTGGGCAGTGATGATAGGATGAGATCTATACGCAACTCATCTGGGAATTTAATCCCTAAGATGTTCAAGCGTTCAATGTAGCCAATAAGCTTGACTATATGAGGCTCAGCTGGCGCAGACTCTCCAAGCTTCGTGGTGAACAAATAATTGGAGATCTCATACCTCACCTATCTCGCCTTCTCTTGGTAGAGATCCTTAAGGTGAGACATCATGTTATACGCGTCCATGTTTTCATGTTGCTTCAAGAGATCATTAGACATAGCCGATAGCATGAAACACTGAACATATGTGGCATCATCCATGTGTTTCATGTAGAGAGATAATTCCTCATCACTAGCCTCTTTCCCAGGCGCAACTGGAATAGGCTCTTCCAGCACATACAATTTCCTTTCGTGGTGAAGGACGACGCGTAAACTCCTCTGCCACTCTTGGAAATTCGTTCCAGTGATAAGGTTTTCCTTCTCGAGTATGGTGCGCAATGATATGTTTTAAGTCATTTTCTTTTCGTTTCTACAAATTAATATGAGTAAAGGTTTAGTAATTTATTACAAAAATTGAGACAAATTAATACTTATTAGTCTCCCACTATTTTATCGAAATCCAATAGCCCTCACCATTGACTTCAGAATATTCTGTTGCGTGAATATTCTAGTGGAAAGGATCCATATTGCCCTTCGCATTACCCCAACTAGGGTTGGTCAAGCAACTTGAAGGGTTTTAGGTAGGCATTCCAAATGCCAACTGCACTAACTCGCTGCTCCTTGATCCGCTGAGTGGACTCCCCAATCTTGAAATCCTTTTTGGATTTCCTCAACCTTTGCCTCTTGGTCACACCAAGTCCTGCTGTGGCAGTCAACCCTTGATGCGAACCAAGTCAAGTCAACCCAAAACCTTGAATTAGAATTCCCCGATAATTGAAAGCAGCCCAACTAGGGTTGGTCAAGCACTTTGAACTGTGGTTTGAGTCTAACCAAGATTATGGAAGGCTATGCCGACTTAATATTTATTTTGAGGGATTTTATCCTTATACGTAAATTGCCATTTTATTATCTTTGATTACATGCTTGTTAATATTAAGTGGGATATTCTTAACTGATTAACCATTTCTAAGATAATATTTACGTATAAGCCGGTTTTATTTTAGTTCCATCTTGCATGCTCGTTTAATTCATTAATTTTGTAATCGTGACAACACACCCACAATAAATAAACCATGCAACTGACAGAAATAAAATAAATGGTATGATCATGAGATTTTCTATTGGTTAGTTTATCTAGCGGTTGATAAACTAACCCAAGACCTAGGGGAGAAACACCTTGAACCTTTTGGGTTCGTGTTTACAGCTTTCCACCTGTCCACCTTTGTATCTCCTTGGATTGGTTTCACCTTGACTCCTGACTTGAGCCGCCTCCACTAGCTTGGGAGCTCCATCCATTACATATGCATTTATCTCACACACAGGTGAGGGGTAAAAGGAGTTTTTACATAAAAGAATCCTTGGGCGCGTAGGCCCTACATATTAATGAGGAGATGGCTCGCAGGCCAATAAATTTAATTTAAATAAATTAATTAAAATAAACTATTCACATACAAAGGTCTCGGTCTAGCTCATGATCATCCATACATGCAATGATATTTACGCATAAATAAAACTAGCATTCAATTCTTTAATCGTTCTTGTTTAAGATAAATCACGCTCGAATAAATTAATTTTATTTAATTAATCAATCCTTTTATCTTAAATCCCTTTTCTTAATTTCCTTGATATTCTCATCCATCATAATTTTAAACAAATAAATTCATTTAAAATTATCCTTGTACGTAACTTGTACCTTGGAGGCAACCTGGTGAATTCCCATTTATTACGCAGATGTTAAATTAAACACACACATATATATAACACCTATCACGTGTTGTGCCTCGGCTTTACGCCTGCACCATGGTACATGTCTCAAGGGTTTGTATAATATAATAATAAATTTTAATAAATCTGCGTAATTTGGGTGAGTACACGTCGTGTAGTTCCAACTACACAGCGTGTAGTTCCAACTACACGGCGTGTACTTTTCTTCACCGTCCATCTGAAGTACACGCCCGGGGACAGGGCGTGTTAATGTACTTCGGAAATTTTCAGAGTACACGGCGTGTACAGTGGGACACATGCCGTGTAGTTTCCGCGTTACAAGGTTTCCAGCCGGGCAGGCCGTGTATGGAGTACACGACCCAACCCTAACCCGAAGGGACTCCACGCCGTGTTCATTGGACCACACGGCGTGTATTCCAGAAACCGTGTGCCACCTGTTTCTGGTCAACACACTGTGTCTTAAATTCTTAGAAATAATCCAATACACGGCCTAATTTGGCGGATCAGTCAATGCATTGAACCTAGACTACATGACGTGTACTTTCGAATACATGCCGTGTATTCTGGTGTTATATGGCCAGAAACGTTTGGCTCCTCCGGATGAGTTCCTCTATTTTATTTTAATCAAAATTAAAAGAAAAAATCGTTTCTGTGAGGTGAACGAGAAACGAGGGAGGAGGAATAGATCTCGATATTCAGATTTCCAGAACGATTAAACTTGAATTAAAATAACTAAATTATTAAATGCGTAAATCACTAATGAAAAACTAAATAATTATACTCAACGATATGACTACTCTGATACCACTTGTTGGTTCCGGGCGCAGCGGAAGTGCATTGGTGGGTTTTCCCAACTTTAATTTTAGCATTAAACAACGTTCAATCTGAGATCCGTCACGATATAAAATGTCAAATCTTTGGAATAGAATAAAGAACGAAAAGAAAAGAAGATTCCTGGAACCCTTGAGGAGGATCATCATATGTTGATTATAATTAATTTAATTAATGCATAAGAATTACCTCGTTGGAATTCTTTCTTAGTTGATGTGTCCGGTCATGATTCGGTGATCCGTCGTTGCGTCATAGAATCCTAGTGTAGGATTCCTCTAGTGGTGATCCACATGTGTGTCACGTATCTTCAGACGTCGCCGAAGGGATCTTTGAGTGCTAGCGCGGAAGAACCTTCGCTTGCGATGTCCGCCTTCGACCGCCTTGATCCGGTGGAGGATCTTTCTCTCGTAACTTGAGGGCGTTCTTGGTGGAAAGGGAATTCTCTCTTGGCTTGAGAGTATTTCCAAATCTGTTGTGCACAACAATGGCTCTCCAAAATGTTGGGGTTGCGAGGATATTTACAATCAGGTTTGAGGTTAATAGAGTTATGACAATAAATAAACGCGTTACGCGTTTTATTTATTTCATTAAATCATATTGAAAACCCCATGTCGAATTATTAATTCCTTGACATGCGCCCACGCTGATTATAATAAATATCATTTAATAAAACAATATTAAATCCTCAAAATCCCAACTGGAAAAACTACACGGCGTGTAATAATTAATACACGGTGAGTACTTGTTTTCCATAAAACTACACGGCGTGAATATTTAATATACATGGCGTGTACTTTTATTTTCCATTTGTCTCCACCACATTTATTAGACCTTGAGTAATGACTATTTATTTCTTAAATAAATGTAACTGCATTACTCGCTAATAAATATATTATTTTGTCCACAATATATTCTATCGAATAACTAGTGTCAAAATAAATACGATCAGACATCCTTAAATAATTATTAAACCACAGTCGGGAATAATATTTATTTAACTTGTTAAATTAATATTTAACTGATATACATGGACACACTTAGTATGTGACCCTCTAGGCCTCTTTCTTAGTGGCATTAGGCTGAGCCTGCCTAAATTCCAAGGTTAGCGTCTAGCAACACGCCAAGGCACCCATAGAGAAAGAATTTAATGCTGCAATGACGTGTCACCTCCTACGAACGCTTACCGTGTAATATAATCCCTTTGTCACGATATCTCCAATCAAGCGGGTTGCATGCTAGTTCCATCAACCCATGTGCTTGATTATTCTTTCTTTGACTTCCCAGAATTGAACTTGCTAATACCTTACCATGGCCATGGATTTATTTAGGCTATATCAATTCCATCAAAGGGCCTGAGATATCTACTTCCTTTATGGAACGGAAGGGACAAATCCTTTCTCGCATTATCTATTAATGTGGTATTACTCGTGACGCACCCAACGTATACTAACTCACTGCGAACAGTGTGTCATCATAGTTTTCGTCAATACATCTAAGTGCGCGAGTTGTAATACCCATTAATAATAATCTTAATGTCTAAGGACCAATACACACATCCACAGATAGGAACATCCAATGACACTATGAAATGTGTATTTCCTACTGGCAGGTCTTGTTCTCATAATATCCTCCTGGATATTACCAAGGGCGCACACCATGAGAAGGTGCCTCAAAGTTTTATGAGTCCTCACCCCTAATGACATGTATTATTTTTGTCCCTCAAATAATATCATCTGTTCATAGAACATACATTCAAGAATAGTGTTATGGCACTTCCGGGTTCTCATCATAGCAGGGATCCGCTACGACCCTTTAATGCAACAATTGTCCTTAGGACATTATCACATGACATGTCATGCAGAAGAAAAATCAAGATGTGATAAGGCTTTTATTTAATGAAAAAAGTAAAAAGTAGTTGGTTCTAGACCACCAACTCCAACAGACTCCCACTTGTACTAGAGCCAACTGCTAACAACCTTTAACCCGCTAGCTCTCACATGATATTCATGCTTCTGCTGAGATAGGCCTTTAGTCACGGGGTCTACCACGTTCTCTTCCGTGGACACTCTTCTCACTGCAAATTCACCCCTTTGATAGAAATCCCTCAAGAGGTGATACATCCGGAGTATGTACTTTGTCCGTTGATGTGACCTTGGTTCTTTTCCAAGACCCACCGCTGTTGTATTATCACAATACAATGTAATGGTATATTTACTGCTAGGCACCACATCAAGCTCTTGGACAAAGTTTCAAATCCATACAGCTTCCTTGGCTGCATCAGAAGCCGCTATATACTCGGACTCCGCTGTAGAATCGGCGACAACTGGCTGCTTTGAACTCTTCCAGCTCATAGCTCCTCCATTGAGACAGAAAACATATCCAGATTGTGACTTCAGATCATTCTGATCTGTTTGAAAACCAGCATCAGCATACCCTCTGATGACAAGCTCCTCGTCTCCTCCATACACCAGGAACATATCCTTAGTTCTTCTCAGATACTTAAGGATAGTCTTAACAGCAGTCCAATGTTGTTCTCCTGGATCTGCTTGATATCTGCCTACCATGCTCAGTGCATAGGCAACATCAAGCCTGGTACATAACATGGCATACATGATGGATCCTATAGCCGAAGCGTATGGGATCTTACTCATCCTATCTTTCTCTTGTTGTGTCTGGGGACACATTTTCTTAGAAAGATGTAAGACATGTGACACTGGAACCAATCCCCTCTTGGATTTTTCCATACTAAATCTCTTTAGTATCTGGTCAATGTATGTACCCTGACTTAGTCCAAGCATCCTCTTGGATCTGTCACGAATGATCTTGATCCCTAGAATTTAGGTTGCTTCTCCTAATTCCTTCATGGAGAAACACTTGTTCAACCAGTCCTTAACTGACTGTAAGGCTGGTATGTCGTTTCCAATAAGCAATATGTCATCAACATATACCACTAGTATGACAACCACATTCCCATTAAACCGCTTATAAACACATGGATCACATTCATTCTTAATGAAATCAAATTCCTTTATGGCTTCATCAAATCGAATGTTCCATGACCTGGATTCTTGCTTCAATCCATAAATGGATTTCTGCAACTTGAAAACCCGTTTGGCTTCACCTGGTGTCACAAACCCTTCTGGTTGTGTCATATAGACATCTTCCTGAAGGTTCCCATTAAGAAATTTTGTTTTGACATCCATCAGCCAAATCTCGTAGTCATGGTAAGCTGCTATGGCAAGTATGATTCTTATGGATTTAAACATGGCAACTGGAGAGAAGGTTTCATCATAGTCAATTCCTTGACGCTGTCTGAATCCTTTATCTACTAGCCTTGCTTTATAGGTGCTAACTTGACCTTCCATGTCCAGCTTTCTTTTGAATACCCATTTGCATCCAACATGCTTTACATCAACTGGCTCATCGACCAGAACCCAAACATGGTTCTGATACATGGAATCCATCTCAGAATTCATAGCTTCTAGCCATCTTGCAGCTTCTGAGATTTCTACTGCTTCCTTATAGGAGAGAGGTTCATCATTGTCCAACAATAATGATTCACCATCCTCGGTGACTAGGAAACCAAATCTCTCTGGTACCCTTACCTCTCTTGAGCTCCTACGCAGTACTTGTGTTTCTGGAACCTCTTCCACAGGGACCTGTGGAACTTGTTCCTGTACCAACTCCTGTGTATCTTGAGCATCAACTTTGTCGAAGTCAATCTTGATCCCACTATCCTTCTTGAGGATGTGTTCCCTCTCAAGAAAGACGACTTGTCTAGTGACAGTCACTTTCTTATCTTGAGGGTTATATAGGTAATATCCTTTCGTTTCCTTGGGATATCCTATAAAGATACACTTCGTGCCCCGGGGTGCTAGTTTGTTGCCTGAGAAGGCCCTAACAAACGCCTCGCATCCCCATACACGTGTGTGCGACAAAGTGGGTTTCCTTCCATTCCATAACTCAGATGGAATTCCATTTTCCGCCTTAGTTGGTACTCGGTTTAATGTGTATGTTGCAGTTTGTAATGCATATCCCCAAAAGGATAATGGAAGATTCGCATGACTCATCATCGACCTCACCATGTCCAACAAGGTGCGGTTCCTCCTTTCACTAACACCATTCCACTGTGGTGTATAAGGATGAGTGAGCTGAGATAGAATCCCAGACTCCCGTAGAAGATCGATGAAATCTTGGTTCAGATATTCTCCACCTTGATCTGATCGAAGCTTCTTTATCTTCTTACCAAGCTGATTCTCTACTTCATTCTTGAATTCCTTAAATTTCTCTAAGGCTTCTGACTTATACCTCATCAAGTAGACATATCCATATCTACTCAAGTCATCAGTAAAAGTAATGAAGTAAGAAAATCCACCTCTATCTTCTACTGGAAATGGTCCACACACATCCGTGTGTACCAATCCTAGAAGCTCTGTGGCCCTTTCACCTTTTCCACCAAAAGGCGGCTTGGTCATTTTTCCTTGTAAACAAGGGTGACATATATCAAGTGGTTTTAGCTCAGTAGAGTCTAAATAGCCATCTTGGCAGAGCTTTGTCAAACGCTTCCCGTTCACATGACCAAGGCGGTGATGCCATAACTGGGTGATGTATGAGTCATGTGAGTTTGTTTCGTTATCGATTGCCAACACTTGGTTTTCGTAATTCAATACAAACAAACCATTATTTAAATGTTTCATACCATAACATACGTTGTTCTTATAAAAGAGACAACCCTTATTTCCAAATTTGAAAACAAATCCATCCATATCCAAACAAGATACAGAAATTATGTTTTTGGTAACACTAGGAACATAATAATAGTTATGTAAAACCAAAATCATCCTAGTCAGCAATGAGAGGTGGTAGTCTCCAATAGCCAACGTAGCTATCCTTGTGCCATTGGCAGCTCAAAGATCCACCTCTCCTATGTCGATCTTTCTAAATCTACTTGGTTCCTGCATTTGAATACATATGTGAGCCCCACAAGCTGTATCTAATACCCAATGCGTAGAAATAGAAAGATTGCACTCGATAACGAACGCACCTTTAGCGTCCCCACTCTTCTGGGTGCAGTTCCTCTTCCAGTGGCCCTGCTTTCCACATGAAAAACACACCGCCTCTCGTTCCTTGCCCTGCCTCTGGATCTTCCCCTTCTTGGAGGGATGGTGCTCGGGGGCTTCAGACCGTTTATAAGTCTTTGGCCCCTTTGCCTTGTCCTTCCTTTTCTTGTTCACCATAAGGACTGTGGGTTTGTCATGCCCCATGTCCTTATCTACCTGGAGAATCACGGTCAGAAGCTCTGATAGACTCTTCTCATTTCCACTCATTTTATAGTTGACAATGAAGCTAGAGAAGGTCTTGGGCAGTGATGATAGGATGAGATCTGTACGCAACTCATCCGGGAATTTAATCCCTAAGATGTCCAAGCGTTCAATGTAGCCAATAACCTTGACTACATGAGGCTCAGCTGGCGCAGACTCTCTAAGCTTCATGGTGAACAAAGCATTGGAGATCTCATACCTCTCCTATCTCTCCTTCTCTTGGTAGAGATCCTTAAGGTGAGACATCATGCTATACGCGTCCATGTTTTCATGTTGCTTCAAGAGATCATTAGACATGGCCGATAGCATGAAACACTGAACATTTGTGGCATCATCCATGTGTTTCATGTAGAGAGATAACTCCTCATCACTAGCCTCTTTCCCAGGCGCAACTGGAATAGGCTCTTCCAGCACATACAATTTCCTTTCGTGGCGAAGGACGACGCGTAAATGCCTCTACCACTCTTGGAAATTGGTTCCGGTGAGAAGGTTTTCCTTCTCGAGTATGGTGTGAAATGATATGTTTTAAGTCATTTTCTTGTCGTTTCTACAAATTAAGATGAGAAAAGGTTTAGTACTTTATTACAAAAATTGAGACAAATTAATACTTATTAGTCTCCCACTATTTTATCGAAATCCAATAGCCCTCACCATTGACTTCAGAATATTCTGTTGCGTGAATATTCTAGTGGCAAGGATCCATATTTCCCTTCTCATTACCCCAACTAGGGTTGGTCAAGCAACTTGAAGGGTTTTAGGTAGGCATTCCAAATGCCAACTGCATTAACTCGCAGCTCCTTGATCCGCTGAGTGGACTCCCCAATCATGAAATCCTTTTTGGATTTCCTCAACCTTTGCCTCTTGATCACACCAAGTCCTGTTGTGGCAGTCAACCCTTGATGCGAACCAAGTCAAGTCAACCCAAAACAATGAATTATAATTCCCCGATAATTGAAATCACCCTAACTAGGGTTGGTCAAGCACTTTGAACTATGGTTTGAGTCTAACCAAGATTATGGAAGGCTATGCCGACTTAATATTTATTTTGAGGGATTTTATCCTTATACGTAAATTGCCATTTTATTATCTTTGATTACATGCTTGTTAATATTAAGTGGGATATACCTAAGTGATTAACCATGTCTAAGATAATATTTACATATAAGCCAGTTTTATTTTAGTTCCATCTTGAATGCTCATTTAATTCATTAATTGTGTGATCGTGACAACACACCCACAATAAATAAACCATGCAACTGACAGAAATAAAATAAATGGTATGATCATGAGATTTTCTATTGGTTAGTTTATCTAGCGGTTGATAAACTAACCCAAGACCTAGGGGAGAAACACCTTGAACCTTTTGGGTTCGTGTTTATAGCTTTCCACCTGTCCACCTTTGTATCTCCTTGGATTGGTTTCACCTTGTCTCCTGACTTGAGGCGCCTCCACTAGCTTGGGAGCTCCATCCATTACATATGCATTTATCTCACACACAGGTGAGGGGTAAAAGAGGTTTTTACATAAAAGAATCCTTGGGCGCGTAGGCCCTACATATTAATGAGGAGATGGCTCGCAGGCCAACAAATTTAATTTAAATAAATTAATTAAAATAAACTATTCACATACAAAGGTCTCGGTCTACCTCATGATCATCCATACATGCAACGATATTTACGCATAAATAAAACTAGCATTCAATTCTTTAATCGTTCTTGTTTAAGATAAATCACGCTCGAATCAATTAATTTTCTTTAATTAATCAATATTTTTATCTTAAATCCCTTTTCTGAATTTCCTTGAAATTCTCATCCATCATAATTTTAAACAAACAAATTCATTTAAAATTATCCTTGTACGTAACTTGTACCTTGGAGGTAACCTGGTGAATTCTCATTTATTACGCAGATGTTAAATTAAACACATATATATATAAAACACATATCACGTGTTGTGCCTCAGCTTTACGCCTGCACCATGGTACACGTCTCAAGGGTTTGTATAATATAATAATAAATTTTAATAAATCTGCGTAATTTGGGTGAGTACACGGCGTGTAGTTCCGACTACATGGCGTGTACTTTTCTTCACCGTCCATCTGAATTACACGCCCGGGGACAGGGCGTGTTAATGTACTTCGGAAATTTTCGGAGTACACGGCGTGTACAGTGGGACACACGCCGTGTAGTTTCCGTGTTACACGGTTTCCAGCCGGGCAGGCCGTGTACGGAGTACACGACCCAACCCTAACCCGAAGGGACTACACACCGTGTTCATTGGACCACACGGCGTGTATTCTGGAAACCGTGTGCCACCTGTTTCTGGTCAACACACGCTGTCTTAAATTCTTAGAAAGAATCCAATACACGGCCTGATTTGGCGGATCAGTCAATGCATTGAACCTAGACTACACGACGTGTACTTCCGAATACACGCCGTGTATTCTGGTGTTATACGGCCAGAAACGTTTGGCTCATCCGGATGAGTTCCTCTATTTTATTTTAATCAAAATTAAAATAAAAAATCGTTTCTGTGAGGTGAACGAGAAACGAGGGAGGAGGAATAGATCTCGATATTCAGATTTCCAGAATGATTAAACTTGAATTGAAATAACTAAATTATTAAATGCGTAAATCACCAATGAAAAACTAAATAATTATACTCAACGATATGACTGCTCTGATACCACTCGTTGGTTCTGGGTGCAGCAGAAGTGTGTTGGTGGGTTTGCCCAACTTTAATTTTAGCATTAAACAACGTTCAATCCGAGATCCGTCGCGATATAAAACGCCGAATCTTCAGAATAGAACGAAGAACGAAAAGAAAAGAAGAGTCCTGGAACCCTTGAGGAGGATCATCATATGTTGATTATAATTAATTTAATTAATGCATAAGAATTACCTCGTTGGAATTCTTTCTTCGTTGATGTGTCCGATCACAATTCGGTGATCCGTCGTTGCGTCGTAGAATCCAAGTGTAGGATTCCTCTAGCGGTGATCCACACGTGTGTCACGTATCTCCGGACGTCGCTGAATGGATCTTTGAGTGCTAGCGCGGAAGAACCTTCGCTTTCGATGTCCGCCTTCGACCGCCTTGATCCGGTGGAGGATCTTGCTCTCGTAACTTGAGGGCATTTTTGGTGGAAAGGGAATTATCTCTTGGCTTGAGAGTATTTCCAAATCCGTTGTGCACAACAATGGCTCTCCAAAATGTTGGGGTTGTGAGGATATTTATAATCAGGTTTGAGGTTAATAGAGTTATGACAATAAATAAACGCGTTACGCGTTTATTTATTTCATTAACTCTTATTGAAAACCCCATGTTGAATTATTAATTTCTTGACATGCGCCCACGCTGATTATAATAAATATCATTTAATAAAACAATATTAAATCCTCAAAATACCAACTGGAAAAACTACACGGCGTGTAATAATTAATACACGGCGTGTATATTTAATATACACGGCGTGTACTTTTATTTTCCATTTGTCTCCACCACATTTATTAGACCTTGAGTAATGACTATTTATTTCTTAAATAAATGTAACTGCATTACTCGCTAATAAATATATTATTTTGTCCACAATATATTCTCTCGAATAACTAGTGTCAACATAAATGCGATCAGACATCCTTAAATAATTATTAAACCACAATCGAGAATAATATTTATTTAACTTGTCAAATTAATATTTAACTGAGATACATGAACACACTTAGTGTGTGACCCACTAGGCCTCTTTCTTAGTGGCATTAGGTTGAGCCTGCCTATAGTCCAAGGTTAGCATCTAGCAACATGCCAAGGCACCCATAGAGAAAGAAGTTAACGCTGCAATGACGTGTCACCTCCTACGAACGCTTACCGTGTAATATAATCTCTTTGTCTCGATATCTCCAATCAAGCGGGTTGCATGCTAGTGCCATCAACTCATGTGCTTGATTATTCTTTCTTTGACTTCCCGGAATTGAACTTGCTCATACCTTACCATGGCCATGGATTTATTTAGGCTATATCAATTCCATCAAAGGGCCTGAGATATCTACTTCCGTTATGGAACGGAAGGGACAAATCATTTCTCGCATTATTTATTAATGCGGTATTACTCGTGACGCACCCAACGTATACTACCTTGCTGCGAACAGTGTGTCGTCACAGTTTTCGTCAATACATCTAAGTGCGCGAGTTGTAATACCCATTAATAATAATCTTAAAGTCTAAGGACCAATACACACATCTGCATATAGGAACATCCAATGACACTATGAAATGTGGATTTCCTACTGGAAGGTCTCATTCTCATAATATCTTCCTGGATATTACCAAGGGCGCACACCATGAGAAGGTGCCTCAAAGTTTTATGAGTCCTCACCCCTAATGACCTGTATTATTTGTGTCCCTCAAATAATATCATCCGGTCATAGAACATACATTCAAGAATAGTGTTATGGCACTTCCGGGTTCTCATCATAGCAGGGATCCGCTACGACTCTTTAATGCAACAGCTGTCCTTAGGACATTATCACATGACATGTCATGCAGAAGAACAATCAAGATGTGATATGGCTTTTATTTAATGAATAAAGTACAAAGTAGTTGGTTCTAGACCACCAACTCCAACAATACCATCATAACATAGTGGATCAAGAACCACAACCTATTTATCATAGTTTATTGGTCAGCATAACTCATTTCCTATAGTGGATCGAGCATCAAAAATCCTTCCCCATAGTCGATCAAGCGTTAAAACTCATTTCCCATTGTGGATTGAGCATCACAACTTGTTTCCCATAGTAATGTCATGAGATATTATACTTTAATCAATAAATTAGAGGGATATATAGGTCCCACTCATTATATAATGATAAATCATACATATGCGGGCCATATGAAATTAATTATATATCACGTTATAAAAACAACCCACAAAAAGTGGGATACATAACATTTTCCAATGACATCGAGAATGAGATCATTTGATACTAAAATCACAATTTCCTAGAAGAATTATATCACAGTATAATTTATATGGATAAGTCATGAATCAAAACTCCTTAGGAGATATTTCCTTTAGATAAGAGGGTAAATGAATTTAAATCATAAAAAAAGTTTTCATAAAACATTCTAAACATTGTCATAAAAAAGACAATGTTATGAATAACTTTCTAAAATAATTTTTTAGATCATGATGAGAAGAATTTTTGAAACCTTATTATTTAGTAATCATAAATAATGGATATTTTTAAGGTTATAAATTTAATATTCTGAAATGTGTATTAGAAGATATAGAATTGTTGAAAGTGAAATGAAATTCCTTTTTTAAGATTTTTATGTTGTTTTTTAGAAGAACCCGCATCAATGAAATTGTTATAAAACTATCATTTGAAAAGAATACTTTGACACCCATTCTATTAATTGAATAAAACATTTTAATTTATAAAAACTGAAAAACATATTATAAAAACCAACTATATTATAATGATATGAAATGTTAATGAAAATAAAGAACATAAAATAAAAAATATAAAACAAAAAAAATTGAACATAGGGATTTATGTGGTTCGTGATATTTACCCTATGTCCACAAAGGATAAAAAATCCACTATTTTTGGAATAAATTACTTGGATATCTATTTCAGCTATACAAAATAATTTTCAATGTGAAATATTTTTCAGTGTATTCAGGTGCACACAAATGTGATAGGTGACTTCCACGTTTCTATGTGCATCATGTGTAATGAAAAATTTGAGTGACATTTCATAGAACCCCATGTAATTACAAATCCATGTTTTTGGTAAACCCAACATGAACTATTCATCAACAGTTCTGTGTTTTACAAATACCCCGTGTAAAGCTCGTTGTACAATCTAGGCTGCATCGAAATAGCCTCTAAACATATCTCAATACTAAAATTGATCCCTTTTGTTAAATATGACATTTTAAGATTAATGGATTGACCAGTTTTCTAATATGGGATCATTTCCTATTTTAAAATGACTATTTTCCCACTAATTATAATGTTTAGAAAAAAAGCTTCAATCCCTTGATTTTTTACAAATCATAACTCTATCCACCTCACCCACCACCCCCTCCTACGTGATCCACCCAACCCAATGCCCCATTCTTCATGACCAACTGATCACCTTCCATCTAATCCACCACCCACCCCATTCTCTATGAGTAACCACACCCACCGCCCTCCTCTAGCAAAGCTGCCACTTGCACCCTCCTTTGAAACCCATCGAATCGGTCGCCCTCTTCTAGCAAAGTCGTTGCCCCTCTGTGTCATCCATGTCACCCCCAATTCCCGACATCCTTTCGTAACACTTTCTCACACCTCGAACATTCAACCCCCACTACACACCACTTGATCTAACCATGGTCACGACTGAATAGATCATGTCATTGCACCAGGCCAACCAAACATAGAAATAAGGCCCTAGAGAACTCAAGCGACCTTTGGGAAGACATACCTTAGATTTGGAGACGGTTCGACAACAACAGTAGGGTTCAGTGGCAGCGGTCGGCAGCGACGACGACAGTAGCGGTAGGGTTCATCGGCTGTTGAGGCAGTGGTCAGTCGTGGGGGCAGTGGTGGCGGCAGCAGTAGGGTTTGGCGGTGGCAGAGTTAGGGTTCGACGTGGTAGAGGTAGGGTTCGACGACAACAGAGGTCAAGTTCTGCAAAAGCTTGAAGGCGCGAGAGAAAGAGACCCAATTAGGGTTATTTTTATAACATTAGCGGAGACTTTTCGTAGTGCTTTAAAAAAAGCGTTGATGAAGAGTAGTTTTATTAGCGCTAAAATAAAAAGCACCGATAAAACACATATATTTATATATATATATATATATATATTTATTTATAATTATAAATAAATATATTTAAAAAAATATTTATAAGTAATTATAAATATATAATTATAAATATAATAAATATATTTATAATTTTATAATTATTTAAATATATATATTTATAATCTTATAAATGCTTTTTTTAAAACAATATATATATACATATTTGAATTATTAATAAAATATTAATATACCGTGTTTATATTAATTATAAACATGGGTTTTTTAATTAATGTATATAAATAAATATTATTTTGAATATAAATATAAATAATTATTTTTGAATATAAATATAAAAGTAATCTTTATCATCGTTTTTAGTTAACGTTGATAAAGATGAAGTTTTTATCATTGCTTTTTGTTTAGCGTTGATAAAAGTAAGCGCACCCCTTAGCCGATTTGTGGCAGTGACCCGATCGACGCACACACCCTTAAGATGCTTGAGAGGCTGTTTGGCCAACCAACATTTGAGAAAGTCTAAGCGCGGTGATAAGAGGACTCGAACCCGGAACCTCAGTCAACGATTTCCATGTTGGTGCCACTTGACCAGATGACCACTGGGCTCACTATTTTATAATTATAAGCGTTTGAATTCTGGACCTCACCAAACCCTCTCCACCTACAATCTCCCAGGTTTTGAAAGTTTATAACTTGATCTAATAGGGTGTATTCTTCTAACAAGAAGAATGGTTCGGATGGGACCCAGTAAATTATTGATGGCATGATCCAAATAATTTATTTGATCAGAAAATAGAAAAAAAAAACTTAGAAGTTGCATGACCTAGAGTCATGGGATATATATAGGGGTTGGCCGCCTAAAGGTTTCTATTAATTTTCTTTGAGCAAGTGGGTGAGATGATTATCTTGTCCACTTAATGCAAGGGCCACGTGGACAGCAGTACGTGTTGAGCGTAAAAGAGCAGCTTCCTCAATCACCAACAAAGGCATTGAAAAGCTCAAAACAAGGAGTCATGGGCTATTATGGGGAGCAGCTCCTTATCTGGTCAAACCTGTTGACAATATTTCAAATGTTGCCGAAAACTTTGGCCTTTTGAATTACCTTTCGCCCCTCCTGCTTTCTTTCACTTTCACGGCGACAGGCACCATCGGTGGATCTCCCATACATATTTGTGGCTGCAAGCCGTGACACTTACTAATTAAGACTTATCACTTTTCCTATGCCGCCCCGCCCATCTTTTTCCACACAACGGTCCATTTTTTGTGACAATTATTACTTTTACATGCTGTTTATTTCCATTATGTGACTCATGCTTTAATTGACCCGATCAGGCTTTGTTTTTTACGGATTTTTTTAAAACACTTAATGAATTCTATCGAAAAAATATTTACAGTTATGGGTTTGGCAATGTGCTCACAATACAAACACTATACATTAAAAAGAATGCATTAGGCAAAACAACAAATTTTACTATATTTTGTGCTATCTTATGTCAACATTAAAAAAACGATGATAAAAGAGATATCTTTATCACCGATAACTAAAAGCGCTGATAAAAATCACATTTATCATCATTTGTTTTAGGTCTGATAAAAGATTACATTTATCATAGTTTTTTTGGCGTTGACAAAAGATATATTTCATAAAAAAAGTTTATATTTTAATAAAAAGTTTATATTAATATATAAATATATATTGATATTAATATAATATATTTCATTAAATATGATTTATATGATACTAAATATGTAATTTAAAAAATTGCGTACAACCGCGAAAGCATCACACGACGCAAGGAAGAAATTTACATTAAGTTACAAGCCCAGAGACTTGACCCCGCGACCTACCCCTTACCCCCACAAACCCTTACCACACCACCACCAACAATGGAGCTATTAAATATGTAATTTACTTAATATATAAGTTATTTAAGGAAAATGGTTTATAAAATAATTAAAAATTAATATTAATTAACAATTTGTTAATTATTATTGAGTAATGGTATTGGGACCCGCACTTATTTCATACATAATCTTGAATTTAATCAAGAAAACACTTCATTTTACATTGAGCATCTTTTCAAGTTTAGAGCTTTAGAGAATTAAGACAAAACATTCATAACATTACACATTGTTACAGAGTGGATACCATAAAATCAGTTTCCATTTTCCTCAGAATATAAAACATTAAAACATAAAACAAGACTCCTTGACAATTCTTCAACATTTAACATGTCTTCCTTCCTTGTATTACTCATCATTAACCTGTGAAAAATCACTTAAAAACTTGGGATGAGCACAAAAGCTCAGTAAGGTATGAAAAAGAAGGAAAAATCACATTAGTCCATGAATACGCATGACGTATGAAAACATTTTCAAAAGACATGCTTTCCACCCATTAAATCTTACTTAGCGTAACATGAGATTTACACAAGATCCGCACAAACATAATTATAATCATAGAGGTATATTGGGGCATTACTTACATAATCTTGTAACCATCTTGGCTACCTTAAAATTTGTAACCCTCACGGCTACCTTACTTTGTGTAACCATCACAGTTACACTTGGAGTAACCATACGGCCGACCTCCAACTTACTCATACCCAATGCATTGGAGGGAAATATAGGTCTCACCCTTCATCGTAAACAATGCCCAATAACCAAAACATAATCATACAACATAAACAATAGCATAAAAACATTGCCTTTGAATCTTATAAAACAGAATTTTAAAAGAGGATTTTAGAAGAAAAGTCCCTTATAAACATCATATACTTGAAGTGAGGCTTAATAGAGTGGATGTAATATGTATATACTCTATAAATACACATAATGAAACATAATATAAACAAAACCCATCACACAAACAATTTAAATAGCACATAAATTATAAAGTAGAATGTTAACCCAAAGAATGGAAATCGGGTTAAGAATTCCCTTACCTTGGGCTTGTCTTACTTCAAAATTGTTTAAACCTCCTGTATAATGGTTAAAAGAGTGTTATTAGTATTTTACAGAAACATGTTCATGTTTATAACATCTTATATGGTCATTTAATAACCTCATTTCACCCCTTATTTGTTAGTATTTTGTTCCTTGCATTATTTTGGGTGAGTTCTTTTGTGATTTTCACGATCGGTTCATGATGAATCGTTCTTGTTGATTGGAAGTGAAACTCCAGAATTGGAATGGAGTAGTATCTACATATTTACAGTACCATAATTTATACCATTTATCACTTTGATGCTTTATATGATGATGATTAATAAGTTAAAACATTAATTATGTTTGTTTAGATCATTTAAGTGGTTCTTTGATAATTACAACTTCATTTAGTCTTATAAATTTGAATCATGAGTACAAAAGAATTCCAGAACCTTATATGAGTCATAAAACATATCTTATAACCTGGTTCAACCATATAAATGGTTTCACAACCAGACTTGAAAGAATTAATGGAAATTGAAAATACATCGTCCACGATATCGGTAATTCGACACAAATGGACAATGTTTTTTTTGATTCTTTAAATAAGTGAGAGAGGAGAGGAATAATGATTTGTAATTTTCCATAAACATGACAACATCCAGAATATACATGATTCTAGAGATTTCATGCCTCTTGGATAATAGGGGGTGAAGAAAGAAGAGAAAGGAATCATGAAACATGAGAAATTTCTTACGAAAATTCGGCAGCCTAACGACGTCTCTTAAAATTTCATAAAAACAAGATTGATGAGAGGAATGAAATATCTCATCATTCATAAAAAAATTTGACAGTAAGGGGAAATATTTAATGAAATATCCCAACAAAAGACAAAGGGAAATGAAGAGAATAACATAAAATGGAAGAAAAGAATGAAAATGAAAGAGGATGTTTACCTCTTGATCTCTTCTCATTGAGATCCTCCTTAAGGGCTTTGGTCTTGGTCTTTTGGTGAGACCAGCAGCTCTAGGACGTGGGGAAGAAGATTGGGGAGGTAATTTGGCAAAAATTAGACAATTCTCAAGGCTTGAGAGGTGTGGGAGGAAGAGGGGAGTGAGGGTGATATTTATAGTGGAGGAGGGGAGGTATTTTAGATTATTTTAATTATTATTATAATATTTTTATCAATACTATGAATAATCTCAAATCAAGTGGCCTTAATTAGTGAAAATATCAAGTGAGTTCGAAGCAAGTGGCCTTGCATCACTTATGATGTCATAAATAGTGCATTTTTACTGATAAATTGATTATACGGTATTTTACCGTATTTCACTATTCACCGAAAATTCAAGAGTTTCAGAAAAATACCAAAAATTTACCCCAACCATTTTTCGATGTGTAGAATTCAAAAATGAACTCCATTTTTCGAAAATAATTTTCTAAATATTATTAATTTAATTTTTAAATAAGGTCACAGTTAATTCGAAAAATAACAATATTGAAGTGCAATTAGTTTTATGTGACATTGGAAAATTAATTAAGATCCCATTATCCTACTGCCATGGGAAAATAAAATAATAATATTATTTACTATTCATGAGGTCATATTACTATTCATATTACTATTCATAAGGGCATGTTACTATTCACCAAAAAAAAACAAGTTTGTTCCATCAGACTCTAAATAACATACTGAACACAGTTGTAGATGACAGTTTCTTGAAATTCAAAACATAGAAGAAATAAAATTATGTTTAAAGGATACTTATAAATATATACCTTAAACAAAATTTCAAGCATTTTCAATTTATTTTTAGAAAACCTTGGGATGTTACATTATCCCCACCTTCTTGAAATTGCGTCCTCGCAATTTTATTTACTTATTAAACAACTGAGGGTATTTTTCCCTCATAGCATTTTCAGACTCCCATGTTGCTTCTTCAGCCATGTGGTTTCTCCACAAAACCTTTACCTGGTGGATTACCTTATTCCGCAATACCTGTTCTCTTCGATCAAGAATCTGAACCGGTTTTTCTTCATAAGAAAGGTTCTTTGCCAGCTGAACTGCTTCCGGCCTCAAGATATGTGACGAATCTGGAACATACTTTCTCAACATCGAAACATGAAAAACATTGTGTACCTGACATAAGCTCGGAGGCAAAGCTACGCGGTATGCAACTGTTCCAACTTTATCCAAGATTTCAAAAGGACCGATGAACTGTGGACTTAGTTTCCCTTTCTTATCGAAACGCATCACACTTTTCCAAGGAGATATTTTAAGGAAAACATGGTCACCTACCTTGAAAGAGAAGTCTTGCCTTCTGTTATCTGCATAACTTTTCTGCCTGCTCTGAGCTGTCCTCATGTGTTGCTGGATCATCCTCACTTTCTCAGCCACTTCTTCTACTAATTCTGGCCCCATAAACTTTCTTTCACTGACTTCATCCCAAAATGCAGGAGTCCGACACCGCTTTCCATACAAGGCCTCAAAAGGTGCCATCTGAATACTGGAATGGAAACTGTTATTATAAGAAAACTCAACTAATGAAAGATGCTGATCCCAACTTCCCTGATAGTCCATTGAACAAGCTCGAAGCATATCCTCCAAAGTTTGAATCGTTCGTTCTGACTGCCCATCTGATTGAGGATGAAAAGCTGTACTGAAATTCAACTCTGTGCCCAAAGACTTCTGAAGTCCCTTCCAAAATTTAGAAGTGAACCTGGGATCTCGGTCAGACACAATGGAAAGAGGAACTCCATGTAACCTGACAATCTCTTTGAGGTACAATCGAGAAAGATGATCTAATGTCATTGTATCTCGAATAGAAAGAAAATGAGCAGACTTTGTTAGCCGATCAACAATAACCCATATCGCATTGTTACCTCGAGAAGTCTTTGGTAGTCCCACCACAAAATCCATGGATATATTCTCCCATTTCCATTCTGGCACTGGAAAAGGCTGAAGCATCCCCTTCGGTAACTGCCGCTCTGCTTTAACCTGCTGACATGTCAAACATTTCATTGTAAAATCAGCAATATCTCTTTTCATCCCATTCCACCAGTAATACTTACGAAGGTCTCTGTACATCTTAGTACTTCCAGGATGAACAGAAAATGGAGAACTATGAGCTTCACACAACAATTATTTTTTCAGCTGGGAATCACAAGGCACACACAACCTTTTTCCAAACCTTAAAACACAATCTTTATCAAGATTAAATTCTGGAAACTTACCCATTTTAACCAATTCTACCTTTTTCTGTAGCTCACGGTCTTCCCTCTGCGCTTTCATAATTCTGTCTGACAATGAAGACTGTACTAAAACCTGAAACAAAACAGATATATTCCCTGCACCAACAACTTCTAAGCCAAAATTTATCAAATCATTAATCAAGGGATCACGTTCCAAACGTAGCATGGTTAATGATGCATGATTTTTCCGACTTAAGGCATCCGCTACTTTGTTTTCTTTTCCAGGATGGTAATTAATCGTGTAGTCATAATCCTTTATCAGTTTTAGCCATCTTCTCTGCCTCATGTTTAATTCCTTCTGAGTGAATATATACTTGAGACTTTTATGGTCAGTATATATTCGGCATTTGGTTCCGTATAGATGATGCCTCCATATTTTCAAAGCAAAAACCACAGCTTCCAATTCCAAATCATGTGTGGGATAATTAAGATCATGAGGTTTAAGTTGTCTCGAAGCATAGGCAATTACCTGATCATTCTGCATCAAAACACAACCAAGTCCCTTCAAAGAAGCATCACTATAGATGACAAACTCACCATTCCGGGAAGGTAAGGCCAAAACTGGAGCATTCACCAATCTCTTCTTTAGTTCCTGAAAACAAACATCACATTCCTCTGTCCAAACAAATTTAACCCCTTTCCGTGTTAACTTAGTTATTGGGCTAGATAACCGTGCAAAGTTCTTAACAAAGCGTCGGTAATAACTTGCTAAGCCCAGAAAACTACGAATCTCTGTAACATTTGTGGGTCTTGGCCATTCATCAACTACTTTTGTTTTGGCAGGATCAACTGTTATTCTATCATTATTTACAATGTGCCTAAGAAAATAAATCTGTTGCAACCAAAAGTCACACTTGCTGAATTTTCCATATAGTTTCTTTTCTTTTAAAGTTTGTAAAACAACCCTTAGATGTTTTTCATGCTCCTCTTTATTTTTAGAAAAAACCAGAATGTCATCAATAAAAACAACCACAAACTTATCCAAGAACTCATGAAATACTCTATTCATAAGATTCATGAATACAGCAGGTGCATTAGTTAACCCAAATGGAATAACAACAAATTCATAATGCCCATATCTAGTACGAAAGGCTGTTTTCGGGATGTCATCCTCCTTCACCTTCAGCTGATGGTATCCGGATCTCAAGTCAATCTTGGAAAAGTACTGAGCTCCCTGAAGCTGATCAAACAAGTCATCAATATGAGGCAAAGGATACTTGTTTTTAACAGTGATGTTATTCAAAGCTCTATAATCAATGCAAAGTCTCATGGAACCATATTTCTTTTTAACAAACAAAACAGGGGCTCCCCATGGTGAAGTACTGGGACGAATGAAGCCTTTGACAAGCAAATCCTGCAACTGATTTTTCAATTCAAGAAGTTCTATTGGAGCCATACGATATGGGGGTTTTGAAATTGGCTTAGCATCAGGAACTAAGTCAATTGTGAATTCGACTTCTCATTTAGGTATGACACTGGGTAACTCCTCAGGAAAAACATCAAGGTATTCATTTACCATTGGCACATCATTAATTTGAATAGTTCCCTTGTTTTCAACAATATGAGCCAGATAACTTTCATTTCTATCTTTCAGTAGTTTCTCAGCTTCTTGATATGTTATCAATTGTATGGGTTCATTCTTGTATACAAACTGAAACTCTTTCTCGAAAACAACTTCTTTAGCTCTACAGTCAATCTTAGCATGATAATCAAAAAACCAGTCCATCCCCAGAATAACATCAAACTCGACTAAGGGTAAAACAACAAGGTTTGCAGGTAAAGTCTTTCCACATACCACAATAGAAATATTCTTATAATTCCTCTTTTCTATAACATTTCCCCCTGGTGTTTTAACAACAAGTTCAGGTATCATTTGTTGAGGTGATATTTCCAATTTACTAGAAAATTCCTCAGAGATGAAGGAATGTGTAGACCCCGTATCAAACAAAACTTTAGCAAAATCTGAGTGAACAAACAAAGTACCTGATACAACTTCATTGGATGGCCCAACATCTGCTGACGTAGTCGCAAAGGATCTCACTACACCTTTCTGCTTGTAGTCTGGCTTCTTTGCATCATTTGGATCCCTCTTTGGGAAGGCATTTGCATAGTGACCCATCTCACCACATTTAAAACACTTTACAGTTTTCTTATCAGGATTATTCTTTGGATCATTTTCATTGCAATCTCGGGCCATATGTCCAAACTTACCACATTTAAAACACTTCCGAGTTTTGATAAGACATTCCCCAGGGTGCTTTTTTCCACACTTTTCACAAACTGGAAACTGTATTTTCTTACCATCAGATTTCTTTGGTTGATTCTTACCCATTGCTTTCCAATTGGACCTCTTCTTCTCTTTTTTTCCAAAATGCATGTGATCGTCAGCAAACTCCATCTCTACCCTCTCAGCACATCGGACAAGTTTCTTGTAACTTTTGAATTCACAGGAGGCCAACGCCCTTCGATACCTTGGCTTCAATCCTGAGTAAAAGCGGTTGATTTTGCTATCGAGATCCAGAATAAGATTTGGAGCATACCTCACCAGTCGGGTGAAGTTCGCCTCATACATAGCCACTGAATCTTCCTCCTTTTGTTTCAATTCAAGGAATTGTTTCTCCATTCTAAGTCGCACCACCTTAGGAAAATATTTTTCAAGAAAAAGACTTTTAAATTCATCCCACACTAAGGCATCAAAATCCTCTCTACCCCTGATATTCCTTACCATTGACCACCACTGATCAGCTTCCCCTTCAAAACGATAAATGGAAAGACTTACCTTTTGATTTTCCGAACATCCCATAACATCAAATATCTTTTCAAGGGCTTTAATCCATCCTTCTGCTGCCACTGGGTCAGAAGATCCATTGAATGCAGGAGGATGTTGTCTCATAAAATGTTCCACCACTGTCATGTTCCGTTGGGGTACCTCTATTTGTCCTCTTGCATGGATGCCACCACCATTTATTGCCTGCGTTAGCTGAGCCATTACTGTCACAAACTGCTCGGTTCCTATCCCTACCATTCCGGGCTGTTGATCAGGAAGGATGTCATTCTGTCGGTGCCTATCCTCTTCAGCATCCATGTTCCTTCTGCGGAAAACCATTCTAAACAAACATTTCTTAGATGAAGCAACATGGTAATCTTTAAATGCTATAACAAATTAAACATAGAGTTAAAATTTTTTATGGTATTCTATTAGCATCACCTTAACCCCTAAAGTTATCTAAACCATCCTCTGATACCAACTATAAGGACCCGCACTTATTTCATACATAATCTTGAATTTAATCAAGAAAACACTTCATTTTACATTGAGGATCTTTTCAAGTTTAGAGCTTTAGAGAATTAAGACAAAACATTCATAACATTACACATTGTTACAGAGTGGATACCATAAAATCAGTTTCCATTTTTCTCAGAATATAAAACATTAAAACATAAAACAAGACTCCTTGAAAATTCTTCAACATTTAACATGTCTTCCTTCCTTGTATTACTCATCATTAACCTGTGAAAAATCATTTAAAAACTTGGGATGAGCACAAAAGCTCAGAAAGGTATGAAAAAGAAGGAAAAATCACATTAGTCCATGAATACGCATGACGTATGAAAACATTTTCAAAAGACATGCTTTCCACCCATTAAATATTACTTAGCGTAACATGAGATTTACACAAGATCCACACAAACATAATTATAATCATAGAGGTATATTGGGGCATTACTTACATAATCTTGAAACCATCTTGGCTACCTTAAAATTTGTAACCCTCACGGCTACCTTACTTTGTGTAACCATCACAGTTACACTTGGAGTAACCATACGACCGACCTCCAACTTACTCATACCCAATGCATTGGAGGGAAATATAGGTCCCACCCTTCATCATAAACAATTCCCAATAACCAAAACTTAATAATACAACATAAACAATAGCATAAAAACATTGCCTTTGAATCTTATAAAACAGAATTTTAAAAGAGGATTTTAGAAGAAAAGTCCCTTATAAACATCATATACTTGAAGTGAGGCTTAATAGAGTGGATGTAATATGTATATACTCTATAAATACACATAATTAAACATAATATAAACAAAACCCATCACACAAACAATTTAAATAGCACATAAATTATAAAGTAGAATGTTAACCCAAAGAATGGAAATCGGGTTAAGAATTCCCTTACCTTGGGCTTGTCTTACTTAAAAATTGTTTAAAACTCCTGTATAATGGTTAAAAGAGTGTTATTCGTATTTTACAGAAACATGTTCATGTTTATAACATCTTATATGGTCATTTCATAACCTCATTTCACCCCTTATTTGTTAGTATTTTGTTCCTTGCATTATTTTGGGTGAGTTCTTTTGTGATTTTCACGATCGGTTCATGATGAATCGTTCTTGTTGATTGGAAGTGAAACTCCAGAATTGGAATGGAGTAGTATATACATATTTCCAGTACCATAATTTATACCATTTATCACTTTGATTCTTTATATGATGATGATTAATAAGTTAAAACATTAATTATGTTTGTTTAGATCATTTAAGTGGTTCTTTGATAATTACAACTTCATTTAGTCTTATAAATTTGAATCATGAGTACAAAATAATTCCAGAACCTTATATGAGTCATAAAAAATATCTTATAACCTGGTTCAACCATATAAATGGTTTCACAACCAGAATTGAAAGAATTAATGGAAATTAAAAATACATCGTCCACGTTATCGGTAATTCGACACAAATGGACAATGTTTTTTTTGATTCTTTAAATAAGTGAGAGAGGAGAGGAATAATTATTTGTAATTTTCCATAAACATGACAACATCCAGAATATACATGATTCTGGATATTTCATTCCTCTTGGATAATAGGGGGTGAAGAAAGAAGAGAAAGGAATCATGAAACATGAGAAATTTCTTACGAAAATTCGGCAGCCTAACGGCGTCTCTTAAAATTTCATAAAAACAAGATTGATGAGGGGAATGGAATATCTCATCATTCATACAAAATTTTGATATTAAGGGGAAATATTTAATGAAATATCCCAACAAAATTCAAAGGTAAAGGAAGAGAATAACATAAAATGGAAGAAAAGAATGAAAATGAAAGAGGATGTTTACCTCTTGATCTCTTCTCCTTGAGATCCTCCTTAAGGGCTTTGGTCTTGGTCTTTTGGTGAGACCAGCAGCTCTAGGACGTGGGGAAGAAGATTGGGGAGGTAATTTGGCAGAAATTAGACAATGCTCAAGGCTTGAGAGGTGTGGGAGGAAGAGGGGAGTGAGGGTGATATTTATAGTGGAGGAGGGGAGGTATTTTAGATTATTTTAATTATTATTATAATATTTTTATCAAGACTATGAATAATCTCAAATCAGGTGGCCTTAATTAGTGAAAATATCAAGTGAGTTCGAAGAAAGTGGCCTTGAATCACTTATGATGTCAGAAATAGTGCATTTTTACTGATAAATTGATTATACGGTATTTTACCGTATTTCACTATTCACCGAAAATTCAAGAGTTTCAGAAAAATACCAAAAATTTACCCCAACCATTTTTCGATGTGTAGAATTCAAAAATGAACTCTATTTTTCAAAAATAATTTTCTAAATATTATTAATTTAATTTTTAAATAAGGTCACAATTAATTCGAAAAATAACAATATTGAAGTGCAATTAGTTTTATGTGACATTGGAAAATTAATTAAGATCCCATTATCCTATTTCCATGGGAAAAAAAAATAATATTATTATTTACTATTCATGAGGTCATATTACTATTCATATTACTATTCATAAGGGCATGTTACTATTCACCAAAAAAACAAGTTTGTTCCATCAGACTCTAAATAACATACTGAACACAATTATAGATGACAGTTTCTTGAAATTCAAAACATAGAAGAAATAAAATTATGTTTAAAGGATACTTATAAATATATACCTTAAACAAAATTTCAAGCATTTTCAATTTATTTTTAGAAAAACTTGGGATGTTACAAATGGTCATTTAATAATAATTTGATGATAGAAAAATTCAAAAAAATAATGAACAATTTAAAATAAGATGAGAACATGACTTGAATTTCAAACAATCACAACTTTTGATACAAGTGTTCGTTTGGGGATTATCACATATCAAATCAAATCTCGCGAAAAGATCTTCGACATTATAACTTGGGACGTACCCTGATCGATGTTTTTTCAAGGTCAAACAAGGCTCAGAAGACCTCAAAAATTGAGTTTTTCTATTGGGTACATTATTTTTTGAAAATTTGATGGAATTTCAGCCTCGTTTGAGAGAACATTCTTGTCTTTTTTCAATAGAGGCTGAATTTATTCTTAGGTCTTACACTCATATAGATATTATGATGTTTAAATTTAATCGTTTCTTATATTGTAGTGTTTTTATAATTAAATATATACATATATATATATTTGTATATATTTGAAAATAATAAATTAATTGAATAAATAAATATTTAAACATATTTACTTAAAAATGTATTTTTAAATATATAAACTATTTGGAAATAAATATTTGTGACTCGTTTTATTTAAAATAAAAAATTATTCATTTTATTTTCCTTATAAAAAACATTAGTATATATATATATACCTATACAAGTGTATAGATAATGTTTATATATAAATGTGTGCGTGTTAATATATATATATATATATGTGTGTGTGTGTGTGTGTGTGTGTGTGTGCGTGTGTGTATTCCAATAAGTGTAAATAAATACACACACATAAATGGTACCTTGCACATATATTTAATATATACATATTTATATATTATTAAATATGATTTATATAACAATAAATATAAATTTATATAAATACAATATATATATTTTTAATATTCTTTTATATTTATTTATAAATTCTATATATAATTATAATTAAATCTATATATTATAAAATATGGTGATATGAACTATGAAGCTTTTGGGACACAACAGAAGCAGTCAAGCTCATACCCAATACAATTTTTTTTGATCAATTTCTTTGGATTTCTTCTTAGAACTAGATAGAAATGTGTTCCTGAAATCCATGAAGAAATAATCTTTTCACATATAATTTATAATTAATTAATTTAATTAAGAATTACCATTTGTTGAATTCTTTCTTCATTGATGAATTACTAGACCACTATTGTCGTACCATCATTGCGTTAGAGGAATCAAATGAAAATTCTCTCTAGCAGTGAGCCACACATGCTTTGTGAACCTCTGATTGCAACCGTAGAATTCTTTGGGTGCTAGTACGGATGAATCTACCACTTGCAATGATCAATATTGAATGCAACCAAATCCTTTAAGGGAGAAGGAATTCACTCTGGTGGAAGAGGAGAATTACTTTACGTTCTTCAGAGTATTCTAGGGATGTGAGCTCACTAGGGATTGAGAAGATTCTCACTACGAGTCGTCACACACACAACGAAAGAATGTGACTCTACATTGCACAAAATGTCATAACTAAGTTTATATAGTGATATTTTTAGAAAATAAATAATTGTGCAATGAAACTTAGTATTTGTTTAATTCCCAGCAACCCATATCTAAATAATAATAATATTATTATTATTTACTTGACATGCGCTAAACATGTGGATAAAATAAATTTAATTTTTCTTTAATAAATAAATTAAAATTTATTCAAATAATATTTAATATGAAAATTTTCACCAGACTATTAAACTTAGTATGCTAATCCTCCTAAATATCTATTGGTCCATGAATAATGAGTATTTATTTAATTAAATAAATATCACTACATTATTCACCAATAATTATATAAATATTATATTAACTGAAACTAGTGAATGAATATTTATTTTATGTAACTAAGTAAATAAATATTTGTTACCATGTGAATAAACCAGTATAAATAAATATATCTTCTTTATATTCATATAATTAAATAAATAATTACCCAGTGAATAAATATTTATTAAATATTCAACTCATATATATATTTTCTCTAATAATAGTTGATTGAATATTTGTGATCAAACCAAATTGAATTATTATTAAAATATGTATGAGAACAATACTTTTCTAACATGTTAAGTTCATATAGAATTTAACTGAAGTTCTAAATACACTTTGTGTGATTGTTTAGGCCCCTTTCTCAATGGCATTAGGCTACACTGCTTAATGTCTAAGGATAGCGTCTAGAAACACACAAAAACTACCATAGAGAAAGAAGTTAATGTCACAATGACATGTAACCTCATACAAATGTACACTGTGTAATATAATCCTTTTATTTAGATATCTCTAATCAAACGGGTCACATGCTAGTTGCATCAACTTATATGCTCAATGTCTCTTTATTTGACTTTTTAGAAATGAACTTGGTGACAACACCTCCAAGTCTATGGACTGAATCAGGCAATTGTATTCCTATCAAGCATGAGATATCAACTTCCGTTAAAGAACAGAAGGGGTAAATCCTTTCTCACAATATTTATTATTACAACATCACTCGTAACGCACTAAATATATCCTACCTCATCATGATCATATGTCATCATGGTTTTTTCCAATACATAAGATCACGTGACTTATGAAATGTATTAATAATAATCTTAAAGTCTAAGGATCATTACACACATCTGCATATAGGAATTTCCAATGACAGATATAAATATATATTTCCAATTAGCGGGTTATATTATGATCATCTCCTGATCTAGAGTTTACTAAGGGTGTACACCATGTGAAAGTGTCTCAAAGTCCTATGAGTCTCCACCCCTAATAGCACATGTCATCTATGTCATGTTAAATGATATCATTCTACTATAAAACTTATTTTTAAGAATTATGTTGTGGCACTTCAAGGTTCACATCATAGTAGAGAACTGATATGACCTTTTAGTGTGACAAGTACACATAGGACATTATCACATACTATACCATGTAGAAGAACAATCATGATGCGATGATATATTTTAAAAATATTCAAATACATGAATAAAAGTAACCATAAAGTACTTAAAAGTTGGTTCTAGGGTACCAACACCAACAGAATCTCACTTTCACTAGAGCTAATTGCTAACAACCTTTAGTCTGCTACCTCTCACATGATGTTCATGCTTCTGCTAAGATAAAGATTTAGTCAAGGGGACCACTACATTTTCTTCCATGGAAACTTTTCTCACAATGACCTCACCCCATTAAGAAAAATCCCTCAAGAGGTGGTATTTTGCAGATAATGTGCTTCTTCCATTGATTTGATATTGAATCCTTTGTGAGAGCCACCACTTTAGTATTATCATAGTACAATGTGGTAGGATCTCTACTACTAGTCATCACATCAAGATATTGGACAAGGTTATAAATCCAAATAGCTTATTTAGATACATCAAAAACTTCTATATACTTAGAATTCACTATAGAATCGATGATAACTAGCTAATTTGAACTATTCTAGCTCACAACTCCTCCGTTGAGACTGAAGATGCATCCTGACTATGACTTTTGATCACTCTAATATATTTGGAAGTTGTCATCAATATATCCTCTAACGACTAGTTCATCGTCTCCTCCATAAACCTAGAACACATCCTTAGTATACCTTAGAAACTTAAGAATAGCCTTAACAACAAACCAATGTTGTTCTCTTAGATCAACATTATGTCTACCTACCATGCTTAAAGTGCAGGTAATATCAAGCCTAGGAAACAACATGATATACATGATAGATCCTATCACAGATGTGTGTGAGATCCTACTCATTCTCTCTCTCTATCTCTCATGTTGTGTTTGAGGACACATTTTCTCTAGGAAGGGAATTATGTTTTTTTAAAAAGAATTTCAATATTTTAGATGTGGTAATTAAAACGACCAATAATATTTTTTTTTTATTTTTTTTCTATATATTATGTTTCTTAGTAGTAGTTTCAATTATTATTAATATTTTAAATAGAAGGGGTTAAAACCACCACTAATTTTTTTTTACCACACTAGCGTTTTTCATACTCAACGTTAAAAAATTTTGGTTCCCTATTTAGTGTAAGTTTCACATAACTACTGTTAATTCATTTATAGAGGGTTATAATTTCTACTAATGGAAAAAATAACCTCCACAAAATGCACCTTTTTTGTAGTGATTGGAGAAAACATTAAAAAAACTAAACTATCAAGATGGATCCCATGTGAAAGTATACTACACTAGTTATAATCACTATCACATTCCAACCCAAGAAAATAACCACAAGATGAATTTTTAACAAAGAAAGTCCATTACTTTACATATCAACAACACTTATCACCTGAAAGATAAAATAAGAAGATTAAAAACCAAGAAAAAAATGAATGAAATAGTGGGTGTCAAGTTTATTGAATACTCACTCTCCTTCCTCATCGCAGTCCATAGTTAAACATAAAATTCATCCCAATAAAACATAATTTTATCATTTTTTGGATCAAAATTTTTTTCCTAAAAAACATCATTTGGATTTATAGCCATTTTTTCAACCAAAAGACTTTCAAAATTATCTAGTATGCTTCCCCAACCCTAAAGAAAATACGTAAAATTATTTCTCTCCAAAATTAATCCTTTATCTAATATTGTTTTTTTTGTTTCCAAAAATAACTTATATGAATTTTATATAATTCTATCAAAGGTATCCTGAAGTCTTCCCATGAAAATTCCTTGTCTTTATTTTCATGAAATACAACTAGATTCTCAATTGAATCTTATAAGCTTAATAAAACACAAAGGATAGTTAATGATGAGGGGGTTATTGTTAGGGTTGTAAAGTCTATTCATGGATCTGGTATTTATTTATTGGATATTCATTACTTAGTTCACTAGAAGTATACATTGGAAGGATGTTAAAGAGGTTCTACTCATAGATTCTCAACAGGAAGCTAGTTCACCAGATTTTCAGGTTGTTAGATTACCCGAATTTGAGGCAGTGGTGTCATAGATAGATAAACCATTTATACATTTGAATCATTCCTCTTCTAGTTTTGGGGGTAAGGAATGAGGTTTAGGAACATTGTTTAGTTACCGACAATCATAGGTCAAACCAAGGAATGCTATGGATAATATGTAGTTTCATAATTAAATAGTTGGACACCCACTGATGTAGAGAGTCGATGAAACTAGATGACCATGCAGGTCTCTTTATATAAAGTGTCTGGCACCATTTTTTTAAGGTAAATCGTATCATCATTTTATCTTTATTCCCTTTGATATATGTGTATTAAAATTCACCAAAGTTGTAAACTTTGTACTTTTGATGTTATAAAATCTTATTTTGTTTCTCCCATAAACGTAGAATGAAAATATGAACAATGTAAAGTCATTGTTCTTTATCTGTGCATGTTTTCCCATTTTATTTTATACTTATGTGTGGACGTTTGATTCAGTGCAATGATTTGGATGTTGAAAAACATCCATGTTATGGTCACTAAACTTTCAGAGGATCCATGATAATTTTTTTTTCACCTTTGTGATCTATCGATGGATGGAATTCCTGTTCTTGATGTTTGGATAGATTCCTAAGAAGTTTCATTAGATCATGGTTAATTATAATGGACAACACTCAACATAAAAAAATTATCTTCATTTACCTACCTTAATGATTTGATTTCAGTGGGAGTTACTGTGTTAGGGTCTTTTCATTAAAATAAGGAAAGGAGAGGTTTGATAGGTTTAGTGGAATAAAATTTAGTTTCCAGTGGATGTAGATGGAAAATTATCTGATCCAAAAGTATATTAATGTTTCATTGACCAAAAATAATATAGAGAATATGGACATGGCTGAATAAGAGAGATTGGATAGAAAATATATCAGTTTGATCCAGTGTTTCTTTTAACCTCCAAGAGAAGAATAAAACTTAGATCCTATAGAAACACTAATGGATTTGTATGAGAAGCTGACTACACTCAAAAAAATGTTTCTAATGTGAAATATTTTCAATTTTCTACTATCAGAAGGAATATCAGTGGAAAATATTTTTAATTATTTCAACATGATATGAAATTAACTCAAAATAGTAAATGTTACATTTTCGGATGATGTTTGGTCATTTTTTACTATCCTATTTTCTAGAATTGTGGGAAAGGATGGTAACAAAATTGATAAATTCTTTCAAAAAAATTGATATGGTATTCTTTGACATCTAGAATTTTATCTTAAATGAAGACCTCCAGAGGAAGGAAGTCTAGGGATCTTCAAGTAATGTAAGGAATGCATATGGAAGAGGACATTAAATTCGGTGAAGGAACTATATATTCTTATTTTATAAATATATAGGGATAAGTTAATGTAAATTTACTAGTCTTGACCCTGCATGCTGGCATTGTTGGGGGAACCACAACAAGGATTTTCAAGATCTTATAAATAACAAAAGTTCAATTTACCTATGTTTAAATTCCAAAAATACCATATCTTAAGAAGGGATAACTATTATTCTTAGTGTCATTGTTCTAATTAAATCATGGAATAATTATTTGAGAGATTATTTTCATTCCTCGAATGAAATAATATACATGTTGAATTATGTTTCTAGAAATTTTGATAAAGTGAATCTTTTGGATGGTAGATCTATATAGATTGTGGGAAAGGGGGATGAAAAAATATGATTGAAGAATGAATTATTTATTGAGTTTAAGGATGTTTATTTTATTCTTGGACTTGGAAAGAATATCATTTTCATGTTTCATTTGGATGATTCTGGATTTGGAAGAAATTTTCTAACAGGGTATGAAGAATCACTTTGTAGCATCCTGCCATGAGTGCTACTTAGCTATGCCCTAAGAAGGTGGCCACAATACCTCAGGCATGCCTCCCCAAATTCCAAAGGATTACAACTAGTAGTGAGGGACTAGGGTGTCTATGGGGAGACTATTCCCTTATAGATTTGAGTGAGTATAGCAGTAAACAATAAACTAAAAATAGTGGAAGCAGACAAGAGAAAATAGACAACAAAGAAATCAACATAATAACAATAATAAACCATGAAAGATAAGTAAGAAAATAGTGGAAGATGAATAATAAATAGATATAATGATGATGATAATCATGTTTCTATATAAAATAAAAGTACATGGGGAATAAGGGATACATGCATATACTACATGCTATACAAAACTTCCAAAAATACCCAAAAAGTTATAAAACTTGAATCTAATGTATCAGCACAGTATTTTTCTCCCAATATCCATCCTAATGATATAAATCAATCAAGTAATGGAAGCTATACACTTCCCTTTATCCATACCTATGATCATAAAATCTACTTGGGTGCTAAGGGCAGCCTAAGTAGTGTGTGAGAAACAATCTCAATAGGCCGCCGCCCACGGTGTCCAAGAAAATTCATTTTTTGCAATAGATAACTAAATAGTGTGCCATTATAATATAAATTTAGGTTAGTAAATAAAAAACAAATAAACAGTTTGGTTCATGTTTCTAAATGGCCACCCGACTGATACCACTTGCTTCGGCCTAAGCCGGAAGTCTGAACCAAGGTACCTATACAAGAAATAATGTATGTACCTAGGGAATTATCAATGAACAACCATGATAATCATACCCAAATCTTGTTATTTGTCTTGGAAGTCTCATTTCCATGTCATCATACAAGAATGCTTATAATATAAATAAGAATGCCATATGTGTCACAAGTAATCAACTCTCAAATCCATGGTGGAGTCTCGAGAACATTCAAGGCGATCTATTAAGAGTCCCAATGGTCATTACAGGAGTCTCAAACATAACCAATTCCATTGATTCAATCCAAGGAAACCCATAGAAAAATCCCTTGAATCAACCAAGGCATTTCGAACTCTAAGTTCGTACCAATTATCTCTCATAGGGGACCGAGTATCAACCGAGGCATGGCGTAACCATCTTTCCAACAGGTTTGTCCCCAGTTTCTCCCATAGGGAATCAGTGTCACTCACGAGTATATAGAATTCACTCAGAGAGCTCTTACCCAAAAATCCAAATTATCACTCCTGGCATGTCATGTAGATCTTACCAAGCACGATGAGTCCATCCACGACGTCCTTAAATCAGAACCCATGTTCTCTCCCAGTTCATGGAAAGTTAACATAACTACCAAGGAACATCACAAGGAAAGGAATATATATAATCACATTCCATAAAATAAATATCTTAATGAAAATTTATAAACAAGGCACCCAAAATATAAAATTCAAGCCAAACATCTATGGTATAGGGAAATATTCACAAGGAACTAAGCAACACGTTGAAAATGTAAGGCACATGGTAAGGCACATGTATAAATCATAGTAAAATGGCTACAAGAATTATCTCATGACCACAAGTATAATAAAAACATAAGGAATAAACCACGAAGTAAAAAATACTAAGCATAAGGCACATGGCCTATGACATGAGAAATAAGGTGTGAGTATGTGCGCTAAACCCAAGGTCTTACCTCAAGGGCCTACAATTTACTTCAATTCAATTTATATATTTAAAAACATCTAACCAAAGAGAATCTCACATATTATTAGGAAACTCAAAGCATGGAAAAAGTCATTTCAAGGTGGGAACATCCAAGATGGGGTGGCCAACAACATGGAAGATGACCACATATTATTTTCCCTATATGGTAGGGTCATAATAGACATGAGGAACCCCTTAATTTAACTTATTGAACATATTTGAGGTTTCTACAAAAGGATATGACATGCATCACAATGGATAATTATTTAAAATGTGAAAAAATGAGTGGGAAATACCTAGACCACCTACCCCGATGCAGTAGTGCTCCACTCGTCCATTATCAAAGCTTGAAACGAGCTAAAATAGGTGAAAATGGAGAAACCTTCTAATGCCCTGAAAATAAGAAAATATTTGTCACACATAAATAGCACAATATATGTAAGAATAAATGTTTAATAGAGGAAATAGAAAGGAGGGTCTTACCAAGAGATTTCCATTACTTTCAACTATGAGAGATTTGGTCGTTGGACAAAGAAGCACTACTGGAAATACAGTCTTTCCCAACGGTTCTGAACCGTTGGGAAAGGCTGCAGAACCGTTGGTATATGTTATACCAACGGTTCTGAAAACCATAGGGAAGTAAGCCGTTGGGAAATATTTTCCCAACAGTTTACTGTGAACCATTGGGATAGGGTGGGAAAAGCCTAACCTATCCCAACGGTTGTGCCAAACCGTTGGGATAGTTTTTCCCAACGGTTTGGCTTGAACCGTTGGGAAATTCCAAGGACTCTCCTCTTTCCCAACGGTTTCTAAGCCGTTGGGAAAGGTTTTTTACCAACGGTTCATTGAAACATTGGTAAAAAAAGAATCAGAGATTCTATGCCAACGGTTTGAAACCGTTGGCATAGCCTATGCTGTGAAAATTGCACAACAGCCTGCAATTTGCATAGCAACTCTGCAATTTGCATAGTAGGCCTCATTTTGTGAATTTCTCCCATTTTTAATCCAATTATTGTACCTTCAATAAACTAACACATACATATACAATTATTGTACCTGTAATAAACTAACACATACATATACAATTATTGTACCTACAATAACCAACTAACACATACATATAGAGAACAAGTTCATACACATTTAACATATAATGCATCCTGGAACTATACACATCCATAATTAAATTAGAATTCATAACGTAATTATAAACATACATAATTCATTTAGAATTAAATTTAAAATTTAGATGACAATTATATGTGGAATCCGGAATTCAATTCATAATTTGATCGGTTTTTTGTATACCATATATTTTTACCTGAAATGATGTCCATTTTAAACAAAATACATACACCTGGAGTGATACCATCCACACCATGCCTCGGATTGAGGTGATGTTAACTCGTACACATCACAAATTACCCATCGATCGTTTTCCTAAAGTATCAACTTATTCCGAAAGCGTTTGCTCGGTTTTCCATATGCCAGTTGATGTTTTTCACTTAAAATGATGTCCTTTTGAAACAAAAGACAGACACTTTGAGTGGTTCCAGCCACACCGCATCTCATATTGAGGTGGGGTTTATTCGTACACGTCACATATGACCCATGGATAGTTTTTCTAAAGTATTAACACAATCAGAATATGTTTGGTCAGTTTTCCATATGTACTTAAAATGTTGTCCATTTTAAACAAAAGAAATCCACTTAGAGTGATCCTGGCCACACCATACCTCAGATTAAGGTGGGGTTGACTCGTACACATCACATATGACCCATGGATCGTTGTCCTAAAGCATAAACACATTTCGAATGCATTTGGTCAGTTTTTCGTATGTCAGTTGTTGTTTTCACTTAAAATGATGTCCATTTTAAACAAAATAGAGACACTATGAATGGTTTTGGCCACACTGCGTCTCAGATTGAGTCGGGGTTGACTTTTACACGTTAAATATGACCCATGGATCGTTGTGATAGAGTATCGACACAATCAGAATCCGTTTTTTCAGTTTTCCGTATGCAAGTTGTTGTTTTCACTTAAAATGAAGTCAATTTTAAACAAAAGAGAGACACTTTGAGTGGTGTCGGCCACACCGTACCTCGAATTGAGGCTAGGTTGACTCGTACACGTCACATATGACCCATGGTTCATTCTCCTAAAGTTTCAACGGAAACCGAATGCGTTTGGTCGGTTTTCTGTATGTACTTAATGTTGTCCATTTTAAACAAAAGAGAGACACTTAGACTGATCTCGGACATACCGTGACTCTAATTGAGCCCAAGTTATCCCGTACACGTCACATATGACCCATGGATCATTTTGATAAATTATAAATAGATTCCGAATGCGTTTAATTGGTTTTCTGTATGCCAGTTGTTCTTTTCACTTATAATCTTGTCCATTTTAAAAAAAGAGACACAATTAGAGTGGTGTCGACCACACCGCATCTTGGATTTAAACGGGGTTGACTCGTACACATCTCAAATGACCCATGAATCATTTTCCTAAAGTATCAACAGAATCCAACCGCGTTTGGTCGGTTTTCCGTATGTCAGTTGATGTTTTTCACTTAAAACGATGTCCTTTTGAAATAAAAGATAGACACTTTCAGTGGTACCGGCCACACCGCGTCTTAGATTGATGCGGGATTGATTCATACACGTCACATATGACCCATGGATAGTTCCCCAAAAGTTTCAATGGAAACCGAATGAGTTTGGTCGATTTTCTGCATGTACTTAAAATGTTGTCCATTTTAAACAAAAGAGAGCCACTTAGAGTGATCCCGTCCACATCATGCCTCAGATTAAGGCGGGTTTGACTCGTACATGTCACATATGACCCATGGATCGTTTTCCTAAAGCATCAACACATTTAGAATGCATTTTGTCGGTTTCTGTATGCCAGTTGTTCTTTTCACTTATAATCCTTTCCATTTTAAACAAAAGAGACACAGTTAGAGTGGTGTCGACCACACCGCATCTCATATTGAGGTGGGGCTGACTCATACATGTCCCATATGACCCATGGATCATTGTGATAGAGTATCGACACAATCAAAATCTTTTTGGTCGGTTTTCCATATGCTAGTTGTTGTTTTCACTTAAAATGAAGTCAATTTTAAACAAAAGAGAGACACTTTGAGTGGTGTCGGCCACACCGCACCTCGTATTGAGGCGAGGTTGACTCGTACATGTCACATATGACCCATGGATCGTTCTCCTAAAGTTTCAACGGAAACCGAATATGTTTGGTCGGTTTTCCATATGTACTTAAAATGTTGTCCATTTTAAACAAAAGAGAGACACTAAGACTGATCCCGGCCACACCGTGACTCAGATTGAGCCCGATTTGGCTCGTACACATCACATATGACCCATGGATCATTGTTCTAAAGTATCAATACAATCAAAATCCGTTTGGTTGGGTTTCCGTATGCTAGTTGTTCTTTTCACTTATAATCCTGTCCATCTTAAACAAAAGAGACACATTTAGAGTGGTGTCGGCCACACCGAACCTCGTATTGAGTTGAGGTTGACTCGTACACATCACATATGACCCATGGATCTTTTTGATAAAGTATCGACACATTCTGAATGTGTTTGGTCGGTTTTTCGTATGCCAGTTGATGTTTTTCACTTAAAATGTTGTCCATTTTAAACAAAAGAGAGCCACTTATACTGATCCCGGTCACACCACGACTCGGATTGAGCTCGGGTTGGCTCGTACATGTCACATATGACCCATGGATTGTTGTGCTAAAGTATCAATACAATCAGAATCCGTTTGGTTGGTTTTCCGTATGCCAGTTGTTCTTTTCACTTATAATCCTGTCCATTTTAAACAAAAGAGACACAGTTAGAGTGGTGTCAGCCACACCATGTCTCAGATTTAAATGGGGTTGACTCGTAAATATATCAAATAACCCATGAATCATTTTCTTAAAGTATCAACACAATCCGAATACGTTTGCTCGGTTTTCCGTATGCCAGTTGATGTTTTTCACTTAAAATGATGTCCTTTTGAAACAAAAGGCAAAAAATTTGAGTGGTGCCGGCCACACCGCGTCTTAGATTTATGCGGAGTTGATTCATACACGTTACATATGACCCATAGATCATTATCCTAATGTTTCAACGGAAACCGAATGTGTTTGGTTGGTTTTCCGTATACACTTAAAATGTTGTCCATTTTAAACAAAAGAGAGCCACTTAGAGTGATACTGGCCACATCGTGCCTCAGATTAAGGAGGGGTTGACTCGTACACATCACATATGACCCATGGATCGTTGTCCTAAAGCATCAACACATTTCGAATGTGTTTGGTCGGTTTTCCGTATGCCAATTGTTCTTTTCACTTATAATCCTGTCCATTTTAAACAAAAGAGACACATTTAGAGTGGTGTCGGCCACACCGCACCTCTTATTGAGGTGGGGTTGACTCATACACGTTACATATGACCCATGGATCAGTTTTCTAAAGTATTGACACAATCTGAATGCGTTTGGTCGGTTTTCCGTATGCCAGTTGATGTTTTCACTTAAAATGATGTCCTTTTGAAACAAAAGATAGACACTTTGAGTGGTGCCGGCCACAATGTATCTCATATTGATGCGGGGTTGATTTTTATACATCACATATGACCCATGGATCATTCTCCTAAAGTATCAATGGAAACCGAATGTGTTTGGTCGGTTTTCCGTATGTACTTAAAATTTTGTCCATTTTAAACAAAAGAGAGAAACTTAGAATGATCCTGACAACACCAAGACTCGGATTGAGCCCGAGTTGGCTCATACACGTCACATATGACCCATTTATCATTTTTATAAAGTATCAATAAAATAAGAATCTGTTTGGTCGGTTTTCCGTATGCCAGTTGTTCTTTTCACTTATAATCCTGTCCTTTTTAAACAAAAGAGACACAGCTAGAGTGGTGTCGGCCACACCGTGCCTCGTATTGAGACAAGGTTGACTCGTAAACATCAAATATAACCCATGGATAGTTGTTCTAAAGTATCGACACATTCCGAATGCATTTGGTCGGTTTTTCGTATGCCAGTTGATGTTTTTCACTTAAAATGTTGTCCATTTTAAACAAAATAGAGCCACTTATACTGATCCCAGTCACACCGCGACTTGGATTGAGCCCAGGTTGGCTCGTACATGTCACATATGACCCATGGATCGTTGTGTTAAATTATCAACAGATTGTGAATGCGTTTGGTCGGTTTTCCGTATGCCAGTTGTTCTTTTCACTTATAATCCTGTCCATTTTAAACAAAAGAGAGACACTATGAATGGTGTTGGCCACACCGCACCTCGGATTGAGGCGGGTTTGACTCATACACGTCACATATGACCCATGGATCGTTTTCCTAAAGCATGAACACATTTCAAATGCGTTTGGTCGGATTTCCGTATGTACTTAAAATGTTGTCCATTTTAAACAAAAGAGAGACACTTAGACTGATCCCGACCATAATCTATTAGTGGAATGGTATTTACTTAAAATCTTGTGTAAATTCATATAGAATATTTTTAGATCATTCTTAGTATGGATTAGATTTTAGTTTATCATGCTATGAAACATTTCAGAGCTAACAATGCCATGCCCAATGAATACATCTCTTTTATAGCATACCAAGAATCTATGATATTGATTAGATGTGTAAATGTGATTTACATTGATTATCATGATGACAATAAATAAAATATATATTATATATTTTCTAGTAGTAAATGAAATCAAGGAGGGTGGGGGGGCTGTCCGGGGGGGTTGTTCAGGGGGCTGTCCCGGGGGCTGTCCGGTGGGTGTCCGAGGGGCTATCCGGGGACCAAGGATGAGGGTGGGGGGGCTGTGCGGGGGGCTATGTGGGGGGCTGTCCGGGGGGTGTTCGGGGGGTTGTCCGGGGTCCAAGGAGGAGGGTGGGGGGGCTGTCCGGGGGGCTGTCCGGGGTCCAGGGAGGAGGGTGGGGGGGCTGTCCAGGGGGCTATCCAGGGTGCTGTTCGGGGGCTGTCCGGGGTCCAAGGAGGATGGTGGGGGGGGGGGGGGTTGTCCAGGGTCCAGGAAGGAGGGGGGTTGTCCAGGGAGTTCACAAACACACAAACACTAAAATACATCAACATCCATGAAAACATGAAATATATAAAAATAACTCAAATGCAATACTATACTACAGGTCTGGATAAAACCAACAACTAGAATTGATTAAACATCAAATATCAGTAATATTAGTAAAAAATATAACGGATCAAATTTTCCCACATTACCATCACCATCATCAAAATCACCATCATCATCACCCTCTTCCTCGTCCCCATCATCGTCCTCTCCCTCCTCACCCTCATCCTCACCCTCGCCCTCCGCCTCGCCCTCACCATCCGCCTTGCCCTCCTCCCCTCCCTCCTCTTCCGCATCAGACTCCTCGCCATCATCATCGTCAGCCTGGACATCGTCTTGACCACCACTAGAATTTACACCTGGTTCTCCACATATAGAACGTATCGACGACATATATTCATCAAGAGCTGGGCTGGCCTCTGGTGGAAGTGTCGGACGTAGAACTTCAATAAATTTCATAAATGCACTGTTTGCCCTAGCAGACTGTTCTTACATCTTTGTGGCCCTTTTGTTAGCCTGTTCTGCCTGTGCCCTAACTTGATGTAGCTCGGTGGCACTACAACTCATACCTGAGGAGGGCCAATACCTCGTCGGGGCTATCCTAGGTCGGCAGCGTACTCTTCCAGGATGCTCCTCTCCCAAAACCTGATGTAAGTGATCAGTGGGCCCAAAATTGTCTGGTTCTTGGGAATCGAGGGCCTCTAAAGCAGCCTGTTACAAATATAAATATATTATTAAGTTACAAAATAGATATTAAAATATAAAATCAATAGATTAAAACTTACAATCTACTGCTGAGTCGCTTCGTTGATGGAACTTCCATCCTTTTTCCATCTACTCGAGCAAAAAAATTTTGCTCAAGGCACACGTCCTTAAATATTTTGTATTTGCCTCTACAATGACATTGAAAACTAAAGTTATATGAAAAATTTAGCAAACTATTAAATAATCGAGGAAACAAAAAAAAGTTTAAGTCGTAAAGAAAACTTATAAACAATTGTCATACCTGCTTCCTCTCATGATCAGAGATCGTAGTGCGTCCCAGTGTGTGGAGGTATTTTTTTGCATCAATGTTCTTTTTATTTTTTCCAGATGATTCCTAAATAAAATTCGAAAATGAAACAGATAGTATTAATGAAAAACATGAAATTTATTATTTAAATACCTCAAATATAATTAATACCTTAAACTGGGTACTCGTCCAATGAGTAATCATCTGATGATACTGCTCTATAGGACAATCATCCACCACTGGTACCGCCTCTAACTCAGTGCCAACTCTAGCAACCCAACCAATATACAACTCATGCTTTTAGGCTCTCCAAAGCTCGCCTAAATCCTTTAGACATTCCGGTCGTGCACCCTCACCATCGGGAAAATTAAATCAAAGCTGACATCAAAATATTAATTCATATAAATACAAAAATAATTCATGGCATTAAATTGAACAAATTTTTTTACCCATATCTCTTCCCAAGCTCTATCCTTGACCTCATGTGGTAAATGTCTCCACGATAGCGGGCTGACGGGAATGATGTTGGAGTATTTGGAAAGCATCGCCAAAAAACTCCGACATTGCTGCCCTGTTTTCTCAACCATTTGGTTGCCTTCATTATAATACACCATAACCTGTGTGCGGCGGTTCCACAATGAACGCATGCGTGTACGCCCCCACCCACGCCTCCTATTAGTAGATGTATCTGTCATGAAATAGAAACAAATATTTTATCAAAACATGTTATAATGAAAATAAATATTGCTATAAAAATTTGTTAGGGTTCTATAAATATACCTGCACCGGTCTAATCAATTTAGTTACCTGATATAGTCCTCGAACAAATCACATTTGAACAAAACTATGTGATGTGACATCTCCCATTATTCATGGCTTAATGTCTTCAATGTATATGATTCAGGAATTCCTCCTATTTGAGGAAGTGATGGAAAACTGGGTTCAATTTTCTCATACTGTTCTTCTTCATTTCTCATTGGTCTGTTCAATCTTGTAGTAAGATCAGACAAATACATCGAGAAGAAATCCATACATTCTTGAGCCAAGTAACCGTTCACGATAGAACCTTCAGGATGATTTCTATTTCGGACATAAGACTTTAATGTGAACAAATTTCTTTCAGTTGGATGCATCCAACGAAAATAAACAGGTCCTCCGAGAAGTATTTTAGTGGGAATATGGACAGTCAGATGCAGCATGAATGTGAAAAATGATGGAGGAAATATTTTCTCCAACTCACACAAAATCAATGGGGAATCTATCAATATTTTTTGCAAGAAAGACTTGGACAACTTCTTAGAACAAAGATCTCTAAAAAAATGGCACAACCGAATAAAAACCACCCTTACATTATTGGACAAAAGATGACGGATTTCTATTGGAAGCAACTCATGTAGTAGAACGTGATAATCATGAGTCTTAAAAGATTTTAGCTTCAACTCTCTTCTGTTGACCCATTTAGATATGTTGATTGATTAGCCATCAGAAACTCTAATAGTCTCTAATACTTCCAGAAATTGTTTTTTTCCGTAGGTGTCATCACATAAGAAGCACATGGAAGTTGCCATTTATTTTCACTGATATGCACATGATGCAATTCTGGTATGATTCCCCAATCCACTAAGTCACGCCGAGATAGTAAATCATCTTTTGTCTTCCCCTTGACATTTAGAAGAAATGAAAGAAACATTTCACATATATTCTATTCAATATGCATTACGTCTAAGTAATGACGTAACAAATTGGTTGACCAATAAGGCAAACCAAAAAAGATACTGCTCTTCCTCCAATTGTAACAGGTTTCAGTGGAAACATTCTTTCTCTTTCCAGATTTCATTTGACCCTTCCCGAATGAAAAACTGAAATCTTTCAATTCATTAAGCACATTAGTTCCAGACATATACTGAGGTGGATCATCGGTCTCTATGGTATTATCAAATCTTCGACAATTCATTCTATATGGATGATCCTTTGGAAAGAACCATCTATGTCCCATAAAATTGAAACTACAATGATGTTTCAGTCTTCTGAATTGTGTATTCTTCATACAAACTGGACATGACAGTTTTCCCTTCGTGCTCCATCCAGAAATCATTACATAAGCTGGAAAATCATTGATCGTCCACATAAGCACAACACGCATCTGAAATATGTCTTTCGAACATGCATCGTATGTGCGCACACCCACATCCCAAAGAAGTTTCAACTCTTTTATTAAAGGTTGCATGTATACATCAATATCAATGCCGGGATCAGAAGGACCAGATAGGAGTATACTCATGAAAGTGAAAGGTTTTTTCATACACAACCATGGGGGAAGATTATAAATGTGTATAAAAACTGGCCATGTGCTGTGCAAAGTAAGCATCTTCCCAAACGGATTAAAACCATCACATGAAAGACCCAACCTCACATTATGCACATCAGTTGAAAAATCAGGATGTCGAGCATCAAATCTCTGCCATGCAAATCCATCTGCAGGATGAACCAACTCATCATTAGTCTTCTTTCTCTCGGTATCACTCCATCTCATTTTTATTGATATGTCATCAGACATAAAAAGATTTTGGAGTCTGGGGATCAATGGAAAGTGCCACATTACTTTCTGTGGAATGCGGGATGGTGTTCCATCAGATTTTGACTTCCAGCGGGATGTGCCACATTTTATACAATCATTTCGTTCAGCGGTTTCCTCCCAGAATAAACTGCAATCTTTCAGGAAAGCATGAATTTTGTTTCTTGAAAATCCAAGTTCCTCAACTAACTTCCATGCCATATAGTGGTTTGATAGAATATCTACATCATTTGGAAGTGAATCCTTCAAGAGGGTAAGAATGTAATCGATTGATGTATTAGAAATCCCATACATAGTTTTCCCATGAAACAATCAGATTAAAAATTCCAGCTTTTTCATTTTATCGCATTGTCGATATACTGGAGTCATGAAAGCATCATTCAATTTTTTCACCCTATCAATATCATAATTATCACTAGATGCATTAGCTGTCCTCATATCGAAGTCTTCTTGAGTCGAAATCCTTTCTTTTTCATGATGACGAATAAATGGAAACCGATCATCTAACAAATTCTCCATTCCGGTCCTTTCATTTCGATCATCACCAATTTGAGATTTCATTTTCTCCCCATTGTAATACCACAAAAAGTAGTTTGCTTGAAAACCATTTTTGGTTATGTGGTAGCTGACTTCTTCATGGCTCAACCAAGGTTTACCAACATAATTGGAACATGGGAAGTGTATGCGACCACTATCTGAAGCATTGTGAAATGAAAAATCTATAAAGCTCTCCAAATTGTTTTGAAAATTGCTTGAGATCCGATCGGTTTCATACATCCAACTTCTGTTCATTCTGTAAAAAGAATTTATATAAGTCATTTTGTCATAAAAAAGTCAATAGGATTGAACTTTAATAGAAAATACATTTATGTAAATGATAAAGGAAGAAAATAATCAAGGTATCAACTACACATGTGAAAAAAACATACTAATGTGTTATTGAAAAAATGTAAAACCAATAAGAACTTAATGTGTTATCACATCACAACATGACTCATCTTATAACCATATTAGTAGGGTATCATAAACATGAATAACATCAACCTTGTGCCATCCTCCTACCCTACATGACCCCAACCACATACCACATCTTATTATAGCCTTATCACATCGCACCTCACCTAAAAACACTAGGGAAATCATTGTACATATCACCTGAAGACACATGGACAATCACATCACATATTGCCTAAAAACACATAGTCAATCACTTATGAAGGAAGAGTAGGGAAGACATGGTAGCTATCCAACCATATAACCACCATCCTAGATATTAGAAAAAATACCCATAACTCAAAACCTCTGATCGTTGGTAAGTTTATCCAACTCTGGTTGGGAATGTGTAGAAATAACATAAAATACATGATATATAGATAGAAAAAAATACCCAACCTATGGGTTCACATTAAATACATAATCACACACTTCACTACTACCATACAACACATAAACCATCACAACCACTTTCACCACTATATGAAACACACCACACCACCACCACACAAGACACATAGCATTTCCCACTTTCATTTATAAGCCACTTCATTCACACTTACATTGTCCATTCATTTAATGTTAAATTAATTAAATCCATTTACCACACATCCATTTCTATTCCATCTCATTTATTTACTATCTTGTTTTTTTGTTTTAACAACATAATTTATTCTATAGATAACCAGGAAACTAATAAAACCACCACACAACAACTAACCATCTCACAATAACCATTGTCACCATGTTACATCATCCAACCATATCACCAAAACAACCACATATCACAACAAAAATATTACACATCACAAACCACCGCACAACCAAAACCACCTCACCACATCATACACCACAACCTCATCACACAACACCTCCACACAGCACAACACCACCACACATCATCACTATCACACAACTTCACATGTCACATCCATGCCCACTAACCATCACATTACAACCCCACATATCACAAAGCCCAACTAGTCACCTCAATCACAATACAACAGCCTATAACATACAATGAAACACAACAAAAAACCTCTCATAGAAGCAACATACCCCAAATTCCACAATTTATTCAAGGTATTCTATTACATTACCCCTTTATTTAGCATGGACATTATAACACAAATGATATTCCATGGGAAACTAATTAATTAACAAAATATTTGTTCATTTTCCTATTTTTCAGGGTGAAATCACATCAAAATCAAAACTTAAAACTAAAATATTAGATCAATAACAATAAAAACAAGGTAGAATATGTGTATAAAGAATAAAATACCTTATTTGAGATGATTCAAATGGATTTTGACCTGTTCGGATGGGGGAGTTCGAGAGAGGAGCCGAGCGTCAGATTGATTTTAGGGTTCTGTCATGACTGGGGGAGAGCAGCGGCCCGATTGTATTTGGGGAAAATATTTTCCAACGGTTTTTAAAAACCGTTGGGAAAGGGGTGTTCAGGGTACCCTTTCCCAACAGTTCTCATGAACCATTGGCAAAGGGGTTCCCTTTCCCAACGGTTTTATAAAACCGTTGGTAAAGGGTAATGTGAACACACCTTTGATAATGGTTTTTAAAAACCGTTGGCAAAGGGGTACCCTTTACCAATGGTTCTACTGAACCGTTGGGAAAGGGTTTCCTAGGAATTCTTTACAAAAAGTTTAAGAAAACCATTGGTAAACAACCGTGGGTAAAAAACACATTTCCAGAAGTGAAGATAGACCAAAACCCTATGGAGAATGGAGGAGGAGCTCACGTGTAGAAGAGAAGAAGAAAAAACCACTAGAGAAGAAGAAGAAGAAAGAAAAAGATGGTTATTTTATTTAAGAGGGTAAAAATGGGTATTTCACCCTCAAAATAAGGGTTCATGGTTTGAATACATAGTTGGCCAAACCATACGCCAATCATGCGCCATATACTGCTTCAAAGGGGAACCCCACATGGTTAGGCACACAATTTATCTAACCGTGCACAAACCATGTGAAACTACTTTGTCTAAAACTTGCAGTTGTCTGCATGGGTGTAAACCCAGTGTTTCATGGTTGTAGGAAACTGTGTGTCCTCCAACACCCCACTGTCTACAACCGCATGGTTTAGGTAAACCGTGCGAGCTAGGTGACATGATTTCTTTTAACCATACAGATGAGTATTTTCTTTAAATTCTGGGGCTCTAGGATCTGAATGAGCATTGGACACCCCAAATACCCCCTTTAATACCTTATTCATCATCATTAGGTACATTTAAGGTAATTTCAACAAACAATAAATGGTCCGTACCTTTGAGAAATTTAGGGACATTACACAGTTGAGGTTCTCTATTCATTGTTAAAGGAGAAAAATATGGAACAATTTATCTTACCAGAAGAATCAAAGGAGTTACAATGGAAAGATAATTAACTTTAAAAACTTTAGATTTGTGGCATTGTCAGTTGGGTTATCTCAATGAGAAGAGTAATAAGATTATATGGGAAAAAGGGATGTTGAAGCATGAGTATTTAGACATCAGTAGTTGTGAATGTTGTACACATATACAAAAATGAATGGTGTCTTTCAATCTCAGTAGAAGAGATATTTAGAATAGACATCTAGAGATTCTACATACTAATGTTTAGGGACCATCCCCAATCAAGTCACATGCATGGTTACAGTACATTGTGACTTTTATTGATGATTACACTAGGACAGTATGGGTTAATTTCCTAAATCACAATCCTAAAGAATTTGGAATCTTTATTCAGTGGAAAGTAATAGTGGAGAGAGAAATCAGATTCAAACTGATGTGTTTTAGATCTAATAACATGGGTGATTTTAATGGAAGGATATTATATAAATACTACAGACATATGGGAATAAAATATGAGAAAATAGTTCATGGGATGCCTAAAAAATGAAATAGTGAAAAGGATAAACCAGATATTTTTGGAGAAGGTGTAGAGGATGAGGAATAACTATAACGACCCGAATTTTCATTAATGGAAAATCCCTCTTGATCCAGTTAAATGTCTCTTTATGAAAAATGTTTTTATAAGATGTCAACTTCTATGGTTTTATGTTAAGAACTTTGACCGTTGATAATATAGCCGTTGAACAGTGATCACATGATTAGTAGAAATATAGGACCTTAACAAATCCAATTTACTCAGACAAAAGAAGCGATGGCCTAATATAGTAGAATTGCCCCATACGAAGCCCATTGTTCAGAGCTCGGAAAAGAGGTGGCATCCTTGGGCTTCTCCCTTGACCAAGCCCAAGCTGAGCTTCACCATGTCAAGCTCCAATGGGACCGTCTACGGGAAAAGTGGAAGTTGATAGAGATTACCACTCGAGCGATGTTATCCGAGCCACCCCAAGAGTCTGTCACCATCGTACACCTTACCCTTAGGTCTTATGCGGCTGTTTTAAGGGGTTATGTAACAAATAAGTAGAACTATGTTCATGTACATTATTTTTGTATATAATAATGAATATAATTTCTAGTCATTTTTGATACATTGTAAATAGTTTTTAAAGTACAAATGATGTTTTTAGTTATTATTTAATTAAGAAATCTATTTTATTAAATAAAGGTATTTTTGAATTAAATAATATTTTAATAAAATAATAATAATATTATTAAATTAATTTTTATTAAATATAAATGATCTTATAATTTTATGAATGTAATTAAAATTTTATATTAAGGTTTGAAAGCCATTTCTGTCAAAACCCGTGAATTTTTGATAAATGTTGGTTTTTATTTTAAAAGTAAAAATTAACATATTTAGAATTTTTTTTAGATAAAATAAATGTCATTTCTGGAATCAGGACGTCGAAATTATCCAACGGTGAATTTTTCATAATTTTCTGAGACAGTCAAATTTTTGGGTAAAAATTAAATACCGTTTAAATATATAATGTGTTTTATGACATCATATTGACCCAATGATGATGTAATAAAATACCATAATCCTTATTTTCGGCCAATATATGTTTTATCATTAAAATAATGTGATTTTGGGTTTGTTTGACTTACTTTTCAAAGCATTAATGGACCCCTCAAGACATATTCAACACTTTGCCTTTTTAAATTAATTTCCATGGGAGTGTGACTCACCTCCACAGAAGCAACCTTATTATTTTAAGATGTTCGGACTTGGGCCTTATAAAATATTGTTTTCCTCTTCCCTTTTCCAAAAACCATGGGAAAAAACCATGGTATGGTTTGTGGTTTGGATTAATTTAATGAAAGGGGACCCAAACCTAAATAATAAAGAATTCCCTCACCTTTCCTATATAAACCCACCCAAGCTCCCACTTACTCCTCACTAAAATCCATTGGAGTTCGTCCAATATCTGCCCTACTCTCTCTAGAATCCTCCCAAGGTTTCCCAAGCTCCCAAGAAGCCTCTCAAAAGCCTCTCTCTAGCCTTTGGAAGCACACTTCCAAGTAAGGGTTTTTTCTTCCATTCTCATTTTTGTCAATTTTTTTAAGTTGTTTTGCCCTTTTAATTTCAGTTATGAATGTTGGGGTATGGTTTTTCACCTCCCCCATACTTCCCTCTTATTGTTTGAATGATGGGAGACCCCTTTCTCATTCATTAAATGCCTCCCATGTACACCCGTTACTATGCCGAAATTCCAAAAGGAACTTCTCTCTCTTCTTTTACATTCAAGCAAATAATTTTGTATCATGAATCTAAATTCCATTACAATTGTTGGGACATGTATCTATATGATCTACTTACTTTCCATTACATGTAAATATGACGAGGAACCAATTTCTCTCTCATCAACCCTTTTTATGAATTCTTATGTCACGCCGTTACGCTGCCGAAATCGCACCGATTTTCTAAGCCAATGTCATTGTGTAGTGAATACCATTCCCATTTCTCCATCAAGGGTAGTCACCTTTATTCACCTTTACTTATTGATTACAAAGTTTCATGTATGAATTCCACATTCCTTTATCGTGGAATAAATGTTTATGTTTTATGAATCCATGTTTTATGATCCATGTGGCACACTTATGCATGAAATGAAATGTTTATGAAGGGTGCGCCCTTATAGCGCTCCAATGCATTGGGTAAAGTATAGTATCATGATACGTCATGTGCAATGAGTGTTGACTCATGCTAATTCAAGTGCAATGAGGGTTTACTCGTGATTCATGTTCAATGAGGGTTTACTCATTCTTTATGTGCAATGAGCCTTGGCTCATGCTAATTCCATGTTAAGTGTTGCTGCCACATTTCCATGTTATGATTATCATGATTTATCATGACTTTATGTTAATGTTTCTTTTATTCTCTTTTGATATTCCTATTGTCTAACATGTATTGTAATCCTCATGTTATTCCATGTGTACTCCCTTACTAGGCTTTATAGCTCACCCTTTTCTTATGCATGTCCTTAGGTTATCCCATGCAATGCTAAGTACGAGGGAATGTAGTGGTCATGTAAAGGATGTTTTCAATAAAGATGTTGTATTTCATGTTTTAAGTTTTTATGTAATGATCCTAAGCCACAAAGACACTAAACCTCTCGATCTTCTTTGTTGTATCAAGTGAAGTTTTATGTAATAAATCATGTTTAAGTTGTAATAAAAAAGCAGGGTTGTCATAGTTGGTATCAGAGGATAGGTTTAGTTATTTTTGGGATTAGGAAACCCTAGTAAAGCCTTAGATACAAGACTAAGTATAATAAAATCATCCCTAAGTTTTGGTAAGTACTGAGTAAGTGGTTTATCAAACAAATACATCCCTGTCTGGATACGAGCAGGTAGAGGCAGCTCTGGCACAGATGTATCCTAGGGGTAAAACCCCAAAACACCGCTTTGAGCTAGACTCAAATGGGAACTGGTGCACGACAAAGAGTCTTGCTGTACTCTTGGTTACTACACTCCTAGGGGATATGTTTTGATAAATTCACAATCTTAGTATTAACCCTTATTAAGGGAATTAAAAAAAATTCCCCTACGAATATATGTTAGAAAGTAGATCATGAAAATCCAAGATTGAAGCCTATAGACTCATGAGTTAAGGAATGGAAGTTTATTTCTAAGTCATCAACTTTTGTGTTTGGATTACCCTTTATGTGTTACCCCTAACTTTCCTTTTATTCCAGCCAATGGCCGGTAATAGGAGGACTCGGGCTAACAACCATTGTGAAGATCAGTGTGATGACTGTACTAATGAGATGCCCAATCCAATGGGAGCGGGAATCACAAACTTTGTCACGCTTCTCTCTCAGCTAACTCAAGTTTTGAATAGAAACACGGGTTAAGAGGAATGTCCAAACCCTCCTAAGAAGGAACAAGTCGCTATCGAGAGCTTCATGAGGCAAAGGCCTCCTACTTTTAGTGGATCATCCGATCCCACGATCGCTGAACAATGGATCAACTCCATTGAAAAGATCTTCTCCATCCTTCAATGTTCTGAACAAGAGAAGGTTCTCTTGGATGCTTATCGTATGGAGGGTGAATCTGATCAATGGTGGACGTTGATCAAAAATATGAAGCCTGAAGAGGAGATTGAGGCGTTGGAATGGAAGGATTTCCGAAAGATGTTTTTCGATAAATATTTTCCACGCACCCTCCATCTTAAGATGGAGAGGGAATTCCTTTCCCTCAAGCAAAAAGATAAAGAATCTGTTGGAGCGTATGAGGCAAAATTCACAATGATTGCACGATATGCTTCCGATTTTGTCATTACCCCCGAATGCAAGGTTGACCGCTTCTTTGGTGGGATGAAGCCTAGCTTTCGGAAAGCATTAGCGATCCGTGACTTCGACAGCTATGAAAAAATTGTCCGATGTGCCCTCAAGGTTGAAATGGAGATTGGGGAATCACATGGGTATCATGGGGACAAGAAGCATAAGGTGGACTTCAATGCTGGTGGTCCGATGGATAAATCCAATGGTGCTAAGAAGATCCAGCACCCCACTTTCCAAAAGTGAGGAAAGAAGAACCCTGGAAATTGCCTTAAGGGGACGAGAAAATGCTTCAGGTGTGGAAGAGAAGGGCACCTAGCTGTTAACTATCGGCGAGAAGGACCCACAACTGCGATAGAGGAGAGGAATGATCCGTTTGAACCTCAACGCGTTGTTCAATGCTACAAATGCAAAGAACCAGGTCATTTTTCAAATCAGTGCCCTAATCCAAGGGTTATCGGAGGCAACCAACAACCTCTAAGACAGCAAGGAAGAGCTTTTTCCATCACTTCTGTCGAAGTAAACCCCGAAAACGAAGTGGTGACAGGTATGCTAGTTATTCATTCATGAATAGAGAATTTACTTTTTGATTCAGGTTCTACGCATTCTTTTATATCTCGAAAGTTTATTAGAACAATCCCAGCACCACCACAAATCATGGAATTAAAGATGTCGGTGAGTACGGAAAATGGGGAAATCATTGCATCCCATGAGTATAAGTCCTCCCCTGTTATAGTCTGTGGATTGAATTTCCTAGCGAACCTCGTCATACTCCCTCTGGTGGAATTTGATGCAATTCTTGGCATGGATTGGCTTTCTTTATATAGAGCCAATATAAATTTTCAGGAGAGGGAAATCACACTTCATATGGAGAATTGACCCCCGGTTATTTACAAATGTCAGGAGGAAGATGAATCTCGTTTAGCTCCATCATCTCAAGCATGGATATTACTGCCATATGAGAACACGTATCTGGCTCAGATGATTGAGTCCAAGGAAGAAACCATCCTTGAAGAAATTCCTATTGTGAGGGAATTCACTGAAGAGATGTTGAGTTCTCAATTGAACTTATACCTGAGGTGCTACCAATATCCAAGACTCCATATAGAATGGCTGTTGTTGAGCTTGAAGAGATGAAGAAACAACTACAGGAGAATCTGGATAAAGGGTTTATACGCCCAAGTGCTTCACCATGAGGTGCACCAGTCCTCTTCATCAAGAAGAAGGGTGGGTCAATGCGGCTTTGCATTGATTATCGTGAACTTAAAAAAATCATGATAAAGAATAAGTATCCTCTCCCAAGAATCGATGACTTGTTTGATCAGCTGCGTGGAGCACAATACTTCTCCAAGGTGGATTTTTGGTCGGGATATTATCAAGTAATGGTGAAGAAGGAAGATGTCCCCAAGACTGCTTTTCGTACAAGATACGGGCACTATGAATTCATAGTAATGCCTTTCGGACTCACCAATGCTTCAGAAATATTCATGGATATGATGAATAGAGTCTTTAGAGATTACCTTGAAAAATTTGTGGTAGTCTTTATAGATGATATTCTAATATACTCCAAAACCAAGGAGGATCATGAGGAGCATTTAAAAACTGTACTAGAGACTTTGCGCAAGGAGAAGCTCTATGAAAAGTACAACAAGTGTGAGTTCTGGTTGAAGGAGGTCTCATTCTTGGGCCATATCATCACAAGCAATGTGATATCTGTGGACCCCTCCAAAACAGATTCAATTGAGGGATGGCCGGGGCCAACATCGGTAACGGATATCTGTAGCTTCTTGGGGTTAGTTGGATATTATTAATGGTTTGTGAGGAATTTATCACGATTTTCCAACCCTCTTACCAAGATAACTTGGAAGGGAGTAAAGTTTTCTTGGAGTGATGAATGCGAAGAAATCTTAAAAGAGTTGAAAAGGAGGCTTATCACTGCGACCGTGCTTACTTTACCCACAAGTGGGGAACTTTTTGTGGTATTCAGTGATGCTTCAAAGAAGGGCTTAGGCTGTCTGCTAATGCAGAATGATAAAGTGATATCCTATGCCTCAAGGCAGTTGAAAATCCATGAGCGAAACTATCCAACGCATGATCTAGAGTTGGCGGCTGTGATCTTTGCCTTGAAAATATGGCGGCATTATCTCTATGGAGAGAAATGTGAGATATATACTGACCACAAGATTCTTAAATATATATTCACACAGAAAGAGCTTAATATGCACCCGAGAATATGGATAGAGATCATCAAGGATTATGAATGTTCAATACATTACCACCCTGGGAAAGCGAACAAGGTGGCAGATGCCCTAAGTAGAAAGGACCCAACAATTCTATCAATGATGAGAATTGAGAAGGATCCAATCTTCTTAGAATTGATGAAGATGGACGTGGGAATCATAAAGAAGGGAACATCATCAATCCTTTCACAAATTATTACTCAACCATCTCTTTTGGAAAGGTTAAAGGATGCTCAAAAGGATGATGTGGGAATTTCGGAAAAAGTGGGAGCTATCGAAAAAGGGAAATCCTCAGAGTTTAATGTTAATGAAGAAGGAATTGTGCGGTTTGGGAAAAGACTATGTGTTCCATCAAGTCCGAAGCTGAAGAAGGAACTTTTGGATGATGCACATAGTTCAAATTTCTCTATTCACCCAGGGAGCACAAATATGTATCAAGATCTCCAAGAAAAATTTTGGTGGGATAATATGAAGAAGAAGATCGCTGAATATACATCAAAGTGCCTGGTGTGTCATCAAGTGAAGGCAGAGAGGCAGAAGTCTAAGGGGATGATGCAACCATTGCCCATACGAGAATGGAAATGGGAGAACATCACCATGGACTTTGTCACCGGACTTCCAAGGACATCCAAAGGCAACAATGCAATCTGGGTTGTTGTAGATCGTCTTACAAAGACTGCACACTTCATTGCTATTCATGAGGATTTATCTTTGGATCAACTGGCACGGATATATATCAGGGAAGTGGTAAGGTTGCATGGAGTACCACTATCTATTGTGTCTGACCGAAATCCAAGATTCACCTCTAAGTTTTGGAAGAGTCTTCAACATGCTCTGAATACTGAACTGAACTTTAGTACGGCCTATCATCCTCAAACTGATGGCCAATCCGAGAGGACTATCCAAACACTTAAGGATATGTTGAGAGAGTGTTCAATGGACTTTAAAGGAGGACGAGATCAACATCTTCCTCTGGTTGAGTTCTCTTATAATAACATTTTCCACTCAAGAATCCAAATGGCACCATATGAAGCCCTGTATGGGAAAAGGTGCAGAACACTGGCATGTTGGGATGAGGTCGGTGAACATAAGCTTCTTGGACCAGAAATGGTCGAAGAAATGGTGGAGAAGGTGAAAACCATTCAGCAGCATATCAAGGCAGCCCATAGTCGACAGAAGAGTTATGCAGATAATCGTCGACGAGACCTTGAGTTTAAAGCTAGAGACATGGTATTTCTACGCATATCTCCGTGGAAAAAGGTCAAGAGGTTTGGAAAGAAAGGGAAGTTAAGTCCAAGGTACATCGGCCCCTTTGAGATTCTTGATCGTGTTGGGGCTGTGGCCTATCGACTAGCACTTCCACATACCATGGCCAAGGTGCATGATGTCTTTCATGTATCCCTCTTAAGGAAGTACATACCGGACCCTTCACATGTACTCTCATCTAAGGTGGTACAATTGGAAGACGATCTTTCTTATGAGGAGCAACCAGTGAAGATCTTAGATCGTAGAGAAAAAGTTATACGAAATAAGAAAATGCCCCTCATTAATGTGTTGTGGAGAAACCACAAGTTTGAAGAAGCGACTTGGGAATCGGAGGATATGATGAAGCTGAGTTACCCATATTTTTTTAGTGTGGGAAAAGGAAAATTTCAAGGGAGAAATTTATTAAGGGGGGAATATTGTAACGACCCAAAGTTTCATTAATAAAAAATCCCTCTTGATCCAGTTAATTGTCTCTTTATGAAAAATGTTTTTATAAGATGTCAACTTATTTGGTTTTATGTTAAGAATTTTGACCGTTGTTAATATAGCCATTGAACAGTGATCACATGATTAGTATAAATATGGGACCTTAACAAATCCAATTTACTCAGACAAAAGAAGCGATGACCTCATCCAGTAGAATTTCCCCATACAAAGCCCATTGGTTGGAGCTCGGAAAAGAGGTGGCATCCTTGGGCTTCGCCCTTGACCAAGGCCAAGTTGAGCTTCACCATGTCAAGCTCGAACGGGACCGTCTACGGGAAAAGTGGAAGTTGATAGAGATTACCACTCGAGCGATGTTATCTGAGCCACCCCAAGAGTCTGTCACCATCGCACACCTTACCCTTAGGTCTTATGCAGCTGTTTTAAGGGGTTATGTAACAAATAAGTAGTACTATTTTCATGTACATTATTTTTGTATATAATAATGAATATAATTTCTAGTCATTTTTGATACATTGTAAATAGTTTTTAAAGTACAAATGGTGTTTTTAGTTATTATTTAATTAAGAAATCTATTTTATTAAATAAAGGGATTTTTGAATTAAATAATATTTTAATAAAATAATAATAATATTATTAAATTAATTTTTATTAAATATAAATGATCTTATAATTTTATGAATGCAATTAAAATTTTATATTAAGGTTTGAAAGCCATTTCTGTCAAAACCCGTGAATTTTCGATAAATGTTGGTTTTTATTTTAAAAGTGAAAATTAACATATTTAGAATTTTTTTAGATAAAGTAAATGTAATTTCTGGAATCAGGACGTTGAAATTATCCAACGGTGAATTTTTCATAATTTTCTGAGATAGTCAAATTTTTGGGTAAAAATTAAATACCGTTTAAATATATAATGTGTTTTATGTCATCATAATGACCCAATGGTGATGTAATAAAGTAACATAATCCTTATGTTCTTCCAATATATGTTTTATCATTAAAATAATGTGATTTTGGGTTTGTTTGACTTACTTTTCAAAGCATTAATGGACCCCTCAAGACATATTCAACACTTTGCCTTTTTAAATTAATTTCCATGGGAGTGTGACTCACCTCCACATAATAAACCTTATTATTTTAAGAAGTTCGGACTTGGGTCTTAAAAAATATTGTTTTCCTCTTCCCTTTTCCAAAAACCATGGGCAAAAACCATGGGATTTTTTGTGGTTTGGATTAATTTAATGTAAGGGGACCCAAACCTAAATAATAAAGAATTCACTCACCTTTCCTATATAAACCCACCCAAGCTCCCACTTCCTCCTCACTAAAATCCCTTGGAGTACGTCCAAACTCTGCCCTACTCTCTCTAGAATCATCCCAAGGTTCCCCAAGCTCCCAAGAAGCCTCTCACAATCCTCTCTCTAGCCTTTGGAAGCACACTTCCAAGTAAGGGTTTTTTCTTCCTTTCTCATTTTTGTCAATTTTCTTTAAGTTGTTTTGCCCTTTTAATTTCAATTATGAATGTTGGGGTATGGTTTCTCACCTCCCCATACTTCCCTCTTATTGTTTTAATGATGGGATACCCCTTTCTCCTTCATTAAATGCCTCCCATGTACTCCCATTACTATGCCGAAATTCTGAAAGGAACTTCTCTCTCTTCTTTTACATTCAAGCAAATAATTTTGTATCATGAATCTAAATTCCATTACAATTGTTGGGACATGTATCTATATGATCTAATTACTATCCATTACATGTAAATATGATGAGGAACCCCTTTCTCTCTCATCAACCCTTTTTATGAATTCTTATGTCACGCCGTTACGCTGCCGAAATCGCACCGATTTTCTAAGCCAATGTCATTGTGTAGTGAATACCATTCCCATTTCTCCATCAAGGGTATTCACCTTTATGAACCTTTACTTATTGATTACAAAGTTTCATGTATTAATTCCACATTCCTTTATCATGGAATAAATGTTTATGTTTTATGAATCGATGTTTTATGATCCATGTGGCACACTTATGCATGAAATGAAATGTTTATAAAGGGTGAGACCTTATAGCACTCCAATGCATTGGGTAAAGTATAGTATCATGATAATTCATGTGAAATGAGCGTTGACTCATGCTAATTCAAGTGCAACGAGGGTTTAATCATGATTCATTTGAAATGAGGGTTTACTTATGCTTTATGTGCAATGAGCCTTGGCTCATGCTAATTCCATGTTAAGTGTTGCTGCCACATTTCCATGTTATGATTATCATGATTTATCATGCCTTTATGTTAATGTTTCTTTTATGCTCTATTGATATTCCTATTGTCTAACATGTATTGTACTCCTCATGTTATTCCATGTGTACTCCCTTATTGGGCTTTATAGCTCACCCTTTTCTTATGCATGTCCTTAGGTTATCCCATGCAATGCTAAGTACGAGGGAATATAGTGGTCATGTAAAGGAAGTTTTCTATAAAGATGTTGTATTTCATGTTTTTTGTTTTTATGTAATGATATTAATCCCCAAAGACACTAAACCTCTCGATCTTCTTTGTTGTATCAAGTGAAGTTTTATGTAATAAATCATTTTTAAGTTGTAATAAAAAAGTAGGGTTGTCATAATAACTCTGGAATTCCTAAGGAATTTTGGGTTTAATATATATAAACTTCCACATATCTGATCAACTAGAGTCTCTCTTTAGTAGTATGAAAACAATTACCGAAAGCATAATAGTCTAAGAAAACACTTAAAATTCATCACCTCATAATCTTTATCTAATTTTATTATGCTCATACGGATGCCAAAAATCAAAAAAATATTGATATAAAGTCTGGAACATGTTTCTCTATAGGTGTATAGAAATGAAGAATTTGGATTTCGACTTTTGGATGACTACAAACAATAAATCGTTATAATTATAAATGTTCAACTCAATGAGTAGGTTCTTTGGAAGGACCATAACTTAGTGGAAAAGGAAGATGATATAAAAGAATTATATTAATTCCAAGTTGTTATGGGAGGAAGTTTTTAAAGAATTCAACTACTTGAAAGTTTCTGAGGTACCAAGTCTTATAGAAATATAGATATTTTGGAATAAATTTTAGGCAGTAGAATAATATGTTTAGATATTATAATAACTGTTGATATAAAAAAAATCTCAGTGCCTGGTGAAGCTCAAGAAAGAATATTGGCAGGTGAATTACCTAAATTATTAGTAATGGAAAGAGGTTAATTGAATGTTAAATTGTAAATATTTTCTCAGATCAGATGATTAGTATATAGGTATAAAGATAGTCATCACTTCTTGCTATTAAACGATGGTAGAGAACCTAAAATTATAAAGAATGCAACCAATATAAATGATTTTTCTAGGTTGGAGATTTTTATAGAGGTGTTGGATTATATATATAGAATAACACATGGGAATTAACTGAACTTCTATATAGAAAGATGGATCTAGATAATAAATCGATCTTTCAATTACAGGAAGAATCTTATAAAAGTTTTAGGTATAAGGCTATAGTGGTGGTGAAATTATTCCAAAAAAATGTAATAAATTGACATTTTATAAATATTTTCTTTTGTTCTTAAGAGTACTACTATTAGAACTGTGCTAAATATGGTTTCTACTGAAAATATTTATCAAGAAAAAATGGATATAACAATTTCTTTTTTTTCATGGGGATCTAGAGGGAGAGATTTATATGAATTAACCCAATGTTTTTATGGAAAAATAGAATCATTAATTAGTGTGTAAACACAAAAATAGTATATGGGTTAAAGAAATATCCAAGGTAATGAAATTAGAAGTTCAATACTTTTATTCCATAGAAAGGTTTCATGAAGAGAAACCCAGATCACTATTTCTACTAAAAAGAATTTGAGGATGGATGTTTCATTTTCCTACTCATGTTTATGGATGGTTTGATTCTATTTGGGATGAAATTCTAATGTATTCATAGGATGATGAAATATTTGTTAGGAAATTTTGAAATGGAAGACCTTGGTGAAGCTAAAAAGAGTACATGCATGCAGATTGAAAGGGATCAATGTTCTGGAATCTTGGTACTCTACCAAAAGGAGTGCATATAGAAAGTAATTGAACTATTCAAGATGACTGGATCTAAATCAATTACTACTCCTCTTTCCAAGAATTTTAAATTATCTAAAGATAAAGCAACTCAAATAGAATATGACACAAATCACATAGCTAAAATTCCATTCATATCTACCATTGTAATTTTAATGTATTTCAAGGTGTTCACTCATCCAAATATTTCTCATTCAGTGGGAGTTGTTAGATACTTCATGGAAAATCCAGGAAAATAACATTGAGTGTATATGAAGTGGATTCTATATCATCATAGAGGAAAATTAGACACCTCCTTCTACTTCATTTTAATGAACCACTATAAGGGTATGGTGATACTAATTGTGGGGGAGATTCAGATACTCAGAAGAGTACTTATGATTATATATTTACTTACAATGGAATGAATATCATATGGTTTCCAAAGTTGCAGCTGATTATTTATCTCTCAACAAAAGACACTGAATATTTAGTAGAAATAGAAGCAGGAAATGAAATGTTGTGTTTAAGGCATCTTATTAAGGAACTCAGTAAGGGTTAATAAAATGGGACACTTTATTGTGACATTCAAAGTGATATTCACTTGGTGAATAATCCTATTTTTTATGTGATGAATAAACATATTAATGTAAGGTAATATTATATCAGGATGTTGCTGGAAGAAGGGAATATGAATATAGAAAATATTTTTAGATAACAAAACCCAGCAGATATATTCATCAATGTGTTGGCCCAAGAAAATCTAAGGAAATACTGTGCCTTAGTGGGTTTGGGGTGAAATAAAAGAAAAGAAGATATATTTTATTACATCGATCGAAAGGTTTGTATGGTTTATAGAGATCCTTAAAGCAGTCATCAAGTGGGATATTTTTAGGGTTTTGAAGTCTCTTTAAGTATTAGAAATTAGTTTACAAAATATTTGTGAATTATTTTACTATAAGTAGTCATTAGCAGAATTTTTAAGAAGTTTTACTGATGGTTTCTTAGTAGGTATCTAGTTATATGGATTTTTATGTTTTCAGTTTACTAGAATTTCAGGTAGTGGAGTCACTGACAAAGCGGGAATTTGTCACAGATCCCCGATCAAAATATTATTTACCTAAGAATGCAATATAGTGCACTCCTAGGGTCGGTCTCAAGGAGGCAACTTACACAACACCAAAATTCTATTGTCACTATTTATTTTTTTAACTAATATATAATATAAAGATGAGTTTGAAATATGCATAAAATATGAATATATATATATGTAATCCAAACAATATGATGTTAAAAAGAAGAAAGAAGACATTTGTTCTTGGGTGATTATAATGGTTGATATCATTGTTTATAAAAATTTTTTCAATATCAATTCAATGTAGTGATAAAGATCTATCACACTACACCCTCTTATTCGAAATGTTATTTCCCCAACATCGAGATTTCTGCATGTGGGGAAATACTCTTCCTAAAGTCGGGCAAGAGATCTCTTTGCCGACCATCACTACCCAATCCATACTCCATCGTATGCATGACTTAGATATTGAAGGGAAGGATAAATGTTGAATGAGAAGAAGAACTTGGTGATAGAGAAAATGGGGTAATCGCACATCATAATCAATTTAAACACCACCAAAATTCTTAGAATTAAATAAAGAGATTTAAATTGAAGAACAATGAAACTCAAACAACCACCATTCTACCCCTCAAACAAACATCGAGGTTAGTTCCCCATTTTCATGGAGTTAGAAGAGAATATGGTGGGAGAAACACATAAAAGTAAAAATGGAATAATGAAGTATGAAGAAGAAGAATAAACTAATGTATATTAAAAATATGAATAAAAATTACATAAATAAAGCTCTACCTTAGCCCCCCTGGAATGGCTATATCATAAACTGGGAGAAGGGACACATATTTATAAGGAGAAGGGGTGACAAATTCACACACAAAACATTTAATCCGAAAGATTCCATGTAGATATTACCTTCAAGGACAGAATATGTAATAGTTTTCTTCATAAATGGTGTTCCATAACGTCTCCTTCGTTTTCTCCCCAAATTTCAGTTTCATTGGACGTGCCTATAAGGAGTTATGAATTTAATATTGGCGGTTTCTTTTTTTGGAGGAAGCTTTCAGGCAGGTTCCTCTAAATGTATGTCATTAAATGTCCCTCATAATGGATTCCAAATGACATTAAATTTATTTTATAAACGCTCCATTGAGTCCTAGTACATCTCCAAGTGGAATCATCTAATTTGGATTTGTGTAGACCTAATTGGGTTTCCGTTATGGAAGTGGGGTCTGTTCTGTCCTCCCGGAAAACACTTCAACTTCATTGAATTTTTATGGCCACTAGATGATTGATTCAGCCCCTGGTCTAGAATACAAAAATGAAGTAAACTAAACAAAAATTCTAGAAAAATTTTAATCATAAAATTTGGACATATATTTAATGATAAATGACCAAAATACCCCTATGATACCAATCTGTTAAAATTGCAGAATTAGTCCATTTTTGCATTTAGGCTCAAAATAACACTAAAATCTAAAAATGTGACAATTACCCATACAATAACACTATGGTGGGATTATAAATAATGATTTAAAGTATAAAATATATGAAAATGTTAGGTTCATCAGTCACCAATAGATGAATTATTTCTACATTTGAATAATTCCTTAGTTGGTATTTTTGGGAAGGAGTGTGGTGTTGGAATACTGTTTAGTCACTAGTGGTCACATGTAAAGATATGCAATGCAGTATGGAATCAAAAATTTCACTGTGCAATGGTTGGATACCCATGGATGTATGAGGTTTATACAACTATATGATTAAGTAGATCTCTCTATATGTGCAATGTTTGGATGTTCATGTATGTAGGAGGTCAATACAACTGGATGATTAGGTGGGCATCTTTATATAAACTAGTGGGGGACCACTTTGTGAAGGTGTATCAAAACATAATGTGATTTTTATTCTCTTTGATCCACATGGATAAAAAGACACTTAATTTGTATACATTATACTTCTTATGTCATATAATCTTAATGTGTTTCTCCCATAAATGTAGGATGAAAACCCAAACCATGTAAAACCACTTTTATTTCTTTGTGCTTGTTTTTTCCCTTTTCTTGTATGATTGTGTGTGGATGTTTGATTCAGTGTAGTGATTTGGGTGTTTTAAAACTTTTAAGTTTTGTTTCACAAAACTTACTAAGGATCTATACGGGTAATCTATTTCCACCTTTATCATCAACTATGGTTCTTGAAGTTCAGATAGATTCTCAATAATGTACTCATTTCCATTCTACTCAACTGTTCACTTCACTAAACTTTAATTATCAATATTTTATATAACTATTTTCTTATAAGAAGAAAAATTCACATGACCCATGATTATCTCTTAATCCTTATCATTATGAACAACTATAGTAAAAGATTGGAAATCCTTGAGAGATAACCTTACATAAACAGTCCTCAGAAGGGAAGATTAATCACTATGAGGATATTATTTCTTATATTTCATAATCATTAAACCATCATCATCCAACATAGGTTATATCCATTTTATCACTTAAACAAGTTTTTATTTTTTATCCTTAACCTCTGTCAAACCACCATAATTTCTTGCACAAAAAATTACTATCTTCCATAGAATGATTCCCTAATTGATCCATGATATTGTAGTGTTTATTATAACCCAAATTTCCCATATGGGGTTTTTCACAATCCTTTTAAATATTCCTCTAATGACCAATGGAACTTTGTTTCTTATTGATAACGTCTTTACCTAAAGATAATATGAAAACAATAGATTTTTCCTCTATGGATTTTTATGGATCACATTATACTATATATGTTTACTTATTATCCCCCACATCCACTTCCTTGACACCCTTAGTACTTATAGGAGGAATTTTAAAAAAAAAATCTCCTTAAGACGATCTAATACTTAGAACATATCCCATAACTTTAGGTTACTCAATATATTTTTTCCTGACCCAAACCCTATAGGGACATCAAAAAATCCTTCAATGAATAAAATATCCTTATTATCTGGATAGTTGTTCTCTCCCCTAAAAATTTTATTGATCATCATTATATATTTTTCCCTAACCCATATGTCTTATAATTATATAATTCATGATCAATTATCTTAAATTAAGACACAAAATGGACTAATGTTTTATATGAATTGAAAAATGAAGGTATTTTCCCAAAATAATATCTAGAATGGATCCAGATGGACCATTATTGATCCAAATGGATGGATGGAGACAAACTGAAACAAAATTTTTAATAAAAATCCCGTCTATTTAAGGTTTCATTCCAAGAAGGGTAGCTAAATCAATCTTAATCATCCCACAATTAATTCTACCGAGTTCCCAAAGATTATCCTCATCCTACATGTGAATGGAAAAAATAGGAAGATAGATCTAAATAATAATAATAGGGGACTATATTTTAGGGTTAAAATATGGATCCTATATGAGAATATTCATTCTAAAACCTCAAAAGTCAAAAAATTCATATTTCAAAAACTGATAAATGAAATATTTAGAATAAAAATTGAATATAACACCTTGGGAGTCAACAAAACTAATTTAAAAACTTAAAAATATAATCAAAACCATATATTTTTTTATCAAAAAATATAGAGATGACCATTTTCAAAATTTTTAATCAAAGAGAACCTACACCTTCGATCACAAAGATCTACCTCCTCTGTATTAAATAAAAATGTTGGAAAACTATCATGTTTTTATAGAGATTTGGATTCTAAGAAATATTGGATAGAACTAACATTAATCTTCTTCTCAAACTAATTCTTCACTGCAACTGTAAATGATCTCACTGATAACCACACTTTGTTCTGATTCGCATGCTCTTCATTGGTTTTATCATCACCGATCTTCCCTAGTTTCTCTATCTCCTCCTTGGAAATGAATTAATTTTTTTAATTAATTTTAATTTATAATAACATGTTATGTGAATTAGAACATTATTATTAATTATTTACAATAATTTCTTAATATTTTAAAGTCGTTATATTTAAAATAAACAAGAAATAACTATTTTGTTATCTTGTTAAAAATCGTGTAAGGTATCATATTTCTAAATCCCTTCACTTAGGATTTTATTTGAGTTTTTAGGTGTCATGATGGATTTTAGATGTTTTGTGGAGATTTTAAAGGAGTTATGTCCTTTTATAGGGTCACTACGATATGGAAGTGGGTGTTGTGCTAGCTGTTTTGAAGCCTCCTTAGAGGCTTGAGCACGTGATAGGCCATTTTTGACTTGGGTGTTTTGAGTTTTTCTTTGGTGTTAGCCATTTTCTGATAGAGTTCACTATAGCATCCCGCCTTTTTATAACATAAACTTTCATTACATTACACAAAACTGAGGATCTTTAAGGTTTAGTGTCTTGGAAACTAGGAATATAATACATGAAAACAACATAAAACATTCCTCTTAAACACTTGAAAGGCTTCTCCTTATGTTCATCCTAGGTTCATTACTGCATCTCATAACCTGGGGACATACATCAAAAGAAAGGGTGAGCAAAAGGCCCAGTAAGGGAAACAAGATGAACATTTTACATGTGAACTTGAGATACTTCAATAAGGACATGAAAAGAACTTTAAGGCATGAGAAAGAAATCATGAGGCATTTCATAATAAAAATAACATTTTTCATAACTTGAAGATGTGGCTGCAACATTTAATATTGACAATCGTTTCGTTTCACCAAGGTCCATCCCCAAGGTGTCATTAAAAATTACCAAGGTTATTCACCAAGGCGTCGTTAAAAATGGTCATCTCTAGAGATTAAGTCTTTACCCAATGCATTGGAGCGCTATCAGGGCGCACCCTTAAATTTGCCTTTATTATCATGTGAGCCACATATATCATCATCAAACATTTCATAAAGAACCCATGTAGCACAAAATAAATGGGTTTCATTTCGTAATCATAACGTTTTAAAAACTACTTTAAAGACATGATCTTTACATCACTTTAAAACCCACAGAAAAGGAAGGTGGGTCTCATGTATGTAAATCCCATAATTTAAAATAGAATATTTTGGTATATATGTGAATACCCCTTTAGAAGAAAGAGCTTTGAGTATTCACTTAATAATATAAAAGAACTTTAGAAAAAGAGAGAGACATTTTGAGATGGAAATTCTGCAGCATAACGGCTATGTTACGAGGTTTTAGAAGACATTAAAAAGAGAGGGAAAATGGGTCAAACATTCATAAATGACCCATAAAACAGTAGATGGACTGAATAAGAAGGATACATGATCATGGTAATGAAATTTCAAGTAAATACCATTTGAAATGAAAAACATGGAAGAAGGACAAAAATTAGATTTCTCTTATCAAAGTTCGACAGCCTAACGACGCTACTTAAACTTCAAACACAATGATTTGAAAAGATCAAATAGGGTCTCTCATAATGTGAACATAAGAGTTAAGTATGATAGATATAGAGATAATTCCCCAACATAATTAAAAAGGAACTTTAAAGACTTGACATGAAAGTAGAACTTTGAAAATAATGAGAAGGGTGAAAGAATCCCCTAAAAATTCGGCAGCCTAACGACGCCACTTAAAACTTCAAAATACTGAATTGAAGAGATCAAATGGGGTCTCTCATCATATGAACATAAGAGTCCAGTATGATAGATATAGAGATCATACCCCAACATAACAAAAAGGAACTTGAAAGAATTGACATGAAAGTAGAACTTCAAAACGAGAAGGGTGAAGAACCACTTAAAAATTCGGCAGCCTAACGACGCCACTTAAAACTTCAAAATACTGAATTGAAGAGATCAAATGGGGTATCTCATCATATGAACATAAGAGTACAGTATGATATATATAGAGATCATAACCCAACATAACAAAAAGGAACTTGAAATAATTGACATGAAAGTAGAACTTCAAAACGAGAAGGGTGAAGAACCACTTAAAAATTCGGCAGCCTAACGGCGCCACTTGAAGCTTCAAAATACTGAATTGAAGAGATAAAATGGGGTCTCTCATCATATGATCATAAAAGATCAGTATGATATATTTAGAGATCATACCCCAACATAATAAAAAGGAACTTGAAATACTTTACATGAAAATAGATCTTGAAAAATGAGAAGGGAGAAAGAATCCGTTACAAAAATTTCGGCAGCCTAACGGCGCCACTTAAAACATCAAAATACTGAATTGAAGAGATAAAATGGGGTCTCTAATCATATGAACATAAGAGTCCAGTATGATATATATAGAGATCATACCCCAACATAACAAAAAGGAACTTGAAAGAATTGACATGAAAGTAGAACTTCAAAACGAGAAGGGTGAAGAACCACTTAAAAATTCGGCAGCCTAACGACGCCACTTGAAGCTTCAAAATACTGAATTGAAGAGATAAAATGGGGTCTCTCATCATATGATCATAAAATATCAGTATGATAAATTTAGAGATCATACCCCAACATAATAAAAATGAACTTGAAATACTTTACATGAAAATAGATCTTGAAAAATGAGAAGGGAGAAAGAATCCGTTACAAAAAATTTCGGCAGCCTAACGACGCCACTTAAAACTTCATAGAACGAAATAATGAGAGTAAGAGGGGATCTCTAATTATATGAACATAAAAAGGGCAGTAATAGGAGTATAAAATAACATCCTCCAACATAAGAACATGTAGCATAAAAGGAATGACATAAAAGAGATTACTTGAAATGAAAGAGAGAGGTCGGATCCCTTACCTTAAAACGTGACTCTTGAAACTCAATGTTTTGGACCTTGAGGGCTTGGGGGAACCTTGGGAGGACTCCTTGGGAGGTAAGGAGACCAGAACTTCGTTGGGGAAGAGTGGGGAGTCGAATGGATGAGGAGAGGGCTTGGTATTTATAGGGAAAGTGAGGGGACAAGGCATTAATGGCCAAGGGACACCTTATTAGTGGTTTTGGAAAAACCATGGGCTTGCCCATGGTATTTGCCCATGGTATTGGCCACTTGGGACACCTCATACCTTATCTTACTATTCACAATTCGACCATATTGAATATATACTTAATACATCATTTAATGATGTCATTAGACACCCGTAACTTAAAAACTGTATTTTCACTATTCATCGAAAATTCAACTTTTTCAGAATAATCCCAAAATTTCACCTTAACCAAATATCAACGCTCTGATTACAAATATGAACTCCATTTTATAAAAATAATTTTCTAAATATTTTTAATTTAATTTTTAAATAAAAACACTATTCACCGAAAATTCATTTTTTCAGAAAAAACCCCAAAAATTACCATAGAATAATATCGGTGCTCTGAGTTCAAAAATGAAATCCGTTTTATAAAAATAATTTTCTAAATATTTTTAATTAAATTTTTAATTAAAAAACACTATTCACCCGAAAAACTAATACTTGAATAATAATTTATGAAACCGTTATTTAACCATTTTATTGAATCACATTACTTAATCAAGGTGCCTAGATTACATTAATACTTTCTTTAAGTGAGATTACTAATCCATTTGGTCACATTACTAATCCTAAGCATAAAATCACTATTCATAATTTACTATTCATCAAAAATCAAGTTGATCTTATTAGACTCGAAATTTCGTAGTGAACATAATTGTAGAAGACCATTTTTTGAAAATCATTACACAGTTTTATTTATTTAAGGTTTACATAAACATTTTTAAAATATCCCTTCTCTAAAATTTATCAAAAATATGCATACTATATTTATATGGACATTTGAAAATTCATAAACTTCATCATAAGAAGAAATCCAAATTTTTATTTAAAACAAAGGATTACACAAGGCAATCACGGTCTCCTTACATAGCCCCTTATCACACCAGCATAGGACCTAAGTGTAAGGTGTGATAAGGTGAGAGAATCCGAGGGAGGCTCGGCCAACATCGCACGAGTCGTAATTTCTATTAGTTTGAACTTCTCGTGAAGATGATCCCGTTCTAGCTTCACACGATGAAGTTCAGCTTGGGTTTGGTCCAGAGCAAAGCCCAGTGGTGCTACCTTCTTCCCAAGTTCTGTTAGATGGGCTTCGATCGGTCCAAGACTACTGGGTGAGGCCATCAAATCTTCTTTCTATATTAATTAACCAAGATTACTTGTATTTAGAGACAATAATCAAAATGTTTAGTTTCCAGCGGTCATATTGACCAATGGTCATATAACAGTAAAAAACCAACGGTCTCATTTTAATTATACTCATGTTATCAAATGAAGCATTTTTGTTGAGTATAAAAATAAAATAAAATAACACATAAAATTATGAAACAAGATATATTCAAAATTTCGGGCCGTTACAATCTTCCCCCCTTAAGAAATTGCGTCCTTGCAATTTTTAAAATTGGGTTTTGAAATTTCATTGAAAGTATCACATCGGAAAAAGAGTCAGTAACACCATTACTTTAAAAGAAAGAAGAGGAAGTACAAAGGCCACCTGAGTTTACTCATACTAGGATTCCATGTAGGAAACATGGACATGGAGGAGAAAACAAAGGGTCACGTTCTAAAGGAGAGTGATAGAAAACATGATTAGGAGGAAGATAACCACCAGAAAATCCCAAAATTATGATGTGTGTAAGTGGTCTTTGATTACCCAGTAGGAAACGTAAACCAACAACGTTTTTGTTTTACATTCCTTTTCATAACTTTGAGGAATTCATTTACTACATAGAACCAAAATATAAGAAAATATACCTACCTTCATGTAGAGTTTCATCCTTTAATAAGTTTCTACCAAAACTAATCTTTTCTCCAAATGATGAGCATTCAAAACTACTTGGTCTCATCAAAACACAAGAATCATCTTCTAGAGAATCACATAATCCACAAAAGATCAACTATCTATTTCTTATATCTTTAAACATTATCCCAAAAATAGAAAGGGTAAGGTAAAACAAATCTTCAAAAATAATCCCATAGGAATGGAAACTACTTTTAAATCTTCAAAGTTCCATGGTACTACCCAAAGTTCATCATAGACCATCCCATAAATAACGTTCCATAAAATTCCTCAAAATAAACCAAACTAAGATTGAAACCCAAATACAAGAGGGATTTGATAACATAGTCTTCCAAAATAAACTTCATTGTTCATCTCCAAACAACATCAACCGCACCTAACATCTTATAAAAAAAGTAGCTAACCTAAATATATTTTACCCAAGATAGGTTAATCATTTCCATAAGTAACCTAAATTACTATAAGTCCACCTTAAATTCATTTATTCTTCAAAATATAAGTCAACCTTACTCATCAATGAAAATACCGTAGTAATCTATTTACCTAGATCATATAGGGTCCTCAAAATAGTGAACGTCTTCCAAAATAATAATCATCTTTTAATCCCCAAATCATCTCTGTCGTATTAATATGACAATTGTAGCATTTCCTATCACATTGGTTGTTGGGACATGTTCTTCCATTTCCTGCCATTAACTAAGAAAAGAAGCTATAATTAGGGGCTTAAATACTTAGCCAATAATCATGAAAAGAAACTTAAAGCATATAAGGATAACTTGTAGAAGAAAAGTATACCCTAACATGTGATCCCCTAGGTTCCCATCTAGGTTATCCATGATCATATATTCTTATGTGAACCTTTATTTTATTTTATCTTTGTTCCTTTAACAATGGTTCATACTAAGCTTATGAATTTACCAAAGCATATCCCCCGGGAGTGTCATAACCAAGAATGCAGAAAGGCCCGTTTTCGTGTACCAGTTCCCGTTCGAGTCTAGCTCAAAGCGATGTTTTCGGGTTTTACCCCTATGTACATCTGTGCCAGAGCCACCTCTACGTGCTCCTATCCAGACAGGGATGTATTTTCTTGGAAACCCCTTACTCAATACTCACCAAAATACCAGGAAGATTTCCTATATTTAAACTTTTCTATAGGGTTCTTCCTAGAGTTTTAATATCCTAATTTCCACAAATAACTAAACCATCCTTTGATACCAACTATAGCACCCCGCCTTTTTATAACATAAACTTTCATTACATTACACAAAACTGAGGATCTTTAAGGTTTAGTGTCTTGGAAACTAGGAATATAATACATGAAAACAACATAAAACATTCCTCTTAAACACTTGAAAGGCTTCTCCTTATGTTCATCCTAGGTTCATTACTGCATCTCATAACCTGGGGACATACATAAAAAGAAAGGGTGAGCAAAAGGCCCAGTAAGGGAAACAAGATGAACATTTTACATGTGAACTTGAGATACTTCAATAAGGACATGAAAAGAACTTTAAGGCATGAGAAAGAAATCATGAGGCATTTCATAATAAAAATAACATTTTTCATAACTTGAAGATGTGGCTGCAACATTTAATATTGACAATCGTTTCGTTTCACCAAGGTCCATCCCCAAGGTGTCATTAAAAATTACCAAGGTTATTCACCAAGGCGTCGTTAAAAATGGTCATCTCTAGAGATTAAGTCTTTACCCAATGCATTGGAGCGCTATCAGGGCGCACCCTTAAATTTGCCTTTATTATCATGTGAGACACATATATCATCATCAAACATTTCATAAAGAACCCATGTAGCACAAAATAAATGGGTTTCATTTCGTAATCATAACGTTTTAAAAACTGCTTTAAAGACACGATCTTTACGTCATTTTAAAACCCACAGAAAAGGAAGGTGGGTCTCATGTATGTAAATACCATAATTTAAAATAGAAAATTTTGGTATATATGTGAATACCCCTTTATAATAAAGAGCTTTGAGTATTCACTTAATAATATAAAAGAACTTTAGAAAAAGAGAGAGACATTTTGAGATGGAAATTCTGCAGTATAACGACTATGTTACGAGGTTTTAGAAGACATTAAAAAGAGAGGGAAAATGGTTCAAACATTCATAAATGACCCATAAAACAGTAGATGGACTGAATAAGAAGGATACATGATCATGGTAATGAAATTTCAAGGAAATACCATTTGAAATGAAAAACATGGAAGAAGGACAAAAATTAGATTTCTCTTATGAAAGTTCGACAGCCTAACGACGCTACTTAAACTTCAAACACAATGATTTGAAAAGATCAAATAGGGTCTCTCATCATGTTAACATAAGAGTTCAGTATTATAGATATAGAGATAATTCCCCAACATAATTAAAAAGGAACTTGAAAGACTTTACATGAAAGTAGAACTTCGAAAAGAATGAGAAGGGTGAAAGAATCCCCTAAAAATTCGGCAGCCTAACGGTGCCACTTAAAACTTAAAAATACTGAATTGAAGAGATCAAATGGGGTCTCTCATCATATGAAAATAAGAGTACAGTATGATAGATATAGAGATCATACCCCAACATAACAAAAAGGAACTTGAAAGAATTGACATGAAAGTAGAACTTCAAAACGAGAAGGGTGAAGAACCACTTAAAAATTCGGCAGCCTAACGGCGCCACTTAAAACTTCAAAATACTGAATTGAAGAGATCAAATGGGGTATCTCATAATATGAACATAATAGTGCATTATGATATATATAGAGATCATAACCCAACATAACAAAAAGGAACTTGAAAGAATTGACATGAAAGTAGAACTTCAAAACGAGAAGGGTGAAGAACCACTTAAAAATTCGGCAGCCTAACGGCGCCACTTGAAGCTTCAAAATACTGAATTGAAGAGATAAAATGGGGTCTCTCATCATATGATCATAAAAGATCAGTATGATAAATTTATAGATCATACCCCAACATAATAAAAAGGAACTTGAAATACTTTACATGAAAATAGATCTTGAAAAATGAGAAGGGAGAAAGAGTCCGTTACAAAAATTTCGGCAGCCTAACGGCGCCACTTAAAACTTAAAAATACTGAATTGAAGAGATCAAATGGGGCCTCTCATCATATGAAAATAAGAGTCCAGTATGATATATATAGATACCATACCCCAACATAACAAAAAGGAACTTGAAATAATTGACATGAAAGTAGAACTTCAAAACGAGAAGGGTGAAGAACCACTTAAAAATTCGGCAGCCTAACGACGCCACTTGAAGCTTCAAAATACTGAATTGAAGAGATAAAATGGGGTCTCTCATCATATGATCATAAAAGATCAGTATGATAAATTTAGAGATCATACCCCAACATAATAAAAAGGAACTTGAAATACTTTACATGAAAATAGATCTTGAAAAATGAGAAGGGAGAAAGAATCCGTTACAAAAATTTCGGCAGCCTAACGGCGCCACTTAAAACATCATAGAATGAAAAAATGAGAGTAAGAGGGGATATCTCATTATATGAACATAAAAAGGGCAGTAATAGGAGTATAAAAGAACATACTCCAACATAAGAACATGTAGCATAAAAAGAATGACATAAAAGAGATTACTTGAAATGAAAGAGAGAGGTCGGATCCCTTACCTTAAAACGTGACTCTTGAAACTAAAAGTTTTGGACCTTGAGGGCTTGGGGGAACCTTGGGAGGACTCCTTGGGAGGTAAGTAGACCAGAACTTCGTTGGGGAAGAGTGGGGAGTCGAATGGATGAGGAGAGGGCTTGGTATTTATAGGGAAAGTGAGGGGACAAGGCATTAATGGCCAAGGGACACCTTATTAGTGGTTTTGGAAAAACCATGGGCTTGCCCACGGTATTTGCCCATGGTATTGGCCACTTGGGACACCTCATACCTTATCTTACTATTCACAATTCGACCATATTGAATATATACTTAATACATCATTTAATGATGTCATTAGACACCCGTAACTTAAAAACTGTATTTTCACTATTCATCAAAAATTCAACTTTCTCAGAATAATCCCAAAATTTCACCTTAACCAAATATCAACGATCTGATTAAAAATATGAACTCCATTTTATAAAAATAATTTTCTAAATATTTTTAATTTAATTTTTAAATAAAAACACTATTCACCGAAAATTCATTTTTTCAAAAAAACCCCAAAAATTACCATAGCATAATATCGGTGCTCTGAGTTCAAAAATGAAATCCGTTTTATAAAAATAATTTTCTAAATATTTTTAATTAAAAAACACTATTCACCCGAAAAACTAATACTTGAATAATAATTTATGATACCGTTATTTAACCATTTTATTGAATCACATTACTTAATCAAGGTGACTAGATTATATTAATACTTTCTTTAAGTGAGATTACTAATCCATTTGGTCATATTACTAATCCTATGCGTAAAATCACTATTCATAATTTACTATTCATCAAAAATCAAGTTGATCTTATTAGACTCAAAATTTCGTAGTGAACATAATTGTAGAAGACCATTTTTTGAAAATCATTACACATTTTTATTTATTTAAGGTTTACATAAACATTTTTAAAATATCCCTTCTCTAAAATTTATCAAAAATATGCATACTATATTTATATGGACATTTGAAAATTTATAAACTTCATCATAAGAAGAAATCCAAATTTTTATTTAAAACAAAGGATTACACAAGGCAATCACGGTCTCCTTACATAGCCCCTTATCACACCAGCATAGGACCTAAGTGTAAGGTGTGCTACGGTGAGAGAATCCGAGGGAGGCTCGACCAACATCGCACGAGTCGTAATTTCTATTAGTTTGAACTTCTCGTGAAGGCGATCCCGTTCTAGCTTCACACGATGAAGTTCAGATTGGGTTTGGTCCAGAGCAAAGCCCAGTGGTGCTACCTCCTTCCCAAGTTCTGATAGATGGGCTTCGATCGGTCCAAGACTACTGGGTGAGGCCATCAAATCTTCTTTCTATATTAATTAACCAAGATTACTTTTATTTAGAGACAATAATCAAAATGTTTAGTTTCCAGCGGTCATATTGACCAATGGTCATATAACAGTAAAAAACAAACGGTCTCATTTTAATTATACTCATGTTATCAAATGAAACATTTTTGTTGAGTATAAAAATAAAATAAAATAACACATAAAATTAGGAAACAAGATATATTCAAAATTTCGGGCCGTTACATTCACCATGGTGATTGAAAAATATTTTATGACCATTTTACAAGGTGTTTTCCTTTGAGTTTATCTTGTGATAAATGGGAATAAGGAAATTGGATTGGGAGGCTATTTTGAGGAAGACAAACAGGGCATGGTGCCTAGAAAGTCCCGCTATTAGAATTGGGAATCATAGATGTCATCATTCCACAATGTTAGGAATTGAGGGGAAAAAATATTATGTTTCTAAAACACATCATGTTGGAGTATATAGTGGATTTTAAAATAGTTTGATGCTAGTTTCAAAGGCATATGATCCGCAGGATTCGAATGACTTGAAAAGTGGATGTTACTTTGACCAAAGGAACCATGGACAGTTTGAGAGTTTTCCACACCATAGTGAAGGCTTTTAGTCTTCCTCCATAAATAGAGGTCCCTATATCACTTGGTTTATATTTTAGTCTTCCTCTATCAAAACCTATATGATTTATATACCTCTCATCATTCTCTAATAATGACTTAAAGAGTCTAAACAAATTTGTTCTTCTATATAGAAGTTTCAAGTATCAAGGTACTCCTTATTCTCCTCTGATCTACATTCCCTTTATTATCCTTAAATTTAGAAGCTTATTTTGGGGAAGTTTCCTCTATTTTGGAATGGAAATCAAGTTTGTTTTAATGGTGGGTTTTTGTGATTAGATTTTGATGGTGCTTCCTTTGATGGTGGTGGTTTCTTAATTTTCTGTTATTTCTTGAAGATTAATGAGATCCTAATCATGTTACACCATTTGTTACTTATCATATAATTATGTGAAAGTGTGAATTAATCATGTTCTTTAACCTTGTATAAATGGGTGAGAATGACCTTAATAGGATAATAATCTAGAAAAAGGAATCACATGTTGAACGATTAAACAATAATCTAAAAAATTATAAGGGAAAAAGAATTGTTGCATGCATTGGATTAAATTATTCATTAAAATTAGTGAATTTCCAAAGAATAATGTTAATATCATTAATTCTATAATTTAAGTAGAGATAAAATTGGATTCCATTTCTTAAATAATTATACTTAATAAATCTGGAAATTAAAGAAATGAGATTAATAATTGTATACTATAGTGTTATATTCCTTTTGTCTTATGATAATAATTATTTTACTATTCTAGGAAATAAATTTTTTAAAATGGTAATGATCATATGTTTAAGATATTTAATATTACATGTAGAGAATTAAATGAATGGTTGGGGTGTAACCAGACACGCTTATGTTTTTTATACCACCTATTTGTTGTTTATTAGGTAGTGTGACATATGTTTGGTAGTATTTTGTTATTTTGTTTCTTATAGTGGTTAATTTCATTAATTTTATAAAAAATTTAAAGAAAAATGATGATAATTAATGAAAGAGGCACAAATAGAGTGATTACTGCTCATCTTAAATTTATTAAAGCATGGGAAATAATTCTTTGAAATGTGTTTACTTTTATTAATATTTATGGTTAACTAATTATTTTATATTTTTTTATGTGGATAACTTATGAATAATAAAATGGGAAATTCATTATGGAATTAAAATGGATATTTATTAAGAAAAAATTTATAGGGAGGAATGAGCCCATTCCTTATTGAATGAGGATGAAATACCTCGATGTCATGGCCTTAGTGCCTTTACCTATGTGTCAGAAAATATATTAAAATCTATGTATGTTATATGGATTTAAAACCTTGTTTGATTGTTGATGACTTTATTATAGTTTGGAGCCTTCTATATGAAATGGTTTGGAGACCCAAGGCTATATTGTTTAATGAATGATGGAGGAGAAATTGGTAGGGAGCTCAGGCTGTAGTGATAGTCGATGTTGATGATAGAGAAACAATTTGATATTATGTAAAATGCTGTAAGACACTAGGATATCTTATATGAGTTAAATTGGGGGATTTATCATATATAAATGAAATCATTCTTGATTCTCTCTTGATGGATAGAAGGCCGAATGATATTTACTCGACCTGTTTCCCACTGTTTGATACAGTTTGATGCTATGCACTTCAAGTTCATCTTTGAAGTGTTATTTTAGGCTGACTCCAAGATTACATGAATGATGATGAAATGATAATTGAAATAATAAATGATAGATATTGGTTCATGGGGTTCAAATAAATTATGATGTTATTGAGATTATAATTAAATAACTAATAGTATCATTGGAACTTGGATTAATGGATTAAAATATTAATCTTGGAAATGAAAATGGTAATAATTAATTAATGGATAATTAATTAAATAATTATGAAATTGATTCTTATACAATTGTTTGATACTAAGATCTTAGTAGTGATAGGTGGAGGTCCAGTGTGATGATAGAGGAAGATTAGTCTATGGCAAGGCAGTTTCCTTTTGTGTGGTTTGTGCATGATATAATTTTATATTTTCTGATTTGATACCCCAACCCAACCATGTCAATAGGGAAACCAACACCCAAATGTTTTGGGGAGTTTTTTCTCCAATATATTGGATAGAAATGGAACATATAGCTCACATCTCTCTCTTCCCTACTCTCCCTCTAGGTATATATTAGTAGGTGTATCTTGGGATATAATGGATTATGATTTTGAGTACGTTCCTACTAGGTATGTGATGGATCAAAGTTTTAATAAATATATATGTGAAGGATGTAATGGATTGAGGTATAATATATACTTTATAACACACCAAGGTTTTATGGTATGTCTCTTCTTAAATAAATTCAATTTATCCGATAGCTTATGTTGCACACAACACCTAACTTAACCGAAAAATAAAATATTATTATAACCTAGATATTAAATTGGTGGGAATGAATAGTATTAACCACATTATTAAATTTATATATATTGAAATGTTTTTATATTCATACAATATATTTTATAGGAATAAGATAAGAACAAATCCAATGTTACATATAAAAATCTATATTCTTCTAAAGACAGTTTTGTCCCCTTTTAATGAAACGATTATTTTAAGACTAAATTTAGAAACTTTTATAAATTAAATTTTAAAAAATAAAAATAATTTTTTAAATTATAATATCAAAATTTAGTTTGGTTTAATTTTTGGTATTTTCTGATAAGTTTCATGTTTTAATGAATAGTGAAAAATACTCGATTTTAATTGAAAACAACTTTTTTATCTAACTAATTTATAGTGTAAAATTATATTTTTATTGGTTTTAATGTATAATTAGATAAATTTTTTAAACCTTAATTTAATTTAGGTCATTTTAATCAATTTCACATTGAATTGGGATATAAAAACTTTTTAATCTTTTGAATGTTTTCACTTTAATAACTTTTTTTCTCACCCCATCAACGAGATTAATTTTAAATTAAGTTTAGCTAATTATGTGTTTTGAATTTTGGAAAATGGATTCCATATTTGGAATCAAAATTTATTAATTTAGTAAATTTCTTATTTTTTATTTCTAGACAATATGGATAGTAAATTTAGTATTTTTTATTAAGACAGTTAAGGGTAAATCAGGTAATTATGGGTAAAAATAATATTATAAATATTAGAAAATTACTTTAACACTTGTCTAAATTTTATTCAATAATTTATTTTCGACAAAAATAATCCTTGGGATAATTTTATGACCTCTTGGAGCCACTTGTATGACTTTAATCCATTTATAGTATTTTATTTTAAAGAAAAGTCAATGATGTCATACTTATGTTTTAATGACTATAATATTTTTAATATAGGGTTATTTAGAATATATATTCAACTAAAAATCGTAATTGGAAATCTAAAATATTTATATACATCATGGTAATTTATTTATAAATTTTAAGTGATAAAATAAGTACCTTAAATGCCAACATAATGATGAATCAATAATTGTTAAATTAATGGAAATATCAAATAAATGATATTCAAAAATATTAAAAAATATATAATTTGAAATAATTAATGTAATCCATGAATTTTATAGATTAATTTTACATGTTAGTGATGAGTTAAAATAGTTTTTTTGAATATATCACGTTTTTATAATATTTTTAAAATGTCATGTAATGAATAGTATCAAAATTGACATTAATGATTTTTTAAAATAAATAATATTTTATTAAATGATATAAATTCATAAAAATATAAAATTTTGGAAACAGACTAGGTTAATGTTGAAAATTTCACCCATGATTCATTTATAATACTTTTGTTATTTTATAGTAACTATATTAACTCTTAAAGGGTAAAAATAAAATTTGTCACGGTAAGAGTTAAAGGGTTTAAATAAGGGTTAAAACCAAAAGATAAAGGTAAGAATGTGACCTAAACTTGTATAATAATTATTTTATAAGATTATTTAGACCCATAATCATATTAAATTCTAAATAAATCACTTTTTATCCATTTTTAATTTAATATTAATTTATATTAATTTAATATTTTGAGAGTTTTCAAAAGTGCCACTCACCTCAAATATAAAAGGAACGTACTTCCTCACTTATTCACACCACCTTGAGCCTTATAAATCGACAAAACCCTAATATTTTATCTTATAAACATCCTCATACAAGTTATGGAGGTCCTGATCTTTCAAGAAGAACTACCCTAGTTCCATTAAGAGAAGTTATAAAGGAGCTCCTTCGTAGAATAGGTAATCATCTTTACTGACTATTGCAAAAATATTTCTTCTTGTACTTCACATTCATGAGTTATTTCCATTATAAAGTAATAAATAAAGTATTATATATATTATTAGATGTTATTATGATTATGGGATTACCATATTACACCTTTTATCTATCTTACAAAAAATGAAAACACCGCACGTGTGTACGTACGACTTACCGTCTCCATGTCGTGGTGTAATATGTTTTTCATCACCACTTTACATGGATGGGTATAATGATGTAAATAATATATATATATATATATATATATTATAAACATTAAATGATACTTATTCTATAAAAACTAATATACCATCCATTTTCTTACCCTTTCACTATCAATGGAATGATACCGTCTCATGTTCGTACGTACGACCTACCATCTCCACGACGCGATGTGATTCATTTTCCATGTTCAACATTCTAAGATGATTATAAAAACAAATTTTATGATTACATATGATATTAATAAAATTAATATAATTATTTAGGTTACATAACTATATCCTATGAACAAGAACCAGGCTTACACAACAAAACATGCATAGGAAAATGAAGGAGTTAACACCCGAAACAAGGGTAATAATGAAATATTATTAACAGGAGGTGATAAAATGATATAAGAGGATTATATAAGATATCATAAATAAGAAAATTGTTCTGGTATAAATTAATAATATTATTTAAACCATTATAATTGAGTTTAAATAATGTACAACCAAAAGTAAGTGTGAGGTATGGGTTTTTTGCCTCACTTTTATTTCTGTGGGACATATGCCCGAATGGACCAAAGGCCTTATTTTTTATTTATTTTTGATAAATTTACTTTCAAGGGATGAGGGAGAACCCTTAAAAGGCCCATAGGCTTAGGTATTACATGACCTATAGAAGGAAATTTACAAAGTATAACTACATGAAACTACTCCTCCCCAAATTTTTTCATCGCGATGTCAGCTCTCCACCTTCACATGGCTTGTTCAGCTAGGCTTCCCATGCTTGCACATTATGGTCCCGATGAAAATTCCATACCCTATCTTTCTAGAAAATCCTCTTATATTCTTCTCTAGTGAATTCTCTTACTCTGAATCCCCATCTGGAGTCTGCTCCTTGTAAAGACTGTCTGGCCATTAAACACACAATTTCAGGTGGCCCAAAGTCCTTCAGGTGGTCCGAAGGCATTGAGGTGGCCCGAAGGCCTTGAGGTGTCCTGAAGGCCTTACTGGCCCGAAGGCCTTGGGTGTCCTGAAGGCCTTAAAGGACCCGAGGCCCAAACTGGTGGCCCGAAATCCTAAACATATGAATAGTTCCGACTGCTAAAACACCAAAAATGCCTGCTACAGTAACCCAAAAATTATGTCTCCACCCGGTTTGGAACTCAGGTCTCTTGGATTCACTTTTCGAGTCCTCACCAACTAGGTTGTGGCTCTTGTGACTATGAGACATATGCTTTATTCACCACTTATTCCTTTTGTGCGGTATATAAATACTTCCCCTTTGACATTTTATATCTTGAATTTATTTATTCTAATGATATTTAATGTTTTTTTAAATTTTTTTATTCTTTTATGGGGAATATGATTCTACTGATTACAAACTGGTAAGGGGTTTCTCAAATCAATTTCCATTTATTTTGTTAAACTTATACTTCTTTGATTATTTCATTCAAATATTATGTATGAAATTAAGTCTTATTGTCTCATGTTTTATTTCTACTTGGTTTATGTTGAATTATAATTGATACTCATAATCGATTCATTTGATTATTGCCTAAACCGTATACCATTTTTACATACAGTGTATACATTGAAAGTTATTTGAATGACTGGGGAAATAAATTTAAATAAGTATCTTATACTCAATACAGATACTTATAGATAATGATTATTGATTAATGAAAAAAATCGATCATTTTCATATATGAGGAATTATTTGGACATGTAAGAATGGGTGGGGATCGTTTATATAAAATCCCCTTGATGCATTGATTATCTCATGAGATGGAGAAGATAACCAAATTAAATGGGTTTTTACCCATAATGATTAATTTGTCTTTTGAAAGTTATTAGTGGTAAAGGTATTATGTTCCTGGGAAACATGAAACCCAATAACTAAACATTTCCTTCTTTAATATTTCAATTATTTTTATCCATGAAATTATCACTATGATATTATCCATGGATTCATATTTTGAAAAAGTTATTGAATTAAATGGAATGCGTGTTCAATTATCTTACCTTTCCATGTTAATAATGAATTATTTATTTCAATATATATTCCACTATATATAACTCTTTCTAAGAATATGAGATCACACTTTTATGTTTTCTCTTTTTCCTAGGATATGAAGATGAAATGTTAGAATGAACTCAAGGATGCTATTTAATTTTCTTTATTATGTTCTATGTTTAATTACCAATGTAATAAAGGTTCCATGTATGTATATTTGTATCTAAAACTACTAAGATATTTAGTCATTCAAGATTCGATTCCTTATATTTAATACCAATCAAATGAAGAAACCATCAACTCCGAGTTATTGGAGTTGAGGTTTCCATAGTTAGTATCAAAGGAAGTTTGGTAGAATCCTCAGGAATTGGATTTTAAAATAAAAATAACCAATGTGAGAACTATGATAATTCCTTATAGTATTCAAAAACTTTTACCATTAGCGGATTTTTTATTTTTTGGCTCAATAATCATGAAGATTATGGTATAACTCAGTTTTTGTCATTATTTAGTGATGACACCTAATGGAAGGAAGGGAATCAATACCTGCAAAAAATGTAGGGATTGGACCATTGATCTAGACAACACAGTTGGTGTTGGAGATGAGAAGATCATGAACATATTAGGATAACTTACTTAGGCTATGAAAAATAACCATGCTACACCTATGTTGGATCATTTCAGGCAATAGAATCCCCCATCATTTAGTGGGAGTACTAATCCCGTGGTAGCTGAGAAATGTATTATGTCCCTTGAAAATATATTTTTATAATTAGGATGTGATGAAAATGAAAAGATATTACTAGAAGTATATTGTTTTAAGGGTGATGGTGATTAATGGTGGTTTTTGATCTAGAATACTAGGGAGAAAGAAGAAATAGAACACATGGAATAGAGGGATTTTAATGAAAAATTCATTGAAAAATATTTTCCCCATGAACAATGAAATAAGATGAAGAGAAAATTCTTTATTTTAAAGAAAAAGGAGGAATAAAGTGTTTTGGAATATAAGGCTACTTTTACAAGACTATCCAGGTATTTTATAGATTATATGCATAATCTAGATTGTAAGACTGATCTTTTATTCTACGGTCTTACTAAAAATATCTAAAGGGCATTATCTTCTTAAACATTTTCATCATATAATGAAATAGTGTTATATGCCATCAAAATAATGAATAAATTCTCTAAATCTTATATTTTCAAGGGGAATCCAGAGAAGAAGAGCCCCACTAAGAACCATGATAAAGGTAAAGCACCAAATAAGAATAAGGGTATAAATAAATTTCAATCCTATTTATTTTTTTGGAAAAACATCTAGGGAAATTATTAAAGGGAATAAGAGTGTTTTATAATTTCATAGAAAATGGTCATATTTATCATGAATGTAAGGGGGAGAAACAAACCAGTTATATTCAGTGATTCAACTAAAAAAAATTGGGTTATTATTCAAATCAATTTCCTAGGCATCAGGGGAATATACCACATAAGAGGCCAAGGGAAGATGTCCAAGTTTATGAAATCACTACAACTGAGGTAGAAGTACCCAATGACATGGTGGAAGGTACATTAATCATAACTTAAAATTTAGACAATGGTTCCCTTGATTCTGGATCATCACACTCTTTTATATCCACCCATATTTTCCAAGAAAATTATACTTTTTTCCTTTTGATTTAATAAGGTATTTGTTAGTAAAAAATCCTAAGGGAAGTCTCCTTGTAACAAATATGTGTTAGGATACCCCCATTATAACACATAAATGTGCTTTTTTTTTCTAACCTTATCATCATACCTATGGTTTAATTTGATATAATACTCAGTATGGAATGGATTTCAAAATAATATGTGAAAATTTATTTCAATAAGAAATAAATTATGATTTTTGAGGAAGATATAGAATCGCTTCTCTTTAGAGAAGAAAATTCATCATATGATTCTCATCTAGATCCACCCCCAGTAGCTCTACTAAATTAAATTCTTAGGGAGTAAGATAAAAAACATATAGGGATGTAGAAGGTAATCTTAAAATTGAGGATATACATGTTTTATAGGAATATATTGATGTTTTTATTAAAGAATTACCTAGACACCCCCAGAGCATCAAGATGTGTTTTCCATTGATTTAATCCCTAATATAAGTCCAATATCAAAGACTCCCTACAGAATGTCCACTGTAGAATTAGTATAACTGAAGAAATAATTATAGGAGTTGATTAATAATGGATGTATTCACCCTAGTGTTTCTCTATGGGGATCCCTTGTTCTATTTGTTAAGAATAAAGATAGATCTATGAGGCTGTGTATTGATTATAGAGAAATCAATGAAATTACAATAAAGAAAAAGTATCCTCTTCCTTGTATTGATGATTTATTTGATGAACTTCATGGAGATCAATATTTATCAAAGGCTGAACTTTGATCTGGGTATCATTAATCATGAGTAAATAAGGAAGATATTTCGAAGACAACTTATAAAATGAGTTATGGTCATTACAAGTTTATAGTAATTTCAGTTGGACTTACTAATTCACCCTCTATTTTCATGGATCTAATGAATATAGTATTCAATGAATATCTAGATATTTTTTGTGGTATTTATTAATTATATCTTTGTGTACTCTAAAATATATTAGGACCATGAGAATCACTTGTGAATCATTCTTTAGACTCTTAGAAGAAAAGAGTTATATGGTAAATTTAGAATGTTTGAATTCTGGATTTGGTAAATTTCTTTTCTTTTCCATATCTTATCTAAGGATGAAATCTCAGTTGATCCTATTAAGTCAAAGGTTGTACAAGAATGGAATACACTAATGAAAATAATTGAGGTATGTAGTTTTATTGATTTGGAAGGTTACTATCAAATATTCATTCAGAATTTTTCTCGATTGGCTAACCCATTAACCAAGCTCACACATAAAGGGGTTAAGTTTTTATGGACAAAAGGCTGTGAAGAATTTTTTGAAGAATTAAAGAGGAGATTGGTCAATACTCTAATTTTGACTATACTATTAGGGTATTATGGATTTTTTATATATAGTGATTCATCAAAGAAAGTAATAAGTTGTTTCCTTATAAAAAATGATTAATTTATTACATATGCATCAAGGAAGTTTAAGACTCATGAAAAAAATTACCCAACTCATGATCTTAAGTTAACAACCATAAATTTTCTTTGAAGATATGGATAAACTATATCTATGGTGAAATATGTGAGATATATATGGATCAAAATAGTAATAAATACATCTTATCATATAAATATATTAATATGAGGCAATGATGATGGCTTGAGTTACTCAAGGATTGTTATTTCTGGATACATTACCACCCAAGAAAAGAAAATAAGGTAGCAGATGCATTAAAAAGGAAAGATAATGGAATTTTGACCCAAATGAGGATTTAAAGAGATACTATATTCATGAATTTAGTAAATATTTATATGGTAATTACTAAGTAATGGGAGACACCAATCTGTTTTCAAATTATTGCAAAACCTTCTTTGTTGGAAAAGATAAAAATATCTCAATCAGATGATAAGAATTTTCATAATAAAATTAAAGACGTGAATGAAGAAAAATTGGAAGGATTTATTTTGTAGAGATGGTGTTATAAAATTTGTAAGAGGTTATGTGTTCCATTAATACCTGATCTAAAAAGGGAACTATTGGATGATGCTCATAACTAAAATTTCTCAATACACCCTAGTAGTATCAAGAAGTATAAGGAGTTGAAGGAACATTTTTTGTGGGATAATATGAAGTGGGATATTGCTGAATATGTGCAAAGATGTTTGGTTTGTCAACTAGTGAAGGGTGAGAGACAAAATCATAGAGAAGTCATGTAACCTCTTCCTATAACTTTTTGGAAATAAGTTGATATTACAATGGACTTTGTCATAGAACTACTAAGTACTCCTAGAAGGAATGATGAAATATGGGTTTTTGTTGATTTCCATACCAAATCAGAACATTTTCTTAATATAAGAGAAGATTTAACTCTTGAACACATAAATAATCTATATTAATGAAGTTATAAGAATTTATGGTGCACATCTATCGATTATGTCAGATCAAGACCCATGTTTTTCATCATAATTCTGGAAGAGTTTTCAGAATGCACTACTGGAAATATTATCAATACCAACGGTTTTGGGAAAACCGTTGGTATAGTTCATTAATTTGGACCTTTACCAACGGTTTGGCCAAAACTGTTGGTATAGGTCACTTATATGGACCTATACCAATGGTTTTTCCAAAACTGTTGGTATAGGTCCCAAAATCAAAGAACATATACCAATGGTTCTCAAAACCATTGGTATAGGTCTATACCAATAGTTTTGAGAACCGTTGGTATAGGTACATGTATTTTTAATGGAATCTTCTTACAGTGGAAATTAAATAAATCAAAATTGAAAATACTTATGATAATACATATATATATTTATGAAATTATGTTCACAAAAGTAAGTAAGGTTAGTGGTTAGGTAATTCAATCACAAACGGGAGGTGTTGGGATCAAAACAAACCGAATGATTTTTTTTGAAATACATATACCAACAGTTTATGGAACTGTTGGTATAGATTTTCATATTACTTATACCAACAATTTTCAAAACCATTGTTATAGGTCTATTCCAACGGTTTTCCCAAAACCGTTGGTATAGACCTATCCCCATGGCTTACTTGGAAACGGTTCTCCAAACCGTTGTTATAGCCTATACCAATGGTTTGGAGGCCTAAACCAATGGTTCCAGACCATTGGTATAGGGTATTTTTCTAGTAGTGATGTTCTAGATATTGAGCTTCATTTGAGCACCACCTACCATCATCAAACTAACGGAAAATATGAAAAGGCTATTCAAACATCAGAATACATGTTTATATCACGATCACTTAAATTTCAATGTATGTGGGATCAATATTTACCTTTGGTGGAGTTTTCCTACAATAATAGTTTCCAATAAAGTATTCAAATGGTGACATATGAAGCATTATACTGTAAGATATTTCATACTCAAAATTGTAGGGATAAAGTTGGTGAAAGGAAAATTATAGGCTTAGAACTTATTAAAGAGACAACGACAAAGGTAAAGGCTATTCAGGCTCATATTAAATAAGCTCAAAGTAGGCACAAGAGTTATGCTGAAAACTAGAGAAAGGATTTGTAATTTCAAGTGGAGATCATGTCTTTCTGAAAGTATATCAATAGAAGGGTTTCATAAGGATCAGTAAGAAAGTGAAATTGAGCCCCGGTTATATTGAATTGTTTGAAATTATGGAAAGAATTAGAGCTGTATCATACAGATTATAAATTCCACCAAGTCTCTCCAAAGTTCATGATGTGTTCCACATATCATTTTTAAGTAAGTACATGCTAGACCCAACACATGTACACAACTATGAATAAATAGAACTAGAACCTGATCTGTCTTACTATGAAGTGAATATCGAGATTCTTAACACCTGAGTGAAAGTGTTGAGGAATCTGATGACTCAATTGGTAATTTTTTTTAGAGAAACCATAAAATGGAAGAAGAAATGTGGGAACAAGAGGATGTTATGAAGAATAACCACCATCATATGATTATAAGGTAATATTCATGAAAATTTTAAGGATTTTTTTTGAATTAGGAAAGAATATATTACCCCAAGATTTTATGGTATGCATCTTTTTAAATAAATTTAATTTCTTCGATAGCTTATGTTGCATGTAACACCTAGCTTAATTGCACAATAAAATATTATTATAACGTAGCTGTTAAATTAGATGGAATGAATAGTATTAACCAAATTATGAAATTTATATATATTCACATGTTTTTTCATTTATAAAATAGATTTGATAGATAACCTAGGACCTTCAGGATGTGGTGCTATATTCAGAGACTTTATTATCCATTTTCATTGATGCTTCTATAGAAGCTGCGGTTCGGCCTCCTCTTCGGAAGCAAAAATGTTGGCTGTGATTCATGCAATTGATTTTGTTAAACCAAATGGTTGGAACAACATATGGATTGAAAGTGACTCAACCACTATTTTCCATGCTATTTGGAATGGTGTGGTGCACCTTGCCTAAACGCTTACCACCCATTGGATGATCTACCTTGCTTCTCTCCTAGAGATCATATACATTGTCACTCATGCCTTTTGTGAAGTGAACATCGTTGCTGACGGTCTTTCCAATAAGGGAATCAACCAAGGCATTAATTGGCTTGATGACCTACCTGTTGATCTTCTCCCTCTATATAAAATATATTTTAATAAGATCCCCTCCTTGAGACTCTTGTAGTTCCATTCTTTCCTTTTAATAAATGGATCTCTTACCTTTCAAAAAAAAATCTATATTTTTGTAAAGGTAGTTTTGTGAGATTTTAATGGTGTACTTATTTTAAGACTAGATTTTGAAAATTTTATAAAGTCTATTTAAACAAATTAACATAATTTTTTAAAGTGGAATATAAAAATATACTATGATTTAATTTTTTGGTATTTTTATGATACACTTCATGTTTTGATGAATAGTGAAAAATAATGGATTTTAATTGAAAATATCATTTTCATCTAAATAATTTATAAAGTTAAATTATATTTTTGATTGGTTTTGAAGTATATTTAGATCAATTTTATATAATTTAATCCAATGTAGGTAATTTGAATCAATTTCACATTGAATTTGGATATAAAAACATTTTAATCTTTTGAATGTTTTCACTTTAATAACCCATTTTCTCACCCCAACAACATGATTAATTTTAAATTACTTTTAATAAAATTATCTGTTCTGAATTTGTAAAAATGGATTTAATATTTGGAATTAGAATATCCAAATTTAGTAAATAGGTCCTTTTATATTTTGGAAAACATGAATAGTAACTTTAATAAATTTTATTACCATGGTTAAGGGTAAATTAGGTAATTAAGGGTAAAAATAATATTATAAATATTATAAAATTACCCTAAAACTTTACAAAATTTTATTTTATAAATTATTTTAGACCTAAATAATCATTGGGCCGATTTTATGACCTCTTGGAACCACTTTGATGACTTTAAGACCTTTATAGTATTTTATTTTAAAGAAAAGTCAAAGATGTCATATTTATGTTTTAATAAATGTAACATTTTTAATATATGGTTATTTAGAAGATATCTTAGAATATAAATAGTAATTTGAAAAATAGATATTTATCTACATAATGGTAATTTATTTATGAATTTTAAGTGATAAAATAATTTCCTTAAATGCTGACATAATGATGTAGCAATAATTGTTTAATTAATGGAAATATCAAATAAATGATATTAAAAATATTAAAATAAATATAATTTGAAATAATTAATGTCTTAAAAAAATTATTTAGATTAATTTTACATGTTATGGATGATTTAGAATAGTTTTTTGAATATATAATGTTTTTATGATATTTTTAAAAAGTCAAGTAATGAATAGTGTCAAAATCGACATTAATGATATTTTAAAATAAATGATATTTTATTAAATTATTTAAAATTAGTAAAAATATAAAATTTAGAAAAAATATTTTTATGTGGTTTAAAATGTCACCAATGATTCATTTATAGTCCTTTTATAATTTTATAGTAACTATATTGACCCTTAAAGAGTAAAAGTCAAAGTTGCCACATTAAGAGTTAAACAGTTTAAATAAGGGTTAAAACCAAAAGATTTGGGTAAGAATGTGACCTAAAATTTTATAAATATTATTTTATGAGAGGATTTAGACCCATAATAATATTATATTATTTATAAATATATTTTTACCTATTTTTAATTGAATATTAATATATAATAATTTAATATTTTGAGAGTTTCCAAAAGCACCCATCACCTCAATTATAAAGGGGCACCTCCTCCCTCACTTATTAAAAGAATTTTGAGCCTACTATCTCCACCATACACTTCTATTTTCTCTTAAAAAAATATTTATACAAGTTATGGAGGTATTTATCTTTAAAAAAAATACCCACCCTAGTCCCCTTAAGAGAAGTTATAAAGGAGCTCCTTCGTAGAGGAGGTTATAATCCTTATTGACTCTTCCAAAAATATTTCTTCTTGTAATTTATTCTTCATGTGTTATTTCATGTATAAAGTAATAAATAAATTATCATATATATACTTATATGTTATTATAATTATGGTACAACCATATTCCACATTTTATCCATCCTACAAAAAATGAAAGCACCGTGTCTGCATACGTACGACTTACTATCTCCACATTGTGGTGTAATATGTTTTTCATAACCAATTTATTTGGATGGGTATACTGATGGAAATAATGGATATATATGATAATTATTACATGATAAAGATCCTATAAAAATTAATATACCATCCAATTCCTTACCCTTTCACCATTAATGGAATTATATCATCACTCGTGCATACGTACGACCTACCGTCTCCACAATGCAATGTGATTCATTTTCCATGTTCAAAATTAAAGAATAATTAAAAAAATATATATAAAGATTAAATATTATATTAATAAAATTAATATAATTTTGTATATGATGGAACTATATCTTATGTATAATAATTGGGACTTACACAATAAAACATGCATAGGAAAATGAAGCAGTTAACACCAAAAACAAGGGTAATAATGAAATATTATTAACAATAGGGTGATAAAATAATATAAGAGGATCATATAAGATATAATAAATATGAAAATAATTTTGATATAAATTAATAACATTATTTAAACCATTATAAATGAGGTTAAATCATGTATAAACTAAATTAAGTATGAGGTAAGTTTTTTTCTTCTCACTTTTATTTCTGTGGTATATATGCTTTAGTCACCACTTATTCCTTTTTTTAGCCTATATATACTGAACCTTTTATATTTTATATCATGAATTTATTTATTATCATTTTATTTAATGTTTTTTTCAAATTTTATTTTTTTATGGGGCACATGATTCGACTGATTACAAAGTGGTAAGAGGTTTCTTAACTCAATTTCTATTCATTATTTTACACCTCAAATTCATTGATTCTATCATTCTAAGATAATGTTTGAAATTAATTTTGATTTTCTTAGGTTATATTTATAATTTTTTATGTGGATTTATATTTGATACACATAATTGATTCATTTTATTAGTTACTAAATTGTATACCATTTTTACATACAGTGTCTACCTTGAAAGTTATTTGAATTGCTGGGGAAATAAAGTTAAATCCATATCTTATACTCAATACTGACACTTATTGATAATGATTATTAATTAATTAATTAAATAGATCATTTTTATATATAACTAATGCTTTGTACATGCAATAACAGTTGGGGACCATATATTGAAAAGACTCTCGATGAATCGGTAGTCTCATGAGATGAAAAAGATGGCCAAATTAAATGGATTTTTACCGATAATGATTAAATAGTCTTGTAAAAGGTCTTGAAGGAAAAGTTATTATGTTCTTAGGGAACATGATGTATAATAATTAAGAAATGCCTTCATTAATATTTCAATTATTTTTATCCATGATATTTTCACAATGATATTCTCTATAGATTCATATTTTGAAAAATTTATTGAATTAAATGGAATGTGTGTTCAATTATTTTATCTTGGAATATTAGTTATGAATTATTGATTTAAAGATAGATTCTAATATATGTAACTCTTACTTAGTGTCTGAGCTCAACCTGTTATTTATTTTCTTTTCCTCAAGATCAGAAGATGAAATGTTAGAATGAACTCAAGGATGAAATTTAATTTCCTTTTTTATTTTCTATGTTTAATTACCAATGTAATAAGGTTGTAATGTTTGTATATTGTTATACAAAACTACTAAACCATATAGTTATTTAGGATGTGATTACTTTTATTTAATACCAATGAAATGATTTAACCACCGACCCTGAGTTACTGGAGTTGGGGTTGTCACATACTTGTATCCAGATGTGGTGGTTTCATCTTCCCATATGGGTATTTGCTTGGGCTGTGATGGATTGATGTATAATGAATTTACATAGGTTATAATGGATTCTATGCATACACTTGGTTACTACATAGTTATGATGTTGATGAGATATAAAGCTACAGACAATAAAATAATGGCGGTGATACTATTTCATGGGGTAAACGACAATATATATAGGAGGGATGAGCACATAACATTGTCGTTTGGGTGTAAGAGTGACAAAAAAGTGGAAAATTATAAGTAGAGCAACATAATTATATATATATATATATTATTTTTATAATTAATAGTTTATTTCTATGCATTACCAGGTGAGTAATCCGTGGTGAGGATGGGGAACTAGTATTACCTATTTAGGTGATGAGTTTATTTCATTTTTTTATTCACTAGGCTTTATTATGATTATTTCACATTTGCACTGGAGGTTTTTGGGAGGATCCCACTGAGTATAAATGTTTTACTCACCTTTTGAATATGTAAACTATTTTCCAATTTAGAAGGAATAATTTTGTAATTAGGCTACACATACTGTCTCAGAGGAGTTTTTGAGTAGGTGTTAGGAGTTGTGGATTTAGTAGTCACCACCGAGGATTTAATTTTGGTACTTCAATGTTTTTTTCTTCAGTTTATGTATGAAATTTCTTGTATTGTAATTTACTTTTTATTTATTCATGGTGTTGGTTGGTGGTCCTTATCCTCTTATCACTTATTATTTAAACTTATATAAAGGGAAATGACTCTTATGTGTGTGATTAATATACCCTCAGTGGTAGTGTCCAATGCATTACCTATTAAATGATATCTTTGGACATAATTATCTATCTTTGTTCATTACCGGCCAAGTATGAGTACCTTTTTATGGAGGGTGTCATGAAAGAGTGATATCAAAGGTAGTGGTTGAGATATATGAAAGAGTTTAGGGTTAATCACTGGTAAGGATGTAGGATTTTGCAGAAAAAAAGTATTATCTTTGCTTAGTGTGTGATGTAAACAAGGGATAACAACTATGACATGATATTTTATGGCCACCTATGATTCAACATAGGGACCTTTAAGTTTATGAGATATGATAGGTAAATCTATACTACATGAAGTGTAGAGACTTAATATATAATCACGCATCATTATTGTCTGCACTTGTGTTTGAATTGGGAAGATAATGGGAACTCAGTTAAAATGAATTAAAAAATTAATTAATTATCTTTAAAATTTCTTTTTTCCCCAGGTTAAGGAGTTTCTAATTTTTGTTTGAAAATATGGGACCATGTGAACATCCAAATTGGGTTCACACAGAATACTTCAGCTAGATATTCTAGAAGATCACCAAAGAGAAGAGGTCGATAAAGAAAACACTTAGAGGATGGCTCTCTGAGTGTTTTAGATACAGGGTCTATAGAAGTATAAGGGATCTGTTTCATATCATGAGAGAAAGGATTTGTTAGAGAAGGTTGAGATAAACTTTAATTTTATTTGTATTTTGGAGGATCACTGGGGTTTTTTAGCTATCATGATACTGTGTGGGTCTGCATAATATTGGTTATTTTTTTTCCTTAGGTATCATGAGGTGTTAAAATTTTCATGAGAAAATTTTAGGGATCAGTTTCTGACTAATTTTTTTTATCTTCTATTGCTTAGGAAACTTGTTGGTATAAGATATATACCCTATGACAAGAGAGTTATAACATTTTATAGTTTAGTATCCTCTCTAAAAACCTCATACATTATTTTTTAAACCTTTTTATAGTTCATGGGGCTAGGGTGAGATATTTACAGGAGGATTTTCTCCCATAGATCTAGTGTTAGGTAAAATTGTTTATATTGAATTCATATTATGAGATGATGTAAAATGTGGAATTAATAAAGAGGACATTGGATAGGACCAGATCATCATGAGATGGGAGTCACCAAGACCTTCCATTGAGAAAATCTGTGATCAAAATCTCTCAGTTTCCTAGCCATAAAAATAAGTTTTAGTTAGTAGAGAGAAGTTTTAATCTTTATTCAACTAATTTCACCAGGGATAAAAGTTCTCAAATCCTTTCCACTAGTTTAGAGCATAGTTTTTTTCTCTTATAGAGGTTATGACCATCATAAGAGAAGTTGTACGACCTTGCTCAGTAATCAATGTGTTTCTGGTGTCTTGATCTAGGCCCATCTGTTGTATTAGTTTTAGCTAAGGTAGAAGAAATGTTTTGGAAATGGCCAATGAGGTGGTCTCCATCAGTTCTAGAGAGGTTGTGGAGTAGGATTTCCTTATATAAATGATTTATCATTATTAATATTGGTTTATCCAAATGTTGTACAAGGAAATATCATCTCATTCACTACATGGTCTTATGCATTATTTTATTACAGAACTACAAGATCCTTTTTATGTGCTATAGTCTATGATTTATGACTTGATGTGTAGAGACCTCTCGTTCCCTTAGTGTTGACTATGTCATTTAGAGGTCATGCTTGTTTGTATGATGTTTATAGAGGCTGTAAAATGGTTATAGGCCATCACCTATCTTGGAGATATTTCCTATGATTATGTATACATCCATGTGATTTCATCCTCGATATGGATTGGATTTATTTAGTTCATTTTATTATGGATATATTCATAATACACGTTATATTCTATGATGTTAATAAGGATCGGGCGATGTTTGTTGGTGAGTGAGGTCCTCAAATTTATCATAGGTGTATTGAGTCTCAATATTATTTGTTGTTTGGGAATATTTTGAGATCTATGGATGACCAAAGGAATGCATTTCCTAGGTTTATATAAGTGTACCTTGATATCTTCTCTAAAGTGGTTGTGATGCTACCCCCTTGTTGAGAGATTGAGTTTGGGATAGAGTTACAACAAGTCATTATTAAATTTAAATGTATCCATATCTGACATACCTTTCTAATTTTTAGTATTTTTGGATTCAAATTTATGATCTCATGTAGAAAGGATTCATCTTTCTGAGTGTGTTTCCTTGGGGAGATCCAGTTCTATTTAAGAAGAAAGCCGATAATAGTCTATATTTGTGTGTCAATTACCATCATTTTAATCAGGTGACATTGAAAAACCACTATCCCTCCCCTCTATTGACAATTTATTTTATTATTTGAAGTTATAAAAATGGTTTTCTAATATTGAGTTGCGATCTAGATATCATTATATGTGATTTAAGGATGAGGATAACCTGAAGACTACTTTCTGATGTCATTATGGGCACTATGAGTTCTTTGTGATTTAGTTTGGTGTAATGAATTCCCCATCCATGTTCGTAGGTTAATGAATACAATGTTTGATGATTTCCTATAAAAATATGTGATGGTATTTATCAATTAAATCTTTGTGTGTTCATCAAATAAGGAAGAGCACATAGATTATATGTGATCCATGTTGAGAGTTCATTGGTTTCATCATCCATTAAGGAAGTTTTTAATATTTGAGTTTTGGGACCATGATATTTTTATAGGGTCATTCCATATCTTATAATATATTAGTCATATATATTTCAAATATTGAGGTAGTGGTTTCTTGGGTAGCCTCTAATAATGATTCAGAGGTGTAGAGTTTCCTTGGTCTTACTAGTTATTATAGGAGGTCCATATCTGACTTCTCTCAGGTTACGAATCCTATGAGAAAAATGACTACAAATGATTAATAAATTTTGTAGAATGAACATTTCTAGGATGATTTTGATTATTTGAAGGAGAAAATAGTTATTTCTATGGTTCTTTATCTATCACATGAGAGAATTATGTTAGAGGTTTACTGTGATGCTTCACATCTTGGTTTAGTTGTGTGTTGATGAAACAAAAGGAAGTTATCTCTAATGTATATAAATAGTTATTAATTCACTAATATAATATTCTACCCATGATATTGATCTTGATGTATTAGAATTTTTCTTCAAGATGTGGTGACACTATCTTATTATTGATCACTTTTTTTCTTCACAGTTCACAAAATTCTAGAGTATTTCTTCTCCTAGCATGACTTGAATTTGCAGTAGTGATGGAGGATTGAGTTCTTACAGGACCATGACTTCAAGATTTCCTTTAAACTTTGTAATTTAAAAATCATGGTAGATTCCTTGAGCATGGAGTCATGTTGTGGTGCTGTGTGTGATTCAGAAGACTCTTGGAGGGATATAGAAGAGTTAAGAGCATTTCACCAAGATATGTGAGTAGTTGATGGAATATGTTGTCTTTATCAGATAAAGATACAATAATACTTAGTGTAATTGGTGCATGAATCCTAGATTGGGGATCTTGAGGTAGAGTTTTGAAATTTTTAAGTTGGCTGTGGTGACACTCCCAAGTGATGGTGCGAGGATAAATAGTATCATATATTGTTCCATGGAAATATTTTTGTTCCTTCAATGATGCTTGAGAAAGTTATCTATTATTTTTATAGTTCAAACTTAGTATTAAATCCTGGAGTGATGAAGATATACCATGCTATGAGAGGTCATTTTTTGTGATCTGGTTTAAATATATCAATTACAGATATTGTCTCTTAGTGTTTGATCTTTTAGAAGGTTATGGATAAGCACTATATTCTTGGTAGTTTTCTTATGATGCATGATGTTCCCCAGTAGAAGTGGGAGGATATTTTAATGGTCTTCATCACCAATTTTCCCATAAATTATGGTGGTTATGATGCTCCTTGGGTGATCATGAACTATTTGAAGAAGTTAGATCACATATTAGTGATTAATGATTTGAGCTCAGTAGAGGTGTTGTCAAGGTAGTATCTAGAGGAGATAGTGAGGTTTCATGGGGTTTCAATGAAGATCATATATGATCATGATCCCCATTTTACCTTTAGGGTGTTGACATGCCACTGACATAATTTTGATTCCCAATAATTCATTATAAATACTTTTTATCTATAGAAATATGGTTATATAGAGCATATATTCCAGACTTTATAGGACATTTTGTGCATGTGTATTCTAGATTTTGGAGGTTTGTGGGTGAATCACCTACCCTTAGTGGATTTTTCCTACATAAATAGCTACCTATTCACTGTTGATATGGAACCTTTATAAGAGTGGCATGGCCGAACTTTTTGGTCACTATTGGTCTAGACTAAGGATGGAGAGTTAGATACTCCTGGACTAGAATTGGTGTAGAGTATGATAGAGAAGGTGCATGTGATCTATGAGAAAATGAAGGAAGTATAGGATCATCAAAAGTCCTATTCTAATCATAGGAAGAGGCCTCCTGAGTTTTATTGTAATGACCCAAACTTTTATTAATATTTGTTTCCTAAATTTTGTGTGTTATTTTATTTTTATACCCAACAAAACTATATTATTTAATTAATGAAGTGAGTATAATTAAATGAGACCATTGGGTTTTTACTATTATATGACCGTTGGTCCATATGACTTTTGGAAGCTAAACTCTTAACGTTACAATTTTTTTAGTTTATAAATACAAGTGATATTGGTTAATTAATGCAGAAAGAAGATTTGATGGCCCCATCCACTAGTCTCAGGCCGATTGAAGCCCATATGACGGAACTCGGGAAGGAGGTAGCACCATTGGGATTTTCTCTGGACCAAAACCAAGCCGAACTTCATCATGTGAAGCTGGAATGGAATCGCCTTCGTGAGAAGTTCAAGTTGATAGAAATCACCAATCAGGCAATGTTGGCCGATCCGCCCCAAGATTCTATCACCTTAGCACACCTTACACTTAGGTCCTATGCTGGTGTTATAAAGGGCTATGTAACAAGACCTTAGCTGCCCTATGTAATCCTTTGATATAAATAAAAATTCTAATGTCTTCTTATGGTGAAGTTTGTGAAATTTCAAATGTCCGGATAAATATAGGATGTAAATTATTGATGTTTAGAAACAAAAATATATTTTAAAATATTTATTTAAACCTTAAATAATTAATAATGTGTATTGATTTTCAAAAAATGGTCTTCTACAGTTATGTTTAGTAAGAAATTTAGAGTCTAATAAGATCAACTTAATTTTTGGCGAATAGTAAATTATGAATAGTGGTTTTATGCTTATGATTAGTAATGTGAACAAATGGATTAATTAACCTCACTTAAGAATGTATTGATATAATTTAGGCACCTTGATTAAGTAATGTGATTCAATAAAATAGGTAAATAACTGTTTCAGAAATTATTAGCCAAGTATTAGTTTTTTCAGGTGAATAGTGTTTTTAATTAAAAATTAAATTAAAAATATTTAGAAAATTATTTTTATAAAATGGTGTTAATTTTTAAATTCATATCATTGATATTAGGTTAAGGTAATTTTGGGGATTTTTCTGAAAAAAATGAATTTTCGGTGAATAGTAAAAAACAGTTTTTAGTTTCGGGTGTTTAATGACATCATTAAGGATGTAATAATTATGTAATTATTCTGGTAGACTTATGACTAGTAAGATAAGGTATGAGGTGTCCCATGTTTCCAATACCATGGGAAAATACCATGGGCAAGCCCATGGTTTTTCCAATACCACCGATGAGGTGTCCCATGGCCATTAATGACTTGTCCCCTCACTTCTCCTATAAATACCAAGAAATTACCTCATTAATTTCATTTAAAAATCCTCCTCAACGAAGTTCTTGTCTCCTTACCTCCCAAGGAGTCCTCCCCAGGTTCCCTGAAGCCTCCCAAGGTCCCGAAAATCAAGCTTTTGAAGTTACTCTTCAAGGTAAGGGATCTTTTCACCCTCCTCTTTTAAGTCATGACTTATTTTATGTTGTATCTTCTAGTTTCAATATATTTATGTTAAGGGTATGTTCTTATATGTTCTCATTACTATCCATTTCATGTATAATTTTTGAGATACCCTTTCCGCTCTCATCAATTTGTTTTCTGAATTTTAATTGACGCCATTAAGCTGCCAAATTTCTCGTAAAAGAAATAACATCTTCTCTTTTCTTTCATGTTTCCTTCATGTGGCATGTCATTCAAATAAACATACCATGATATTATTCTGTACCCATACTTTATTATGAATTATTTATGAGTGGGTTACTCTTGTCCCCTCTCTTTTCAATGTTTTCTAAAACCATGTTATATAGCTGTTATGCTGTAGAAATTTCATCTCAAAATTTCTATCTCTTTCTCTCAAGAAATTATCTTGTTTATTTATGTGAATACCCAGACCTATTTAGTTTCTATGGGTGTTCATAGTTTTAAAAAAATGATATATTTGATTCTGTAATTGACATACATGTAACCCTCACTCCCTTCCTTGGGTTATAAATGAATAACCATCTCATTTTTAAGTACTCTTTAAAACGTCATGATTTTAAAATGAAACCCATTTCTTTTATTCTCTACGAGTTATTTATGAAATATTTGATTATGATCTATGTGGATCACATGAATTTAAATACATATTAAGGGTGCACCCTTATATCACTCCAATGCATTGGGTAAGAATTAATCTCTATAGATGACAAGTTTCACGATACCTTGGTAAATAACCTTGGTAATTTTTTTGACACCTTAGGGATAGACCTTGGTGATATGTTCATGAATGTATAAATGAAATATTGAAGCCAAATATTCAAGTTATGTTCCAAATTATTTTCATTATGATATGCCTATACTTCCATTGCTCATGTCTTTATGTTTTTATTCAAGTTCTTATTGTTAACACAAGTAAACTTATTCCCCTGTTTACCCTTATTGGGCCTTCTGCTCACCCTTTCCTTTGATGTATGTCTCCAGGATATGATATGCAGTAGTTGTACATAGTATGAACCTATTATGAATCCCTACAAGTGGTTAATAAGAATGTTTTATGTTGTATTCCAGTTTTATTGTTCCTGATTTCTAAGACACTAGACTTTAAAGATCCTCTGTATGTAAAATGTAATGAAAAGTTATGTATTAAAAAGGCAGGATGTCATAGTTGGTATCAAAGGATAGTTTAGTTATTTATGGAAATTATGATATGAATACTTTAGGAATAACCCTATATAAACATTTAAATATAGGAAAAATTCCTGGTATTTTGGTGAGTATAGAGTTAGTGTTTTATCAAACAAATACATCCTTGTCTGGATATGAGAAGGTAGAGGCAGCTCTAGCACAGATGTACATATGAGTAAAACCTGAAAACACCGCTTTGAGATAGACTCAAACAAGAACTGGTGCATAAAAACAGGCCTTACTACACTCTTGGTTATGACACTCTTGGGGGATATGTTTGGTTAATCACAAGCTTTTTATGAATCATTATGAAGGAATTATAGAGAAATGTAATTGTTTAAGAATGAAGATTGAAGACATAAAATACTTTATATTTAAAATATTAGTAAATAAAATAAGTTTCTCACTAAGGTTTTACTATTTTATAAAAATAGCAGGCAATAGGAGGAACCATGAAAATGGTGACTGCAATGTACCATGCGCTGACGGCCTCCGATGGAAGCCGGAATGGAAACATTCATGCGAATGATGAACCGACTGACTCAAGTTATGGGAAATAACTTGAATCAAGCTGATAGGCCAATCTCACCATGAAGGGAACAACATTCCATTGAGTCCTTTATGCATCAATGACCACCAACCTTTAGTGGATCGACTGACCCATTGATTGCTGAGTAGTGGATCCGCTCCATCGAGAAGATCTTTTCTGTGCTCCGTTGTTCAGAGAAAGAGAAGGTCACCCTGGTAGTCTATCACTTAGAAAGGGAAGATGATCAATGGTTGGAACTGATCAAAGACATGAGGCAAAGAGTGGAAGTTGAAGATATGGAGTGGGAAGAGGTTAGAGGGATCTTTTTCAGTAATTATTTCCCTCATTACATGAGAACAAGAATGGAGAAGGAGTTTCTCGAGCTAAAGCAGAAGGAGAATGAATTTATGGGAAGCTACGAGATGAACTACACCAGGCTTTCACGATATACCTCTAGATTTTTCATGGATCCAAATGGTAAGGTTGATAGATTCTTTGGTGGACTGAGAACTCATCTGCGGAAGAATCTATCCAACTGAGACTATGACAGCTATGAGGAGATCGTGCGGAGTGCGATGAAAGTAGAGCTGGAGTTTGGTGAGACACAATGGTCTCATAAATCAAATGACAGGAAGAGATCGATGGAGCCCAGCTTAGGGAGGACCTTTGATCAAGGAAGAGGAGGCAATAAAGTGCAATATACCACGTGTATTAAATGTGGGAAGAAGCATTCGGGGAAATTCCTGATCGGGAGCAAAAAATGCTATAATTGTGGAAGAGATGGCCATATTGTGCAGAATTGTCATAGTGAGGTGAAACTTCAACTTCTAAACACAAATGAAAGGGGAAGATGGTGCATGCCCTACCTGATGTCTAGTTCTTTAAGTGTGGATAATGTGGGCACTTTTCCAATCACTGTCCAAATTCGAGGGCAGTGGAGGGGAACCACCATCAGCCTCAGCAAAGGCCAAGGGATCAAGGCTATGCTTTTTCTATCACGACAGCTGAAGTCAAAGCTCCAAATGATGTGGTAGTAGGTAATATTTTTGTTCCCTCAAAGCTAGCAAGTACTTTGTTTGATTCTGGTTCTACGCATTCCTTTATTTCCTCCAAGTTTGCAAAGAATTTATAATCAAACCCCGATTTGCTAAAAGTAGAGTTATCAGTCAAGACTCATGGGGGGATTATCCAAGCATCATCAGTGTTTAGAAACTCTAGTATTTAATTTAGTTATTACAATATTATCGAAAATCTAGTAGTCATTCCCATGCTGGAATTCGACATTATACTAAGGATGGACATGATCTCAAAGTATAATGCTAAGATCAAATGCAGAATCAAGGAAATCTCAGTAGTCTTAAATGGAAAACCTATAGTTATCTTTCAAGGAGAGACATATAAACTTGATCTTTGCCTAGAGAAACCCCATATATCCTTCTTTATGATGTTTATCGGTGAAGAAGAAGAAGGAGATGAGAGTTTAAGGATAGAAACTGTCCCCATCATCCAGGAATATGTTGACATATTTCCTGAGGAGTTGCATCAACTTCCCCCTGAAAGAGATGTAGAGTTCTCTATTGAACTCATACTTGGATCTCATCTGATATCAAAGACCCTGTATAGGATGGAAAATGTGAATCTGGAAGAATTAAAGAAAAAACTCCAAGATCTTTTAGAGAAGGGGTTTATCTGACCGAGTGTGTCTCCTTGGGGAGAACATGCTCTCTTTGTGAAGAAGAAGGATGGATCGATGTAGCTATGCATTGATTATAGAGAATTTAACAAGATCACAGTAAAGAAAAAATACCCTCTTCCAATAATTGATGACTTATTTGACCAACTTCGTGGGGGTCAATTCTTCTCTAATATTGATCTTCGATCTGGTTATCATCAATTGAGGGTGAATAAAGTAGATATTCTAAAAACTGCCTTTTGATCAAGATATAGGCATTATGAGTTTATTTTTATGCCCTTTGGATTGACTAATGCACCTGCTATTTTTATGGGTTTGATGAATAGAGTCTTTAAGGACTACCTTGATAACTTTGTGGTAGTTTTTATTGATGGTATTCTGATATATTCCAAAAGTCATGAGGAGCATGAAGATCATATGAGGGATATTTTTAAAACTCTACAGAAGGAGAGGCTTTTTGGGAAGTTCAGCAAATGTGAATTTTGGTTACAACAAGTTGCTTTCTTGGGGCACATTTTAACCAATGAAGGAATCATAGTTGAACCTGAAAATAAAAAAGTTATAGAGGAGTGGCCTCAACCTACAACAATAACTAAGATTTGTAGTTTTCTTGGATTAGCAGGATATTATAGTAGGTTTGTGAAAATATTTTCATGAATTTCTAATCCATTAACCAAGTTAACTCGAAAAGGGGTCAAGTTCATATGGACAAAGGAGTTTGAGGAAAGTTTCCAAGAGCTGAAGAATAGATTGGTTACTGCATCCGTGTTAACTCAGCCCTCAAGTGGAGAAGGATTCATTATTTTTAGTGATGCATCTCTAAAAGGTCTTGGGTGCATCCTCATGCAAAATGATATGGTCATTGCTTATGCATCTCGACAGTTGAAGACTCATGAGAATAATTATCCTACGCATGATCTAGAGCTGGCTGCGGTCGTTTTTGCTCTGAAGATATGAAGGCACTATCTTTATGGGGAGAAATGTGATATATACACAGACCATCAAAGTTTGAAGTATATTTTCACATAAAAGGAATTGAACATGAGACAAAGGAGATGGTTGGAAATTCTTAAAGACAATGATTGTTCAATTCATTATCATCCTGGAAGAGAAAACAAAGTCACTGATGCATTAAGTTGGAAAGACCCAGTTGTTCTTTCCATGATGCAGATTCAAAGAGATCCATTGATCAATGACCTAGTAAAATTGGACATAGGAATTATAAGGGAATGGACATCATCAACACTAACCCAAATGATTTCTCAACCATAATTACTAGAGAAGATCAAGAAAGCATAGAAAGAAGATCCTTTGTTGCAGAAAAATTTTGAGGCTATAAAGGATGTGAAGTTTCCTGAGTTAAATATTGATCAAGAAGGTGTACTGAAATTTCATACAAGACTATGTGTTCCATATTTTCTGGAAATAAGGAAGGAGCTGATGGATGAAGCTCATAGCTCTACTTTCTCTATACATCTTAGAAGCACAAAAATGTATAGGGACCTTCGTGATCATTATTGGTGGGATAATATAAAAAGGGAGATTGCTGACTATACTTAAAGGTGCCTAGTATGTCAGAAAGTGAAGGTAGAGAGACAACTTCCAAAAGGGGTATTGTAATCACTACCCATACCACTATGGAAGTGGTACAATATCACTATGGACTTTGTCACTTGTATTCCAAGAACTTCCAAAGGAAACAATGCGATATGTGTTATTGTGGACCGTCTCACCAAGACTACCCATTTTATCTTCATTTGGGAAGATTTCTCTCTTGATAAACTTGCTTGGATTTACGTGAAGGAAGTGGTAAGGTTGCATGGAGTTACACTTTCTATCATATCTAATCATGATCCAAGGTTTAAATCAAAATTCTGGAGAAGTCTTCAACATGCTCTAAGCACTGAATTGAATTTCAGTATGATCTATCACCCCCAAACTGATGGCCAATCTGAAAGGACTATTCAAATACTCGAGGACATGCTGAGAATGTGATCAATGGAATTTAATGGTGGATGGGATCAACATATCCCTTTAGTTGAGTTCTCTTACAACAACAGCTTCTACCCGAGAATTCAAATGGAACCCCATGAATCTCTCTATAGGAAATGATGTATAACTCCTACTTGTTTGGATGAAGCTGGTGAGAGAAAGCTTCTTGGGTCTGATCTTGTACAAGAGATGATAGAAAAAGTCCATGCCATCCAACAACACATTAAGTCTACTCAGAGTCAGTAAAAGAGCTATGCCGACAACCATAAAAGGGACTTGGAGTTTGATGTCGGTGACAAGGTCTTTCTTCGAATTTCACCTTGGAGGAGAGTCATGAGGTTTGGGAAGAAAGGGAAGCTCAACCCTAGGTACATTGGCCCCTATAAAATCCTTGATTGCGTGGGAGCAGTGGCCTATCTGCTTGAAATTCCTCAAAATCTAGAACAAGTTCATGATGTCTTCCATGTATCCCTCTTGAGGTAGTACATACCTGACCCTTCACATGTACTAAAACCCAGAGGTGGTACAACTAGAACATGACCTCTCTTATGAGGAGAAGCCGATGGAGATCTTGGATCGTAGAGACAAGGTTCTATGCTACAAGACTAACCAACTTGTTAAGGTGTTGTGGAGGAGCCAAAAATATGAAGAATCCATGTGGGAACCAGAGGAGTCTATGAGGTAGAAGTACCCACACCTTTTCTCCTCTGTGGGTACAAGTTAAAAATTTTGGGGACGAAATTTCTTAAGGGGGGAAGGATGTAACGAACCAAACTTTTATTAATATTTGTTTCCTAAACTTTGTGTGTTATATTATTTTTATACTTAACAAAACTATATTATTTAATTAATGAAGAGATTATAATTAAATGAGACCACTGGGTTTCTACTGTTATATGACCATTGGTCAATATGACCGTTGGAAGCTAAACTCATAACGTTACAATTTTTTTGTTTATAAATACAAGTGATCTTGGTTAATTAATACAGAAAGAAGATTCGATAGCCCCATCCAGTAGTCTTGGGTGGATCGAAGCCCATATGACGGAACTCGAGAAGGAGGTAGCACCATTGGGCTTTGCTCTGGACAAAACCCAAGCCGAACTTCATCGCGTGAAGCTAGAACGAAATCGCCTTCACGAGAAGTTCAAGCTGATAGAAATCACCAATCGAGCAATGTTGGCCGAGCCACCCCAAGATTATATCACCTTAGCACACCTTACACTTAGGTACTATTATGGTTTTATAAGGGTCTATATAACGATACTTAAGCTACCTTATGTAATCATTTAATATAAATAAAAATTGTGATTTCTTCTTATGGTGAAATTTGTGAATTTTCAAATGTCTAGATAAATATATGATGTATATTATTGATGTTTAGAAAAAAAATATATTTTAAAATATTTATGTAAATCTTAAATAATTAATAATGTATAATAATTTTCAAAAAATGGTCTTTTACAGTTATGTTCAGTAAGAAATTTAGAGTCTAATAAGATCAACTTAATTTTTGGTGAATAGTAAATTATGAATAGTGATTTTAGCTTATGATTAGTAATGTTACCAAATGGATTAAGTAACCTCACTTAAGAAATTATTGATAAAATTTAGGCACCTTGATTAAGTAATATGATTGAATAAAATAGTTAAATAACTGCTTCAGAAATTGTTAGTCAATTATTCATTTTCTCGGGTGAATAATGTTTTTTTTTATAAAAATTAAATTAAAAATATTTATAAAAATATTTTTATAAAACGGATTTCATTTTTTAATTCATAGAATCGATATTAGGTTAAGGTTATTTTTTGGGATTTTTCTGAAAAAAATGAATTTTCGGTGAATAGTGAAAATACAGTTTTTAGTTTCGGGTGTTTAATGACATCATTAACGATGTAATAATTATGAAATCATTCTGGTATACTTATTAATAGTAAGATAAGGTATTAGGTGTCTCAAGTGGCCAATAACATGGGGAAATACTATGGGCAAGCCAATGGTTTTTCCAATACCACCGATGAGGTGTCCCTTGGCCATTAATGACTTGTCCCCTCACTTCTCTTATAAATACCAAGACATTACCTCATTAATTTCATTTAAAAGTCATCCTCAACTAATTTCTGGTCTCCTTACCTCCCAAGGAGTCCTCATAAGGTTCCCTCATGCCTCCCAAGGTCCCGAACATCAAGCTTTCGAAGTTACTCTTCAAGGTAAGGGATACTTTCACCCTCCTCTTTTAAGTCATGACTTCCTTTATGTTGTGTCTTCTAGTTTCCATCTATTTATGTTGAGGGTATGTTCGTATATATTCTAATTACTTTCCATTTCATGTCTAATTGTTTAGATACCCTTTCCTATCTCATCAATTTGTTTTCTGAATTTTAAAGTGACACCGTTAGGCTGTCGAATTTCTCGTAAAAGAACTCGCATCTTCTCTTTTCTTTCATGTTTCATTTTCACGTGGCATGTCATTAAAATAACCATACCATGATCTTATTCTATACCCATACTTTATTTTGAATTATTTATGAGTGGGTGACCGTTGTCCCCTCTCTTTTCAATGTTTTCTAAAACCATGTTATATAGCCGTTATGCTGCAGAAATTTCGTCTCAAAATTTCTATCTCTTTCTCTCAAGAAATTATCTTGTTTATTTACTTGAATAACAAGACCTATTTAGTTTCTATGGGTGTTAATAGTTTCAAAAAAATTATATATTTGATTTTGGAATTGACATACATGTAACCCTCACTCCCTTCCCTGGGTTATAAATGACATAACAATCTCATTTTTAAGTATTCTTTAAAACGTCATGATTTTGAAATGAAACCCATTTCTTTTATTCTATATGGGTTATTTATGAAATGTTTTATTATGATATATGTGGATCATATGAATGTAAAGGCATATTAAGGGTGCGCCCTGATAGCGATCCAATGCATTGGGTAAAGAATTAATCTCTAGAGATGACAAGTTTCACGATACCTTGGTGAATAACCTTGGTAATTTTTATGACACCTTGGGGATGGACCTTGGTGATATGTTTATGAATGTCTAAATGAAATGTTGAAGCCACATATTCAAGTTATGTTCCTAGTTATTTTCATTATTATATGCCTATACTTCCATTGATCATGTATTTATGTTGTTATTCAAGTTCTTATTGTTAACACAAGTAAACTGATTCCCTTGTTTACCTTTACTAGGCCTTATGCTCACCCTTTCCTTTGATGTATGTCTCCAGGATCTGAGATGTAGTATTTGTATGTTGGATGAACCTATTATGAATCCCTAAAAGTGGTTTAGAATAATATTTTATGTTGTATTCAAGTTTTATTATTCCTAATTTCTAAGACACTAGACTTTAAAGATCCTCTGTATGTAAAATGTAATGAAAAGTTATATATTAAAAAGGTGGGATGTCATATTTATTTTGGATTTCACGTGTTCTTGAATGTGTCTCCTCACTGCGGGTAGTGATGGTTTGGTCATGGGAGTAATATTTATCCTAGTTTCATTGGGCCTTTCAAGGTGTTTAATTAGGTTAGAGTCATGGCTTATTGGTTAACACTACCCGTATAAATGAGTTGTATTGATGATGTATTCCACATATCACTACTTCACTGGTATCTTCATGTTGATTTTCATGTCATTGATTGGGGTGAGTTAGATATTGAATATGGAGTGACTATTTAAGATATTCTTATCAATATTTAGGACTATCAAGAGAAGGTGTTGTGTGGGTGTTCTATTTCCTTTATTTATGTTCTTTGGTGACATTGTGGCCTAAAAGAGAGAGCTTGAGAGTGGGAGAAGTAGATGCACTCTCAATACCTTGACTTGTTTTGATACTTTTTTTGTTTCACTTTGTTGAGACAATTTATATGACCTTATGTTGAGATATGAGTTTGGTTATCTTCCTTGTTTGTTGATGTTTCCCCTTTATTTTCTCATTCCTTGTCTTGTATTGGTTGTGTTCCTATTGTAGTGATATCCATGAGATGTATCTCATGAGGTGGTTGCTCATACCACCTTTATCTTCTTTATGGGTTTTGTTTTAAATTATTATGGATGAGAATAGTTTGAGATTTATCTAAAGTAAGCTCCTGAATTTCTAAAGCCTTTACCTTTGCATTTTCCCTATTCTTGGAGGTGTTGCGATGGAGTTCAATGGAGTTCTAGAGGTAAACAAATATTTTTGGACATTTAGAGGGTCCCCACACCTTGGTAGCAGGTGTGGTGCAAGCAGTTTTGAAATTTACTAGGAGGATTGGGTTCATGGTACACTATTAGATTTTCCTTCTTTTGTAATGTATTCTTATCACTTATGTTTTTTAGTGATGGTATTCTATCACAGAAAATATATTTATCTAATCAAAATACATAACATTTACAAAAAATAATAAAAAATAAACTGGTATTAGGGGAGTAGGATCACTCGAAGGGTCAGGGGGAACTCCATACGAACACCATGCATATGTTGTTACATATACTCCAACATCTTCTCATCTCTCTGACACTGTTGCTAAAATTCCTCCTCGAGCTTCCTCTACATCTGCTGTATCATCTCATCTTAAGCTCATAACCTCTATTTATACTATTCAATAGATGATGATGTTGACTCTATAAAATCTCCCTTCGAGCTAATCGATGACATCACATAAGAACTATAATATTTAGTAGGTGTTTATCATGAACCAATATTGATGACCGAACGTTTATCAATATAATTAATATTCATATGTATCTAAGCCCCCTCATCAAAACCAGACTCGCAAGTGGCTTTTTATTGATCTCATATTTAATCTCTTGTGAATGAAAATTCATAGTCTCATATGTTTCCTCATAATATAATTATAAATTAAAATAATAATAAAATTAATTTAAGAAATTTTTTAAAAAACACTAACCATAATCTGGAACTATTTCTCACTCACAAGATTTCTTATACAAGTATCAATGTAAATCTTCTTGTAAAATTAGAACTCCATAATAAAGGGTACATTAGAGTCATGCATAATATATTGATAATTTTACATTTTATGTATATATACATTAATAAATAATATTACTTATCATATTTCATCGATGTATACCTAATGTATGACTCCCAGCCCTATGTGTGACCTCCTGGATCCCCTAGTTCTGACACCCAGATGATAACATCCTCTTAAAATTATCTCATATCCATTTGGATCACAGTCCATCCCATACCTAAGCTGAGATATATTTAGGTCGATGAGAGAGGCAAGACTATTCTAAAATAGTTATATAAGCTCTATCCACAACTCTTTTTCTTAGTTTGTGTAAAACCAGATGAAAATGTTTATGTTTAAAAATCTATCATGACTCCTGGATAGGATATCTCATGATATCATCAATTATCGACCAAAAATTCTATAATACAATTAAAAATAACATGTTACTAATTAAATAAATTTAATATAAAATATATTATTTAATAACATATGATCAAGTGGTTGAACATATGATGTCTAACAACAATGGAAACCTGAGCCCATGGCACCAATGACATAGAAAAATAATTTCATAAAATAAGAACAAAATTATTAATAGCTATTTGTGAAAAACATTGAAAATAACAAAAAATACTCATAATATTATTACCAAAATTAATACAAAAAACATAAAATAAAATAAATACACTAGATAATTGAACATACCTTTATAAATGTGGATTAAAATCAAGAGACATAATTCTTTATAGAATAGGGTCTGGAATCATCAATCAAGAAAGGCCACATCCCCTCCTAATAGATGATGTTGTAGTAGCATCCAATGGTTTAGATGAATGAGGATCGTCACTGGGAAGCCTGGAAATTAGTGAGAGAACAAAATAGATCATTTTCTCTATCTCTTGTCATCTAAAACAAATAATATCACCTATAAAAAATTATTAATAAAGATAAGAAATGTATGAAACTAACAAATACCAAAATATAATAATTATCTTATCTGTAAATAATCATTAATATAGATATAAAATATAAAAAACTAATAAATACCATAATATAATAATTATTTGAATATAATAATCTTACCTATAAATAATTGTTAATATAAATAGAAAATATAAAAAAATAATAAATATCAAGCATAATATACTAATCTTACCAGTAAATAATTTTTAATACATATATCAAATATTATAAACTAATAAATAATGACATAAATGTGGGATTGAAACAGATCACGAGGACTATCTCTAGTCATCTAAAATAAACAACATTACCTGTAATTTTTTTAATATAGATATAAAATAAAAAAACTAATAAATTTATGAATATAATACAATATTAATTATATTAATCCTTGTCATCAATGAAAATGTTTTCATATTACTCTTTAGCATCGTTAACTTCCATACAATTTTCAGTTTCATCATTCCTTATTACTTTATTAACATTATCAACATCATCAGCCCTTAACATGAGGGTTTCATCATTGATATTTATATATTGTCGAGTAATAGATGTATTTGGGGATGTTTCTTGAAATATTTCAATATATTCCACTTTCACATAACAATTTTTAATTTTAAAAATTGTTTTTCATTAGATTTTATTTTTATTACACCCCACATATCATTTAAATCTCTTGAAACAATATAATATTTCTCATAATAAACTTGATGTGATTGATGTTCCCTATAAATGGTTCATTTGAGGTAATAAAAATTTTATATTTAATTCCAATGAATCCATTTAGTGGATGAACTCACAACCCCTGATTAATATCAAACTAATAACATTTAAACATTGTTACATAATTTAGTCCGAAATAACATAACTCAATTATTTGATCCAACATGCCATAAATGTCAACTTCACATTATTTATGATGCGATCATTTAAAAAAACAAAACTATTATTTTATTTATTTGATTCACCATATATACATTAAGGAAATTAAAATCTACTAACCACATGCACATTATAATATTTTACCAATTTCAATGGAGGTTGTTTTAGTACACATAATCGACTATAAATTTTACCTTCATGTTGTGTTTCCTGTAAAAAATAAAAATTATTAATAATAGATATTATTACTAAATTTATTTAATGTTCCATTTTAAACAACTTAATTCACTAGTCTTTGATACCAATGTGAAAAATTATGTTGTCGACGTTCTTCAAGATCAATATGGGTAATTTGTATCAAATTGTTTTTTGATATGGTCATCATATATTCTATAAGAAAAATAATGTATAATTTTTTTTATTAATATAATTTATAAACAATAATAATAATAAGTATTACTTACTACACAATCATGTCATTTCATTATAATTGAGCAACACATATGCATAAACTTTGTGTAGTTCTTCATATCAGATCCATTGTTCACGATAAACACAAAAACCAAACTTAGGCTAATTAAAAATTGACAACTGATGGTCTGTCACATCATTAAAATTTTCCTCATAGAGACCCATTAAATTATATTTCAAATGATATTCATATTGAAAATAATAAGAGTATAAATTTAAAATTTCCTCTTGAAATTACACTTATGAAATTGACCCTTTAATCAATAAATTTTTATGTACTTTCTTCTTTAAATTTTCATACATCTCTACAAGGGGTAAATACATCTAAATTGTACCAGCCATCTATATTTTGCTTCATAAAACAAATGTAATATTAAATGTTCTATTGAGTCAAAAAATATCCAAGAGAATATTTTCTCCAATTTACATAAAATATAAACGATATGTTTTTTTAATATACCCAATACATCATAATCTTATGTTTCTACAAAAATATCTCATAAGAAATATGATAATTTGATCATCACATCCAATATTAAAGAGTTTAACATCCCTATAAGACTAACATGCAATAGTATTTCAATTATGACATAGAATTTATGGCTTTTTAACCTAATAATTTGTCCATTTCTGATAAAAAGAGACAAATTAAAATCATAAACATTTTGTGACCTCAAATATCTAATAAATCAATGTGCTAATAAGAGAATTTATTTAGAAAGTGTGTAATATGATTTTGTATTCATTAAATTGTGTGATATTCATATTCAAATAATTCAAGTTCAAGATGCTGGAAAATTTTGAAAAGATCTAACCATGCCTTCACATTATCTTTGGTATTATCAGATGTGTCCAAAATGGTATAGAATATGTTATCAAATAAATTATTTTCAATATTCATTACATATAACATATGATAAACCAAAAAATCACACCAATATGGAAGGTCCCAAAAAATACCATGCTTTATCCAATTATGATCTCTCCAAAAAACATATATTTTTGGTTCATTTATAGTTGGTCTAAAAGTTATAGGAGGTATCGAAGAGATGATATATTTTACCAAAATACCTGAGAGCACTGCTGGAGGTTCATCTATTTCAATTCAACCTTTTAATTTTTTTTTATTCCTTAAAAAATAAGACCAGTAGAAAGACATATATGATTGTAAAAATAAAAAGTCTTTTATCCATTGACAAGAATAAATGATTTGTTCTTAGCCATGCAGTAAGAACATGATTTTAGACCATGTACACTCCATCCAAATAACATACCATATTCCAAAAATTCATTGATTATCCACATAAATGCAACAATAATTGTAAAATTATAATAAAAAACTATATCATATATAGTTACACTATCATTCCATAATGCAATTAAATCATCAATTAGTGGAATCAAATAAATATCAATATTCTCCATTAGATGTCCTGGAATTGATAGCACCAAATATATATGTGGTTCCTTAATCAGAATCCAAGGAGTTAAGTTGTACATAGTTATAAATATAGGCCAACAAGAATATTTACTAACGTAAGCACCAAATGGACATAATCAATTAGATGAAATACTTAATCATATATTATGAGGTTCTGAAGAAAAATAAGGATGCATCTGATCAAAGTATTTCCATGAATCACCATCACATGAATAATTTAATCTTTTACTGAAGGAAATATTTTATTTATGACATGTCTTCTATACAGTTGGGATGTGAGACATAAATAGATGCTGTAAATGGAGTGTAATTAGAAAATATCTCAACTGTATCACAGGAAATATGGAATCTCCTTTTTGTGCCTCTTTATACCTTGATTATACACATGTTGTATAATTAAAAAAACTCATAATCACCATAATATAAGATGTACTCATTCAAACATGCATGGATATTCTAATAACTAAAATCCAAATTGTGGACCAACTTCTTACTTTCATTGAAACTTACAGGTATTAAATTTTTTATAGGAAAAAATGATTTATCCAAATAAAATATTTCATCAAAAAAAATATTTGGCATTCCAATATCTGATTTAACAGCTCTAAATTTTATAGAAGCTTCAATTTTTTTATCTTACATACCAAGTATAAGGCCTCTTGAGCAGATTTAAAAAAAAAATATTTATATGGTTATTATTTAAGATTTGGAATATCAGACTATGTTGTTGTTTCATGAATATACATACCAACAAACTCATGTACTAATTTATGAAATTATGGATCTGGAACTAAAAAAATTATATTTTCCACTGAATTTGGTTCACCAAGTTTATACAAAAAAATATAATCTTTTTAAAAATCAAAACATATTATATTAAGTACAATATTGTAAAATATTTCAAATTTCCTAAGATCACATTTCTTACATGGACATTTAATTATTCCTTTAGTAAGAAAATTTGAATTTTATAATGCAAATGATATAAAAGTTTCAACACCCTCAATGTTGAAAAGATTTATACTAGATCTATTAATATTTTTGCAATAATTTATCCAATCAAGATCCCAGTATAGAAACTAGTTTCTACTAACTTAGTCCATAGTTATCTAAAAAAAAACTATAAAAAGGGAAATTATTACTCATTATGACCATTTTATAAAAATTATAACTAAATTTTAATTATGGATAATTATGAATACATATCATGAATATTATTTCTAATTTTTAGTAATTATTACAAATTATTATTAATTATTAATAATTATTAAAAATATTTATTAATTAATCCTATTTTTTTAATTATAACTACATTTTTAATAAATATTACTAATTTTTAATAATTATTTGATTTTTTTATTTTTTACATGTTATTAAAAATTTTCACAATTTTTACTAATATTTAAAAATTATTAATAAAATTTAATTTTTTTACTAATAGTTAAAAATAATTACACACATTGATAAAATATTTTTTAATTATTTCTTGATTATTACAATTCATTTAATAACTACTAATAATTTTTCTAATTTTTAAAAAATTCTTACAAATTATTTTGAATTTTTAATAATTATTTGTTTATATATATATATTTACATTAATTTATTGCAATGTATCATACTTTACTAATATTTTCAAATTATTACTAATATTTATCAAGTTTTACTAATATTTATTAATTATTACCATAGTTTTTAAATTGTGTTGGAGCGGTCGTGATCATGCTAGTGTGACATAGAGTGGTGCACCAGTGCTCCTGGTACCTAAGTCCCATTATATTACATAATCTCCTCAGTATCTTTGCAATCATGGCCTCTTAGATCACGCACGATCTTGGTGGTCATATATGTACCACATTTTTTCATGGAAAAAATGGGGTGATTTTCCCCGCATATTGTTTCCTCGTATGTACTACTACCTTCATGATCCCTCGATACTAATGATGACCCACCTTTCTTTACCACACTACCTCTATTACGACCCCTAGATGCCTCCCCCTCCCCCAAGTCGACCTGTCTAGTCGGAACATCCATTAGATTCCTTTTTTTTTCAATTTTTTTCTATGCCTTGTTATTTTTTTAACCTAACACCAGGCTCCATACATCTCACCTCCTCCACCTATTTCACCTCACGTATTCTACACCAAATTGCCTCACTTTTTTGATTTCATTTTTTATTTTGTGTGTTAGATTATATTTTCCATTTTGAAAAACATTTTTGGTTTTTCTTTCTTTTGTTAATATATATGTATTATTTTTACTATGTTGTATATTTTATTTATCATATTTTAATTTTTAACCATATATATGCGTGTAAAATTTATAATTTAAATAATATTAATTGACCTATGTTTAGAAAAAAAATCGGTCGTGATGTGATCCTCATTGCCGCTATCCTGCTATAGGACCCCGCCACATCGTGTCACGATTCAAGATTGACAACTATGATTATTACTAACATAAACTACTTATTTAATAATTATTAAATATAATTTAACAAATATTACTATATTTCTACTCTTTATTAAAAAAATTATATAACTGTTAGCATTTTTAATATTTTTTACAAGTTATTGCAAAATATTTACTAATTATTACTAATATCTATTAATTTATACAAATTATTATAGTTATTTATTAATTAAAAATTAATATTTATTAAATATAACTAAATTTTTATTAAATATTACAAATTTTAAATAATAATAATTATTTTTTGTATTTTTTTTAGAATTTATTACAAATTATCACAATTTACTAATATTTAAAAATTATTACTAATATTTACTAATTATTACTAATATTGAATATTTATTTATTAATTATTTAATATTATTTAATAACCATTACTATTATTATTAAATATCACATTTTTTTAACTTTTTGTCGATTTTTTAATATTTATTGGTATTTTTTATATTTTTCACAAGTTATTTCAAAAAATTCAATGATTATTAATGATAATTATTAATATTTAATAATTATTATGATTATTAATTAAATAATGCTTATTATTTATTATTTATAAATGAATTATTAATAAATATTACTATATTTTAATAATTATTAGTATTTCGTATATATTTTTCTTTTTATTACAAATTATTATAATTTAGTAATATCTAAAAATTATTATTAACATTTATAATTATTTTTAATATTTAAATATTATTTATAAATTATTACAAACAATGAAATTATTAAAATTAATTCTTTTTAATTATTTACATTTTTATTAATTAATGCAATTTTTAACAATTGTTAAATGTTTTTATATTGTTTTTACAAGTTAATAATTTTTTTTACTAATTATTATGAATATATAATATGTAATAATAATTATTTATTATTTTGAACTAAAACTTCTATAAATTTTACCAAGACATGATAACCAATCTCAAACATTTGAAAAAATCAAATATAATAAGAATAATAATTGAATATCATTGAAAAATGTTATATAACATTAAAATAATTAATACAATTATGAAGCATGAACATTTAAAATAAATTCAAATATTTTATGTATACCGTGCTTCATAGTAATTCAAACATAAAAAGAATCATATCCGTAAAAATACCAATCAAGTATTAAGTAACCACTTTGAAATGATATAATTATAAATCTGTAAATAATCTCAACTAAAAGTATACCCAAGATCATATGTGAAATAATAATATGAGATGTACAAATGTGTAACTTATGATAAGTAATCATTTAAAACAAATTCTAAATAAACGTTTAATTTTAATGAAATCTTGAAAAAACATGGAAACTATACTTCAAAATAATTTTCAGACGAAATTTTGATTGGAATCTATATTAAACCCAATATAAACTAATACGAACAACCAAATAGGGAAAATATCTTTAATCTAAAGGTTAAATATTGGGAACACTACCTCAAATCAAGTGGAATCAACCCCTGCAAAGTCGAAACTTATTATCTTTGATATCAAACACCCAAATATGGAAGAATAAACCTTCCCTAACCCTTAATACCAAGTAAACCCTAAAAATTGGGTAAATATATTGATTTAGGGTTCGACTAAACCGGTTTCCGAGGCAGAGAGAGAGAGAAGTGTTTGAACATTGGGGATTCAAAGATTTATCATAAAAAACTATGTGTGACAGAGAATGGTGTACGATAGGGGATGCATGACAATAAGTATGGAATAAGAAAGGGGATGTGTGATGGGGAAAGGGATAAGGGTGGGATGTGTGATGGGGAATAGGAGGGGGGTGCGATGGGAAATTTGAGGTGGGGTGAGGGGTGTGCGAAGGTGAAAAAAAGTGGTGTGGGACGCACGATGGGGAACGAGAGGTGGCAGGGTGTGTGTGTGTGTGGGGGGGGGGGGGCTGCACAACGGGGAACATGAGGCGGGGGGGGGGGGGGGGCACGACAACAATTGCCAGATGGTGGTGGTGGGGGGTGTGCGACGATGATGATAAGGGCTGTGTTAGGGAAAGGAAAGAGGTGGTAGGGAATATGATTTGATTATATTTTATTATTATTTTTGTGACTAACTATTAGTGATATACTCTCTATCACTAAAATAATGTTGTTAGTGGTTTTTGTGACGAATTAGTTAAGTATTCATAAAAATGCCTTCTAAAATTGATAATAGAGAATCAAAGTATTATCCATCACAAAAAAACAATCATGGTTTTTTTCAATGAATGATCCTTCCCATCTCTAAAAGTAATTACTTATGGTTATTTTCAATAGACTAGAGTCCTTAAAAAATAAACTATCATAAATATTCACTTTTTTTTGTAGTGGTATGCTATTATGGCGTTGGGTGTTTTGATTTTGGATGTAGTGTTAATTGTTTGGTGTTGGAGGGAATCACGATGAGTTAAATGGATTGTTTAGACTTATTATAAGTAATTCTGTATTTAAATTTCTCTCGTGAGAAACATGGATGAGAAAAATGGCTTGGTAGGCAGTTTTGAAGAAGACAGGTAGGGTGTGGTGCTCAGAGAGTCCTGTTGTTGGAAACACGGAGTGTGAATCTTTCCACACTATAGTACATATAATGATATTGGAAAAATAGATTATATTTTAACACCACTCTATGGTGGAGGTCATGGTGTATGTCAATACTCTTTGATGGTAGTTTTGAAGGTACTTGATTGTTGCGATTCAAAAACCTTGGAAATCAAATCATGATTTGACTAGAACCATAGGCATTTTAGGAGTTCACCATGCCGTGGTGAAGCATTTTGGGTTTCCCCCATATATAGAGGGACTTATCTCCCATGGTTTAGATTTTCACATTCTCTCTAAAACCCTAGATGTCCCTTATGCCTCTCATAACCCTCCATCCACACCTTTAAGAGATTAAACACCTTGGTTCATCTATATGGAATCTTCAAGGATCAAGGTACTCCCTCTTGTCCTCTTATCATCAATCCTCTTACTCTCCTCTCCAAAAGTTTATTTTGTTGGAGTTTCCACTATTTTGTGTTTAAAATCAAATTAGTGTTGATTTTTGATTACCATGTATATATTTTCAGGAAATTTTCATTTAGTTTTGGTGGAGTTTCCTTTAACAGTGATTGTTTCATGACTAACCATTCTTTCTTGGAGAACATTCAGTTTCTAATCGAGGTAGTGGTTATGTTACTTCTCTATTCCTTATGTATAAGTGTGAATTAATCATGCATTATATCCTTACCAAAAGAGGTATGTATGAACTTGAAAAGATAACAATATAGAAAATTGAATTGCAGGTTGAACGATTAACCGATAATCTTGAAAATTTTAAGGAGAAGAAGATTTTTTGTATGATCTGGTTTAATATATTCATTTGAATTAAAAGATTGAAATAGAATAACTTTTTTATAATTTATACCCTAATTTAATTATAGCATAAATTTCATTACATAACATAAATGGTTATTCTTCTTTAGTCTAGAAATTATAGGAACACGATTAATAATTACATGTTTTAGTGTTATATGTTTTTTCCTTATGATAAGAATTATTTTACTATTCTAGAAAATAAATGTTTTTAAATGGAAATTATCAACTATTTAAGATATTTAATATTTAATATAAGGAATTAAATGAATGGTTGGGGTGTGATTTCATGTTCCTTTTTTTGTTAATACTTCCACTTTTTGTTTATTAGGTATTGTGACATATCTTTGGCAATATTTTGTTATTGTTTTCTTATAATGGTTAATTTCATTAGATGGATAAAAAAATAAAGACAAATGATGATAACTAATGGAAGAGGCATGAGAAGAGTGATTACTTCTCATCTCTTATTTGTTAAAACATGGGAAATTATGCTTGCAAGCATGTTTAATTTTATTAATAACAATGGTTAGCTAATACATTTTGGTTTCCTTGTTCGGATAAACTATTCATAATAAATTGTTTAATTCAAGATGGAATTAAAATGGCTGTTTACTATGAATAATTTATTGGGGTAGAATGATCCCATCACATGTCGTGGTAGGCTGAAATTCCTCAATTCCACAGCCTTAGTTCTTTTTCATGTGTGTAGAAAAATACATTTCAAATGTATATGTTCTCTAGGGATTTAGATCTTTGTTTGATTATTGATGAATTTTTATGGTTTGAAATCTATGATGAGAAATGAGATGGAGGCCCAATACTATATTATTTGATGATTGGTGGAGGATCAATGGGCCGGTGGCCAAGGCTATAGTGATGGTTGATACAGATGAAGCGAGGGTAGTTTGATAATATGTGAAATAGTGTGGGACATCAGTTGATATTGGATGAGTTTAGAGAGGGGATATATATTTGATATATATTTAATATTTCTTGATGCTTGATTTATGGATAGATGAATAGATGATATTTAATTGACCAATTTTTAATTTGTTAATGGAGTTTGATGCTATGCACTACTAGTGCATCTCTGAATTGGTTGCTTAGGCTGAGTCACAAAGTAATCAGATGATTAGAAAATGACAATTGAACCAATAAATGAATGATTTTGGTTCATGGTGTTCATAGAAATTATGAAATTCTTGAGATTATAAGTAAATAACTAATAGTATCATCAAAACTTGGTTTAAAGGATTAAAATATTAATATTGGAAATGAAAATGATAATAATTAATTAATGGATAATTAATTAATTAATATTAAAATTAATGATTGTATTCCTGTTTGATACCTAGACCATAGTAGTGGTAGCCATGGGGTCTTGTGAGATAATAGTGGTTGACAATTCTAAGTCTAGGAAGTTTCCCTCAGTGTGGTTTATGCATGATATTATTTTATATTTTCAGATTTCATACGCTACCCCACCCACATCGGTAGTGAAATCAACACCTAAATGTTTTTTAGGGGTTTCTTCTCTAACATGCATGATGGTGTGGGAATGGATGGATGAACTATCCCTCTTCCATTTTCTACCTCTATATGTAGTTTATTTATCATATCTTAGGATAAAATGGAATATGGTTTTGGGTGCGTTCTTACCGTTTCTATGATGTCTCATGGTTCTACTATACATTTATGTGTAGATTTTAATGGCTTAAGGTATAACACATACTTGTATCCAGACAAGGTGGTTTCAGATTTCCATGGGTTTACTTTCATGGGCTATGATGGATTAAGGTATAATTCAATTACACAATCTTTAGTGTCTTCTATACATGAACTTAATTTCTACATGGTCATGTTGATGATGATATGACGAGCTACATAGGATGTAGTAATGGTGGTGATACTATTTCCCAAGGTGAAAGATGATATATATATATAAGGAATAAGCATAGGACATAGCCATTGGGGAATGATATAGACAAAACAATGGAGAATTGAAAGTAGTGTTCCTTCATTATATATATATATGATTTCGATAAGTAATGATTTATTTCTACGAATTACCTAGTGAGTCGGCCATGGTAAAGAAATAAAACTTGTATTACTTATTTTTGTGATTTTTTAGTATCATTTTATTATTTACTGGGATTTATTATGCTTCTTTCACATTTTCAAAAGATGTTTCAGTGAGGGTTCTATTGAGTATACATGTTATGGTCACCCTATGTATATACAATCCTATTTTCAGGTCAGCAGGAGTAGATTGGTGATTGAGATAGATGTTATTAGCTGAGAGGAGTTTTTGAGAAGCTCTCATGAGTTTTCAAAGTTCATAGTTACTTATGAGGATTTACTTTTGGAACTTTTTAATTTTGTTTTTAGTTTATGTATGACGATACTTGTATTGGGGTTTCGTTATCTTTTTATGCATAGTATTGGTTAGTGATCCTTCTCATATTATCCCTTATTAATTAAATTTATATATATGGAAATTCCTATCATGTGTGTGATTGATATACCCTCAACGATATTCACCAACCTATGACATATTTGAAGAAGGATTGTGTGTCATTATCACTATTTCTTCCTTACTGGCCCAGAAGGGGAATCTTTGGAGGGATGGGGTCATGAAAAGGTAACGCTTGTAATGTCCTTGATTTTATTTTGAGGTATTCCTTTGTTTATTTTTGGTTTTGTATTTATCCCTAGGGATTCCTAGGCATTTTTGGAGAAAAATAGAGTTTTTGGACCAGACAAAAGGTGGCGTACTATTGGTGCACGGTTAGGGGAAACCGTGTGCAAACCTAGGAGAAACCGTGCAACCTGGATAGTGGAAGTATCCAAGCCACCCGACCCGCCGCATGGCTGTGCACCTTCCCCCAGGAAACCATATTACTTCATTCCTCTTGGATAGAGAGGGATGCATAGTCACCACATAGTTTGGAAAACCGTACAGGCTAACTATGTGACCTATCCAGGTCATTAAAAATATGGATATTACCTTTCTACCCTCCCCTGATTTAACCCCAAATCCACCCTATTTCTTCTCCATTTGGTATTTTCATCCCTGGGCACATTCTCCCCTATTCCTTTCTCTCTTAGACCTCCAAATTTGGGGTGGTTCAGGATTTGGATATCCAATAATAATCAAGTATCCCCTCTTTTCTTGATATCTTCCTTCCTCTAGGGTTCTTCTTTCATCTTTCTTGGGTTCTCTCTTCTCTAGTGGGTTGGTTTCCCTAAATTGGGTTGAATCATGGTTCTTTTGGTTTAATCATGCTATTTTTGGTTTGATCTTTCCTTTATAGGGTCTTCTTGAGGCACAATTGTGTTTTTACCAGATTCTAGAAGTTTCAAAGCTTGATGGAAATGTTTCCATGTTTTAGCATCATTAGATGATTTTGGTATGCTTGATTTTCTTCTTGAATGTGTTCCATGGATTGTGTGAAATGTGAAAAATATGTTTTAAAAATGTTTTGGGGTTTGTATTGGTCAAAATATGGTTTTCTAAAAGAAGTTGGTTGTGTTCTATGTGTGATTCCCTATTTGTATTCTTAAATGTGTTTTATAAATTATTTATGTCATGCGAAGTGTGTTTTTAAATGGATTTTGTGTATGTGTTAATTTGAAAGATATTTTCCTATGAAAAATTATGGTTTGTCATGTGTATTCATATTTCTTAGTGTGTGTATGTGAAAGTGGTGATCTATGTGCCATGTGAAATAGATATTTAACATAAAGGTAATCCTAGGTATCTAGGCTAGAAGACTAGGAATAGTATGCTAGTTGGATCAGTGGGGTCGAGGCCCAATTTTTTTAGTTGGATTGAAAATACAACATGAGCTAAACTATGATGATGATGAATACAACTTAAAATTTTGATAGATTCCTCTCTAGTGGCTCATACATGAGGACACCATGGGATATTGTTGCTATACCATTATCACTGAGATATGAGGTTACTTTTGTCCCACTAGTGATATTACCCATAGGTATTTCCCATGATTTGGTGCTCACCATCAGCATATGGTGGAACTTTCTTCAATTTTAATTTCAAATAAGGATTCTTTTAAACATGTTTTCCTTAAAAATGTTTTATAATTTTTTCCCATTTTCTTCCTTAAAACATTCATGTTAATTTATCTTGTAATGTTATGGAATTGAATCTTTCTTTTGGGTGGCATACTGCTGTGCTTTGGATCACAACCTACATACACCCTTGGGTGTATGTATACTTCAATAAGTTTGAACCAGATAAAAGAATGATGTTCCATGGTGGTGAAGGTGGATCCGATTGTTAGCATTCCTATCTTGCAAGTGTTTAAGGAGGTGAATTGAGGGTGATGGTCCTCTTGTTACATGTTTTTTTGGGTTATGGTCTAGTTGGTTCTCCTCTAGTTTTGGTATTTTTGGTATTTAGTTAAAGTTGTAAAAATGTTTAACTAGAGATTTTTGTATCTATTTTGGTTATTTATATTGATATTGGTGCGATGTTTCATTTTTCCTATTATTCTTGGTCATTTATCATGGCTGAAATAATTCCCAAAAAGTGTATTGTTGATACCGAGACACTAGTTTCCTACCATGGGGATTAGGAAAAACCTTTAGGCCATGTCACAGGCCGGGTCAGGTGTCAGGTCAAATTAAAACCTAACATGGTTGATTAAAAAATGGTATCAAAGGAGGTTTACCCCCTTTCTTTAGGTCATGATATTTTGGGAAGAGTCTGGATAGACCAGAGTTAGGATATTTGGGGTTTGAGGCTCTGGTTGCGAGTCTGACCAACGCACCTCATGACAGACCTTGGGTTTCCATGGGATGTTAGGAATTTGGTTTGAATTCTCCTCCAGTAAAGGCATACATACTACAGGTTGTGCATGGACACTGGATGGGGGCTATTTGGTTTGGCTTGTTATTGTGATGGATATGGTTTTGTTTTGATTCATATAACTGTTTGGGATATTTTTTTGTTGATGATGGTATTTATGGTTTTATTTTTGGTTGTTTCTTGATTTAGCAAGACGCTTCATCAGAGACTTCCTGTGAAACTATGGTAAGGGGCATGATAAAGTTCTCCCTCACCAGTTGATCATAGACTAGTGGAATTCATGGTTTGGGTCATCCAAGATTTGGGTTAGGGAGAGGTCCCTAGTTTTTCTCATGTTTGGGAAGCCAAAATAGATCCTAGAAAGGATAGAGCTCAAGAGTTCCTCAAGAACAAGACTCTGAACTTTTTAGGTAACCCAAACCACCAGTAAGTAGAGGATTGTCTCGAGAATATTGATAGGATGTTTGGGTTTCTTGACACTTATGAGGAGGTAAAGGTGAAATGAGCATCATTCTTGTTGAAAGGACCCAGTCAGAGGTGGTGGGACTCAGCGGTTCAAGCTGGGAATAATGACAAGATGGGTTTGAAGGATTTTGAGGATGTGTTCAATGAGAAGTATTTCCCTAAGAAATTGGGAAATGCTAATACTCGAGAGTTATTGGATCTCCATTAGGGGGATCAAATCATGTTGCAATCTTCCAACTGCCTTGCAGAGTTAGTTTGGTTTGTGCCTGAAGTGGTTTCCAATGAGTAGCTTAAGGCACAATAGTTCAAAATGGGGTTGTGTATGGATATTAAATCTCAAATACACTTATTTAAGTTGAAGACTTATACTGAGTTGGTTTATTGTGCTTTTATGGTGGAGATCGATCACAGTGGAAAGTCAGGTTTTTCTAGTGTAGATTCAGAAGTGGTCAAGAGAAGTGGTAGTTTATTTGATAATATGATAAATTTAGATAAATAGGAGAATAAAGGAGGTGGTAGTTCATTCCATCCTTCTAGACTATCATTGTTTGTGGCTTCAGATGCTGCATCAGTCCCATGCCATCAGTGTGGGAAGGAGGGTCACGTGCAGTATCATGTTTAGATCCACATAGATCTTTCCATTAGTGTGTACATATGGGTAACTTTTAGGGGTTTTAGAGATTTATGCATCCATATTAGGATGGGGTAGGTTCAATGGCCTCCAGATGGATTTCAGCCCAGTAAGAACAACCCAGGATAGAGGGTTATTAGTTTGGTGGTCATGGTATCAGGGATGGATCTTCATCTGGACATAGTCAACTTTGGGTAGAGCCACATTTTAGTGGTCTTTGTTAGGATCTATAAAATATGAGGCATCTTCATATGTAGATCGAGCACTGGTGGAAACAGATGTCGGGCCTACGATAGTTCAAGGTATTGTTTTTATTACATCATTTACAGTTGATGTTTTATTTGATATTAGTGCCTATATTTCTTTTATATCTACCCATCTTGTGGATGTGATGAAATTACCAAAAAAGATTATACTGTATGTGATGCATTTAGTGATGCTTCATGGAAGGAAGTAGGAACATGGTTTTAGGTGTCCATCTTGTGCACTCAGTATGTCAGGGGTTGATTTAGACTGGAATTTACTAGTTTTGGGGATGGAACACTTTTAAGTGATCCTTAGTATAGATTTTATGGTGTTTTTTAGGTGAAAATCGATTATAATTGATTATGAGTGAGTTTTGTGGCACCTGATGGGAGCTCTCAGGGTTTTCAAGGTGAATGGGATCCTCGACCAGGACATGTTGAACCTCCACTTTTGGAGTTGGATAATCTCAATTTTTAGATATAATATCTTATGTTAGAGAAAAATGATAGAGGCATGAAGGGTGGATTACATCCTATGGTGGGTGAGTTCCTTGAGGTATTCCTAGATGATTTATAGGTTTACCTCTGGATAAGGATGTAGAGTTCACCATCGACTTGGTGCCAGGAAGACAACTGATATCTCTTCCCTCATACCATATGCCCCCACCAAGTTGATGGAATTAAAATAACAACTAGATGATTTGGAATCCAAAGGATTAATTTGATGCAAATATCTCCTTGGGATGCCCTAGTATTATTTTTTTGAAAGAAGTCCAATGGATATCTCCAGTTGTGTATCGATTACCAGAAGATGAATAAGGTGACAATCAAGAACAAATATCAATTTACTTGTATTGATGACATTTTTGATCAACTCAAGGGGGTGAGGTTTTTCTATAAGATTAATTTTCATTCTGAGTATCACCACATCAGGGTCAGAGAGGTGTATGTTCCAAAAAACATCCTTCCAATGTAGGTGTGGCCATTTTGAGTATTTATTCATGACCTTCAAGTTGAAAAATTATCTATTGGTTTTAATGTCTCTAATGAGTAGGTTGTTCCATAAATACCTTGATTCCTTTGTTGTGGTATTCATGGAAAAAATCCTATTTTATTATGGGACTAAGGAGGATCATTAGATACATTTGAGGGTCATGCTAGGAACCCTTCAGGATCATCATCAATATTCTATGTTTTCTAAGTGAAATTTTTGGATCTTTGAAGTGATGTTTCTGGGACACGTGATCTCAGAATGAGGGGTTTCGATGGACTCTAAGAATATTAGTGCAGTGATGTCATTGGAGTAGTTGATGAATGTTTTTTAAATCAGGAGATTTTTGGACCTAGAAGGGTATTACCCACGGTTTATTCTTGATTTATCTCAGCTCACTTCACCCATTATGGTGCTTACCCAAAAGGGGTAAAGTTCAAAGGGAGTTTAGAGTGACAAGATTCATTTGAGAAGATTAAGTGGCGATTGACCATAACAACTATTTTTATTTTTACTGAATACAGAAAGGGATATTTTTTCTATTGTGATGCCTCAACTATGGGTCTCAGGTGTATTCTGAAGTAGGATAATCATGTGGTGGTGTATGGTTCTTTCCAACTCCTACCACATGAAAAGAGTTACCCAATCCACGGATTGGAATTAGCAATAGTGATTCATGACTTGAAGGCATGTCATAAGTATTATTCTAATCAAAGGTGAGACCACATTATTGTACAACCATGGAAAATGTAATGTGGTTTTAGATTCCCTAATAAGGAAAGTGATAGTGAAATCTTTGAAAGAGTCCAGTAATTATTGGACATTTATGATTTTTTTCCAATTTCATATAGAGACCAAGGAATATAGTGGAGGTGTATTCTTGGATAGTGTTATGCTGAAACCTTCTCTCCTAGAGTTGATTTAGAAATAGAGGCCAAATGATGAGCTGTGATAACATTCTATACAATTCCTAAATGGTGGGGAGGTTCCTTGTGAATTATCATTGTCTCCTAAGGAAGATTTGTGATTTAGGGATTGCTTTATAGTACCATTGTCATTGTGAAAGGTGGTGATGAAGGATATCCACTAGTTTCAATGTTCCATTTATATTGGTACCACCAAGATGTTTTATGATGCGCGTCATCAATTTTAGTGGCTAGCTATGAGACAAGACATAACCGAATTCAAATCCAAGTATTATACATGTCATCAGGTTAAAGAAGAGAACCAGAGTCTCTTCGGTTTACTTCATCCATTACCCATTCCTATCTGGAAGTGGGATGAGGTTACCACAGATTTTATTACCGACTTACCTCATACACCCCGGGGATGAAATTTTATTTTGGTAGTGATTGATAGTATGACCAAATCATATCATTTAATTCTAATCTGGGATTCATCTATGGTGGATGAGTTGGGTTGTTTGTATGTTTAGGAGATAGTGATGATTCACGGTGTTTCGACAACTATTGTTTCAAATAGGGACCTTTATTTTACCTTTCGGTTTTGGTAATTCCTTCATAAGGTGATTGTATCCCATATCAAGTTGAATATGACACACCATACTCAAATAGATGGTTAGATGGATTAGGAGAATATGATCTTGGAAGACATGCTCTAGGCATGCATATTGGATTTCAGAGGTTTATTGGATAGCCATTTGGTGTTGGTAGTGTTTTCCTATAATAATAGTTACCAATCCTTGATAAGGATGGCTCCATTTTAGGTGCTCTATAGTCTATCATTTCGGTCTCCTTTGTGTTGGGATGAGGTTGGTGAGACAACATTATTGGGACTTAGTCTCATACAGAAGACGTCTAAGAAGATCTATTTGACCAAGCATAATTTTTTGATAGTGTCGAACCACCATAAGTCTTATTCTAATAAAAGGTGATGAGACTTGGAATTATCTATGGGTTACTAGGTGTTTCTAAAAGTGTAACCTCCATTGGGTCACCATAATTTAAGTAAGAAAGGGAAGCTAATGACAAGGTTTTTAGAACCTTTTGACGTTACTGAGAGAGTTGGTAAGGTGGAGTACTGGTTAAAATTTCCTTTTTCATTTGACTTAAATTCATGACGTGTTCCATGTCTCACCTTTGAAGAATTATAATCTAGACCCATCTCATGTGTTGAATTGGGATTAATTGGAGCTGGAATCCGATTTATCTGTGTTTGAGTGTCTAGTAAAGATTTTGGATTCCTAGGAGAAAACGATTCATGGGAAGTCCATAATTTTGGTTTGAGTTCTCTAGTAGGATAGAAATGATGAACATGAGATGTGGGAACAAAAGTATAGGTTGAGGAGAAATATCCATTTTCATTCTCTGATCAGACTTCAAGTTGACTTTATGAGGGAAAAAAGTTTTCATGGTTGGGGGAATTTTTACATTCATTATTTTATTTTTCACTATTTCATTTTTTATTTTTTAGTCTTGTATTTAACCCTTGTTTTTATCAGGAGTTTTTGGAGAGAAATAGAGTTTTTGGACTCGATAGTAGGTGGCGCACAATTAGAACATGATTAGGGGAAACCATGCACTAGCCCATGAGAAACCATGCACCAAAGACAATGACACTATCTAGACCGCACGACTTTCTACCCAGGAATGCGACCTACCCTAGGAAACCCTACGACCTCATTCCTCTTAGACAGAGAGGGATACACAGTTGCAACATAGTTTGGTAAACCTTACAGGCTAACTATGCAGCCTTTCCTATTCATTAAAAAATATGAATATTACCTTTCTTCCCTCCCATAATTTAACCCCAATTTCACCCTATTTCTTCCCATTCTATATTTTCATCCCTATTTTCCTCCTCCCCTCCTCCTTTCTAACTTGTACCTCTAAATTTGGGGTGGTTTTGGATTTGGATCTCAAAGAATCATTAAGTAAGCCTCTATTTTCTTGATTTCTTCCTTCCTCTTGGGTTATTATTTCATCTTTCATGGGTTATCTCTTCTCTAATGGTTTTATTTACCTAAAATTGGTTGAATCATGGTTATTTGGGTTTAATTTTGTTTTTTGTGGTTTGATATTTCCTTTATAGGGTCCTCTTGAAGTGTAGTTGTGATTTTTCATTAGATTCTAGAAGTTTTCAAGATTAAGGTAAGTGATTCCATGTTTTAACATTATTAGATGATTTTGGTATGTTTTATTGTCTTATTTAATGTGTTCTATGGATTGCGTGAAAGGTAAAAAATGCATTTCAAAAAGGTTTTGGGGTGTGTATGAATTGATAGATGGTTTTATAAAATAAGTTGGTTGTGTTCCATGTGTGCTTCCTGGTTGTGATTCTTTAATGTGTTCTATAAATTGAGAAATTTGTGCGAAGTTTGTTTTTAAATGTATTTGGTGTGCCTATGTATTTGAAAGAGGTTTACTATGAAAAATGAATGAATTTGATGTGTATTCAAATTTCTTGATTGTGTATGTGAATGTGTTGATCTATGTGGCTTGTGAAATAGAAATTGGGATTAAAGGGAATCCTAGGTATCTAGGTGGGAGGATGAGGACTGGTACTCTAGTTGGATCAGTGGGTTCGAGGTCCATTTTTTAATAGAATTATTGATTCTAGAACACTAACTAAAATATAATGATGATGGAGACCACTATAACTTTGGATAGATTCCTCTATAGTGGCTCGTACATGAGGGCGATGTGGGTTGTGGTTTCTATAATTTTACCCCCGATATACGAGGTTCCTAGGGTCCCAATACTACTAGTAACTATAGGGATTTCCCGTGAAGTGGCTCTCTCATATGATATTCTACTCACCATAAGTATACGGTGGACCTTTATCCCATTTTAATTTAAAAGATATATTTTTTTAATTTTTTTGTTAAAAATTTTTCTATTTTCTTTCTTATAACTTTCATTTTAATTTATATTCTAATGTTATAAAATGGAATCTTTCTTTTGGGTGGAATCCTATTGGTCTCTTCTCACACTCTACATACAACCTTGGGTGTATGTAGACTTTGTTATGTTTGATCTATGTAAAGGAAATATATTCCATCATGGTGATGGTGGATTAGGTTGCTAGTGTGTCTCTCTTGCAGGTGATTGTGGAGGTGGCTTGAGGGTGATTTCCCTCTCATTGCATGATAGTTTTGGGTTGTGGTCTAGTTTTCCCCCCCTCCCATTTTGGCGTTTTTGGGTTCTGGTTAAAGTTGTAAAATGTTAAACTTGTAATTATTGGTTCTCTTTCAGTTATGGATCTTGGTCTTGATGTGATGTTTCATTTTTAGTATTGTTATTGGGTACTTATCATGGGTGAAATAATCCCCAAAAGTGTATTTTTGGTACCCAGACACTAGTTTCTAGCTCATGCTGATCAAGAACGCCCTTTAAGTCATGTCACGGGTCGGGTCAAGTGTTGGGTCGGATGGAACCCTAGAATGGTTTGTGACAAATCCACTATAATCAATCATTATATAGTGGTTGGTTCTTCTGGTAAAGTTAATTAATCTAATTGTAAAATAAAATTTTTCCTCATAAAGGGATAAAAGGATGTGATCTTATGGTAGGATCCTCATTACAATGTCAATCTTTACCAAAATGTTCTTCCCTACATGAATTCTAGAGGTCAATTATTGAAGGTGGTTTAAGAAGTGATGATCAATCCAGATAATGAACCTAATAGTAGAAAATCACCCAGGTGGGTTCCTGATCCACTAATTTCAAAAACCTTGTCATCTATGAAGTGTAATTTAAGAATCCCAATCCATACTCTTACTTCATAGAATGACCAAATATTTGAGTTCATTGATGATGAAGGTGGAATTTACTTGAATTCTACCAAGGGGTAGAGTAATCTCTCCTAAATTGAGACCCATAATAGAATTTTAGAGGTTAAGAAAAAAATATTAGAAAATAAATATGTGGAATGGTGATTTACAAGATATATGAGGAAGATAAATCACCTTCAGGATGTAGGTTCACATCCTAGCCAATAATATAAAGATTTGTTTGTAGTGGAATATGATATTTCTATTTATGATGAGAATGTATTTGAAGAGGAATCTCAAGATTTATTAGTATATGAATAATAGGTACAGGTTATTGATTATTATCATTCAAGATTATGAGTGATAAAAAGAATAATGAAGATTTTATTCAATAAATTATTCAGTTTGTGTAGGGAAGAAAACTAAACTATGTAAGGATTATTATAATATTCCTAAAACATGAAAGCATGATTGGTATGTAAGTTTACTGGAACTTGAGATTCTAAAGGAGAAACTATCAAGGGGATTTTAGAGATATAATATCAACAACCTTACCATTATGGTGTGTCATAAGAGTTGGTTTAAAAGGTTAATTCGGAACTCCCTCACAAAAATTATGACTCTTAGGCCCAAGTAGTACAACATCATAGGTAGTTATAATTCCTTCACCTTTTATTTGAAATGAAAAAGAATATATTTGATAAATTTGGTAAATCTGAATATAAAGAATATGCTAAATTGAGGAACAATACTATCACCTTGTTGCTTTAGGATCATGATAAAGTGGGGATACAAAGGATTCCATGGGGACTCAAAAATAACCTTAGGAAGTGGTTTTAAATTATGGTTGGTTGTACCTTTATAGAATTGGATTACGATATTTTATCTTGTGACAAATATCTAGTGATCATCTATTTTCTTACCACTATCATTAAAGGGAACATACAGGTCAAAACCAAGCTTTATATTAGGTATTATCATGGAAATATTAACAAATATATATTTTCCTAAGATAAGTTGAATCTTTTTTTTTACTTTTTGTCAATATTACTTGGTTAAAGTAGTGTGTTCCTTGAATTCTCTTGTCCATGGTTCCCACTCAACCTCAAAGTAGATTATGAAAGAAAAAAAATATTTTTGTAAATAATAAATTACTACTAAAGAAAATAATAACTCCTCCAATTTACACTAATCCCTATTTCAAGGGCTTGTAAGTTCCATTCCAAAAAAAAAATACCATCCTATAAATATATAATTCTGGAATCGGGATGAATGAATACACCCAAAGAGGGATGGGGTTGGGGGAGTAAAAATATCTCCTAATTTTTAATTTTCTTTTAAAAAACCCTCTCCCATTAGATATATTTCCTAATTTGAAGGAAAACATTCAATATCACACTCCATCATTGTGGATAACACTGAATATAAAACATAAATACATCAACATAAAACAAAAAGCACACAAGGATTTTTCATGGTTTTATCTCACTAGGATTCATCTAAGGAGGTCAAACTGTTGATATGTCAATTTACCAAAATCTATTATACTCATATTTTATGGATACAAGTTTTTCTATAGTCACTCAGTGCTAAGGTACACTACCTTTACAACTTTTAGAGATAACATGCTACCTCCCAAGGTTCACTCCTTTTTTTTCTAGTATGTGGACTACTTTAGGGAAAACTTTATCATTTTATAGAAATTTGGGTATCTTATTTAATAGTATAATTTGCATGATTTATTTTCTTCACCACTATAGAGTAGATACTCAAATGAGGTCTTTATTTTATATGATCCTTATTCTCCAAGCCTAGTTGATAATCAACAGTGGAAAATTGGGCTATAGAAATAGAGCTAAATCCATGGTCATCCCTGAATTTGTATATGACCTAACTTTATCCACATACATTTTTTCCCATGGATATAGGTATGCTATATCCATGGTCAAGCCCAACTATTTCAATGACCTGAGTTTTTCCACCTTAAATAAATACTCTGTTCAATAGCTTGATCTAGAAATAAATCCAAAAAAAAAAATAGAGACCATTGTATGTTAACTTTAAATTAGTTGGTATAAATATTGGTAACAAAATAGAAATTTCAAATATCATGATTTAATGAAAATAAATAATAGTTTTATAAAAATTAGTATTTTTCACTATTCACTAAAAAATTAATAATTTTAGAAAATATCACAAAAATTCACCCTAAAATAATATTGACATGAAGATTTCAAAAATAATGTTCATTCTATAAAATTTAATTTCTAAAAAAGTCAGAAATTAATTATAATTTATGCACACCAAATTTAATAAAAATAATTTTTGAATAAACCATATTTTTGAAGCATAAAATGACTTTATTGAAAATTGATTACATATTTATAATGAACTAATAAATAAATTTTAATTTCATAAAATGTTTACACATATTTTTCATAATATGGTTATTTCTATCAATACTTCCAATTAAATGGCTAGGTTATAATGGTAACTTTTAAATAATACTTATTTTTATATTATATCCTAGTTCTCTTAAAGCTCAAAATTGAATTTTAAGAAATATATCGAGTATAATATTATTTTAAACTAAATTTTTAGTGTTTTATATTCTCCCCCATTAAATAAATTTCATCCTAGAAATTTTTAGCTCAGTACAGAATGGTTTGAAATTTGAGAATACCTTTATTAAAAACCCACATTATACAAAGGGATAATAAAAATTCATTTGAAAATGGAATTTGGAAAAAATAAAGGTTATATGAATAACACCTAATCAAGTTCCCAAATAAGGAGAATGTTAGTGGGAAGTGAGAATATACAAATGGAGCAAAATATAATGTACAAAGATTAATAGATAATGATAGTGAACACAATCATGATAAAGTTAAAGATCACAAAACCATAAAACAATAAAGGATTAAGAAAAACATAAATTCATAATAAATTAATATAATTAAATACCATTTTTATATAAAGATACATTTCCTATATTTGGTGGATTCTTTACCATCACAAAAAATAACTTGAGAAAATATAATTACTTAATTTATTTCCATTTTTGAGCACAATTTCATCCTTTGGGGTTTCTTCAATAAATTTCCACTTCTATCTCATATCTTACTTGAAAAAATGAATATTCAAGATAAATGTTTCATTATTAAATAAATAAAATTATCTTTTATTGAATTATAATATCTATTTAAGGATAATAAGTAATTCCTCCTATCTCTAGACAAAACCAAAATGGTTAGAACAATATAAGATAATATCTAATATGAATAAACCTTTATATTGAAAAATACTACATTAATCTCAAAATCCTCATTAATAATACCCAATTATAAACTTAAATCATTCCATAAATAACTATCCTTAAAACTATTCCAAATCTACCAATCCAAATTGAAACCCAAAGGTTAGAGTGATTTGATCACATATTATTCCAAGATCAACATAACATTTATCACTAAAAAACATTAGTCACATACCAAAATTTATATAACCTAATCACATGTTCTCCTAAATATTGGAATATTTTTCCTAAATAACTTGAATTAGTATATAAATCTATGAAAAAAATATATGTTTCAAAAATTTAACTTAATATTTATTCCTATAATTAAATACCATCCTAGAAAATAATATTTTATTTACTTTATTCATATAATTATTCCCAAAAATGTAGTGAACTTCTTACAAAATAAATTTTATCATATCATCATCAAATAATTTCTAAATTTCATGTTTATATATTTCATAAAACATATGTTCCAAAAATATAAAAACCCTTTATCCCATTTAATAATATCAACATAGAAGGTCATATTAAACCTAAATCCTACCAATACCTGTGAACGTATATCAATAAAATATAAAACCATTCTTGCTAAAACAAAATTTTCTCTAAAAATCATACTAAACCAAAGGGTTATATTCTATAAATGTATCTAAAAATATCATTAATAATCTTAAGCACCCATCACATAAAACCTAAAAATGGGTATCTATGCCTTTAAACATATGATAAACTGTAGACTTATCTACCCATGAAACATTAGTTTTATCCTATATCACTATGGAATATCATATGTTTCCATAGGTTATATCTTATAATTCATAATAATGGTTTATAAATATAATGTGAATTAATATAATAATATCGCTTGGGAGTATCTATAAATGTGTGATGTCTTAGGGACACTCACCCAGAACTAGTGATGATCAATTTAGTACCCAATCCTCCTATTTCAGAGTTGTTAACCCTAGTTTCATCTTTGTTATAGCTGTACCTACATTCCAATATCTTAATATGGATGTATTTTCTAGGAAAACCACATAATCCATAATTTAACCAAGCTTCATGATATTACTATATACTTAGACTTATCCCTAGAATCTATCATAGGGTTATGTACTTAAATATATGTTTTATTAAATCTAGTTCCCAAGGATCCTACTAAAGTTATTTTGATACCAACTGTAACACCCTAACATAAGTAACCCAAATCCATTAATTATTTCAATAAAACAGAAAAATATACAAGGGATCATATCCCAAAGTATCAAATAGTTTAGTAATCTTATAAAACTAGATACATTATTAAATCACACTTTAAATTTTAAAACATAAAATACAAGATAGTTATTTCATTGAGAACATTATTATTACCTATCAAATATCCTTGCATATAAATCATAGTATACTTACTGAAATCTTGGTGAATGAAAAAAAAAGGGTGAGGTTAAATGATCAGTTTTGGAATGTGTATAACATAAACTATCATAGAATAAATAAGGAATTGATATTATGGTAGAAATAAATTATGATAAAATAATTACATATAAATAAACACATGATCTTAAAATTTATCCATGGATATCATAACTGTTTGAATAATCACATGGACACTAATAAATGATTTCATAATAATGGAATTCAAAATTATAGAAATCTTAAGCTTACCATTGAGAACATTTTCTAAGAAATCATACATATATGGGTAAGACATATACAAAACACCCAACCTATTTTTTCACATGAAAACTACAAATAAATCGATGGGATATGTAATTATGGGACAACCAGTCACTTAATAATTTCAATTTATTAATCATATAAATAAACAATAAAACTTAATCAATATTCTTTAATAATCAATAACTATCCATACTGGAAGAACTATCACACAAAATTTCAATAATATCTCTAGTCAAAATGAATATAATCCATCTAGAGAAATATATTGGATGGTATCATTAAATTATAAACTCAATGAAGCATAAAATTAATCCAATCATGTTGACATATATGGAAATACTTTTAAATGATCATCATTTCATTTATTAAGGAAAATACCCTTTTCATTTTGAAATCACTTATTTTAAATATTAAATTTTAAAAAATATGAGGAAAAATATTTTCTATGGAAATAAATATGTAAACTTGTAAATGAATATTTAAATCAAAGGGTAGTAACTATGGATATATAATCTGTTTGTGCGTTGTATGTTAAAAGAAAGATTCTATTTGTACCTTTGGTAAAAAGTGTCTCATTAAGAAAATGACAAGAAAAATCCTTTTACGTTTTTTATTTAAATTCTAATATGGGTAAAAATTAGTTTAATAAAAAATTTATAATATTTAAAACATTCTTGAAAATATTTAATGAAAATCTGGTCCTAGAAGAAAATATTTTCGACCGAATAGAAAAAAAATCTAGTTTTACATAGAAACATTCCTTCAGACTTTTGAGAACTTAAAGAGTGAAAAATGAAATTAAAACTTGTAATTTCTATAAATAACAAGAGGAGAATACAATTTATGGGGTGTAAGATAGATATTTTATATAATTAATCTATAAAAACATAAACATAAACAATCACTAATAAGTACGAGATTGTGAAATAAACCCTTACTACTTTATTAACTTTTGAAAAATAAAACCCTTTAAATGAATAAATTCATATGAAACTTTAAATAGTATGAATATAAATATATTCATGATATAAAATATAAATGGGGTAGTATAAACACTACAAGAAAGAAATAAGTGGTGAATATTGTATATGTCTCATGGAAACAAAAGTGAGATGAGAAACCTTTACAAAGAACATAACATTGAAGTGAAAATTAATCAATGATGTGAATATGTGTAAAAAATGTAAATAAAATTAAAAAAGTATAAATAAAACATAAAATAATTATATATAATTATATACATAATTTTGGAATAATATATAAAATTGTGAAGTAATATAACCCAATGAAAAGAAATTCAGTTATGAAACCCCTTACCTTGAGTCAGACTCACCACAAATGTACTTTATCTCATTTATAATAAACTTATATTAATTTTATACTTTATTAAGAACATTTTTTTGGTATTTTAGCTTATTATTATACCTTTTATTTAATTAATTATCATGCCTTATATATTTATTAAGTCAGTTAAGTTTATGTTACATGTTTTGAGGATGTTCAATTTAGAATTGCAGAACAACTTCTATAGGTTTACCATGGTTAAAGGGATCATGGTTCTATAATATATAAATTTTAAAAATGAAATAATTATCATTTTATACATTAAATAAAATTTTATAATCATATATTAATGGTGGTCATGAAAAATGAATCACATCACCTTGTGAAGGTGGTAGTCTACAGGCACGCATGAGCAACATGATCAATTTTTTTAACTGGTGGAATGGTAAGTAAGTAATTAATATATTATATTTATATAATAATAATTATGTCATTAATATTATATATATTAATTAAAAATATCATAATAATCTTCCATGAAATATGGTGATGTAAAATGAATCATATCACTATGTGGAGGTGGTAGTCCACACGTACACATGAGCGATACTTTCATTTCAAATTTGTTGGAAATGAGGTATAAAATTTTTGTCCCATAATCATAATAACATATATATTTTTTAGATACTATATCAATTATGTTCGGATGAGTACAAAAAATTTATAGAAAAAATAAGAAAAAATAAACTTTGAAAGAGTCAGGTAAGTTGATTACATATTCTTTGAGATACCTCCATTATATTAGATATTAATCCATATTATAATGGTCTTAGGAGAATAAAAAATACTTATGAAGTGTATAAGGAATATAGGAAGCTATTAGGGTATTCTTGACTGACCTATAGTGCAAAAGCTTTGTAAATAAATGAGAATATGAGGTTCCCATTTATATGGGATAAAATGACACACATAGAATTACATAAAATATTTAAATATAATATTTATAGTAATCATGTAAAGTGGAATCAAAGGGACATAACATAAAAGTTAGGATATGATATGGTCTAAATATATTCAAAAAATAAAATTTAAACCATTTTAGAGAGAGATAATTCCTATTGGGAGTTTTGGGTTGACACTGCTTCACATCCAAAAAGTGGGCGATGTATGAGTTCTAATTGGTGGAGATGTAAGTATTCATTCATTTATCAATGGTGAAGTAAGACCCACGATCATGGGATTTTTTTATTCTATACAATAACAACAAAAAACAAGTGAATAAGATCTCCTTAAAGGTCTCGTACGGTGGCATGGGGTAAAAAAGGAAAGATATAGGGATGAGGTGTCTTGTCACTCATTTGTTTGAAATAAAAGGCCACCTATATAAGCTATATTTTAGACCATATATTTTTTTAATTCCCTTATTAACCCTTTATAACCTTAACTATGGTAACAAATTCTTTAACATTTAAGGGACATAAATTTACTTCTAAGGAAACAAGTGGATCAAAAATGGTACATGGATGAAATTTTGAACCATTTACTATCCCACCTGTCTAATATATATATATATTTATATTTTAAATAATTTTAAAAAATATTTTTTATCATAAATCATCATTCAATTCATTTTTGGGACTATTTATTTAATTTTTCTTCAATGTCATCGAGATAGAAATGAAATCTGAATCTAAACAAATTTAAAATTAATTATACTTTATATTCACCTATTAAATTCTTTTAATACCACAATTCATCCAAAAAATATTAATTTATCATATTTAAAATCATTTACTTTAAATTTTCTACTTCTTGCATAAGCATTGTATCGGTATTGCATATGCTTTTAAGGTAATTATATCATCACTAAAAATTTAAATTAAATTATTATTATAAAAATAATTTATTCATAATAAAAATAATTATTTATAACTGATCATAAATTATTTTTATCCTAATAAAATATATAATATATATTAAAATAAAGATAGTAACATTTTGTAATATTCATAACTTAAAATAATATAAATGTTATTATCAAAATAAAATTGAACCAAAATTCGATATATTCGAATTTTGGAGGAATATTTCCGAATTAATATTTTACAATGAAATAAAGGAAAGTGTTTTTAATACCTTTAATGCCATATCACATTTTTTAACCTTAATTACCTGATTTACCATTTACCATCCTGAAAAATATTTAGCATGGTAACTCTTTATTATCACAAAAACTAAACAAGAACCTTTTACCAAATGTGAACCATATGATTTTAAATTTGGAATCAATTTTTAAATATTAAATTTATGTAAGTGGCATAAATGAAGTCTAATAAAAAATCATAAATCACAATGAAAAATAGTTTTTAGAAAAATGTATTTTTAGTATAAGAATGAACTTATTCGAAAATAAAATATAATATTTCTTCATATAAAATTATTTAGGTTATTATTAATAAAATTGAGATTATGTTACTTTAAATAAAATTCATAATAGAATGGTACTTTTAAATTACTTTATTTAAATAAAATAAATGATGATTTTATGAAAATTGGTATTTTTCACTATTCACTGAAAAAATATTTTTAAAAAAGTTCCAAAAAATTTACCCTAATATATTATTGACATGATGATTTAAAAAATTATATTCATCCTCTTAGATAAAATTTATAAAAATGGCATAAATTAATTATAATTTCTGAACACAAAATGTAGAATTTTTTTTGAAGAATTTTTTTTGAAACATAAAATGACTTTTTTGAAAACTGGGTATAAATTTATTATGAATTAATAAATACATTTTCATTATATAAAACCTTCATAAATATTTTTTATAATATATTTATTACTATTTATACCCCCAATTTAATTACTAGATTATAATGGTAACATTTAAATAATAATATTTTTATAGTATATTATAGTTTGCTTAAAGACCGAGGTTTCATGTTAAGCTAGCTATCAAGTATTATATTTTTTACACTAAATGTTTAGGGTGATACATTATTAGTGTATAAGTATAAATTATATATTAATTATTTTTTATAATACCAAATAATTATTTTATAACTGACTTTATAATTTTAAAAATTAGGTTTTTTGTTTAGAAACCCATATTTGACAATTTATAACTCAAGCTATATTTTTACTATTTTTTAATACACTATACATTTAGAATTTTATATTTAATTTTTATCAATTTTAAAAATTGAATCAAATTTTATTGATTCCAAATTTGGAATCTTCTGGTCCAAATTATATAATAAGTACCATTTAATTTTTGAGCATAATCGATAAATTACTTAGGTAATTTTTTTTACTATGGTGAAAACCAAAATTGTCAAAATTAGTAACATAAGATTTAATGTTCCTAAAATGATAAAAACATGGTTTTAAATAGATTTTTTATGTGTGTATAAAAATAATCTCTTCCTAACTCTAGTATTTATCAATTTTTGAGTCACTTTCCCTTAGAGTAACTGCAAATTAATGATTTTTTTTGGATATTTTCAGAAATTCCATCCCTTTTAACTTATTAAAGGGGAACTCCTCTCCTCATTTCCCCTCACATAAAAAACCCATAGGTTAAGTCCAAAATATCCCAATAAAAATCCTAAAAAATTCTATACACCTTAAGGTGGATTTTTTTATTTCAAAATACTATCAGGTTTAACCCCTTTCACAAAGGAGATAATCTAAATAGTAAGGTAGAAATTTCTAACTGCACCTCCCTATTTTCTATATCCTTATATGCATATATTATTCCTAAAATTTCAATACACCATAATAAAAAAAAAACAAAATAATTATACTTATTAAATTTTTATTTTATTATATTTTTATTTTATTATATCAATGGTATAATCATTAACCATATTTCCCTTTATATTAAGAAAAACGAAACTGTTAACTGTGCATTGTGCGGTCTATAGCCTCCATGAATAATCATGTTTCATCTTCCTTAACCACATAACTTGGATGGTAATAAATAGTAATTAAATAAATATTTATGATAATATATATATATATATATATCATATTTAATTTCCTTAAATTATAAACCATGTTACTTCATTCTTCATCCCTTCAAAAATGAAATTATTATCAATGCACATGCACAGACTACTCCCTCCATGGAATAATGCCTTCTATTTTTCACTACCAAAATCATGGATAATTTCAGTTTATATTTGATGAGTATATATGAAATATATAAGAAAAATATATAATTAATATTTTTATTTGTATATAACAAAAAAATTAAGGATCTTTTTAAGGTAATGCATCAATATTGACAAATAACCCGAAACTATTTCAACATCGATTTCAACATCACAAAACATGATTAAAACTCCCATGTGATGGAATTATAACCTTATATGTGTTAAAATAAATAAATTATATTACCTTTAATGGTTTTGAAAATATGAAATTTTGGAGGAGAGAGAATATCAACACCACTTTTACAAACCTACTTCAAAATGGTTAAGATTATTAACACTTTATGTTAAAAAGAGATTATAACAACATAATACATAATATAATTGTTATTAATGAATTTTATAAAGGTAAATTTATATAAATAAGGTTATGAAATAGGTAATTAAGATATTTATCTTTTTTATACATGAGGTTAAAACACTTCCATGCAAATCCACTGTAAGGTTAAGGGACTTGGTAACTCAAACTCTCTTTTCGAGTTATACAATTTCTTATTGAACTTTGTTTTTCTAAGACCATAAAATTTTAATGATTTAAAATCTTTATTTGAATGTTAAATAGTTTTTTATCCAAATAAATTTCCATAAAATGTTTCCTTTTCATTTTTTTAAAAAAATAATGGAGATTTTTTGAAAAGAGGCTCTTAACTATGGATTTTACATCTATGAATACAAACTGTTTTCAAGAAATATCTTTTCATGATTCTATTTTCATTTTAATTTATATAACTGAAATGATATAACTAAAATGAAATTATATTTCATGTTTCAACCTATTTTTTATTTTATTATTCTAATTTTTTGGGTGATCAAGTTTTTAGTTTAAAATAATTCATTTTCTGATGTTATTTTATATAATTTGGATTTTTTAGGAAACCCATTTTATTTCCATGAGTTATTTATGAAAATTGAATGATTTTCATTTGGATTATTTAAGAAACCCATTTTATTTCTATGGGTTATTTATGAAAATTAAATTATTTTCATTTTGATGTTTTATGAAACCCATTTTATTTCCTTTGGTTCTATATGAAAATAGAATAATTTTCATTTAAACATTTTATGAAAACCATTTTATTTAAATGGGATATTTATTATGTGGAAAGTGAATGATTTTTTAGTATAAAACTAATGTATAAATGAATGATTAGAGGGGTTTTAAATCACCCTATTATTCATTAGTTAATAGGTTTTATCACATGAGATAGATATTTACAAGTACATTTTAGTTGCTCGTATGTATGGGCACTGATAGTGTAGCTCATGAAATTAATGTTTCCCAATGCTAATGTTTACATCACAATTAAATAATTATATTAATTATGATCTTATTAACCCATTATTAAATGTTTATTTTAAATGATTCTATGCCATTTTATAGAGATTATGGTTCTATGTTGATATTTTTATGTCTTTAAGTTATTATGAAGTTTAATTTGTATCTCACTTATGTATTATGATTATCATTCATAATGTTATTATATTTCCCTTATGTTAATGTTTTCCACTTATGATTTAGAAAAAATACATGAAAAAATGTTTATTCATCCCTTAATGATCATTTTAGCTCACTACTTTATTATGTTTTCATTCCCTATGTTTTTAGGAAAAGTCTTACTAATGAGATGTCTAGAATATGGTCTAGTATGGTTCCTTTAAGGAGAAATGAATGTGAATTTTTTAAAATAATCTTATTATATATCTAGTCTCCAAATACATAGAACTTATCATTTTTTTGATATTATTTTTTTTTAAAGATAATGTTTTAAATCATTTAAAATATAGAAAAATAAAGTCATGTTTAGCTTGAGTTAGTTTAGTTGGTTTTAGAGAATAAGTTTAGATATTTTTGGAGACTAGAAAAGATATTTTTGAGAATTAAGGTTGTAAAACCTTAATAAAAACCCTAGATATGAGTATAAGTATGATAAGATACCCTAGAATATTGAAAAAATCATGGGTAGGATATTATTCTAGAATTATATCCATATCCTAATAGTACAAGTGGATGAAGGATCTAGTACATATTTAGCTAGAGGTAATAACCCTAAAAAAGAGGATTGGGTATTAACTCAATCATCACCTGGGGTATGAAAAGGAGGAAATAATCCACACTATTTTTTAAAATTCCAAGGAGATATTCAATGGTTTATCACATTCTATTTATGAACCATTATGAAAGATTTATTATCTAGTTATTTTGATGGATTTTTTTAAGATGAATGAGAAAACCTAACCTAAATTTGAACTAACAAAGATATAAGTTGAACTAAAATAATTATTTACTTACATGATAGTGTCAAAGAGTATGAAATTTTACGGTTGAATTCCTTTCATGTTATAATTCCACTATGATGTTAATTGTTTATCCCTCATGGTAACTCCATTTTAGTTTTAGTAATGGATAGAACAAATGGAACCAAGTTAAAAGTGTGTGCAATAGACAATGGGATGGTTTATCTACAAATAAACCAATGATAATTGAGTTGGAATAAAATGACATATAAGATGTCCCACTCAACTATCAAAAGATATGAATAATAACACAAACTAGATTGAGCTCTTAAATGCACCAAGGAATGAGCATCTAACTATTGATTTCTTCATGCAGCAACATCCAACCACTTTCATCAGCTCTTCAAATCCACTTATCAGTGAGAAATGGATCAATGTGTTGGAAAATATAGTTTATATTATCTAGTGTTTATAACATAATAATGTTTTTATAACTTTTTACCTTTTTTTATGGTAAGTATTTCCAATGTTGGACTCCCATTAATGGTATAATAAATAAAGAGGAAGTATACTCCATTGAATTGGAAGAGTTAAAAAAGTGTTCTTTACTAAGTATTTTCCTTTAAATATTCAAATAAGTATGGAAAGAAAATTATTGTAGTTGAAAAAATAGGATGAATCTATTAGAACATATAAAGAAAACTTCACGAGGCTTAAAAGATAAACCTCTTCTTTTATATCTGATCTAGAAAGTAAAATTCACCACTTATTTAGTTGATTAAAAACTATTCTTTGAAAATATTTTTCAATAAGTAACTTTGGAAGCTATGAAGTGATTTATCAATATTTTATAAACATAGAGATGAAATATGGGTTCTCACAGTACTCTAGAGGAAAAAAATAAAGGAGGAATACCAAGGGAACCCTGATGGTAAGTAACATGAGGGGAACAAATTTCAACCCCCCACACTTTCCAAAAGTGTGGGAGGTAGAACCTGGGTAATTTTTATAAATTATTAGTAATGTATATTAATTTTGGTAAAGTATTTCACCAATTCAAAAAAAATCGAAGTAAGGATAAAAGGTATATTAACACAACGAAGGAGAAAAAGGTCCCAACTAATGATTTACTGACCCTATAATTCTTTAAGTGTTAGAAGTTTAGAAACTATGAGAATAAATACTTCAAATGTCATGTAAATGATGAAAATACACCCAAAAAACCTTCCAAAATTAGGGACCAAGGAATGGAATTCATGATCACTATCACCGAGGTAGATAAAAATAATGATGTGATGTGTGGCACACTTACCATTTATTGTAGATCTATAAGTACCATGTTTTATTTTGGTTCATCATATTATTTTATATTAAACAAATTTATTAAGAATATGGAACCCCCACCACAAGTGATGGATATTGAACTATCTATGAAATCACATAGTGGCACAATAATTTCATCTAAGGTATATAAATCCACTATGATTGATATTTATAAGAGGATACTTCCTACATATCTAATTCTTATCTCCTTAAAATAATTTTAAATAATTTTGGGCATGAATTATATATCCCTACATAGATCCCATATCAATTTTCAAGATAATGACATTTGATTTCGTATCCCAGATCATCATATTCTAAAATATCAACATATGTATGATCTCCCCAGGGAAACAAATTCTATAATATGGGTTCTATTAACTAAAAAAGAGTGATTTCTAGCTCAAATGACTATAGAAGAAGTTAGTATTGATGTATTACCTATTGTACAAGAATATATTGATATATTTTGGGATGAAATAATTGGAATTACACCAGAATGTGAGGTTGAGTTTTCAGTAAAACTCATACTTGGATCTATGAATTTCTTAAAGAGTCTATATAGAACAACTCCCATTTAATTGTAGGAATAAAATAAGTTGTTTCAAGAAAATATATAAAAGGGTTTTATCCACCCTAGTGCTTCACCATGAGGTGAACTAATAATTTTTGGAAAAAATAAGTATCCAACAATGTGGCTTTTAATTTAATATCATGATATTAATAAGATCATGAATAAGAAAAAAGTATCCTCTACCCTATATCGATGACTTATTTGATAAACTCAAAGGAGCTCAATAATTTTCAAATAATGACCTGTGATATGTGTATCATCAGTTTCAGGCCAAAAGGGAGGATATTTCAATTACATATTTCCGAATTAAGTATGGAAACTATGAGTTTATAGCAACACCATTCTAATAGACTAATTATCTTTCCATCTTTATAGATATAATGAATAGAGTTCATATAGACTACCTATAAAAAACCTATTCTTTATTACACACTAATTCATGAATTATTACATAAAATTACACATAATAAAACCTGATAGATTGAGAATTATAGTGTATTTGGGAATTAGGTTCATATCATAACATCTTGAACATTGGATACAACAAAATTATTGAAAACTTCCTCAACATGCTTCTAAAATTACAAGGTTTTTAAAAACTGCACGGGATAACCTGGGGACAAACATAAAAATGGGTGAGCTATAAATAATAGTAGGGGAATAAAAATGGAAACATGTGACACATGTTATACAATAGGAATGTCAATGGGGCATAAAAAGATTATGAATCATAAACATGAAAAATGAGACATGATATAGCATGATAATCATAACACGGGAAATGTGAAGACACCTTGAAACACAACATCATAAACATAGGTCAAGGATAACTTCCAAGACATCATGATGGAAAATTTTCCATAAAGAATAATTTTTAATACCTATACCAACATGATATATAATTATACTAAATATTACCCAATTCATTAGAGAAATATATAATTCCAGACTCACCCATCACGTTCATTTCATTCTCATGCTTAAGTGTGCCACATAAATCATACAAAATGGGTCGATTCATCATCATAATTTATTCCATGATCAAGGAATGTATAATAAATACATGTAATTCCCAATTAAAATAGGTATAAGTGTATAAAGGTGAGCACTATTAATAGGAAATTGGTATTTTATTCACTACATAATTGTTTTGGCATTGAAAACCATGGTGAAATTCCGGCAGCATAACAACATCACTTAAAAATTCATAAAATTGGTTGATGATAGATAAAGTGGTTTTTAATCATTTGGAAATCCAATTTTCATTAATATTTACAAGTAAATACATATCCCAACATTAATAATTATAAATTTAAGGAATAAGATAATAAAGAAACTTGAATAAAGAATAGAATGTGAGGATCCCTAACTAAATTTCGACATGGTAACAGGTGTACATAATGGTTCTTGGGAGGAATCAATGAGAGTGAAATGGGGATATCACACATTTATAAATGAAATGGATAATAATGGGGATATGGAAGAATATATCCCAAAATAGGAAAATCAAAATTAAATGACATATCATAAAAAAAATGTTTGATAAAAAGAGAAAAGTAGAAGATCCCTTACTTGAGTGTGTGATTCCAAATGCTCAGGAGGGGATTTTTGATAGATTTTGGGTTCGTTGGGAGGATTATAGAGAGTTTAGGGCAGATTATAAAAATTCTCCAAGGATTTTTAATGAATAGAAATGGGATCTTGGGTGGGTTTATACAGAAAATGAGGGGGATTTCTTTATTATTTAGGATTCAAACTCTATATAATAAAATAACCAAAACCACAAACCATCCCATGGTTGTTTCCCATGCTTTCTACCAAATGGGAGTGTTTCCCATTATTTTATATGGGAAATTTCTGAACATAATAAAGTAATTCCTTTTCTTATGTGGAGGTGAGTCACTCACTTAAATAAATGATTTTTAAACCTTAAAATATATTAATGGTTTTTGAGGATTCATAATGGCTTTATAAAATTTATCAAATAAAGTTAAAATCAAAATATTTTAAATGAAAATAATTTATTTGGTCTTTTATACCTTTTAAATTACTTATTACATCACTTTTGGGTCATTATTATGTCATAATACACGAAGTATATTTGTAAGGTATTTATTTTTTACCCAAAAATTCGTTTATCTCATAAAATTATGAAAAACTCACCTTTGGATAATTTTTATGTTATGATTACTTTTTAATTCATAAAAATTATATAATCATTTATATTTAAATAAAATTATTTAATAATAATATTTTATTAAAATATTATTTATTTAAAAATTCCATTAATTCATCAAAATAAATTCCTTAATTGAATTTGAATATTACCCAAAATACTATTTTATGTTTTATTGTATCAAAATAAAAATAATTTATAATGTAACCATAATAGGATAAAAATATATTCATTATTCTATAAAAAATAATGTACATAATCATAATTCTAGTATCGTGATACATATCCTTTTAATACACCAGATATCTTCCTAAGGTTAAGGTACACTATTGTGGGACTTTCATGGGGTGGTTCAGTGAACATGGTTTGGTCCATGATCTTGATGAGCATGACATTATCCCATAAATTGTTTCTATCATGATTAAGTTATTTTATAATTTCTTGGTATTGGTTAAGGGAAAATCCTACAGATTCTATCTCCCTCATAAGCTTGGATAAATGAGATTCATAGGGTACGATCCTACTGGTTGAGGCCATCACTTCCTTTGTATGTGTCAATTGGATTTTTAAAAAACACCAGATTTATAAAAATCATGTGATAACTATTAAACATATATATTACAAATGGAAATGATTCTTAATTGTCATTTAAATCTAATAATATATAATAAAAATAAATAAGTTCATGTGTTTTTATAAGCATATTACATAATAATACATTTAAATAAATTTCAAGGGGAATTTTATTTATAATATTTTGAGTCGTTACAATCTCTCCCCTTAATTTAACCCTTAAAATTTTGTTTTCCCACACTAAAATAGATAAGGGTAACTATATTTCATCATTTACTCTAGTTCCCATGTCTCTTCTTCAAACGTGTGATTTTTCCACAACACTTTTGACAAGGTGCATTATCTTATTTCATAGAAATGTTTCTCTATGATCTAAGATCTTCACCAGCTTATCCTCATATAAAAGATCATTCTCAAATGGTAAAACATCTGGATTGATTACATGTGAGGGGTCTGGTATATACTTTCTTAAGAGGGATACATGGAATACATCATGTACTTGAGATAGGTTAGGTGGGAGTGTAAGTTGGTAGGACACCACTCTGATGAGATCAAGGATCTCAAATGGATCAATTTATCTTGGACTAAGATTTACATTATTCCCAAATATCTTCACTTTCTTCCATGGAAATATACATAGGAATACCATGTTTACAACATCAAAATATTGGTATCTTTGATGATTGTCATCATATCTCTTCTATCGACTCTGAGCAGCCTTGATGTGTTGCAGAATGATCTTAACCTTTTCCACCATTTCCTCAAATAGTTCAGGACCTAGTAGTTTTTATCCACCAACTTCATCCCAATATGTAGGTGTTATTCACCAATTCCCATAAATGGATTCATAGGGAGACATTTTGATGTACGATTAGAATCTATTCTTGTAAGTGAACTAGAAAATAGGTGGATGTTGGTCCCATCCTTCTTTGAAGTCCATAGAACATGATCACAACATGTACTCCAGTGTCTAAACAGTATACTCATATTATCCATCAGTTTGAGGATAATAGGTTGTAATGAAGTTTAGATCAGTGTTTAGAGAATGTTGGAGTCTTTTCTAGAACTTGACGGTGAATCTCAAATCTCGATCAGATTCAATCAATAGCGGTACTCCATGAAGGCTTACCACTTAACTAATGTATATCCATGAAAGTTGATCCAGTGATAAATCCTATCAAATAAAAATGAAGTGTTTAGTCTTTGTAAGATGATCCACCACAACCCATATATCATTATTTTCTCTTGATTTCTTCCGAAGACTAGTGAAAAATTCCATGGTGATGTTTTCCCATTTCCAAGTATGTATGGGTAACAGTTGAATCATCCCCGTAGAATTTTTACTTTTAACCTTCACTTGATGATATACCAGGAAATTTGATGTATATTTATTTATATCTTTCTTCATGTTGTCCCACCAATAGTGTTCTCATAGATCTTGATACTTAATTTTTCTTCCTAGGTGGATGGAGATGGATGAGCTATGTACATCATCCTACAGTTCCTTCTTTGATGGAATACATAGTATTGACCCAAATATCACAAATCCTTCTTCATTAACATTGAAATATGAGTATTTCCCTTTTCTTATAGTTTTTACTTTCTTATTAATTCCAATATTATCCCTTGTATCATATTTTAACCTTTATAGAAGGGAAAATTGAGTAATCATTTGTGAAAGGATTGATGTTGTTCCTTCCTTTATGATTACCATACCCAACCTTTATAAATCTAAGAAGTCCATATCTATATCAATTCTCATTAATGATAAAATTTATAGATAATTTAAACTTAGTTCATCCTCCACTTTATTCACTTTACTAGGATGGTAGTTTATTGATCAGTCATAGTCCTCGATCAGATCTTACCATTTTCATTAGTGCATATTCAGCTATTTCTCTGTGAATATATACTTATGGATTTTGTGATCTGTATATATTTCACACTTCTCTCCAAAGTGATAATGATACTATGTTTTCAAAGATAATATCACTGAATCCCACTCCCAATCATGCATTGGATAATTCTATTCATGAACTTTCAACTGCCTTGAATCACAGTAAATCACTTTTTCAATTTTCATTAACACACAACCAAATCCATTCTTCTAAGCATCACTGAATACCATGAAAATATCTCCAATTATGGGTAGTGTGAGGACAAGTTTAGTGATAAGACTCCTTTTAAGTTCCATTAATATCTATTCACATTCATCATTCCAAACAAACATGAATCCCTTCCGAGTTATCTTGGTTAGTGGATTTTATAATCGTGAGAAATTTCTCAAAAATTGATGATAATATGTAGCTAATAAAAATAAACTATGGATATCTATCACAAATATTGGCCTTAGACATCCTCAAATTAATTATATCTTTGAAGGGTCCATAAATATCCCATTTCTTGTGATGATATTCCCCGAGAATGAGACTTCCTTCAACTATATCTCACATTTTATTTACATGGCATAAATATTCTACTTTTTCAATGTTTTTAGAACACTGATAAGGTGATCCTCATTCTTTACAATGGTTTTGGAGTATATTATAATATAATCTACAAAGACTACCAAATATATTTTGAGGTAATATATAAATAATATATTAATCAAGTCCATGAATATTGATGGAGAATTAGTGACTCCTAATTACATTACTATGAACTCATAGTACCTTACCATTTATGAAAAGCAGTCTTCGGGATATACTCCTTCTTCACCCTAACTTGGTAATATCCTAAACAATGATCCACCTTGGAGAATTATTGTGCTCCATATAGCTGATCAAACAAGTCATCAATCTATATAAAAGAATACTTATTCTTTATCATGATCTTGTTGAGATCATGATAATCGATGAAAAGGAACATTGACCCATCCTTTTTCTTGATGAATAGGATTGGTGCACCCCATGGTGAAGCACTTAGGTGTATGGAACCTTTATAAAAAAATCTCTTGTAGTGGTTTCTTCGTATCCTAATGTTCGACACCACCCATTCTATTTGGATTATTGGATAATGGAAACACCCCAGGTATTAGATCAATTGAAAATTCAACCTCTCGGCTAGGAGGAAGACCATAGATTTCCTTAGGAAACACATCAGAAAATTCCCTCATAATAGGCATGTCTTCAAGGATGGTTATTTCTTTAGACTCAATCATTTGAGTTAGATAATATTTCTCATAGGTAAATAATATCCATACTTTATATGTTGGTGCTAAATAATATTCATCCTCTTTTTTACACTTATATAGAATCGGGGGTCGATTTTCAATATGGAGAGTGATTTCCTTCTCATGGAAATTTATGCTGGGTATATATAGAGAAATCCAATCCATTCACAGAACTATATAAAATTACACCAAAGGGAGTATGAAAATTTTCTCTAGAAATTTTATCCCATAAATTGTGACAATGGAGGAGTTATATAGCCAGGATGTAATAATTTATCCATTTTCTATTTTCACCAATAACTCCACTTTCAATATTTGTGGTGGTGCTTGAATAGTTCTACTAAACATTAATGATATGATGGAACGTGTAGAACTAGAATAAAAAAGTAAATTCTTTATACTTTAATGAATAAATATCATACCTTTCACTACTTCACTGTTGGGATCCAACTCAATGGTTGTGATGGAAATTCTATCCCTTGATGCCTTAGAGGTTTTTGGTTGTCTCCGAAAACCCTTGGCTCCATGTATTTCTTTGCAAAGTTCCCTGGTTCCTTTTAGTTTAATTAATAAAAAACATGATAAGGGTTGATTGGGGCATTCCTTTACTTTATCTCATTATCAGGTTTCTCCTATCGAAAATCATTATCTACATTTCCTTCCTTCCCATGCCTAAAGCATTTCCTCTCCCCCCATAGGCAATTTCTTGGGTTCTTATTTCCTCACCTTTGACAAGTGGGATGTTGAAATTTCCTTGAACCATTAGATTTATCCATTAGACCACCAGAATTAAAATCTATTTTCCACTTCTTATCCCTATGATACCCTTGAGATTAATTGATATCAATTTTAACTTTTAGGGAACATTAGATAATTTCTTCAAAGCTATCATAATCACAGATCTCTAGATATTTTCATAAACTAGGTTTTATTCCACCAAATAAGTGGCCAGCCTTTCATTTGGGGGTAATGATAAATTGAGAGGCATATCATGAAAGTATTCTGAAGTTTTCATTGTACGCCCTGATATATTTTTCATCTTTTTTAGTAAGGGTAATAAAATCCCTTTTTATTTAAATAAGGAGAGTGCGAGGAAAATATTTATTGATTTTTTTTATAGAATTGTTTCCACTCCATCAATTTGATATATTCCTTAGGATTCATATTCTTGATTAGTGCCCCCACTAATCAGCTTATCTATCCATATGATAAATATCTAGTAGAAACTTCTATTATTCAGAGCATTTAAGGATAGAGAAGAAATTCTAAATGGATTTGATCCATTATTCCACGATTAAGGGGTCAGATGATGCCTTAAAAGTTAGAGGCATTTTTCACATAAAGGTCTCAATTAGAGATTGTTATATCTTATATGGATTTGGGAACTCCTTATGATCTAGGTTTCTATTCATAACCTGAGTCATTTGAGATAATATTTCCATAAAGTTTTTGATTCCTACTCCCATCGGGTTGGGCATCTTGTTGAGGCAGTTATTACATTGTCCGTCGAATTGATTTTTTACTAGATTCCTCATATTTAAAGCCATTGTATAGAATAAAAGGAAAATTAGGGATGAGTATTTTGAAATATTAGAAACATAAAGGGGGAAATCCAATGACATTAAAGGGATAACTTATAAACTACATTTATTTCCTTTACTTATGAATTTCTAGGATTCAACCTATGTTATCCATGATCTATTTACTAAAATATAATCTCATGGGTATCTTTTATTCCCATAATAATGGTTCATAGTGGGATTTTTAATTTACCAAATAATATCCCATAGGAGTGTCAAACCAAGTGTGCAGTAAGGGATGCTATCATGTATCAAGTTTCCCCGATTCAGGCCGAACACACCTTATTAGTGTTGTTACACCTAGGTACATCTCTTCCAAAACCATATCCAATTGTAGTATCTAGACAGGGATGTATTTTATTTATAAACCATTTAATATATACTTAAAAAAATTTAGGGGTGTTTTCTTAAACATAGTATTATCCCTAAGTCTTTCTCTAATGTTTTCTAATCCTAATCCAAAAAATAACTAAACGTTTCCTTTGACACCAACTATAACAACCCTGTTCTTTATTACACATTAATTCATGATTTATTACATAAAATTAAACATAATAAAACCTGAAATATCTATAAGTATAGTGTATTTGGGAATTAGGTTCATATAATAACATCTTGAACATGAGATACCACAACATTATTGAAAACTTCCTTAACATGGTTATAAAATTTCAAGGTTTTTAAAACTGAATGGGAAAACCTGGGAAAAAACATAAGAAAGGGGTGATATATAAATCCCATTAAGGGAATATAAATGTAATAATGTGATACACATTATAAAATATGCATTTAAATGGGGAATAAAAATTTTAGGAATCAGAAACATGAACAATGAGACATGATATGGCATGATAATCATTACATGAGAAATGTGCAGACAACTTACAACACTACATCATAAACATAGGTCAAGGATAAATTCCAAGAAATCATGATGGAAATATTTCCACATATGAATTAGGTTCACTACCTATCCCAAAATGATGAATCATGATACTAAACATTACCCAATTCATTAGAGAACTATATAATTCTAGGCTCACGTGTCACATTTATTTCATTCTCATGCTTAAGTGTGCCACATAGATCATACAAAATTGATTCATCTATCATCATAATTTGTTCCACGATCAATTAATGTGTAAAAAATACATGTAAATACTAATTAAAAAAGGTATAATTTTATAAAGGTAAAAACCATTGACAGGAAATGGGTATGGTATTCACTACACAATTGTTTTGGTACGAAAAATCATGGTGAAATTTTAGAAGCATAAAAACATCACTTAAAAATTCATAAAATTGATCGATGAGAGTGAAAGGGGTATCTCATAATTCTTAAATAAAATGGTAAGTAATAGGGGCATGGAAATACATATCCCAATATTAGGAATTAGAAATAGAATTCATAATATAATAAAGAAACTTGAATAGAGAAGAGAAGGTGGGGATCCCTTGCTTAATTTCAGTATAGTAATGGGTGTATATAAAGGTTTTTGGGAGGGATTAATGATATTTTAAATGGGGATCTCATAATTTATACATGAAATGGAATTTAATGTGGATATTGAAGAACATATCTCAATATAGGCAATAGAAATCGAAAGACATATCATAAAATAAGTTCTTCATAAAAAGAGGAGAGTAGAAGATCCCTTACTTGAGTGTGTGAAACAAAAATCTTGGTAGGGTATTCTTGAGAGCTTGGAAAAACCTTTGGAGGACTATAGAGAGTAAATAGAAGATTATGGATGTGATACAAGGAGTTTTAGTGAAGATACATGGGATCCTGGGTGGGTTTATATAGGAAATGAGTCAGATTTCTTTATTATTTAGGTTTTGGACTCTATATAATAAAATAAACAAAACCACAAACCATACCATGATTTTTCCCATGGTTTTTTCCAAATGTGAGTGTTTATTATTATTTTATGAGGCCATGGTCTGAAATTAATAAAATAATTTTCTTGCTTGTGTGGAGATGATTCATTCTCTCAAAGAAATGATTTTGAAACCTTAAAATCCATTAATGGTTTTGAAGGATTCATAATGGATTAATAAAATTAATCAAATAAACTTAAAATAAAATTATTTTAAAGAGAAAAAAATTATTTAGTAATGTATACCATTTTAAGTAGTTATTACATCACTTTTGGATAATTATGAAGTCATAATACACATAGTATATTTATATGGTATTTAATTTTTACCTGGAAATTTGACTGTCTCAGAAAATTATGAAAAATTCATCATTAGATAATTTCAAAATTTTTATACAAAAAATAATATTCATTTTATCTATTTTTCTAAATATGTGAAATTTCACTTTCTAAATAAAATTGACATTTATCAAGGAATGTTGGTTTTTTTATAACACCTGTTTTCATTCCCATATAAAAAATACATTTGTCTTCAAAAAAATTATATGATCATTTATATTTAATAATTTTTTTAATAATAATATTTTATTAAAAATTATTTATTTAAAAAATCCATTAACTCATCAAAATAAATTCTTCAATTTAATTTTAATATTACCCAAAAAATACTATTTGTGTTTTATTGCATCAAAATAAAGATCATTTATAAAGTAACCCTAATAGAATGAATATATAATAATTATTATATAAAAAATAATTTATATACTCATAATTCTAGGGTCTTGATACATATCCCTTTAATACACAAAAAATGACCTAATGTTAAGATGTGTGATGGTTGGAATTTTATGGAGTGGTTCGACGGATATGGTTTGAGCCGTGATCTCGATGAGCTTGAAATTCTCCCGTAAACAGTTTCACTCATGCCTAAGTTGTTGGATCTCAGCTTGGTATTGGTCAAGGGAAAATATTAGAGATTCTATATCCTCTAAAATCCATTATAAATGGGTTTCATAGGGTACACTCCTACTATTTTAGGCCATCACCTTCATTTTTGATGTTAATTGGATTTTTCAAAACCCGATATTTATAATAATCATGTTATCACTATTCAAAAACTATGTTAACAAGGGTAATGATTCTTAACATTAATTTAAATATAATAAGATATAATAAAACCAAATAATTTCATGTTTTTATACAATAATACATTTAAATAAATTACAAGGTGAATTTTATTTATAATAGTTCAGGTCGTTACACTTCTTAGATCAGTTAGTGGTTTTATTCATTGAATATATTATTATTTACTTTAATAGTAAGGAGAAGCATGAAGATAATTTTCAGATTGTGTTGATTGCATTAAGTAAGGTGATGTTTTATGATAAATTTTCCAAGTGTTAATTCTAGTTGCAGAAAGCATCATTATTGGGTAACATAATCATTATAGGGAGCGTATCAGAGAATCCATCAGAGATTAAAGTTATTAAAAAATAAAATATATCAATAGAAATAATCGATATCCATATTTTTCTTGGGTTATCTAGATACTATAGATGCATTGTGAGAAATTTATTACTGATATCAAATCCACAAACCAAGATAACTCAGAAGGCAGTAAAGTTCCTTTGGATGGAGGAATGCAAAGAATGTTTTAAGGAACCAAATAAGAGATTAGTCACAACACCTACAATTACAATACCCTATAGTGGAGAAGGGTTTGTAATATATATTTATTTCTTAAATATGGGATTTGGATGTGTCTTCATGAAAAATGAAAAGGTAATTTCTAAAGCCTCACAAAAATTAGAAACTCATGAGAAAAATTACCCGAAACTTTATTTGGAGTTAGTGGCGGTGATATTTTCAAAAAATATCAATACTACATATATAGATAGAAGTGTGATATTTTTAATGAGAAAAATAGTTTGAAATATATATTTATATAAAATGAGTTAAATTTGTTCTAAAAGAGATTATTGGAACTAATTAATACAATGAATTGTCAATACATTACCACCACAGGAAGACAAACAAGGCAGTTCATGGTTTAAGAAGGAAATATCATGCTAACTTATCTATGATGAGGGTTTAAAGAGACCTAATATTAATTTATTTATAAAGGATGAATCATGAAGTCCTAAGGGAAGGTGATAAATCCTATATTTCCCAATTGACTTCTCAACTGTCCATTCATGTGAAGATCAAAGAAGCCAAGAAATATTATTTAGAGAACAAAAAAATATAAGGAATATTCTAGATTTTAACTTTTATAAAGATAAAGTTATAAGTTTTGGAACCTAAATATGTATCCCACAAAAACAAAAACTGAAGAATGAACTTTTGAATAATGCTCATAACTCATCCTTATATATTTATCCAAGAAGTATGGTGCTGTATAGGGAACTAAAACAATTCTTCTAGTAGGATAACATTGAGATAGAAATTTTAGAATACGTATATCGATGACTAGTATGAAAACAAGTAAAGGATAAATGAAAAAGTATAAATTTATGTAGAAACCATTACGCATACTAGTAAAAAAAATATGAAAACATTACCATGGATTTCTTCATAGGACTTTTTAAAATAACCAAAGTACATAATTCTATTTGGGTTATTGTAGATAACCTTCTGAATTTTTAACATTTTCTTTCAATCAAAGATTATTTCTCTCTTAACTAACTTTATATTATATACATAAGGGAAGTGGTAAGTTTCCATGGAGTACCACTCTATATAGTATCTGATCGAGATCCGAGGGTCACATAGTGATTTTGGAAATTTTTTCAGAAATCATTAGATATAGAGTTGAGTTTCAATATATATTATCACCATTAGAAAAATGTTCAATTTAAAAGGACCTTTCAAACTTTCGAGGATATATTTGGATCATATTTTATGGACTTCAAAGGATGTTGAGATTAAAACCTCCCCCTAGAATAGTTCTTATATAACAACAGTTTATATTCTAGAATTTAGATGACAATGTATGAGGCACTATATAGTAAAGGATATAGGACTCCAACATGTAAGAAAAAAGTTAGAGAAAATAATCTAATAGGACATAGCCTTGTTCAAGAAACAATAGAGAACTTTCAAACAGATTAGAAACACATGAAAATGGAATAAAGTAGAGATAAGAGTTATGTAGATAATCATCGATGATATCTAGAGTTCTAAGTTAGTGATAAAGTTTTTCTCTAGATATATACATGGAACCATGTTATGAAATTTGTTATTAAAGGGAAGTTGAATCCAAAGTATATCAGTCCCTTAAAAATCCTTGGTCATGTCGGGTTTCTGGATTACCACTTAGAACTCCCAAAATACCTATCCCAAGTACATGATTTGTTCTATGTATCATTTTTAAGAAAGTATATACCATTACCTTCACATGTTCTATTATCAGAAGCCATTTAATTGAAGCTTGATATATCATATGAGGAACAACCAGTCTAGATCCTAGATTACATAGATAAGGTGCCGTAGAACAATACCACTCATCTAGTTAACGTACTATGGAGGAATCAAAAGTTTTATGAGGTTACATGGGAATTTGAGTATGCGATGAAAAAAAAATATCCTCACTTTTTTTCATCCATGTAATAATATTTTGAGGTTGAAATTATTTTTAAGGTGGAAAGAATGTAACAACCTAATTTTTCCACCTTAAATTAATATTATGTTGGATATCCTACTCCACACGTAACACCCAAAAAAATTGATACCATTGTATGGTATCCATATAAATGGAAAGTATATACAGTGGTAACAGAAATATGATATATAAATAAGAACAAAACAAAATAAAGCTCACTTTAGATATAAACTCAACTAGTGCAGCTAAGAAACTAATAAAATATTATTTCTCTAAAATTTACCTATTTTCAAGTATAATATTTTTTGATATTAATAAAGGATAAACACTAGATTAATTAGTAATTTATAGGAAAAATAATATTTAATATACCAAAATTTGTTTTCATATAAAATCCATTTTTCTATATTTATGATTTTAATTAAAAATAATTTTTTTATTTATTAGGACATGAATTTCAAAAAATTGTCTCCTTTTTTGGATTTATCATTTCAACATAATCTTAATATTAATATTTTTAGGATTTTTCTAAAAATATTTATTTTTAGTTTAATAGTGAAAAAATACATTTTTTTACAAATAACATGAATTTTATGAAATTATTAGTATATAATTATGAATTTGAAATTAATGAAATAATTTTCTAAGAATAAATAAGTATTTTATAAGTGAATTTACAATTTTAATTTTTATTAATTTACATACCCATATTTGATATTTTTAGAACTTAGTTATATTTTTCAATTTTATTAATACCATATACACTTAGTATTTTAAAATTAAAATTTTTCAGTATTAGAAATAGAATAAAAAAATAAATTTCTAATTCAAAATCATTAGTCCCAAAGTATATAATAAGGACCATTCTATTTTTATGCCTAAAGGTTAAATTACCTATATAAAAACTAGCTACCATGGTGAAAACAAAAATGGTAAAAATTAATAATATAATATGTAAAAGGACTAACATGTTAAAAACATGTTTTTAATTGAGTGGTTTAGGAATTAATTGGCCTTATATCTTCTCCACTCAATTATTTCTCAATTTTGGAGTCACCATCCTTGAGTGTGAATTCAAATTATTAATTTTTTTGGGTATTTACAAATATTATATCCCTTTTCACTTATAAAAGGGGAACTCCTCTCCTCACTCCCCCTCACACAAAAACCCCGTAAGTATAGACCAAACTCTACCCAAAGCTATAATAAACACTCCTAGACACCATAAAGAGGCTCTTATCTTCTCAAAAGGAATCTCTCAAAGGTTTAACCCCCTTCACAAAGGAGATAATCTTTGTAGCACTATTGGAAACAATACCTATACAAACGTGGCTGTACTTGTAGATTGAAAAAAACTATTGGGATAGGATTATTCCTAAATCTTACAGAAATGGTTCACAGAAAACCATTGGTATAGGTTGTTTACATAGAATTTGTACCATTTATTTTGAAAAACCACCAGTATAAAGGCTGAAAAATACCATTTTTTATTGGTTTTATAATAACCGTTGGCATAGATGAACTCTATACCAATAGTTTTTAAAAACTATTTGTATATGATAAAATATTTAAGTCAATACCAACGGTTCTAATTAATAATTGGTATATAGTTTTTGTTTTTTCTATACCAATAGTTTTAAAAAATTGTTGGTATATAATTCGCCCCAAATTGTAGCTGCAACCTGCACCTCCTCATGTCAGAATCCTACCGAAAGTGATCCCTATAAGAATGTTCCATCTTCTTCCCCAGCCACAATAACCCATACTTAGTTTATCTTTTCATTTAGTTGTTATTAAACATCAAATTTATTTTTTCTAGATCTATCATATAGTATTACTATCATGAAGTTTCACTTGATTTGATTTTTAGTTTCATTAAAAAAAGAGCACACTATGAGTAGAGTGGTGATGAAACAACATTTGTACAAGATTTATTATGAAAGGGTATTACTCATACTTCCAGACTAAGGATTTAGATTAATAGAGTCTAATATATATTATGTAATTGAGATGTTATGAGTAGAGTTTTTGAACTTGTGCATTAGGGATAATTGACACATATTTTTTTTGAATGTTGGGTCCTCTTTGGATTCCCATTTTCTAATTTGATTAATGGATATAATTTATTTCATTGTTTTATGTTTTGGTCTTATTTAATGGATAATTGTATTCATTATTATAGTGAAATTTATATTTTTATTCCTTATCCCAACTTGATGACCCCTTTTGATATTCTTATTAGGATAGAGATTCCCAATAACATATTGAGATTTTATTTTGGTGAGGAGTGAAATGATGGAACTGATATGTTATATTATAATGATTTTTTAGATATGTTATTTTTTCTACAATGAGGTAATTTTATAAGTTAATTATAAATTCTTTAAAATTATTATATGTACTTAGGTGAGGAGTGTATTAACCTCAACATGAGATCTCATATTATTTTGAACAAATTTGGTTCTTGATTTAGATGATTTATATATTACTTACACTATGTGATTTATGATACATTATTTAATAGGTATTAATCATACCTTTTGATGATAAGTTGTTTTGTTTTCATGGATAGTTGAGTAAAAATATTTTTAGGAATCATTAATCTGAGCATCAATTATAATAGGAGAATGGATAATGGTATTATGTGGTGAATTACATAAAGGTGACATGATATATGATTTAAGTTGAGCTCATTTAAATAAGGTATTGATTGAATTTATTATCTCAACTTTATGAATGTGATCATGGTTTATTGAATTAAAAATATAGATTCTAGGAAATCTTAGATCAAGATATATAGTTGAATCAGTTTTTGAATGATAACCAAAACCTAGGGTAGAAGTGATTGATGTGAGTCACTTTTTATACTAGGTTATTTCCTCTAAACCTTCATGAATATATTAAACCAAATAAAAATGAGACATAAACCTTAAATAATACTTATATTTTTAATATCTACCACATTTTCACTAATATTTGACAATAATAGTACTAAATCCCCACTCAAAACTTCATAAGCATTGCATCCTCCACAAAATACATATTATCCCACAACAACACTTAAAATGAATCTAGTGGTTATTTATATATCTTACACATAGAATATTACATGAATTATTCTATCTGAATATGAAGTTCCATAATATAATCCATCTCTCATCCAGATCCAATTTTGAAAATAGTTTAAAAACATCAATAAAAAACTACATTACCTACCAAACCCACACATTAATTTATAAATAAAATATAAATAATGATCTAACATAACCATTATAATTACTCTATACTACCACATCCCCTTATTATAAATAAATACTCAATACATAACTTATCACTCAAATAGTAATATAATATTCAACATTGATAAAACTAAGTATCTCTTTAGCGTTTTACCAACCAGTACTTTTGTCTCTTATACTAGTGGTATATCCTTATGAAGCTTGGTACACTAATAATATTTTTTTGTAATGTATTTAAGTATAATTTAAATTTTAATGTTCATACTCTTTTACATAAGTTTTACTATTGAGTAAAATAATGATTGTATCAATATTGTACATTATAATTTTTGAGATATTGTTATGAAATATAGAGGGTTATTATTTCATTTTCCATAGATTATTGTTGTTGTATCTTGGATTTAGATAAGTTTTTGTTATATTACACTATCTTGTACATCAATATATAAGTGATATCTATAGACCCTCAGTGCTAGTTCCTATAATATAGAAATTATGAAGTTTACTTGAGGCCATGTAGAACCTCACCTTAGGATTTTCTTGCACAATTTTAGAGTTTTCTACACGATTCTAGAGTTACTTGCATAATTTTAGACCTTCCTTCACAATTATGGAGTTCCAAAATCGAGAAATTATGGATTTTCCTTGAATATTTTGAGATTTTTTATAGATAAAATATCTTAAAATTGATAAAATTTAAACGAAAAACATGGGAGTTTGAGAGAAGAGTATGGAATTTTCAATATGAGATAATATCAAACAGTGGATTAATGTTATTTAATTTTTTGACAATATTTATGTAATTAAATGTATCTTATTTAAAATTCATTTTCTTGGGAAAATCCATATGTTTATAATGTAAAATGTATTTTTGTTCCAAAAAAATATATTTTTGTTCTAAAATGTGTTTTTTATTCTAATTAGAAAAAAATTTAAATTAGTACCAAAATCATAAAGTCTTAAGAAAAAATTGTGGTACATGAGTATTGGGTTGTGAAGACACATAAATTTTATGGAACTTTTGTAATATACTTGTGTTTTAAAATTTTCTTTATTTTCTTCAATATTTAATAAAAAAAATAAAGTTTTTTTCTTTCCTCTAGAAACCTAGCAGTAGTAGGATTCGATGTTCAACTTTCTTCCCAACCCATAGAGATCTCTCATCCGTTCTTGATTTTATTTAATTATTCTTCAATATTAAAATAGTGACTTCTAAATCACTTAGGTATTATATCAACCATAAATATCATTTTTATTCAAGGTCTAAAATACCATGGTGTATTATTTTTTTCTCTGCATTTAATTTATTTTGATCCTGATTAATCTGGTTTGATTTAGAATTTATTATGTTTGGTTCTTGTCTATTTGGGTTAGTTCAGACCAATTTGGTTTAGTTTGGGTTCATTCAGTTAAATTTTTATTAACATTACAAAAATAAACCTAACTGGAATGGGATGAAATGGATCAAAATTAAATCTAACTAAACATAACCAAATTTATATGAAATGACCTAAAATAAAAAAAAATGGAAATGAACCAAACTAAAGTGAAATGTACCATGAAGACCTAATTAAAACTGAATAAACAAAACTGAAATGAATTGATCCAATTCTAAGAATTTTTTTTTTACCCAAACAACCTAAATATAGTTAAAATAAATGAACCAAACAAATCAAACCTTTACACACTGAAACCTAACCAAACTAAAAAAAATCATATCTATATCATAACCAAACTAGCTTGACCAAACCAACTAAATTTAATTGAAATGACTTAGATCTGACCTAATAAGACTTTATTAGACCTGAACTACACTAAAATTCATCAAACTGAACTAATATAAAAATAGCTAAACTAAATTAAACCTAACTAATTAGAATTTAATAGTAATGAAAAAAATGAAATGACTTGAATAATATTAAACAAAACCCAAATAAGAATGCACTGACCCAAGACAAATAAAAAAACAAAACCCAACCAAACTAAATCTATAAGAACCAAAACAAAGATAAAAAAATAGAATTGGGAAAAATTAATCTAAATCAAAAAAGAAAATAAATAACCAAATAGAATAAATTCATTGAATTATCCTAAAACTACCAAAAAAATAAATAAAAAAACCCTAATTAAAATAACCCAAATCAAATTAAACAAAAACACTAACTAGAACATAAAATAATTGAATTGAATAAATCTAAAGTGAAGAAAAATTAATTGGACTTATCTAAACCAAACCTAGATAACTTAAATGATATATTATAGATTTAAACTAAACCAACCTCAGAAATAAAACTAAAAAGGAAAATATTTGAACTAAAACAATCTATACTGACCCTACTTGAATAGAACCAAACTATACCAAATTGAATCAAAACATATCAAATAACAACAAACCAAATGAAATAAAATTGATTTAAACCAAACTAAATCAACCCATTTTGAACCAAACTAACCTACTTTGAATCAAACTATCCCAAATTGAAACAAATGAAATTAAACCAAACTATATGCACTTGAAATGAAGATATAAAACCCCAACCATATTAAACGAGACCAAATAAATAAAAACTAACCAAACCCAACACAACTAAAACTAAATTTAAATAAACCTAATTAAATCAAATTTACCAAAACTAAACTAAACTGAATCAAATCAACCTGAATGAAACCAAATTGGACTAACATGAACTAAATAAAATTCAATCAACCCTAACTGAACATAACAAAAAATAATTAAAATATTTTGGCTAATACTAAACTAAATAAAACCAAAATATCATAACACAAACCAAACCAAATTGAATGAAACCAAATTGAACAACATTAACCCGACACAACTAGTGAAGAAGTGATCCAAACTGAATTAAACTGAACCAAGAGTAACCAAACTAATCCAATTCAAATAAAAAGGAATCAAACCCACTCAAAATAAACTGAGCTATTATTAATCTATCTTGATATAAAATGATTTTTATATCACTATGTATCCTTTATTTGGTTTTCCAATTGGTATTCCTTAATTAAGTCATATTTTATATTCTTTCTTGTTTGCATTACACATTAGTTATGGATTTATAATTAATTTAATTTTTGTTTTCAAATGTAGAAAATGAAAAACATTTAAGAGTTATGAAAGAAAATGATGACAGATAATAATCATTGATTGAGAGATATAACCACCCCTCCTTTGGTTATTATTGTGATTATTTTATTATTATTATATATATATAACATATAATGCCAAGTCATTAATGTGTTTAAATTTTAATTAGGATCCACCACCTAGGTTACAATTATTATCTGACTAGCCTAGTGGTACTAGTGCTCATCCAGAGTACACATGGGGGGGGGTGTTAGAGCTATGTGCACCACTCACCATACCCAATCACACCATGTCCCTTCCTCTAAGATACCATCTAGCACATGTTCTGATCCCACAGTTTTGTTAGAGTCACCCGAGATATGTAGTCCACATATATTTTTCCACCATTTTCATCTGATCCTCCTCACATACATTTCCCTTACCTAGTGGTGGATCCTACTCCCCATCCATATTATGCATTTCCATAGACGTCTATGGCCTCTTCTTTTATTCTACTTCCTTCTCCCAGAGATTCTACATTCATGCTTCTTAAAATTCTACTCCAACACATTCTAAGTCCATGGAGCATACATTGGGTCCCATTATATCTATACAAGTTGATGTTACTTCCGATTCTAGGGATCCTGTGGCACCCACCAATCGGACAGCCTCATGTATATTTATAGAACCCTAATAATTTTTTTGACCATAATTTATTTTTATTATAAGATGTATTGATATAATATTTGTTTTTTTCTTTAACAAATCTATCTTCAACTAAGAAGCATAGGCATACAAGCATGCACATGGTGTGGAACCACCACACACAACTGATGGGCGAGTACGACGAGGACAATCAAATGATTGAAAAAATAGGGCAAGAATGTAAGAGTTTTATGGTGATGCTTTCCATATACTTTGAAATCATTTTCTGTAGGCCAGTACCCTGAAGACAACTTCTAAAATAAGAAATGTATAATGATTGGGTACAAATATGGGTATAAAAATTCTTTTTATTTAATGTTTTATTATTATTTTATTGATATGAAAATTAATATTTTGGTTCCAGCTTCGTTATAATTTTCTCTATGGTGAGGGCGTGAGGAAATAATGTCTCATAGAATTAGTTGTGATTTGGAGAGAATATAAGCACGAATTGTATAGTGGATAGAATGATAGAGTTGGTATATATTTATAGGCCACACCTATCTTGAATGATTATCCAATATCATATTATTGGGAAATGATTTCTTATTGGATGAGTACTGAGGTCAATGTATTAATCATATTTTAGGTTTTTGAATTAAAATCACTATAATTTTCATTAATACTTAGTTTTTTATTATTATAAATTATTTTTTAGGAATCATCAGGAAGAAATAATAAAATAAAGGATTCTATGAAATACCCCCACACTTTGGGGTGGACTGCAATGCTATATCATGAGTGGAAGAAAGTACATCACTCATTTATAACTTTTTTACTTTCTTCATATATCATTAAATTTCTAATTTATCTAGATAAATGATCATGTATTCTTTAATTTATTATTGAAAGTATTTAGTGATTATTGAAATATGGATCCATAGGATGGATCTTTCCCTCTCAACTACATACACCATTGCTAAGGCACAATATTTATAAAATTATACATGTTCCCAACCTTTTGAATCTATTATGATCCTCTTGAAACATAAAAGTCTTGTGTTTCCCTTAAAAACACTATATATTTTTAATTTAAATCAGCCATCACATGAAGGCTACTAGAAGACTATGATGAATCTAGTATAACTTATGAAATTTCCCTGAATTTCTAACCTATTGAATATAGATAAGTCACATGTGTAGTTGTATTCTAAGACAAGCTATTGATCATTTTAAAACATAATTATAATAATTACCCTGTTCATATAAATTTGATGGTTCATCTCTCTATTTTTGAATCTAACCAGATTTATGATCCACCAAATATGGTATTAGAATTCAGTAGTAGCAACCAAAAAGTGGTTCTTGAGATTCACTAACTCAACCATGTTATAGCATCCAGATGAAAATTATAGGAAATAACGAGACCCACATTAATTTATTTCAAATATATTAAAGGGACCAAACCATAATGATTTAGAAAAAATGAAATATAAACAATAATTTTCAATAGAATCAATTTATTGTTTAAAAAAGGTGTAAATTGAGAAAAGAATCATTTGAGAATATGTTTAATGGTAATGTATCATGGGATGTATGGAACACCATGGGATCTTTGAAACTTCTAATTTTTGAAAGGAAAGAACCTTATGTATACCCTTTGATTTGAAGTGGACCTTTATGAATAAACTGAAATAACCCTTATTTACAAACTATCCCTCATCTATAAGAATGGAATGAACCTTTATATATCTGTTAGGGAATATTTTGTGTTATTGGGGTTTCTAGGATGAAATACTCCCCTGTGGTAAAGGAATGAGTGTTACACATTACTTTATCCATTGATTTGATGTGAATAGATGATAATAAAACAAAAAATAGAAACTAACACAAACCAAACATACCAAACAAAATCCTATAAAAAAAATTACAATGACCAATCCAATGTGAATCAAATAGAAACCAACCAAGATAAATTAACTTGAAATAATTTTACTTGAAACAAACAAAAAAAAATCAAAGAAAATGAAAAGATTCAACTAGAATAGAATTTTATTGTATTGAATCAAACAAAATAGTCCCAGAAAACCCAACCGAATTTTCACAAAAAAAAAGAATCCATCAAAAAGGAATTAAATTTAATTAAACATAAAAATATCATTGTCATAAAAAGAAAAGAAAATATAACAATTATAAGTTTAATCAAGAAAAAATGGATATAGATGACTTAACTATCCCTAAATAAACCATACTAAATGAATATGAAACTACAAAAACCAATAATAAGGAAAAAAACCAAATGAATTCATTGTGAACCAACCAATAAAAACAATAACTAAATAAATAATGAATAAAAATTTAATAATATCAAATTGAAATTACTAGAATCTGATGAAACTGAACCAGCCTAACTAGAAGAAAAACCAACATGAAAAGAAAAAAACTAAATGTACTAGTCTAAACACGATCCAAAAAATTGGATAAAAAACTAAATAAATCACACTAAAACAAATAAAATTGTATTTAATTGAATTGAAATAAATAAAATGAAAGAAAACTTATATAAATGAATATAATGTAATATATAAAAAACCAAATCATATAAGTGAGGAACAAACTAAATCAAATTGAAATGAAAATTTATAAATAAATATAGGTGTATCAAAATAAATAGATCTGATCTAGAATAAACCAAAATTAATTAAGATGAAAAAAATATATTGAACATAATGAAATCATACATCATTAATAGAAATTGAATATAATTGAACTAGAATGAATTTAACTGAACCATACTTAACCAAATTAAATTAAAAATAACTAAATCAAATTATTCCATGTAAAACTAAATAGGAAAAATAAGGATCAAAACCAAGATAACCTTACATACTCTCATGCTAACTAAACATTAACATTATTTAATAAAATAAAAAATAAATACTATTCTTTCACATGTATTTAAAAAAGAACAAACACCAATATTGACTATACACTATCATCAACAACCATCAATAAAAAATTTACCTTTATTTTGCATATTTTAAGCCCCTTCAAATTAAATTATGGAAAATTAGAAAACCATATAGGAACACTTGTATCATACATTTCACCTTTCCATTTTACCATATTATACATGTATTTAATCATGATTAGTTTTTTTTCAATAAATAAATTTCATTACCATTATTATATAATTATATTTCCCTTATTTTCATATAAATAATATATAAAAATAATAGTCCTTAAAGTACACTTTAAGCTAATTTATCAAATCATTATTCAATCTTATTGAAAATTAATTAATCAAATCATTATTCAATCATTATAGAAAATCAAATTTCATTACTGAGCATATCCCTATGATTTTAGTTATGAAATTAATTATTAATTACATATTTTCAATTATGGTTTTGTATATTCAATATAATTATAGAGGTAGGTTTTGAATATTGAAGGATACGTGCCTAAAGAAAAATTATTTTTCTCGAGCAGAATGAAGAAATATGGAACCACTGTAAAAAAATCAACACAACTTCATATTGTAAGTTATAATTTGATGAATTCAAATTTTAATATCTATTTTGTAACTAAATCATCAATTTATATTTGTAATAGTGTTATTTAGAGGCCCTTGATGAGTAGAAAGCTGAAAACTTTTGTAACACCCCGACCCAATTTACCTAGAGTCAGTGCATTATTACATAACATTGACATGATCACAAAAGATCAAGTCTCGAAAAAATGACTAGTTTAGTAGCCTTGGAAACACTAGATATATTCATAAGTCTTACATTACATCATAAATTAAAAAAAACTACAAAAAAATCTTGTCTTAATATCCCCTCATACTATCCCTGCAGGTCATTCATAAAATACTTCTTCACATCCTGGGAAAAATAAAACATTGAAAGGGGTGAGCTCAGATGCTCAGTAAGGATAACAACATAGCGGAAACTTTCATAAATAAGAATAAACATTTAAGGCAATGTATAACTAAAACAAAAGCCTTTCAAACATGAACTTAAACATAATACGGCAAAGATAAAATGAAATAATGTCATTTTCTTATTCACATGAATATTATACTAGTCGAATAATCACATGCAATATCAATAACCACTTTCATAATGATGGAATTCATAATTCCAGACTATCATAACCACATAGTCAAATCCTTGTTCCAAGACTACAAATAATATTTTGTCAAGGCCTTGTGTAAAGACACTAGTTTGTCACATAAGACCTACTGATGCATCAAGGAGATATTGCGGGCTCCACCCGTCCCTTATTAAGTCCAATGCATTCCTCATATGAACAGGATTAAACATAACATAAACATTCCTATTAAAACTAGCATACGAAATGTCAATACTTTCTCCATAAACCATGAATGGTATAAAAATAACACATCCATAGTAAAACATATCAAAAAACCTTCAATACAATATGGATGTTTTGTATCATAATAAATAAACTTCAAATAAGCTTAAAATCCATCAAAGGATGTTGACATAGATGAAATCAAAACTATTTTAGAGAAATATCTGTTTTTTTGAAATCATTTAAAAGTAACATAATTATAAAATATTTACTTTGAAAATATTCTTATAAGATTTTAATGGAAGCTTAGACGATTTTATAACGGAGGAAAATATCCCCACCTGCCGTATAAGTTAAAAAAGACATTATTACCATAATTTTGTCGAAAAGGTTAAAAAGGACCTTATTTAGAAAATGACAGAAAGATTCCTTTATAAACATCTTATAAAAAGTCAAAAAAAGGTATAAATGAATTTAACCCATAGTCTATAAAATAGTAAGAATGTTCTGAAATACATTTTTAAGAAACATGGATGTGGATGATAAAGAGGTCCCAGTAGATACTTACGTAAAAACAACCTCGGATAATAAAGAGATTGTGAAATTAACCCTTACCTTATATTTTTCCTTGGTTGAGGGTAGGTTAACCTACTGTATAATGGTGAAATAATTGTTATTAAATTATACCAGAATCATATACATTAATATGATATCATATATGATCTTTTAACATTGCTTTGTTAATAATATCTTAGTATTATCGTCGTTTCGGGTGTTAACCTACTCGTTTTCTTTTATACGTTTTGTTACATAAGTCGTGTTTGTTATGGATGGATTGTATCATATTCATATAAACAATTATATCAAGTCATTAAACATTATTTTTAATCATTAAATTAGAATTATACTTGCATGGATACGATGGGGAATAAATCTCATCGCTTTCATGGAGATGGTAGTTCGTACGTACGCACGAGCGACAATATCATTATTTTGATATAAAAATAATATATAATTGGATGGTATATCATATATAAAGAATAATTATAATGTTATATTTATTATTTACATAAATTACAAATCATCATCATACCCATCCAAATAATAATGTTTTGAATAACAATTACACCACGACGTGGAGACGGTAAGCCGTACGTACACACATTGAAATGCCATTCAAAGGATGGATAGAATACTGAATATGGTTGTACCATATTTATAATAACATAAAAGTATATAGAAGATACTGGAATTATTATTTTATAATGGAAATAACATAGAAATAAGAAGTTGAAGAAGAAAGGAACTTGAAAGATGGTGGTGAAAACATTACATCTTCTTCGGGTTCTTCTTTTTGATTTGATCAAAAGGGATCCTTAGGTTTGCTCTATGACTAAAGGAAGGCCTCTAGGATGAAGGGAGTATAGTTGAGAAAATATTTGGGCATGGGTTGGCCGAGACAAAAGGCTTTGAAGTAGTGAATTAGAGATAAGGGGGAGTTCCCTTTTATAAGAGGGGTGAGGGGCACCTTTGGAAAAGCTAGAAATATTATTTTATAATAAATTCATATTCATTTTATAAAGGATCAAAAGTGGATTATTTAAAATTTATGTTGGGTATGGGTCGAAATACTTTCAACCAATAAATTTTAGACAGGTTTGGGTCACTATATTAACCTTATCATTTATATTTAACTCTTAGTTAAATAGTTTTACATTTACCATGTCTCTTTGTATTTTTATATTATATTTTTAATAAATTTACTATATACCTCCAAGAGACCCCAAAGTGGTCCATTAATGATACACCTATCATTATATAAGTCCTTTGGACAAACCTTAGATTTTTAGGAATAGAATATCAATTAATAATATAATATTTGTTTTAAAAACTCTTTTATGTCAATTTTAACACTATTGGGTTTTTGTTTTTGATAATTTTAAAACAGCATTATTACTTTGAAAAAAATGTATATAAACAATCCTAATATGTCATATTAACCTAGAAAATTAGTGTAATTCATAAAAAGTTTCAAATCACATTTATTTTCATATTTATAATATCAATTATTTTAATATTTCATTAATTAGGTAATTACTGCATCACCATTGTGTCATAAATAAATTAAATTTTTTAATGTATAAAAAGTATAAATAAAATACCATTATGTAGGAAATATTTTTATATTTATAATGAATATTTATAATCAAATTTATCTTATGTATAACCCTATATTAAAAATGTTTTGTTTATTAAACTTTGATTTTAACTCTTTTAACTCTTCTTTGAATTAAATAATAATAAATGTCCTAATCTAATCCAAGTGGACCTAAATGATAATATTTTATTCCCAAGGTTGTTTTTGGTCGATATACACTTTTAAATAGAATTAGGACATGTGTTAGGGTAATATTAATATTATTTTTACCCTTAATTACCCTATTTACTTTTAACCGTGGTAAATAAAAGTAAAAAGTTACTATTCACCATTTTTTTTATCTTATTGAACCAAATTTTACTCCTTGATATTAACCGTGTCTCTCAGATTTTCGAAATTCTACTCACAGAAGCGGTAAAATTATGTTTTATGAAAATTTCCAAATTCTTCTAGGAGGTGGGTAAAAGACGATGAAAAGTTCCATAAAATTTTTATATATCTAAAATTATTCTAAACTAACTCCAATGAATTACATTGAAATTATATAGGTATTATGTATATATTTTTAACTTAATTAAATTTAAGTAAAATAAATAATTATTTAAATAAAAATTCAGTTTTAAAATATAACTCAGTGTTTTTTCACTATTCATCAAAAATTTAATATTTTCATAAAAATACCAAAAATTCACCCTAAGCCAATTTCGATATTCTGAATCCAAAAATGGAGACCATTTTGAAAGATAAAATTTATAAAATTTCAAAAAGTGGGTATTACTATTCACAATGGCTAGTTTGATTTGTTCTGGTGTGTGTTAGAACTCGAAGTTGCGTACAACACATGCTATTGTATTATTCAAAGAGAAGCGTACCGTGGAAGCTTGGGGTGTTACATTCTCCCCTCCTTTAAATAATTTCTTCCTCGAAATTTCTAGAATACTACCGCATGAAAAGACTCGGGTGATTATTCATTATAAGTTCCTCGGTTTCCCATGTTTCCTCTTCCATTTTATGGTTTCCGCATAGAACTTTTACCAGACGAGTCGTCCAGTTTCTCAACACTTGTTCTCTTATATCAAGAATCCTGAAGGGCGCTTCACAATAAGACAGATCAGGTTCCAGTTCTAATTCCTTGCAAGTAAGTACATGCGTTTGGTAAAGCATGTATTTTCTCAATAGTGATACGTGGAACACATCGTGAACTTTGGAGAGACTTGGTGGCATTCCCAAACGGTAAGCTACAACCCCAATTCATTATAGAATTTCGAAAGGTCCGATGTACCTGGGACACAATTTACCCTTCTTACTGAAATGTATAACTCCCTTCCATGAAGATACCTTGAAGAAAAAATGATCTCCTACCTGAAATTCCAAATCCTTCCTTCGGTTATCAGCATAGCTCTTCTGCCTACTTTGAGCTGCTTTGATGTGGTTTTGGATTACCTTTACCTTTTCCATTGTTTCCTCCACCAGTTTTGGGCCTACAAGTTTTCTTTCACCAACGTCATCCCAACAGGTTGGTGTGCGACATCTCTTTCCATATAACGCTTCATATGGTGCCATCTAAATACTTCAATGGAAGCTATTGTTATAGTAAAATTCTACCAGAGGTAAATATTGATCCCACATACCTTGAAATTCAAGTGAGGAAGATCTCAACATGTCTTATAAGGTTTGAATAGTCTGTTCTGATTTTCCATCTGTTTGAGGGTGGTATGAAGTGCTCAAACTATGTTCAGTATCCAAGGATTTCTGAAGACTCTTCCAGAATATTGAATTAAAATGGGGATAATGATCATAAACAATCGATAGGGGTACTCCATGAATTATCACAACTTCATTAATATATAGCCTTGCTAGACGTTCAAGTGGAAAATCTTCCCTTATAGCAAGAAAATGTGTTGACTTGGTAAGAAGATCAACAATGACCCATATTACATCGTTCCTTCAAGGAGTCTTTTGTAGTCCCATGACAAAGTCCATCGTGATATTATCCCATTTCCACTCAGGTATGAGAAGATGTTGCATGACTCCTCCAGGTTGTTTCCTTCAAGCTTTCACTTGTTGACAAACCATACATCTTGGCACAAAATCAGCAATCTCCCTCTTCATGTTGACCCACCAAAAATGTTCCTTCAAATTACTATACATTTTGGTGCTCCCAGGGTGTATTGAGAAATTGGAACTATGAGCATCGTCCAACAATTCCCTTTTTAGATCAGGTATATCGGGAAGACAAAGTATACTCCCAAATTTCAGAATTCCATCTTCATACACAAAGTCACTCAATCTACCATCATTCACAGCTTTAATCTTCTTTTGAAACTCTTCATCGTCGGTCTGAGAACTCTGTATCCTTTCTATTAAAGATGTTTTGGTAACCATTTGAAAAATAATTGATGTTTCACCTTCAATGGTTATTCCCATATCCAACTTTACAACATCTATGAAAATAGGATCCCTCTCAACTCTCATCTTGTTCAAAACTCCATGATCTTTTCTAATCAAAGAATCTGCCACCTTATTTTCCTTCCCCGGGTGGTAGTGTATCGTGCAATCATAATCCTTGAGTAGTTAAAGCCATCTCCTTTGCCTCATGTTGAGTTCTTTCTGTGAGAAAATATACGTCAAAATCTTGTGATCAGTATAAATCTCACATTTCTCACCATAGAGATAGTGTATCCAAATCTTCAAAGCAAAGATTACAGCTGCTAACTCAAGATCATGAGTAGGATATTTTTTCTCATGAATTTTCAGCTGTCGTGATTCATAGAAAATAACTCTATCATTCTACATAAGGACACAACCAAGTCCTTTCTTCGACGCATCACTATAAATAACGAACCCATAATTCCCCGATTGTAGAGTCAATATAGGAGCATTGAATAATCTTCTCTTCATTTCTTCAAAACATTATTCACAATATTTTTTCCAAACAAATTTAACCCCTTTACGTGTGATCTTCATTAATGGGTTAGCCAATCGGGAAAAATTCTGGATGAAACTCTGATAATAACCTGCCAAACCAATAAAACTGTGTACCCTAGTAATACTCATTAGTGCTGTCCATTATTGGATTGCCTTGGTCTTAGAAGAATCAACAGAGATTCCATCTTTGGAGACAATATCGCCAAGAAAATAAATCTCCTGAAGCCAGAATTCACACTTGATAAACTTCCCATATAATTCATGTCTTCTAAGAGTCTTCAGGATAATGTGCAAGTGACTTTCATGATCTTCTTAGATTTTGGAATATACCAAGATATCATAAAAAAATACCACCAAAAAATCCTCTAGATATTACTTTAAAACTCTATTCATTAGATCCATGAATACAGAGGGTGCATTAGTCAATACAAAAGGAATTACTGTAAACTCATAATGCCCGTACCTGGTTCGAAATGCTATCTTTGGAATGTCTTCCTTCTTCACACATAACTGATGGTATCCAGATCGAATGTCAATCATTGAAAAGTATTTAGCTCCTTGCAGTTGGTCAAATAAATCATCAATGAGAGGTAGGGGATACTTGTTCTTTATTGTTATAACATTGATCTCCCAGTAGTCGATACATAACCTCATAGATCCATATTTCTTCTTAACAAAAAGGACAGGGGCTCCCCATGGTGAAAGGATAGGGAGAATAAATCCCTTATTACTCAATTCCTCTAGTTGTTTCTTTAGTTAAATTAATTCCACAATTGTTATTCTATAAGGGGTCTTCGATATGGGCCTTCATCCAGAAATTAAATCAATGGGAAACTCAATTTCTCGTTCTGGAGGATGTGCAGGTAAATCTTTCAGAAACACATCTATATATTCTTTCACAATAGGTACATCCTCTATTTGAACATTCCTTTCCTCACCCACAGTTATTTCATTCTCTTCCTCCCCAATAATTGAATTTAGTTGAGCTACAGGGGGTGGATCTAGATAAGAATTAGGTGGTGATGATTTTTCTCTAAAGATAAGGTGTTCTTTATCATCATCATCAAAAATTGTAACCTCCTTCTTCTTGCAATAAATCTTCACCTCATGTTCCAAAATCCAATCCAGACTGAGGATTATATCAAACTCAATCATGGGTATGACGATGAGATCTGCAGATAAAGAACATTTATATGCTCTAATGGGAACAGATTCGCAAAACTTTGTTGCGATGATACTTCCCTTAGGAGTTTTGACAGACAACTCCCTTGTTAAATCAAATTGGAAATATCTAATTTTCTTAGAAAACTGGGAAGATATGAAACAATGCGATGATCCATAATCAAATAATGCATTTGCTAAACTTGAGGAAACCATTAAATTACCTGCCACCACATCTTTCAAAGCTTATACCTCAGTAGTAGTGATATCATAAGATTAGACTTGATACCTTTTCATTTTCTGAGGTAAGTTCCCCTGACTATTAGGAAATTCATTTTCATAATGTCCCATCTCCCTTCAGTTGTAGCATTGAACATCGGTATCTTCTTTCTTCCCCTTGCAATCACGAGCTTGGTGGCCTTTTTCACCACACTTGTAACAGACTCCCTTTACTTTCAAGAAAGTACCAGGGTATTTCATCCCACATTTACTATAGGATACATAATCAACTTTTCCCTTCTTCTCTTTATTTCCATTTCCAGAGTGATCAGAAGATCTCTTCTTCTATTTCTTTGCTTTAAAGTCATAAGACTTAGAGAATTCTTTTTCTGTCTTGATAACACATGAGACAATATCTTCATACGACGAGAATGATTGTGACACTAATAATCAATGATGAAATGGTTTTAACCCATCAAATAAGTGATCAATATTACTTCTTGGGTTATGTATATAATCTGCAGCATACCTGCTAACCTTGTAAAGTTAGCCTCATACTTTACGACATTATCATCCTCCTTTTGTCTCAGACTCAGAAATTGACTTTCCATATCTGCTCGATGGTCACGAGGAAAGTATTTTTCTAAGAAAAGATCTTTGAACTCCCTCCATTCCATATTTGATACTTCATCATCTTCATTTGTGTTTTAAATCATTGACCACCATTGATCAACATCTCTGGTGAGGCGGTAAACTGCCATGATAACTTTTTCCCTTTCACTACTCCCCAAGGCATGGAATATTTCCTCTAAGGAATTTATCCATTGCTCATCTACTAAGGTATTTGTACTCCCATTGAATGTTTGTGGTCGTTTCCTCATGAAGCGATCTAACATTGATCCTCCATGCTGTGGATCAGGGTGCTCCATACGGGTAAGGTTATCATTCATAACCTGAGTGAGTTGTCCCAGTATGGTGATTAGCAGATCAGCACCAGTTGCATCACCAGCTCCACTATAATTATCTTGAGCAGGAGGGAAATACCAACATGGAGTGTGTGCATTGATACCGTTTCCATTTTTTCCACTAGGCGCCATTTCTAAACAATGGCATACACTAGATTAGTTTATGAATCGCAATACATAAATCCAAACTTGTAAAACACTTAACATAAACTAAACAATTTAGGGATATAATCCATAACCATAAAAATGTTTTCTTTGAAGAAGTATATACTCATAAACCCTTCCTAATGGTTTATAATGAAAATGATAATTATCCTCAGCATATCCCCCAGGAGTGTCGTAACCAAGAGTGCAGCAATTCCCATTGTCGTGAACCAGTTCCCGTTCGAGTCTATCTCAAAGCGGTGTTTTCGGGTTTTACCCCTAAGTACATCTATGTCAGAGCCGCCTCTACCTGCTCGTATCTAGACGGGGATGTATTGCTCGGGAAACTCACAAAATCTCTACAATACAAAAATTCTAGGAAGTTCTTATATACTAATCCTCAAATTCCATATTAGGTCTATGTGCTCTAATCAGAGTTTATCTAAATCTAGTTTCCAAGGTTTGTACTAAACTTTCTATGATACCAACTGTAACTCCCCGACCCAAGTTACCCAGATTTGGTGCACTATTACATAACATTGGCATGATCACAAAAGATCAAGTCTCGAAAGACCTACTAGTTTAGTAGCCTTGGAAACACTAGATATATTCATAAGTTTTACATTATATAATAAAGTAAAAAAAACCGTAACAACATCTTATCTTCATATCCCCTCATACTATCCCTGCAGGCCATTCATAAAATACTTCTTCACATCCTGGAAAAAATAAAACATTGAAAGGGGTGAGCTCATATGCTCAGTAAGGATAACAATATAGAAGAAACTTTCATAAATAAGCATAAACATTTAAGGCAATGTATAACTAAAAAAAAACCTTTTAAAATTGAACTTCAGCATAATATGGAAAATATAAAATGAAATAATGCCATTTACTTATTCACATAGATATTCTACTAGTCAAATAATCACATGCAATATCAATAACTGCTTTCATAATGATGGAATGAATAATGCCAGACTATCATAACCACATAGTCAAGGCCTTGTGCCAAGACTACAAATAAGATTTTGTCAAGGATTTGTGCCAAGACACTAGTTTGTCTCATGAGACCTATCAATGAATCGAGGAGCTATAGCGGGCTCCACCCGTCACTTATTAAGTCCAATTCATTCCTCATATGAACAAGTTTAAACATAACATAAACATTCGTATTAAAACTAGCTTACGAAATGTCAATACTTTCTCCATAAAACATGAATGGTATAAAAATAACACACCCACAGTCAAACATATCAAAAAACGTTCAATACAATATGTAAGTTTTGTATCATAATAAATAAACTTCAAATAAGCTTAAAATCCATCAAAGGATGTTGATATAGATGAAATCAAAACTATTTGAGAGAAATATCTCTTTTTTTGAAATCATTTAAAAGTCACATAATTATACAACATTTACTTTGAAAATATTCTTATAAGATTTTAAGGTAATCTTTGACGATTTTATAATGACAGAAAATATCCCCATATGCCGTATAAGTTAAAAAAGACATTCTTACCATAATTTTGTCGAAAAGGTTAAAAAGGACCTTGTTTGGAAAACGACGGAAAGATTCCTTTTTAAAAATCTTATAAAAAGTCAAATAGGGGTATAAATGACTTTAACCAATAGTCTATAAAATAGTAATAATGTTTTTAAATACATTTTTAAGAAACATGGATGTGGATGATAAAGAGGTCCCAGTAGATACTTATGTAAAAACAACCTCGGATAATAAAGAGATTGTGAAATTTAGCCTTACCTTGTATTTTTTCCTTGGTTGAGGGTAGTTTAACCTCCTGTATAATGGTGAAATAATTGTTATTAAATTATACAAGAATCATATACATTAATATGATATCATATATGATCTTTTAACATTGATTTGTTAATAATATCTTAGTATTATCGTCGTTTCAGGTGTTAACTTACTCGTTTTCTTTTATATTTTTTGTTACATAAGTCATGTTTTTTATGGATAGGTTGTATATTATTTATATACAGAATGATATAAAGTCCTTAAACATTATTTTTAATCATAAAATTATAATTATACTTTCACGGATACGATGAGGAATGAATCTCATCGCATTCGTGGAGACGGTAGTCCGTACGTACGCACGAGCGACAATATCATTCTTTTGATATCAAAATAATATATAATTGGATGGTATATCATATATACAGAATAATTATCATGTTATATTTATTATTTACATCAATTACAGATCATTATCATACCCATCCAAATAATAATGTTTTGAATAACAATTACACCACGACGTGGAGACGGTAATCCATACGTACGCATGTATGGTGACATGTCATTCAAAGGATGGATAGAATACTGAATATGGTTGTACCATATTTATAATAAAATAACATTATATAGAAGATACATGAATTATTATATTATAATGGAAATGACAACGAAATAAGAAGTTGAAGAAGAAAGGAACTTGAAAGAGGGTGGTGAAAACATTACCTCTTCTTCGTGTTCTTCCTTTTGATTTGATCAAAAGGGATCCTTTGGTTATATTTATAACTAAAGGAACGCCTCTAGGATGAAGTTAGGATAGTTGAGAGAATATTTGGGCAGGGTTTGGCCGAGCCAAAAGGCTTTGAATGTGTGAATTAGAGAGAAGGGGGAGTGCCCTTTTATAAGAGGGGTGAGGGGCACCTTCGGAAAAGATAGAAATATTATTTTATAATAAATTTATATTCGGTTTATAATGGCTCCAAAGTGGATTATTTAAAGGTTAATATGGGTATGGGTCAAAATCCTTTAAACCAATAGATTTTAGACAGGTTTGGTTCACTATATTAACCTTATCATTTATATTTAACTCTTAGTTAAATAGTTTGGCATTTACCATGTCTCTTTGTATTTTTATATTATATTGTTAATAAACTTACTTTATACCTTCAAGCGACCCCCAAGTGGTCCATTAATAATACACCTATAATTATATATGTCCTTTGTCAGAACATTAGATTTTTAGGAATAGAATATCAATTAATAATATAATATTTTCTTTAAAAACTCTTTTATGTCAATTTTGACACTATTGGGTATTTTTTTTGATAATTTCATAAAAGCATTATTACTTCAAAAAAAATGTATATAAACAATACTAATATGTCATATTAACCTATAAAATTAGTGGAATTCATAAAAAGTCTCAAATTACATTTATTTTTATATTTATAATTTCAATTATTTTAATATTTCATTAATTAGGTAATTACTGCATCACCATTGTGTCATAAATAAATTAAATTATTTAATGTCTAAAAATTATAAATAAAATACCATTATGTAGGAAATATTTTTATCTTTCAAAGTAATATTTATAATCTAATTTATCTTATCTATAACCCTATATTAAAAATGTTTTAGTTATCAAACTTTGATTTTAACTCTTTTAACTCTTCTTTGAATTAAATAATAATAAATGTCCCAATCTAATCCAAGTGGACCTAAATGATAATATTTTATTCCTAAGGTTGTTTTTAGTCGAGATAAAGTTTTCCAATAGAATTATTACATGTTTTAGGATAATATTAATATCATTTTTACCCTTAATTACCCTATTTACTTTTAACCGTGGTAAAAATGTAAAAAGTTACTATTTACCAAAAATTATTTTTATCTTATTGAACCATTTTTTACTTCTTGATATTAAGAATGTCTCTCGGATTTTCTAAATTCCACTAAAAGAAGTGGTAAAATTAAGTTTTATGTGAATTTCCAAATTCTTCTAGGAGGTGGGTAAAAGACGGTGAAAAGTTCAATAAAATTTTTATATATCTAAAATTATTCTAAACTAAATCCAATGAATTACATTGAACTTATATAGGTATTATGTATATATTTTGAACTTAAATAAATTTAAATAAAATAAATAATTATTTAAATAAAAATTTGGTTTTAAACTATAACTCAGTGTTTTTTCACTATTCATCAAAAATTGAATGTTTTCAAAAAAATACCAAAAATTCACCCTAAACTAATTTCGATATTCCGAATTCAAAAATGAAGTCCATTTTGAAAGATAAAATTTATAAAATTTCAAAAAGTGGGTATTACTATTCATAACGACTAGTTTGATTGGTTGTGGTGTGTGTTAGAACTCGAAGTTGCGTACAACACACGCTACTGTATTATTCAAAGAGAAGCGTATCATAGAAGCTTGGGGTGTTACAACTATTGGACAAACGATCACTTACATCAGGTTTTGGGAGATTAGAACCATAAAAGAGTATCTTGTTGAACATGTAAGAGTATTGTACTAACTAGATATTAGTACACTTCAGGTTCGTATTTTGGTATCACTGATTTGGAAAAAGCTAATTCATATAAATCACAATATCATACCCAGGAAGAAGAGGCCAAAAAATTGGACATACAGGAGCATGAATGGAGTCAAAGGGATAATGATTAATTTATAAAATTTATTGAAGTATTATGTCCATAACATCCTCCAGGTACAACCAAATATTGTGATTATTATATGTTGAAGATACATACATTATATATTTAACCAAGAAGTGGTCATAGTGGTGTTTGTGATGATGAAATTCTGGGCCATGGTGATGGTGAGCATGAGGGTGAGGATGCTGGTGAGGATGACGATGAGAATAAGGATAAGGATGATGATGAGGATGACAAAGAGGATGATGGAGAGGATGATGGTGATGAGGGTGATGGTTATAGTGATGGTGATGGGAAATAATTGGTTCTTTATTTTTTTGATTGATATTTTTGAAATTTAATGTTTAATGTTTAGTTTTGAATGAATATATGTGATGTCTTGAATGTGTTTCATCACTTGTTGAATTAATTAGTTGGTTTCTTATGTAATAATTGTTTTTATATTAGTTGGTAACATTTAATTGTAGGTAATTTTTCAAGGTGGGGTGATGCTATGATTTATAGTGGTTGCTGGTGGCTATCTGTGCAGGGTGGTGATCTTTGGTGGCTACTGCTGGCTGTTTGGGTAGGGGGCAGGGTGCTACTGGATATGATATTAGGGGAACAATACAAATGGTTTAATTTTTTTATATATATCTACATCAATGGTTTTTATTGAATCTTCATTATATATTTATGTTAATGGTTGAAACCATTGGTATAACTCTATACCAATAGTTTTAAACCGTTGGTATACAGCTATTCCCACAGTTCCATGAGAAGAGTTGGTATATCTAAAATTACATTACCCCTATACCAATATCCCATCTTCAAAATTTCTAGAGAACCATTGGTATAGGCTATACCAATAATTATCTATCCTATACCAATGTTTTTGAACCATTCGTATTACCAATATATCAAGCACTGTAGTAAGGTATAAATTTCTAACCCCTCTTCCCTATTTTGTATTTCTTTATGTGCATTTCTTCTTCATAAAATTCCATTACACCATCTTAAAATGATAATGTTGGTATAAATATTATAATTTAATGTTATTATAATGATCTTACAGTAATTAACCATATTTCCATTTCTATTAAGGAAAAAAAATTTGTTAATCACATGTTGTGCGGACTACCACATCCATGCAGAAACATGTATCATTTTCCTTCACTGCTTAACATGGATGGTCAAAAATTGGAATCGACTAAATATGAAATATATATATATATATCGTATCTAATTTTATGAAATGAAAAACTATGTTACTTTTTTCTTCCTCCCTTAAAAAAATGAAATCATAATCCATACTGACATGCAAACTACCACCACCACGAAATGATGCCTTCATTTTTCACTGCCACTATAACGAATAGTTTTAGTTTTTATTTAATGAGTATATATGATATATATAAATAATATATATAATTAATATTTTTATTTATTTATAATATAAAAATTAACAATTTGTTATAAGGTAATCAATTGATATCGATAACTATCGATTTCCTCCTTACAAAACATGACAAAAAATCCCATGTGATGGAATTATAAAATTATAAGTTTTTATAAAAAATAAATTATAGTACCTTTAAATATTATTAAAAGATGAAATATAGTAGTATAAGGGATATTGACATCATTTTTAAAAACCTAGTTCAAAACAGTCAAGATTATTAAGACCTGACATTAAAAAGAGATTATAACAACCAAACACATGAAGAGAATTATTATTAATGAAAATTATAAATGGAAATATATATGAATAAGGTTATGGAATAGATAATTATGATATTTATCTTTATGAAAAATGAGGTTCACTGGTTTAGAAATAGGGTTTTTACATAGGGTTTATATATTTTTAACGTCAGTTATTATGGCATTGTCTTTGAAGGTGATGTTGTAAATAGTTTTTCTAACATCAATTATTAAGACAAAACTTAAAAATGTTTTTATGATTTTTCATGATAGTTTTTTCAAAAAAATATGAAAGAAAAATTTTCATGTTGGTTTTCAAAAATAAACTAGAGAAATGGGTTTAAAAAAATATTATTTGAAACCCTACAATATTACACAAAATTGTTTTTAAAGAATAAAAAAGAAAAAATATTATTCCTCATGATAAAATAAATATTTTAAAATTATATAGTGGAAAAATAAGGATCATTCTAATGATATAATTAAAATAATCAAAAAAAAATTTATTAAAATTTAGATTGCTATGTTGGAGGAAAATTGAATATCGATAAACATAAAAATATCATAGAAACCAGATGAAATATAGAAAAACAAACTTAATTAGTTGACTTAATTTTAAAGCTTGATGAAGTATTTTTTGGTGTAATTTTCTTCCTGGAAAAGATCTCATGAGGAAACCAAAGCTGTACATTATAAGTAAATTCAGACTCTAAAGGAAGCTTTGTAGTTTTGACATGATTTGAAGAAGGATTCTTCACTATAAGAAAAAAGGAATCAATATCTGATATATAAATTAAAAAATACAATCTTAAAAAAACTAAATGATAGAAAAATAATTATAAATACCATGATGAGATCATGAAAAGAAGAATTAGTGGAATTATAATGATGATAAGAAGAGTTGAATTGGTGGAATGATGATTATTGAAAGACTTTATCATGAAATGAATACATGGGGGGTGTGAAAACATATAAATTAAACTTCAAAAGAAAATGAAGTATCATAAATTTTAGGCATCAATAGAGAATTTCAAAGGAACACTATAAAAAAATTGAGTTCCCCTTTGGTGGGATATTAAATTTTAACTTTTACATTGGTTTTAAAATAACCGACAAGAAAAATTAATTTATAACATCAATTGTCTTAAAACCGACACTAAAAATTCTTTTTTATGTAGTTTTTATGTTAATAAATGTGAAAATATATATTTTCATGTAATTTATCTTAAAACTAACATTTTTTTTCATTTTTGTTTTATGATAACAAACTTGAAACAAATATATTTTCATGTTGGTTATCATAAAATCGATGTGAAAAACCCAACAATATTTTCTTAACATTGGTTATTTAAATAAAATATGTTATAATCATATGAAAAATCTATTCATGGAAATCAAGGGTAAATGTAATGGACCTGGTAAGTAAAACTCCTTTTATTTTTGTTATATGATTTCTTATTGAGACATTTTATTTGACTTTATATTTTGAATGATTTTATCATTATTACTGAGGAAAAAGAGTTTTTGATCTAAATATATTATCATGAAATGTTTTATTTTCATTTTTTAAAGAATAATGGAGTCTTTTCTAAAATATTCTCGTAACTATGGATTTTAAATTGATGAATACAAATTTTTTCAAGAAATATCTTTTAATTTTCCTATATATACTTAAATGATCTACTTATAATGGAGTTTTGTTTTCATTTTTCACCCTATATATTTATTTTATTATGTGAATATTTTGGGTGATCATGTTTTTGGTATCAAATAACTTAATTCATGATGTTATTTTATATCATTTTGATGTTTTAATAAACCTATTTTATTTCCATGGGTTATTTATGATATGTGAATGATTTTAATTTGGATGTTTTAGTAAACCTGTTTTATTTCCATGGTTTCTTTATTAAATTTGATTTATTTTCATTTTTATTTTTTATGAAACCCATTTTATTTTTATGGGTTCTTTATAATAGTTATGTATTTTCATTTGGATGTTTTATGAAACCCATATTATTTCCATGGGTTCTTTATGATTTTAAAAGTGATTTTTTTTAATACCACACATAAGTATGGATAAATGATGGGTGGGGTCCTATATCACCTTCTAATGAACCAATTAAGAGTTTATATATCACGAGATAAGTATTCAAGAGTGCATTTTAGTTGCTTTTAGGCATGGGAATCGATGGTGTGGATCATGAATGTAATTATTCCTTATGATAATTTATGTATTATAGTTAAAGGATTATATTCATAATTTTATTATACTCTCATGATTTAAGTTTTATGTTAAATGTTTCTAAAACTTGTTATAAATTTTATGGTCCCATGTTGATCATTTCTGTCTTTTATTTCTCATGCTATATAATTTAAAGCTCACTTATGTATAATGATTATCACTTATGATGTTATGATATTTCCCTTATGATCATGTTTTTCACATATACAAAGGAACTCATCCATGATGAAATGTTTATTAATCCCTTACTGAGCATTTATATAAAAGACTAGGCTTTTCATACATGGATATTACATCTTATTAGATGAATATTCATTTAAGTACAAAAAATTATGCCTAAGGACCATAATAGTTTAGTTCCCTTGGAAATGTGGAACTCAATCGTCTAGTTTGGTGAAATATCTTTAATGTTTACCACAAAGATATTCCCCTTTAGTACTCATACTTAAAACATTTCTTCACAACACAGGGAAGGGAAACATAAGAAAGGGTGTGGTCGGATTCCTATTAAGGGTAAACTTTATAGATATATGAGTATAAAATTAACATATGGGTATGAGAACATGAGAATAAAATCTTTAAACCATACCCTTTATAGAGAATTCCCTTATCATGATTCGTGAATAATGACTAGGAGTTCATAAGACATGAATCATAAGATAGCCAAAGAACATTAGTTAGAAGAGAATAACTTTGGAATAAGACATGGAATTTTGTAGAACACATAATAATAGGAAATAATTTCCATATTATACAGGGATCACTTTGAAGACCATCATAGTTGACAAAGTCCCTTACTGAACCGAGTTAATTCCTTGTTCCAACCCTGAATTATTGAACACCGTTCACTTCCCATTCCAATATTATCTATATCATGAAATATAAATATTTATACAATGCATTAGAGGGAGATATAGGTCCCAATAATCACATAATTTAGAACATAAATATTCATTCCATGAGAACATAAATCATTCATCATATCATAACCCATAATGAAATGGGTTTTATATACATTTCATCATAACACAAACCATGGAAAATAAATGGGCTTCATAAATATCATTCTATAATAAACGTAAACCAAATATAGAAATAATAAGGTTATTATCCTTTAATCATAACCCCAATAAAGCATAAGTAACGTAAAATAATTTTATCTTAGATGGAATTTTTTTTTGAAAGATCACTTGAAATTAATTCTTGAAATATATTATTTCCATTTTTAAAAAACATTTCTTTTTAAAGAGACATGTATTTATAAAAGAAAAAAATTTATTTGAAAATAAACTTAGAATATTATAAAGTAATCTTCATGTAATTAAGACATAATGATGGAGGGAAAATCCTCTCATGCTGTATAAGTTAAAAAAACATTCCTTCTGTAATTTTTTTGTAAAAGTCTCAATGTACCTTGTTTAGAAAACGAAAAAAAATATTATTTTTAAATATATTTTTTAAAAATTAAAACATCAGTAAAAATTAATAAAAATATAATATAATAATTGAAAATATTATTTTGAAAACATTTTTAGAAAACATGGAAATTGAAGAGAAAAATTCCGTAGTGGATATTTAAACACAAATGGCCTTGAATAATGATGAGATTGTGAAATAAATCCTTACCACTTTGTAATTAGTCAAATCGTATGCCCCATAAAAGAAAGAAAATTATATGAATATGTAAATACCATAATATTTAGGATAATAATCATAAAATACATCCATATATAATATATACACAATATAAAAGAAACAGTAGTGTATAAAGCATGTGTCCCCCAAAAAATAAAAGTGAGACAAAAATCCCTTACAAATATCATATCATTGATGAGAGCATTAATAAAATGAATTGATTATGTGTATTAACTATAAATAAAAATAAAACAAGTGTAAAGACAAAATAGGATAATCCTAATTCACTTTAGAAATAATTGTAGAATGGCATAATCAATGAAATAGTAGTTTAACATAATGAATGGAAATTGAGTTAAGAATTACCTTACCTCAAGTATTTTATTTTTTTGTTCACGTTCAAACATAATGTATAATAAGTATGAATTTATTATACATGTATTACTTATAAATAATTCAATCATACCATGTATTATTTATTTATATCATCTTATCACCCGTTTATTAATAATTTGTTATTAAAATCACTTTTCTGGGTGATAACTCCTTTGTGTTCCAAGCAAGTTTTGATTTGGTAGTCCCGATCCTTATACATTGATCATGGTCACATAATTTCCAAAATTTTAATTATGTTTTAAAATTAATATATATTCATTATATACATATTTATAATCATTCATAAATATTAATAATAAAAAATGAATTACACTGTTCATGAAGACAGTAGGCTGTATGTACGCATGAATGCTGTTTATATTTTTCATTTATTGAAATGAATGAAATTTAAAATAATAATAACTTTTTTAGAATAATAATTTTCTTATATATATCATATATGTTCATAAAAATCATCCTTATTACCATATATGTGAAATATGAGTGAAAACTAATCACATCGCATCATGGATATGGTAGTCCATACATACGCATGAGCGACATTTATGTTTCTAAAAAGATTGGATGATGATAAGGTAGATATAATATTATCATTAAAGAATTAAAAAATATTAGAAATGTTACATATAATCACTAATCCCATAATAATTCCCGTCTATATAATACGGTGATGAAAAACAAATTGTATCTCCTCGTGGAGATGATAAGTTATACGTACGCACGAGCGATACTTTCACTTCTTGTTTGATGGGAAAGAGGGTGTATACCAGTGTTTTCATAAGAAAAATAAAATTTCAGAACATTTAGTATAATAATGTTATTATTTTATGATAGAAATCATAGATTTAAATGGGGTATGAAAGAGTAGAGAAATAAAGTGATCAGTATAAGGGATTACCTATTCTTCAAAACGTCTCATTTGGATCTCCTATAATGGGATCTTGGGTTAATATTTTGAGAATAAAAGAACCTATAGAATGTGTTTGGGGAAGTTGATAAGATAAATTGGAAGGGTATGGTCGATTTATAAGGCCCAATGTGATGTGAAGAAGTGAGGGATGTGTTTCCATATTATAATTGAGCTGGGGGCTCTTTTGGGATTTCAAAAATATTAAAATTTAATAAATTAATTTATCATTCAAAATACATTAATATGGAAAGTAATTAAAAATATAAGATAAGATAGGTTGTTAGTCACATAAACCAAAATAATTTGGATATGTTTTGGTGTCATTTTACACTTTATCATTTCGATTTACCCCTTGGTAAGTTATTTTTGATCTTAACCATGGAAACCACTATTTTAATCATAAAGGGTTAATAATGTTAATATAAATGAAAGAAATACTCTTAAATGGAAAATTTATGACATTTATGAATATATTAAATTTAAATGGTCTAATATAAGACTTTAATGAATTTTATAAAATTAAATAAAATATTACTTTGATAAATTATCATTAATGTAAATTTTGACTCTATTCATATAATTTTATTTCAAACACATTTGAAAAAATGTAAAATTAGAATGAAATTATTTAAAACCAATTTAATATGTCATATAGATCAATATAATTAATTTATCACTTTAAGTATTTCATATTATATCAAAATTAATATTTTTATAATTATTTATTTTATATTTTCTATTAATTTAATAAATAGTATATTTTCATTTTGAAAAAATTTAATGTAATTATAAAAATTATAAAAATTTAAAATAATTTTATATAATGAAAATAATTTTATTAAGATCAAAAATTACATTTAAGTTTATTAATATCTTGATTTTGTTCCTATGTGAACACATAAAAGATATTAAATACAAAGATGGTGACATTTTGAAACTATCTTTGATTTATATAATATATAACTCATATTAATTGAAAAGTGTCCATTAAATAAAAATGATTCGAGAAAAAAGTGATATGAGTAAAATATTATAAATCCAATATTTTTTTGGACATGTTTAGGTCATGTTTATACCCTTATTTATTTTATTTTTAACCCTTATTTCACTATTTTATCTCTTACATTAACAACATGGATATTTAATATTTGAGGGTAAATATATTTACTAAAAAATTAAAACGACCCATAAATGGATTTTCGATGAAATTTTTATCATTATATAAATTATTTGGCCTAATATAATATTTTTATGAATTTTATATCATTTAATAAAATATTCTTTACTCTAAAATATTCATAATGTCAATTTTAAGAATAGTTCATTACATTGACTTTAATAAAATAAATAAAACATGATAAATTAGATAAAAAATATTTTTATACATACATATTATGTCAAATTCATTTACAAAATTCATAGATGACATTAAATATACCAAATTATTTTTATTTTAATATTTTTAATATCATTTATTTGATATTTGGATTAATAAAATAGTTACCATATCATTGTTATATAATTATTTAAGGTAATTATTTATTCACTAAAAATTAAAAATAAAATTCCATAATGCAGAAAAATATTTTATATTACAAAGGAATATTTATATTCGAATAAATATTCTAGATAAAACCATATAAAAAATGTTATAGTTATTAAAAATATGAATGTGACATCTTTGAAATTTCTTTAAATAAAATATTATAAATATCATAACCTCAACCAAATGGACATAAATTGTCATATAACTGAACCTTAATTGATTATTGATGAAATGTAATATTCAAATAATTTCTTTTTCAAGTTTTACAGTCATCTTCTAGTCCTTACCATTTTATTTTTAACCTAAATTACCCAATATACCCATTAACATGGTAACAAAAATTACCAAGGTTACTATTCATATTGGTAAAAAATAAAAGGGAAACGTTTAATAATTTTTTACATTTTGAAAGTAAATATTACATCCATTTTTGAAAATTCAAAACATAAAAGTGTCAGAATTTAATTTTTAATTAATGTGACAGAATGCAAGGGAAAAAAGTTTTTTAGAAAAATCCCCTGTTTAATATAAAAAATGTTTTTATATTAAATTCAACCATGATTTTTTTTAAAATTAAATTAATTAGTTTATTCATAATATAATACAACTAAGTTTTACTTTGAAAAAAATAGAAAATATAACTTTTAAAAGCAATTTTCAATAAAAATATATATTTTCACTATTCACTGGAAAATAAATATTTTCTGAAAAATATGAAAAATTCACCATAAGATAATTTTGAAATTATTATTTTAAAAATAATGTGTATTTTTTCAAATAAAGTTTATAAAATTTTCAAAATTTAGTTTTAAAACAAGTTCTTCATTAAAAGGCTACAAAAATGCCTTTAGAACATATAAAATTTTATGCATAAAATTATATTTAATTTTATCGTATTCTTATTAAATATATTGGATGAAAAACATTTGATTATATATATAATATATATAAATTACATAATATGGTTAATACTATTAATTCTTTCCAATTTAATGACTAGGTTATAATAATATTTTATTATTCGTTTAAGCTGGGTGTTGCGTGCAACGTAAGCTATCAAAGAAATCAAATTATTTAAAAATAAATTTCATAAAAATTTCATTCTTGTAAAATATTCCTCATTGGTACCAATGGATTAATCATCCATTTGTTTAAAATCAATGAACTTCTTCTCCATGTTCATATGAAGAATATTAGGAAATTACTTATTGAAAAATAAATTGTTGAACTAATCCCATTCCATAGAGTCAATTTCATCATATTGCCTTGTATTCTTGATAAGATACCACCATTGATTCACTTCATCTTTCAAATGATAGAAATCCAAAATTAATTTCTCATGCTCTGAACATTGGAGAACCAGAAATATATTTTGAGTGGTACCAATCCATTCCTCAGACACTAGTGGATCCGAAGATCCACTGGAAGAAGTTGGAAGGTGCCTAATGAAGGACCCAACAAATTTTTTCCATCCTCAGTTCACTGTTTAGTTTATTTGGAATTCTAGAATGATTCATTGCTTGAGAAAGTTGTGTGATCATAACAACAAGATTTTTTATTCCTACTCTAATGCCATTCAGTTTCTCAATAGGACAATCATTTCATTTCCCATCACACTCAGTAATAACATTGTTCCTTCAAGTTTCGTCTATTGAGTAAAAACTAATGTATAATGTGAGCAACACTAATCATAGTGTAAAAACCACATAATCAAGGGAAATTAACTTAAATATATAAAATATTAGTTTTAATACTAGGTTATTCATGATCATTACCAAATTTATAGGATTGTAACCTATATTTAGACTTATCCTTAGGGATCTTACTAAGGTTTTCTCATTACAGTTTTCAAAGGTTGACTAAAAATTTCCTCTAATACCAACTATAATAGATCAGGATTTTCATACATGGATATTACATATTTTTATATGAATATTCATTAAAGTATGAAAACATATTACTGATGATCGTAATAGTTTAGTTTCCTTGGAAACATGTTGGTGAAGTATCTTAAATGTTTCCCAAAACTATATTCCCCTTTATTAATCCTATTTAAAACATTTCTTTATAAATTGGGGAATGAAAACACAAGAAAGGGTTAACTCATATGATTAGTAAATATAAACATAAGAGATACATAATCATAACATGAATATATGGGTATGAGGACATGAGAATAACATTTGAAAACCATACTATTCCTATATAAGACCATAATCACGATTCATGAATAAATATTGGTAGTTTATAATAAATGAATCATAAGATAATAAAATAAAAAGATTCATAAGAGCATAAAATTGGCATAAGGCTTGGAATTGTGTTAACCACGTAATAATAAAAAATAATTTTCATATTATTCAAGGATCACTTCCAAGACCATCATAGCGGATATACTCCTTTACTAAATCGAGTTCATTCCTCATTCCATCCCTGTATTACTAAACCAAGTTCAATTCCCATTCCAGTATTGTCTATATCACATGATATAAATATTTACCCAATGAATTGTAGGGAGATAAAGGCCCCACCTATCATAAAATGAAAACTCTACATATGTGTTCCATAATAACATTAATCATTAATTATCTCATAACCTAGAGAAAATAGGTTTAATTAACGTCTCAACTTTACATAACCCATGAAAATGAAATGGGTATCATAAATATCATTCCATCATAAACCAAAAAAATATATAGAAATAATAATGATAGTTTATTAGAATTATAACCCCAATAATTTATAATTAGCATTTAATAATGTTATCTTAAATGGAAAATAATTTTTAAAGATCAATTGAAATGAATTCTTGAAAAATAACATTTCTATTTTGTTAAAACAATAATTTTTAACGAGCTATTAATTTATAAAAGAGAAAATTTTCTATGAGAATAACATTTTATTATTTTAAATTAATCTTAAAGGAATTAAGAATTCATGAAGGAGAGAAAATCCTCCCATTTTATATAAGTTAAAAAAACATTTCTTATGTATTTTTTTGGGTAAAGTCACAATGTATCTTGTTTATAAAATGACAAAAAAAGATTCCTTTTAAAATAATTTTTCAAAAATAAAAACATTGGATAAAATTAATATTAAAAAATTAATAGAAGAATAGTACGAACCATTTTTAATTTTTTAAAAAAACTTGGACATGGAATAGAAATATTCCCTAACAGATACTTAAGCATAAACAATCCCGAATAATGATGAGATTTTTAAATAAACCCTTTCCACCTTGTAATCAGTCAAATCATATGCCTCATGAAGGAAACAAAATTTTATGAACATGTAAATAAAATAATTTAGAGTATAATAATCATAAAATAAATCCATGTTTGTTATATATACCACACCAAATAAACATGTAGTGTATAAAGAATGTGTCCCCCATAAATAAAAGTAAGACAAAAACTCTTACCGATATCATATCATTTGAGTGAGAATTAATAAAATGAATTAATTATATATATTAAATTTAAATAAAAATAAAAAGGTTTAAATAAAACATATTATAATAAAAATTCACTTTACACATAATCATAGAATTACTTAATTAATGAAATAGTAGTTTAAACCAATGAATGGAAATTGATTTAATAATTCATTTACCTTGATTATTTTATTTATTTATTAAAGTTAAAACCTAATATAAAATAAATATTAATTTAGTATACATTAATTACTTAAAATTAATTCAATAATACCATTTATTATTTATTTATATCATATTATCACAATTTATTAATAATTTGTTATTAAAATCAATTTTCTAGGTGATAACTGCTTCATTTTCCAAGCATGTTTCAATTTGGTAGTCCCAGTCCATATACATTGATCATGGTCCCATAATTTCCATAATTTTAATCATGGTTTAAACATAATATATATTTATTATATACATATTTATAATCATTCATAAAAAATAGTGATAGGCAAATGAATTACATCTTTTATGGAGATGGTATGCGGTAGGCACACATGAATGATGTTTCTATTTCTCATTTATTGAAATAAAAAAAGTTAAAAAATAATAAAATTTTATATAATCAGTATTATTTGACATATATCATATATTTTCATAAAAATCATCCTTATTACCATCTATGTTAAATATAAATGAAAACGAATCACATCGCATCGTGGATATGGTAGTCCATATGTACGCACGAGCGACATTATCAATTCTCAAAAGATTAGATGATGATAAGGTAGATATAATATTATCATTAAAGAGGTATAATTATATTTTAAATATCCTATATAATTACTAATCTCATCACCATACCCATCTATATAAGATGATGGTGAAAAATGAATTCTATCACTATGTGGAGATGGTATGCCGTACGTATGCACGAGCGATATTTTCACTTATTTTTTGATGCCAAATAGGGTTTATAATAATGATTTTAAAATCATAATAACATTTAACAATATTTAGTATACTTAATTTATTATTTTATGATAAATAACATAGACTTAAAGGAAGTAAGGAAGAGTAGAAAAGGAAGTGATCGGTTAGAGCGATTACCTATTCTTCAAAACATCTCATTTGGATCTCCTCTAATGGGATTTAGGGTTGGTATTTTGAGAATATAAAAATATAGAATATGTATTGGAAATTAGATAAGAGAAATGTTATGGGTATGATCAATCTATAAGGCTCAATGTGATGTGAAGAAGTGAGGGAGGAGGTGCCCTTTTATAATTGAGGTGAGAGGCACCTTTTGGAATTTCCTGAAAGATTAAGTAATAATAAATTAATTTATCATTACAAATTCCTAAAAATGAAAAGTATTTAAAATATAAGATATTATAGGGTTTTAATCACATAAAACAATATAATTTAGACAAATTTTTTATGTCATTTTAAACATAATCATTTTGATTTACCCCTTGGTTAGTTATTTCGGACCTTAACCATGGTAACAACTATTTTAATCATAAAGGCTTAATAATGTTAGTATAAATGAAAAAATGACTCATAAATGGATGTTTTTAACTGTATTACATTTACACAGTTGAATATAATTTTTTTTATGAATTTTATATAATTAAATAATTTTTTAATATGATAAATTATCATTAATGCCAATTTTGACACTATTAATAGAATTTCACTTCAAATACATAAAAATAATGTGTAAATTTGAATTGAATTTTTTAAAACCTAATTAATATGTCATATATATCTATATAATTAATTTCAAACATTAAATGACTCAAATTATACAAAAATTATTATTTTTAATGTTATTTATTTTATATTTATTTTAATTAAATAAATACTGTATTAACATTTCACAAGCATTTAAGTTAATTATATAACTTCTAGAAATTTAAAATAAAATTCTATTTAGAAAATAATTTCATTAAGATAAAAATAAACATTCAGGTTCGTTCATATCTTGATTTTTTCCCTATGTTAACACCTAAAATATATTAAATGCAAAGTGAGTGACATTTTGTAAATATCTTTGATTCAAATAATATATAACTCCTTTTCATGGATAAGTGTTCATTAAATAGATAAAATTTTAATCTAAGGCGACATGGGTTAAATATTATTAATCAAATATTTTTTTTGACAATTTTATGTCTTTTTTATAACCTTTTTTTTGTTTAAACCCTTATCTAACCATTTTAACTCTTACATTGATAACATGAATGTTTAATCTTTGAGGGTTAATATAGTTACTGTAAAATGAAAACCGACACATAAATGGATTATGTATGAAATGTTAAACCTTATCCCAATTTTTATTTCTGAATATAATATTTTTTGGAATTTTATTTTATTTAATGAAATATTATTTAATATAAAACATTCATAATGTCAATTTTAAGAATTTTTCATTACTTTGACTTTAATAAAATCAATTAAACCAGATAAATTAGAACCAAATATTTTTATACATACATAATATATAAATTTTTTTTATAAAATTCATGGATGTAATTAAATATATAAAATTATATTTATTTTAATATTTTTAGTATCATTTATTTGATATTTCCATTAGTAAAATAGTTACTACATCATGTTATATAATTATTTAAGGTAATTATTTCCTCACCAAATATTTAAAATAAAACATCATGATTTAGAAAAATATTTTATATTCCAAAGGAATATTTATAGTTTAAGACATATTCTGGATAATACCATATTAAAAATGTTTAGTTATTAAAAATATGAATGTGATATCTTTGACTTTTCTTTAAATAAAATATTATAAATATCATAACCTTTTCTAAATGGTCATAAATGGTCATATAACCGAACCTTAACTAATTATGGATGAAATTTAATCATCCCATCAAATTTGGGCAAGTGTTAGGGTCATTTTCTTGTATTTATCATTTTATTTTTAACCTAAATTACCCAATTTACCTGTTACCATGGAAATAAAAATTTATAAGAGTACTATTCATATTGGAGAAAAATAAAAAGGAGTTATTCACTAAATTTGGAAATTATAAATCTAAATATTAAATAATTTTTTCCAAAATTAAAATCATATAAGTGGCATTATTTAATTTAAAATTAAATCAATAAAATGTAATAAAAAATATTTTTTGAGACAATTGTCCTATTAAAAATAAAATTATTTTTATACTAAATTAAAACCTGAAATTTATTACAATGAAATTAATTTGATTAAAAATAATAAAATATAACTAATTTTATTATTAAAAGAACAAAAATTATAAATTTTAAATATAGTTTTCAATAAAAATTATCATTTTTCATTATTCACTAGAAAATAAATATTTTCATAAAAATAAAAAAATTCACCTTATGTTAATTATTAAATTAATATTTTAATTTTTTTTTTAATTTTTTTGAATATAATATATAAAATTTTCATCATTTAGTTTTAAAATAAGTGCGCAATTAAAAGTCAAAAAAATTGGATTTAGAAAAATAAAGCTTTTTATAAATAAAATTAGATTTATTCTTATCTTATGATTATTCAATCGATTGGATGAAAAAAATTTGATCGAAAATATAAAATATATAAATTTCATAATATGTTCAATACTATTTATTACCTCCTATTTAACAACTATGTTATAATAATTTTTCATTGTTCATTTAAGCTGGGCATTGCGTGCAATGTAAGATATCAAGGAAGTCAAATTATTTAAAAATCTATTTCATAAAAATTTGATAGTGTTAAAGTTTTGACTCATTATTTTATTATATGAACAGATTTGAGGATGAGTCTTACTGGTTGAAATCATTTAGGATGGTCTAGTATAGTTCCTTTAAGGAAAACTGATCACGAGTTTTGAAAATAAGATTTTTATGTAAGTAGTCTCCCCAGGCATAGAACCTATTGGTTCTTGAGATATTATTATTTATGGAATTTAATGTTTTAAATCCTATAAAATATGTTAAATAAATGGATGTTTAGATTGGGTCACTATTACCCTGGAAATAGGTTTTACCACACCAATATGTGAAAAAAATTTCCTACGAGAAGGGTACAGGAAAGACCTTATAGGCATGGTCTGCCTGACCATGGCTATTGGGTAGCCTATAGTCATGTTGATGTTTTATATAATAATTGTAATTTATTAGACCATATTCCACTAATATGTTACCCTAGATGGTTCACCATAAGGCCTCAATCATGCCCCCCCATACAGTAGAGTCTGGCGACTAGTGGCGAGGGCCTAAGGTGTGGGGAGACTATGCCCTCATATTAGATTAAGAAAATAGAGGAATCAACAAAACATCATATATAATAGTAATGATTAGAGTATAGAAGAAATAAATAAACTAAAATAGGAGCATTCTTTAATAATAAATAGAATGCAGTAAAGGCTTGAATGGCAATGTTAATACATACAACACTGATTGCCCACTGGACTAATCACATATATAGGAGTAAATTAAAGAAATAGAAAATAATTATAAGCATATACATTATATTAGATCCAGAAACATACCCATGCTCTATTAAAATATCTAAACCATTATATTCGATTGATTCTAGGCCTCAACCCAAATTTGTGCCTATAACAAAGTGAATGTCTACTCGGGTACCCTGATGTGATGGCGACCTGAGCAGGGTGTGAGTAAAAAACACAGTAGGGAACCACCAATATGGTAATGTACATAGCCAGTAATATGAAGTGCATGTATATGTTATCTACTCATAATAATAATAGTTTTAAATAAAACTAAAATAATAAATACAAATAAAGTCATTAATAAAATTAATCACAACCGATCTTGGGGCCATGGTCTAGATTGACCATACCTACATCAACATCAGCTGGAATGTATCTGAATGAGGTGTCATGATATATATATATATATATATATGAACATGCATATATATTCCCATAAACACACACACACAAACAAATATATATATATATATATATATATATATATATATGAGTACTATGACAAAAAACATTAACAAAATCAAACCACAATTGATCCTTGGGTACATAATCCCCATTGAAAAAAACATTCTTCAGATAGCGCTAGATAAGTATCCGAGTTGGATACTTCACCAAGGGTGATACATGTTCTATCCCTAGGATCACCCATACTCACCTCCAATCACTATAATGAAGGATACCATATACCGATGGAAAATATAGTAATGATGGCACCTTTTAATTTATGGATTACACCGGATGTATCAAGTATCCAACCTATGAGGATTAGGAGCTAGGGCCATTGAACATGACGTCCTCTTTGATTCCATGTGGAACATCCATATCAAACTCAGTATAATATAGAACCACTAGGCCTAGGATCTAGGTCCATTGAAAAAGGCTTTCTCTTCAAGTCCATGGAGTGCTTCCATAGTCAACTTAGTTTAATATATACCAACTAGGGATAGGAACTAGGGACATTGAACAAGGGTTCATTTTTGATTCCATAAAGGGAATCCATCAAAAACTTAGTAAATGTTTCCATACTGTGATATCTATATACATTAATAAGGATCAAAATCTAGATCCCAAGAATTACCTTTGGGCATCATTGTCTTGTACTATATCATTTTATGATCATTGACTAAAATCTTGGAAGAACCTATTGAAATCATATTTTTATCAATAGTAACCATGTGAAGTATAAAATAAAGAGTAAGGGTGGTTGAATTCCTAGATCCACCACTTCTACCACAACCTCATAACTTACATGTTCGGTATAGTTTCTAGGTTCCACCCACTACCATCTCTACAAAACCCACAATTCACTAGCTTAGGGTTAGTCTAACATCGTGACACCCATCAGGTCCTTCATATGAAAATAATATATGTAATCCTATTAGGGATCCTCTAAGCCAACACGTAAGTAAGTTCATTCTTATTGGTGTCCTCACAAGCAGTAATTAAAATTATACATCCTACATGGGATCATCCAGGTCAGATTATATGTAGATGAATCCTATAAGGAACCTTTGGCTTCAGTGATAAGTTAATGTATGATGCTAGCGCACAAGGGTTGTTAGTGAACCTTGTCGTTTATCCATTTAATTACCAAAATAAATAATTTAATTTAAAAGTTCCTTGGATTTAATCTAAATCAGGGGCATCACCCTTAGGGGAAATACCGAACATACAAATAATATATAAAAATTTATAGATACTCTAGGATAGGTATGTCAGACAACATACCCTTAAGAATGTTACTATTTATTTTCCAAAAGGCACAAAGTAGCTACCAAGGCCAGTAAAAGATAAAAAAAGTTGTGTTGGGCCCTGTCTCAGAGATAAAACACTATAAAAATTTAATTACAACAATATGTTAAATAATTTATTAAACCCAACAATTTACTTTAAAGAAATATTTTATTTAAAATAGGCATAATGCCCAAGGTATTACCAACTAATCCCATCTCATCAAAACTATGACCTAACAGTCGCTAACATCCCAAAAAAATAATCCTAACCTAAATCCAGGAATAATACCTAAGAAATGGCATCAAAACAACCAATCATAAATTTTAATTAAAGATTTATTACTTAAAAAATTAACCGCAGCGACGTACTTCGATGAAACGACTTGCAGAAAAGTAAAGATGACCTCTTGGGTTATCCTCTTCCCAGGAAGAGTGAAAACCCCAAAATCAGTATCTGATTCCACCATGATGTAGTAGAATTAGGACCAAAATACCTAACTAGAGGAACTTAGGTTAGAGGAAGGATAAGAATAATATAACCAAGGATAATAGAGTTAAATATTTACCTTAAGGATTCCAATTCACCTGAAGACATTCAATTCTAACAAATAATGAGGGATAACTCCAATGGAGGAAGATAGAAGGAGTAATGTGTGTGCGGGAGAGAGAAGGGGATGAAAATAGGGAAACACTCTTGAAGGGTATAAGGGGGAAATGGAAAATTTCCCCTCTTGAAAAGCTTCACAATTTTGCCGCATAGTATTCCCAATCATGGTCCAACCATGAAGTTGACACTATATTGGTCCCTCCACCTCACATGATTTTAGTGCATGGTTTAATAGACCATGCACTAGTTGTGTGCCTCTACTATTCGAGGAACACTCCACACATGGTAACAATACACAGTTAATAGAACCATCCTCCAGCCGTGTGACAAGTCCATAACAAATTATAGACCCCCACAAGATTTCCTGTATCCCACCACATAGATTCTAAAATAGTGTGTCTATACAAGATATACCACATGGTTAGGCTTCATAGTTAGTACTAAATGTGTGCCAACCATGGGACATGACATGCACTGTTCCAAAACTTCAGTTTTGGGCCTCAAACCCCTGAGATTCTCGAAAAACCTTCAAGCTACAAAAAATCCTCATTCCACATCCAGAAACATTATTTAAATGAATTATAGCATTTAAATATCCCTTCCAATTCTCCGATCATGATTTGAACCATTCTTTAATTGAAAATTAAAATTCTTTTAGAAATTTCAAACTCTAAAAAAACACAGGATCTTATAGCCTTCCACCTTAAAATTTCTCATCTCGAGAAGCCTTAGTGGGAATAAAAACAAAAAACTTGACCTAGGAGTACACAAAGATCCTTACATGTAGTCAATTATATATGAGTGTACTCAAGATAATGTCAAGATATTATGCATGATTTCTTCTATATAATAGTAAACTAAGATACCAATTGTAGTCATTTATTTCTCCCCTGAGACATAATATTATTTAAATAGGTTGTACTTTCCTTATCCAACACATGAGACCATGTATCCTGAAAATGTATATCCTGATCTATCCATAGGTCAATTGCCTCCCAAAAACCAATTTATTCTCAATGTCTCCTCTAACATGGAGAGATATTCCTCATTTAAGTCACAGATTCTAGGAAACCGTTCCTATAGAATTTATTTTAAACCATCAGTCCTTGACTCACATGTAGTTTCTCACCAGTTTATGATTTAAAATGGTACCATGTGTAACTGACATGTACCATTATAACTCAAATCACACTCCTATGAGTCATGTATTATTAGTCCAAACTGACTATGCTACATGGAATTTTAGTCTCATTATTCCAAAGGCTCCATAAAAAATCCTCTTCAAAATTGGACACCTCACCTATGCTATGATTTGTTCCATGATCTCCTTCCACATGGTGTCATTCCATTCACAAGAATATACCCATGCTCTGACTATTTTTATAATAGTAAAAACACCGGTCAACCAGTCTAGGAACCTAAATAATCCTTCCTATTGAATCTATTCTCAAAACACAAGAACCCTAGGTGCTTCCTCAATAGCTGAAGGCATCACCGTACCTATATTGAAAAACTTGAGGACCTCCTTTCATTAGTCTCTATATGAGAATAAAACCAAGATCAATACATAAAATGAAATGTATAAACTCAAGAAAACCCCTCTCATAGGTTTCCCTCATTCAAAAAGAATTGTAAACCTATAAGGGTATGAGACAAAACTAAGGGCCTCTAGATCTCCCACCTACCCCTACTGATCAAGTCTCACAACAGGTTTACGAGGTCCAACCACCTATCCCAAAGATCAAACCTTTCTAAGGTAAAGATAACATAAAACTATGTGGGTTAAAACTATCAATCATCGACCTACAATGATCTTGGTCATCATCAAGCATCCACATAATGGAATTCCCTCATATTATCATGATATGAATGTAGAAAAGAACAATCAATTGAAACTAACCAGGAATCCATATAAGGTAATACCCCTAGTGGTTTAGTATACTATAATCATTAGATATCTATTAGCACCATACACATTAAACCCAAATAGGTCACCTTAAATAAAAATATATTCTTATAAAGTGTCTACTAGAAAAGCATCAACTTTTTATGTCAACCTATAATGGTCAATAGTATAGATACCACATCGTCTAAATGAACCATGACATATCATAATTACATGGTCCAGTTATATATAATGTAATTCTAAGCTTTGTAGGAAAACACTATATAGGTTGTTACTGAAGCATTAAATAATTTAACCAAAGAAACACCACCCTATAGGGGGGTCCATCACATGGACACCATCTTCCATATTGACCTGATGGGGTCACTGCACCTCCTATGCCTGAGGACTGAGTCATCAACCTTATCAAGAAATGTCTCATCATATACCCACATAACCTTCCATCAAAAGGAAATATATATATAATTTGACTCAATTGAGTAGAATTACATCGAGAACCTATATTGTAAAACTTTTTTTATGTTGTTTTTGACACTTTAAACAATTAGATTATTTCATTAGTAAAATCAAACACTAGAAGGAATATAAAATTTTAATACTATGTGATGAATATGATGCTTGAGATAGATCTTTCTTTTACTATCCAAGATTTAAAATCAATTACTAGCCTCTTTCCAATCTCCAATATCTAAAATCCATCAGTGGACTCCTTCCAATAGGACAAGAGCCATAAATCTATAATAAATCATACAATTTTCACAACAAGTGTGCCGCAAAAATAAAAAATCATATAAAAATATCACATCACATATCATGAATAGAAATCCCATATATTCGGAAATATAGAATTCTTGTCAGAATAATTGTTCTTGATGAACCAGTCTGATATCCATCATAGATTCTGACCCATTCTGAATAATATTTTCTACCAAAGCCCAGATAGAAATAAAACAGAAAAGAAACCTGAATTGTATAAATTTGTCACACCTCAACCCTGATTCCACTAATCTGGTTCCCCAATATAGTTCTACCCAAGGCCTTAAGAGTGCCTCTACATATTCCAAAGGTTGCAGACTAGTACCGAGAGCATAGTGTGTGATAGTGGAGAGACCATGCCCTCATATTAGAGTAAAAAAATAACATAATTAATATAACATCATCTTAATAATAATTATTAGAGTGAGGAAGCAATAAATAAATTGAAACAATAGTATTTTATAATAATAAATCTAATTCAACAAAGGCCTGGATGGCTATGTAAACACATACAACACCGATCACCCACTAGGCCTATCAATTATACAAGAGTAAATTAAATACATAAAAATAAAAAAAATTACAAGGATCTACTACTATATTTAAGACAAACAATATACACATTCTCCCGAAATATATCTGATACATCCCACTCAATTGATCCTAGGTCTCAGCCTAAACATATACTTACATCCAAGTGAATGTCTGCTCAGGTACTCTAGGGTTTTGGTAGCCTGAGCATGGTGTGAGTAAAAACTCAGTACACCACCACCAATAAGGTCTCATATATAGATAGTAATATGAAGTGTATGAATATGTGAGTGAATGTAACGACCCAAACTTTTTAATAATTTTTGTTTCCTAATTTTGTGTGTTATTTTATTTTATACTCAACAAAAAATATTTCATTTTATAAAATTAGTATAATTAAAATGAGACCTTTAGGTTTCAATTGTTATATGACCATTGTTCAATATGATCATTAGAAACTAAATGCTATAATTATTTTCTATAAATATAAGTGATCTTGGTTAATATAGAAAGAAGATTCAATGGCCCCATCTAGTAGTCTCGGGCTGATCGAAGCTCATCTGATGGAACTCATGAAGGAGTTATCACCAATGGGCTTTTCTCTGGACCAAACTCAAGCCGAACTTTATCGTTTGAAGCTGGAACAAAATTTCCTTCGTGAGAAGTTCAAGCTGATAGAAATCACCGCTCAGGCATTTTTGGCCAAGCCACCCCAAGATTATATCACCTTATCAAACCTTACACTTAGGTCCTATGCGGGTGTTATAAGGGGCTATATAACAAGACCTTAGCTGCTTCATGTAATCCTTTGATATAAATAAAATTGTGATTTCTTCTTATGATGAAGTTTGTGAATTTTCAAAAGTACGGATAAATATAGTATGCATATTATTGATGAATTTTAGAATAAGGATATTTTAAAATATTTATGTAAACATTAAATAATTAATAACATGTAATTATTTTCAAAAAATGGTTTTCTACAGTTATGTTCAGTAAGAAATTTAGAATCTAATAAGATCAACTTAATTTTTGATTAATCGTAAATTATGAATAGTGATTTTATGCTTATGATTAGTAATGTGATCAAATGGATTAAGTAACCTCACTTAAGAAAGTATTAATATAATTTAGGCACCTTGATTAAGTAACATGATTCAATAAAATAGGTAAATAAATGTTTCAGAAATTATTAGTCAAGTATATGTTTTTTAGGGTGAATGGTGTTTTTTATTTAAAAATTAAATTAAACATAATTATAAAATTATTTTTATAAAATGGAGTTTATTTTTGAATTCAGAGCATCGATAATAGGTTAAGGTGATTTTTGGGGATTTTTCTGAAAAAGTTGAATTTTCGGTGAATAGTGAAAATACAATTTTTAGTTTCGGGTGTTTAATGACATCATTAAGGATGTAATAATTATGTAATAATTATTTTATAATTATTAATAGTAAGATAAGGTATGAGGTGTCCCATGTGGCTAATACTATGGGAAAATACCATGGTCAAGCCCATGGTTTTACCAATACCACCGATGAGGTGTCCCTTGGCCATTAATGACTTGTCCCCTCACTTCTCGTATAAATACCAAGCCTTTACCTCATTCATTTCATTTAAAAATTCTCTCCTCAATGAAGTTATGGTCTCCTTACCTCCCAATGAGCCCTCCAAAGGTTCCCTCAATCCTCTCAAGGTCCCGAACATCAAGATTTCTAAGTTACTCTTCAAGGTAAGGGATCCTTTCACCCTGCTCTTTCAAGTCATGACTTCCTTTATGTTGTGTCTTTTAGTTTCCATCTCTTTACGATGAGGTTATGTTCTTATAGGTTCTAAATACTGTCCATTTAATGTCTAAATGTTGAGAGACCCTTTCTGCTCTCATCAATTTGTTTTCTGAATTTTAAAGTGATGCCGATAGGTTGCCGAATTTCTCGTAAAAGAAATCACATATTCTATTTTCTTTCAAGTTTCCTTTTCATGTGGCATGTCATTAACATAACAATACCATGATCTTATTCTTTACCCATACTTTATTATTAATTATTTATGAGTGGGTGACCCTTGTCCCCTCTCTTTTCAATGTTTTCTAAAACCATGTTTTATAGCCGTTATACTGCAGAAATTTCATCTCATAATTTCAATCTTTTTCTCTCAAGAAATTTTATTGTTTATTTATGTGAATACCTTGACCTATTTCGTTTATATGGGTGTTAATAGTTTAAAAAAATTATATATTTGATTCTGGAACTGACATAATTGTAACCCTCACTCCCTTCCTTGGGTTATAAATGACATAACAATCTCATTTTTAAGTACTCTTTAAAACGTCATGATTTTGAAATGAAACCCATTTCTTTAATTCTATTTGGGTTATTTATGAAATGTTTGATTATGATATATGTGGCTCACATGAATTTAATGACATATTTAGGGTGTTCCCTGATAGCGCTCCAATGCATTGGGTAAAGAATTAATCTCTAGAGATGACAAGTTTCACGATACCTTGGTGAATAACCTTGGTAATTTTTATGACACCTTGGGGATGAACCATGGTGATATGTTTATGAATGTCTAAATGAAATGTTGAAGCCAAATATTCAAGTTATGTTACAAGTTATTTTCATTATGATATGCCTATACTTTTATTGCTCACATATTTATGTTGTTCTTCATGTTCTTATTGTCAACACAAGTAAATTGATTCCCTTGTTTACACTTACCGGGCATTCTGTTCACACTTTACTTTGATGTATGTCTCCAGGATATGAGATGCAGTAATTGTACGTCAGATGAACCTATGATAAATCTCTACATGTGGTTTAGAAGAATGTTTTATGTTGTATTCAAGTTTTATTGTTCCTGATTTCCAAGACACTAGACTTTAAAGATCCTCTGTATGAAAAATGTAATGAAATGTTATGTATTAAAAAGACGAGATGACATAGTTGGTATCAAAGGATAGTTTAGTTATTTATGGAAATTAGGATATGAAAACTTTATAAAGAACCCTATATAAAATTTTAAATATAGGAAAACTTTCTGGTATTTTGGTGAGTATTGAGTAAGTGAATTATCAAGAAAATACATCCCTATCTGGATTTGAGTAGGTAGAGGTGGCTCTGGCACAAATGTACATAGGGGTAAAACCCGAAAACACCACTTTTATCTAGACTTGAATGAGAACTAGCACACAAAAATGGGCCTTGCTGCACTCTTGGTTATGACACTCCCTAGTGATATGTTTGGTTAATCACAAGATTTTTATGAGTCATTATAAAGGAATTATAGAGAAATGTAACTATTTAAGCATGAATTTTTAAGACATAGAATCCTATATAGTTAAAAGATTCGTAAATGAAATAAGTTTCTCACTAATATTTCTTTTCTTTAAGAAAATGGTGGGAAATAGGAGGAACCATGCAAATGGTGACCGCAATGGACCATGCACTGACGACCCTCCAATGGAATCCGGAATGGAAACATTTATGGGAATGATGAACCATCTAACTCAAGTTATGGGAAATAACTTGAATCAATATGAGAGACCAATATCACCGTGAAGGGAACAACATTCTATTGAGTCCTTTATGTGTCAACGACCACCAACCTTCAGTGGATCGACTGACCCATTGATTGTGGAGCAGTGGATCAGCTCCATCGAGAAGATCTTTTCTATGCTCCGTTGTTTAAAGCAAGAGAAGGTCACCCTGGTTGTCTATCTCTTAGAAGGAGAAGTTGATCAGTGGTGGGAACTAATCAAAAACATGAGGCAAAGAATGGAAGTTAATGCTATAGAGTGGGAAAAGTTTAGAGGGATATTTTTCAGTAAGTATTTCCCTCATTCCATGAGAACAAAAATGGAGAATAAGTTTCTTGAGATGAAGCAGAAGGAGAATGAATCTATGGGAAGATACAAGATGAACTTCATAAGGTTTTCACGATATACCTCTAGCTTTGTCATGGATCCAAATGGTAAGGTTGATATATTCTTTGGTGGACTGAGACCTCATATGCGGAAGAATCTAGGAAACCGAGACTATGATAGCTATGAAGAGTTCGTGCGGAGTGCGATGAAGGTTGAGCTAGAGTTTGGTGAGATGCAGTGGTCTCATAAATCGAACGACAAGAAGAGATCGTTGGAGCCAAGATTAGGGAGGAGCTTCGATCAAGGAAGAGGAGGAAAGAAAGTACAACTTCCCATGTGTAATAAATGTGGGAAGAAGCATTCGAGGAACTGCCTTCTCGGAAGTGGGAAGTGCTACAAGTTTGGTAGAGATGGACACATTGTGAGGAATTGTCATGGTGCGGTGAAACCTAAACTTCCTAACAAAAATGACAAGGGGAAGATGGTGCAGGCCCTACCTGAGGTCCAGTGCTTCAATTGTGGACAATTAGGGCACTTTTCCAATCACTGTCCAAATCCGAGGGCAGTGTAGGGGAACCACCATCAGCCTCAGCAAAGGCCAAGGGATCAAGGCCGTGCTTTTACTATCAAGAGAGCTAAAGTTGAAGCTCTAAATGATGTGGTAGAAGGTACTCTTATTGTCCTATCAAATCTATCAAATAATTTGTTTGATTTTGGTTCTACACATTCCTTTATTTCGTCCAAGTTTTCAAAGAATTTAGAGTCAAACCCCGATTTCCTAAAAGTAGAGTTATCAATCAAGACTCTTGGTGGGACTATCCAAGCATCGTCAGTGTTTAGAAACTCTAGTATTTACATTAGTGAGCATAATCTTATCGCAAATCTAGTAGTAATTCCCATGCTAGTATTCGACATTATACTAGGGATGGACTAGATCTAAAAGTATAATGCTAATATCAATTGTAAAAGAAAGGAAATATCAGTAGTCTTGAATGGAAAACCTATAGTTATCTTCCAAGGTGAGATATCTCAACCTGATCTTTGTCTAGAGAAACCCCCAATATCCTTCTTTATGGAGTTTATCAGTGAAGAAGAAGAATATGATGCGAGTTTAAGGATATAAACTATCCCCATCTTCCAGGAATATGTTGATGTATTTTCTGAGGAGTTGCCTGGACCTCCCCCTGAAAGAGAGGTAGAGTTTTCTATTGAGCTCGTACCTAGATCTCATCCAACATCAAAGACCCCATATAAGATGGAAAATGTGGAGCTGTAGTAATTGAAGAAACAACTCCAAGATCTTTTAGAGTAGGGGTTTATCTGACCAAGTGTCTCTCCTTGGTGATCACTTGTTCTATTTTTGAAGAAGAAGGATGGATCGATGCGGCTATGCATTGATTACAGAGAACTGAATGGGATCACAGTAAAGAACAAATACCCTCTTCCAAGAATTGATGATTTATTTGACCAACTTTGTGGGGATCAATTCTTCTATAAGATTGATCTTCAATCTGGTTATCATCAATTGAGGGTGAAGAAAGAAGATATTACAAAAACTTCCTTCTGATCAAGTTATGGGCATTATGAGTTTGTTGTTATGCCCTTCGGACTGACTAGTGCACCTGCTATTTTTATGGATCTGATGAATAAATTCTTTAAGGACTACCTTGATAACTTTGTGGTAGTTTTTATTGATGATATTATGATATATACCAACAGTTGTGAGGATCATGAGGATCATCTGAGGGATATTTTTCAAACTCTATGGAAAGAGAGGATTTTTGGGAAGTTTAGAAAATGTGAATTTTTGTTACAACAAGTTTCTTTCTTAGGGAACATTGTAACCAATGAAGGAATCATAGTTGACCCTGTAAAGACAAAAGTTGTATAGGAGTGGCCTCAAACTAAAACAATAATTGAGATTCATAGTTTTCTTTGATTAGTAGGATATTATAGGAGGTTTGTGAAATTTTTTTCACAACTTTCTAATCCATTAACCAAGTTAACTCGAAAAAGGGTCATGTTCATATGGACAAAGGAGTGTGAGGAAAGTTTCCAAGAGCTGAAGAAGAGATTGTTTACTGCACCCGTGTTAACTCTGACCTCATGTGGATAAGGATTTGTTAATTTTAGTGATGCATCTCTAAAAGGGATTGGGTGAATCCTCATGAAAAATGAAGAGGTCATTACTTATGCATCTCAACAGTTGAAGACTCATGAGCAGAATTATCCTATACATGATCTAGAGCTGGCTGCAGTCATTTTAGCTCTGAAGATATGGAGGCACTATCATAATGGGGAGAAATGTGATATATACACAGACCATCAAAGTTTGAAGTAAATTTTCACACAAAAGTAATTTAACATGATACAAAGGAGATGTTTGGAACTTCTTAAAGACTATGATTGTTCAATTCATTATCACCCTAGAAGAGAAAACAAAGTCGTTGATACATTAAAAAGGAAAGAACCAGTTGTTCTTTCCATGACGCAGATTCAAAGAGATCCATTGATCAATGACCTAGTAAAATTGGACATAGGAATTATAAGGGAAAGGACATCATCAAACCTAACCCAAATGATTTCTCAACCATCATTACTAGAGAAGATCAAGAAATCACTGAAAGAAGATCCTTTGTTGTAGAAAAAGTTTGAGGCTATAAAGGATGGGAAGTTTCCTGAGTTCAATATTGATCATGAAGGTGTACTGAAATTTCATACAAGACTATGTGTTCTATCTATTCTAGAAGTAAAGAAGGAGCTGATGGATGATGCTCATAGCTCTACTTTCTCTATACATCCTGGAAGCACAAAAATGTATAGGGACCTTCGTGAAAATTATTAGTGGGATAATATAAAAAGGGTGACTGCTAACTACACTTCAAGGTGCCTAGTATGTTAGCAAGTGAAGGTAGAGCGACAACTTCCTAAAGGGGTATTACAACCACTACCCTTACTAGCATGGAAGAGAGACGATATCACTATGGAATGTTTCACAGGTCTTCTGAGAACTTCTAAAGGAAACAATGTGATATGGGTTATTGTGGACCTTCTCACCAAGACTACCCATTTTATCTCTATTTGGGAAGATTTCTATCTTGATCAACTTGCCAGGATTTATGTGAAGGATGTGGTAAGGCTGCATGGAGTTCCACTTTCTATCGTATTTGATCATGATCCAAGGTTTACATCAAAATTATGGAGAAGTCTTCAACATGATCTGAGCACTGAATTGAATTTCAGTACGGCCTATCACCCCCAAACTAAGGGCCAATCTGAAAGGACTATTCAAACAATCAAGGAAATGCTGAGAATGTGCTCAATGGAATTTAAGGGTGGATGGGATCAACATATCCCTTTAGTTGAGTTCTCTTACAACAATAGCTTCCACTAGAGCATTCAAATGGAACCCTAGGAAGATCTATATGGGAAGCGATGTAGAACTCCTACTTTTTGGGATAAAGCTGGTGAGAGAAAGCTTCTTGGACCTGATCTTGTGCAACAAATGACAGAAAAAGTGCATTCCATCCAACAACACATTAAGGCTACTCAGAGTCGGCAAAAGAGATATGCTGACAACCGTCAAAGGGACTTGGAGTTTGATGTCAGTGACAAGGTATTTATTCGAATTTCACCTTGGAAGAGAGTCATGAGGTTTGGGAAGAAAGGGAAGTTCAAACCTAGGTGCATTGGCCCCTATGAAATCCTTGATCACGTGGGAGCAGTGGCCTATCAGCTTGTAGTTCCTCCAAATCTAGCACAAGTTCATGATGTCTTCCACATATCCCTCTTGAGGAAGTATATACCTGACCCTTCAAATGTACTAAACCTAGAGGTGGTACAACTGGAACATGACCTCTCTTATGAGGAGCAGTCAGTGGAGATCTTGGATCATAGAGATAAGGTTCTATGCAACATGACTACCCACCTTGTTAAGGTGATGTGGAGGAACCAAAAATATAAAGAAGCCACATGGGAACCAGAGGAGTCTATGAGGCAGAAATACCCACACCTTTTCTTCTATAATGGTACGAGTTAAAAATTTTGGGGATGAAATTTCTTAAGGGGGGAAGAATGTAACTAACATAACTTTTTAATATTTTTTTGTTTCCTAATTTTGTGTGTTATTTTATTTTATACTCAATAAAACTATTTCATTTAATAAAATGAGTATAATTAAAATGAGACCATTGGGTTTCGACTGTAATATGACCATTGGTCAATATGACCATTGGAAACTAAATGTTACAATTATTTTCTATAAATACAAGTGATCTTGGTTAATACAGAAACAAGATTCGATGGCCCCATCCAGTAGTCTCGGGCCAATCGAATCCCATCTGACGGAACTTGGGAAGGAGGTAGCACCAATGGGCTTTGCTCTGGACCAAACCCAAGCTGAACTTCATCGGGTAAATCTGGAACGAAATCTCCTTTGCGAGAAGTTCAAGTTGATAGAAATAACCACTCGGGCAATGTTGGCCGAGCAGCCCCAAGATTCTATCAGCTTGGAACACCTTAAACTTAGGTCCTATGCAGGTGTTATAAGGGGCTATGCAACAAGGCCTTAGCTGCTTCATGTAATCCTTTGATATAAATAAAATTGTGATTTCTTCTTATGGTGAAGTTTGTGAATTTTCAAATGTCCGAAAAAATATATTATGCATATTATTGATGAACTTTAGAAAAAGGATATTTTAAAATATTTATGTAAACCTTAAATAATTAATAATGTGCAATGATTTTCAAAAAATTGTCTTCTACAGTTATGTTCAGTAAGAAATTTAGAATCTAATAAGATCAACTTAATTCTTGATTAATAGTAAATTATGAATAGTGATTTTACGCTTATGATTAGTAATGTGATCAAATGGATTAAGTAACATCACTTAAGAAAGTATTAATATAATTTAGGCACCTTGATTAAGTAACATGATTCAATAAAATAGGTAAATAACTGTTTCAGAAATTATTAGTCAAGTATATGTTTTTTAGGGTGAATGGTGTTTTTTATTTAAAAATTAAATTAAACATAATTAGAAAATTATTTTTATAAAATGGAGTTTATTTTTGAATTCATAGCATCGATAATAGGTTAAGGTGATTTTTGGGGATTTTTCTGAAAAAGTTGAATTTTCGGTGAATAGTGAAAATACAGTTTTTAGTTTCGGATGTTTAATGAAATCATTAAGGATGTAATAATTATGTAATAATTTTGGTCTACTTATGAATATTAATATAAGGTATGAGGTGTCCCAAGTGGAAAATACCATGGGCAAATACCATGGGCAAGCCCACGGTTTTTCCAATACCACTGATGAGGTGTCCCTTGGCCATTAATGACTTGTCCCCTCAGTTCTTTTATAAATACCAAGACTTTACCTCAATAATTTCATTTCTAAATCCTAATAAACGAATTTATGGTCTCCTTACCTCCCAAATAGTCCTCCCAAGGGTCCCTCAAGCCTCCCAAGGTCCCGAACATCAAGCTTTCGAAGTTACTCTTCAAGGCAAGGGATCCTTTCACCCTGCTCTTTCAAGTCATGAGTTCCATTTTGTTGTGTCTTTTAGTTTCCATCTATAAATGATGATGTTATTTTCTTATATGCTATAATTACTGTTCATTTCATGTCTAATTGTTTAGATACCCTTTCTTCTCTCATTAATTTGTTTTTTGAATTTTAAAGTGACGCCGTTAGGCTGACAAATTTCTCGTAAAAGAAATCACATATTCTCTTTTCTTTTTTGTTTCCTTTTCATGTGGAATGTCATTCAAATAACCATACCATGATATTATTATGTACCCATACTTTATTATTAATTATTTATGAGTGGGTGACCCTTGTCCCCTCTCTTTTCATTGTTTTCTAAAACCATGTTATATAGCCGTTATGCTGCAGAAATTTCGTCCCAAAATTTATATCTCTTTCTCTAAAGAAATTCTGTTGTTTATTTATGTAAATACCCAGACCTATTTCGTTTATATGGGTGTTCATAGTTTCAAAAAAAAAATGATATATTTGATTCTGGAATTGACATACATGTAACCCTCTCTCCCTTCCGTGGGTTATAAATGACTTAACAATCTCATTTTTTAGTACTCTTTAAAATGTCATGATTTTGAAATAAAACCCATTTATTTTATTCTCTATGGGTTATTTATGAAATGTTTGATTATGATGTATGTGGATCACATTAATGTAATGAAATATTAAGGGTGCACCCTGATAGTGCTCTAATGCATTTAGTAAAGTATTAATCTCTAGAGATGATAAGTTTCACGATACCTTGGTGAATAACCTTGGTAATTTTTATGACACCTTGGGGATGGACCTTGGTGATATGTTTATGAATGTCTAAATGAAAATTTTAAGCCACATATTCATGTTATGTTCCATTTTATTTTCATTATGATATGCCTATACTTCCATTTTTCATGTCTTTATGTTGTTATTCAGGTTCTTATTGTTAACACAAGTAAAATGATTCCCTTGTTTACCCTTACTGGGCCTTCTACTCACCATTTACTTTGATGTATGTCTCCAGGATATGAGATGCATTATTTTTACATAGTATGAACCTATTATGAATCCATACAAGTGGTTTATAAGAATGTTTTATGTTGTATTCAAGTTTTATTGTTCCTGATTTCCAAGACACTAGACTTTAAAGATCCTATGTATGAAAAATGTAATGAAAAGTTATGTATTAAAAAGGCGGGATGCAATAGTGAATCATAAGAATAAGAGTAATAAATAAAACTATAAAAATAAATAAAATAAACCATAATTGATTCTCGAGTCCATGATCCCAATCAACCATACCTATTTCAGCCTCACCCGAAATGTATCTGAACAAGGTATCATCATATATATATATATAAGATTGTGTATATATATCCCAAAAAATATATATACACAAATATATATATATATATATATATGAGTATTATGATAAATAAAATAAATAAAATTAAACCATAGTCGATCCTTGGGTCTGTAATCCCAATTAAAAAATACCTTCTTTAGCCAGTGCTGGATAAGTCACTAAACATGTTACACAACCAAGGGGGGTACATTTCCTATCCTTGAGATCGCCCATACTTTTCTTTAATTACTATAATAATGGTTGTTTTGTGTTGATGAACAATCCCAACAATATGGCACAACATCAACTACGACCTATGCTGGATGTATCACGTATCATAACTATGAGGGCCAAGACCTAGGGATATTGACCAAGGCATCCTCTTTGAGTCCTTGGAGAACATCCTTAGAAAACCCAATATAATATAGAACTACTAAGGCCAAGACCCATGTTTATTGAAAAAGGTGTCCTCTTTGAGTCCATGTAACACATACAGAGCCAAAACTGTACAATATAGACTTACTAGGGTTGGAACCCAAGTTCATTGACTAAGGAATGATATTCATATCCATAGAGAACATCCATATTAAACTTAGAAAATTTTTACATACCATTACATCCATATAAATCAATAATATTAAAAATAGAGATCTAATTATGTACGTCTAGGAATCCCTATCATGTACCATATCATGTCATGAGCATTGGCCAAAATCCGTGAACCACCTATAGAAATCATAGCTACATCAATATTAACCATGTGAATCATAAAATAAGAAGTGTGCGTAGCCCAACGCCTATACCCACCTCCAATTCCACATCGTCATTACATACATGTTTGGTGTGGGTTCTACGTTTCACGTATTACCATCTCAACCCAAACCTACAATGTACTATCCCAGGGTCAGTCCAATATTGGGGCACCAACTAGGTCTATAATATGAAAATACTATAGGGGAATCCTAATAGGGATCTAATAAGAAAACACATAAGCAAATGAATTCCTCCTAGGGTCCTCATAAGTAGTAAGTAAAAGGAGGCGTTGTACATGGGATCTACTAGATTATATTATATATGGAGGAATCCTACTGGGAACCCTTGGCCTTAGTGATAAGTATAGGTATGATTCTAGTGCATAGGGGTTGTTAGGGACCCTAGGAATTCATCTATTTAATTAACAAATTAAATAATTTAATTTAATAGTTCCTTGGGGTAAATCTAAACAGGGGGTGTCACCCTCAAGGGAAAGACCAAGAATACATATAATACATAAACATGCATAAATACTATAGGATAGGAACACATACCACCAACCTTTCATAAGGTTCCCATTTATTTTACAAAGTCCAAAATCAGATTCCATGGCATGACCAAGCTCAATTGAGTAATGTTGGTCCCTCTTTCACAAAGAAACAACCATAAAAAAATTAATTATAACATAATTATTATTAATTAATTAAAACTAAACAATTTAGTTTAAAGAACCATTTTATTTAAAATAGGAATTACTCCCAAAATATTACCATCTGATCCTATCACATCAGAACTGAAACCTAGTGCTCATTTACATCCCATAACATAAGACCAACCTAAAGGAAAGAATAATACATAATCAAAAATTATAAAAAAAACATTAGATAATTTTAATTAAGGACCTAAACCTTTATAAATTCGTTGTGGATGCAATGAAGTGTAGCTAACCTCTCGGGTTATCCTATCCCTAGGTACAATAAAAACCTCAACATAGGTATCTAATTCCACCATTATCTGGTTGAATCAGGACAAAAATACCTAACTAGAAGAACCTATGTTAGTGTAAAAAAGAGAAGAACATAACTGAGGCTAACAAAGTCAAAGGATTACCTCGAGTGTTCCAATTCACATAAGGACATCCAATTATAAACAAGAGTGAGTGAGTACTCCAATGAAGGAAGGGAGAATGAGGGATAAACATTTGGGGGAGAAAGGGGAAATAAAATGGGGTAAAACCTTATAAGGGTTGGAGGGGAATATATTAATTTTAACCTATTTGATGAGCCATACGGTTTTCAAAAATATGAACCAACCATGTGGTTGGTACTGTATTATCCCCTCCACCTTGTATGGCTATAGTTCACAATTTAATAGATAATTCACTAACCTATGCCTCTACTATCTGAGGCACACTCTATATTGAATGGGTTCAACTCATGGTTAGTCAAACCAGGCACTCACCATGTGACATGTCTGTAGAAAATTATAGATCCACCCCATTGGATGGTTTCCTTTGGCCCACCGTAATGTTTCTAAATCCATGCACCTGTATAAAATGGGCTTCATAGTTAGGCCGCATGGTTAACACTAATCATGTGACAATTGTGTTCCATGAACTCCACCTTTCCAAAAATTTTGTTTCAAGCCTCGAACCCCAAGATGCCCCCAAAACCTCCAAGCTACAAACCATTCCTCATTCCATATATAAAAACATTATTTAGAGACATTACAATATTTAAATTCCAATTCCAAATATCCGATCAAGATTTGACCCATCAAATAATTGAAAATTTAAAATTCTTTAGAAATTTCCTATTCTAAAAAACACAGGATCTTATAATAATAAAATAAATTTATAAATTATATATATATATATATATATTATATTTAAAATCAGTGCGTCCATATATTTGTAAGGTATAGTAATATCTAGAGTGGAGATACATGTTTGAATGTCATTAGTATCCTTTTTTATCCTATAGTGATGGGAATTGAGCACACATATATATCTCATGGGCTATAGTGATAGTGACAGTCTCCATGGGTAACCTGATCATGGCTATAAATTATAGCCCCATTTTACACTAGTGAATGAATACTCAATAGATCAGTAGTATCTATGTATTCCTCTTACAATTATTGATAAGGGATAACTCTTGATGTGAGGGTTGACTCTTTGTATTCCACATGAATATCACAACAATGTCAACACCTATTTCAGATAAAGGATAATACTATATAAGAATTATTCTTATAGAAATATATCTCCTAAAGAAATATATTTTCTAATGTAAATCTATCTTAATAATCATCTTCAATAGAAAACCAAATATATAAATTCATTTCTCTCATTATCTTGACTCTATTAGAATATACCAATCTTTTTTCAAGATATTTCAATGTTTTTATTTTTAATTATTTTTCTAAAACTTTTATTAGTTGTTATTTAAAAGGTATACCAATCTAAAAATCCCAAATAAATGGTTGAGATCAATATTTTTACATCCCCAAAGGTTTTAATATTGTATTTTTTATTAGTCAATGTCATTTAGAGTATGTTAGTTTGGGATGTGGAGTGTTGAAGATGTTTGGTGACAGTTCAAAGGTGTTTTTTTGATAAAGGATATACGTCTCGATTAAACTATGTTGATAATTATATGAAGGATATTGTGAATAAAGAAGATTAAATGAGTTGGATTTTCATGTTATAACAACAAGAGTCACGCTATAGTGTTATGTCTTATATCGCCGTGAGTATCCCATGAGAATTTTATATATATGTTTTTAATCGATCAATGTCATGAATCCGAGATGATTTTTTTATGTTGTAATGAATTTTTGGGTAATATTGGACCAATAGTTTTTTGGATAATATCACGCTACAATGCATAGACTATGGAAATATGGAATAACCCTATTTATATAAGAATTAAAACTTTCACCATGATGTAATTTATCTTGCCATAATGGTTTAAAAGAATGGAAAAATAATTCTATAATGGTAAGTTTGTGAAAATTAGACTCATACCTGTTTGGTGAAAAAATAAAAATCAAGCCAAGAAGTGAATCATCATGCAATAACTAGCCTGCATGTTAAAAGAAACTGACATAGAATTCAAGCCATCATGCTGTAATGACGGTGGTCATTTTATAAGTGTTAAATCAATGTATAATTTTATAATAATGGATAAGATTTACTTATTTACTATGATTTATGGTTATGGTAATAACATCAATAGTTAAAATAGATTTTAATAGTACATATTTACCCTAAAAAAATCCAATTGATAAATTACAAGTATATGAATTTTTAATTGGTTATAATTTTGAATTTAAATTTAAATTTAAATTTAAATTTACTTGGAATAAAAAATGGGTTTTATATATAGAAAGAAAGTTATATACATATAATATCTAAAAAACATGACATCATCAATAAAATTGAAAATTTAAAGAGTAAGTTGATTGTTTGAATATCATTTAAGATTATAATTTAATACGGTTCTTTTCTATGTAAAATTATAAAGATATAGTGGTGAATATCATAACATCATTGAGAACACAACTTATAGTATGGTAATATTCCTTTTACCATTATTATTGTATGTTTTACCTGTGTGTTGATATAATAATCTCTTGTTACCCTCTTGGAAATAAGTGTGAATAAGGGAAGAACATGGATAAGCTATGATATTTTTTTATATAATTTAATAAAAAACTAGTTTTCTAGTGATTATTTGGAATTTCAATACAAAATTGATATGTTATCCTTGGATGTTGCAAAATGTCAGTGAACCAAGTTAAACTTTTGTGTCCATGAATATTTTTTTTATAGTTTTATTTTATGGTTATTAAACTAATGTGATAGGTACAAAGTTTCTTTAAAAATATGAATAAAAGATATATTTGAATTTTAGATAAGAAGGGAATTTTAAACACCCTAATTCACCCCCCTTTTGGGTGTATATTAGGACCTTGATTTACAATAAGTGGCATCGATATCGGTGGTTAATTCTTGGATAATATGTCAAGTGAAAGCTATAATAATGGATAATTATATGAATCAAGAGGTATTACAATTATTTTATGGTTATAATTATCAGTTTTGAAAGATTATAATGATATAAACTTGTGATCTCTTGATATTGATGTTATTTTAGTAGTATTTCATGGAATATAAACCAATAATGTTATAGAATTGATAATAATATAAGAATTTAAGTAATTATTGAATATTTATTTTAAGGCATAGAATGACTTATCCAAGGAATTTTCTTATAAAATCTACATGAACATGATGATATATACATTAAAAAAGATATTTTGGAAATTTTTTCCCACATTTATGATGGTTAAAATAATGTGAAATATGTAATGAAACAATTTATTCATAATGTATTTGAGGATATTTAGATGAGATCAAATGAAAATATTGATGGCTTCTTCAACCGTGTTATTTAATTTTTTAAATCTATCCATATACTTACTGATGAGATTAAAGATATTGATGTTATGAAGAATATTATATGAAGGTTTACACTAATATATAATCAAATAGTTTGGTATGTCCAGACATAAATCATAGATAATTATCTCTTGATGGGCTGTAAGGAAAGTTAGGTACTTATGAAATGTGACTAAAGATGAAAAGTTATTTATAAAATTCATTAAATTAAATTATATTTAAATAAATATAGAATATTTAAAATCACGAGGCAAGAAATTAATAAGAAAATGTTAGTAATAAGATCTTATTTCCAGTGTAGAGAATGTTTAATAGAGGTAAAGAGATATTTATGTATAAGCATCCTTTGGTTTTATATCACTATGTAAAGGTAAGATAAATCAAATCAAGGTGTAAAATAATATTTTATAGAGAGGATGATGATATTAAACTCACCCAAAAACCAAGAATTATGGTTTCCCATAGAAGGAAATTAAATTTGGGTAATTAAAGTGGAAATAAGTTTCAAAGAAAAGTGAAAATTAGTAATGTGGAAGATGGAATTGAAGAAAATATTTTGTAATTTTTTGAAAATGAGTTTATATCATAAAAAATAGATGATATTAATGCTATATTATAGAAATTAAAAACTAAAATAGAGGATTTTGATCAACTTGAGGGGCTTGTTAATCTCAATGTATAGTTAAAACGACCTCTTGGGGAACATGAGCTACAAGGAATGAATAATAGGACGATTAAAGGTTTAATAAATGAATCCTCAAGTTATATTAATGATCATGAAGCAGAAATTGATCATCTGGATAAGGATATGAAGGAACATGGAAATGATCTAGTGGATCCTAAATAAAAAATTAATTAAAAATTAAATTTTTTTATTGAACTAATATAATTGAGTATCTTAATCTTTTTATCGAGGATAAATATAAGAAGAGTGAATAACTCAAGGAGGAAATGGTATCCTAGAGGAATAAGCTTGATTCTAAGTTGAAACTAGTTGATTCCAATAATATTCTATAATTTGGAATATTATAAAGTGAATAACATAACTAAGGTTTAGTTTTAGGCACAATAGGTGTTAAAGAAGTATTTAGATCTTAATGAACCAACTTCATTGAAAATAATGGACTTGGATATGATGAATATATATAAAAAACTAAGATAATAGATGTGATGATCAAAGGAAATAAAAATAAAGGATAATTTTATCAATCATCAATAACTTATCAAAAAACATGGGGTTATTTAGAATATGGGGATATGTAGAGACATGATAGTATCAAAATTATTACCTTGATGAATTACTAGTTATATGGATAATTATGATACACAATGTTTTATTATGAAGAATTTGAATCATATTTAAAAGGTGAAACAATTGGAAGTTAGTAGTTTAGATTGAAAACATATCCTTCATATTGGAATTGAAACATATTCAATGGATAATGTTTCAATATCTTTAATTTATGGAATAACGTTGTAGATTAGATGAAAATTTGAATCATGAGTTATTAATATCAAATGTAGAGATATATGGACTTTAAAAAATCCACCAAAATTACTTGGGGAAATAGATTTAGTCCATTCAATGAATAATAATATGATTTTTTTTCGTGTACCAAAGAGAATGAGAAATGATAATATGGTGTCTCAATTCATCCATAAATTTCATGGAATTAAAAAATTGACGATGAAGATGAAATATATAATTTTTAAACTTTTGTTAAAGTAAGAAAAGAATAAAAATAGGTGGATTCCTGATAGAGGGTTTTTATTCCACATGATATGAAACGATAATATTTACTAAAAATTTAAAGGAAGAGTATATTGCTGGATCAATTTTGAAATGATTGATCTCTATAGAAAAAAGGAAGTGGTTAAACTAATTTATTAGAAGATGAATTGAAAAATACTAAAGTTATCTATATATATAGTATACAAAATTATTTATTTAGTGAAATTTAATTATGTGAATCGATATTGGAAGTTGCATTCAAAAAATAAGGATAAAATATTAAGAGAAAGGAGATAAATTTTCTAATAAAATGATAAAGACTGAACAAGAATTTATATAAAATAAATATCAAGGAGAAAACTTTTCTTCAAAAAACATAATAGGGAAAAAATATATGGAATTAGAGGCTTGGAAACATCCATTTTATTACTATGGAAAATATCTATAAACCAAAAGAAACAAAAATTTTTCCTAACTAGTAGAGAAATATAAAAAAGATGTGTTATGATCAATTGAGGAGAAAGATGGTGAGAAAACCTTATCAATAAAAAAATGGTCATCAAATCTACATGATTTTTTCCAAATTGATGCATGTATTCCAAATTTTCAAGAAAAAAATAATGGATAAAAATATTTCATCTTATTTATTTATGAAAATATAAGGATGGTATGTTACAATTTATTGTTATCTATGAAATATGTGACATATTACATCAATAAGTTTTAAGATAGAATAGATAATAAAACTATAAGAATAATTATGTTTCTAATACCATCTATTAAAATTGGAAAATTATTTATTGAAACATGGAATAAATAATAATATGTTTTCAGTAAAGACCCCTTAATATTAAAAAGTTAGGGAAGGAAGAATATAATGGTTAATAACATAGAAATAACTTTTCTAATTTAGGGTGGTTTCCCATACCATTATTAGAGGGAAGTAGTATAAGCAACAATGTTAACTCAGAGTTGGATGTTTCTTATAACTTGAGAAGAGAGAACACAACATGAAATATGGAATATTATAAAACCTTATTTGAATCATTTTAGAGTATTTATAATCAAATATTTTACCCTAAATAAATAAGGATATTAGGGTAAATATAGAGATATAAAAAATGAAAAAATATTTCCATGATACTCATATAAAATTAAATCTTATAAATTATTTGACAATAATCTCCATAAGTTTTTTGAAATTAGTGATACCAATGTGAATGAATAAATATATATGAAAAATTATTTAATTCCTCTACTTGAATAAATTTATGAAGAAGAAAAATATGGTGATGGGAATTTAGGATAAGTAAAAAATATCTCAAACGATGATGGTTATATAGTTGAATTAAAAGATTAAAACTACATTAAATGGAGTTAATATTTAAATAAAACAAAAATAGGAATTAAATTTTCCTAAAATTATTATTGAAGAAATATTTAATTCAAAAAATACCCATAAACGAGAATAATAGTGAAAATTATTCTATTGGTGTAGGAGGAACCTAAAACATTCTTAGAACTTGTTAATGATAAATCATGGGTGAATGTCGTGAATGAAGAACTAAACAAAATTGATAAATATATGAAATGGGTGCTTGTATATAGAATAGTAAATCACAATGTGATTGTTACAAAGTGATTTTTCAAAATTAAAATTTATAAAAATGGAAGAACGGTCTGGAATAAGTCTAGGATTAGATATAAAGGATATACTCTGATCAAAGGAGTTGATGTCAAGGAAACATTGACACTAGTAGAAAGGTTATAATTTTTTAAATTGTTATTAGTTGTAGTATTCTAAATAAAATTCATGTTTTAAAAAAGGGATATGAATTCAATATTCTTAAATAGAGTGATAAAATAGGAGTTTTATACCAAACAACTAGTGTATTTTATTATTGGTCATGATGTTTAAAATATTTAAATATTTATAATGGATTTATATGGACTAAAATAATAACCCCATGTTTGGTATGAATTATTGGAAACATATAAGAAAAATATGGTGTTTAAATGAAGAGTTTTTGATAAAAATATTTATGTATAGTTCTTATATGAATAGAAATTCTGGGTAATTGTGTATATGGATGACATCATCTTTAGTAGAAATAAGTAGAATTCTATTGAATGATTTGAATATATAATATTATCATAGTTTGAGATGATAATTATTGGATAAATACCCTATATCCTTGGACTATAAGAATTTTTAAAGTAAGGATACACATCTATCTCATGGGTGAAGTATGCAAGAGAGATGTTAAAAAAGATTGGAATTAAAGGCTGCAAACTAGTTTCAACTCTAATAGTGGTTTGAGATAAACACAAAAAATATGTGAACATCAAGGTAGTGGAATAAACGTCACATTTAAGAATTTTCTGGAGTCTAATTTACTACACAACAATAATGAAAAATATCCTTTATGCTACATTATTGGTTTCATGTTTTCATAGTTTTCTAAAAGAAGAGTATTTCTTATAATTAAAGAGAATAATGAGGTATATATAGGGAACATTGAATTATGGATTTATTTTTAAAGTAAGAGTAGAAAAATATTTGGTATCTTACTTATATAGGGAATGGTTTGGATAAATTTTGGATAAAAAATTCATGAATTGTGTAGCATTCTTTATTGGAATTAATTGTATGGGTTAACTGATAAACCAACTGGATAGTATATCCAATGACACCAAAGATCCAGAGTAAATTTCAATAATCATGGACAATAATAAATTATTTTGGATAAATAAATTGTTATAAAATATTAAATAAGTGGTATAAAAATGAATATTTATTCATTGTGATAACTGTATTTTTATTTAATTATCAAAGAACCCAATAATACATTATTTCTTATAAAAAATATAATTTCTATATCACATTAAAAGTAAAAGGTTGAGAAAGGAATTATAAGTTTAGAGTTTAATAGTACTCTAAATTAAGTGAATGATATATTTATAATGTAATTGGGTGTACATGTGTTTGATAAGAAGTCGTTGAAACTCATAGTTCATGAAATTTATTTAAACTACGGTGTTATTGAAATTTCCCTCTCCATGATGCATATATTCTTAGTATTTTATATTTTTTCTTACACCATGATTTAAACCATATAGAATTATATTTTTTTAATTCCTCCTTTCTATTATATGAAATAAGTTGATTGGAAAATTTAATAATATTTCAACAAGTGGTTTTAAATTATCTTAATTATCTGTCAAAGGGGAGTTTCATGTATGTTATTTCCAAATAAAATCTATAGATAAAGATACTTTTAATTTTATTATAAAATGGGGAGAATATATGACCATAAATATATAAAATTTTAGGATTAATAAGTTTATATTTATTCTTGAGTATGATGTAGTCATAAAGGAATTTCCAATGGATGGAAGGGTGATATAGGAATTGAGATTTGGTATTCAAATTTTTGTATCAATTAAAAAAATGAAAATGGGGATAATGATACACCCCTAATTGATATATGATTGGATTTTTTTTTTCAGTTTCATTCATTTTATAGTTACATTCATAGTTTTATAATTCTAGATTATTTTGGTGATCATGCCGTGAAGGATGTGCAAATGAATAAAGATGAAAGGATTTAGTTTGTTATTCCATAAAAATTGGAGTTATGACACAATGTGGGGTTTCAAAGAGCATTGAGTAACATGTGAGAATTCTTTGTTTCAATATTTATGTCTGATCAATGTTGTCACACTATAATGGTTTAATATCATAATGAAATATTGGTTAATATTAGAAGAAGTTTTGGTGGAATGATTCCACACAGTAAAGCTCAGATTATGAAAATAAGGTATGGAACTATTTTTGAATGAATGGAACCTTGAATCATGAAGCCACATGTCACACTTCAATAGTTTTCCTATAAGGAATAATCATTACATGATGGCAATGTCCTGAAAATTAGGCTCAACTCTATTTGGAGAAAAAATTGAAATCATGTTATGAAGGGGATCATCACACTGCCACTTGCATGGAAGTTAAAATAGATCGATGAAATTTCTAAATTTTCATGTAATAATAAAGGTGGTCGCACATTGATTATTGAAGAAATATATAATTTGATAATAATTGATGATTTCAATTTCTTGGATGTGCTTAGTGGTTATGGAATGAAATTCATTAGTTAAAACGGAGATTAATAATAGATATTTTCTCAGAAATGATCCAATGGATGAATTTTCAGTGGATAAAGTCTAAAGTGGTTATGATTTTGATTTTGAATTTGAATTTAAACTTTCATGGCTAAAAAATGTTATTCTATATAATAAGGGAGTGATATACACATAAGATAAAAAATTGGACATCATCAAAAAATTAATAATTTAATGAGTGAGTTTCTATTTTAAATATCATTGAAGACCAGACAATAATAAAGAATTTAATTATATAAATTTAAGAAGATCAATAGGTGAATATTATAAAAAATGGACAACATCATTTTCATCATGTTGTTATTTAGTTTACCCTTATTCATATAATTCCAACATCTATATCAATAAATTCATATGTTGTAACCTTCTTGGAAAGTAGTAAGAGGAAGGGAGGATGTGAATGTGGACCTTTGATGAACAAGGATATTGTAATAAATATTTTAATAATAAACTTATAATGTATTTATTATTAGTCATATCAATGTAGATATTTTATAGTTGGATGTAGAATAGTATGGGTGAACCAATTAAAATTTTGGTTTCAATGTATCTTTTGTTTCTAAAATTTGGTTGTCTGGTAGTGAAATAATTTTTACTTGTACCAAGTATTAAGAATCCATGGATTGGTATTGTTGAACTCATTGTATTTTTTAAATATTTCATTTGAATGTTTTTGAGTTGTTGGTAATGATGAAGTTTTTGGTTCTAATGATATGATATGGAAGATGCATTAAAGTTAATCTAGTTATATGATTGGAAGATACAATAGTTTTAAATATTTTATATTCCAAAAAGGGAAAACATTTTATGAGTTTATTAAAAAAATATCTCCAACCTATGTTGGCTACCAAAATAGCCTAGTACATGTATACTGGATAAGATTAAGGACAACCATCCTTAGGAATCCATGGGGGAGCATAGAGGTGGGAAATTATGAGTAGGGGTCGAAACTGGCATGGGGAGATAGTGAAAAAGTTATCACATAGAAGACATAGGTTTTTATCACAATGTAGGGTGAAATAGGTTGAACAATAGGGTTAGAAACCCCAACGGGTTTTTAGATGTATGTGAGGAGTACATTGTATAATAAAGAAAAGTGAATCACATCTAAGAGTCTGATGTGGTAATTTCCTTCACTGGATAGTGGTCACTTTTTTAAATAGGCTTATATTTTTAAATGGGCTTATATTTTTAAATTAGAATATGTTATTCTCTCATAATCTTCAATATCACCATTTTTTTGGGTTCTACTTTCCATCTAATTACGTTCTACAACTTCCATGAGAGGTTATGAAAACCTCAACTTCACATAGAGTAGTGATGGTATTGATTTAACAACACCACAAAGTTAAATTCTCTAGAAGAAATATTCTCTCGAAGATGATATCATAGGTAGATGGGTATGCTAAGAGACTATGTAATAACCCAAAATTTTATAAATTAAATTCCATTTTTGAATGAATTGTGGAAATTATTAATTAATATATTTATAGAGAAACATGCCCTGCTTTAGTTATTTTGGAATATTATATCCTTTTGGATTTATAATACCATTAACTATCTTAACCATTCATAATATATCCATTTCATAGTGACCAATAATGTTAGTATATATTAAGGGTTATGATAAATTATAATCGGAATAGATTGAAGAAGCGATGGATTTGACTAGTAGGATCATACCCAATGAATCCCAATTATCAGAGCTTCTTTGGGAGATAAAATTATTGAGATTTAACGTTGACCAATCCCAAGATGAAATTAAACAACTGAATTATGAAAAAAACCATTTATGGAAGTAGTTTAATCTTATCAATATCAAAACGCAAACAACATTCATTGAACGAACCCAAAAAAGAACCACCATCACACACCTTAACCTTAGGGCACATATTGGAGTAATAATATGTTATGTATATATTCCTTAAAAGTATAGATATTTAAATTTTTCTTAATAAAATAATGAATATATTTATCCCTTTTCATTAATACAAGTGTAGACGAGTTGATGAAAACTATATTTTGATACGAAGAAACCAAAATTGTATTTTTGGAAAATATACAACTTTAATTAAAACACACATTTTGATAAATTCATGAATTTTCAAATAGATTTAATTTTCATATAATAATATTATTAAATTATATTTATATATAAATTACAAAAAAATTTAGTGATTTCGATAATAATCTTTATACAGGTTAGAAAACTTTAACTGTCATAAAAACAAGTATTTTTCAATAAATGATAAATTTGATTTAAAAGTTAAATTATTATATCTAGAAAATTCTTTTGATAAAATAAATATAATTTTTGAAATCATCAGGTTGAATGTATCCAATGGTGAATTTTTTAAAATTTTCTAGGACAACTGAATTTTTGGGTAAAAATTAAATACAATATAAGTATATGGTTTTCATTATTACATCATAATGGACCTAAAGTGATGTAATAATGACATAAAATGAATCCAAGGGAAAAAATATATTTATAATTTAAATTAATTTGTTTGATTTATTTTATAAACCATTAATGAATCCTCTAAAACCTATATTTATTTTTTGGTTTTACAATCAATTATTTATAAACAAGACTCGTTTCCACATCACCAAGGGTATTATTTTAAGGATTTCAATTATTGTATTTATAAAATATTTTAAACACTACAATTTTATAGAAATAATTGGAAAAAACTATGGTAAGGTATGCAGTTTTAATTAATTTTTCATATAGAGTCCAAAACTTATGTTTATAAATTAATAAAGAATTCCCCCTATTTTGATATAAATACCCATGAATCCTACCACTCCTCTACACTAAGAACCCATTGATAATGAATTTACTCCCATATCTCTAAATCCATCCCATGTTTGTCTCAATCTCTTAATAAGATCATACCAACCTTTTATAAGCACCCCCTCAAGGTAAGAGATCCTCTTCACCTCCTCTTTATTTAAACAATTTATTTGAATTTTTCCCTTTTTATTTCCAAATTTCCATGTTCTAATGTGTTTTTTATAAAAAATTTTAATTTAATTATGATTTACAAGTAATTATATTACACCTTTAACTCTCATTAAGACCTTACTTGAATTATTATGTACACCCATTATGTTTCCAAAATTTTCTTGTGATTTTCCATGCCAAACATTTTCATTGTTAATACACATCCCCATTTCCACTCAAGGGTATTCACCTAGACGTACATATACTTAATTTATTTTTTAATTCCATTTATATAACCCACATTCTATAATCCTATTATTAAAATTAATTTTGGTTGTTCTTTTGTTGTATGATATATGTGCCACACTAACGCATGTTCAAGATATGAATGTAATAGGTGGTATCTGAATTATATTGCCCTCCAATTCATTGGGTGATTTTTTTATCTCATGATATACCATGTATGGTGCATTTGAGGTTACCCTAATAACAATATGTTTGAATGTATCAGTGGTTATCCTTGACCTCTATTTATGATGTCACATTTTATATTGATTCCACATTACTATGTTTCTTTGATGTTATCATATTATATCACGATTGGATGATCATATTTATGATGTCACATTTTATATTGATTCCACATTACTATGTTTCTACATATCTAATTTCTAAAATTCAATAGGCCTCATGATCTTCTATGATTTTATTATGTTTATTTTTATGTGATAAATCATTATTTAAAGTTTATAAAATATATGGGTTTTCAAATTTTGTATTATAGAAAGTTTTAGTTTTTTGGGGATTAGGATTAGAAAACATTAGTAAAAGACATTGGGACAAGACTAAACATAGTAAAACATCCCTATAATATGGTAAATCATATATTAAGTTGTTTCCAAGCAATAAACCCCATCTCTAGATACTATAAGTCGATGTGGATATCACACACTTGTACTTAGGGGTAATAAACTTGAAAAGGTAACATTGGGAATTTTCTAGATCATCACCAGGTATAAAAAAGTGGTCTTTCTACACACTTGGTTTGAAACTCCCTGGTGATATTAATTGGTAAATTCACAAGCTCTTTATGAACCATTATAAAGGGAAAAAAATGACCATAAAATTTTATGTTCGGAAATAACGAATCGATAATATATATTGAAACGTAAAAATTCATAGGTTAAAGAATACATGTCATTTATGAGTTATCCATTAAATGTTCATATTATTCCTTTTATTTTTTTAATATTAAAAATCTCATCCCTAGTTTCCCTATTATTTCAATGGTGGAAGATTAGAGGAACTGAGTCAACAACCAATGTGATGGGAGATTTCCAAGTGAGATTCCAAACCCAATGAGAGGAGTAAAAAAATTCATGAAAATATATACTCATTTAACTCATGTTCTAAAAATAATCTTGAATTAGGTGGAAAACCCACATCTATATAATAAATAGAATGTGGAAATTGATAGCTTTATGTGATGAAGGACTTCAAATTTTAGTGGATATTCTGACCCTTTAATCATAGAAAAATTGATTAACTATAGAGAAAAGATCTTCCCCATGATCCAATGCTTATAAAAAGATATGGTCATGCTATCTATTTATTGTATGATGATAGAATATAATCAATTTTGGGTTTTGATAAAAAATAAGAATAATGAGAAAGAGGTAAAATCGATGGAGTGGTAAGAATTCCATAAAATTTTTTTCCGTAAATATTTTCATCACACTCTCTAATGAAAAATGGATCGGTATTTCCATATCATAAAGAAAAATGATATAGAATATATTGGGGTATATTATGAAAACTTTAAAATACTTTCGTGATAGGCCTCCAACATTTTCATTCACCCATAAAGTAAATTTTACCTCTTCTTTGGTGGGATAAAGCCGAGTCTATGAAAAGATTTATCTATTTAGGACTTTGAAAGCTATGAGGAAATTGTTTAAGGTTCCCTTAAATTTGAAATGGAGATCAGTGAATCTCATGGGTCTTATGGGTTAAGAGATAGGAAGTGGAGAATGGATTTAAATTATTGTGGTGTAATGGATAAATATCAGGGGGAAATAAATTCCAACACCACACTTGTTAAAAGTATGGGGATAAGCATCTCAGAAATTGCTTGATGGTGACAAGGAAGTTATTTATGTGTGAGAAGGAAGGGAATCTAGAAATAGAATACTAGAAGTATAAACCTACCAATTTTATGAAACAATGGAATAATACAGTTAACCACCATTTTTTTCCAATGATTCAACTATAATATGAAAGGGTACTATGCAAATCAATGCACTAAGACAAGGGTTGTTGATGATAACTGACGAAAAAAACCTCCAAGGCCTAAAGAGAAAAGTTATATTATACCATAAAAAATTCTGATGTGGATCCCAATAATTATATGGTGATATTTATTTTGAAAATTCATTTATGAGTAGAGAATAAAGTATTTGATTTTATTTTTAGCAATATTTCATATCACACTATTTTTAGTAGAAATATTCAAACAACGCCTCAAAAAATGGAAGTGGATATACTTGTGAAAATGAAAAATGTGGAAATTATTTCATCTCAAGTATGTAGATTCTCTCTTATAAATATTTTTAGAATGAACCTCCCAAAAAACATTGTGATACCCCCTTTATTAGAAGTCGATGTAATTTTGGGTGTGGATTGGCTCTCCTTGTATAGTTCCAACATAAATTTCCAAGAGAAGTTAATCACCCTTTGTATAAACAATATCCCTCTAATTATATACAAGTTATAGGAGGATGATAAATCCCATTTGGTATCATTATCTCAATAATGGACATTATTTACTTATGAGAAATCATATCTAGCTCAAATAATTGAGGATAAGGAAAATATCATCCTTGATGACATTCCCATTTTATGGCAATATAATGATGTTTTTTGTAAATAATTTCTTAGTTTTCATCTATGCTTGAGGTTAAGTTATCAATAAATATTATACACATAGTTTTTTTCAATATCCATGAATCTATATAGAATATACACTTTTTAACTTAAAGTGATGCAGAAGAAACTGTAGGAGAATTTGGATAAAGGGTTAATATGCCCAAGTGCTTCACTATGGGGTGAACCAATCCTCTTATTCAAGAAGAAGGATAGGTCAATGTTCTTCTGCATTTCTTATCACAATCTTTAAAACAACCCAATAAATAACAAGTTTATTCTACCATATATTGGTTAATTATTTTATAAGCTATATAGAACCCAATATTTATCTAAGTTGGATCTTCGGTTGGGAAATTATCAAGTAAAAGTGAAGAATGAGGATATCATCAAGACTGCTTTTTGTATAAGGTATGGGCACTATGAGTTCATTTTTATTCCATTTAGACTCACTCATTCTCTATAAATATTTATGAAATTAATGAATATATTCTTTATGGATTACCCTGATAAATATTTGTTAGTATTTATATATGATATTCTTATCTACTTCAAAAGTAAGGAGGAACATGTGGAGTATTTGAATGCGATACTGAAGACCTTGTGAAAGGAAAAGGTATATACTAAGTATAGTAAATATGAGTTTTTATGGAGAAAGTAACATTACTGGGTCATGTTATCACTAATAAATGGATATCTTTGGATCATTCAAAAACATAGTTAATTTAAGGATGGCCTGGACTAATATCTGCAATGAAGATATATAGTTTCCTTAGATTAGTTGGTTAATACCATCGATTTATGAGACATTTCTCACAATTTTCAATCCCAATAACTAAGATAACTTAGAATGGGGTGAATTTTCTCCAGAATTATGAATGAAAATATAGATTTAAATATTTTTATAAGAGGCTAATCATTGCACCTATTATCACATTACCAACTTGTGGGTAAGGATTTGTGATCTAAAGTGATTCATCCTAAAATATATTGGGTGGTGTACTCATGAAAGATAAAAAATTGATAGCTTATTCCTCACACCACTTAAATATTCATGAAAGGAACTACTAAACACATGATCTAGAATTGGTTGCAATGATCTTTATGTTGATGATTTTATTACACTGTCTCTTTGGAGAGAAGTGTGACATCTATATGAATCATAAAATCCTCATGTATATATTCACACAAAAGGATATCAGTAAACAACAATGATGGTGGTTATATCTAATCAAGGATTATGATTGTTCAAACCATTACCATCCTTGGAAGGTGAAAAAACTGACATATTCTTTGAGTAGAAAGGACATCGCACCTCTATCCATGATGAGGATTTAAAGGGATCCAATAATATTTGACATGAAAATGATATACATGGGAATCATAAAAGGACTAATATTATACCTTTCTCAAATAAATTCTCAACCATACATTTATGATATGACCAAAGAGGCCCAAAAAGTTGATATGGAGATATAGAAAAATGTAGTGAATTTTTTGGTTTTAAACTATGCTTAAGATGGATTTATAAGGTTTGGAATTGAGATATGTGTCCCATAAAAACTGTAAAAAAGAGGTAACTTATGGATATTGTGAACAACTCATCCTTATCGGTTCATCTAGGAAGCACTAAGACATATAGAGATATTAAGAAAAAATTATAGTGGGATAACATGAAGAGGGAAATTGTAGAATTTATATCTTGATGCTTAGATTTTCAGCAATTTAATGATAAATGAAAATGTATAAGGGTATGATGAAACCATTTCCCATAGCTGTATTTAAATTGGAAAACATAACCATGGATTTAATCAAAGGGCTCCCCAAAAAATCTAAAGGCAATGACACCATATTGGTGGTATTCAATTTGCTTATAATGTTAGTGCATTTTATTTATATCAAGGAAAATTTCTCCCTAAAATAACATGACAAAATATACATAAAGGAAGTGGTTTGAAAACATGGAGTAACACTCTCCATTGTATCTGATTAATATCCAAGGACACCTCAAGGTTCTAGAGAAGCCTTCAATAAGCATTAGATGTAGAGATAAGTTTCAATACTTCTTATCATCGTTAATAAAGATGATCTGTCTATGAGAATTATTAAAACTCTAGAGGATATTCTAATATCATGTTTAATATATTTCCTTGGATTTTGGGATCAATAAATTACCCTATTGGAGTTATCTTATAATAATAGATTCTATACTAGAATTCAAATAGAACCCTATGAGGCTTTTTATGTGAAGAGGTGTCAGACACCAATATACTAGGTAGAAGTTAGAGAGTAGAAGCTAATGGGACCTGATAATATTTAGGTTATGACATAGAATATTCAAACTATTCACCATAATATAGAACCCACAAAAATTAGATAGAAAATATATGTAGAAAATCATTAATGAGACCTATATTTTGAGGTCTAAGATAAGGCATTCCTTCATATATCATGGTTGAATAATTTTTTGAGGTTTGTAAAGATGTAAAAACTAATTCAAAGATAAATATACACCTTTGAGATCCTTAATTGCATTATATCCATGACCTATCGACTTACACTCACACCTAACCTATATCAAGTACATATTTTGTTATATGTACCCCTCTCAAGAAAGTATATACAAGACCCCTTACATGTATTGAATCCATAAGCCATGACCTTTATGATTTATCTTCCATATGAAGAGTAGCAGGTGAAGATATTATATAATAAAAAAACCTTGTATCAAGACAACTTACTTGGCCAAATTTTTGTGGAAGAACCACAAGTTTGAGTAATCAATATGGGAACCTGAATAGGTTATCAAATATAAGTACCTGCATCTATTTTAGTATATGAGATGAAATCCAAAGGGTGAAATTTTTGAAGGGTGAAGAATATAACTACCCAAATTTTTTAAATGCAATTCCCCTTTTTAATGAATAAATTCATTATTAAGTAATACCATTATAGAAAACACATGTAATGCTTTAATTATTTTGGACCATTATATATATTTGTATTAAAAAGAATGTTAATAATATTAATCATTCATAATATAGTTGTTGTGTAGTGATATTTAATATTAGTATATATTAAGGGTTATAATAAATTATAATTGACATAGATAGATGAATCAATGGCATCAACCAGTAGTATCACACCCTATAAATCCCAATTATTAGAGCTTTTATGTGAGATAAGATAACTAGACTTTACGCTTGACTAAACCCAAGATGAAATTCAACAAATGAATATTGAATGAAATCATTTATTGAATAATTTCATGATCATAGAGTTAATGGACCAATACTTGTTTGCCGAATCACCCCATGAAAGCACCACTATTGTACACTTTAACCTTAGGGTGTACGCTGGTTTAATAACGAGTTATGTATATAGAACCTAGAAGTATGAATCTGTATATTTTTATTTTTATAAAATAATGATTAAATTTATATCATTTACAATTTCATATGAGTCGATGAAAATTATATTTTGATATGAATAAACCAGAACTATATTTTTGGAAAATATACAATTTTAATAAAAATCCTCTTTTTAATAAATTCAATATTTTTTTAATAATTTTTTTTTCATATAATATTATTGTTAAATAATACTTTTACAAACTTTATAATATAATTTACTGAAGTCCAATTATTTTTTTTATCATTTAGAAAACTGTTATTATTAGTATTTTTCAATAAGTGAGAATTCTGATTTAAATGTGTAAAATATCATATTTGGAAAATTGTTTTGATAAAATAAATATTATTTTTTAATTCATCATGTCTAAATTATCCAATAGTTATTTTTTCATAATTTTATAATATATTCATATTTTTTGGTTAAAATTAAATATGGTTTAAATATACGATATGTATTAAGAATAAATAATACTCAAAAAGTGATGTAATAAATACCATAAAAATAATCCATGAAAAAATATATATTTATACCTTAACATAATATGTTATTAAAGTTATTTGTTGAATTTTACAAACCCTTAATTAATCCTCCAAAACCTATGTTATATATTAGGGTTTTAAAATTGATTCTTTAAAACCATGACTCACTTCCACATCATGAAGAGTATTATTTTAATGAGTTCTATTATTTCACTTATTAAATATTTGAAACCACTCATCCTTGGTAGAAACTATGGGAAAGAACCATGGGAATATTTTTAGTTTTTATTATTTTATCATATAGATTCCAAATCCTATGTTTAGAAATTAATAGAAAATTCCACCCTCTTTTTTTTATAAATACGCACGCATCTTCTCAGTCCTCTTCACTAAAAACCATTAGATCACAAAGATACTCTCCACATAACTATTTAATTCACTCCCAAGGTGTTCCCAAGCCCTTAAAAATCCACTCCTAAGATTTTAAAAGTGCCCTTTCAAGGTAAGGGATCCTATACTTCTCTTTATTGAAGTAATTTATTTTAAATATTTCATTTTTTCCAATTTCCCATTTTATAATGTATTGTTACATATCCATTTTCTCTCCTTATGACTTCCATGTAATGATATACCACTTTTCAATCTAATTAAACCCTTAGTTGAGAATCTTTATGTACAACCGTTATGCTTCCAAAATTATCTTATGATTTTCCACGCTAAAACTTTGTTTAGTGAATACCCATTACCATTTCCACTCAACGGTATTCACCTATATGTAAATATAATTAATTGATTGCGGAATCAAATTTATGTAACCCACACTCCTTAATCATGGGATTAGAAATGGTTTAAATAATTCTTGTGTTATGTTATCTGTGTGTAACACTAACACATGTACATGATATGAATGTGATGGGTGGGCCTAGAATTATATATCCATCCAATGCACATTATAATGTTTTTATATAATGAGATACCTTGTATGGGGCATGGAAATTGATCCTAGTAATAATATGTTATTGTTTATTTGAGGTTATCCTTGACTTATGTTTATAATGTCATGTTTTATGTTGTTTCCAAATTCTTATATTTCCTCAATGTTATTATCTTATATCCTAATTTATGATCATGTTTATGATTCACCCACCTTTTTATATCACCATGATATGGACCATGAATAACATGTGTTACTTTTATCATGTTATGATTTTATCATTCCCTTACTTGGATTTATAACTCACCCTTTTTATGTAAATCCCTAAGTTATCTTGAACAATATTATAAGATCGATGGAATTTTATGGCATGTTTTGGAGTTTTTAAAAAATTTCCTTATACCCAAGGTTGATGATAATGTGCTATGTACCTAATTTCACAAATACACTAGGCCTCATGATATTCTAGGATTGTATTATGTGTATATTTATGTAATAAATTTGGAATAAAGGGGTATTAAAGATATGGGTTGTCATAGACTATCTCAACAGCAATACTACAATGCTTCACTGATCATTTTACTCAATAATTATTACTTGAATACACAAGTGGATAAAAATATTTGAATCTTGTGTGTTTAGTCAATTTATTTAGTGAGAAGTATTATATAATTATGAGGGCATTTAGAATGTATTCGTACAATGTAACTCAATGATATTTCCAATAGTTGAAGCTTGGAAAGAAGGCGACCTAAAGATATATTTATCTAAATCCATTTTGATCACATTACATGAAAGTTTTATAATTGGTGGATGAGGAAAAACATAAAGAGTAGGTTGGTTGCTAATAAATCTTAGGTGTAACAAAATTTGAGCATTCCAGATGATATGTTCTCCATTGGATGAAAATAATCTAGTTAACTACCCATAAAAACAAAATGATGATTGTTTTGTGTTCTGTTAATATAAAAACATAAAAATAGTGGGAGTTTTATTGAAATCCATTCTGATATTATGTTTGGGTGCTTTATAATATGGGTTTTATGCCATAGTAAAGGATGTTCGTATATTTAGGAATACTTACAGAGCTGCGTATGAGTTTGAGTTGAGGGTAAAGTCAGTGAAAGTTTGATAAAGACAAGATATGGAGTCTATAAGAATTGGAATATGAGATAATCAAATGAAATACAATTCTCAAATAAAAATATTATTGTAGTGGATTAAGTTAAAAAAAAGTATGATATTAATTTTTGAGGATGTTTAAGGATTCAAAACTCTAGGTAGTTTAAGAATTTGTTATAGAAAAAGATAGGTGTTTAGAATATTGATCAGGTAGTAATATTAAGATGCACTTTCATGAATATGTGTTGTGATTTAATGATTAAATATTGATAATGTTATTGAGTTTAGACTTAAACAATGGAATAAATTCTTATATACAACAGATTTTTATTTATAATAATTTAATAGAGTGTAACTCAAAGTTTTTAAAGAACCAAACAATTATCCTTATAGTGACTCTTAGCTGGACTTCCAAGGATATCATTCATAAAGTAAAATGAATAATTATTTCTATGATCTTACTATTCTTTAAATATAATTGAATTCGAAATTAATAGATGTTAAATGGAATAATTTTAACACTGAAATTACTGGGGGATTTAAAGGCATTTAAACCAAAATGTAAATGAGAAAAACTCTAGGTGTTTAAATATTAGGAACCTCAAAATTTTTGGGAAATTTATGAGTATATAATAATTGATACCATTCAAAACTCATTGCTTATTTTTTTAAAAAAATTGGATAGAGGTTATCATTAAGTACTATCCAACCAAAATTTTATAAAGAATCATAAGGGTTAAATAAGTTCTAAAGTTTCAACGGTTTTGTGTTGAGGAGAAAGTTACAAATTATGAAAACTTATATCATTGATAATCTGGGAGTATGTCCTCTAGTATCTTAAGTTACAAATATTTTATTCGTGATAAATTAATTTGTGAGCAAAAATAAAAGTTAAAATATTCCATCATCTTAGAAGAAGGACCTTATCTTGAAACTAGTGGGAATAAATATTATTTCCTATTAGGAGATAAAAGGATATTTAAGAGAGATATATCATTTATATTAAGTTGGGTTATTTTGTGAATACATATGGATAAAGATAATAATCTAACATAATAGGGAGTAGGTACCCAGATTGGGACTAAATATTGTAAAAATACTAACAAGTTGTTTATGTTAATTTTAGGAGTAAATGAAATTATAATAGAACAACAATAGATAAACCCTCCTTATCATTGTTTTATTTATTCATAGGAACTTACATTGGTTTTAGAGATACAAATGTTCCCTCTGCAGGATCCTTTTATATCTATCATTTAAAATCTCAACATAGTCAATAGAAGTGGAATTCCTACCTTCATTGAAAAAAATTATAATGGATCCAAAAATATAATGAAACAATATCTTATATCACTTGGATTAATGGTGATCAATGCTTATACTATAATTTTTCCACTATTGGATAAATATGATCATATATTCTTTTCTGAAAAAATGGATCTCAATGTTTAGGGATCATTATGAAATTATATTTTTATATAATTGTTCTAAAAGGTTTATAAAATGGTAATGGGTCTCTAACCAATGAAGGAGTCCATGAAAAAACATGAAATAATCATCAAGTGAAATATAAAATTAAAGTAAGAAAATATTTAGATCAAGTGAAGCATTTTTGAATATATCAAGATAGAAGCAGAAGAAACTCTCGAAGATTACTTCACTAAGGTGAATTAAGTAGTCAACAACATCAGATGATTTAGAGATATTATAAAAGATTCAACTATTTTTAAAAAATTTATGAGGACAATTATAGAAAAAATTGATTCATAAGTATCTACATTAAAATATAGAGAATATTTATCACTTGATTGACTACATAATATACTTATTGTTTATGGAATTTGAATTATCTTTTATTCAAAAATAATATTAAGGATGAAATGGATTTGGATTAAATTAGGTAGCTTAAATTATATAAACAGAAATATGAGGATATATTCTATAATGTACTAGAATATAAACAATATTATAATGAAGAGAATAATAATATTATTTCTCTTATCTCAAGGAACTTCCTTAAAGTCAGAGACAAGTACAAAGGAAAACTCACACTTGACTAGTTTTGGTGTGGGGTAATTAAAAAAATCATAGTAAATTATGCAAATAATTAAGGGGGAAATTATTATAATGATGTCTTAGAAGAAAATCCTCAAAGTAAAAAGTGGTGTAAAACTACATATAAAGTTAAAAAATACACCAAAAGTAAGAATAAGTTCATTGAAATACTATAAGAAGTTTGTTTATTAAAGAAGAAGGGGAATATTCTATTGATAACATTCCATTATAATATGAAGTTTAAAATAATTTCAAAACTATCATGGATCATGTTTAAAACAAATATCAATACGTTTACCAATGAATAATAAATAGGTGAAGAAACATATATTGAATATATACCGCTATCGAAACATGAGTCGAATATCAAGTAAAAAAACTAAACTCAAGATTTAGTCACACAATTGAAATATTAATATGAATAAACCATATTGTAAAATAATAATTTCCCTATAATAAAGATGCTTACACTTGGGAAATTAACAACCCAAATTAAAATATGTGGAATAAGGAAAAATAATGAGATATATTGATAAAAAAATTATTTCTAAGGAAGATGATCTATGTAAGAAACAATATTGGTATCTTGAGAATAATAATACATTAAATAATATGAATATGAGTTTAATTAACAATTTAGAGGTGAAGGATGAAATATATTAGGTTGGAGTGAAAACTCACCCAAAAAGTCATGAGAAATATACTCCAATTAAACTTAAAAGTTCATCTGATTTTACTAACCATGTAAATTCAAGAACTAATAGTGGGAGTGATTATGTTGAGAAATGTTTTGAGAAATTTTCCATATAAATGTAAGTTAAGTGTACCTTCTGAAAAATTGAATCCCCATGACAAGGGAAAACAAACATTGTAAAGTTCACTTAATCTCAGCAAACTTATCCCAAGATTTTTTTACTACTATAGAAGATAAAGGTTCAACATATATTGTTAATGTAGTGGGATATTTAGATTAATATTATATATATCATAGTATTAAATGTCACTACCTAGTATTTGGTATGAATTTAAGGTGAGTAACACTATAAGGAAAGTAATAAACCTCACAAAATTTAAGGATGATATAAAAATAAATAAATCAGAAGTTAAAATCCATTTGAGGGGAAAAAGATTGAATAACTGGAATAGTGTTTTGTAAGGAATATCCTACTAGGTCACTTTGTTGAATAATTAATGACAAAAATTCTAAGGTATGTTAATTTTTCAAGAAAATAACTGGAAGCTATAGATTTAAATATAGAAGAATGTTTTTTTATTATTGAGGTTCCTTGAAAAGTTGTCAAAAAAATTGAAAACTGGGTACTTGATTGGAGATATTACTCACATATTTTAGGTGATGTAGAAATCTTGTAAAGTAGTATTTATTGTGATTAAGTATTAGATACATTAATAAATGATATTTAATTAAAAAATGGGGGAATTGACATAGCTAAAATTAAATCTTAGAAGGTAAAGTATAAAGAAGTTCTATTTATTGATAGACATAAAAACACTTACTGAGTGTTATCCAAATAAATGATTATGGAGAGGAAGTTATATTCCATAAATATTCCAACAACATATGGTGTTTAATAAATGGAAGAATTATTACTAAAGGATAAAAAACTAGTTGTATTTTTGTTTTCATATTGGAAACCCTTGTAACTCTTTCTATTTTTTACTAAGGGTAAAAACATGTTGTGGCACTAGAGACTTGGAAATCATGGAAATAAGAGTATGGGAATAATTTTAATGGAATATTTCATAAGATATTTTCCATAACTAAAGAGTAAATATTATTTGATTATCACAAGTTTTTAAAAAATAAGCATGGTTAGTGGAATTCATAAGAATGTTGAAATTCAATATGATAGACCACTTGAGTGAAAAAATTATATCCAATGTGGGACTATGAGTCATAAATCAACAAAGGGTGATTTATAGTTTATTTATTTCATTGATAATTTCACTCAGATGACTATTATAGTGTTTATGAAACGTAGATTAGAAGAAAAAGATTTGTTCAAAATATTTAGAAGGGTAGTTGGGAAGAATTTGGGTGAAAATATTTTAAAAGTAAGAATGAAAAATGGAAAGGACTAAAAAAGTTACTATTTTTAGTCATACTTGAAGAATCATGGAATTAAGAACTAGTGTAGTTCTCATGACACTATTTAGAAAAATTGATATCTGGAAAGGAAAAATAAAAGTCTAGTTTATATGAGAATAACTATTATATATTAATATAAACATTCAAAATTATTCTAAAGGGATCTGTTAGGTATAACTATGAATGTTTAGAATAGATGTTTTTTACAACGTGAACAAAAAAGGACTCCCAATCAGATGTTGTATGGTAGAAAACCTATAGTAAAAAATTTATGGGTTTCAGGAGTCATTTCATAATGAATATAAGAATTCGTACATATTGAAGTTTTATGAAAAAGTGCAAGATGAAATTTTCAATGGATATTCTTATAATAGAAGAAGATACATATTTTTTTAATAAACTAAAATATAAGTTAGTTGATTCCTTTGATGTAAAGGTCATTGAAAATAATTCCACCTTATCAGAATCTATTTAAAAAAAAGATGGTTTAATGGAATATATATTGATAAATTTCATATGGTTTAATGAAAATTAATGTGTGCCTAAACAAATACTATAGGAGTCCAATTAGTCTAGTGATATGGATAGTAAGTTTGAGAGAAAAACTAAAATTTCAAACACTATAAAATGGTTTAAAATAGATAATATTATCAGAAGTTAGAAAAGCTAGTTTAGACTAGGAAAAATATGAGGCCTAAAAATGAAATGAAAGATATCTCATAGGTGGAACCATAATAATTTATAGAATAATTTGATCATAAGAAGTGTTCTAATGAGATTAATGAAGAGACAGACGAGATTAAGGAAAATTAAACATGATATCTTTTTCCTAAACTTGATAGAAAGGGAAAGATCCTAGCTTTTATAGAATTTACTCATCCTTTTAATTTTATTATATATCTTTTTAATATGATATGTATTCTATATGACTTCATGGAAGTTTAGGGGGGTTTATAGTGCTTTTTTGGATCATGTAACCCAACTTTTGGGGGAAATCGACTTGGATGCATAGTTAGTAGAAATCATGCAACCCAAGCTGCACAGTTTAGTAGAACTGTGCCAGGTTGTCAAAGCCTATGTCCAGAGGCACACACTTTGATAAAATATTAATTAGGTGGCACACACAGATACAAGAGCACATTTAAGTTTTAGTAGAGTAACATCACATAGTTTGTGTATAGTTAGTCAAATTGTGTGCATGAACTATGTGTAGTTTCCCTTGAAGTATGGATGGGTGCACGGTTGGTGCACAATTTTGCCAATTGTGTGGGAAAATCATGCGACCTAGATATTTTGGGTGAAATTATGTTTCTTACACAAAATATATTTAACTCAACCCCACCTATTCTTTTATTATTTCTCCATCTTACTGGTGGTTTACTCCCATTTTTTGAGCTCTACTCCACCCCAATCTAGGCTTGGAGATAACTCTCCGATCCAGTGTCTAATTCAGTTTCCGTTAGTCTTGTTGGATACCCACCAGTAAGATCTTACTTCCCTTTGTTCCATTCTCTTTTTGTATTTATCTTGATAGATTTACCAATGTGAAAGCTCATATTATTTATTTTTAGGGTGTTCATCCATTATTCATCTTTATTCTAATCCAATCCAAAATAAACACTTATATAGGATGAGGAGATTTTTACAATAATGAGGTAGGCATTCTATTAATTATTACTCAAGTTTTGATGTTTTATAATATGTTTCATTATTCTAGATGCTGGTTTCACCGTGCATTGCCTTAAATTTAATTTTCCTTAAATTGAATCTTCCTTGAATTAGTATACTTGTTATAAACCAAATCATATCAAGGTTTAAAAACATGGAGTGAGCCATCCCTTTGGGTGTTCCCTCCTTACGCCTAATTGGATTTCAAGATTTTACACCCAAAACACCTAAGGTAATGTTTGTATTTCCTTATAAATAGAGATTTCATATTGATAAGGAATAAATGTAGTGGCATGTCATAGAAAACACCCTTAAAAATTATAATGAATTGAATTGATTAGTGCTTAGTGGTAAGACCATGTCAACTAATTAAATGGACAATGGTCACACCCTTTTCATTGTAAAATATAAATGAAGTATGAATTATTCCATGGTTCATATTAAAGACAATTAATATAATTAAAAAATATATATGGGAACCCTCTTTAAATATGGAAATTAGGAATAATGACCCTTATGCATGATAAATATGAATAGGCATGACATCCCTCCTTAATACTAAATGGGCACGATGACCCTTGTGTTCGTTATATCTATATGGGTATGGAGTACCATTATATAAATGTGATGTGGGAATGGAGACCCTTTTTATAAATATGTGATAATGGTAATGGAATCCCTTACATTGTTACCAGGCATGTTGCCCTATAAGTGATACTAGGAATTATATCCCTTACTGTGATATCAGGCATGGTGTCCCCATATGTGATATTGTTCATGACATATCTATACTATGATACTTGGCATGGAGTCCATTTCTACTTTGATACTAGGCATGGAATACACTATAATACTATGATATTGGGAATCAAGTCCCTTATAAATGCGATATTGGGAATTGAATTCCTTGATAATTCTGTGGAGATATTCCTATATGGGCCGAAGCATTTAGTGTTAGCCTGAATTCCTTTAAGAATTAGAGACGACCCTTTTAAAATTATTATTCCTAATTTACTTTATTATATATATACACTACCGTGCTATATATATAGACTTTCTATTTATAGAAACCATTGGTGGTTGCCTACTAAGTTTTTCTCACACCATATCTGGGCCACGTATGGTACCTGGGCATATTACATGCTTCCAGGTGTAGAAAAAGAGAAGCATCCTCTTATGGATGCATGAATTCTTACATGAATTATGATGGAGGATTGGTAGAACATGTTTAAGTAGGAGATAAGGATGCTTGTATAGAATTTTATCCTTTTTGTACCTTTTTTTAATCTTGTAATGCATGTATTACCATGCTCTTGTATCCATGTTTTCCTCTTTTGTAAACAGATGACATTATCATCCATTGTATATGATTCATTTTACTACATTTGATTATTATTTAGTGATTGGTTATTCATGTATGTTTACACTATTTATTTCACAATAATACTACTTAGAATATTTATCTATTGATTTCAATGCTATGCTAATATGGTAATGATGGAATAATCTTCCCATGGACACACTCATGGCCTTTACTGCTATTTTACAACCTCTGGAATTTGGGGAGATTCTCTTAAGGCCATGTGGACCACCAGGATTGGGGTACCTATGAGTGGAACCCGGGTTTGGGTTGTCACAAAGTGATTTCAGTGCTCTTTCTTTTCTTGTATTACTCTTTTGAGACAATAGACAAAAGATTAGGAAGGTTACGTGGTTTGGTAATGATCTCTTCATATGAGTAGCTAACCCATGTATCGAGAAAATCCAAATTACTTCAAATGGAAATTTCTATTTTCTAATTATTTCTTTTTATTGTTGATTTTATTCCACCATTGGGTGAAGCACTAGAATTGTGATATTAATATTAATATAATTTAGGTCTATCTTTTATCCTTGGATCAATGAGATGAGGGAATGGGAGCATTGAGAATTCATCACATTAGGTACCCTGTAGGAATTCACATGCCATTCACATGTCATGCCATATAGGAGTATTATGTCGATCAATTTAGGGATATATTCCCTGATGAATTTTTTAGGAATTCCTACCAAGAGAGTGGTAGAATATACTATCAAACTAGTTCTAGGATCTGCACTAGTATCCATTCCTCTTTAAAAGATATATACTACTGAGTTTCAAGATCTCAAGATTTAGTTAGAATATTTGGATAACAAGGGTTTTATACGGACTACTACCTCTACTTGGGGTTCATTGGTACTTTTCACTAAAAAGGAAGATGAAACCCTCATGCTTTTCATATATTTCTATAAGTTGAATCAACTTATAGTGAAAAATAGGTTCCCATTACCTTGGATAGATGATCTTTTTTACCATCTCAGAGGATCAAGGATATTCCCAAAGATCGACCTGAGATCGGGCTATCACCATGTTTGAGTTAGACCTTCATATATTTCACGTAAGAATTTAAATAGTAAATATTACTTATATAAGTATCTATTGATTTCATTCGGTCTTAAAAATTCACCTTCCTTCTTCCTGGATTTGATGAATTGTGATTTCCATCCATATCTAGATTCCTTTGTTGCAGTCTTCATAGATGACATCTTGGTTAATTATCATACTCAAAGAGACCATGATAGTCATCTTGAGATAATTTTGAATACAATTAGAGGGAACCAAATGTATGTTAATCTTGGAAAATGTAACTTCGGGATAGACATGTTACACTTCCTAGGTCACATGATCTCAGAGGTAGTAGTTTTAGTTAATCCACAGAATGTCAGAGATTTGGTTACTTAGGAGAAGCCTGGTAACATATTTGACATACAGAGCTTCTTAGGGATAGCTGGTTACTAAGGAATTTTATACAGGAATTATCACACTTAAATTACCTATGATAGGTTTGACTAAGAAGGGTGTGAAGTTTATGTTGTATGAATCCTACAAGGTAGCCTTTTAGGAGTTGAAAGGGAGATTGACTTTATTGTTGATCTTGATTCAGCAAGAGAAGAACTAGAGCTATACAATCTATTGTGACCCAACATGTATCAGTCTAGGATAATTATAGTTGTAGAAAGATAGATTCATTATTTATGGTTAATGGTAATTGAGGAACCATGAGAAACATTAGAAAAAAAATGATCTCGAGTTAGTATCTGTTGTACATACTATGCACTATTGGAAGCATTTCCTACTGGTAGATAATTTTTTGGAGTTTATAAACCACAAGATCCATAGGTATATTTTTACACAGTGAGACTTAAATATTATGTAGTGAAGATGGGTTGAATATCTAAAGTCCTTTTACTTTGACCTAGCCTTTATGCTTGGCAAAGAAGATGATGTTGCTGATGCTCTGAGTAGAATCACTTACACATAGATTGTCGAGGAGGCCAATAGAGAATGATGGATTATGGATGTATTTTATAATATGCATATGTAAGTTTAGGATTTTCATAGATAGTGTGTACTTAAATCTCTATAAGTGAACTATTCACTTATAGATAAGATGATAATGATGTAGTTTTCAGATCTTGAGTGTTTGTTCTTATGAGATAGTATTATTAGTGAGGACACACCTCTGGATTGATCTATCGAGGATGATGACATTTTAATTATACATGGGAGTATTTGGATTCCTGTAGATATGAGAGAGGTGTTGATGTGGGAGTCACATGCTTCTCAATATATAGTTCACCTAGGTATATCCAAGACATATCATGATATGTGTCGACTGTATTGGTAGCCAGGGATGAAGTGTCATATAGTAGGCCTGATCACTAGGTATTCCACCCATCAATTGGTGAATGTAGAGAACCAATAACCTACTGGATTGTAACCACCATTACCATTACAAAAATGGAATTGGGATGATATTGATGTGGATTTTTTAGTCAAATTACGAAGATCGCTTTGAGGCAACAATGCAGTTTGGGTAGCCTTGGACTAACTGATGAAATTAGCCCACTTCCTTCATATTGGGGAGACTTTATTAGTTGTTAAACTGGGAAGATTATATGTTTTTTAGATTATATGACTACACGAGGTCCCTATAACTATTGTTTCAGATAGGGACACTCTATATACATTGATTTTTTGGAAGGTGTTGCAGAAGGATGTGGTTACACAGGTTCTTCTCAGAACAACCATTCACCCTCAGAACAATGGTCAGTCAGAAAAAACTATACAGGTTCTATATGACATTCTCAGAGCATGTGTCCTTTATTTCAATGGTTCATGGGATAATAATATCCCTCTCATCAAGTTTTCCTACAATATAAGTTATCAGGATATGATTCATATGGATCCTTATGTGGCCTTGTATGGTATGTAATTTCATTCACCCCTATGCTGAATATAGGTAGGAAGGGTAGTGCTACTGGATCCATTTCTCATTCAAGATATTTTAGAGAAGGTTTATATTATTAGGATATATATGTCTACCACTTAGTCTAGAGATAATTCTTTTTCTGATCATCGCCGATGACCTTAGGAGCTTGAGGTCGGGGATCACCTATTCTTGTGGGTATCACCTAGACTTGGTCATAAATGGATTTAGAGGCAAGGGAAGCTCTCAACATGATTTTTGGGCTATTTGAGATCCTAGAGAGAGTCGGGCTGGTAGCCTATCAGTTGCTTTTACCCTAGAGACACTGTTCCATGCACAATGTCTTCCACATTTCACAACTTCACTGATATCATGATGACCCATCTCATGCTTTTGTTCATGAGGATGTTGACCTTGATGTTGATGAATCTTTTGAGGAATATCCTATTTTCATAATTAATCAAATCAAAAAGTCTCTCCAAGTCTGATATGTACCTTTATTATTGTGATGTGGAAGCATGGCTGGGTACAAGATGAGACTTGGGAGGAGGAGACCTTCGTACATGATTAGTGTTTAGAATTGTTCTCAGAATATGGTTTTTCACCCTTGGAAGGTAAACTTCGGGATGAGTTCTTTTAAGGGGGGGGGACTGTAAGATCCCATATTTTGTATCAGGTATGGATCCTTTTAATTTTAGTCTAAATCCATTTTTTTGGATATAATATAGATGTCGTATGACTTCTTAGAAGTTACAGGGGGTGTCTGGGGTTTGTTCAGAGCATGAAACCCAAATTCTAGAGAAAAGAATCTGGGCCATAAGTTGAGTAGAAACTATGTGACCCATGCCACATGGTTTGGTAGAACTGTGTGAGGTGGTCTAGGATTCTATCCATAAATTCATTGATTGAGAAACCATGAATTAGGGGGTGAATTCTAGTTTAGAATCACCTACAATTTTTATTAGAGGTAGATCACACGGTTTGTGCACAGTTAGTCAAACTATGCACATGTACCATGTGTGGTTCCCCTTGAACTAGGGAAGGGACCACAATTGGTGCACAGTTTGTCCAACAGTGTGACCAAACCATACGACCTAGATTTTTTGGGTAAAATTACATTTTATTTCCTTAAATATATTTAACTCAACCCTACCTATTTTTTTATTTATCAAGCATACATGAGGTTTCTGACCATTTTTTTGAGATCTCCTCCACCTAAATATAGGATTCGAAATAAATATCTTATCTAGTGTCTGATTGAACTTCCACAGGTCTTGTTGGATAGTCATTAGTAATATATTATTTCATTTTTTTAGTGTTCTATGTTTTTGTTTATCTCGACAGAGTTATATAGGTGCTATATCATATGCCCTATTTTTAGGGTGTTCGTCCATTCTTCATTTTTCTTCAAATCCATTCCGAACTAAAGGCTAATACTGGACAATGAGAGTTTTAAGAAAATGAGGTTTTATAGTATGTGTTGTTGTTCTATACACTGATTTCACTATGTGTTCCCTTAAATTGCATTTACTTTAAATTTCATATACCTTTAACTGGTTGACTTATTTGAATCCAAATCATACCAAGGTCTAAAAACATGGACTGAGAAATCCCAACGGGTGTTACCTCCTTATAAAAAAATGGATTTATATATTTTACACCCAAAACACATAATGTCATGTTTGTATTTTCTTATAAATGGTGATATCATATTGATTGGGAATAAATGTAGTGGAATGGAATAGCCAATTCCCTTGAAAATTATAATGAATTGAATCGATTATAGGTGAGTGGTAAAACCACATCACCTAATTAAATGGATAGTTGTTATTCCCTTTTCATTGTTAAATGTAAATGAAGTATGAATTATGCTTTGGTTCATGTTAAATCCAAAGGATATTATTACTAAAGATGTGTGGGAATGATGACACTCTTTAATTATGTAAATTGGGAATAATGACCCATATACATGATAAATATAAATGGGAAACAATTCCCTTCTAATTAATAATAAATGTACATGATGACGCTTGTGTTTTTTATATCTATACATGCATGGCGTCCCATTATATAAATGTTACATGGGCATGGTGACCTTTTATATAAATATGTTATACTAGGCATGGAAGACCTTATTGTGATACTCAACATGGAGACCCTATACATGATACTAGGCATGGATTCCCTTAGTATGATGTCGATAATGGAATCCCTATACATGATACCAGGCATGGCATCCCAATACTGTGATATTAGGCATGAATTCACTTGCTACTATGATACTGGGCATGGAATCCCCTATACAACTATGATACTGGGAATGAATTCCTTTGTAAATGTGATACCTAGAATTTCATCCCTTAATATTTCTACAGAGATATTCCAACATGGGATAAATCTGGTTGTATTAGCCTGATTTCCATCAGGAACCAAATCTGACCCATTTTTAGTTTTAATTCCTAATTTACTTTATTATATTTGAACACTGACATGTTATATACATAGACAAGATATTTAAAGATGTCATTGGTGGTGTACTACTGAGTTTATCTCACATGCTATCCAGGACACCTATGGTACCCTGGTATACTACAATCTTGTAGGTGTAGATAAGGGGAAGTGTCCTCTTATAGATGTGTGATTTATTGCATGACTTATGATAGAGGATTAGTAGAAGATGACAGAGCATGAGATCTGGATTCTTGTCAAGAATTTTATAATTTTTCTACATTTTTTTATCTTGTACAATATGTATTTCCTACCTCTTGTATCCATGTTTTCCTATTTTTTAAACACATAAAATTATCATTCATTGTATATGATTAATTTTACTGTATTTATTATTATTTAGTGATTGTTTATTCGTATTTTTTCCACTGCTTATTCCATTTTATACCGATTCTACAATTTATCTATTGATTTTACTATTGTTTTACTCTGGTAATGATAGAATAGACTCCCCATAGACACACCCAGGACCCTCACTACTCATCGGTAGACTCTGGAATTTGGAGATATGTGCTTGACATCATGTATTCCAATGGGATTTAGGCACCTATGAGTGGAAACCAGGGCTGCGATGTCATAAAAAGATTTAAACAGTGACTAAATGGGGGTTCATAAATAAACCCAACAAAAAGGAGATATTTCAATAAATAAATCTCAGTTAGTTTTCAAGGGTTATTCATAGGTGTAATGTATTGATTTTGATGAATATTTTGCAAATATTTTAAGAATTTAAACTATAAGAATGTTTTTTGGTGTTTCTTCTTCAAAAATTATGATGGTTATCATATAGATATTAGGTCATATTTTTTTAAATTACAATAATATGTTTATGTTGAGAAACTTGATGGATTCATACTTTATAATGATATAAACATTATGTGGAAATAGAAGGAATACTTTTATGGGTTTAATAAGGCCCATTCTGACCAGTATTCGAAACATGATAGTTTCCTAAAGCTGTTAAACTTCTACAAAAAAAAAATTGATAACCAATTATTTGGGAATTAGCTGATAATTGATACATTTATTTTCATGTCTACATTAATGAAATATTTTTTTATGTGACATGGATACAACTTGGGAGGAATTTTTTAAATGGACGATAAAGAACTTTGATATGTTAATGGTTAGAGATTTTAATTAAATTTTGGTAATATAAGTTCAAAAAAAAATGAAGATACAACTTTATTTCCCAAAAAAACAATTCCATGGAATTATTAATTAAATTTGGCATGGAATAATAAAATGAAATTATCACATCCATTATCATTATTTTGAAAATGAGAAAAGTTGAAGCTATAAAAAGTGTAAATCAAAAGGACTATTATATGTTAATCAAATATGTTTTTATTATAATATATAAAGGGTACATATTATATACATAGTAACTTCTGGAATAATATATTGGAGTTATCTAAAGTAATCACATATGATTTAAGAAGAATAAACCCTCAGGTATATTAAAGGAACTTAGAATTATAGACTAATGTATGAAAGGAGGAATGAGTTGATCTTACTTGGCTTCACCGATGTTGATTGAGATTGATATTTTAATGATCAAAAATAAATATTAGGAGGAATTTTCTTTTTGGGAAAATGTTCAATGAGAAAATATATTAAAAAATGTGTGTTATGTTACTTTATGTACAACAAAAGAATATTATGTTGCTGTCACACATGCATGGAAACATTTGATGTGGTTTAATCTTTATCTTGAATATTTGATAGATAATGCTAAAAACCTTTTAAAATTTTTTGTGATAATTAAAGTGAAATTGATGTTTCTAAAAATTTAGTGCAACATTTCAGATCCCAGAACATTGATATTAATTATCCTTTTATCAAGGAATGAATTGTTAGTAGATATGTTAAGCTAGAGTATGTTTCAATAAAATATAAAATTATTGATATATTTACCAAATCTATGATAAGGTAAATTTTTAATATTTGAGGTTAAAACTTCATATTCAGCCTCTAAACCTTACTAAAGTTATTTTTTGAGTGACCCCAATAATTCGTTTACTTTTATTATAAAGGTGGGACAAGAAGTACATGAATCTACATGTACATTATCTTTCGTGAATCTAAATATTTTTCTATCTAAAAATGGGGAAAATAATTCCCAAAAGTTAAAACATTTGAAGATGATTGATCAAGGGGGGTTATCAGTATCAAGGACATAATATTTCTTATCAATGATGGATGATATTAATTTAAAAACATTTCTTTATCAAATAGTGTATTGTTAGGACACATCACTTTATGAAGGGATATGGTTTGATGTCACGTTGAGTGATGTTAAAGTTGAAAACAAATATAAAGAGTGAGATTGAAGAATCCATGGTTGGGATTTTTTGATGTTAATTTATTTTTTTCAACTATTTATTTAAATGATTTTGAGTTAGAAGTAAAGATATAGGTATCGGTTCTAATTGTTTGAATCCTCAAGATGCATTAAAGGTAATTTGCCCATATTAATACAATATAAAATATTATTGATGATTGTGGGATCAATAAAGGATAACAATTTTTTTCTAAAAATATATTTTTAACATAAACATGACACCCAAGTATCCATGTACAAGTTTTTATGGCCATGCTTAAAGGAATAAACCTTAGGAATCCCTAGAGGAGAATAGAGGTGGATAAGAACCAGTGAGGTTTGGCACTAGCATGAGGTGATAGTGTGCATGTTAATATATAGAGGATGTAGGGTTACACCATGATGAGGGGAAGCATAGGTGGACCACTAGGGTTGAAAAACCCAATGGGTTTTTGATGGTTGTGAGTATCATGATGTATAATAAAGTAGTGCACATCTCGTATGAAAATATTATGTTGGACATTATTTGATTGGATAATTTTAAATTTTATGTATTGGAATACATATAAAAATAAAAAAACACCATTTAATCATTATATCCAACCTCATCACTTGTTAGGGATTTTCACACCATCTGATTATATTTTGTGCCTACCTTTTGAGGTTATGAGAGCCTCAAAATAACATAAAGCATCGAAGGTGTTGATTTCTCAATGTTGTTAAGTTGAATTTTATAGAAGACAGATTCTTAGGAAGATGAGTTCCATGGTAATTGGGAATCTAATAGACTATCTAGATAGGAATACGATGATGATTCACTGATCATAATATGAAAAAATGTGATTGAAAGATACTAGTTATTGTAATTTTTTAATCTGATGAGTTTAGTCGATAATTTTGGAGAGAAGTATTGTAAGAATAAATGTGCATGGATAATGTATTCATAAAATGTAATGTAATGATACCACAAATAGGTGATGTACCAGTGTATGGTAAAAAAAGATATCATGATTGGAATCTATTTCAATCACATGTAGTGGAATTGTGACAATGGGAAGATGAGGAAAAAGAATTAGAAATAGGTTGGTTTCTGATAATACTCAAGTGTAACAAAAGTTGAGTATGTCAAAGGATATGTTCTTTGATTGATAAGAATAATCTAGGTTTTTTCTCAAAATATATAAATGGTGATTAATTGGTGTTTTATTAGTGAAAAAATCATAACAATAGTGGAAGTGTAATTTTGATCCAACATGATTTGATTTTTGGAAGATTTAGAAGATGTAATCTATGACATAGTAAATGATGTGTCTAGTTTCATGAATACTTGGGGTGTTGTGTATGATGTTAGTTGAGTGGGAAGTTAGTGATAGGTTGAGAATTATAGAAAATGAAGATTGTATGCAGTAGAGGATGAGTTAGTCTAATGAAATACTATTCTCAAATTAAAATGTTAGTGAAATGGATAAAGGTTTCCAGAAGAAACACATTAATACTAGTGGATATTTAAGGATAAAAACTCTAAATAGTTTTAGTGATATACAAAGGAAAATCCATGTATATTGAAAATTGTCTGGCTGTTGATTTTAAGATTTTATTACATAAAGAGGTGCTGCGATCATATGTTTAAAAGATAACCATGTGTTTTCATTCAAACACAACTAAAGGAAGAAATGATTGTATATAACTAATTCATGTTCAAGATAATTTAACTAGGTGGAACTCAAGGTGTTAAAGAACTTGAAAATTCATATTGCGATGATGCTTAGTTGGATGTCTAAGGATCACATTCATAGTGTAAGATTGTGTGATTCTCATCACGATCTTTATAAGAATTTAAGATCATTAAATTTTATATTCATGGATGGTCTAGAATATAATGTTGACTTAAGAATTATAAGAGGATTTAAAGGCAGTCAATCAAAAATGAAAAATTTAAAATGTATCAATGTTAAAATACCATGAACCATTTAAAATTTCATGAAATTTATGAGTATATAAGACTATAATTAATTAAAAAATCATTGCTTATTTTTTGGGGAATTTAAAGAGAATTTATTTTTTAGTATTGTTAGACCAAACTTTTCAGGAGAATCAGAAGGGTCGAATAAGTACAAAATTTTTGGAGGTTTTTTTCTATGTATAAAGTAATAAATATCAATGTCCTAAAGATATATGAGACTGGGAATATCTATTTAGGTAACATAATTTTAGATAATTTTTTAGGGTAGGTCACATTGTGAACAAAAATAAAATATCATCTATTTAGTTAGCTTTAAAGAATGGACTTATAGGAGCTAGTGTTAATCATTATTTGGAGATAAAAGGATATTTTCAGAATATAGATTCTATGTATTCATGTATGTTATTTACTGAATATCTATGGCTTGGAAAAATAACCATACACAATAAGAATTATACATCCACACTGGGTATAAAACATGAGAAAAACTATTTTACATGCATTTGATTTTCTTATAACTATATGGGGATTCATTTTAGTTATACAATTGAGAAGATCAAAAACTCTAATAAGTTTTATAGTTTAATTTTAGGATTAAAGTAATTTATAAAATATCACCACTAATTTAATCACCCTTTTTAAGTGGTGTATATATTTTTGGAAACTTCAATTAGTATCGGTGGAACACATGTTCCCTCTATAAGGTAGTTTTCTATTTATTATGGAAAATATCAACATATTCAATGGTATATGTTTTACTACCTTATGTGAAAAAATATCTTGGTTGGAAAAAATGATACCCTACATTCTACCACATGGAATAGAAGTTATTGATGAAAATATTGTAATATTTACAATATGAGAGAAAGTTTCTTCCTATTCAATTTCTGAAAAAAATATTCTCGAAGTAAATGGAAGCGGTATAAATTATATTCTGATTACCTTTTATAATAAGGTTTATATAAAGGTGGTGGTTCTCCAAACTATGAAGGAGTCTTGGGAAAAACAAGAATACATGATTAAAAGAAATGAAAAATTAAAGGAATTAATGTTTAAAAACCTATATAAATAAGTTAGATGATAATATGATAGAAAGGGATGAAAATATTGATGATTACTTCACCAAAGTGAATGAATTATTTATAAACATAATAGGATTCAGAGTTATTCAAAATGATTCACATATTCTTAAAAAATTAGTGAAGAACATTGTTAATAGATTTGATCTTAAATCTATGGGTTATAAGGTGGATAATATTTGTCTCTCTATGAACTATAAAACATAATTAATGCATATAAAAAAGAAAATATTCAACATTAAAAAATAATATTATGGAGAAAATTATTTTTCCTTCTATTAGTAAGCTTAAAATTCAAGAACCAAAAGATGAGAACATGCACAATAGTTAATCAGACAAAAATTAGACAATGATGAAGCACATATGTGGATTATGTCCCATTTCCCTAGAAGGTTCTATAAAGGTAAATTACAAAGGAAAAATACCACTCAAATATTTTAGTTATTGGGGAATCAAATACTTAACTATAAATTTTATAAAGAATAAATTAGTATTGTATGGTAATGATGATTTTTAATAAAACCCATATATCCTGAAAGGAAAGAATATGTATGTTGAGTAAAGAATAAGAGGAAATTTCTACTATTAACAACCCATTAGAATATGATGTTCTGAATATGTTCATAATCTTTATGGATCATGTTGAAAAAAATGATACTTTAAGAATCTAATAAGGGGGTCAAGAAACATACAATAAACACATGATGGGATCAAAATACTTCGTCTGTATTAAGAAAAACTAAACTCAATAAAGTATCTAGGAAATTGAAAAAATATGATGAAATAAATACTTATGGAAAATAATAATTTTATAAAAACAAAGATGCATACATCAAGGAAATTAAAAAATTTAATCTAAATGTTATGGAACAAGGAAAAAGGGTGAGATTCATTAGTAAGAAACTCATTGATAAGAAATATGAGCTATTAAGACATCATCAAGTTTTAATATTCCAAGAAATAACTTAAATAATATGAATTATAATTTTAATAAATCTTTATGCGTGAAGGGTGAATTTTCTCAGTCATATAAGGAAACTCACTTAATAATTCATGTGAAATATACTATGGTTACAATTAAAAGTTCATTTGATTTTACTTACCATGCATATGAAAGAACTAATAATGGGAGAGTCTGATTGGATAAAGGATGAGATAAATCTTTTACATCAATGATTTTTATAAGTAAATTTAAAAAAATTAACTCCCCATGCAAAGGGAAAAAAGAAATCATGACATTTATAGAATATCACCAGACATATCCCAAGAAAAAATTTATAATACTATATAATATCTAGGATCAATGGAAATTTTTTACTTTTTTAGGATATTCAGAAACAAATCATTTAACTATTGTCACAACAGGTCACTACTTTTGAGTAAGCATGAATTGAAGGGGGGTGAAATAATAGAATGAAAGGAAACAAATTCATGAAATTAAAGAAGGATACAAAAATAAATAAATAAAAAGTTAGAAACCCCTCAAAGAAAAACCAAATTGATAATATGAAAAATATTTATAGAAGATGTGACCAAATAGGTCACTTTTCATAAGAATTCATGAAAAAAATTCATGGGTTCTTTACTTTGTTCTGAAAAGAAAATGAAAATGAGGAATAAAATATAGAAGAAACATATTCTATTATTGAGGTTACACTAAAATCTATCGAAAAAGGTAAACTGTGTATACATGATAGATATTATTCCTCACATATGATAGGTGATGTTAAAATATTGTAATGTTTTATAGAATAAGAGGTGAGATAATTTATATTTAGAAATCGTAGTTCATTAAATATAAAAGGAAATGGTTTGACTAAAATTGAAGCTTAAATGTGAATGTTCAAGTATGTTCTATTTTTTGATGGAATTAAACACAAATTATTGTGTGTTAAAAAAATATTCAATGATGTAAATAAAGTTATCTTTAATTATTATTCATTTATCATCCAATATTTTAAATATTGATAAATTGTTACTAAGGGAGATATAAAAAGTGGTAATTTATTTCATATTCATGACCCTAATAACTCTTTCTATTTGACGAATATGGATTAAAAAAATGTGATATGAGAGACTTATCTATATTGGTCTGAAGAGTGTGAACATAATTTCAAAAAAATATTTTATGAGAGATTTACTATAACCTAAGTGGAATGATGATTCTATTTTAAAAAACTTTTCTAAGAGGAAGGATTGTTAATGGAAGTTATAAAAAAGTTGAAATTATGTCCACTACCCTACTTGAGCTTATATATTCTAACCAATTTGGGAAGATGAGATGTTAATTAATTATGTTTGATTTCATATTATTGAGTCAATAAGGTTACCTTATAAATTTTCCATTCCTCTATGTTTTAAAAATCACAAACACTTTATCTTAAGGAAAATTATATTTTTCCCGAAGGATTATTTTTATAAAGAAAATTTCCATTATCTAAGGAAATTTTTATCCTTATATTTGTTTTCATTGTTCATATCATAATATCTCTAAATCATATGCATTCTATTCCTAAGTATAAAATTTTGATTCACATCTAAAACCTAAGAATCTTATAAATCCTTGGATATAGAGTATTCTGTTTTTAGTATCTGAATTATATTAAATTCATGTTCCGAATTCTCTAAAATTCAGAATCTAAATTCATTGAAATTCAGGTTCTAAATTTTCTGAAATTCAGAATCCGAATTCTTTGAAATTTGGTTCTAAATTCTATGAAATTCAGACTCCAAATTCTATGGAATTTTGACTCTGAATTCACTGAAAATGTAGACTCTAAATTCTCTAAAATTCGGACTCTAAATTCCTCAGAATTCAAACTCCGAATTCCTTAGAATTATGACTCCAAATTCCTCTGAATTTAGACTCTTAATTCCTTATAATTAAAACTTTGAATTCATTAGAATTCAGACTCCAAATTCCTTAGAATTAAGATTCTGAATTAATTAGAATTCAGACTCCGAAATCTATAGAATTCAGATTCTGAATTCTTTGTAAAACAAATTCTTAATATCCTTGTCTAATAGACTTTGAATGTTTATTTGGTTAGACTTTGAATTATATTTTTACTCATACTATGAATTCTATTTTCTCTTAGACTCCAAATTATATTTTCCCTTTGATTAAGTAACTTTATTTTCCTCATACTTGTTAAGAAACGATGTCGTACAATCTGTTTTTTACTAACCATTGTTTGAGTGACACGTATATAGGTCCCTCTGAGATTCAAGGAAAAATATGACCATTGGAGGAGGGAGATGATTGTTGGAGAAGTTCCTATAAATATAATCTCATTCGAATGAGCTGAAAGACCATTCCATCACTCTAGAGATTTCATGATGCTGAATTGATTTCTATAGTGAGAGAGACTCTCATGCTTTGTGCAGTTCTGAACTTCTTTTTCCGATTACTTCATATGACTCTGATTGTTGCTGAGTACAATTGAGGGATTATAGGTATATGAAGACAGAGGTGACAATTACCTTAAAGTTGAAAGAATTCAGGGGATTGGTAGACAGAGGGGCCGACTACATTAAAGATCGAGGAATTGTAGGGATAGCAAGACAGATTCCTATATTCCTATCGAGGGCTTACCTAGGTGTGGGTAAGACAACCATTCTTGAAAGTATAAATCATGGTAACTTTATAAAAGGTTATTGGATACCCTACTCTTTGGGTTAATAGATTTTCTACTTGTTACTTGTTTTGTTTCAATTTTATTTCTACTGTATTTTGATAAAGGAAGAAAGTATAACCTTCTTATACTTTCTTATCACTTTTTTATACTCTGATAAGTAAGATTCTATACGCTTTAAGGTATAATCATTTCCTTATAAACTTTCCTTAAGTTTCATTTCTGGAATCATATTTCTGGAACCTATAAAGTTTGTATAATAGAACCAAAATAGGTCTTGTGAATTTACCTTTTTTAACTTTGTTAATCATAGTTTTCCTTAAGGTTAAAAATGAAAGTTTTTAAACTTATAATTCACCCCATCTTGTAATTGAGCATCTAAATATTTATTTCAATCCAAAAATTAGCATCAGAGGAGGTTTCTAAAATACTTATATTCACATATAAGTTTTCTTGCTCAAGTTTTCCCTGGTTCTATGTTCTTTTTGATTAACTTTTATTGATTAAGTTTTTCTTAGATATTTTTATCTTTGTTTACAAACATTTTCTATTAACAAGTTTTGTGGGAAGATATTTTGTTATAGAATGGTAGGAATGAATGTTGGTTTGATTGAAAATATAAATCCCACAAGACCACCTATTTTTAATGGTAATGATTATGAGTACTGAAGAGATCAAATGAAGACATTTTTTATTAATAGTGGAGTAGAAAACTTTGTCATGATTACTATAGATTACAATATTCCTGATAAGGAAGTCAAAACCTTTACCAACCAAGAAAAGTCAAAATATCAACTAAACTAAAAGGTATGTAATACTCTATTATGTTCTATGAACATAAATATATATAGTCAAACTTCTTCTTGTGAAGCTATTAACTGCATCTAGAAGAAACTTGAAGTTACACATTTTGGTACTTCCAAAGTGATAGAAACCAGAAGAGGAATGATAAGTGCTAAATATCATGGATTTCTATTTCCCTATTGAGAACCTGTTTGCAAAGTGCAAAAAAGATTTATGACCATTGTAAAAAGTCTACAATCTATGGGAGAAAAAATTTTAGATGGTGAAGCTCTTGTAGACAATATTATCGATATTATTCCTAATGAGTGGGAAGCTAAGAGAACAATTATTGATGAGAATATGAAATTATCTCAAATTACTCTTGATGAGATTTTTGGAACTCTTATTCAACATGAGAAAGGAATGAAAATAAATGTAGATATGAATAAGGAGAATAATGGAAATGGAATTATAGCCTTTACTACTACTAAATTCAAGACTCTGGAAAGGGTTAAAAGATCTAAGTCTAAGAAATTTATTGTTTTATATAAATCTAGTTAAAGTGAACATTCTGAGAACGAGAAAGCTAATCTCACTCAAAGGATTAACACGATTGTTAGAAAGAAAAACTTTCGCTATAGATATAAAAAGACAGAAATAAAGGACAATAAAGACTCAAAAGTCACTTTCTATGAATGCAAAAGAGTAGGGAATATAAGGCCATATTGTCCTATGATTAAGAAAAAGTATAGGAAGGAAAAAAATTCTGAGAGAAGCAATAAGAAGTATTAAAAGGATAAAATGAAGAAAGTAATGAAATCCAATGACACCTAGAGTTGCAGTGGTGGTGACTTTTTAGACAAATCCTCAGAGTATTAATCTTCTAAACAAAATAATCTTGGTCTACTAGACAAACTACCCATTTAAAATCATTGTCTACTGGATAAGGTGCACAAGGCTGAATCTATCACTGATGTATCTTTTAATGAAAATTATACTGATGACAAATATCATGAATATTCTGATGATTAATCTTCCTCGTCATAATATAATACCTTACCTTCATTTGAAGAAGTTTCTAGATTTTCTAAACTTCTTGAGAATGAAAATTGTTAGATAAAAAAGAAGTTAGATAAAGAAAATTCTTTATTTTTTTTAATTAAAGAAGCATTAGATCTTTTTTAAGACCTGGATCAAAAAAACCTTTATTTTGAAAGTATTTCAAAAAAACTTAAGGAAGTTAATTCTGAGAAGGATAAAATTTCTATGGATCTTGAGAATATAATTTGTAAGAAAAATTTTTTATAGGCTAACTCTAGTTCTAAAACTAATGTTCCTGAGAATAAAAATTTCATTGTTAAACTAAAGTCAGAAATATTATCCTTAAGGAAATTCCTATCAATCTTTACCTCTAGTATGGAAAATTTTGACATGATGTATTCCCAAATTCTTCCTTTAAGGAATATTTATGGGTTTGGTCATACCTTCTCTAAACAAGTTTTTAGTAATAACTATTTTCCCCAAATTAATCTATTTTGTACTAAATATCAGTGTGGTGTACATTGGGAGAAAATTTATTCTTTAAAAAAATCCAGTATTTAATTTTTCATAAAGATTATTTTTCTATGAAAATGTGGATTCCTAAAATCTTACTTTATGGAATTTTTGGATCTAAGAATGTTTGGATTCTGAAAATATAAATATTTTATTTTAAGGAAAATAAAGATAGTACCAACAGTAATGCATGTTACATGGATAGTGGATGTTCCTGACATATAATAGGTAAAAAAACATCTTTTAAAAGATTATCAAAATGAATGGAGGAAAAGTAACTTTCAAAGATAACGATCTGGGAGAAATAATTGATATAGGTACAATTTTTCTTCTTGAAAAACCATTAACTTCAAATTTTTTATTTGTTAAGGGTCTTAAGAACAACCTAATTAACACAAGTTAACTATGTGATGAACGTTACCTTGTGAATTTTAGGAACGATAAATTCTTAGTACACAATTCCAAGGAAGAGTTTAAACTTTCTACCCATAGGCAAGAGAATGTATACACACTAAAATTAAAAGTCCTTAGGATCCAAAATCTACCTTTCCTTAGTGTAATTGAAGATTAATCTTAATTATGGAATATAAGGTTAGGACACTGTAACCTTAAGAACCAATGCAAACTCTTGAATAAAAGACATATTAAGGATCTATTATAGATTAGATTTGATTATTCAAAAGTTTGTGATCCTTTTCAATATGGAAAGAAACATAAATCAGGTTTTAAATAAATAAGTGAAGTCACAACATCTGATGCATTACAGTTAGTGAATATGGATATTTTCGGTCTAGCAAAAACTGGAAGTATTGGAGATAAATATTATATATTTGTCTTAGTTGATGATTAAACTAGATTAACGTGGGTCTATTTTCTAGCAAAGAATTCTAAAGCTTTTTCTTATTTCAAAACTTTTAGATACCAATTTAAAAATGAGAAAAACCTTCCATTGATAACTACTCATAGTGATCATTGAGGAGAATTTCAAAATTATAATTTTAAATCTTTTTATAGTAAAGAAGGCATTACTCATAACTTCTCTTCTCCAAGAAATCCTCAACAGAATGGTGTTGTTGAAATAAGAAATCATATTCTTCAAGAGATAACTAAAACCATGTTGAGTGAATATTCTATAGATAAACACTTTTGGGATGAAGTTGTAAGTACTGCTTGTTATACTAAAAATTGAGTTTTGATTAGACCTTTTCTTAACAAAACCCCTTACGAATTGTGGAATGGAAGAAAACCTAGACTTTCCTACTTCAAGGTATTTGGTTCCAGAGTATTAATTCTCAATTCTAAGGATAATATATATAAATTTTCACCCAAATCCAATGAAGGAATTTTCCTAGGATAGTACACAACTTCTAAGGCTTGTAGAGTATTTAATAAAATTACTTGTACTATTGAAGAAATAGTACATGTGAAATTTGATGAAACCAATCCTTTTATTTTTAAACAACCTCAACCTTCATCTTCTGATTTGTTTTAAAAAACTGATTTTAAACCATTGATAGAAGATCCTTCTGATAAGGAAAATGTTCAAGAAAATATTTTTGAATCCTTTAACCTAGAATATTTCCTACCATATGTTGATGAACAAGTTTTACAAAACCCAAATCAATTGTTTCTTAAGAATCATCCTAGTGATAATATCATTGGTGACGTAAATCAACCTGTAAGGACTAGAAGTTCCTTAAGTAACGAAGTAGAACATCTAGCATTCCTTTCCTAATTAGAACAAAAAATCCCTGATGGAGCTTTAGGTTATGATGATTAGGTAAAATCCATGCAAGATGAGCTAAATGAATTTGAAAGGAACAAAGTCTGGACCTTGGTTTAAAGACCTACAAAAACTTCTTTTATTAGAGTAAAATGGGTCTTCGAAAATAAGTGTGATGAAAATGGAATCATTATAATAAATAACGATAGATTAGTTTCTAAAGGATATAATCAACAAGAAGCAATAGAATATGAAGAATCCTATGCTCCAGTAGCTAGACTTGAATCTATTCTTATTTTACTTACCTTTGCAGCATTCTTTAATTTCAAAAATTTTCAAATGGATGTAAAATGTGATTTCCTTAATAGATATGTTCAAGAGGAAGTTTATGATGAACAACCTCCTGGTTTGGAAGACACAAATCATCCTGAACATTTTTTCAAACTTACCAAAGCTTTATATGGACGTAAATAAGCCCCTAGAGCCTGGTATGATAGAATTACATGATTTTTTATATAAAACAATTATGTAAAGAGAAATTATGATCCAACTCTTTTTATTAATAATGATACGAAAAATGTTTTGATTGTTCAAATTTATGTTGATGACATTATATTTGGTTCCACTCTGCAATATTTAACTGATTCGTTTGGGAATCTAATGAAATATGAGTTTGAAATGAGTATGATGGGTGAGTTAACATTTTTCCTAGGTTTTCAAATCTCTCAAAAACAAGAAGGAAATTACACATGTCAACATATTTATATTAAAGATATTATTAAAAAGTATGGATATGACAACACGAAAAGTATATGTACTCTAATCGCTACCTAAAATTCTCTTGATCTGGATGAAGCTGAAAAAATACTAGATCAAACATCATTTAGAGGTATGATATGAAGTTTACTATACTTGACATATAGTCATCCAAAATTAATGTTTTTGGTGTGCTTATGTGCAAGATATCAATCCAATCCTAAGGAATCTTATTTAAAATCATTGAAAAGAATTTTTATCTATTTAAAGGGAACCATGGATTTAATACTCTTTTATTCTTTTGGAAATTATTATGTTTTAAAAAAAATTTCGGATGCTGATTTTGGTGGATGTAGAATTGATAGGAAATGTACATACAGAACATATCATTTCTTAGAAGATTCATTAGTTTTTTGGTCATTTAAAAATCAACACTCAATAGCACTCTCCACTGCTGAAGCTAAATATGTAGTAGCTAGAAGTTGTTGTGCGCAAGTCTGGTGGATGCAACACACACTCACAGACTATGGAATGAAACTTACCAAAACACAGATTTTGTGTGATAACACTAATACCATTTCCCTAAGTAAAAACTCTTCACATCACTCTTGTGAAAAACACATAGATATTAGGAATCACTTTCTTAGGGATTATACACTCAAAAGAGATATCATTCTTCAGTTTATCGGAATGCAAGATCAACTTGCTGATTTTTTTACAAAATCCTTACCCTCTGATAGATTTGAATACATTAAACAAAAGTTAGGAATGATAACCCTAAGGAAATATTCCATATTATCTTATTGTTTAAACCTATCTCCTTACATTAAGTAACTTCTTTTCATAGGGGGAGTACATTTTCTTGTTAATCAAATTTTTTTTATTCAAAATTTTTCATATTCAAAATTTTTCGTATTCAAATTTTTTCATAATCAATTTTTTTTTCAGAACCCAAAATTCCAGAATCTAAATTTCTTCTTCATTAAGAAAAAATTCTGGAAACTAAAGTTCTTCATGAAGAATTTTCCTCATTAATGAAAATTTTCCTACAAAATCAGAAGGTACATTTCCTCACATAGGTTTTTGTATTTTTTTTCTTGTAGGTATTTTTTTGTCTTTATTTAAGAAAATATTTTGATTTAACTTTCCAAAAATCCTAAGTTCTTCCTTAAAACCTCAAAAGATTGGAACTGACCAAAATCATTCTTCAGCTTTCATCTCAACCATCAGATCAATATGCTTTTGTTTCAACAATTAGATCAATCTGGGAATATGAACTGTCTCCTCAACACCTATATAAAGGCCCCTCTAATGGTTGTACCATATTAGTTTTCAAGATATTGTATGATGAAGCTCTACCGTTCTACTTATGAGTCGTTCTGAATATTATGGTTTGCCCAAATCTAAATGTCTTTGGAAGAATCCCGTCAAAAACAAATGTCGTTAGTTAATGAAATTTCTAAATGCAGATCTATAGGGAGAGGTTAATAGATTTGAAGCTTTTTTCTAAGTATGATTCTCTTATCACGAAGAATATCAAGTTAAATGTCTAGGAAAATATATGTGTAGCAAAACCAAAGGGACATGATCCAGTGTATTCAGATTTGCTAGTAGAATTTTATGAGAACATAAGTTTATTTAATGAATGTGGAAGAGATAAGTTTTCTTTTAAGAGTTATGGAAAACCTATTCCCTTTCCTATAGTATAGCATCAAATATAATTGTAATTCCTTATGAGGGGGAAGTTTATTTCTAAACCCACAAGTTACTGGATATATCAGGAAGTTTTGATAAAGAGAAGGCCAGAGAGTGCCTTTCTTTATAAAGTGTAAAGACACTGATGATTACTCATCTCTCTAAAAATTTATGGACTCTAGATTTATGGGTTCATGGATTTCTCATTCTGAGAAAATGTGATAAGGATACCTTGAAGAAAAGTGATATCTACATTCTAGATTTTCTGGTCAACCTCAGGAAGATTAATCTAGTGAAGTATGTCTTTCTAACAATTATGAATACCAAGAATGGAACCCTTAAATATCATATTATTATGTATCTGAATATTATTTCCAAGATCACAGTCCTCTTTCTAGAATCATTCAAAATTCCATGCAAATATAAGCCAAGGAATTTCAAGGTTATGTTTCTGAGTGATGATACGCTTAGAAGGATGAAGGTTGGATTTAACAGTAAGTCCAGATAATTTTATAACCTGTCTAAAAGTGAGATTGAAGCCTTATATAAGAAGCCAAAAGTAGTCGAGACTTCCAAAAAGGGTTAGAGGAATAGAAAGTAGAAAAAACCAGAAGCCAAAGAAAAAACTCCTATAGTTTAGGAATCTCAATCAGAACCTCCAAAATATTAGAAGAAAAAGACCTATCCTGATGCATTTATTTCCAAGTTGAGAGAAGATAAAATGAATAAGATCGAAGGAGATCCTAGATTTGGATTGGACCTTGCTGATGAAAACGCCTTGAAGATTAAGGCTGCTGAGGAATATGAGAAGCAATAAAAGAATAAGAAGAAAAAGAAGAATATGACCAAGGTTGAAATAGATCAAGATATTCTCAAAGATAATGAGAAAGATTCTAAACAAATCTAGGTACCAAAATCCTTTTTACAATAATCAATTCCATTAACTTCGGGAAGGAAGATGGTCATTCCAGAACCAAATGAAGAGGAAGAGATTGTGCAGGAAGTTTAATTGGAAGTATAAGAAGAGGAAAGAAGTGATGATACTGATGATATGATAAGGAAAGTTGAATAATATCATGAGAAGGAGATTTATTCTGAGAAATTTTCAATCCGGACATACTAGGTTGAATCTTCTAAACTTACTACCCCCGGAAAAGAGGTAGAGGGTTAACAAGAAGTAAACAAAGCATCAGAAGAAGAGAGAAACAACCATGAATTAGTTCAACTAGAAAATCTAGTGGAAGATGCTGAAAAGGAAAAGGTTGTGGAAGATAAGATAGTCCAACTATCAGATAGTGAACATGAATCACGAAAGGATGTTGAGATCATACTGAGAGAGAATAAAGGAAAAAAGGTGTTATATGATACACTAAAATGGTAGTGGTGTAAAAAAATATCTTGGTGGATCTTCTAAAAGAAAGAATGATGATATTGAGAAAGAGTCATCACCAACAAAAGAATCTAATTCAGAATTGTCTTCTATGGGTCATGATTTTGTGGGTCAATCCCAAAATAAATTGGTTGATACAATTCCATTGTTTCCTTTTATTGACATGAGATGTCTGATGCTTCCGCATTCATTTAATCAGAAATCAGATTCTGTTTCCATTCTTATGGAAAAATTCATTAGGCTTGAGGCTGATTTTAAATCTTTCTACACCGGGTATGATTCTCACAGGAGGTTGTGCAAGGAAATCACTAAGTGGTATAGTAATGCAATTGAAGAGATGAAATTTTTTAATGACTTTCAAGATAATGTGAAAGATTCTTTTGATACTGAAGATATCAAGATCAATATCTTACTACTAGTTTCAATGAGAAGCTCAATCTTGAACAAACAACTTATAAGTAGGAAGTCAAGGATCTGAATGGGAAACTTAATTCAGTTTTATTGAATCTAAAAAGGGAAATAGATCTCAGAATCGAGTTGAAAGAAAATATCAATAAGTAAGAAGATATTTTGAAAACTCAAGAAAAAATTATTAAGGCTCAAGAAGGAAAGATTAAAGCTTTGGAGAATAAAAATCAATATCAGGATCAAATGCTCGAATGTTTTTAACAGGATCATAAAAATCTTAAATAGTTTAAGACCATTGTTAAGAAGCTTATGCCGAAGGAAAAAGAAGGATGCTTTTTTCCTTAACCCTGATCTTTTGTTGTATTAGCTTTCTTGTACAATTTTTTCCAATCATAATGAAAATTTTGGTTGTTCTTCATGTGTTTTGTTATATAGTACTAATATTTCATGTACCATGTTTTTTCAATTTGCTTTATTCCCTTTTGAAAATCACAAAGTGGGATAAATTAATGGTAAAAAGAATACCAAGTAATGATAAAAATTCTCTAAGTAAGGGGGAGTCAATCTAAGGGGGACTATTATCAAAGAATATTTCCTTATGCAAGAAAAAGAAAAATCTCTTTAAGGAAGTCAAGAATATGATCCTTATGGATTTCAAAACCTAAGGGGGAGTTTATCTTTTTCATCATAATTCATAAGTAAAGGGAGATAAGTTTTTCATTTAAATTCTTAAAGAAAAATTCCTCGTCCTTATATTCTTTTTCGTAAGGATGTCTGTGCTTTCCAAAAAGGGGGATATTATTGAGTCAATAAGGTTACCTTATGAATTTTCCTTTCCTCTATGTTTTGAAAATCACAAAAACTTTACCTGAAGGAAAATTATATTTTTCCCTAAGGATTATTTTAATAAATAAAATTTCCCTTCCCTAAGGAAATTTTTATCCTTATCATTGTTTTCAATGTCTATTTCATAATATCTCAAAATCTAACACATTTTATTCCTAAGTCTAAAATTCATTTCACATCTAAAACCTCAAAATGCTATAAATCCTTGGATAAATAAAATTCTATTTTCAGGATCTGAATTCTCAGAAATTCATGTTCCAAATTATCTAAAATTTAAAATCTGAATTCTCCGAAATTTAGAATCTGAATTCTCAGAAATTGAGACTTCAAATTCTTTGAAATTAATACTCTCAATTCTATGAAATTCAGACTCTTAATTCCTCAGAATTTAGACATAGAATTCCTCAGAATTCAAATTCCAAATTCATTGGAATTCAGACTCAAAAATCTATAGAATTCAGATTCTGAATTCTTTGTAAAACAGAATCCGAATATCCCGGTCTTATAGACTCTAAATATTCATTTGTTTATACTTAAAATTCTATTTTTTCTTAGAATCTGAATTTTATTTTTCTTTAATCTCTAAAAAATAGATTTGATTAAGTAACTTCATTTTCCTTACACTTGTTATGAAATGATGTTGTAAAATCTATTTCTAACTAACGGTTTTTTGAGTAAAATGTATATAGGTCCCTCTAAGATTCAAGGAAAAATATAACTGTTGGAGGAGGGATCCGACTATTTGAGAAGTTCCTATAAATAGCATCTCATTCGAATGAATCCAAAGTCCATTCCATAACATTAGATATTTTATGCGGCTGAATTGATTTCTAGAGAGAGAGACTCTCAGGATTTGTGTGGTTCTAAAATTCTTGTTCAGATTAGTTCGTATGAATCTTATTATTGCTGAGTACAATCGTGGGCTTCTGGGGATTAGAAGACATATGTGCTGACTACCTTAAAGTTTGAGGACATCTAGGGATAGGAAGACAGAGGCGCTGACTACCTTAATGTTTTAGGACTTATGGGGATAGGAAAATAGAGGTGCCAACTACCTTAAATATAGAGGGCTTGTGGGGATAAAAATATAGATTCTAATATTTTTATCGGGGGTTACCCTGGTGTGGGTAAGATATACTTTCTTGAAATTATAAATCAAGGGACCATTATCCAAGGTTGTTGGATACCCTACCCTTTGGGTAAAATATTTTATACTTGTTAATTGTTTTGTTTCAAGTTTATTTCTGCTGTATTTTGATAAAGGAAGAAAGTATAACCTTCTTATACTTTTTATCACTTTTTTATACTCTGATAAGTAAGATTCAATACTCTTTAAGGTAAAATATTTTCCTTGTAAACTTTCCTTATGTTTCATTTCTGGAATCATATTTCTGGAACCTAGAAAGTTTTTTTAAAAGAACTAAAATAGGTCTTGTAAATTTACCTTGTTTTACATTTTTAAACATAGTTTTCCTAAAGGTTAAAAATGATACTTTTTAAACTTACAATTCACCCCCTCTTATTATTGAGCATATGCATCATTATTTCGATCCTACACATATATATTAATTATATTAATGATTGTAGTCATATTACAAATAAAAATTTCATGAAAATTAAATTAAAATCTTTGGATTTGTAAAAAATATTTAGAATGGAATTGGAGAAGAATTTGGATGTTTATATTTTAATACTGAGAAATAAGAAATGAAAGGTGTAAAAAATTAAGTCTTTAAATTTATCCCCATATAAACATAGAATCAATGACCAATACAATGATCTATAGACACTTCATAAAAATGGAGTTATATAAAGGAAAAAAATAAGTCTAGTTGATAAGTAAAGAACAACTATTTTTTAATTTTTCTTTAAAAATTCTTCTTTTGGGGAGGTATAAGTAAAATTTTGCATTTAAAAAAAAATTATATGACCAAGTATAAAAATTGATCACTATAATATATGGTATAATAATAAATATATAATTAAATACATTAATGATTTTGGGAGTCCTTTCTCTTAATCAAAATAAAAAATATTGATATAGGTAAGTCTGATGGAAAATCAGAAGAACGAGTTTTCATGGAAAATTTTTCTAATGGAAAAAGATTTTGGTGTTGGAATAAATGGATACATAATTTTTTTGAATAATTTTATCTAAAATATATCTAAATTAATACCACCTTAATAGAATCTATTGAAGAAAATGATGATGGTTTAACTGAAGATTGAAGACTAACTTCTATTCTATTTAATGAAAAGGAAGATAACAATGATCCTAACCTTTTATAGAAGAATTATGACCAGTAGAGTGCTGAGGAGAGTAAAACCAATAGAAAAAAAATTATAGACATAAAAAAGGTTAAATAAGATAATATCATCAGAATTCAAACAACTCTAGTTTAGAAAAGACATCAGTTGATGTTTGAAAATCAAAAAATACTTATTTTTCATGTCGAGCCACATTTAGTACTTAAAGTTATATAACATTGTTTTTTATTATTCAATCTCACAAAAAATTCTCCCAAATATAAATTTCGTCATATTATTGATTTTAATTCATTGAAGTCTCTATCACAATTAGAATTAGTGAATCCAAGTAATTCTAACTCATTAGATCTTTAATACATTACTGTGTAATTATATTTTCCTTTAATATAACTAATGATTATTTATTTGTTGAGAAGTATTGTAATATTACAAGTACTTGAAGTTAATGTGATGGAACTTAATGAAATCTCCAATATTTGATGCTCAGGAGGAAAGTGACTAGAATATATCCTGATATAAAGACATTTTATTCATAGAACATGAAATTTTTACAATATAAAGATGAGAATAAAGCCTTAGAAGTAGCTTTGTTGCTAATAAATCTCAAGTGTAATGGAAGTTGGTCATGATTGATGAAATGTACTTTGGTTGATGAAAATAATCTGACAGGCTACCTAAACAAAAAAATAATGATTCCTTGGTGTCCTATTAGTGAAATAACATCATAGTATTGGAATTGTTACTACGATCCAATCTTTGCTAATGTTTGGGTCCTTTAGAAGATGGTATCTTTGTTTTATTAAAGTCTATGCCTATATCAATGTATAATTGTAAAGTTGTATATGATTTTGAGTAGAATATAAAGTCAATGACTAGATGAGAAATATAGAATATGTGGTTTGGAAGCATCATAATATGATTTGATAAAATGGAATCCAATGTTCAAATGAAAGTTTTAGTGAAATGAATATAGGTAACCACTAGCACATGATCAATGCTGGAGGTTGTTCAAGGATTCAAAACTCTAGACTATTTGAGTGTTGTGCAGAGGAAATTTTATAAGCCCAAAATATGGATCATGTCGTTATTTTAATATTAACATTCATAAAAATGTCTTCTGATGAGATGTTTTAATATTTCCAGTTTTTTTGAGTTTAGAATTTGCTAAAGGAATAAATTCTTATATACAAAAAAATGTATTTAAGAGAATTTAACCTAGTGTAACTCATGGTGGTTAAGGAATATGAAAATTCATATTACAATATTGCTTAACTGGATGTCCAATGATCTTATTCATAATAAAAAATGGATGATTATTTCAATGATATTATGAATATTTAAAGATCGTTGAAGACAATATTCATGGAATGTCTCATGAATAATGTTGAATTTGAAATACTGATATTCTTTAAATGTTCTCAATAAAAAATTTCAAAGTAAAAAAGGATCAAAGTTAAAATACCATGAACCTATTAAAATTTAAGGAAATGGATGAGTATATAATAAGTAAGTTAATTCAAGAATCACTATTTTTTTTTAAAAATTCATAGAGTTGTTTCTATTGTAGTGTGTTTAAAGAACCATTTCAGAGAATTAGAAGGGTCAATGAAGTGAAGAAGTTATGGAGTTTTTTTTTCTTGAGGATAAAGTTCCATATTTCAGAGGCCTATAAAGTTAAAGGGCTGGGAGTATATCTTCCTATAACTGAATTTTTTAGAATTAATTTTGGAGAAGTTACATTATGAGAATAAATCAAATTTTAACTATTATTTTTTCTTAGAAGTAAAATATTATCTTTTAACTAGTGGGAACTAATATTATTTTTTATTGTGATATAGAAGGATATTTTCAGGAGATAGTTCATTTGTATTCACATGTTTTATTTAGTGAGTATTTGTATCATAGGATAATAACTAGACACAAAAATAAGTAGGTACCGATATTGGGAATGTACTATATAAAAAATAGTATTCCATACACTTACTTTTTTTATATCTACAAGAAGGTCCAATTGAGTAATATATTTGAGAGCATAAAAACTCTTATATGATACATGGGATAATTTTAGGAGTAAATTTAATATTAAAATATCACCACCTATTCAATCCCCTCTTCTCATCTATTCATATATTTATGATAACATCAAAGTGTCTTTGAAAATATAAAGTCATGATCCATTTGATTTTTAAAGAAGAAAAAAATTTAAAACCACCTTATTCACCCCCTCTTATGGTGTATATTGAAACCATGGGTTGATATGAGTCCTAAAAACTCCAATAAACCAATAGTAATATCAAATACTATATTTTTAAATGTAATAAAGAATATCATATTAGTTAATTCAATCATCCAAAATCTAGAGCCAAATATTTCATTTTTTTTAATTATAAAAATATTTTTATTTCTTTATTAAAATATCCAGATCATGGAAGGACACTCTTTATTACATGATTATTCACCTCAACTTCATCAATATTGTGGCATGAAGACCTCCACTATTGCATGACTTACATGTCAACCATTGATAACAAAATTTAGAAAATATACAAAATAAAAAACCTATATGATTATAGTGTGGTCTTATAAATCTCCTTGAATACTGCCTACATAAAATCATAATACATTCATAATTTCTAAATTCATAAAACCATTTCCAACTCAAATTCTATCGATTTATACCGAAAAAGAACACCTCATGACGTAACCACATTTATATCAATTCAATACATTCTATATCTTGAATATTTTTTGTGTGGCATACCTTCTATGCTGTGATTCCATAAAAAATGACATTATATAATGACACTATATTTTCACAAATTCTACATTATGGAATGGTTTAATTTCACAATCATTACTTCATAAAAGTTTTTTTCTCCGGGAGAACACCTTGAAATGTGATGATACATGTTGTAGCTTGGCACAAATGAAACTAACCTTACAGAACATGATTATATTCCAATACATGACCTATTGTAACGTGTCTATTAATCTAAAGAGAAATACTATTATAACTCTAGATTCATTTATTAATTTAGATCCATGATTTAAATGTGACCTAGACTCTTGTGGCATGTTTTTTTCTTCCTTCATAAAACAATTTCCATTATTCTCCATGTTCCTCTATGCATATTCATACTCATCAATTACTTCAATGAAAAGTCAAAATAGATATATTTTATTTATCAAATATCATATTAATCTAGGTTATTCATTAAAATACATGTCTAGATCACCCAAATACATCTTCTTGATATCTATAGATTTCAATTTAATCCACTTTTATAACACTACCATGAAATTACAAAATAAAAAAAATTTCTTCCACAAACATCCTTCCAGGCCAGGTTAATCTTGAAACTCCAATTATTTATCTCCCAAATACATATAAATTCATTTCCATAATATCTAGAGATATCAAGGTAATTATTACTTTGAAATATGCCTTCATATGCTAAAACAATTCTATGATTGACAGTTTAATACACCATTTACCAGATGTGGTTTTCATTTTATAAGTAACCATCATTATTACATCCATTTGTTATAAAATATTATTCACTTATCATGTCAGTAATCATAGGAAATAAAGTCCTAATCAATTTATTATGAACCATTTATTATCAAAGAATCCATTTCACAACCTCATAGTGGAAAAATTCTCCTCCATTATATTTTATTGAAAATACTACCATAAAACCGTCATCCCAATTAAACACCTTAATTGATGATAAATGTTTCTATTTATGGTGAATTCATCCCACTCTAATATTGATAATAAAATTAAATTGGTCCCTTTTTAATTATTTTTCTCTTAATTCCCCCCTTTGTTTTTGAAAAGTAAAATGATAACTTCACAAGTTATCATTATTTATGTTCTTCATATTTTATTTCATGTGATCCCCTTAATTACTAAAATATATATGAATTTATTCATAAAATCTTCACTCCCTTATTGATAAAATTAATACACTATATTTAGAGATACTAATCTTCCCTTTATTCATACAAATCCTTTAAATCCCTTTTCGACACCACTTTTTTAAATATACAAACTCTAGGATCATTTAAAAACTTATAGGTCACCAAAAGAACATTTGGGATATTTAATTACCTTTTAAACTAATTTTGGATCAAAATTCTATATGTGTACTTCACCTTTATAAACATATACCACATTTTTAATTTCTTCCTTTCTCAAAATTTATCTAAAACCACTTTTCAAAAAACATTTCAAGATTCTACTTTCGATATCAAAAGCCACATTATTCTAAAGTTTCACTCTAAAAAATTTTATTGAGTGAATTTACCACTTGTATATGAGTTATTAAAAAATATTCTAAACTTACAGAGTCAAAATTCAATGTAGGAAACATGAATCTCCATAAACAAAATCAATTCTTTCCATGTCACTCACTTACTTCTATAAAAACATGAAAATTTATCTTTTAATTTCCTCAAAAATATTTCTTTATGATCTCAATCAATATTACACATAAACATCAGTGAATAATAAATAAAGAAGTAGTTCATGTTTCATACTTCATATTGAACCAAACAACAACACTAGTCATGATACAATCATGATACCAATTTATATCCATGATATACCTTCATTCAAAAGATATTACTTGGATAAATAAGGGAAGTATCCTATAAATCTACAACATGAACTCCTCCTTAATTCAATTATATTTAGAACAACTTATAATCTAGGGAATCACTAATTTTTATAAACCAAGTGGGTAAACTTTAATAAGATTTTAGTTTTTTGAAAAAAATATAGATGATACCACTTTATTAGACTAAAAATATATAAAACGTATTTCTCCATGAATATTATTACTTATACCTTAAGATATATCATCTTTTATTTTGGGTAATATACCATTATATATGGCCTAATATCACTTAGAAATAACTATTCATGGAATGATATAGCTAAATATTTCATATTTATTCTTTGAAACCACTTGGACTTCTTTTTCGACATAAAAAAGTCTAGATACAATAAGATTAAACTTTAATTGAATTAACAATACTTGTTATGTTAGATAATTCTTTGAAATCACTGGTGTTTGATCTAATTGAACTTGTTTCATTCATTTCCATACAACACTCTCCCCTCATGAACCATATCTCCCATTAATCATGAATTACTCCAATCATAAAATATTATAATAAACTAAATGGTGGGATGGATACGTCCTAAACATCATCAAGTAATAGAATTTGGTTGGTCTTACTGAACCTACCCCTTAATTACAACTCAATTTCATTCCTTTTTAGTGGTTCTACTTATGCGACCTCTTATATTCAATACCACTTAAAAACATTTCTTGAACATTAAACATATTCATTATGTTAGGGTTGACCTTAATTGTGAGTTAATACAACTTGTAAAAGTTCCTATAATTAATGTATTATTATTTCATCTCTTATTATGCTTCCTCGTTCATAAGAGATCCATTACACCAATCATCCTATATTCACTTGTGGAATAATATTAAAAACCAATTATATAGGCTTCATGTTTGTCCTGATCCTAAGATATTAAGGTCACCTCAGACTTATTTATCCTATGTGAGTATTTCTTCAGTAGTTTATCTGTGTTTTTTCTAGAAAAAATAACATTGTTATTCAAACTCTATATTTTGTTTTTTTTCCTTCCATGATTATTTCCGCATGAACATATCCAATAGTGTATATTTCACCCTCTGTTTCATTCCATCCTTTCATTCCTTTAATATAGTGAATCTTTTTTTAATGTAATAGATCCGTGATCCTTTTTTTTTACCTACACTTCCATATCTGAATGGGGGTTATACACTTGGAAACATCATCATCACTTATCCTAATATAATTCCATACAATATTTCTTGGATTCAAAAAAATAAATCATCTCCAAAAAAATTAAAACCTCATGTGTTCATACATTAGTTGTGATGTTGTAGAAGGTATTATTTCACCATTGAGACCATGGGATTCTAGAAATTCATCCACAGTGTGTCACATAACTACACAATAGTAGCTCTCTATAACTACAATTATTTTAAACCATTCACTTAAATATTTGGAAAAAATATTTATTTTCATTACTAATTCTAGATTTCCACTTGTGGAATCCACCTGTTAATGATTTTGTGACACTAATAGTTTTGAAGCAATATTAAAGATCCTTAATATTTATATCCTTCTCTAATTGTTGGGAATACATGCACTCTTTCTTCAATCTAAATTCATTTTTGTATTTTATCCTCTTTTTATATATTATTTTTTGAGGAAAATTAATCACTTTTATCTCCTCCCATGTGGCTATTTTTTATTCTAGATCATGTGAAAATTATATGAGTAATTGACTTTTCCCATTAATCTTTACATGTATTATATTTATTCATTCTTATGTATTTTATTATGTAATATTAATTCTATAATTTACTTGTAATAAACATAAAATATGATTCTCTATTGACAAAAATCTTCTTGTAATGATTTGATTTTATCTTGATTTTTACAAGAACACTCTATAGATTAAAGACTACATATTTTTTCCATTCTTACTTAAAATAACCTTCAACATCAATATTCACTGGGAAATCTAAATTTATAGGAATATAAGAATATTAAATATATATATTAGTAATATATTTATCTATATATCCAATAAAACATAACTCTATTAGCATTTTCATTTTCTTGAATCTTTTTTTTCTCACCCCTTTTTAGGTTTTTCTATTATAAAATCATCTCTAGCCTTCTCCATTGAATAATGGAAACCAACATATTTAGGATATTATTCTAAATATAACACTTTAATATCATTGGTATTTATTCAAATCCCATAATTTCTACCCCAAAACTTCATAACATCAAATAAATTAGTATAATGAATAGTTTTATTGAATTATTCATTTAAGATACCACTATTCATAATTTTTTTATGTCTCCACATAATGTATTTTTTCACCGTGATTTATCAAATCTATATATTTATTCACATATTCGATTATCTCATTTCTATGAGACTATACATACCAATACATATCCTTTTTTCTAATAATATAATTTAGTACCATTAAAAATACAAGGCTTAATGATTGAATCCATGTGTGTAAAAAAAATCCAAAAACTGATTTAAATATTGAATATTAAAATAGAAGAAATTACCTTTAACAATTATTGATGGAATGACGATAAATTAATACACCCTAAGATAGGGGTTGAATTATGGGGTTACTTAATTGATACTTTTCTTTTCAAAGCCCCTCTCCTATTCGATATTTTACCATTATTTCAAGGAACTTGTTCAATATCTCACTCTCATGTCATCAATCACAATGGATGTTTGAAAAATATATTACTGTAAAAAAAATCATGATTATTTTACATGGTTCACTGGAACCAGGCTATGTCCAAGTGTAGAGATCTGATTACTATGAGATCATAGAGAGGGGTAGGGGCGAATCAGTGATCCATTTTCCTTTTAAAAATTGATTCTTTCCAATCCAAGATTTGTGGATAGTTTAAGAGTAGATCCATCATTATTGTGTCTATCATACTCACCTTGAATAATAATATAAATCAAATTCGTAGAACATAAGGGTTTACAAGGTTTTCCACAAAGGCCTACTCCTTGGTGTGCTGGTTATTCCCCTCAACACTAACAATCCATTGTAATATTTTTTTCAATCAAAATAATTGATAGAAAGTCAAACTATATATTAACATCTTAATCTACATATAAGGATCTTTAAAATAATACCCATAGTGTTATCAAATCTAGATTCACTATTGGATGATATCTTAATATTCATTTATGATCTTGTTGAATCAGACTTTCTCAAATACCCTTCACGTACCTTTTCATAAATACTAGTTTTTCCCAAACAACTTGTAATCATAATATATAAAATGATCAAGAAATAATTATTTATTAGGATTTATGAAGAGATGACCTCACTAATATGTGTGAAAGTGGTGGACAACAATTATTCAATTTTTTTCTAAGATATATCATTAACAACCTCAATTCAATCCATTCTTTTAATCATAACTCGATTCATGCATGTATATAATAATTCATAGTGCATGACCATTTAAAATTACATTTTTTTATCCAAGTAGTTTTATGTTCCTTTATATTGTTTTTAAATATTCGATTATTTTTCTAAAATGATTATGCAGTTATATGTTCATAAATTCACATATGCATGTTGTTTCTTTTACTCTTGTTCACTAATTTCCATGTTCTCTTTCTTCCCATGTGAAAATGTATAATGATAATTCATTTCTTATCAAAGTTAATTTTACTTGTTTAATATTTATTCACACAATAATTTGATTCAGGAGAGTATGTATATGATGAATAAAATATTCTCTTCTTTACATTAGGCAAGGAGTTAAATGAAAACCAGTGGTGCGTGAGATTTCAGTTTCATGGTAAAGTACTCTGAGTGTGTTTAACACAAGCCAAAGGCCTCCAGGATATCCTTATGCCTGAAATAAAATATATTCAAAAAAATCATACTCCCAAAACATTGTTTAATAGATTCCCTATTTCCATGGAAAACACGATATATCTTTAATAGGTAGCAATATATTTTGGAATGCTACTTTTGTGTTTTTAGGTAGTGTACCACTACCTCTCACAAAATTTTCTCCAATTTTTACTACATGTCAAGGATCATTTTATTATATTTAAAAATATTCAATTTAATCTCTATTTAAATTCACTATAGATTTGGTGATCCACAAGTACTATTATGCATAAAAGAATTGTGTCTTCCTGATATCAGATTATTCTATTCATTGTGTGCATCTCAAGTACACATGATGAGAATCACATGTTTGTTTAAAGCTTGAACAGTTCTATGAAAATACTTATAAAACTTTTTTACATTTAGAAACTAAACCTTATTTGGATAACTACATTAATGAAAGATGAAGATTGCATGCATGAACTTCCTTATCCACATTTCCCAAAAAACCCTTCCTCAGAATTATCTTGTTGACCCCATGTTTGATCAATAGAGGGGTTTCCTTGAGCTCAGGTGTAGATGATCCCTTTGATGAAGATGGAGGTAGAATATGATCATGAAGATCTAATCATAAAATACATATAAAACATATCATATAAACTGTGAAAACTTTTTTCCTCCATGTAGTCTTGTCTGGATAGCTCCCATGGATGGTTTAGCTTTCTACCACAAGAGAATGGTTGAGTTTTCTTGGTTATCTTGTGTGGTTGGTCAATTTTTTTTCAGAACACTTATAAAATATCTACATGAGATATTCCCTACGTAAATACATGCTAAACCATAATCTCAAATTCTCAAAATCTACTTATTCTTACATTCCTTTTATAATTAATTACTTTTCTATGTGGGATTATTTAGTTTAACTTCTTTATCATGTAGAAAACGAGGTTCCATCCATAACACAATTAACACGTGTCTTTTTAACTTAAGAATGGTATAAAAATAATCAAAATATTAAGATACACATATTGAAATCCTTCTTTTATTACCCATGCCATACATTATAACAAAAAATGCATCTCAATATTCATTAGTCTCAACAATACCCCCTTTTGAAATTGTCCCCAATACCAAAAAACAATTCATCATGCCCATATGTGAATCTTTATTTCATTCTTCTCCCCCATATTGAAAATAACTGAAAAGGTGTAATTAGGGGTTATTATATCAACTAAAATATTGGAACTACATTATTTCTCAAACAAATGATATTTTTGTTAGCTATCTTTATGTTTACATAGGAAACCTTGATGTAGAAAAAAATAGTGATGTTAACAAAGCATCAATGATATCATTAAAGAATATTTATCTATGGCATAATCCTTAATATCATTCATATTATTCATTTATATGGATATTTGATCATGTTTATCAAGATATATCCTATACACATATCAATAATAACATTAAAAAAAATCAAGTGATTAAGATATTATTCCCCCTACAACTCAATTTTCACATGATCCATAAATACCCCTTGAGATATAGTTTAATATAAATAAGGAAGATGTTAAAATGTGATGATCATACCTCAAATTCAAATTTTCTCTCCTTGGAGGGATACACTCTATTCATCACCATGTATATAGGTGTTATCTATGATGAAAAACACTTATCCTTAAATTCTATTCTTTTAAGTTCAAATAAAATGGTATGAGAATAAGGAGTGATCTCATATTGCCTTATAAAAAAATAATATTGATATTATCCTCTCAATATAGACTTATTCATCTTCTTTGACCCATATCTGGATGATCATTATTTCTCATTTCTCTTAGAATGTATGTTTGATTTTTCATCATCATTTGACAGTTCTGATGTGGGTGTATTTTCCTATTTAGTAGTAAAATCATTTCTTTTCTCTTTCCACATATTCTTGATGTTATCTTCTTGAGATGGTAAAATTATCATGCATTTTTTATACCACTTCTACTTTTCTCACTCCTCATAATTTTTAGGTCATTATTTGTAAATGAATTATCATTAACTTGAAATATTCAACTATCAATACTTTCCTTCATTTTAAATTGGAAATATTCAGATGTTTCTTAAATTTTTTGATATTCCCAAAAAATTTACTGGTAACTATAAGTTTCTTAACTATCCAAATTGTCTTTCCATTTAGATTTAGAGGTATATTTATTGGTAAGATAACTCTAAATTTCTCATATTTCTGACCATATTGATTATATATTACACAAAATTATTTCATTCATTTGAATTTGTTTTATATAAACATTTCAGATGATGTATTGGTCATATGATTCCCTTTTCAATAATTTGATCTCATTTATTTACCATTTACCCCTATATTCATTCCTCTTTCCTGGTAGTGTCATGTTATACCAATATGAATATGATTTATGACCAAACACCCCACAACATCAGTAGTAGCCTATGAACATTTATCTACTAGACTGATTTTAGTTCTACCTTATAGATTGTAGTTACCGTATTTTCTCAGACTATGGGCGTTTCTTCTTCGAAGGAAATATTAAACCTAAATTAGTGTATTTTTTCTTTATAGAAGATGTTTTTTCATTTTTTTCTTTTGGTCTTTCTAGATTTATTTTTACCTTCCTTTTCTGAATAGCTAAAAATAAGAAATGCAAATTGAGATTCATTTAGTATAGAATAAATATTTTTATGGAACCTTTTTCTTATATGCTTTATAAGATTCACCCTAAATTTTAGAATATCTTGTAAAGTATTCTTTCATATTCTTCAACACACTTTGAGTTAAAGGGAACATGGTTTTTTTCTAAAATAAATTTTCATCTCTATCAATAAGTCATTCTTCAATATCATTTAGCATATTTTCAAGTTCAACTATATTTAACCTATTTTTATTGTTTTCTTCAATGAATGGAATTTAATTATTGTTAATCTGTTCTATTCTAGGCACTTTTTCATCAAAATCATTTATTATCCTTTCTCGCTCAATTAAAATATTCATATATATTTCTTAACCTCATTATTATATCTCATTTCATGACATTATATTCATTAAATTTTATTAGTTTTCTTTTCTAATTATTGAGATTCATGTTATTTTAAAGAGTATCATCTAAATTATATTTTAAGAATAATTCGAGCTTAGTTATCTCTTTACCTTATGCACCTTAAAATGTACCTTAAGTTGTTTTTGATTTTCCTATTAAACACACGTGATTTCTAGAAGAGTTTATATCTTTTTACACACTACTTGATGTTGAATATTCATGAAATTCAATGCTCATTATATTTATTTTATCTTTACTTAAAAAATTCATCATTTTCTTCTCATAGTCATATTTTCTATGTATCTTAGATTTTATCTTGATGTACTCTTCTTCCTCATTGGTCTTGGTGACATGTGTTATCTTTTTTGGACAACCATATGAAAAATATCCAATCCCTTTATAGTTGAAAAACATTAGAGGATTCTTTACTTTCCATATTTATACTTTATTATAAAAATTTATAAATAAGGCTATTAATTGATATAAATCATTCTCAAGTTGTTCAACTTTAGAATCACTTTAATCTAGTTCTTTATCTATAGTTTTACTTTATATCATGGTGATATGGGCCATATAATCTATTTTCTTCTTTTTGAATGATGGATTTTTCTCATTTCATATGCTATGTGAATAATATGAAGTTTATCCAGTGATAAATATTCTTGGTCTTCTTGTGCATACAATTTTGGATAAAATATATATGGGAAGTTTCTCATCATCTCCTTCACAATGGTTGAGTCATACAACTTATCACTAAAAACTTTAATTCTACTAATAATTTTATTTAATCTTATAAATTAATCATCAATACTCTCATCATAAACTATTTTAATATATTTAAATATTCTTCTCCATTCTTTTAGTTTATATTTATTAAATTTTATATTTCTCACAAAATTGCTCCTTAGTTTTTCCTAAATATCCTTAGTAGTTTGAAGTCCATAAACATTACTAAATACCATCTTAGAAAGTGACATCAAGTTGAAATTTTATAATTTTCCATTAATTTAAAGAGTTATGTTATCTTTAAAATTCATAGTAGAATTTTGGAGGCTGATATAACACTATGGATACATCTCTCACTTCTACCCTTTGTAATAGGAGATATAATATGATTTGATTTTTACAGTCATGATATTTTCCACCATTGAAAGAGGAAACACCCCTATTTTTTTTACTGAATTCATGTTTACTAACCTCATTAGTCTATTGAATATTTCTGAGGATACCTTCCTTGTGATTCCACTTTTTGAGTCCAAATCAGCGTGAGATCACTAAGAGGGATAAGGGGTGAATCAATGACCCCTTTTCTTTTTTTAAAATTGTTTCCTTTCAATTCAACCTATATCGATAGATAAATCCTAAATCTACTATTCTTTTGTCTCTCAACCTTAACCTGAATAAAACTGTAAATCAAAGGCACGTAACCCAATTATTTACAAGGTTTGGTACAATGACCTACTCCTTTCCATGTTGGTCATTCCAACCAACAAAAAATCTCTACTATTTTTTTTTCAATTACACTAGTTAATAAAGAGTACCATAATATATTAACTTCCAAATCTATAAAGAAGTATATTTATAACAATTTCCCTAGTTTTACTAGAACCCACACTAGCCTTATAATCCTGAATCTGCATAGGAGTGTCTTTATACTTCCTAACACAATGTTACCAGAATCCAAAATATCATTCTATTCCTGAATCCTTATAAAAGGGGATTTATAATGAATTTCACAATATTATGTTCCAAATAGATGGATTTACTATAGTATGATTTATTGATCATCCTCTAGGAGCTCATTGAATCACACTTTCTCATGTACCCTTAATGCACCTTTTCACAGTTGTTGGTCTTTCTCGTGTACCCATCAAGTTATTTTTCACTACCCACCACATGCACTATATTCCCTCATGAAAATTTATCATGAAAACTCCAATATTATTCAAGTTCAATGAACTCATTTAATATCCTTTCACAAAATGATTTTATTTTTAAGAGTATATTCAAGGGGAATTTTTTCTTCTCTTTATCATGGTAGGTAAGGAGTTTCATGAAAATAATCATGTGTGAGTTCTTAGTTACTTTGAAAATAACTTAGAGTGTATTTAAAAAAAGTAAAAGGAATATGGTATCTCCTTATTTATAAAATAAAAGAGATTCATTAAACTCCTCCTCACAAAATAATGATCTATAAAAACTCTGTTTCTGTGGAAAATATTATCTCTCTTCAATCGACAACATCATATCTTGGAACATAACTTTATTATTTAGAGAAATAATACCACTTCCTCGCACCAACATAGATTTGATATTTATTCCTCATCAAGGAAAATATTGTTATCCAACAAAATATTCCTCATCCTTCATATTTAAATTGACCAAATCTTTTATAAAACATCAAGTATTCTTACACTGAAAATAATTGTGTCCCTCTGGTATTGATTTATTCTCTTCACAGTGTGTATCTCATAGGAGCATGATGATGATATTATGATCCTTTAATTATTTAAATATTCTAGGAATATCTTTCTACAACTCCATTTTCATAAAATAAATTCTAATTCTTTTAATAATAGCATGCATTCTAGATGAAGATTGAATTCCTACTGGTTCATAGCCGCATTTCCTCAAAAACTATTCCTTAGAATAATCATGGAGACCATAAGTTTAGTTGATGGAGGTTTGTACATGAAATATGGAGCAAATTATCCCTTCAATGTTGTTAGAGGTAGAAGGTTATTGTTCGTTATTGATTAGAAAATCCAAATAAAACATATCTGGTAGCCTTTGGAATGTTAGTATCTTTTATAGAGGAGGAGATCTGCTCCACACTTCCCATTTCCCACATCAAAATATGCCAATGTCAATCAATTCCTTTATAAATAATCTCAATCCATCAACCATTGAAGATAAAAGTGGGGTTAGACACCCACAATACGGACATAGACACCACATGCCGTTGTGCCTCCACACATGGTGGCTCAACACCACCTTACATTACTCATGAATTCATCTTCTTGAAGATGTACGTGCTCACCCTCATGCCACCTTCTGGGAATTATGAAAAAATTATTCCACTATTTAATATCTTTAGGATGAGTAACCTACATGGTTTTTCTATCTCCAACAAGATCATGGGTGATTTAGCTTGGTTTACTTGTATATTCGGTCAATTTGTTTCTCAACATTTAGAAAATATCTAAGTGGAATATGACATATGAAAATAAATTCCAAACCTTAATATAAAATTTTAAACTTCAAATTACACTTCAATTACTCATGCTATTAATTTATTATTTCATGAGAGTCATCAATTCCACTTCATTATCATGTTTCAAACAATGTTCCATTCACAACACAATTGACACATGTCTTCTAAACCTATGATAAGTTCAATAATCCTCATAATATTAAGCTATAAATATTGAAATCCTTCTTAACATACCATTTTCATACCTTATGAAAAAATTTAAATCAATCTTCTTTGGTATCAATATCAAGGAACAAACACATATGATGTGTAGTTATACCAAAATCTACTATACTCATGTTTGGTGGATAAAAGTTTTGTTAAAATCACTATGTTCCAATACTCACATATTTTAAAAGTTTTAGAGATGGTGCCCTATATTTTAAAAGTCACTTCCTATTATTATCCTCTTTAAAATTCTCCAGTTAAGGCTTATTTAGTTTATATAAATGTGGTTGTCTTCTAGATCAATATAGAAGACATGATTTATTTACATCACCACTCCAAATGGATTCTCAAATGAAGTCTAGATTCTCTTAATTCCTTTTTATCATTTTCTAGATGAGAACAAAACCTCATTAGATCAGTCATATCTATGTATTACTCTTTAAATTGTTTATGATATAATCGTATTGATGTGTGGTTTGACACTTTTTCTTTTATATAAATATCTTTATAATGTCAAAAATTCTTAAAAATGAATGATAATATAACACAAAATTATTCTCATTGTACTTTATCTCTCCAATAACTAGATATGTAAATGGAACTTTGTCTTCATTGAGACTCTTATTAAACAAATTTAGAATTAGATTCTTCTCATTCTATTGGATCCCTTCTATTATACCTATGTTGTTTAGATATTTCAATCTTATTCTTTTTTACTTCTTTTTATAGAATATCTTTGAGTTTTTGTTATACGTTCTCCCAAGATCCATAATTTGATCAATGGTTGGGTTAATATTACATTATTTAATCCTACAAGATTAAGATAAGTGTTCCAAAAATTTATGTTTTATCAAATACATATAATTAATAGAGTAAATAATCCAAATTCTAATTATAAATATTATTTTTCTTGAATTCCTTCCCGATCTTAATTATTATTTTTAAATTGTTAGATAATGGAATGATACTATTTATTGTAGTGTTATTAATCTCAACTTCACCCATATTGTGGTGTTAAAACCTACACTGTTTCATGATAATTAAGTTAATAGTAAATCCATTACATCCAGATAATATACTTTATAAAACTATTGAAATATTATGGTGTGATCTTCTAAATCTCCTCGAATATCACCTTCATTGTAGCATGATTTATTACCTCATCATTTAATGACTTTATCCATAGACAACAAAGATTTTAGGGAATTTCTCAAAAACTACACACCTTCTAATGTATTTTTTTATAAAATGATAATTTCTTTCCCTCAAATAGTTTCATCATGGCATACTTTCTATAGTGTTTTCCAGTAACCATAATATTTGAGAGACACACAATATTTTCATAAATTCTACATTATGGTGTGGATGTAGCTAAAAATCCTTGCTTAAATAAATATTTATTTCCACATAATATACATTGATATATGAGGATACCAATTACAACATGGTAATCTATTAGTTAATATTATATATATTGAGTTTACTCCTACTTAAGACCAATTTGGATGTGGTCACTTCCTCTGTGCAAGAATACTCTTTAAGGTCTAGAATTATTTTTTCATCTACTTACAACCTTGTTTCAAATCCTAGTCTCTTATGATGTAGTGTTTTATACCATCATAAATCAACTTCTATTCTTCTCCTATTTCCTCCTTGAATATTCACACTTATACCAATGCCATAAAATATAAAAATAGATATGGTTTCTTTATCAAATATCCTTCCAGGATAGGATAATAATCACAATCCATGCCTTTATATCCTGAATCCATCTAAATTAATGTATTTTGTATCTAGATATATCATGGTAATTAACACATATACTACTAGCATGAAATTATATATTAGATATATCTTCTTCATCAAACATTTTTATAATCTCGGTTAATCACCATAGTCCAAGTCATGATCTTATAAATCCATCTAAATTCAAGAACAATATATTTAGAGATATCATAGAAAATATTCCTTCATAAATGTCTCCAAATATTAAAAAAAATCCATTTTTGTCAACATAATACTCCATTCACTAGATATGGTTTCTATGTATAAGGAAGCATCTTGGTTTCATCCATGCATCACCTCCATGCATCACAAAATATTCATGTCTCATATTGTTAATAATATCATGTCAATAAATCTAATTCCATTTATTATAAAAAAATAAAATACACAACCTCCTAGTTGAAACATGTGAAAAAACATATATCAGTAGGTGTGATCACATAACATTACTTCGTAGGGTTATTCTCAAGAACTATCTGGAAATTTATGAATAATCATACTAAAGCTCCAATGAATAAATAGTTAAACATACAAGTGTTCCTATCTTAGTTTATTTATAAACATTTCCCTATATAAGTTCATGTATAGTATAAGTATAGTATATATTCTGAAAATATATCATTTAATTTACCCCACACCTATTTCCCCACTGAACTAGTCATCTTCACATCCTAAATATATACATTATGGTACTCTAATGCATTTATATTCTATATACCACATTATAACATAAATAAAACCTTGCCATACCATTTCCACATATAATACACCTTAAAAAAGATATTCCATAAATCATTAAATACATATGATGTATTTTCGATATAGATTACTATACATTATGGGGTATTTCATAACATTTGAGATATATAAAACTAAGGTGCATCATATTCCTTGGAATGGGATATCATATGTTGTGATATAGAGAATTCACAACCCCGATTTAAATATATCATAGTATAGAATATATTAATATGATAAATGTTATGAAATGGAAAAATTATATGGTATATTTTACATGTAAGTCAAATGTAAAATGATAATATTCATTCTTATTCCATGTAAGGTTATCATTAATTTGTAAAACATATGGGAGGTTCAATGGAGAATTTAAATGTTAAAAGTATATAGTGAAATATGTCATCATTTATATTATGCGTGGTTTTAGTTTCAAAACATGGATGATATTGTATTATGGTTTATTGATGTCTTCCTATACTTCAATATGTGTTATTTGTTACTAAGAAATCTATTAGTGGTATCACAATAATGTCATGCTTAAATTGAATCATGAAATCATGTTCAAAACAAATAAAAATGGATATAATATTTTAAATTATATAAGAGGATATAGATTATGTATCATATGATATATAATATCATAACAATATATATGATCATCTCATATGATTTTTGATATTATAGAATACGATTCAGTGTAATTTTTTATATTTTAGCATAATATATATGAATTATTCATATAAAAATTTATATTTCTATTAAATATAACATATTTAAATAAATTTCATCAAATTAATAATATGATTTTTTTTATATAGGAAATAAAAATAAAGAGTTTATGTTTATTTAATTATGGAAATTTAATAAAACATGTTAAATTATTTATTTTTTATAATTTATTATTTATGATTTTTGCATAAATTTATATTTCAGGTCTAAATTTAAAAAAATAAATTTATCTTTTTTTATTATGATATTTATTCATTGATATAAACTTTTTATATTATGAATTTATGTATTCTTTAATTTATGTTTTTTTAATTTCTTGTTTAAATCACCATACAAGTATTTAAGGAGATACATTCTAGGGTTGATAATTATTATTTTTTTCTTCTCCTTTAAATTTGGATTGTTTATAAGTTATGAGATTTAATTAATAAGTTAATTATAGTTTATAAATTTTAGGTGTTTGAATTTTGATGGAGTTCAGGTATCGTTTGAGTATTGAACCATGGGTACTGGTATTTGCAGTCAGACTACACATTGTGTTAGGGGATTATACTATTTCTAGAAAAGTATAGGTTGGCTGGTAGTTTCAACCTTCTTTCCCTTATAGGATTTTCGGTTTTCATATGATTCTATTAAATTACATGAAATATTTTCATATAACTTACGAATGTGATGCATTTGAATATGCGTAAATATTTTTTTTTTGTTTTATGTTGGGTCAGTAACACAAGCTATGAGTTGTGAAAATAGTTACCAGTCAATATTTTCTAAATATATTGATGTAAATGAAATATTATAGATTCAAAAACTAAATCATTATAAGAATAAATAAATATAAATTTAATAAAAGAAATAAGATGGTGAGATAATTTTAATCTTTTTAAAAATACTAAGTGTTATATTCCTATCAAGAAAACACTTTTCAAGACCTTGATCGTCCAACTGAGTGGGTATTACCAAACTAGGGAACCATAGAATATATTGTGTATAGAAATAATGTAATCGTTACACCTAATATTATTTAATTTTCATGTTTTTAATAATATTTGGTTTAAAGTTAGTTGGGAATCCCAAATGGTTAGGATACCAGAAGAATAGAGTTAGATTTATCCATATAAGGGATTTGGGAAAAGAGTTGTCTCCTAAACTATCAAAGATCATAAATGATATGATTAGAATGGTGTATTATAAAAATAGTTAAGTTATGAGAGTAATTAAAAATAAGACACATTACTTAGTGAAATCTAGATGTTGGCTTACTTATTTTTTGATGGAATTTTAAAAGGGTCTTTATTTTAATGGGATCACATTTAATGAAATTCCATATTAAATGAATGTAAAACAATACAATTATTTGATAAAATAATTTTTTTGTAGATAAAATGTAATCATCATTTAAAAAATAAACATTGATATTGAAATTAGAAAAGGAAAAGGTTAATGGAAGAAACATCATATACTATTACAAAAACATAATAATCTTTCTTAAGAAAGAAAATTCTAACTTTTAGATAAACCCCTAATAAATATGTTGACTGGTAAATCCATTAAATTGAAGTATAATGATGCATATGATAATAGTTTTAAGGATAAAATGTATGCATCCACTCTCATGTTTGTTTTTATAGATCCTAAGTTACAAAGGAACATGTGTACATGGATTCATTCAAGATGATAGATAATTAGAAAACAATTTATTAAGAATAGTCAAGTCATGAGAGGTGTGAAGTTTCAAAGGAATTGTTTAGATAAATGATGTATCAATGAAAATTATTATATAATAATATAATTTGTATTATTATGTTCATCAATTACTTGGAGGTACTTAGGTTTCCATAAAGGAGTGATCTGGCTACGGAATTAATTCTTCAATCGTTACTAGAAATGTTCTAAAATTTTGTTAAAAAAACAATATGAATGAGTTTAATAAAACTTTACCCAATGTACTTAATATATTAATTATTTATATGAAAGGAATGGGAGGTCCAAGATCAACTATTATATTGAGAGTGAAACATGGTATAATTTCAAATTAGAAGAAGAAAATGTCAATTGGAATCTCTAATAGTGTTTCTTTTATTTTCAAATAAAAGTCATTGAAACCTAAGTGAGTATTCCAAAATTTGGGTCATTGATTCTATTATATAAATCCTTGAAATTACCCACAATTTTATAAATGAAACTACCTTTTTAAATAAGTAAATTTTTTTATTAAGAAATGAAGTTATATAAAACACATGCACTACTTCACTTATTTTAGACTATAATAAGTTATATCTTATCATATTTAAAGGACCACTAAACATACTAACCATTAATTGTATATTTGTTATACAATTAACATATGATTAGTATATATTTATAGTTATGATAAAGTCCAATTGTCATAGAAAAAGGAATCAATGGACTTGACCAATAGGATCATACCCTATCCAGCCCATTTATGAGCGCATTCTTGGATGAGAGAATCATTTGTATTTTCCCTTAACCAAGCCAAAGATGACATTAAAAAACTAAAGAATTGATGAAACTGTTTATAGAAGAAATTAAATATCATTGAGATCATGTCCCAAACAATTTTTTCTGGACCACCCTAAGAAAATACCACCATCACAAAACCCACCATTAGGGAATTCCCTAATGTAATAAAGGGATATGTGTCTAGAACCAAACAGTATGAATTTTTATATTATATTTTAAATAAAATATTTATTATACTTATTTCCTTTTTATTATTAATTTATATTGATTAAATATTATGTTTTAAAAAAATTGATTTTTCTATAATGAAACACAAATTGTATTTTTGGGAAATGTATAGTTTCAATAAAGACACACTATTTTAATGAACTCAGGTTTTTTTTGAAATAAATTTTATTTTAATAAAATATAATTGTTATATAATATTTATTAAAAATATATGATAATATAATTTAATGAAGTAAAATATAATTTTTGTATGGGTTAGAAAAATATAATTGTAAAAAAACTAGTATTTTTTTATTAATTGAGGATTTTTTATTTAAAAGTGTAAATTATAATATTTTTAGAATTATTATGATAAATTAAATATTATTTTTTAAAAAATCACATTGAAATTATCCATTGGGGATTTTATCATAATTTTCTTAGGTAATAAAATTCTTAGGTCAAAATTATATATAGTATAAAGACTACACATGACCAAAATTATGTATCCACTTTAAAATTATTTTCTTTTGAGTTTTTTGATTTATTTTTAAAATCCTTAATTAATCCTCCAACACATAAAATATATTTTAAGGTTTTAAAATTAATTCTTTATAAACATGACTCAATTCCATATCATCAAGTAAATTGTTTTAATGTGTTCGGTTATTATACTTATAAAATAATGAAAACCACTCCTATTTGGAAAAAACAATGTGTTAAAACCATAGAAAGGTTTATGGTTTTAATTACTATATCATATAGAGCCAAAAACCTATGTTTTCAAATTATTAAATAATTCTCCTTTATTTTTCTATATAAACCCACCAAAATTCCTATTCTTCTTCAGTCAAAACCCTTAGAGCATGAATTAACTCTATTATTCCATCTCTATGTCCCTCCCAAGGATCCCCCAATATCTCAATGTGCTCTTATACATATTTTAAAAGTATCCTCTCAAGGTAAGGGATCATCTCCTTCTCCAATTTTTTCAAGAACCTTATTCATGTCCTGAATTTTGATTTTCAATTGTTCAAGTTGGGATATATTTTGACACATCAATTTTATCATCCATATGATTCTTGAGTAATGAAAGACCCATTTCACTCTCATCCACCCCTTCTATAATTTCTTTACACCTATTATTTTGCCAAAATTATCCTGTGAATTTCCATCCAAAACTTTTGTGTAGTGAATACCCATCTTAATTTCAACTCAAGGGTATTCACGTAGTTGTAACTATCCATAATTTATTGTGGATTTACATGTATGTAACCCGAAATCATTAACAGTGGGGTTAAAATTGATGAAATATATTATTATTTTATGTGATCTAGGTGGAATACTTATGCATGTACATGATATGAAAGTGATGGGTGGGCCTATAAATATATATCTCTTCAATGAATTGGGTAATGTTTCTATCTCATTAGATACCATGTACAGTGAATGAGAGGTTATCTTAATCACTATATGTTATATTTTCTTGGTGTTTAACCTTGACTTATGTTTATGGTGTCATATTTGATGTTGTTTCCACATTCCCATGTTTCATTTATGTTATCTTGCTATACAATGCCTCATTTCTCGTGATTATGATTCTCAACCCTCTTGTGTTACCTTGAAAAAACCCTTTGATCACATGTACTTATTTACTTTATGAAATTATTTGATTATTCTCTTATAGGGTTTTATAGATCTCCCATTTATTATGTACCTTCTAAGGTTATGCCTTACAGTTTTAGAAGATCCATGGAATATAAGCATATGTTATAAAGCTTTTAAATAACATTTTTGTATTTATTTTTCAAGTTGTTTTGATATGTACCTAATTAGACAATAAAACTAAACCTCATGATCTTATAGGGTTGTATTAAGTGTATATTTATTTAATAAATCATGAATTAAGGTTTATTAAAATGTGGGATCTTGTTGTTAGTATCAGAGGAAAGTATAGTTATTTGTTTTATTACGATTAGAAAACTCTTGTGAATTTTATAAGGATAAGACTAAACATAGTAAAACATCCCTATATTTTTGTAAAGTATAGAGTAATTGGTTTCTAGAAAAATAAATCAATTTGTAGATAATTTAAGTGGATATTTCTTTAAAATATTTATACCTAGGGATAAACAACCCCAAAATGTCCAATTTTGAGGGACTTGGTTGTCACCTCATGCATGAAAATGGGACTTTGTTCAAAACTATTTTGACTGTCAATGGGGGATATTCTTAAGAAAATTAAGAAACCCTTTACAACCCATTATTAAGGGAACACCATTCCCATAAGATTTTATTTTAGGAAATAGATTATGAAAAAGATAGATTGAAAACCATAAATTCATAGGTTAAGGAATATATATCATTTATGAGTTTTCCATTTAATTCTCATGGTTTCTCGTTTATGCGTTTAATTGTTTTAAAAATACTCATCCCTAATTTTCCCATTATTCTAGTAAATGGATGGGAATAGGTGGAACATGTAAACAATTAATGAGAGGGGAAATTTGATAACTGTCCAAATGATATTCCCAACTTGATGGGAATAGGAACTTCAAACTTCATGAAAAAAATTTATCAGTTGACTCATGTTTTGAATATAAACATGAATCAAAAGAAACATCCAAAATCTCCCTAAGAAAGACCGATTTTTAATTGATAATTTTATGAAACAAAGGTGTTTAAATTTCTATGGATATTATGATCCCTTAATTATGGAGAAATAGATCAACTTCATTGAAAATATCTTCCCTATACTTCAATGCTCTAAGAAAAATAAGGTCATGATGACTATTTATCATATGGTTGGGGACACTATTCAATGTTGGATATGGGTAGAAAATATAGGTTATGGGGAGGATATTGAAAGGATGGAGTTAAAGTAATTATAGAAAAAGTTTTTCAAAAAATATTTCCCTCACACTTTCTGACATAAAATAAATATGGATTTATTGATACTTAAGAAAAAGGGAGATAAATCCATCAGGGAATACAAGTAAAACTTAAAAATAATTACATGATACACCTATAACTTTTTCATCTCCTCTAAAAGTATGGTTGGATGCTTCTTTGTTGGGATAAACCTAAGTTTATGAAAAGCCTTATCCATTTTGGGCTTTGAAAATTATATAGAAATTGTCTGATGTTCCCTCAAATTTGAAATGGAGATAAGTGAATATTAGGGTTCTCATGAGGAAAATAAGAATAAAATGGAGTTTAATTATATAATTATAATGAATAAATCTAATGGTGGAAATAAATTACAACATTGTACTTTTTAAAATTATGGGAAGAAACATCTCAGAAATTTCCTGAAGGGGATGAGGAAATAATTTAGGTTCGTGAAGGAGGGAAAAATTTATAGAAATTATTGATAGGTGAAACCCACCAATGTGATGGAATAAAGGAATTGTTCAATCAACCCTCATCTTGTTTCCAATTTTTCAGCTTCAAGGAACATATACACTATGTGAATCAATGTACTAAGCCAATGTTTTTCAATGATAAATGACGACAGAAAACATCATTTCCTAGAGATCAAGGGAGATCATAATCCATCACAACTATTAAGGTGGATCTTGATAATTCATTAGTGAGAGGTATGATAATTATTCATTCAAGGATAGAAAATGTACTATTTGATCATGGTTTTTCTCATACTTTCACATCATGAAAGTTTAGTAGAACTATTCAAATACCACATCAAAACATAAAAGATGAGTTAATGGTGAAGATTAAAAATGGGTCAATTGTTTCATCACTAAAATATAACTCATACACTATCCAAATTTGTGGGATTAATTTCCCAACAAACCTTATGGAACCCCCTTAACAGATTTTGATTCTTTTCTAAGCATGGATTGACTTTCCTTCTATAGAGCAAACATATAGTTCCAAGAGATTGAAATCAACCTCTGTATCATAAATCTCCCTATAATTCTATACAATTGAAAAGATGAAGATGAATGTTATTTGGTACTAACATCTCAATCATATATATCATTTACTTTCAAACAAGTGTATTTAGATCAAATGATTGGACTAAAGAAAAGACCACCCTTGATAACATGTCCATTGTAGGGGAATTCACTAATGTGTTTCCTAAATAATTTCCTAGTCTTACAACTAGTCATGAGGTTGAGTTATCAATCGAGATCATACTTGTATCATTGTTGATATCTAAAAATCCATATATAATGGTTGTTTTTAAATTTAGGAGCTGAAGAAACAATTATAGGAGAATCTGGATATCGGGTTTGTACAACCAAGTGCTTCAGCATTGGGTGCATTGGTCTAAGTGCTTCACCATGGGGAAAACCGGTCCTCTTCATCAAGAAGAATAATGGTTTAGTGAACATATGCATTGATTATCATGTTCTTAACAAGATAATGATAAAGAAAAAGTATCCCCTTCCATAGATTGATGAATTTTTAAATTTGCACATGGAGCTCAATACTTCCCTATAATAAATCTTATATTGGGTTATTATCAATTAAAGGTGAAGAAGTATGATATCCCCAATATTGCTTTTCATATAAGGTACAATCACTATGAATTCATTGTGATTCCATTTGGACTCTATAATTAACAATAAATCTTTATATGCTTGATGAACATTGTCATTAGAGATTACCGTAAAAAAATTATGGTAGTCTTTATAGATGATATAATTAGCTACTCCAAAATAAAAGAGAAACATGAGGAGCATTTAAGTACTGTAAAAAAGTCACTGTGTAAGGAAAAGTTATATGAAAATTATAATAAATTTGAGTTTTGGTTGGAGAAAGTAACATTATTTTGGAATTTTATCAACAAAAAATGGATATATATGGATCCATGAAAACAATAGGTAATAAAAGGATTGAACAAAACAATATTAGTGATATAAATCCATAGTTTCCTTAGATCATCTGGGTACCATCATTTTTTCCTGATAAATTTGGAATGATTTTCAAGCCCACTAACTAAGCATACTCAGAAGGGAGTCAAGTGTTTTTGGACTGATGAATGTGAGGAAATGTTTAAATAGATGAATAATATTTTAATCACTATACCCATGCTTATATTACCCACCAGTATAGAAGGATTTGTGATCTAAAGTGATGAATCCAAAAAGATCTTGGACTATGTACTTATTCAAGATGAAAAAGTTATATCTTTTGTCTATCTTCAATTAAATAACTCTGAGTAAAACTACCAAACACATGATCTTGACATGGCCGAAATGATATCAGCATTCAATATTTGGTGAAACTGTGAATATGGGTAGAAGTTTTAAATACATATAGACCATAAAATCCACAAGTATATATTCACACACGAATAGATCAATATGCACCAACATATGTGGTTTTAGATGATCAAGTATTATTATTGTTCAATCCATACCATATATGGAAAGTAAACAATGTAAAGGATGCTTTGAGTAGAAATGATCCCACAACCCCATCCATAGTGAGTGTTGTTTCCTACCAAATGAGCATAAAAAAACACAAAAAGGAAGAAATAGCTAAATATGGGTATCATTTTTTGTGCAATGAAAAGAAAAGAAAGGTGGAAAAGACATATAGATTGTGTAAAATTCAACAGGGCACATGATCGTGTCACCTTACGAAAGTCAATCGAATGGTCATGCCCCACGCATAACCTACTGTAAAATCTCATAGATATCATTTTTCAAACCCTCCTTGTTCTTGGGAGGGAATCCAAGAGATTATCTTATCATGCAAAAACATCAAAATTACTTTCTCCAGATTACACAACTTTTCAATTTGTAGACATCTGACAAGATTTCCAAAAATACTTATAAAACAAGGGATTAAAATATCAAAAATATGGGAGCCCCTTATGGTCATGAATATCAAGAAACTCACCCATGTGGTTCTCAAGACACCACAATCCCCCATAGAATTGTCTTTATTATCTCAAAAAATCTTGTAGGCATGTCACCCTCACCACATGAAGAGTCTTGGAAATGTTCAAGGGGACTTCTTCCCCCATCTGATACCAAATTAAAATAGAAGGGTTGTAGATATTAATGATCGCACATCACCATAAGACCCATTGTAGGTCACATGATGCATCTCCAATTTAGATAATGATTTTCCTTTACAATACACAAGAAAACATGTGAGACCCCAGGCCCTTGTAAAATAAATAAGGAAATAAAAGGATGGAGCCTCTTGTGGTCATAAATATCATACGATGTAACCAATGCATCTCGTGAAATAATAAAAGTCCAAGGAGATATGTCACCCTTGCTGTGAGTAGTGATTCAGAAATTTCCAAGTGGTCCTACACTCCCCCTTCTACTCCAAATATAAACATTATAATTTTCCATGAAATTATCATGCATCACTACATGACCCTTTTTTAGTCATGCGACGCATCACCAATGAGAAGAGTCATAATATTTGATAACACTCATGAAATATTGAAATATACCAAAGACTTTGAAAAATAAAATAAGGAAATAAAATGGAAACATTGGAGTGTCTTGTGGTTGTAAATATCTCATGAAGCATGCATGTGGTCCATGAGACACCACTAAATCCCTAGAGAACAGTTTGGATTGTTGTGAAAGAGGCCACTAACATGTCACCCACATCATGTGAAGGCCCCCCCAAACAAACAATCTCTATCTCATGGAAGATCACAAGCATGCCTCTGTAGATCATGGGAAGGCCTTTCAATAAGCACCCTGATCTTGCGAAGGCCCAAAGATATATCATCCTAATAATGCAAAAACCCCTTGGAATAACAACATGATTAGGAAAGAATCCATTAATTGGATATAATACAATAAATATGGCATTCAAAATATGATACCTCAGTCATTGAAAATCATGTGAAGCCCCTGGAATGAGTTACAACAAGACCCTCATGAAAATGTGTGACATCGAATCCCTCCAGTGACTCTAGAATGGATTTTCATGATAAGTGATGCAAAAAGTGGCGAATAATAAAGGTGTAAAGGCCGATAAATTCCCAAACCTAGCATAAATAAATGAATCCTTGGATCCTCTCACCAGCACAACCAAGTAGAAGAGAAAATTTCTTAGATCTGCTGATCTCACAATCAGAAAGGTTTTCTGTCAAGAAAATTCTGAGGAACATCCTAAGTGATCATCCGACATGCATAGGAGCTTCACATGATAAATCATAGATCACAGAAAGGGAATATGATGGGTAATGCGATGAGAATCCCACATATCTATTGAATCATGTGAGACTTAAACAAGATAACACTGAATCAATCTAAGGTATATGCAATTAAAATATGGAACAAAGACTAAAAATATGGGAGAATTATGTGAAGAACTTATACGCTGATCCTCATTCCCTTCGCATGAACCACCTAGTTCATACAACATCACCAAGAAATATCACCCAAATCATGCGAAGCTCCTTTGGAATACTATTTGTATCATGAAAATCCCTTGTACATGTTAGAGAGAGTCACATGGTTTCCCAAAAATTCCACCTAAGTCTCTCAAAACCCTTTGGTCTCACCATCCATACCTTGTGATTCCCTTCAAATGTGTCGCCCAGATAATATGATGGCACTAGTACATGTCAGATAAGTCTCATGATGTCAGTAGGGAATGTCAACTGGCTCTCATGATGTCCTTCGGACAATCTAGCTAGTTCTCACAACACCCTCCATGTGTGTCAGCTGGATCTTCAGATGTCTCCCAGACATGTCATTTGAATTTCATGATGACACCTAGAAAATTCATCCATGACATGAAACAACATACTAACACATTACATTGTTCTGATGAAACCTTCCAAGCATGTCATCTAAAATCCACGATGACACCAGAGAAATTTAGTTAGATCATGTGATGTCCTCCAAGATTGCTAGCTAAGATCATGCGATGGCTTCTAAGATCATCCATCCTGGTCATACAATGTCCTCCAGATAATCCATAATTAGTCATGTGATAGCCTTCTTACATTCCATCTAGACTATGTGATGTCCCTTCGACAATTCAACTAGATCTTGAAATTGTCTTTGGTCATGTCGGGCATACATCCTCAAACATGTGAAGTAGTTAATCAAGGCATGTTAGGATGAAAATCAAGGCATTTCAGGAAGATAATAAGATGAGCGAAAGTAAGAATACTATGAAATGATAAACTTTTCCAGCTTATATAAGAGATACCTTGGTGTTTAAGCCCCATATAGTGGCATAATATGCTATGGCCTGCATATAAGGGGAACCTTAGCATGTAAGTCCCAACCAATTGAACTATGATGACTCTGATTCCTGATATAACCAGGATACATAGGAATAATTACTAATATCCAAGCTCCATATCCAATATCCAAAAGGTACTATCCCAGTACATAAGTCCCACATCAATGATCATTGAGACTCATTACTTTATATCCCTTATTTATCACACTAAGAATAAATCTTGTTGTATTAGGTAGTTTCAATGTTCATATCATTTACGTCAAAAGATTCAACCAAGATAGTGAAACCCCAATATGTAATCCCTAATCAATGAAATTTTATGATATGTTCTATAATAACCATGTTCTTTATTACGCATTAATTATTGATTTATTACATAAAATTTCACAAAATACAACTCAAAAGATCAAAAAGTCTAGTGTATTTTGGAGTTATGTATATATCACAACATCTTGAACATGGAATATAACAAAATTATTGAAAAGTTCCTTAACATGCTTCTAAAATTAAATGTCTTTTAAAACTGCATGGGATAACCTCTGGACATACATAAGAAAAGGTTGATATATAAAGATAAGTTAGGGAATAAAAATGGAATAACATGAAAAGAATAATAAATTTTAGACAATAGGCATATAAATGCAGTATAAAAGGTGTGAGAATCATAAACATGTAAAATGGGACCTGATATAACATGATAATCATTGAGGAAACATAGGAAATGTGGCAACATATTGAAATGCTGAATCATAAACATAGGTCAATGATAAGTTCCAAGAAATCATGTTGAAAAAAGTACCATAAAGGAATCAGGTTCACTCCCTATGACAATATGAAATATCATGGTAATAAACATTACTAAATGAATTTGAGTGATATATAATTCTTGGTGCACCCATCTCTTTCATTTCATTCTCATGATTAAGTGTTCCATATAGATCACACAACATGCATTCATTTATTGTTATATTTTATTAAAAGATCAAGAAATGTGGAATAAATAAGTGTAAGTTCCATGTTAAATAAGTTTAAGTGTATAAATGTGAACACCCCTGATACAAAATGGGTATGATATTCACTAAACAACTTTTTTGGCTTAGAAAATCGGGGTTAAATTTCAGCAGCATAACATTGTCACTTAAAAATTCATAAAATGGGTTAATGTGAGAGAAATGGGTCTCTCATCATTTTTACATAAAATAGGAATTAATAGGGACTTGGTAATACATCATCCAACATTAGGAATTGGAAATATAAGGCATAAGACAATAAAGAAACTTGAATAAAGAAGAGAAGGGGAGGATCCCTTACTTGAGTGTGTGATTCGAAATGATTGGGAGGGGATTCATGAGAGTTTGGGGGAACTTTGGGAAGAATATAAAGATGTTTTATTATATTAGGTAAGTTCTAAAATTATTTTAAAATAATACAAATGGGATCTTGGGTGTGTTTATGTGGTAAATTATTGGGTATTTCTTTAATATTTCTCAAATATAGGTTTTGAACGCTATATAATAAAATACCCAAAAACCTAAAAAATCTCATGGTTTTTTCCCATAGTTTCTACCAAATGGGAGTGGTTTTCATTATTTTATAATTAAAAGTCCATCACCTAATAAAATAATTCCCTTTATTATGTGGAATTGAGTTATACTCTTAAAGAAATGATTTTAAAACATTAGTATATATTATTTGTTTTGGAGGATTCATAAAGTCTTTATAAAATTAACCAATTAGACATAAAATAAAATTATTTTAAATTTAAAACAAATATTTGGCCATGTTTCCCATTTATAGTATTTATTAAATCACTTTTTGGTCATTATTATGTCATAATTCACAAAGTATATTTATATGGTTTTTAATTTTTACCTGAAAATTTGACTATATAAAAAAATTATGAAAAATCTGTTGTTTGATAATTTTGAAATTATGATTCCAAAAATAATCTTTATTTCCTCTAATTTTTTTTCTAAATATGTGAATTCTCACTTTCAAAATAATAACTGCCATTTTTTGAAGATGCTTGGTTTTTTTATAGTAAATATTTTCGAACCCTTAAAAACATACATTTGACTACATAATAGGTATATGATAATTTATATTTAATAAAAATTATATATTAATAATATTTTATTAAAATTGTATTTATTTAAAAGATCTATTAATTCATCAAAATAAATTCCTTAATTTAATTTTAATATTACCCAAATATATATTTGTGGTTTATTGTATCAAAATAAAAATCATTCATAAAGTAACAGTAATAGGATGAAAATATATTCATTATTACATAAAAAATAATATACATACTCATATTGATAACATATTAATACATATCCTTTTAATACACCAAAAACCCCTAAGAGTAAGTTGTGAAATAGTGAGACTTGCATGGGGTGGTTTAGCGTACATGGTTTGGGTCATGATCTCTATGAGACTGAACTTCTCCTGTAAATAGTTTTTCTCATGATTAAGTTGTTGGATATCATCTTTGTATTGGACAAGTGAAAATATTATTTATTTTACCTCTCTCAAAATCTTTGATAAATGTGCTTCATCGGGTATGATCCTACCGATTGAGGCCATCGCTTCCTTTGTCTATGCCAATTAGATTTGTTAAAACCCTATATTTATACTAATCATGTGATAATTTTTCAAAGAATATATTATCAATGGTTATTATGTTTAATGTTATTTTAAATACTATAGGATATAAAACCAAATAAGTGTATTTTTAATAACCAAAATTCATAATAACAAATATAATTAAATGAAAAGGGGAATTTTATTTATAAAAGTTCAGGTCATTAAAATCTACCCCCTTAAGAACTTTCACCATCAAAATTTTCATTTCCCACACTAAAATAGATTATGGTAACTTTGTTTCATCACCTCCTACTATCACCACATCACTTATTCAAACTCATGGTTTCAACTAAGCACTTTGAAAGGTGCATTGTATTATTTTGTGGTTATTTGTCTCTATAATATAAGGTCTTCACCTGCTGATCTTCATATGAGAGTTCATTCTATAATAGTAACACCTTTGGATTGAGTACATTTGAGGTGTCTTGTATATACTTTTTCAAGAGGGATACTAAAAATACATCATGTAATTGAGATAGGTTTGTTGGGATTTCTAGTTGATAGGACACCACTCTAATGCAATCAAGGGCTCAAAAGGGAGAATGCATATTGGACTAAGCTATCCCTTCATCACAAATATCATTAACATATTCCATAGATATATGTATAGGGAAACCATATCTCTATAATCAAACTCTAGGCCTCATTAATGATTGTCATCATAGATCTTATGTCGACTCTGAGCATCCGTAATGTGTTGTTGAATGGACTTAACATTTTACACAATTTCTATAACCATTTTAAGACCTAGAAGTTTTCATTCACAAAATTCATCCTGACATGAAGGTTTTTTTCACCTCTTCTCATAAAGGGATTCATAGGGATCCATTTGGATGCTCGAGTGGAAAATATTGTTGTAAGAAAACTCCCCTAGAGGAAGATGTTGATCCCATCATATTTTTTAGTTAATTGGTCATGCTCTCAATATATCCTCAAATATTTGGATAGTCTAATTAGATTATCCATCAGTTTGGGGGTGACAATCCATGATGAAGTTCAAATCAATATTTAGATCATGTTGGAGACTTTTCCCATAACTTGATGGTGAATATATTATCTCAATCAGATACAATCGATAGTGGTACTACATGAAGCCTTACCACTTCTCTGATGCATATATGTGTAAGTTGATCCAATGATAAATCCTCTATAATCATAATGAATTATTTAGTATTTTTAATATGATCCAACACAACCCATATAGATTCATTTTCTATATATGTATTGGGAAGTACAGTGATAATGTATATAGTGATGTTTTCCCATTTCCCTATAGGTATGGGTAATGGTTTCATCACCCCATGTATTTTTTCTTTTCCTCTTTCACTTTTTGGCATACAATACATCATACTCTATATTCTGAGATATCCTTATTCATATTGTCCCACCAATAGTGATTTAATAGAATTTGATACATCTTTTATTCTTTTAGGATGGATAGAGAAGGTAGAACTATATGCATACTAAAAAACTCCTTTAACTCAGGATTGGATACTACACATAACCATAACCCAAATCTAATAAATCCTACTTTATTAACATTGATATTTGAGGATTTCCATTTTCTTATAGTTTCCAATTTTTTCTGAATTCCCACATCATATCTTTAAGTATCCTTTATATTATCCAAAGGGGATGGTTGAGCAATCATTTGTGAAAGGATTGATGTTGTTCCTTCCTTTATGATTCAAATTTCTATCTTTTCAAATCTAATAAGATTAAATCCTTATTAACTCTCATAAATGATTTAATTGCTGGATCATTTCTACTTAGAGTGTATACTACTTTATTTTCTTTCCCTGTATAGTTGTGAATTTTTTATTCATAGTCCTTGATCAACTATAACCATATTTTTTATGCATATTCAGATCTTTCTGTGTGAATATATACTTGATACTTTTCTGATCCATATATATTTCACACCTATACCCAAAGAGATAAATCCAATATATTTTCAAAGTGAATTTCACAATAGCCAAATACATATCATGTGTTGGGTAGTTATGTTCATGAAATTTTATATTTTTTGATGCATAGGCTATGAATTTTTCATTCTTTATCAACACATAGCCCAAGACCTTCTTCAACATATTTATAAATACCATGAAAAGTTATCCAATTGTGGGTATTGTGAGTACAAGGGTAGTGATGAGCCTCCTTTTTAGATCTTTTTATCTCCCTTTATGTTGATCATTCCAAGAAAACTTAACTCCCTCCCAAGTTATCTTGGTTAGATGGTTTGACAATCATAAGAAATTTCTCAAAAATCAATGATAGTACCCAGCTAATTCAAGGAATCGATGGATATCTATCACATATATTGTACTTGGCTATCCTTTAATTTATTCTATTTTTATGGGTCCATAGATATCTCATTTCTTGTAATGATATGCCCCAATAATGATAATAACTCTAACCAGAACTCACATTTCCTGTACTTTTCATAAATCTTATACTTTCACAAGGTCCTTATTGCAGTGCTCAAATGTTCCTCATGATCCTTTTTGGTTTTGGTGTATATTAGAATATCATCTATAAAGAAAACCACAAATTTGTTGAGGTAATTTATAAAGAATATATTCATGATGCCCACAAATATTTCTAGAGAATTAGTGAGTCTGAAAGTCATTACAATGAACTCATAGTTCATGTACCATGTATGAAAAAAGTCTTGGGGATATCCCCCCCTTATCCCTAACATGGTAATATCTCAACCAAAAATCCCCCTTGGATAAGTACTATGCTCCATGTAGCTGAATGAATAAGTCGTCAATCTGTTGAAGGGAACTCTTTTTCTATATCATGATCTTGATGAGATCATGTTAATCAAAGAAAATGTGCATTGACCCATCCTTATTCTTGATGAAAAGGACTGGTGCACCCCAAGGTAAAGAACTTTGGCACATTAAGCCATTAACTAGATTATACTATAGTTGTTTCTTCAGATACTCATGTTCCACAATAGCCAATCTATACATATTCTTATATAATGTTAATCTCCTAGGTATAAGATTGATTGAAAATTAAACTGGTCAGCTAAGAGGAAGACTGGGAAATTCCATAGGAAACAAATTAGGGTATTCCCTCACAATAGGAATGTCTTAGAGGATTATTCTTTCCTTAGACTTAATCAATTTAGATATATATTCTTGATCCTAGAGAAAGATTATCCATTCTTGTGATATTGGTGATAAAAAATATTTATCCTACTCTATGAACTTGTACTGAATCAAGGGTTGATTCATGATACATAGAGTGATTTCCTTCTTGTGGAAATTTATATTGGATATATATAGTGAAAGCCAATCCGTGCCCAAAATTACATCAAATTCTACCAAAGGGGGTATGAAAAGATTCACTAGGAAGTTCATCTTACAAATTGTGATAGGGGAGGAGTTATATACTTGGGATGAAATAACTTCCCCATTTTCCGTTTTCACCGATAACTCCACTTACATGTTTTTGGTGGTTTTTGAATATTAGTAAAAAAAATTCATGATATGAAGGAATGTGTAGAACCAGAATCAAAAATAATATTTGATATTATTGAATGAATAACTTGTGTACATGTCACCACATTGTTTTGGGGATCCACTGCAATAGTTTTGATTGAAAAATATATCCCTTTATTTCTTAGATGTAATCGGTTTTCCCTGAAGACCCTTGGATTACTCCATTGGTTTGAAATGTTCCTTGCTTCGAACTAGTTGAGGCAATGGACAATGCGTTGAGGGTTGACCGGAGTATTCCTTTGCTTTGTCACATTAGCGGGGTTCTCCTATTGGAAATTGTTAGCTTGGTGGGATTCCTTCCCACACCTAAAGCATTTCCTCTTTGCCCTTAAGAAATTTATAAGGTACTTCTTTCCCCACCATTGACAAGTGGGATATTGAAATTTATTATCACCATTAGATTTCTATATCATACCTCAACCAGAATTAAATTCTATTTTCTACTTCTTATCCCCATGATACCCTTGAGAATTTATGACCTCCATTTTAACTTTTAGGGAACATAAAAACATTCCTCATAGCTATAAAAGTCTTAGATCTATATGGATTTTTGTAGACTAGTTTTTATCCCAACAAATATGAAGTCCTACTTATATTTAGGGGTAATGAAAAAGATAGAGAAATACCGTGAAAGTATTGTGAAGTTTTCCTCATATAAACTGATAGATTTTCCATCATTTTTATTGAGTGAAAGAAAGGCCATTTTTATTTTAAGATGGAGAGTGTGGGGAAAATATTTATATATATATTTTTCCATAATTCCTTCTAACCCATCACTTCAATATCTTACTCAAGATTCATTTTTTTAATCAATGTCCACCATTGATCAGGTTCTCCCTCCACATGATAAAAAGCTAGTAGAACCTTATCTTACTCAGAACATTAAAGGATGAGGAATATCTTCTCAGTGGTGTTGATTCATCATTCCTTGATTATTGGATCGAGTGATCCATTTAAATTTTGGGGCCTTTGTCACATAATGGTTTTAATCTTAGCTTGTTCTCTCTCAGGGGGATTTTGATGCTCCTCCTAATCCAAGTTTCTTTTAAGAATTTTATATAGATGAGAGAGTATCAACATAAAGTTCATGATCTCTTCTCCCATTGGGATAGGAATATCATTGGATTAGTCATTACATTTCTCATCGCATTGATTATTTACCTGATTCCTCCAATTTTTGGCCTTTGGCTAGAATAAGAGGAAATTTAGGGTGGAGAATTTTTAAACTATTAAAAGAATAAATTGGAATACAATGACATTAAAGTGATAAATTATAAATTATTTTTATATATTAACTTATGAATTTATAGGCTTTAATCTATTTTATACATGGTATATTTTATAACATAGACTCTTATAGGAGCTTTTGTTCCCTCATTAATGAATTGTAATGAGATTAAGGATTTATGAAAGAATATACCATGATAGTGTCTAACCAATTGTGGAACAAGGCCTGTTTTCATGCACCAGTTCCCAGTAGAGTCTAGCTCAACAAGGTTTTTTCGGGTTTTACCCCTATTTACATTTGTTCTTGATCTAAATCCACATATAGTATCCAGAAAAGGATGAATTTTCTTGATAAAACACTTAATATATACTAACTAAAATCATGGGATGTTTTCTTATAAATAGTTATATTCATAAGTATTTTTATATAGTAATCTAATACTAATCCCAAAAATAACTAATCAATTCCTTTGATAACAACTATAAAAATCATGTGCTTTATTAGACATTAATTCATGATTTATCACAGAAAAGTACACACAATACAACTTGGAAGATAGATAAGTGAAGTGTATTTGAGAATTAGGTCTATAGAATGACATATTGAACATGGAATATCGAATAACTATTTAAAACTTCTTTAACACACTTCTAAAATTCCATGGCTCTTAGAACTTCACCGGATAACCTTGGTACATACATAAGAAAGGGGTGAGTTGTAAAACCCAGTAAGTGAATAAAAATGGAATAAAATGAAGGGAATAATACATATTATACATTAATAATATCAATGGTATATAAAAGGTGTGATAATCATAAAAATGAAGAATGAGACATGATATAATCACAGAAGAAACATGGGAAATGTGGAAACATCTTAAAATACTACATCATAATCATTAGTCAAGGGGAATCGCCAAGAAATCATGTTGAAAAACCCGCATAAAGGAATCTAGTTCACTCCCTATCCCAACATGATTTCTTATGAGAATAAAAATCATGCAATTCATTTGATCATTATATATTTTTGGGTGCACCCTTTACTTTCATTTCATTCCAATGCTTTAGTATTCCACATAGATCACACCACATGGATTCATTCATAATCATATTTTATTCTTTTATCAAGGAGTGTGGAATAAATACATGTAACTCCAAAGTTAAATAATTCTAATTTCATAAAGGTGAACACCCTTGATAGGAAATGGGTATAGTATTCGCTACACAATTTTTTTGGCATGGAAAATCATTGTGAAATTTGGACAGCATAATGAAGTTGCTTAAAAATTTAGAAAAATGGGTTGATGAAAGAAAAATGGGAATATAATAATTTTAACATCAAATTGCTATTAATATGTACATGTAAATAAATATCCCAATATTAGTAATTGGAAATACAAGGTTTACGATAACAAATAAATTTGAATAAAGTAGAGAATATGAGGATCCATTACTTGGGTGTGGACTCAAAATGCTTGGGATGGAATTATTGAGAGATTGGGGGTGCTTTGGGAGGAATCTAGAGATGTAAGGGAAGAGTAGGGACTTTCTCTAAGGATTTTTTATGAAGAGAAATGTGATCTAGGGTGAGTTTATATAGGAAATAATGGGGATTTCTTTAATATTTCTCAAACTTAGGTTTTGGACTCTATATAATAAAATAACTAACACCAAAAATATTCTCATGGTTTTCCCATGGTTTCTTAGAAATGGGAGTGGGTTTCAATATTTTATTTGGCCAATGGCCAAACTTAATAAGATAATACCCATGCTTATGTGTAAGTGAGTCATACTCTTAAAGAAATGATTTTAAAACCTTCGAATATATTAACTGTCTTGGAGGAGTCACAATGGCTTTATAAAATTAACCAAATAAACAAAAAATCACATTATTTTAATAGTAAAACTTATATTTGTTCATATATTCCATTTATTGTATTTATTACATCACTTTTGGGTCATTATGATGTCATAATACAAAAAGTATATTTATACTGTATTTTATTTTTACTATAAAATTAGACTGTCTGAAAAAATTATGAAAAAATCACCGTTGGATAATTTCAACATTATGATTCAAAAAATAATATTAATTTTTTCTAAATAATTTTATATATATGTGAATTTTCTATTTTAAAATAATAACTGACATTTATTTGAAATGTTTTTTTGATAATAACAATTTTTGAACCCTTGTAAAAATTATATTTGACTTAATTAAAATTATTTGATCATTTATAATTAATTAAAATTATTTAAAAATAATATTTTATCAATGTATTATTTATTAAAAAAATACATTAGTTCATCAAAATAAATTCCTTAATTGAATTTGAATATAACCCAAAAATACTATTTGTGTTTTATTGTATCAAAATAAAAATAATTTATAAAGTAACAATAATAGGATGAAAATATATTCATTATTCTATAAAAAATAATGTACATACTCATAATGGTAGGGTATTGATACATATCCCTTTAATACACTAGCAAACTCCCTAAGAGTAAGGTGCGCGACTGTGAGACTTTCATGGGGCGGTTCAGCGTACATGGTTTGGGATATGATCTTGATGAGATTCAACTTATTATGTAAATGGTTTTTGATCATGCTTAAGTGGTTGGATATTATCTTGGGCTTGGTCAAGGGAAAATCCCTATTATGTTATCTCCCTTAGAAGCTCCAATAAATTGGCTAAAAAAGGTATGATCCTACTGGTTGAGGCTATCACTTCTTATGTATGTGTCAATTTGATTTGTTAAAACCCTAAATTCATAGTAATCATGTAATCACTGTTAAAAGACTATATTATCATTTGTAATAATGATATCATTATTTTAAATATGCTAGGATATAAAACCAAAGAAGTTTATGTGTTTTCTATAACCACAATACATAATAAGACATTTAATTAATCCAAAAGGATAATTTTACTTATAAAAGATTAGGTCATTACATGTTCTGCATAGTGTGAAATCCATAATCAACTGAACAATGAGAATTTTTATTCCTACTATAATTGATATAAATTGGATGCTTGACTAAGGCCTGATTTCCAAAAGGAATCCATACTATTATAAACCATACCATCACATTGATATTCCAACTATAAAGACCCAATCTCTACCATGGGATTATCATCCTTTCTCATCAACTAGTGGATTGATAGGTTTATTGAACTACGATGACTCTGATTCCTACCATAAACAAGATATATATGATACTTTCCTAAGGTTAGAGCTCTATATTAAGTATCCAATGGGTTGTACTAGCATGTAATACTTGCAACCATATGCAATGAGGATTATTACTTTTTATCCCTTATTTATAACACTGAGCATATCTCAAGTTTTTGTAGGGATTTTTTATTATCACATCATTAACATCATGAATGTCCAATAGTAAGGGAAATATCAGTGTGTTAGCCCTGATCAGTGGAATGATATAACTACCCACTATATAATGGTATCTACCTTGGGATAAGTAACAAGGTAATGAATGAACTGTAATAACTATGATTACTTCCATAACAAGGATATATAGATGCCTCCTAATGGTTTGAGCTGAAATATCTGGTGCCCCAGGGCACCATATATTTCCTTTTTGTAAAATGTTAAACTGTATGGATTTAACGAACTACATGGGTCTTGATTTCTATCATAAAATAGTATATGTGGATTCCTCATGATGAATCAATCCCATCCTCAAAATAGTATCCACCTACCTGGACGATAATAAACTCTAGAGAGCCCAGTTATATAGAAAAAACATATAAGTAACTACCCACTAATGGGTAATGGATGAAGAACCTCAAATAAATACATATGTATTCACTAATAAGACCGACTCTTTTTTTAGATAAAGATACTTAACCTTTGACCATTTTTTTGGGTAACTGGTCTCACATCAGGATTAGGATGAGATTCTTGAACATATCTTAAATCTATAAGAGAGTCCCAGAGTAGGCAACAATTTCCCCCAAAAGGGTGTGATGAGCCTGACCTCCCATACTCTCAACCAATGTGATCTCCTTAGAATCATTGGGTCTAAAACCTCAATTGAACGTCTACCATTGGAAAGAAGGTTTGTACCTAGTTACGGATGTGGGATCCATTGGTAGTTCTGGTCATGGATAAACAAATGGTAAGCTTAACTTGAATGATTTTACAAAGACATTATACCCCTAATAGAATCATCCCATTGGGTCAGTCCAACCATATCTTTCCAACAAAACAAAAATGGAGAACCAGATGGGAAATCATTTAACTCTAGAATCTTCTTCCCAAGATAAAAAAAGATATACTTCCCAAAAGACCAGTGGCATGTTCCAAAGGCATAGGGTCAGGCACATACCCCCATTCTGATTGAGGATCACCAAGTGAGATTGGTACATGCCTCGAGATAGGCTTGTATTACTTTAAAAAATGAAGAATCTCATTAGAATATTATAGTAGCTTTTAAGTAGTGGGATCATACCCCTACATAACTAAATGGTTATCAACATGTTCCTATAACCATCATATAGTAGGCTCATATCCCTATAAAATTTCAAAAGGCATGTCAACATATTTTGGCCATGAAACACAATAAGGCTCATATCCTTAATCTGCTCAATTCCATATTCCTTGATGTTTTTTGAGACACATTATCAACACCCTAAGGGTCCTTCAACCCTTCAAAAAAAGAATAATATTTTCATTACCACGATAGTCTTCATCATGGTTGTGTGGAGATGGATCATAGGAACTATACTTCTTACATTCTCCATGGTCAACCTTTTGATGGTGATATCACTCATGGAAATGAAAATCCCCCCACTTTATTAGACACCTATGTATAAGGAGGTTTTCAAATATCATAAGACTTTATATATATAGGTTCTTGAAACATTGGGGTTAGTCATATATAGTTCCCCTTCAACTACCTATAGCACTTCACTTTAGTCAGTAGGTGACCCAAATAAGATCCTTATGTGGTCTGATCTAATAGAGGCATGCAAGTCTGATGCCTAGGAATCCGACATTGATATATGGAGAGAGTTAGCTTGAAAAAACCTACACACCATGTTCATTATTCTTTCTACTTATGAATATGAGGTCCTATATGAGCTAAACAAGGAGTACATTCCTTATCTACATCAAATATTGTGTGAAACTCATCAGGGATTGAAGGATAGACACCTTCCTTATCCAGGATATGAGGCCTACCTTCAATCCATTAAGATAATATGTTGTCAGCTATACTTGGATTCAATATCCATGAACTAGGATCCAAAATCAGAAAAGAACAATGAAAATCTGCAACATTCTTTCCCCTATTACAACACAACTCTTCGATCGTTGATGTCTGAATCCATGTCATGCATCTGTGTCTGATGATGAGGAAAGTGTGAAGTGTTACACTTCATTACACCCATAGAATAGTATAACCCCTCAAATATATCATCCTACAATTTTATAGCCTCTGGTGAAATCAGGGGACCAAGTATTTCTCAGGCCAGTTGGTCACTACAATGGAACAACCCCACTTCATCGGTGCTAAGACATCACGAATAGAGGAAGAGGATAACCCATAGTTCTTGGAACCATACCCTCAATGAAATGGGAATGAATTTTATAAAAATAATCCATGGTTTTAATAAACCCAACAACATCCTATAGAAATTGAATCCCGCTATGGGATGCAATTACACCTAGCACCTACAAGAGTACAACTATGCCACATCAAATGGTCTGCAACAACAACTACCATAGAATATGTCCAGGAGAAAACCCAGATCACTAGGATGGGGGAATATCTACAAATATATCCACCTCTCGGATTGTCAGTTCCCAGAAGGATTCAATACATATCATCAATAGATACTAACAAACCCCTGTCCACTAGGATGAGGGAATTTATATCTCTATTTCCATTACTTGGTTCATCATCCCCCAAGAGGGTCCTTCAAAAATCCATTGTGATTCTAGATCAATCTCGACCCACTGGTCTTGGGGTTTTTATATATCAACTTCCATAATAGGAGTCATCAAATCCTTGACTAGAATTATTGGATACTCAAAAACAAGATCAATCATTTCCAATTGTGGCCCCCAATAATCCCCATCCAACAAGGTTGGGGGTGTTTTCATCATCATCTCCAAAGAGGGAATCCGTATTATCTAGGTTGGGAGGTAAATATCGAAAGTCGGCATCACATCCATTCCTCCCACCCCATGAAAAACCTATTCTATTTGAATCCCATTTGGCATTCAAAATCAGAAACTCCTTCCTGGTAATTAGTCATAAGCCATGATGAGAGTAATGCATGATAAAGGAAATCAAACCCTTCTAGGGTCGTAAGAAATAATAGACCAATATGGCTAAAGGATTGAGGAATGAACCTAATATAATAAGTGAAAAACCATCATGTTGTATTGAAAGTAATGGTACACCAACCATTGCTCCACATACCTCTATAAATATCATCACTATCCACACAATTGATAATGTAAATCAAGATTAATATGTAGAGGGCCATGAATTGGAAAACCTACCATGAGAGGAGGGTGATATAGATGCACCGAATGATGCTTCACACTCCTAGAGTCATAAAAGGATCCAAAACCTAGTACCATAGAATAATGAGTTACCAATTCTATGATAGAACACTACCAAAGATCAAGGGAATGGTGTTAATACATCCCAATCACCATCCATGAGAACCGGGGTTCCTTCCATGAAGGAATAGTTATAGAAATATGAGAATGAGATATAAAATCTTAGATAACTCAATGAGGAGATACTCATGGAAAATATTCCCTCTAGGAATAATCTTCAAGAAGAGATGAATATTCTTCCTTCCATGGCCAATATTCCTGCAAGAGCAGTATATAAGCATTAGAGTAGCTCTGGATCTAGGCATCCTATCTATATAAATGAGGAAGTAAAAAATGATATTTAATTCCTTCATTTATGGTGATAGCCTCTCCCTCACCAGGGTGATCTCCCAATCTTTTCACGAGTTGAGAATCATTGAGTGGTGAAGAAAAATCCACCATTCCAATCCTCTACCACTCCCTTTAGATAGGATATATCACTGATAAAAGTTCCTCCAAAAATGATTAATTTTATCGAGTCCCTGGATACTCTAATGGAAGCAATGGAAGGGAGAAATGTGCCTGTGAAGCTTGAGAGGGATCCTTATTCCAAATGGGTGGATGATACTTTTCCCCAACCAATTTTGTAAACCCTACCTTCTCTACATTTGATACTGTGGGAGACCCTATAAAACATCTCACTCACTTTATATCCTAATGTGGTTTGATGATGGGCCCTTGAGATTAGTAGGATTCAAAAAACATAGGGTGTTTTTATAGAGTCTGGTAGGTCTATCCTTCATTTGGTAAATAATCCTTCCATCAAGATCCTTTTTAGGATGGGAATACTATCATAGTAAATTCATCAACCAATTTAGCTCCATGCAAAGGAAAATTATTATTATGAAACTTCTAAACAGCAAGCAATGAAAAAATGAGTGGGAATATGACTACACAACAAGTTGGAAGGGTTTACCCTATTATGTCAACATCCCTCTATCAAACAAATAGTTGTAGGAAATCTATACTGAAAATCTCATGGATGGGTTGTAGACACCTCTTATCCTAATAATGTATCCAAGTGGGATCCTTGAGTTCACAGAAATGGACAAACATTTGGAAGATTCCATTCAGTGAACTTGAGCTAAATCTCAGCTCATTCCTTAAACATAGGGGAAACGTATCAACAAGGAAGAATTTTTTTCTCTTACCCTCAAAATAGTGGTAGTTCCCATTCAAGCACCCAGGAAGGTACTAAACTACCAAAAACCTCCCATAGAGTGAAAATAACCTCAAAATCTCCCTCAAATAGAGGCACCACAAAATCAACATCATCCAGGATTTGTAAAACATATGAAGAAAACCTAATCCTTATGAAATGAACAGGTCCTTATTTATTTCCTTGTATCCATATATAGTAACTTTTTCAAGATACCATAGCCTAGGAAGACCAATGAGTTCAACCTAACTGACCATCCCAACTACTTCCCTTTTTAGAGAAGTTTGGGTGATAACTCTGGGACTCCTTCGTCTTCAAGGATGTCCTTCAAGGAATAGTTGATTCTGGATAGGTGTTGTAAGATAACTCCTCAGAGAATGTGGTATTCATAAAAATTTCTTAGTCATAAGAAGGGATAATTTTTATAAAGTTTTTTCCAGACATGGGCATAATTTCAACAACTGGACGAGTCCGAAAGAAATCGACTGAGATCATGCCACTCAGAGAGCACAACTTCATAGACCCACCACATTTTTTCCACCTAGAGAGGTGACATCATATTCTTCCCCTAAGGGTGGATGAAATCGTCTGAAAAAAGGAAGAAATAGAAGAGGAAGATTTATATTTTTCTTCCAGATGAGCTTTGACTCATATATATTTCTTCCCGACAACATACAAAGCATGAAAATTGTCCCACTAAATTGTACCATCATTGGACAAAGAGATCATATTTGGTTCTTTCAACATGATACACTTAGCATAAACCTATTTTGATTATGAATAGGTATCCTTGTATGTGTTGCCCTCAACTAACTGGGGAATATGAGGCTCCATGTGTAGGATGTAAGAACCCGGTTCTTAGTTTTGAGGTACGGGCTTCTTCTTTTTCCTTTTCATTAAGTGTTTTTGAGAAAATATTGAAAATGGGGAAAAATCCCAAATTTTGGAAGTACACGCCATGTACTTTTCCACACGCCGTGTAATTCTGGTCGTGTGGAATGAGTACACAAGGCGTGTGGCCATGCCAGCGATGAAGGGTGTAGGAACCGACTACACGCCGTGTAGTGGTCCCTTACAAGCAGTGTAGTCAGTCGACAGGCAAATAGTAAGGCGGTGGCAAACTGTGGGGAAGCACACACCATGTACTCATGAGGACATGTCATGTAGTGATGTCGGCATGTGAATAGTGCTGCGCTGGCGGGAAGCTGCCAGAGGAACATTTAAAAAATGGGAAGTACACGCCATGTACTTGGAAGTACACGCTATGTACTTTGTTTTTTTCACTTAAAATGGGCAGTAGCCTCCCCTGTTCACATGGAAGGTTTAGAACATGAAGAAGAAACAGGAGGGGATGACCGAACCTTCGAGGATCCACTGAGCGCATGTCCGGACTCCGTTTCTGCCTCGGACGATCTCATTGGAACCGCACGGGTAAGCCCTCTACCCTTCTTAATCAGTTCTTTCCAATTATTCCCCTAACTGGAGTTATTTGAGTTTAAGAGAGATTTTCTTTACCTCAGATCTACGACATTCTTGGGCGTTTCTGGGATCGACGATCGTGTATACCGCTCGTTGGGGTATAAGGTTGGTGGCTTGGTGTTTTTTTCCAACTGTTGTGCGTTTTGTGCATTTTAGGTGCCACGAACCCCTGTTGGGGTGTCGTGTGGCTGAGGCCGTGTCTATTTTAAATACCTAGAATTGCATAGGTAACTAATTATAATAATAAAATGCTTGTTGGGATCATTGCTTGGATCCAGGACCACCCAAGGGGTGCATTCCTCTGTTTAGCCATTTGGCCCGGATACCCGAGGGTTTGCTATGTTTAAATTATGAATTAATTTTTCCTTGAGAGGAATTATATGTAAATTGTATTTTTATATGTTGGGCATGGCCCGGTTACTTGTATAGCCTGAGTGCATTATTGTGATTAGCCTATGGGCACTGCACTATTTAGCCTGAGGGCAGTAGTTATTTCGGCCTGAGGGAAACTTCTTCCGTGCCTAAGGGCAGTTGATTCTGTTCCTGTGGGCGACACTTCCTACGCCCGATTGAAATATCCATATGCATGTGGGCAGATTCTTGTGTTGGATACTCTTTACCTGAGGGTAGGGGTTTACGTGTCTGAGGACATTAGTCGTTTACCTAGAATATTCACAGTGGTGATATTTTAAATTAAATGATTAAAAGGATATTAAAATGAAAATATAATTGGTTAAGTTAGTTACTTTTAGTAATGATTACTTTTATTGAATTTTACTACTGCACATTGTTGTTGCATGTTTTACACACAGTTGGGAACGAGCCTTTGGTGGGTGCCTACTGGGATTCTTTTCTCACACCCTGTTTGTGTCATGCTTTTCGGCCCAAAAAGATTATGTTGGTGAAGGTGTAGATAGGGACAGGAGTCTCTATATAGGAACTTGATTGCTGCTAAGGAGTAGGGGAGCATGGGACCGAGCTTAGGCTCACGATGCTACCAGCTATTTTGTTTTGTTTTGCTGTACTCTGTATTGTATTGTATTGTAGTTTAACATGTTCTGGATGTTTTCATAGAATTTTTGGCATGATGCATCGTCATTTATATACTGGTTGGTTATATATACTGTAGTTGTTTATTCTAGTTATGTATGGGTATTTGCTTCCGCTGTTGTATGTTTTATTTCGTATTCTGATGCGCTACACTTTGACAAATGAGGGCATAGTTTCCCCACTATCAGACCTGGACCCTCACTACTAGTCGGAAGCCTCTGGCGTTTGGGGAAATGTGCTTGAGGTCATGTGGTGAACCGGGTTCGGGGCACCCATTGAGTGGCATCTGGATCTGGGATGTTACAAAGTGGTATCAGAGGGGTTCTTTTCTTTGACTTACTATTTAGAGCTATAGTCAAGGATAGGACAAACAGTAGTTGGTAATAAGTTGTGCCCAGGCATAGCTAACCCGTGTACAGGGAAAAGCCAGTCTACGTCGTATTTTTGCAATTATCTGGATTTTTCAAATTTTACAGTTGATTTGATTTCACCATTGGGTGACACACTTGGATTGTGCTGTTTATATTTTATCTCTGGGTTCTATTTAATTGCAACCTTATGAGATGAGGGTATTCTGTCTCATGCATCATATAGGAACATGTTATAAATCACATTCCATGCATAGTTCCATGCCATGTAGGTGCATTATAATTTTCATGTTGTTGTGATAGTTGTTGTGCTAGAAAAGCATGCTGTTGTGATATCTGCTTTGATAAATACCTGCGATGTGATAGGGTAATTTTATTTGATCCTGTTTATAGAATGAATGAGAAACTTTGGTCTTTGGGGAGTATGGGACCCCATTGACCGGAATTTGGTTGATCATTAGCTTTTTATTTAGTTATAACATAGATAAGATGTCAAACTTTGATTCGTGGGGAGTATGGGCCCTCAGGGGTCGGAATTTGACACTTAGGTGTTGTTTTTCGGTATTTTCTATGTTCTGGAGAAGTTTCTGAGGCATAATTCCCGGAAACCCAGTATACACGCCGTGTAGTATCTTTAAAAACGTCGTGTATGGTCTTCTATTCGGGAAGAAAAATGAACTTTTTAAGTACACACCCTGTACTCTGGGTACACGCTGTGTAGTCTCTTCCCGTGTCACAAACCATGTGGGCGGTGACACGGGGTAGGGAATGATTGGGGAAAACACGCCGTGTACCAAATGTAAATTCCGTGTAGTATTGACCAAGAGTCTGCCCGTGTAACGAATAACACAGATGGAGGAGACCATGGGACAAACACGTCGTGTCCACTATGGCACACGCCGTGTAGTCTGACCCAGAGTCCGGCCATATAACTAACAACATGGGTCGGTGAACTCTTTCCTTTAACACGTCGTGTCAATGATGGACATGCCATGTAGTGTGACCTGGGGACTCGGAAGTGTAACTAACAACACAGGTCGGTGTCAACTCTCCTTGAACACGCCGTGTACCTGTGGGATAGGCCGTGTAGTCTTGTCCGAGGACAGACCGTTTGGACTTAACCATGTGGCTGGGAGACGGGGTAGTGTACATGCTGGGTGCAGGTGTTACACACCATGTAGTTTTAAGCCGAGTAGTCGGCCGTGTCACAAATGACACGAGCAGTTGGAAAATAGCACCGTACACGCCGTGTAGATATTATACATGCCGTGTAGTTTTTGTTCAATGGGAGTCGTGTGGCTTAGCCATGTCAAAGGACCTGGGCAGGGGAAGGGAATTCAAGTACATGCTATGTAGTCATTGTACACGTCGTGTAGTCTTGTTGTCCAAATCTTGAAATTCCATCTTCCTCTTGTTCCCTTTGTGGTTCCTTCGCCTTCAGTTTTGGATAAATGTTGATCTAAGGTGTGTTTTGACCATGTAGTGTCATGCTACCTAGACGACTGCACGTTGTTCGCCAGGAGAGCAGCAACAACTATACTCCAGAGATGGTGGGCCATGGGCTACCAGTTGATCCTCCAGCAGAGCCAGATGTGGCGCCAGCTGCTATACCAGACACAGGCATGGAGGCACAGTTCTGTGAAGGCTTTATGCGGTTCATGCAGACCTTTTAGGGAGCACCGCAGGCTGCCACATCTATGGCTGAGATGACTCGTATCTTCCGGTAGTAGCATCCACCTATGTTTTCAGGGGATGGCGGACCCTAGGCAGCGGAGTCTTGGTTGGGGTCGATGCAGACTATTTTCGAGCATCTTGAGATGCCTCCAGGGTGGAGGGTCAAGCTCGCGACATATATGCTGCGTGATTCTACCAAGAGGTGGTGAGATGTTACCAAACAGTTAGAGCATCACAGGGACATGGCATGGGAAGATTTTCAAGAAGTCTTCTATGACTTATTCTTTACAGAGAAGCTGAGGGCAGATAGAGCTCAAGAGTTCATGAATCTGCAGTAGGACGCTATGTCAGTGATGGACTATTCTTCTCATTTCACCGAGCTTCAGCGCTTTGCACCTATGCTGGTGGGAGATGAGACGCTGAGAGCCAGACGTTTTGAGGATGGTCTTCGTTATGACATTCGAGCGCTGGTGAATGTTTTCAGGTTGCCTTCAGTACACGCTATTGTGAACTAGGTGTTGATTACAGAGAGGAACCTATGGGAATCTAGTGGTGTGGGCCAGGGTGGTTCAGCACCAGTTACTGGTACTATTTATACTGGCATGAGGAAGAGACATATGGACTTCTCTCTGGGTGGCAGTACTAGTCAGAAGAATGCTTCAGGTGGTCAGGTCATATGCTACCAATGTGGTAGAGAGGGGCACCAGAGGCCACAGTGTCCACGTGACCCAGTGGAGTGTCGAGCTTACAGTAAGATGGGTCATCTGCAGCGCTTTTGCAGGGCGTTTCCACTAGTGGCTAGTGAGAGGGGTTCTGTTCAGACTCCGCGTGCGGGAGCAGGACTAGTGACTTCTTACCAGTCAGGGAACTGGAATACATCAAGGCATGCAGGTAGATATGGTGGTCGTGGCCGTGGTAGCCAAACACCAGGATCACAGAGGCAGCAGGGCGGGATAGCTCAAGGTAGCCAGAATGTGTCGCAGGGCCGTGGCACTGGGCAGGCATATGCAGCGCAACAGACCCAGCAGGAGTAGGATCCCAGACCATCTACAGTCAGAGGTACTATTCTAGTAGCTTCTGTCTTATCTTCAGTACTTTTTGATATGGGTGCTACACATAGTTTCATATATGTGCCTGTTATGAAGAGCCTTGGGCTCTGTGTTTCTACTTCTTATGATATCATGATGCTAGACACTCCGTTGGGGACTAGAACAGATGGTGTGCATCAGTGCAAGGAGTGCCCCCTTGAGGTTGGTGGGTGTCACTTTCTTTGGGACCTCTATGTCTTAGAGATGACAGCTTATGACATCATTCTTGGGATGGACTGGTTGGTTCCCTTTCGAGCCTTTGTAGACTTCTATCGTTGCATGGTGAGTTTCACGTCACTAGAGGGTGGAGAGTTTCTATACAAGGGCGAGTGAGATATTCAGGCATGTCAAGCTGGACCAGAGCATCGTGGGCGAGGTGGAGTCACAGCCCAGATTGCGAGCTTATATCTGGACAACCAGGGGACATGTCAGAAGGATCTCCCACTTATGGCTGATCGTTTCAGGGATGTCTTCCCAGACAACTTTTTCGATCTTCCTCCAGAGTTCGAGGTGGACTTCTCTATTGGGCTTGTGCCAGGAGCAGCACCCGTGTCCATTCCTCCTTATAGGATGGCCACACCTGTGTTGCAGGAGCTCAAGAGGCAGTTAGAGGAGTTACAGGCAAAGGGTTTTTTCTGACCCAGTACTTCTCTATGGGGTTCGCCAGTTCTTCTTGCAAAGAAGGCAGATAGTACCCTCAGACTCTATTTGGATTATCGGAAGCTGAACTAGTTGACGGTTAAGAACTGATATCCCTTGCCGAGGATTGATGATCTTTTTGATCAACTTCATGGAGCACAAGTGTTCTCGAAGATGACTTGAGGTCATGATATCATCAGCTACGCGTGAGATTATCGGATATACCGTTTACAGCTTTCGGAGCAGATATGGTCTGTATGAGTCTTTGGTTATGCCATTCGGACTCACGAATGTGCCAACAATTTTCATGGCTCTGATGAATCGAGAGTTCCATCCGTATCTGGATTCTTTTGTGGTAGTATTCATGGATGAAATCTTGGTGTACTCTCACACTCGACATGACCATGCCACCCATCTTAAGATCATATTAAGTACACTGATATAACATCGACTATATGCTAAGCTCTCAAAGTGACACTTTTGGATGGACTAGATTCACTTCTTGGGTCACATTATCTCAGAGGCAGGAGTTGTAGTATACCCAGAGAAGGTGAGAGCAGTAGTTTCCTAAGAGCAGCCTAAGAATGTGTTTGATATACAAAGTTTCTTGGGGCTGGCTGGTTATTACAGACTCTTCATATAGGACTTCTCCCGCTTAGCAGTGCCATTGATAGGTCTGACTAAGAAGGGTGTGAGGTTCATTTGGTCAGAATCTTGCGAGACAGCCTTTAAGGACCTGAAAGGAAGGTTGACATCAGCACTGATCCTGATACTCCCAGAGCAGGGGAAGATCTATATAGTTTACTGTGACGCATCAGGTATTGGGCTGGGAGCAGTGTTGATTCAAGTCAATAGAGTCGTTGCGTACGGGTCTCAGTAGTTGAGGCCACATGAGAGGAATTACCCAACACATGATCTCGAGTTGGCTGCAGTTGTGCATGCGTTACGCTGTTGGATACATTATCTGTTGGTAGAGAATTTTGTGGTTTTCACTGACCACAAAAGCCTCAAGTATATCTTTACTCAGCATGAATTGAATCTGAGGCAGAGAAGGTGGGTCGAATTCCTACAATCCTTCGATTTTGAGCTTGCCTGTACACCTGGGAAAGGTAATGCAATAGCTGATGCACTGAGCAGAAAGACTCAGATACAGGAAGTGCAGGAGGCCAGTGGTGATTGGCAGCTTATGGCCTTGTTCTCTGAGGTGCATCTAGAGGTTCACGACAGTCAAGGGCAGACTTATATTTCATCTTTAGCTATGACTTCTACCCTCCTAAACAGAGTGAGGATGAGATAGCTATCTGATTCAAAAGGCCTAGTTCTATAGGAGTCGGTGGCAACTGTGGACCCTCCTCCTGATTGGACGATAGGAAATGATGAAGATTTGTGTTTCCATGGACGAGTATGGGTTCTAGGGGATATACGCGAGGAACTGATGGAGGAGTTTCATGCTTCAGTATGAGCAGTTCATCCCGGGGTTACCAAGATGTACCGAGACTTGAGACGTCAGTACTGGTGGCCGAGTATGAAGAGAGATGTAGCTGGTTTTGTTACGAGGTGTTCCACCCGTCAGCAGGTGAAGGCGAAGCATCAGAGACAAGCTGGACTATTACAGCAGTTACCCATTCCAGAGTGGAAATGGGATGATGTCGCGATGGAATTCGTGACAGGGTTTCTAAGGTCACATAGAGGAAATATTGCTGTGTGGGTTGTTGTGGACAGACTCATAAAGGTAGCTCACTTTTTTCCAATTAAGGAGACCTTCGGTGTTGACGAGCTCAGAAGGCTTTATATCCGAGAGATCGTCCGTCTTCATGGGGTACCTTGTTCTATCGTTTCATATAGGGACACCCTCTTTACGTATCATTTCTGGTAGAGTTTTCAGAGGTCACTGGGTACACAGGTGCTTCTGAGCACATCATACCACCCTCAGACAGATGTCCAGTTAGAGCGTATGATAAAGGTTCTTGAGGACATGCTATGTGCATGCGTCCTTGACTTTGGGGGCTCTTGGGAGAAGCATATACCCCTAGTCAAGTTTTACTACAATAAAAGTTTTCAGGAAACTATCGAGATGGAACCTTATGAGGATTTATATGGTAGGCCATGTCGATCACCTTTGTGCTGGTTAGAGGTAGGTGAGGCAGCTTTACTGGGACCACATCTCGTACAAGAGACTTCTGATCAGGTCGAGTTGATTTAGAAACGGATGGCTACTGCACAGTCTCATCAGAAATCATATGCTGATCGCCGTAGATAACCTTTGGAGTTCGTGGTTGGGAATCAGGTTTTCTTGCGTGTTTCGCCGAGGCTGGGACAGAGACGGATCAAGAGACAGGGTAAACTTTCACTGAGGTATATGGGGCCATTTGAGATTTTGGAAAGAGTCGGGCTGGTTGCCTATCGGTTGCAGTTACCGCAGTGGTACCGAGCCATGCACGACGTCTTCCATGTGTCTCAGTTACGCTGCTATCATTCAGACCCATCTCAAACCTTTTATCCATAGGAGGTTGAGCTTAAGGAAGATGTGTCCCTTGAGGAGCATCCGATTCGTATCGTTGATAGGAGTTCGAAGGTTCTTCGAGGCCGGTCAGTTCCTCTCGTACGGGTTCTATGGCAGCATGGCTGAGTGTAGGATGAAACCAGGGAGCGGGAAACTGATGTACGGTCTCAGTGGTCGGAGTTGTTCACGGATATATCTTCACCACCCTTGGAAGGGAAATTCGGGGACAAATTTCTATAAGGGGGGAAGTTTGTAAGAACCCAGTTCTTAGTTTTGAGGTACGAGCTTCTTCCTTTTCATTTTCCTTAAGTTTTTTTGAGAAAATATGGAAAATGGGGAAAAATCCCAAATTTTGGAAGTACATGCCATGTACTTTTCCACACTCCGTGTACTTATGGCCATGTGGAATGAGTACACAGGGTGTGTGGCCATGCCGATGATGATGGGTGTAGGAACCGACTACACGCCGTGTAGTGGTTCCTTACACACCGTGTAGTCAGTCGGCAGGAGAATAGTAAGGTGGTGGCCAGATGTGGGGCAGCACACATCGTGTACTCATGAGGACACGCCGTGTAGTGATGTCGGCAGGTGAACAGTGTCATGCTGGTGGGAATCCGCCAGAGGAACAGTTAAAAAATGGGAAGTACACGCCGTGTACATGGAAGTACATGTCGTGTACTGTATCTTTTTCACTTAAAATGGGCAGTAGCCTCCCCTGTTAACAGGGGAGGTTTAGAATGGGAAGAAGTAATGGGAGGGGATGGCCGAACCTTCGAATATCTGCAGAGCGCACGTCCGGAATCCGTTTCCGCCTCAGACGATCTCGTGGGAACCGCACGGGTAATCCCTCTACCCTTCTTAATCAGTTCTTGCCAATTCTTCCCCTAACAGCAGTTATTTGAATTTAAGTGAGATTTCCTTTACCTCAGATCTACGATGTTATTGGGCATTTCTAGGATCGACGATCGTGTATACCACTCGTTGGTGTATAAGGTAGGTGGCTTGGTGTTTTTTTCCAACTATTGTGAGTTTTGTGCGTTTTAGGTGCCACGAACCCATGTTGGGGTGTCATGTGGCTGAGGCCGTGGCTATTTTAAATACCTAGAATTGCATAGGTAATTAATTATGATAATAAAATGCTGGTTGGGATCATTTCTTGGATCCGGGACAACCCCAGCGGTGCATTCCTCTGTTTAGCTGTTTGGCCAGGATACCCGAGGGTATGCCATGTTTAAATTATGAATTACTTTTTCCTTGGGAGGAATTGTATGTAAATTTCATGTTTATATGTTGGGCATGGCCCAGTTACCTGTATAGCCTGAGGGAATTGTTGTGATTAGCCCGTGGGCATTACACTATTTAGCCTGAGGGGAGTAGTTATTTCGGCCTGGGGGAAACTTCTTCTGTGCCTGAGGGAAGTTTATTTTATGCTCGTGGGTGACACTTCCTACGCCCGAGGGAAATATCTGTATGCCTGTGGGAAGATTATTATGTTGGATACTCTTTACCTGAGGGTAGGGGTTTACGTGTATGCGGACATTAACTGTTTACCTAGAATATTCACTATGGTGATATTTTAAATTAAATGATTAAAAGGATATTAAAATGGCAATATAATTGGTTAAGTTAGTTACTTTTATTACTGATGACTTTTATTGAATTTTATTACTACACACTGTTGTTGCATGTTTTACACACAGTTGGGAACATGCCTTTGGTGGGTGCCTACTGGGATTCATTTCTCACACCCTGTTTGGGTCATGCTTTTCGGCCCAAATAGATTATGTTTCTGCAGGTGTAGATAGGGGCAAGAGTCCCTATACAGGTACTTGATTGTTGCTGAGGAGTAGGGGAGCATGGGATCGAGCATAGTCTCGCGATGTTGCCAGCTGTTTTGTTTTGTTTTACTGTACTCTGTATTGTATTGTATTGCAGTGTAACATGTTCTGACTGTTTTCTTAGAATTTTTGGCATGATGCATTGTAATTTATATACCGGTTGGTTATATCTACTATAGTTGTTTATTCCAGTTATGTATGGGTATTTTCTTCCACTATTGTATGTTTTATTTCGTATTCCACTGCTCTACACTTTGACAAATGAGGGCATAGTTTCCCCACTACCAGACCTGGGCCCTCGCTGCTAGTCGGCAGCCTCTGGTGTTTGGGGAAATGTGCTTGAGGTCACGTGGCAAACCGGGTTCGGGGCACTCGTTGAGTGGAATCCATATCCGAGATGTTATATAGGAATCAAGGAAACAATGGATAATACACGTGTGGATCAACCCAATAATTCAATCACATCCCTGCAATGGACATATATGCAACTGTGACTAATGGAATGGTGATCCAAAAATCCTAATAGAGGCATGGATGTGTCTACGAACCTTCTAGTGGTCATCCATGCCTAGTTTTCTAACATGAACTCCTAGAGGGGGTGTGATTACCTAATCATACTAGGAAATGGGGAAGACCGACAGGACCTTCACCATTGGAAGAAGATGCTACGTCGACTTCTGCACAAGCATTGGGCTCATCCACTTAAAATACCTCAACATAGGGAACACATACTAAGGAGAAACCCAACCTCAAGAAGTGATTGCCTATGAAACATGAGTAATAAATTCTAAAAAATAGAGATTATCCCATCCTAGCTCTCAATCCTAGATGCACTCTGTCAATCATAATTACTTTGGAAGGAAATCACGGAAGCCCTCCACAACCCACATGATTTTAAGACAGAAGTCATAAAAGCTAAGGAATATTGAGTGGAGACTATTCCTGCAGAATTCCATGTCATTATCTCATTCATAGATCCAGATCATGAAGCAATCATCCAGGGACACATCATACCCATATATGTTTCAGGTAGAATCAATAATGTTGACATATAAAGGGATCTAATTTAAAATGGTTCTGGGATCAAACCCATTATTATTCAAACCATAAGATGTTTTGGATATACCAAAGGTGATTTATCTCACCCAAATATGATAATTCAAGGGTATGATAAGTTTGAGAAAATACATCTCAAGAAGATCAAACTCAAAGATCAGTTTTGGGATCTCACATCTAACACTGAATTTATGGTTATCCAGTTATACACCACATACAATTTCCTACTCAAAAGGGCCTCACTCCATAGTCAGATGATGGTACCTTCAACTTTCCATCATTGTCTGAAATACCCCATTGACGTAAAGGATAGCATATTACATGGTGATAGTGGCTACTTCGAGACTTGTGAACCCACATATGTTGAGGAAGGTTTCTACCAAAGGGAAGAAAAAAAACCAATGGTGGATGATGATATATAGGTTGTAGCCCCCAATATCTTGGGGATTGTCGCTATAAATCCTTATAGTATACTTGACAGTTATTTACTCCAAATAAATCTATTTTAGGTAGTAGACCTGGTCCCAAAGGTCCAAGATCCTTATATCCCCAACAATATCATAAAATACAATCATCTCTAATATCTCTTTATAATGAATATGATGGTAGGGGATGATAATTTCTTTTCTCATGGACTCTTTCACATCGATAGTGATAAAGATTCTTCAATATTTATGACTCCATATGAAAATGAATCCCCATACTCAGAGGTTGATGAAGAAGAAGATGACCTTAGGAATGCCCCTCCTACATTTTAGGAAGGAATTTCCATAAACATTGATGAGCTCAGGTAGGTAAATATAGTAATAGAATAATACCCATATACTACACTTATTATCATCACCATTCCCCTTGAAGATAAAGATATGTACATAACATTTCTAAAGAAACATCGATAAGTGTTCACTTGGAACTATACGGAAATTCCTATAATGAATCCAAATGTGGATACTCACCATCTCAGTTGACCCAATGACCATTTAGGATTCAAGAAGGCATCCAAGAGGATTCAGCCATATCATGCTACCATTTTAGAGGTAGAAGTCGACAAATTTATCAAATTCAACTTTTTACGAGATGTGAAATACCTAAGATGGATTTTCGATATCATACCCATCAAGAAAAAGGATGTGAATATTATGGACTACATATATTTTAGAGACCTTAATCGACATTTCCCAAAGTAAGATTTAACATTTTCAATAACATAACTTCCGATCGAAATAAATACTGGCTTCTAAGCCCTAACCTGCATGGATGGGTATTCAGGGTACAATCAGATAAAAATGTCCCCTTAAGATGAAGAAGCCATCGCCTTTAGAGCACCTCAAGGGATATTTTCCGTTTAGTTACTTCCATTTTTATTAAATAATGTTGGTGAAATATATAAAAAATCCATGCATCATATCTTTAATACCTTTCTAGAAAGAATAGCTGAATGTTATGTCGATGTCCTGATGTTCAAATCCCGACAACGGTGTGATCACTTCATGAATATTCAAATAGTCTTAGATAATCTATGATAACATATTATGTAGATGAATCCCATGAAATGAACCTTTGTTTAACATCACATCAGTTCCATGAATTTGTGGAAGGGAACTATATCACCGGGGTTTACCAAAAAAGACTAGTTCTCTTATAGAAAAGTCACCCCCACTGAATCTTGAATAACTAAGAGGGATACAAGAGAACCTCACCCACATTAAGTGTTTCATAACCAACATGGCTGAAAAATATCCCCCTTCACTAGGATAATGAAGAAGGGAATCGCCTTTACATGGGATAACAAATTCCAAAAAGACTTCGATAGTCTCAAGCAGTACCTACTTCACCCATCGGTCCTAAAACTCATATTATATGTGGAGAACATGGAATCATCATTGGGATACCTCCTTTTAATTAATAATATTATGGAAATTAAGAATAGGATCTAGTAACTCATCCAAAAAATGACAGGTTTGAGACGTGATACTCAAACGTTGAGAAGAACTGTATCATAATCATATTTGCAGTGGAGAATATGAGGCATTACTTATAGTTCTATGAGATCCATCAGGTCTCTTATATTGATCCACTCAATTAAATCCTTTACCATCCAATACTGACTAAGAATTTGGATGGATGGGTGGTAATTCTAAAATAATATGACATCTAGTTCGTGTCACAAAAGGTTCTGAAAGGGGAATCCCTTGATGATTTCCTCACAGCACATCACCCCCAGAAGGTACATTAGGGGACACGAAAATTTTGGACAAGGAGTTTTTCTAATCCCATGACACTACTCGGACATGGTAGATTTATTTCAAAGGCACCTCATAATGTCCTATCAGAAAAAATGTAAAATAAAATACTCAATCAGGTTGGATTAGGTATTTTATTTGTTTCTCCAAACAATGAAATTTCACCCTACTCTTTCTCACTATTTGAAGGCTAAAAATATGATGAGGCTATATAATTGTCCCTATAGCTACAAATTACCTACCTAAATATAAATGTGTATTTATAATTAGTGATAAAGAAAATAAATGGAGAATATGCCATCAAAAAGGAATAATTGGACCCTCTCACTTGCTATGATAGTGAAAAATGGTAGACTTACCTTTGGATCCCACATTACACCATGTTCTTTTATCAAATAATGCTCACATCAACATGTTGGATAATAACATCCATAGTCTTGGTCAACCCTAGTCTAAAGGAAGCAATATCCTGTATCACACACCATATAATGGTATCATAAATCATCATTTTTCATATAGAAGAAATAAATCAAGTCAAAACCTACCTAGATCATGATGAACCAATATACACCCTAAGATGGATGGAACCAATAATTGGTTATCTATAAAATGGGACTCTCTTAGAAAACTGAGTTGAAAGGGAACAAATTCAGCACTGTGCAGTGGAATATACCCCATAGTATATTCCAAAATGAGAAAAAATACTTCTAAAAGAAAGGATTTAATGGAATCATCCTTAGATTCATAGTGAAAAGAGAGATTACCACCATCATATTGGAATTCTATGTAGTCTCCTTAAATGCCCAATAGTTCAGGACCAGGCTCTCCCACCACATTAGGAGGTTGAGTTACTTTTGGAAAACCATGATATATGACTATGTGGAATTAACCATGAAATGTCATACATTCCAGATCCCAAAAACCCTCATCCATCAACCCCCATAATTTCTACATATAGCAAAATATTCCTGTCTATTTTCCTCATAGGTCATGGATGTTATGTGATAATTTCCCCTAGGCACAACTAAGTAGTTCAAGTATATCCTTACTGATACCGAATGATTCTCTAGATGGGTTGGGATACTATCCACACATGATTTTGGGTTGAAGAATATCATCAAATTCATAAATTACCATATCATCACTAGGTTTGGGGTTCCTCACACAATATAGATAGACAATGTAACCAACCTCTATTCCATGGATTTGAATAAATTGTACAAGGAGTACAACATAAATTCCAATCACTCATCCAGAAATCATGTAGTGGTAAATGGACAGATATAATCCTTCCATAAGACTCTTTCAAATATACTCCCTATGATGGTGAATAGAGACAATTATTCATGACCATACAAGCTCCTCTTTACTTTATTGAACCATCAAACCACCAAACATACTAATACACAAGCAATGTCGTGTTCATTTTTGTATGAGAACGAGGAAGCAATACCCATAGAATCAAAACTGCCTTCTCTTCAAATAGCCATTTGTGGAAAACTATTGGACGATAAGAAATCGTAGAAGATTTTGGATGACAAAGAACAACTCGATGATAAAAGGATACGCACATTACACAACCTTGAATTCAATTATAATCAGATCACATAGGCCTTCAATAAAAATTTACACCTCCATTCATTCCTCTTAGTAGAACTAGTGTTGGCTCACAGAACCCCAACGATACCAAGGAAGATTCCTCCAATTCTAGAACCCAAATGGGAAGAGACTTATATCATACATAAGGTCTAAGAAAATGGATCTTACCCATTGGAAAAAATGGATGGGGAATGTGTCACACCCCCACCAATGAAAGGGTTCTCAAGAAGTACATTGCATAGATTTCATCAAGTTCCTATCATCCTGGAAGAAAGAAATTAAAATTTATGACACCCTACATCCTAACCACATGACATTAAACTATAAAAAATTAATCTAGGTTTCATGATGTTAAACTGGAAATTTTTTCATGAAAATATGACATTAAACTATATAGAGAACGTCCTCACCGCATGAGGTTAAATTGCACAGATCCCATAATGGTTTATCTTCATCCACATCAGGTGACCCTTGTCCTAGAAACATGATGTTAAAACTGTACAACATCTCACATCCTAACCACGTGACATTAAACTATATGGAACATGCCCTTACCACTTGAAGTTAAAATGTATAGAAGTTATCCTCACCGTATAATGCTAAATTGCGCAGGTAGAACCATCTCAGTAGTGACTGACAGAACACAAGCTATTTCCGTGTGAAAGAAGGATGAAATGACCCCATCCCTATGTGAGAGTCAACTTAACATAGGGAATATCCTCACCCAAAAAATATGTGTGTATTTATTTCTACCATCATAGGATATATAGTGATGCCCGAACCTTAATTATTGGGCCCATCCATAGTGTTACTTTCCTTTCATATTGGGTGATCCATGTCCTTACCACCAGATGTTAAATTGCACGACAGATGTCCTTACCGCAAAAAATTAAACTAAATAGGTTTCTATAACTACATATGGATTTATTTTCATTACAATGAGATAAATAGATATTCCTTGATCCTATATCTTTCTCCAGCTACCACATGATACAAAAATACCCTTTCCTATTCTTAATCGCCTATGTATAATGAGAGGAACCCCTTCCATTGTTTGTTTCCTACACCATGTATAGATTATGTTATATTATTAATTTTAGAAATGGACTCCCTTCCTGAAAAAGGAATATCAGATCATTATAGGGTTATCATGGTCTGGAATACAAGACCAAAAAAGGTATACCTTGATTCCTTGTCACATAACATTAATCTTCACTGTTGATGTCCTTTGGATGACATAAAACTACATGTTTCTGTGGACCTTTCCTGAGAGGACCACCATTGTTGGTTTTTGTCTCCTTCCACACCTCTATTCAATAACTATGCATGTATTGATTCCTTAAATCATAGGATACAGTGTTACACCTAGATTTCCATCATTGGGTCTAGCCGCAATAGTCTCTTTTCACATCAGGGAGCCTACATCCTTGCTGCATGATGTTAAACCACATAGTTCATCAATAACTATGTGTGGATTGATCATGTCATCAAATGGTATGTAGTTATGGATGGTTCTCCAATCTCTGTCCTAGATACAACAACTAACAAAAACAAATTCCCACCTCCACATATGAGTCAGACCTACATAGAGAGTTTCCCATTCCAATTACTATGTGTGACTTGATTCTTGTCATCACATGATATGTAGTGAAAACCATATCTCCAATAACTGGGTACAACAACAACAACCAATCAAAAAATTCATCCCAATGACATAGGGGTAGAGTCATATAAGCCCTTTTTTTCAACATATGAGTCAGATCTACGTATGACCTTCTTGTTCATGTAATGTATATTGAACATAATTTCACATCGGTTCCCATGTATTTACCACATGATGTTAAATTTCAAGGAAACAAATGCTTCCTTACCGAATGACGTTAAACTGTAAGAAAAATGTCCTGGTTGCATGACATTAAAACCGCATGACAAAAACATCCCTATTATATGATGTTAAAAGGTTTAAACAATCACCCCTTATAATTATTTATCAAAGGCCCACAAGAGCCTTAATCTAGTCAACCAGAGTGTAGGATTATTTCACCATATTTCAAGAACCTTTTTCCATAAACCACACTTCATTTATTGAGTGCCTCGGGTTGCCAAAAATCTCTTATGGACCCTAGAAAGGAAAAAATAAATCTATCTACTTGAATATTCTATCAATGCATAAGGTATCATACCTATCAACCAAATAAATCTTGGACCTATGAGGATTAACTTCTAATATTTGTGAGCCCAATGTCACTACAGAAGAACTCAACACCTGAGGGTGTTCTAGAACATCCCCAGTATTCCCATATCATGACTCATGACCTGAGAACCTTGATCCATGATTTAAAACATTTTCATCTCCTTTTTAGAAGGGTGTTGGAGTGTTCTTGACTCTAGTTATATTAATTGGGATTTTTTGTAACATCCCCTCATATTAGTTCCATTTACGTCATGACCTTAAACCTTCTACACTTTGGTCAAATCTGTATAACCTTAAACTATAACCTATAATGGTTAAAATGAAAAGATGTAAAACTACTAGTGAAAGAGGAAAAAAAAGTTAGGTTGAAAACCTACAAAGGGTGGCCTAATCATAAGTCAATCCATCACTCACTTTACTCTTCATCTCTATAGTTTAGGAAACAATTATGGCACACATAGACAAGGTATAAAGCTTATAAGGCATACTTTTTATCCCTATTTAAAACTAAAGCTATGATCACTAGACCCCCTAGTTCAAACAATGTTAGATTAATGATTTTTTCATAATAAATCATAGTGAGAATATGTTTGATAGGAGGTGAATCAACCTTTAGTGTGCTTAAAGCCTTCTTAAATATTACACTTTCCACTAATCACACTTCATGATTTGAGGTAATTAGATCATTTATAACCTTCTATGAACCTTAAAAAGGATAACTGGCTTCAAGGGACTCCTTGTTTGATAATTAATGTATTCCTATGTATCCTACATATGCACCTATGGTCATCAACCAAATTCATGGGATTTATGATCTTTGTAAGACCTGATGTCACTGTGGAAGAACTCATCACCTTAGTGTGTTCTAGTATATTAATAGTATGATTTTCCCATATCATCCTCTATACCTGAGCACATTGGACCATGATTTACAATCCCCATACCAGACTATCTTATAAGATTCGACATCCTCAACATTACATCACTTTGTTTTTACTCTTTCTCAAAGCAGGAATGTGACACTCCATTCCCAAACCATTGATGTCCCATACCACTGATTTGAAACCACATGTCATAGGGTTAAGCTTCATAATTAATATATTAACTACTATACGGTACCAAAACCCTTCCTGGATAGCTTTCCCTCCATACCCAACCTCATTATCTAGATACTTGAGTCTTCACAAATCTTTCATGACCCTTGGAAAAGGATGGGGAAACCACAATTTGACCATGCGATCGATGTATATGAGATTTGACCTAAAAATTAGTAGTATATCCTATTTTTAAGGAAGGATCCCCAATCCTTGTAATCCCTACTAACACCACAGAGAAATTCAGTACCTTATAATGTTTTGGGTAAGCCCTGGTTTTTCTTCCCCATTCTATATTCCTCAACTCAAACTTTTGGGTTATGACTTACATTACCCATACTCTAACTATCCAGGTGAACCTAGGATCCCAAGTATTCACCCTCAACCAATACCACATACATAAATATTTCATGACACTTTCAAAAAAGTGGAGACACCTATATTTTATAATTCAACTAATGTATAAGGTCCTTTACATACCAACTAAGGGAATATCCTCCTTATAAGAAAGGAGCTCTAATCCTCACGAGTTTCAGTAACACCATGGACTAACTCAACATCCTAAGGTGTTTTTGGTCATTCTTGGTATGTCTGAACCATATTCCATGATCATCGATCAAGTCATGGTAGTAATACTTTAAACTTCATGGAATTTAGAAGGTCTGAGCTAAAATACCCTAAACTAAAGTGATAAAAAGTACGGGATAAAAGACCATAAAAAAATTAAAAAAAATCATGAGATAAAAAAAATATAAACAAAAGTGATGAAAGGTCTAATAAAAATGACCCTAAACTACAAAAATAAATTTTACGAGATAAAGGAATCTAAACTACAATAATATATGGTTTGAACTAGAAGACCCTAAACTATAACATTGTAGTGATATTAGTATGAGATAATGGAAAAGAAATATAGCTTGTGAGGTCCACTATATGGCCTTATAAAAAATAAATCTATTCTCCCCAAGTGCATTGAATTAAAAAAAAGATAGATTACTCTCCCACTATGACATATATTCTACCCAATTTATCCTTTTGTGAATCAGGTGATATCAAGATAACAAAAAAATATATGTTAATGGGGAATCTCATGTTGGTGGGAATTCATGAGAATTTATCAAGGATAATTTTTTGTAATTTAAATATTAAAATCTAGGCTTTCAGGTTTAATTAATATTATTCAAAGGATGGGTATCGTTGATGATTTATGCCACATCAGATTAGTGAAATGTCGTGCTCATTATGAATGAATGAAAACTGGAAAAAAACATAGAAAGTTAAGAATATCTATTAATATATATCATTAAAGGATGGATCTATAGAATTGAGATACTCATCAAAGATTAAATCAAAACAAAATAGACACTGATTGGTGACAATTCCAAAGCCTCAGGTGGGAATTTACTTTCCTTAGAATCGATCACTTTTCCCCATGGATGTCATGCCTACTAAATGATCATCATAAAATCTACAAAGAAAAAAATAACTGAATATGGGTATTATTTTCCCTAAAAAGAAATGTAAGTTAAGGTGGCCAAGACACATGGTATGCGTAACCTTCAACATGACACATGATTGGATGTCCTTCAGAATCTCATGTGAATGGTCATGCGAAACACATAACATGTTGGAATATCTCATGAATCCCCTTTGACTGTAAATATGTTTTCTTTCAAAGGATTCCAAGACATTCATTGAACATGTGATGGAATCCAGATTAGTTCCTCCAGATAACAGGACTAGTCAATCGATAGACGCCTGCCAAGCCATCCAAAAATACATGTAAAATAAGAAATTAAAATATCCAAAATGATGGTTCCACTATCAGATGTCATTAAATATCCCCAATAGGTCTTCAAGACACCGAGATCCCCCAACTAGATGTCTGCTTTATCTCACAAAATCTCGTTGGCATGTCACCCTCATCCCATGAAAGGTCTTAGACATGTCCAAGAGGAACTACGCCCTACCTCCAGCTCCAAATACAAAAAATAAGGATTGTATATATTAATGCTATCACATCACCATAATACCCTTTGTTGGTCAGAAAATTCATCACTTACATGGAGAATGATTTTTCTAAAAAACACTCAATAAAACTCATGAGACCCTAGGACCTTATAAAATAAACAAGGAAGTAAAAGGGAAATAGGTGGGAGCCTCTTGCAGTCATAAATATCATGAGATGCACCTATGTGGCTCAAAAATCACCACAATCACATGGATACATGTCACCCTCACCATGAAAAGGGATTCCGACATGTCTCTATATTCTTGAACTCCCCCTTTGGATCTAAAGACAAACATAAGGTTTTGTCCATAAAATGCTCACATATCACCACAAGAACATTTTTTTATTCATGTGACTCATCACCAATGTGTATAGTTGATGTCTTTGAAAACACTCTTTCAATATCAAAAGATCTCCAAGCCTTTGAAAAACAAAATAAGGAAATAAAACGGAAAACACAAGATCCTCTTGTGGTTTTGAATATCACGCAACATGACCATGTGGTCTCTGAGACACTGAAAAAGTATTGGTGACATGTCCTCCTTGTTGCATAGGATCCCACAAAAATGTCACCTGCATCATGTGAAGGAATTTCAATACACATCTTATCTCATAAAGTCTATAAGATATATCAACCTGACAATTTGAAAATCCCTTAGCATTGCCCCATGATTCGGAAATACCCCATTAATTGGATATAATCCAATAAATGGTTAATTTATGGGATGATCTCAATACCACTGAAGATCATGTGATGCTCGCAGAATGACATATGTCAACACCATCATAGAAACACATGACATTGAAGCCCTCCACAGACTCCAGATTAGACTTGTGTGATACATGCCATGAAAAGTTGTGAATAATCTGGGTGAGAAGGCCTATAAATTCCCCACCCAAGAATCAAAAAATGTACCCTAGGATACTTGATCCAGTAAACCCAAGAAGAAAAGAATATTTCTTGGAGTGGCTGATCTCATGATCAGAAAGGTTTTATGTCTCGTAAATTCCATGGAACAACCTAAGAGATCATGATACATGAATAGGTCCACCTTATGATCACTCATAGATCATGTGAAGGACTTATGTTGAGTTATGTGAATGAAATTCTACATATTTGACGAATCATGAGACTTAAACAAGATTACACTGCAAAAATATAAGGAATATGAAATAAAAAGTTGTAACCAAGTCTAAATATATAGGATAATTATGAGAACATATAATTTCATCCTCATGCACTTTTCATGAACCACCCAGGTCATGCAAGAAAAATAGGACATGTCTCCTAGATCACGTGACAATCCTTTGGTATACTATTTAGATCACGAAAAGTCCCCTAGACATGTTAGGGTGACTCACATGGTTCCCTTGGGCAAGCCACCAGAGTCTCATGAAATCCCCCATGCTCACCATCCATACCTTACGTCGTCCTTTAGAAGTGTCACCCATATCCTATGGAGGCAGCAGTATATATCAACTAAGTCTTGTGATGGATCTAGGGTATGTTAAATTGATCTCATGATATCCTTTGAATAAGCCAGATAGATCTCAGGATGCCCTTCGGGTATGTCAGTTGTCTCTTATGACATCCCCTAGAAATGTCAACTTGTTTTCGCAATGACACATAGACAAGTCATCCATGACATGAAGCACCCTCCAGACATGTCAGATTGAATCTTGTGACACCTTTCTAATGTTTCAACTATATTTCATGATGAAACTATGGAAAGTTAGCTGGATCATGTGACGTCCTACAAGCATGCCTACTGATATCATGCAATGGATTCCAGGATTAGCCAGCTAGGTCTTGTGATATCCTCTAGATAAGCAAGACTTGGCCATACAATGGACTTCAGACATGCCATCTAGATTATGCGATGTCCCTCCAATAATTAAAATGGATCATGCGATTGAATTTGGACCTATTAGACATATATCCTTGGTTATATCAGGAAGATAATCAATCCATATCATGTGGACAATCAATTCATGTCAAATAGAAAATCATAAAAGGTGAAGAAGGCATCCTAGGACATGGTATCCTTGTCCAGCCTATATAAGGGAAACCTCAATGGGTAATTCCTATCCAAGAACATAATATGATATGTCCCACATACAAGGGAAATCCTAGTTTGTAAGCCCTAATTAGAGGAATAGTATGATATGTTCCCTAGATAAGGGAAACATTAGTGTGTATTCCTTGATCAAATAAACTATGAGAACTCTAATTAATTCAATAACTAGGATACATATGATGATTTTGTAAGGCCTTGTCTCAAATAGGAATGCATCATGGTATAATATCTTCCATTTGCAAGACAAGATTCTACCTGGATATGGAAATCCTATCTTTTTCATGACATGATTCTACCAAGATAGGGGAATCCTAGTGTGTAAGCCCCGATTAGCAGAATAGTATGATATGTTCCACAGATAAGGGAAACCTCAGTGTGTATGCCCTGATCAACTAAACTATGTGAACTTTGATTCCTTCAAAAACTAGGATACATATAATGATTTCGTAAGGCCTGGTATCAAATAGGAATTCATCATGGTATACTCTCTTCCATGTCTCCAACATTCCATCCATCAGGACCCAATATCTCCCATTGGTTGATCATCCTTCCTCATCAACCAACATATTGAGAAGTTCACTAAACTATGATGAATATAATTTCTTCTATAACCAAGATATGTTGGACACCTTCTTAATTCCCAATCTCTATATTAAGTATCCAATGTGATATCTTATCATGTAATCCCCACATCCATATTTAATGAGGGTGATTACATTCAATCCCTTTGTTATCACTCTGATCATAGATCATATGGGATTAGGGAGTCGCAATGGGCACATCATTGGAATCATGAATCTTTACCTGCTAGGGAAAAATGAGTGTGTATTCCTCAATTAGTGGAATGATATAACTAACCAATATAAAAGGTTATATATCTTGGGGAAAGTCCCAAGGGTGTGAATGAACTATGGTAACTCTGATTCCTACTATAATCAGGATATGTAGCATACATACTCAAATTTTTAGCTTAAAAATATAGTTCCCCATTGACCCCATATATTTTATTTTTTGTATGATGTTAATCCAGATGGATTTAATGACCCATGTGGGTTTTGATTCATGTCATAAGAAAGGATATGTAGGACACCTCATAATGGATCAATCCCATCCTCGAAAAATTAACTGCCTCTATGAATGAAATAAAACACTACAACTCCTGGTTATACTACTCCAACATATAAATAGCTACCCATTGATGGGGGAATGGATGGAGAACCTTAGATATATACATATGGATTCACTAATAAGACCCCCTCCCTTTGCAAGTAAATAAAATTAACCTGTGATCATTTTTTTAGGTTAAATGGTCTCTAATTGAGATTAGAAAGTGATTCTTGAACATATCCTAAATCTATAAGATATTCTCAGAGTAGAAAAAAATTCCCCCCAAAAGTGTGTGATGAGATCAACCTCCCATCATCTCTACCAATGTGAGCTCCTAAGCATCGTTGGGTTTGAAACCCCAACTGACTGCCTGTCTTTGGAAAGCAGGTCCAAAATTAGTTATGGATGTGGGAGCCATTGGGAGTTTTTTAGGGATAAATAAATGGTAAGAATGACTTGAAATATTGTACAGAGACATTGGACCCCCACTATAATCAACCCCATGAGTAAATCCATCAACATATTTCTAATGAAACAAAAATGGGTAACCATATGAGAAATCATTTAACTGTGGAATCTCCTTCATGAGATAAAAAGGATAGACTTCCTAATTGTCATTAGAAAATTGAATTTCCCTTTTCATGATTGGTTCCTTATCTCCAAAAACCACATGAAATAATGAGTATTGATAGGGATCCAATATTCTTTGAAGTGTAGAGGATGGAAATGGAAATAATAAATGGATCATCACCATACCTTTCTCAAATGACTTCTCAAATATATATTATTCAGAGGATAAAGGGGGATTAGAAAGATGATGAGGTTCTATAGATAAATGTAGTGAATATTTTGGAGTACAAATTTATTAAATATTGATTTATATGGTTTGGAACCAAGATATGTGTCCCATCAAAACAAAAATTGAAGAGGGAACTTTTGGATGATGAGAAAAAATCATACTTCTATATTCATTTAGGAATCACTAATATGTATAGATAATTTAAACAAAACTCTTCATGGGATAACATGAAGAGGGAGATTGCTGAGGTTGAATCTGAACGATCAGTATGCAAAAAAGTTAACATGGATTGAAATAAGTATAAAGGTATAATGAACCACAAATTTTATTTTTCGACAATATATATTTTCATCCAAGTCACTCTATTTTAATGAATTCAAGAAATTTTGAAATAAATAACATTTTAATAATATATTATTATTAAATAATAATTTTTAAATATAAATGATAACATAATTTAATGAATTCAAATATAATTTTTATTAGGCTCATAAAATTGTTATAGTAAAAAAACTAGTATTTCTCAATAAATATGATTTTTTATTTAAAAGTGTAAATTCTTATATTTATGGAATTATTTTGATAAAATAAATATTATTTTTGAAATCTTCACAATGATATTATCCAATGGTGTTTTTTTTCATAATTTTCTAAGTTAGTGAAATTTTTGGGTCAAAATTAAATACAATATAAATATATGGTATGTATTATGACAACATTAAAGCCCAAAATTGATGTAATAAATTCTATTAATAGTATCTACCACCAAAATTATTCATCCCATTTAAAATAACGTGTTTTGAGGTTATTTTAATAATTTTATAAATCCTTAATGAATTATCCAAAACCTATATTTTATTTTAAGGTTTTAAAATCTAATAATTTATAAACATGACACACTTACAAATCACTACCATCATTATTATAATGTTTTCGGTTCTTATCATTATAAAATAATGAAAAACACATCTATTTTTAAGAATCCATGAGAAAAAACCAGGGTAATGTTTGTAGATTTGAATACTTTATCATATAGAGTCCAAAACCCGAGTTTGAAAATTAATAAAGGATTTCCCTCAATTTTTCTATATAAACTCACCCAAAATCCCAGTCCAATTTACCTGAAACTATTGGAGAATGAATTTCTTCTTCTTTTTCCTCTCTAGAGACCTCCCAAGGTTCTTCATGATGTTAAGAATCTCTGCTCGAGAATTTGAAGCACCCTTACATGGTAAGGGATCCACTCCTTATCTTTATTCAAGAACCTACATTATGTCATGCCTTTTTATCAACAATTTTCAAGTACAAATATAATATTACACGTAAATATTACTATAGTTATGATTTCCACCTATTGGGAAACCCATTTCACTCTCATTCACCCCTTTGATAAACCTTTATATACACTCCTTATGCTGCCGATTAAATTATCCTACGGTTTTCCATGCCGAACATTTGTGTAGTAAATAACCATCTCCATTTCCACTCAAGGACATTCACCTAGTTATACCTATCCTTCATTTGTTTTGTATTTAAATATATTTAATCCAAACTCCTTACTCATGGGGTTAAAATTGATGAAATACATCCTTATGTTGTGTGATATATGTGGCACACTTATGTATGTACATGATATGAAAGTGATGGGTGGGAACAAAATTATATAGATTTCCAATGCATTGAGTATTGTTTTTATCTCATGAGATTAGATGCATATTTAATTTTAGGTTATCCAAATCACATAATGATATGTTTTCTTATCGGTTAGCCATGACATATGTTTGTGATGTCATGTTTTATATTGTTGCCATATTCTTATAATTCCTTTATATTATCATGTTATGTCATGCCTCATTGTTCTATATTATCATTCTCACCCATATTATGTTACGTTGATATTCCCCTTGGATCACATGTATTTCTTTACCTTATGTGATGATTTTCTTATTATCTTATTGGGATATATAGCTCACCCCTTTCATTTGTTTGTCCCTATGTTATTCCATGTTGTTTTAGAAGGTCCATGGAATATAAGATCTCGTTAATATGTTTTCAAATAATTTATAGTATTTATTTTTCATGTTGTTAAGATATGTACCTAATTAACCAAATAAACTCTGCCTCATGTCCTATTGGGGTTGTTTTAATTGTATCCTTATGTAAAAAATATTTAATTAATGTTTATTAATATATGGTTTGTAGTATGCTTTTCCACTAAAGAATGAATTTTATAGAATACCAGAAGGGTTGTAAAAAACTTCATAAAAAGTCTATGTTAGGTATTGAAATTATAGAAATATTTTTTTATATTTTTAAATATATATGATACCATTTCTACATTAAAAATGTTGGTATTGTGCACATGAGTTTAAAATTAATAGAAAATCGATGGTTAAATCATAAAGAAAGAATTAAAATTATTAATAAAAGTGATTCAACATCGTGGAGGTGGATTTATTGAGTTTAATTTGAGCATAATTTTTTTTTCAAACTGATATTTTTTTTCACATTTATATTATTTGATTCGAAAAGTTATTTATATAAAATAAATTGTCCATAATAATATGATATAATGTTTTGATACACATGGTTTATGATTAATCATATTATATAACATGTTTTAAATAAAGATAAGGAATAAAAGTTTTTTTTATCTTGGATAAAAGAGTTTATCCAAGTTATTTTTTCAAATATAAAGGAAAGAGTTTACACTACATAAAAAGTGGCATATTTTAATGGATAAAGTCTTTTTTCAGAGTAATACTCCAAAGACATAGAATATTATTTAAGATATGGTTTCTAATTTTTTATTTTTAGAATCTTCCCACTAAAGGGATTATATGTTATTTTCAATCACAAAATATTTCATTGTTATTAATATGATATTTTAAAAATATATATTTACTAAGAGAAACTGTGAGCATGTTTGATCTTATAGAATTTTAAAGGTTAAAAAATAAATGATTATATCAGTTAATTCAAAGTGAGAGTCACTCAATTTCCTTGTGGAGTTTAAGATGAGTTAGTAAAGAAATATAATGTAAAGAATTGAATTTTATTAACAAAATGATCTCAGAGGAAGGTTTAAATGTAATGGTTCTAAGATTATAATAGTGTACACTTAAAGATTTATAAGGAGACAATAGAATTTTTTAACATTATATCATTTGATGTTGCAAATTATATAAGTTTGTATAATTTTTCTAAGTACTTTTATTAAAAATATGATTTTTACACTCAAAATTATTCAAAACACCTTTCATCATAGATGTTATTAACTAAAGGAGTAGTGAGTGCTTTTATCATATGGTTGCATATCATTATAGTAGTACTTACATAGATATTTAATAAGTTCAATAAAACCATAATAGAGAATAAAACATAAACCCACTTTGGTTCTATATCATATGAGATATGATTATATGGGTTATTATGTATGGTACTGTTGGAATTATTAATAGAGAATAAGAATATAAAATATATCAAATTTTGAAAAAGTAATCTACACTTTTCTATTCATTCATATTGGACATATATAAGTAGGAAGTGAAATCAAAGTTAACCTTCTAAAGTATGGATTCGAGTTAACCCTAGTCTATGTTATTTATGGATTATTATTGGTTTTGATGAAATGTTAAGGTCATCATGGGTAGGATTTTATATAGAGATTTTAAATATGATCATAAGACATAAAAAGAGTCATGTGTGATAGATGACCTACCTAGTATATTTAATGTCGTATCATTCACTATGTCTTCGATATACAAGGGGTTCATGTTTCATATTGATTCCACATAACTAATGTTAAACAAGGTACCTATCATGAGGACCTTCCTAATTTGAAACCTTACTTCTTCTGTCGTCAAGGATGAGCTAATAAATGTGTGGTTTTGTATGCGGATGATCATGTAATCTGTTGAGTTTTAATTTAGATGGAATTTATCTTCATGTATGACAAGTATAACATATGGGCCCATGATTATGATATGATTATAGAGTGTATTACAATAACTAGATATGTGGAATGTGATTTTCTTATCTACTAGGAGAAGTGAATGAGATATTCTAAGCCATCAAATTAAATAACAAGTGATGTGTTCATATGTTAGTTCAGTTGATATTAGAGAATAAAGAACATATGAATGAAATACTATATGTCTCATGATTACTAAATGTCTTAAATAAATGGTATATTGTTATGTTTACTTCTATGTGATACAACTAGTATAAACATGTATAGTTGTACATTCTTTTGGTGAAGATCATGCATGATTACTTTGTAGCTTGATTAGAACTGATTATTTACTAGAGGCTTGTCTTTGATTATTTTTTTTGTATCAGAGAATTCATTATTTTATTTCAATTCTATAAATTACCATGGTTCATAATTTTTGGTTGACTTAATGGGGATTAACAATTTTAAAGCATCAAGAGTTTATCAATTTTTTTTAGAGTTTATCCAAATTCATTTTTTGATGGAAATTCACAAGGCATTGAATCTAATATGATACATATTGAAATTAATAACTTAATACCAAAATTGTTTTGGAAATATCCAAAATGACTTTTAGATAATATTTCAAACATTTTTGTATATAATACAATATAGTAAGAAATGATAAAAAAAATATAAGGCTTTAGTGAAAGTGGGAGATTTATTGATATATGACATGGATCCGGATATTCATATTATATATTTTTTCTATATTAGATTTTATGATATATTGTATTTCATAATGTTCTATATACATAAAAACAAATAATATTTTATATATATGTATGGTATATTATATAGTGGAATATAGATTTATCACACCATTACCATACCTATATCACATTGAACAATATAGAAATATAATAAAAGCTATAATATGGGCTTATTATATGGTACAATTAACATGGAAGTTGAGTATAAAATGTTAATGTTTGGTTCTGTTCTATGTAAAGAAATCATTAATTCATGAAACATATGTGAGATTCCATTTTGTAATTAAATATGAAATTGATACGGTTAAAGGGATATAAAAGGTTTGTAATTTCATGAAATTTAATTAATCCTTATATAACATTTCAGTAAATTCATGAAAGATCAGGGGGTGCACCCAAGGCTCATATAAAGGAGGCCAACCCATGCAAATGATATTTGATCCATACCAATTATCCTTATCCAATGATCTCATATCCTTCTTTCTTTGGTGTAGATTGGTACTACAATGTTATGATCAAAAAGAGAATTACACCACAGAATTTGGTGTTTCATAAACTAATGGATTCCCTAGGAGGACGAAGTCCTCTGGATTCTTCTAAGTGATCCTCATCAAGCTTGTGTGATTGAAGAAGGTGGATTTATCATGATCGAGCAGTGAGGTACATCTTAATTTATATTATGAATGGTTTCTATTTAAAATCAAGGATAATCATGTTTTATGGTTTCTTAATATTTATAACTTTACGAATAATTGTTATTAGATCCTAAGAAACCCACAACACCTCATTCCACAACCTCATAACCACTACCACTACCATAACAAAAATTTCATTCTTGACTGAAATAGAGAGTATGAAGGGGGGGGGGGGGGAATTGTAAATATATATATCAACCATATAAAAGATGTTTGGGGTTCACCCAGAACCCAAAATATCACATAGTCAACGATTAAGTTATCCAAAATGGGTGGTGGTTAAATGTAATAAAAAATATATAAAATGACAGATAAACTCACATAACTTAATATAGGTTCCACATCCTATCAAGGTCACATGTATAACCATCAAATCACTTACATCATATTCATCACACATTTCCCACATCTTACTATAAACACAAACAAGAAAATTTAACAATCAACACATACAATTTCCATTTAAAAAATTCACCAATCATCCTTCCTCTTCTTACTAATTTACTAATATTCATCATAAATTAGTTTATATTCTAACAAATTAATTTCAGCAATATATAAATTCATCCCACACTATGTATCCTATTTAATTCTTTATTATTTACTTTATACATTTATTTAATATCTAGGGTAATACTAATATAATAATGCCAAACCAAAATAATATAACTAAAAATCCTCAACCAAATTCATGACATCGTATATAAAACATCATTTTGAACCTAGTATAATGTCATATTCCATAAAACATGTAAACCTAAACAATAAGATAACATATACCAATTCAACTCACACCCCTACTAATTTCAATATTCTTTACCTGATTAAATAAATCTCAAAAATTTACTAACAAAATTAAAATCATGATAATTAAAAATAAAAAATAAATAAATGTAATTGAGAATTATCAAATTAGATACCACATACTAATGATAAAATAACCATTTCATTGATCAAATAATCATGATACTCAATTAACCAAATTGTTATAATGATTCTATAAAATATATAATTCCCATAAATAGTGTATCAATCCTCTATCAACCTATTTCTTAGACAGCCAATTAATTAGAAGAATGATAGAGAATGAATCAAGGTAGGGTTACCTTTTCTCATGGGATCATGACCCCTTGAAGACGTACAATCAAAGGACATTAAATGAGTATTCCAAGGAATCTAAGAAACTATATTTTCCACCAAAAGTAATGCAAGGGAAGAAGAGACCAAATAAATATATTGGAGACACATGAATGTGTAAATGAAACGGAATTATCAAAATCACAATGTTATGGAACTCAATATAGTGTAATAATTTTAGTTCAAATAATTATCTATAAATTAAAGCTCAAATATTCACATCCTACCCTCTAATATCACAGTTCATTACTGTTTCCCTCGGAATTGGGGATGACCTCCTTGATTGAAGTTTCAAACATTCCAATCGATTTCTAATGGGTTTGTTCGTAGAACCGGAAACATCCAATGATTCCACATCCATTTGGACATACTTTCCAAAGGTAGGCGCTCATTAGTTTATGGACTGATGAGGCTTATGAATTTTCATTGGTCGAGAGGATGGGAGGTCAGACTCATCACACCTTTTTGAGGGGAATTATTGTCTACTCCGGGACTCTCTTTATAGATTTAAGTTATGTTCGTGAATCCTTATTACATTACCAAGTATAAAATGAGATTTCCTTTAGATCTGACAATAAATGATTGATATGTAGGAAATTTAGAGAATATTTTATATGTATTTGAGGTTCTTCATCGATAGAGAATCATCTGTATTTGTTAGAGATTCTTAGTCAATGGTATCCTTTGATACATAAAAGTCTCTTGGACATTATGATGACCATACTGGTTTTAAAGCCACTCAGTGGGGCACTTGAAGTTTATTGTCATTCAGAAGGACATTGATTATTTTAGAGTTGGGATCGAACCCCTAGGTGGGTTACCTACGTATCCTTTGTTTAGAAAAGGAATCATAACCCACGTAGTTCGAGTAAGGGAGTTTTATGTTTATGATTGATGGCTCAAAGAAGGATTTCATAATTAATTTTACACTCTAAGCTCACGTGAGTCATGCTCGATGTGAGAAACAAGAGGTATTGGTAAAAAATCAGACAATTGTGCCCTGAAAGATGCAATCATAAGAAATAGTGTGGGACTTATGTATATATGACTGCCCAGGTAAGTGAAGATCAAGATTTAATTCAGGGAAGAAATCCAGGAAAAGGGTCCATAAAGTTATATGTACTTCATGGAGATTTCAATACTCTAACTTGGGGATTACTCCTGAAAAGGAGGCCCAAATTAGGAGAGGACTTATGATTGGTTTTTACTCTTGAGAAGGAATCCCATATCAAAGGTAAATTAATACTGGTTAAGAGAAATTAAGACTGGGGCTTACTCCTGAAAAGGAGGCCCATGTTAATGAGGACTTGGGGCTTACTCCTAAGGAGGATGTCCAAATTTGAGACTGGGGCTTACTCCTGAAAAGGAGGCATAGGCCAAGAGAATTATGTTTAGGGCTTACTCTTGAAGAGGATTCACAAATTTGAGACTGGGGTTTACTTCTGAAAAGGAGGCCCAGGTTAAGAGAAATATGGTTGGGGCTTACTCCTGAGGAGGATGCCCAAATTTGAGACTGGGGATTACCCCTGAAAAGGAGGCCCAGGTTAAGAGAATTATGGTTGGGGCTTACTCCTGAGGGGGATGCCCAAATTTGAGACTGGGGCTTACTCCTGAAAAGGAGGCCCATGTTAAGAGAATTATGGTTGGGGCTTACTCATGAAGAGGATGCCCAAATTTGAGACTGGGGCTTACTCCTGAAAAGGAGGCCTAGGTTAACGAGTTCTCTCATTTTAAAGGATGAGGTTCAATGAATGAAATCTCAATCTTTAGTGACATAAATATGTGTAAATCACTAGGTTTTGAGAGATATTCCACATAATTCCTTTCAGATAAGGAAGTCAAATTAATGAATCATGCCATAAATGGAATTGAAGAGTGTCTTGAAGACTGAATCTTGAATAAGAGAGGTGGACACTACTGGAATTTGGTCTTTTCCCAACGGTAGTATAACAAATGTTTATTTAAACCATTGGCAAAGGGAATTTCAGTGGACCCATTCCCAACGGTTCACTGGAACCGTTGGGAAATGGGTGCTAAACTCACAAATTTCCCAACGGTTCCAGTGAACCATTGGGAAAGGTGTGCCTTTGCCAACGGTTTTTATAAACCGTTGGCAAAGGTTTTCCCCAAATTGCATATCGCGATCTCCTCTCCCCATTTAGACAGAGCCCTAATCTATTCACTCCGCTGCTCTCGCAAACCCCATCCGAATATCTTTCGCTCCACTGCTCTCGCAAACCCCCCATCCAAACACCATCACCCCCCATCCCAACAGGTACACCCCCATCTGAATAGGTAAAATTTGATCTCAACCATATTTTTGTAGTTGTTTTAATGAATAGATTTTTTCCAGGTGTTGGTGGTTTACTTGATTATTGAAATTAATATCTAAATAGGATATTGTTTGTGTTTGTGAAGACTTCTTTAATGTTTTTATATTCTATGTTTGGAAGGAGAGTGTTCAAAACATATAAATCAGAGTTGGGGGAGTCTATCGTGAACGTTTACATGTTTTGGATAATGGATTGTGTTCAAACCAATTTGATATGTTTTGGATAATGGATTTTGGGGGTAGGGGGTGTCCACAGGGGTGGGTGGGTTGTCCACGGGGGTGGGCGGGGCTGTCCACGGGGGTGGGAAAGGCTGTCCACGGGGGTGGGGTTGTAGGGAAGGGGGGTGTGGGCTGTTTGGGAGGGTGGGCGGGGCTATCCAGGGGGGTACGGGGTGTCCAGGGGGGTACGGGGGTGGGCGGGCTGTCCACAAGGGTGGACGGGCTGTCCACGGGGGTGGTCGGGCTGTCAAGGAGGGGTGGGCGGGCTGTCCAGGGGGGGTGGGCGGGCTGTCCAGGGGGGGTGGGTGGGCTGGCCACAGGGGGTAGGGGTGTCCAGGGGGTGGGCGGGCTATCCAAGGGGGTGGGGGGCTGTTCATAGGGAGAAGGGGTGTCGAGGGGGGTGGGTGGGCTGTCAACGGGGGTGGTTGGGCTGTCTAGGGGGTAGGGGGTGTCCACGGGGGTGGGTGGGTTATCCACGGGGGTGGGCGGGGCTATCCATGGGGGTGGGAAAGGCTGTCCACAGGGGTGGGCGGGGCTGTCCATGGGGGTGTGGGCTGTCCTGGGGGTCTGGGTGGGGTGTCCTGGTGGGGGAGGGGTGTGTGGGGTGTCCAGGGGGGTTGGTATGTCTAGGTGGTGGTGGTGGGGTTGCAGGGGAGGGGGGTGTGGGCTGTTTGGGAGGGTGGGTGGGGCTATCCCGGGGGGGGGGGGGGGGGGGTACGGGGGTGGGTGGGCTGTCCACAAGGGTGGACGGGCTGTCCACGGGGGTGGTCGGGCTGTCAAGGAGGGGTGGGCGGGCTTTCCAGGGGGGGGGGGGTGGGTGGGCTGGCCACGGGGGGGTAGGGGTGTCCAGTGGGGTGGGCGGGCTATCCAAGGGGGTGGGGGGCTGTCCATTGGGAGAAGGGGTGTCGAGGGGGGTGGGAGGGCTATCTAAGGGGGTGGTGCTATAGTGGTTTTGGATTGTTTGAGGTACTCTTAGTGTATTATAAACCCTCATTTGTTCCATATTCATTTAAATTGATTTAATATCATTTTTTTCACACACACCATTATATCCTCTCAAACTATATTTAGATTGTATTTTCATTCGTATGGTGTTAAATATTTTAGTAAATGTTCATACTAGCTTCTTTTATGTGTTCTAGGGGTTTAGACTAATGAAAGGGCTGCATGATTATTGTGGGGGTATTCTTTTCATATAAATATACCTATACACCCCGACCCCCTTGGACAACCTGACCACCCCCACGGACAGCCCGCCCACCTGGACACCCCGACCCCCCTAGAGAACCCCCCACCCCTGGACACCTCCGACCCCCCGGACGGCCCCACCACCCCCTAGACACCCCGCACCCCCCTGGACACGCCACACCCCCCTTGGACAGTCCCGCCACTCCCATGATATTCATCCTACTCCTCATCCTGATCTACTTGAAGAAGTTAAAGTATAAAACTCATATACTCCCAACAAGACCCTTAAGGATTATGCATTCCTTGATCCACTTCCAATATCTTACTGGTCAATCCATGAATATAGGCATTAGAAATTTTGTATCTTATTTTCTTATATACACTGTATTTAGTTGTATTTATTAATATGATTCTCATATAGAGTAATGTGTCAGTTATGCTTTTATATAGAGTAAACAATTGTCATTTACGTAAATATTTTTTTGATTAAACTTTAATATTATTGAATTACTTTGAAATGACTTATTGCGATTTTTTTACAGAATGGATAGAAGTTGGATGTACGAAACTGATTGGATTTCAACCGATTTTCAAAATAATTTGAATAGCTTTCTAGATTTTGCATTTGAAAAGGATTCAGATAGTGGTCGCATACACTGCCCATGTTTTAATTGTGTTGGAAGACCTTGGTTGATCCGTGAAGCAGTTAGCTATCATCTAACCAAATATGGTTTCCAAACAAACTATTATGTGTGGTATCACAATGGAGAGAAAATGGAATCTCAAAATGTTGATGATCCAAATGATAGGACTGAATTGGAGAGTTTGATATATGATCGGTTTCCATTTATTCTACATCATGATAAGGAAAGGATTTCCAGCCAACAATATTTCAATACAAGCACACATGATGCGTCCAATGAAAATGATGATGTTGATAGGGTGAAAAAATTGAATGATGCTGCGATGACTCCAGTATATCGGCAATGTGATAAAATGAAAAAGTTGGAATTTTTAATCCGATTGTTTCATTGGAAAACTATGTATGGGATTTTAAATACTGCAATTGATTATATTCTTACCTTCTTGAAGGACTTACTTCCAGATGATGCAGATATTCCCTCAAACCACTATATGGCATGGAAGTTGGTTGATGAACTTGGATTCTCAAAAAAAATTCATGCTTGCCCGAATGATTGCAGCTTATTTTGGGAGGAAACTGCTGAAAGAAATGATTTTATAAAATGAGGAACCTCCCAATGGAAGCTAAAAGATGATGGAACACCATCTCGTGTGACACAAAAAGTAATGTGGCACTTTCCATTGATCCCCAGATTACAGAACCTTTTCATTTCTGATGAAATATCCGTAAAAATGCGATGGCATGACACCGAGAGAAAAAAGAATAATGAAGAGTTGGTTCACCCTGCAGATGGATTTTCATGGTAGAGATTTGATGCTCGATATCCTGAATTTGCAGCCGACGTGCGTAATGTGAGACTGGGTCTTTCATGTGACGGTTTTAATCCATTTGGGCAGATGCTTACTTCACACAACACATGGTCGGTTTTCATACACATTTATAACCTTCCCCCTTGGTTGTGTATGAAAAAGCCTTACACTTTCTTGAGTATACTGATATTTGGCCCTTCTGATCCTGGCAATGATATAGATGTATACATGAAACCTTTAATAAAAGAGTTGAAACTTATTTGGGATGTGGGTGTGCCCACATACGATGCATGTTCGAAAGACATATTTCAGATGCGTGCTGCACTTATGTGGACTATCAATGATTTTCCTGCTTATGCAATGATGTATGGATGGAGCACAAAAGGAAAATTTTCATGTCCTGTTTGTATGAAGAATACTCGATCGAGAAGACTGAAATATCGTCGTAGTTTTAGTTTTATGGGACATTGACGATTCTTGCCAATGAACCATCCATATAGAAACAATCGTCAAAGATTTGACAATACCATGGAGAATGACGATCCACCTCAGCGTATGTCTAGAACTGATGTGCTTAATGAATTGAAAGATTTCAGTTATTCATTTGGGAAGAGTGTAATGAAATCTAGAAAGAGGAAAAATGTTTCCAATGATACCTGTTACAATTGGAAGAAGAAGAGTATATTCTTTGAGTTTTCATATTGGTCAACCAACTTGTTACGTCATTGCTTAGACGTAATGCACATTGAGAAGAATATATGTGAAATGTTGCTTTCGATTCTTCTAAATGTCAAGGGGAAGACAAAAGATGATTTACGATCTCGACGCGACTTGGTAGATTGGGGGATCAGACCAGAATTGCATCCTGTCTGTATCAGTGAAAATAAATGGCAAGTTCCATGTGCTTCTTATGTGATGACTCCTGCTGAAAAAAATCAATTTCTGGAAGTGCTAGAGACTATTAAAGTTCCTGATGGCTATTAAAGAAATATATCAAAACAGGTCAACAGAAAAGAGTTGAAGTTGAAATCTTTGAAGACTCATGATTATCACGTCCTTTTGCATGAGTTGATTCCAATACCAATCTGTCATCTCTTGTCCAATAATGTTAGAGTCTCAGTTATTCGGTTGTGCTATTTGTTTAGAGATCTTTGTACTAAGAGGTTGTCCAAATCCCTCGTGAAAAAACTGTTGGCAGAGACACCATTAATTTTGTGTGAGTTAGAGAAAATATTCCCTCCATCATTTTTTACATGCATGTTGCATCTGACTATCCATCTTCTGACCGAAATACTTCTTGGAGGACCCATTGCTTTCCGTTGGATGTATCCAACTGAAAGAAACATGTTCCCATTGAAATCATATGTTCGGAACATGAATTATCCCGAAGGTTCTATTGTGAACGGTTACTTGGCTCAAGAATGTATGGATTTATGCTCAATGTATTTGTCTGATCATACTACGAGAATAAAGAGACCAATGAGAAATGAAGAAGAACAGTATGGGAAAATTGAACCCAGTTTTCCATCACTTCCTCAGACAGGAGGAATTCCGGGATCATATACATTGACAACATTAAGCCTTGAAGAGCGAGAGATGGCACATCGAACAGTGTTGTTCAATTGTGATTTGTTCGATGAGTATATAAACTAATTTAATTGTACATGTATCTCTTATCTTATCTCTTGTAATTTTAAATATTTGTTAAACTATTATTACTTTTATCTACAGGGAACATAAATAATTGATATATAGAAATCATCGTTCTTTATCTTTGAGAAAGAAGGAGACTTTGCATAGCAAAGGGTTTTCTGCTTGGTTGAAATTGAAGGTAAAAATATTTCTGTAATAACTAAATAAAAATAATATTTAATTAGGTTTACTATTTGTTTATATTTCAGGTATCGAGTTTGCCTACAGACTCTGTTTCTGAGGAAATAAGAGCTTTGGATTTTGGTCCTAATACCGTGGTTCGTGCTTGTAAATCACTTGTGATCAATGGATACAAATTTGTTATCACTGAACGAGCAAGAAACATGAGAACACAGCATAATGGTGTTATTCTAACTACCACAATATACTGTTATGCCAGTTCATCGGACACTAGACCTCGTTCTGAAAATGTTGCTTATTATGGTGTCGTGGAGAAAATAATAATTTTGGATTATTACTCGCATGGTCGAGTCACAATGATGAAATGTCAATGGTTTGATTCAATGACGAGGCAAGGCACCCTTATTGATGATTGTGGATTTCAAGTTATTGACATGACTCACACTCTTTCCACCGATGAACCATATGTATTGGCATCAATGGTGAAACAAGTTTTTTATGTCAAAGATCATCCTCATCCTAAATTCGGTGTAATTATTGAAGTAAATCCCAGACATGTTTTTGATGATGGTGATGATGGAGTTGACACTATCCCTACTGCAATTGTAAGCAATCCGTTTATTACTTATGATGACCCCGACAGCTCAATTGTCAAAGTTGATTGTGAACCCGAAGTTGGGGTGGGAAATATATAGAATCATATAGTCGTGTTCTCACCTACATGTTTCACCTACATCATTCAGAGTGTGTATCCTAGTACTTACCTTCATAACACCATAAATCTTCTGTTTCATTATGTTCTTTTTATCATAATGGTATTTCTATATTTTGTTTTTTGGGTTACACATTAGTTATCTGTTTCTAATTACTTCCATATTTGTTTTCATTGCAGGAAATGACACCCATTGAAGAGAGGCGGCGGAAAAAGATGACAGATAATAATCGTCGCATGGTACAGATGGGTGTTCTTCCAATCATCCCTGTTGTGAGTATTTTATTTCAAATATAAATATTTCAATAACTTATAATATCATGTGTTTACTTTTCTGTCAAACTTTTTTTCAGGATCCACCCCCTAGACGACATATATCTGATGTGGAGCCTGATATTTCTCCCAGTAGAGAGGTTGGTGGTACGAGGGCTCGTGGGGTGAGAGTTAGACGATCCACTACCACAGACGTATCTTCTATGCCCTATTTTGATCCTGGCGTGTCTTCAGGGACATATGAGATATTTAGACCTCCGATGTTTACACTACCAGCTGGCCAGACGTCTATGCCATCATCTTTTGCTTCTGGTTCATTATCTCCAGGTTATTATATTCCACCTTCTTCGACTCCTGCTGCGACATAGTATGTGGCTGAGGAGCATACACTGAGGGACACTCCACCTGTACAGGATATTCCTTCAGCTTCTGCACCCATTGATCCGACTACCATAGGTATATTTATATAACTCTATCAAATTTTTATACCAAAATTTATTTTTATTATAACTTGTATTGATATTATTTTTCTTTAATAACAGATTCATCTATAGATAGGAGGCGGGGGAGGGGGAATACTCTCTTGTGTGCGGTATGGAACCGCCAGACACAGTTGATGGTAGAATACAATGTTGATGGACAAATTATTGAGAAATCTGGGCAGCAATGTCGGGGTTTTTTGGCGACGCTAGCCAAATACTCCGATATCATTCCGGTCAGCCCTCTCTCTTGGAGAAATCTGCCACCCGAAGTCAAGGATAACGCGTGGGAACAAATATGGGTAAAAAATCTATTGGATTTAATGTAGTATATTTTTTTATTTAAATGAACTAATCAATTTGGTTTCAGCTTCGGTTTAACTTCCCTGATGGCGAAGGTGCACGACCAGCGCATTTAAAAGAGCTAGGAGAGATTTGGAGAGCTTATAAGCATGAGCTGTATGTTGGCTGGTGTGATAGAGTGGGCATAGAGTTAGAGACATTACCTATCGTGGATGACTTCCTGATAGAGAAATATCGCCAAATGATTACCCATTGGGCGACTGCCAAATTTAAGGTATTAATCTCATTTGAGTTATTTAAATGAGAGTTTTCATATTTTGCGTTAATATAATCTTATTAATTATTAATCATTATTTAGGAATCTTCTGAAAAAAACAAAAAAAAACATTGATTCAAAGAAATACTTCCACACTTTGGGGCGCACAACAATGTCAGATCATGAGAGGCAACAGGTACGATATAGTTGTTTATAATTTTTCTTTAGGACTTTACCTTTTTATTGGATCCTACTTAAATTATGTGATTTATTGAATAATGAATATATGATTATACTTTCACTTTATATTGTTTCAATGTCATTACAGAAGCACAAAATGAATATTGAAGGACGTATCCCTCGAGCAAAATTGTTTTTCTCGAGTAGAAGAAAAAAATATGGAACTGTGGTAAATGAACCGACCCAAGAGAAGATTGTAAGTTTAAATTTGTTTATTTCAAAGTTTAATATCTAATTTGAAATTTAATAATCTATTAATATTTTTTAAAGGCTGCTTTAGAGGCTCTTGATGCCCAGGAGCCTGAAAATTTTGGGCCAAACGATCATTTATATCAGGTTTTGGGAGATGAGCACTCTGGTCGAGTACGCTGCCGACCTGGTAAGAATATAGTCCCGTCGAGGTATTGGTCGTCTCCAGGCATCCATTATAGTACCACCGAGTTGGAACAGATCAAGGAGCATGCAAGACAGTCTGATAAAAGGGTCACATAGTTGGAAGTACAAGTTCAAACAAGAGACATAGAATTTATGAAACTGATGAGATCTTTATCTTTATCACTTCCACCAGAGGATAGTGCGGCTTGTCAGACATTTATGTCGTCGATGGGTGCATCATCCAATGCACCAGGCGGCAGCTCTAGTGGTGATCGAGATGATGACATTCTTGGTGATGACGAGGATGTTGAAGAGGAAGAGGGCGAGGATGTGGATGTGGACGAGGGTGAGGATGGGGCCGAGGGCGAGGATGGGGCCGAGGGCGAGGATGATGCCGAGGACGAGGATGACGACGAGGACAGAGATGGAGGCGAGGATGAGGCTGATGATGATAGTAGTGATGGTGATGGTGATCAGAGGCAGATTGATCCATTACATTTTTGAATTCTGTATAACTCTTTATTTTTGAACATGGTTTTCCACTTTGGGGTTTTCCTCTGCTTCATAGGGACGTTGCATTCAGATTCTGTTTTTTGCACTTGATTCTTATTGTATGATTAGTCTACTACATAGACCTTTAGTATTCCATGGTACTGTGATGCTCATTTTTCTATTTTTTTACTTAGCTTTCTTAGTTAGCCATGTATTTCATGTTTATGCATGTGGAAGATGATATGGAAAATGTGCTTTGAAGTAGTGGCCGACACCACTCAAAGTGTCTATCATTTATTTGAAATGGACAGGATTTTAAGTGAAAATAACAACTGGCATACGGAAAACAGACCAAACACATTCTAATTCTGTTTAAACTATAGGACATCGATCCATGGGTCATATGTGACGTCTACGAGTCAACCCTGCCTCAATCCGAGGTCCGGTGTGGCCGGTACCACTCAAAGTGTCTTTCTTTAGTTTAAAATGGATGCGCTTTTAAGTAAAAAAAACCACATATGGAAAATGGAACAAACACATTCAGATATTGTTGATACTTTAGGACATGTATCCATGGGTCATTTGTGGCGGGTAGGAGTCAACCCCGCCTCAATCTGAGGAGCGGTGTGGCCGGCACCACTCAAAGTGTCTAACTTTTATTTGAAATGGACATGATTTTAAGTGAAAACAACAACTGGCATATGGAAAACCGACAAAAGACATTCGGATACTATTGATACTTTAGGAAATGTATCCATGGGTCATATGTGACGTGTACAAGTCAACCTCGCCTCAATCCGAGGGTCGGTGTGGCTGGGACCACTCAAAGTGTCTTTCTTTTGTTTAAAATGGATGCGCTTTTAAGTAAAAAAACCACATACGAAAAACTGAACAAACGCACTCGGATATTGTTGATACTTTTGGAAATGTATCCATAGGTCATTTGTGATGTGTAAGAGTCAACCCCGCCTCAATCCGAGGCGCGGTGTGACCGACACCACTCAAAGTGTCTAACTTTTCTTTAACATGGACAACAGTTTAAGTTAAAACATCAACTGACATACGGAAAACCGACCAAACGCATTAGGATTCTGTTGAAACTGTAGGAAAACGATCCATGGGTCATAGGTGACGTGTACGAGTCAACCCCACCTCAATCTGAGGGACGGTGTGGCCAGGACCACTCAAAGTTTGTCACTTTTCTTTGAAATGGACAACGGTTTAAGTTAAAACAACAAGTGACATACTGAAAACCAACCAAACGCATTCAGATTTTGTTGAAAATTTAGGACAACGATCCATGGGTCATATGTGACGTGTACGAGTCAACCCGGCCTCAATCCGAGGGCCAGTGTGGCCGGGACCACTCAAAGTGTGTCACTTTTCTTTGAAATGGACAACAGTTTAAGTTAAAACAACAACTGACATACGGAAAATGGACCAAAGGCATTCGGATACTGTTGATACTTTAGGACATGTATCCATGGGTCATTTGTGACGTGTAGGAGTAAACCCCGCCTCAATCCGAAGGCCGGTGTGGCCGGTACCACTCAAAGTGTCTTTCTTTTGTTTAAAAGGGATGCACTTTTAAGTAAAAAAAACCACATATGGAAAACTGAACAAACGCACTTGGATACTATTGATAATTTAGTAAATGTATCCATGGGTCATTTTTGACGTGTATGAGTCAACCCTGCCTCAATACGAGGGTCGGTGTGGCCGGTACCACTCAAAGTGTCTTTCTTTTGTTTAAAATGGATGCGCTTTTAAGTAAAAAAAACCACATATGGAAAACTGACCAAACGCACTCAGATACTGTTGATACTTTAGGACATGTATCCATGGGTCATTTGTGACGTGTACGAGTCAACCCCGCCTCAATCTGAGGGCCGGTGTGGCCGGTACCACTCAAAGTGTCTTTCTTTTGTTTAAAATGGATGCGCTTTTAAGTAAAAAAACCACATATGGAAAACTGACCAAACGCACTCGGATACTATTTATACTTTAGGAAATGTATCCATGGGTCATTTGTGACGTTTACGAGTCAACCCCGCCTCAATCTGAGGTCCGGTGTGGCCGATACCACTCAAAGTGTCTTTCTTTTGTTTAAAATGGATGCACTTTTAAGTAAAAAAAACGACATACGGAAAACCGACCAAACACTTTCGGATTCTGTTGAAACATTAATAAAATGATTTATGGGTCATTTTTGACGTGTTCGAGTCAACACCACTTCAATCTGAGGCGCGGTGTGGCCGGCACCACTCAAAGTGTCTAACTTTTATTTGAAATGGAAAAGATTTTAAGTGAAAACAACAAATTGCATACGGAACACCGACCAAACACATTCGGATTCTGTTGAAACTTTAGGAAAACGATACATGGGTCATATGTGACGTTTATGAGTCAACCCCGCCTCAATCAGAGGGCCGGTGTGGCCGGGACTACTCAAAGTTTTTCACTTTTCTTTGAAATGGACAACGGTTTAAGTTAAAACAACAACTGCCATACGGAAAACCAACCAAACACATTCGGATTCTATTGAAACTTTAGGAAAACAATCCATGGGTCATATGTGACGTGTAAAAGTCAACCCCACCTCAATCCGAGGGCTGGTGTGGCCGGGACCACTCAAAGTGTGTCACTTTTCTTTGAAATGGACAACAGTTTAAGTTAAAACAACAACTGACATACAGAAAATGGACCAAAGGCATTCGGATACTGTTTATACTTTAGGACATGTATCCATGGGTCATATGTGACGTTTACGAGTCAACCCCTCCTCAATACGAGGGCCGGTGCGGCCAGGACCACTCAAAGTGTGTCACTTTTCTTTGAAATGGACAACTGTTTAAGTTAAAACAACAACTGACATACGGTAAACGGACCAAAGGCATTCAGATACTGTTTTACTTTAGGACATGTATCCATGGGTCATTTGTGACATGCAGGAGTCAACCCCTCCTCAATCCGAGGTCCAGTGTGGCCGGTACCACTCAAAGTGTCTTTCTTTTGTTTAAAATGGATGCGCTTTTAAGTAAAAAAACCACATATGGAAAACTGAACAAACGCACTCGGATATTATTGATACTTTAGGACATGTATTCATGGGTCATTTGTGACGTGTACGAGTCAACCCTTCCTCAATCCGAGGCGCGGTGTGGCCGGCACCACTCAAAGTGTCTAACTTTTCTTTGAAATGGACAACAATTTAAGTTAAAATAACAACTGACATATGGAAAACCGACCAAACGCATTCGGATTCTGTTGAAACTTTAGGACAACGATCCATGGGTCATATGGGTCGTGTTCGAGTCAACCTCGCCTCAATACGAGGCACAGTGTGACCGGTACCACTCAAAGTGTCTAACTTTTCTTTGAAATGAACACCAGTTTAAGTTAAAACAACAACTGACATACCGAAAACCAACCAAACGCATTCAGATTTTGTTGAAACTGTAGGAAAACGATCCATGGGTCATATGTGACGTGTACGAGTCAACCCCGCCTCAATACGAGGGTTGGTGTGGCCGGTACCACTCAAAGTGTCTTTCTTTTGTTTGAAATGGATGCCCTTTTAAGTAAAATAAACGACATACGGAAAACTGAACAAACACTTTCGGATTCCGTTGAAACTTTAAGAAAATGATTTATGGGTCATTTGTGACGTGTACGAGTCAACCCCACTTCAATCTGAGGTGCGGTGTGGCCGACACCACTCAAAGTGTCTAACTTTTATTTGAAATGGACAGGATTTTAAGTGAAAACAACAACTTGCATAAGGAAAGCCGACCAAACGCATTCGGATTCTGTTGAAACTTTAGGAAAATGATCCATGGGTCATAAGTGATGTGTACGAGTCAACCCCGCCTCAATCCGAGGGCCAGTGTGGCTGAGACCACTCCAAGTTTGTCACTTTTCTTTGAAATGGACAACAGTTTAAGTTAAAACAACAACTGACATACAGAAAACAGACCAAAGGCATTCGGATATTATTGATAATTTAGGACATGTATCCATGGGTCATATGTGACGTGTAAGAGTCAACCCCACCTCAATCTGGGGGCCGGTGTGGCCGAGACCACTCAAAGTGTCTTTCTATTGTTTAAAATGGACGCGGTTTTAAGTAAAAAAAACCACATATGGAATACTGACCAAACACATTCGGATACTGTTGATACTTTAGGACATGTATCCATGGGTCATTTGTGACGTGTAAGATTCAACCCCGTCTCAATCCGAGGCGCGGTGTGGCCGACACCACTCAAAGTGTCTTTCTTTTGTTTAAAATGGATGCGCTTTTAAGTAAAAAAAACAACATACAGAAAACCGACCAAACGCTTTCAGATTCTATTGAAACTTTAGGAAAATGATCCATGGGTCATTTGTGACGTGTACGAGTCAACCCCGCCTCAATCCGAGGCGCGGTGTGGCCGGAACCACTCAAAGTGTTTCACTTTTCTTTGAAATGGAATACAGTTTAAGTTAAAACAACAACTGACATATGGAAAATAGACCAAAGGCATTCGGATACTGTTGATACTTTAGGACATGTATCCATGGGTCATTTGTGATGTGTACGAGTCAACTCCGCCTCAATCCGAGGCGCAGTGTGGACGACACCACTCATTATATCTCTTTTATTTCATAATGAAATCATTTTAAGTGAATACAATTGAAATTTACATTCATCAACGAATCTTTTTCATGAGTTTGGTAGTTTCACTCATGGGGTCATAAGTGACGAGACTCCTACAAAAATATCTTTTCACCATATATTATAAACAATACAAGTTCAATGCAAAATTCATCACAAATCATTACATACCCAAACCTAGTATCACAAAAAAAGGGATTTGAGTCAATTTTAATGTCTTATTCAACTCTAATAGATATTTATCAAACTATTCTTCCTATTAGAATTTGATGGGTGAGGTGAATTACCACTGGATGATTGTTTTCATATGTGTTTTTTTGGGCTATTTTAGGTGTTTTTTATACTGTTTGAAGTTTGTATGTGGCTTTTGTGATATTTTTTATGCAGGTGTATAGTGGAGGGTATACTGAGGGCTGTTGTGCACTATTTTTTTATGCAGGTGTAGCTTCTGGGGGGGCTTCTGGGCACTGTTGTGCAGTAGTTTTAGGAAACTCTTTACCGACGGTTTTGAACCGTTGGTAAAGCTTTTTCCAGAAATCTGGAAAAAGTTGTACCAAGGGTTGAAAACCGTTGGTAAATTGTTTTCCAGAATTCTCGAGCACCTATACCAACGGTTTAAATAAAACCATTAGTAAAGGGATTTCCCCACGCCTTACTGGCCAATGGTTTGGAAAACCGTTGGTATACCCTATACCAACGGTTTTCCAGCCAATAACAACGGTTATAAACCATTGGTATATCCTACTTTTCCAGTAGTGGGAAAGGCATAAGAGGGGTTAAATGGGCAAGAAAGACACCCAATAATACAGGGGCTCCCAAGTCCTTGCAGGCATGCAGGTACTGCGTGGGTGCGCAAGTCCTGGTCGTGCAGTTATACCTATGTGACACATGGGTACTTGCGCGACGGTTAACCAGTAGGGTAATACTTGAGCGACTCTTGGTTAAAGCCTTTAGAATCATCTTGAGGTTCTTCTAGAAGAGTGGCGCGTAAGTTCTATTGAAGGAGTTAGGCGGCGCGCAAGTGTGGTCATTTCCCTTAAGGACTGGCCACTCAGGCACGCAATTGTTGATGAGTTTCAACACTTAGGCCTTCCTCCCCCTCTTTAGATCTTCCGTTCTAGGTAAGAAATTACCTTAGAAGTGTTTCAGAAGCTTTGATAAGAGACTAGGGCGCTGGGAGCTCAAATCTGGATTTTGGAAAAAATTCCTCTTTTAAATGGGGGGCCCACAGGGTCTATTTATTGGCTGGAGAAGACCCTGGGCAGTTATCATTTAGTGCGCGCAAGTCACTTTCATGACCAACATCGGCGCGCAAGTGTACATGTGTGACCATTGAGGCGCGCAAGTATACTTGCGCGACCATTGTAGAACTTGCGCAACCTTTGTGCAATGTTCTTCTTCTTCCTTCCTTTGTCAATTTTTGATATTTTTTCAAAGGATGAATCACTTTGAGCTAAGATAATCCCCTTTTCCAATATTTAGATTTTGTGACAAAAGGAGTGTCAACAAAAGTCCCCCCTCAGAGTTGGATCCAAAAGAAATGAGGATTTGACTCTGAGGAAATAGAGAATCAAAAGGAAATCTGGTAGTTTAAAGTCATGCATGTCAGACATAAAAAATGATACTTTTTAAGGTCGAAATATCTTTGACCGAATGAATTATAATTGACTCGATTCCTTGACAATTTATCTGAAAACATATTACCATACTCAAGTAGGAGGGAAAAAATGTAAACTATGACTTAAGAATATTTGGATCTGAGGAATGATATGAAAAATAGCTAAAAGTCATTAAAAGAAGTAGTTCCCAAGAATGAAGTTACCATTATTTAACAAACTCGTTAGGGGGTTGAATTATGAAGGGCCACCTAAGGGCATTGGCTTCATAGTCAAATAAATAGTATCTTTTGGCTAACAAGTCTATTATGTAGACTGTTTATGCAAGGCCGCCTAAGGGCATGTGCTGCATAGTCAGGAAAAAGAACTCTCAGAAATTTACCTTTCTACTACTAAAATCCAGTGAAAGTTTATAGAGATTAAAATTTTCCAAAGTATAGAGTTTGTTGTATGGAAAGAGGTACTTGAATATGGAGAAGATATTTCCAAACAAGATTATCGAAGAACTGGATGGATATCACTCTTATGAAGGTCTGACCCAAATGTAGGGAAGGAGAATATAAACCATAGACTTGAATACTTTCAGATCATGAAAAAGGATATGGGAAAAATATGTTAAGGCTGACTATTTTTGCGGATCCTTACATTATGTCATTTAAGACCAATAAGGACAAAATAGGATTTCTTCCCAAGAATGAAGTTACCATTATTTAACAAACCCGTTAGGGGGTTGAATTATGCACAGACACCTAAGGGCATTGGCTGCATAGTCAAATAATAATTTCTTCTGGCTGACAAGTCTATTTTGTAGACTGTTTATGCAAGGCCACCTAAGGGCACGTGCTGCATAGTCAGGCAAAAGAACTCTAAGAAGTTTGACATTTTTGTGACTAGTATTCAAGAAAAGGTCTATGTAGATCTGAAAATATTTAAGGTTAGGATTATGACACATAAAGATGGGCATTTTTCAATGTATACAGAGATACACAGATAAATGCTAACCATAATCATGTTGTGGCTGGGTCCTGAATGGAAATGTTGGACTTCACTACGTATCCAATAAGGATGGGAATCAAGCCATACGTAATTCTTAAACTACAGTTTAACGTCGTGTGGGACAAAAGGATTAGAGATCTTAGTTTAGGGTCATAGAGCTTGGACCATTTTAAGAAATACACAGTGTGTGTTTTCATGGGGACTTTTCAGCTAGGGGACTGAAAGTGGAATTTGGGGTTAGGACCAAAGACTTGGGGCTGGATTCGAGGGACACTCAAAGTTCCTACGTATCCCATAAGGATGGTAATCAATCCCACGTAGTTCTAGAAATACCCTCTATACATATTTGGTCCGTACATGTGAAGGGTGAAAGGGGAATTTAGTGCAATGATGGTTTAACCCAAGATAAAAGGTTCGGGCATTTCCATGTATGTACGTTGTCTTTGAAATGAAACATGATTGAAAAATCAATGTAAATAATGGTTCCCTCTCAGGCAAGGGTATCAAAGAATATTGTAGTTTATTTTTATACTGGACAAAAGTGTTGTATAGTTTAACGTCGTATAACAAGGACAAAAGTGAACCAATGTAAAGATATTGATTCTAGGGGCGGTTTCATGAATCAACATCGTATGAGATGGAGGTGAACCGATGTGAAGAGATTGGTTTTGGGCTTGAACATTGGGAGGTTGCCTACGTACCCAGCCTGGAAGGCAAGGATCAAAGTCCACGTAGTTCAATTAAAGGATGAATTAATTATCAAGTTGTTCTTGGGGACAACGACCTAAAAAAATGATGTTGTTGGGACTTACACATGGTTAGTATCCCAGAGAGAGTGTTGTGGTTGAGGTTTTCTCTAAGATCATGTGAGTCATACTCGGTGTGAGAAACAAGAGGTAACAACAACCTTAACGATGCATAGTTTAATGTCATGTAGGACATATAAAGGGACTATGCAGTTTAAAGTCTTGCAGTTAGGACTATTGGTGCTGCACAATTTAGTGTCATGTAGCAGGGACAAAGTACAATTTAATGTCATGTAGGACGTATCAAGGACTTTCTGTATAGTTTAGCGTCATGTGGTTAGAATGATGGGGAAAATATAGTTTAATGTCATGTTGTATGAAAGGGGGACTGTGCAGTTTAATGTCATGCAGTGAGGACAAAAGAGTACATTGTTTAACGTCATGTTGGACAAAAAAGGGACGATACAGTTTAGCGTTATGTTGGACGAAAGTGTGAATAGTTTAAGGTCATATGCATGGACCGTGGATGGTGCAGTTTAACGTCTTGCTGGACGGTGGTGCAGTTTAAGGTCATATCGAACCTTGGATGATATATTCTGTGTTTATAGAAAATACTTCTTAAAAAATCTGGCATTGGTTGGAGTAGTGATGAGTTCTCCATCCATCAAGATTAATGAATAAGCTCCATTGGTGTAGACCCTACATATTGAGTAAGGTCCTTCCCATTTTGGCTCAAGCTTGGGAGGTTTCTTTCCTGGTGTCATTGGAGTTCTGAGATCTAATACCAATTATCCCTGAGTGAATGAACGAAGATGAAATTTTTTGTTAAAAGCTCATGCTATTCGATTCAGATAGACTTCCAAGTGGTGCAAAGTGCACAATCTTTTCTCATCTAATTGTTCCAATTCATTCAATCGCTTTTGAGATTGTTCATCTATAGATGATTGATCACAAATGGAAACTCTGAGCAAGGGTATTTGAACTTCAATTGGAAAGACTACTTCCGTTCCATATACCAATGAATATGGTGTTGACCGAGTTGCAGTGCGGGTGGTAGTCCGATAAGCCCATAAAGCATGAAAGAGTTTATCAGGCCATGACTTCTTATCTTTATCCACCATCTTTTACAGTATATTTGAAAGAGTCTTGTTGAAGGCTTCTATCTAGCCATTGGTTTCTGCATGATACCGAGATGAATGGTTGAATTTGATGTTGTATTCTTGATACAACTTCTTCACGTAGGATGAATAGAAATTGGTGCCATTGTCCGTCAATATGGTATGAGGGACACCAAATCTAGTAATGATGTTAGAGTTGATGAAGCTAAAAACGCATTTAGAACTGACTTCCTTGAGAGGTATTGCCTCTAACCATTTGGAAAAGAAGTCAGTAGTAGTAAGAATGTACTTAAACTGCTTGGAAGTAGCCAAAGGGTAAGGTCCCACCACATCCATTCCCCATGTGGAAAATGGCCATGAGTATTTAGCTTTATGAAGAAACTCTGGAGGTTGATGAATGAAGTTGTCATGTACTTGGCATGAATGACACTTCTTTGTGAAATCAACACAATCTTGTATCATTGAAGGCCAAAAGTATCCAACCCTTCGAATCTGATCAGATAGTCTATGTCCAGACTAGTGGCCACCACAGACTCCTGCATGCACTTCTTTCATGACAGCCATTGTCTCTTCACCATCAATGCATCTTAAGAGAACTCCATCAAAACCACGTTTGTAGAGAATTTTCTCTAGGTGATCTGGGCTATCATAAAGAGTAAAATTGACCACACATCTCCAGATTTGTTCTTTCTCAGCTCTATCAGGGGGAAGTGTTCCATTTTGAAGGTATTCCCTGATAGGTGGCATCCATCCTATAATATGACCATACGGTTCAAGAATGGGAATAATTTCATTAATTTCCTCTATTATAATTTGAACATAAGGTGAAATTGTATGATAGTGGGCAATATTAATGGTTGTCTCGTCCTGATTTGGATCTTCCAGAGTTGTGGCTATATTATCCAGTGCATCGGCTTGAGCATTTTGTGATCTTGGGACATAAGAAAATGTCAGTTCCAAAGGGAATTCCGCCATTAACTCTCTGACGTAATCATACAAAGGGATTAGTTCTTCTTTTCTAATGTAATAATCCCCATTGACTTGTTTGATTACTAGGTCTGAATCACCTTTCACCTTTAAATGATTCACTTGTGCTTGAAGCGCTAATTCCAAGCCTGCGATGAGAGCTTGGTATTCTGCTTCATTACTGGTACCACCTTCCCACAATAAGAAGGAATAAGGTAACACTGCCTTTTCTAGAGAAATGAGCACAATTCCTAATCCAACTTTGTTGAATTTAGGATTTTCCATTTTCCTCCCTGTTGGACTTCTGGAAACACCATCAAAATACATTTCCTGTGCCTAAGGATTTTCTTGAATAGAGAAGAATTCCTCATCAGGGAGTTCAATATATGAAGTTGTGTCTTCCACTGAAGGGTGTTCATCTAGGAAATCAGCCAGAGCTTGGCCCTTTATCTCCTTTTGAGACTCATACTAAATGTCGAATTGCTGCAAAATAACTGCCCACCTTGCCAGACGTCCTGTAAGCATTGGACGACTAAGGAAGAATTTGAGCGGTTTATTGCGAGATACCAATTGGACTTTGTGATGTTGCAGGTAGTGTCTCAACTTCTGAACTGCAAAGATTAATGCCAAGCAGCACTTCTCAATACTTGAATACCGGGTTTATGCTTCAAGCATAGTTCGACTAAGATAGTAGAGGCTGTTTTCATTCCCAACATCATTCTTTTGAGAAAGAAAGGCACCCAATGATCGCTCTAAAGATGTCACGTAGAGGATAAGTGGTATTCCTTTAATAGGTGGAATGTGTACCGGTGGACTCAAGAAGTATTTCTTGAGAATATCAAATGCTTCTTGAAATTCTTCATTCCACTGGTAAGTGACTCCCTTCTTCATCAATTTGGTGAAGGGTAAACTTTTGCCTGCTAAATTGGCGATGATACGCCGAATATAGGATAAGTGTCCTTGAAGTCCTCTTAATTATTTCATATTTTGAGGAGGTGACATACTAAGGATTGAATTGGTCTTCTCAGGATCGACTTCAATACCACGATGGTGTACAACAAGGTCAAGAAATTTTCCTGAGGTTTCCCCAAAAGCACATTTTAAGAGGTTCATCTTCAAATTATGTTGTCAGAGCTTGCAGAATATGGATTCCAAATCAGCCAAGTGATTAGAAAGTTGTTTGGATTTAACCACTAAATCATCTACATAGCATTCCACAAACTTCCCTAAGAAGGGTTTGAAGATACGATGCATGGCACACTGATATGTTGCACCTGCATTCTTTAAGAAAAAGGGCATTACCCGGTAGCAAAACACACCCTGAGGGGCTCTGAAGGCTGTGGATTCCTCGTCTTCTAGGGCCATTTGGATCTGATTATATCCGGAATATCCCTCCATGAAGTAAAGTGCTTCATAGCCAGCTGTTGCATCAATTAAAAGTTCTGTAATCGGAACTGGGAAATCATCCTTAGGACAATGCTAATTAAGATCTCTAAAATCGATGAAAACTCTAATTTGTATGTTCTTCTTCTTTACAGGGACAATATTAGCCAACGTCTTGGGATACTAAAGTTCTCTGATGAAGTTAGCTTTGATAATCTTATCCACTTCAGCTTCAATTTTGGAATCATAAGTTGGGTGTGTTCCTCTCGCGGCTTGCTTAAATCCTCGATGTTATTCGGATAAACCCAAATGATGAGTAGCAACATCAGGATCAAGCCCGGGAATTTCTGTATAGTTCCAAGCAAATATATATCTATTTTTATTTAGAAAAGAAACATACACCTCTTTCTCTTCAAGAGTCATGGCCGCACTAATTAAAGTGGGGCGTGGATCTTCTTCTGTACCCAGATTTATTTCTCTAAGTTCATCCACAATGGTAGAGATACCCTCTTGAAATGATGGAGGAGAATCTATGAGATCTTACTCTTCTTCATCATCATGTGTTATTTATTCCATTTCTACTTGCATAGTAGATGATAAAGTAGAATTTTCATGATCATAAGAGATGTAAAAATTTTCATATCTTGAAGAAGAAGCTTCCATTTCCGACCCGATTGATGATGAAGGGTCTTCTTTGGGTAATAAAGAGGAGATGATGGATTGAGAATCGATATCATTGTTCACCTCCAATGTTGCTATAAAATCTTCTGGCCTAGTTGGAGAAGTATAGACTTGTTGGATTTCAACAGATGAAATGAAGACGTCACCATTTGTGCTTTTATAACTGCTTGGTGGGTTACCAATTCCTCCCATGTTGTCTGGCTCGATTGCCGTAATTGACAATATGGATATTTCCCTAAGAGTATTTTGATTTGGGTCTGTCTTGTCAATTTGACTGATAGGAAACACATAATATATACTTTCATGACTAAATGGATTTATAGTAATTTTCTACAAACCATATGGAGCATTAACTTTGGTAATCTCCTTTGTTTTGGATTTCCCCATTCCCTTCATGTGATAGAATTCCGCCTCAATGTATTGAGACTCACATGTCTTGAACGGGGCCTTATCACCATAAAATGTACCAACTTGACCATTGAAACAATATTTGAGACATTGATGGTATGATGAAGGGATAACCGCATGTTGATGTAGCCAGGGTCTTCCAAGCAAGATGTTGAAAGCTGAGTCTTGATCAACAACCACGAAATCCGAATTGGATACAAGATCTCCAAACTGAGTTCTGAGTGTAACATCGCCCAGTGTTTCTTGTTCATTTTTATCATATCATTGTAAAATCATGGTAGAAGGAGATAAATCAGATTCTGTGAGGCCCAATCGACGAAGTGTACGAATGGGCATGAGGTTGACTCCTGAACCATTGTCAATGAAAGATCTTCGAACGTCTACGCCATTGACCTTGCCAGATAAGTACAAAGGTCTAATATGTCCATGCACAACATCATCTTCATCTTCATCAGTAAAATATATTATTTCAAGGAATTATATAGTATTATTATCTATGTGATAGACTTCAGTTGCAGCAATTTCAGTTTCAAACTCCTTAGGACTTGACAAAGCCTCGATGAGTGCTTCCCGAAGATCTTTTGACAGATTCAGAGTATCCTGAATTGATAACTTGGATGGTACTTGGGCCAAGTGTTTCAATACATCATAATTTTGATCCAGAGGTCTGCATTTCCCAACAGGAATATGTGGTTTAGCAGGTAACTTTGAAGCATATGCTTTGGAAGTTGATGCATCTTGTATTGGGATAGGAGTTGGTAATATTCCTGGTTTTGGAAGATTAGACCAATTAGATCCATTTACTTGCTGATAGGAAGAAGATGGAACCTTCAACCGATCTTCCAAAATAACTGTGCCAAGACTGAATTTTCTATTGGTAGAAGAACTTTCTTGTTCTTGATGAGCTTGTTGAAGGGATCTACCCCGAGTTTCTTCTGCATACACAGTTCTAGCAGGGGTAGATTTGGAATAGTGGCTTCTGAAAGATCCATGTTTTCCCCTGTATCCTGAGCCTCTAGAACTTCCACTAATTCCCCTGTTTGATACAAGGAATTTAGGCTCATCAAAATCGAAATTTCAACTGGAATATGGATCTTTTAATTGAATCATATTAACAGAACCGAAGATTAACTCTTCGTCTAATGAAGACTCTGCCTGATTAGCCTGTTTAGGCTGTGCGGTTTGGTGGGGTGGTGCCTGTGGCTTTGAAGTAGATGGCATGAAGTCTTCCAGAGTCAAAGACAATTTAGGCTTTGAAACATACTCATCTTCTTCTGATTCTTTTTATTTCTTTGAATCATTCCGTTTCTTGGAGGAATTTCCCTCTGATGAAGAGGGTTTTGCCGCAACATTCATGGCAGAAGACACAATTGGTTTCTTTAATTGTGTTTGCAAAATAGCATGAGTTCGGTTGATTGTCTTTCTGACCATCCAATCATCATACTTTTGTGCATTTTTTCTTTTGACTTCTTTCCATTTTCCTTCCTCCTCTAGAACTGTAGCAGTAACACATGCTACCTGAGCTGAAGAACCTTTCAATTTGACTTGTCCTGAGTCAACCATCTTTTGCAGGAGGTCTTTGAATACAAAACACTCCTGGATGGGATGCCCCAACATTTGATGAAAAGGGAAATAATTGGGGTGGTCCTCATATCCTTCCTTATTTGGCCTCTTAGGCATTGGAAATTAAACCATATTATTTTCCAGAGCCGAAATGAAGTAGCCAGGAACTTGTTCATTTCGGAAAGAGTTTGTTTTTCTATTCAGATCCTTAAATTGTTTTCATCTTTGATCTCTTTGATCATATGGATAAAACGACCTTTGTTGTTCACGCTCAGGAGGTGGAGCCCTTCGAGAAGATGAAGGTTTTGAAGTAGAAATAGGTACAGGTTCTTGTTTAATCATAACTGTAGCAGTTTCTGCTTTACCCATTCTCCTTCCTGGAGCTGATGGAATTACACGAGATTTAGCCTTAGCCTGTAAAAGGGAATCTTCAATCTGCTGAGCGATTGAAGTAAGGTCTCAAAACCATCCTGTGTATTTCATAGGGATTAACGGCATGCGTAATTCGTCATGAAGATTTTCCACACAGATTGGCAACAATTATTCTTGAGGGAGTGCTAATCTTAGGGAATATGTTAATCCCTTCCAGCGAGCAATGAAATCTGAGACCCTTTCATTCTCCCTTTGCTTACAGTTTGTAAGATCAAAAACTATTGTCTTTGGAAAAGTTGAGCTGAACTGAAGAAGGAATTGTTGACAGAGATCTTCCCATCCAGTAAACTTTCTTTTCTGGTTGAACCTGCACACGTTTCCCTTCCATAGTTTCTAACCGAGCTGTTAATGACTCATTGGTAGTTATTAACATTTGAGAGAAATCCGATTGAACTTGGATTTGGGTAGGTGCAATGACTGGAGCTTGGATAGGTGTTGTGGTTGGTGCTGCAACTGATGGTAGCACTGCCAACCGTTGTTGCACTTGACCCGTAGGATTAGGCCTGTGAGGGTATACTGATAGAGGAGGATATTCTTGACCTATCTTAGTATCTGCAACAAATTTCCTTGGTTGACTGACTCCAGCACGCTTAAGAAGAAGACTACCCTGAAGTAGTTCTACATTCAACCTTCTTAATTCCTTCATTTCTTCCTCCTTTTGTGCAATCCTTTGCTCTAGTGAGAGCGATTGACCTTCTCCAGAGGAAGGATATGTAACTTGATTCTTTCCCCTCCCTTTGTTGGATCCTTTTTGGAGAGGGGGAAGTGGGTTACTTAAAGGACTACCAAGGTTCTGAGTAACCCTTTGATTTCGTGTACGGACACCTTATTCATTTGTGTCGGTGCGTACATCTTCTTGAGTAGGAACCTCTTCATCTGAGTCCGCTGAGTGAGCCTCATCTGGTGGATCAGCAACAACGAAATTGATGACATTGATTGATGAATAACACATCGCATCCCTTCTATCAGCATTTCTGTGATATTGTCTTCCTCCATGTCTTTGATGAGACATTGCCTTTTTTTTATTAGATCCCTCAGGAACTTCTTGACAAACTGTAATTTGGAGGGAATCTCCTGATAATTTGGATCTTCATTCCTCTTGAGGCTTATTCCCCAATCTAGAAAAGACCAAGTTTCATTGAGGAGGGGATTGATGATTTGAAAAAGTCCCCAGTCCTATGGACTGAGGCTGTTCTTGCTGTTCCCGCTCATCTTCTCAAATCCTATTTGTTGATTCTGAGGGTTGGTTTAAAAGAGTCCCCAGTCTGGCAAGCCGGTGTGGCTCTTGACATGCTATGTATGAGGATTTCTTAAAATGACTCCGGATCTTTCGAACCTTAGTCCGAAAATTAGCTGGATGCATTAACCCGTATGCACTTTTATCACCTGGTTCAAAAGACCGTTGGATGATTTCCGACACTTCTATCACTTAATGATGTGCTTGCTCCATACGAGAGGCATGTTCAATATTCTTGTCTACTTGATGCAGGATTAATTCAACAACTTGTTCTCTGTATTCTTGATTTTGAGAGGAACTAGTTGAGTCCTGTTCTTGGGAAAGGTTTTGATTACAAACAAATCCCATTGACTGTGGCCGGCCATGGGCAATAACATTTCATGAGACCATTTTTTGCGAGCTTTGCTGACTGGAGAGTGACATGAAATGTAGTTCTCCATGAACACCCCATCCTCTTACATGAATACCAGATGGGGCATTGGTAATTAACTGGTGCAACTTTATTAGTGCACCAAGGCATGAATGCTGAAGGGCTCTTTGCTGCTTTTCAGCCTTCGGATATCGAGAGACTGATAGAGATTCCAAGTCAATTTGGCATTGTAACCCTTATATTATCTTAACATGATTTCTATATTCATCATAAGATAATACTTTCTTTTTCAACTGACAAAGTGTTTTCCATATGTTGAGACGAATATCATGAATTCCATATTCCGTCAACATTTCTGGAATGTCATACTGAGAGTCAGCCAGAGGCCAAAACATGACTGGCACTTCACCTTTTTCCAGTTTTTTTCTCATGTTCAACATTTACTCTTTATCATATGATGAAGATTCTTCTACCTATTTTAACCAGAGCTAGTGCTTCCTTGTTGCTTCATTTGATTTAACAGGATTGGTATAAAAATCTCTGATTAAACTAGAAGATGCATGAATTAGGGGTGGTTCGAAGAATGAACTACACCTTGGGGTATCTTCCATTTGAGAAAGTATTTCACCTGCCAACGATGAAACATCAGACATGACTGGTTTTGCATTTTCAAGTGCCTCAAGATAAGAGGGATTTCTCAGCACTACATTGTCCACTGGAGCATTTTCCGGGCAATGTGCATCACTACTGCGGCGTGGACTTTTGCAACGAAATTCATCATCATGGGGAGGACCACCATGGTGGGTTACAGCAAATGATGAGATCTCTTGCTCCTTGGTCTTCTAGCCACACAGAGGGTTATTGTAGCTCTCATATGAAGATGAAACTTCGATATCGACCAAATTTTCATGAAGCAAGCCTTTATGAGGAAGTTTTTATTGAAGACCTTCAGAATTAATGTTCCCACTATTGCGAAATGAGGGAGTAGAATCATGGATTCCAACAGATAATTTTATGAGGGCTTCAAGAACTCCAGCATCGAGCAAGGCCTTGTTACAGATTGTCTCTTGATCTCTTGTATGTGCTGGGAAGGTCTTTTTCTTAGACGCCTTCTTACTCACTTTGGAAACCACTTTTTGACGAAAGTGGCTGCTCTGAGCAGGTGTATGTGCCTGATTAGAAAATATGGTTAGGTTAGGCTGACGATCTCCACTCAAATCAGCTGTATGTGCCTGACTTGGTTGTCCGTATGATATGGGGGAGTATTACCCACAACCCTCTTGGACTGGAACAGATGTGTGTGTCTGTTCCGGAGTGAACTGTTGATGTGTCACTCCACTGGTAGGGATAGATTTATGTGTCTTTCCCTGAGATGCCGCTGAAGTTGTTATAATATCCTGACAGGCATCCAGGATATGAGCAGGAATTTACTTCTGCTCTTTCACCATTAATATAATATGCTTGGTGACTTCAGCTACTGGAACGGGGATATACATCCATTCCATGCTTGGTGTAGGTGTGTGTGCCTGCTCCTGTCCTCCTTTTCCTGTCAGTGAATCCTGACAGTACTCAAGTGTAGGGGCAGAGAATTGAGTCTGCCTCCTGTTTGTCGCGAGAGATTTCTGACTGACTTCTCTGAATGCTACCAAGAGAGACTGTTGGTAGGATTTATCAATACCGGTAGGTGTATGTCCCTGCTAATTGCACTTCTCCGAACGTGGTTGACGAGATCTGTCATATGTAGTCAGACGAGTATGCTGACTAATTGATGATGTATAAACAGGTGTATGTTCCTGTCTATAATACTCCACCGGAATTGCCTGATGGGATTGGCGTGCTGCTGCCAGACGAATCTTATGGACAATGGGATTAAAACAGACAGGTGTGTGTGCCTGCTCGTTTATTGCCACCAAGTTAGGTTGGTGGACTTCTCCGAAGATAGCAGAGATGAGAACCTACTCACTGTTAACCAGATTTCGCCTCTGGCGATTCGTCTTGCCTGCTCGGGTTCGAGGAACCTGAGCCAAATGCCTGGAGTTGGTACTCTCATCATGTTGAGGGCGCATTTTCACACGAGTCTGACAGCGATTGTTTATGGGAGACCTCGAGAAGGACTCCTCTCTGCTTTAATTAAGGCCCTGAGGGACCTGCTCATTCACCTCCCCAGAATAAGGGAGCGAATGGTGATTGCGTTCCGGGGATAACGACCCGAAACAGTTGGAGACGGTAGTTAACACTGCCTGCTTCTTGACCACTGGTCATCGTTGTCCGGATGCCCGGTGTGATTTGTTCACTTGGAGGGCTTGTCAGGCAGCCTCCAGAGTTGGGATGGTAATGTGTTGAAGGTACTCCTTAACCAGCACATTTGATACCCAGCGTTGAAGATACTGAGTAGGTGATGTCATCCTTAGAGTGGATGACGATCCAGCAGGAGTAGCAGTAGTGGCATTTGCAGCAGCAGTATTAACAGGTGTGAACATGGGAGCAGCCATTCTGGAAATGTAGAGGATCTTGGAAAAGAGTGCCTGTTCGATATAACAGACGTAATCAAGATAAATTCAGCCACTACATCTTTTGGATGAGCACATATGTCAATGGTTGTTTTTGTTGGACCTCTCATTGAGTTTTAAATAGGGGCCTAACAAATAGGTAAAACATCATTTTAACTTGATTAAGGATTCACGTCGGGTTCACCATTTTTTGTTTCCCTCAGAATTGGGGATGACCTCCTTGATTGAAGGTTCAAAATTTCCAATCAGTTTCTAACGGGTTTATTCATAGAACCAGAAACATCCAATGATTCCGCTTCCATTTGGACCTACTTTCCAAAGGTAGGCGCTCATTAGTTTATGGACTGATGAGGCTTAGAAATTTGTATTGGTCGAGAGGATGGGAGGTCGGACTCATCACACCTTTTTTAGGGGAATTATTGTCTACTCCAGGACTCTCTTTATAGATTTAAGTTATGTTCGTGAATCCTTATTACATTACCAAGTATAAAATGAGGTTTCTATTAGATCTTACAATCAATGATTGATATATAGGAAATTTAGAGAATCTTTTATATGTATTCGAGGTTCTTCATCGATAGATAATCATATGTATTTGTTAGAGATTCTTAGTCAATGGTATCCTTTGATACATAAAATTCTTTTGGTCATTATGATTACCATACTTGTTTTAAATCCACTCAGTGGGGCACTTGAAGTTTATTATCATTCAGAAGGACATTGATTATTTTAGAGTTGGGATCGAACCCTCAGATGGGCTACCTACATATCCTTTGTTTAGAAAAGGAATCATAACCCACATAGTTCGAGTAAGGGAGTATGATGTTTATGATTGATGGCTCAAAGAAGGATTTCATAATTACTTTTACACTCTAAGCTCACATGAGTCATGCTCGGTGTGAGAAAAAAGAGGTATTGGTAAAAAAAATCAGACAATTGTTCCATGAAAGATGCAATCATAATAAATAGTGTGGGACTTATGTATGTACAACTTCCCAGATAAGTGAAGACTAGGATTTACTTCAGAGAAGAAATCCGGGAATAGGGTCTATAAAGGTATATGTACATCATGGAGATTTTAATACTCTAACTTGGGGATTACTCCTGAAAAGGAGGCCCAAATTAGGATAGGACTTATGACTGGGTTTCACTCTTGAGAAGGAATCCCAGATCAAAGGTAAATTAGGACTAGTTAAGAGAAATTAAGACTGGGGATTACTCCTGAAAAGGAGGCCCAGGTTAATGAGGACTTGGGGCTTACTCCTAAGGAGGATGCCCAAATTTGAGACTGGGGCTTACTACTAAAAAGGAGGCCCAGGTTAAGAGAATTATGGTTGGGGATTACTCCTGAGGAGGATGCCCAAATTTGAGACTGGGCCTTACTCCTGAAAAGGAGGCCCAAGTTAAGAGAATTATTGTTGGGGCTTACTTTTGAGGAGGATGCCCAAATTTGAGACTGGGGATTACTCCTGAAAAGGAGTCCTAGGTTAAGAGAATTATGGTTGGGGCTTACTCCTGAGGAGGATGCCCATATTTGAGACTGGGGATTACTCATGAAAAGGAGGCCTAGGTTAAGAGAATTATAGTTGGGGCTTACTCCTGAGGAGGATGCCCAAATCTGAGACTGGGCCTTACTGCTGAAAAGGAGGCCCAGGTTAATGAGTTCTCTCATTTTAAAGGATGAGGTTGAATGAATGAAATTTCAATATTTAGTGACATAAATATGTGTAAATCACTAGGTTTTGAGAGATATTCCACAGAATTCCTTTCAGATAAGGAATTCAAATCAAGAAATCATGCCATAAATGGAATTGAAGAGTGTCTTGAAGGCTGAATCTTAAATAGGAGAGGTTTAATGGCATAAGAGGGGTTAATTGGGCAAGAAAGGCACCCAAAAAGGCAGGGGCGCGCAAGTCTTTGCAGGCGCGCAGGTACTGCGTGGGCACGAAAGTCCTGGTCTCCCAGGTATACCTGTGCGACACATGGTTACTTGCACGACAGTTAACCAGTAGGATAATAATTGAGTTACTCTTGGTTAAAGCCTTTAGAATCATATGGAGGTTCTTCCAGAAGAGTGACGCTCAAGTTCTATTGAAGGAGTTAGGTGGTGCGCAAGTGTGGTCATTTCCCTTAAGGGCTGGCCAATCAGGCGTGCAAGTGTTGATGAGTTTCAACACTTAGGCCTTCTTCCCCCTCTTTAGATCTTCCGTTCTAGGTAAGAAATTACCTTAGAAGTGTTTCAGAAGCTTTGAGAAGAGACTAGGGCGCTTGGAGATCAAATCTGTATTCTGAAAAAAAAAATCCTCTTTTAAATTGGGGGCCCACAGGGTCTATTTATAGGCTAGAGAAGACCCTGGGAAGTTATCATTTAGGGCGCTCAAGTCAATTGCGCGACCAACATCAGTGCGCAAGTGTACTTGTGTGACCATTGAGGCGCGCACGTATACTAGCACGACCATTGTAGAACTTGCGTGACCTTTGCGCAATGTTATTCTTCTTCCTTCCTTTGTCAATTTTTGATATTTGTTCAAAGGATGAATCACTTTGAGCTAAGATAATCCCCTTTTAAAATCATTATATTTTGTGACAAACGGAGCATCAACAATTACTTTCATAGAAGATGATACCTAAACAGATTATGACTTAATGTACTTTTTCACTCTATAATCCCCCTAGTCCAAGAGTAAATCCAAATTTCCTGGCACAAAATATTTTTATTCCGAAACATATTTCATTTATTTTATTAATTTCACATCCATCTTGAAATTATGAAAATATAATAAAAATACCGTAAAATGATGAAAAACACCTTCAAATTAACCTAATGAATCTCATGCATCATCCACAAATGTCAAACCCTAGCTTAGGCATGTATGAATGGATGTTGAGATTATGATGTATAGGATCTCAGAAACACCTATTCATATTCCAGATGATTAAACGTAATGGAAAGAGTTTGATAACCTTGTGGTGGAAAATAATCGTAGTATCATAATGTAAAATAATAGGTAAATAATATAATAATCATATAAAATAAGAGTAAGGTCAAGGTTTTACAATTGATGTCCATCCATTAATAATATACAAATATCAACATGGTGTAACATAATGCACCCATTCAAACATACATATGTAGATAAAAAACCACTGGGATGATCCAGTAAAAAATAAATAAATAATTATATATAGAGAGAAAAAATCATAAAACCCATGTCGCTCTTCATCCCTATCTCATAATACACAATCTAGCTCCTTCGGTATAATCATCTATATATTTTCTTTCCTAAAAAATATGAATAAGGTTCTCTACACACTCTATGTTGAACAAGGAGGGTGTGATTTTAAAACCCAATTGGTAACCAAATTTTTTTACTTTATATATTAGTTTTTACTCATGTATATATACATAGTAAAACAAAAAATATATAATATAAAACATGAAATCAATCTTGTATGGCAATTATGTGTTAATTGAACAATCATTATAATTGAACCCATTAACTTTATCTAATGTTAGTGTATCCAATCCATCATCCCTAACTAGGTTAATATAAACCATGTCACATCCTAGGCATAAGGTTAGTCTAACCATGGGTACTAGAGAAATGGAAAATAGAATCATAGAATCACTATAAGTCTAATTTTGGGTGACAAATTCGAGATGGTGCTTTGGAATTTATGTCAGCCTTACCATGGGGAGTATATTCTAGATGGTTTCCTATACTCTATTCTATTATAACCATGGATGGTATATTCTAGATTTCAAATGGATCTCTCTACCATTTTTACCATGTTTGGTAAATACATGATGACGTCTTAGTCTCAGTGGCAGTCAGTCCAAGGTTTCTAAATTTCAAATGATATCTTGGTCTCTATATTAATCTAACCATGGTTTATAAATTTGAAATGGTGACGCATGCTATAGTTTTACATGAACATGGGTTCTAAATAAAAGATTATATTATAGAATGGTGTATAATATCTAGAACCTAATACAAAAACTTCTAGGTGGTTGAGTGTGACACCCCCAACCCCAAGACACCATATTATCAGTCATGAAATCCATACATATGTTTCATTAACATAATAATGATGAATAAAAAATAATATAAAACATTTCCCACATTTTAGATATTTTCCATAAACCCATCCATAACTATTACACAACTAGTGGTTTTTAACTAGTGCATCAATGCTAAATCATCTCACTCAAAACAAAATAGTTATAAAATACTCATGGTTGTTTCCATTTATAAAAATTATAAATTACTTAGGATATGATTGATCTATTTAATATAATCCACCTATCATACTTGGAAAAATCAATTGAATACCTATGTCTCACACATGGAAACAAAACATTGATTCATAAGGACATGGTCATTCGTACTCTCTAATAGAAAACCCTAATGCAACAGTTCCTTAATGATTATTAAATTCAATTGATACCTTCACCCTACCATGTTATAAGAATGTGATAAAAGAGCGCTCATAAAAAAACCATTTCAACTACCCTAAGGTATTATATTAATACATAACAAAAAGATATTTACAAGGATTATTACTAAAGGACTATATGCAATAGATCAAAGTCATTCTCTCTATTAGAGAGTGTGATACTTAAGAAACCCATATCAGTATTTTCAACTACATTATTTTACTAAGAATACCGAAGAATATTTGTTACACCCTTAGACCACTCTATGAAATCCATTCCCCAAAAACCACTATGCCTCTGAGAAAAATCATGGTCCATCCTTCCCATTTATATCACTGCCTTCCCTTCCTCAGAATTACACAATCATAGGGAAATAATTATTTCCCATTCTAAACAATCCAAATGTTAGACACTAAAAAACCACTCCTCATGGACATACACACTTGGGATTCCTTTATCTGAACCATTAATTCTCACCCCATTTTACTCATAATTTACCATGTGAACCCACACCCCTTAGAAGTTCATCATGCAAAACCAAAATGAATCCCCTTGAATGAATAATCTTCGGAAATATATTAAGTACCCAAAATATAGAAGGAATTCATAATCCAATCCCTAAAGTTTCCATATTATACCCTTATACAATTAAAAAAAACACAACCCTATATGAAATCCCAACCCTAATCCACAAAGAAAGGGAACACAAGAACTTGCATACATGACACATGGTTAAGTATTAAAAGGATAAACCACATTGTATATAGAGTAAAAATCCCTTAGTCATAATTTTACATGCATCACTCAAGATCAAACCAAGAAAAAAATATATCAAGCTTATAAATTATACAAAAAGCCTCAATTAATTATTTATAATAATTAATAATCGAATTCTCAATTTAATTAAGAGTTTTATAATAACTGAAACTAATTGAATGTATCTATTTAATTGAAACCTTGACTGATGATGTGTATAATGTTAATGAAATTTCATAGACACCCATTATAAAAAATCCCCACGATTTGTTACTCAAACAATAAGAAATTTTGACCCAATTTTTTGAAATCCCTCTAAAACTCCCCTTGAATTACCTCTGCTTAAAGAGAAAGAAATGGTTTTTATTATCACTCTTTTAGAATCATTAATTTATATGACAAAGAAACCCCTTATTTTGGAGATAATTCCACCATGATTTAGGGGGTATTTCTATTTAATCTCAAACCATAACATCACTAAAATAGAGAGGAAATAATAGGAATAATAATAAAGAGATATAAGAGTAGAAACCTACCTGTGATCTCTATAGAAGGGCCTCTAGAACCACCCTTATTTCCAAGTATCAAAGGGAGAAGAAGAGATTGAGTGGAATTGTCAAAAATATCCTCTTTAAAGCCCATTATACAAAAAACCAAAAGACCATGATATGTATTTCATGAAACTACTTAAAAAGAAAAGTATGGAAGGAATGGTTATATAGTGAAAAAACACTAGCCACTCGCTAGCCCCAGATATGGTGCCTTCCCCCTATAAACTGGACTAGGTACCCAACACACCTACACTATTTACATAGTGGACTCGTAATATATAAATTAAGAATAAAGGATACTATGAACCGTCTCATCTCACTAAATAAAACCAGAAAAATCATAAAATCATTAAAAACTATCCTTATGTTTATACTCAATTACTAGAACTACAAACCAGAAAACTAATTCAAAATTTTTCACACACCCAAGAAATTAAAATTCAATTTTCCTCCAATTTATTAACCCATAATGATGTTGGCCAATACAAACTCCCCACTATTAAGATTCTCTTACGTGATAATCATCTATGAACATCACCTAATTCAACATTAATATTTCAAAATATAATAAAACACCTTTTTAAGATTCTAAAATTATTCCCATTTGAATGTATATAACTTTATACATCTAAAAATATTTTCACTAAAAATTCTAACCTAACACATCATTTTTATCATTCATCTCTTGAATGGAAGATTATACACTACTATCACTTCATCATATCTGATCTTTCAGAAAATCCATTGATTGGCCCTCCTTCACACTAAAATTATATTTAATTTTCATTTCCATATCATTGAAACATAAAACTTTTAATCCATCTATAATTTCTCTATTTGTATGATATATAAAAATTATGCATCTCTCAGAGAATTCAATTTGAGTTATTGATTTACTAATATAAACATTCCCTTAATATTGAAATTCATATTTGTAAACTAATCTCTCAGTCCCATATCATTCCAATAAATGAAAATACTTCATCTCTTTATCGAACAACATCCCACTTCTATATCCTAATAAATTGGATTTATTTAACAATCACATATCAATTCTAATCCAAGAATATATCAAGGAGATATATGGATCTCCCCTAATTACACCTCAAAATATCATTGAAATATTAATCACCTAATTACATCCTTTTACATAAATACAAAACTAGTTATCAATTTTGTCAATTCATAAAACATGCTGATCCCAAATATAGGATTGACAACATCAATATCTAGTTAACATCATCTCACATGAATATTATCATTGTGCAAGGGTTACCACACTCAAGCACTATTTTATAGGACTTGAAAATCATTAACTAGGTGTTATTCTCTTAAATTATATAATTTATGGATATTTAAAATAACTCATGTCTTCTTTTATTGAATTTTGATCATCACTAGTAAGAACTGAAACGTTCCAGACCACATGGCCTTCCAAAATCCCTCAATGTAACTAAATATAAACTTATCCCAATGACCCCCAACCACTATATCTTAATTACATGGAACACTCAATGGGACAAAACATTTCTCTGATAAGGGGATTAGAATAATATACCAATGTCCCAATTTTATGTAGTTGTCACATTCCTTTTATCTATAATAATATAGAGCACCGTGTCATACAAAAATCTCACATTTTGTCTTCCAATATCCCAAATTACCATCATTTTTCTATAACATCAATCCAACTCACAATATATTTACCTATAAATCCATCCCAAACATCACATAATACTATAATTATTTTGTAGGATGTTCAAGGAAACCTAAAAAATGCAATGACCATCTCATTTTTTTCTTGAATCCACTGTCAAGAGTTAAAATGATCCGCAACTCACCCATTTCCTATGTAGTTCCACTAGGGAACTACCCATTAGAGAAATTTCTTTTTTCACTTGAATTTATAGGAGACATAACCTATAGTAAACTTATTATGAATTCAAATCTATGCACCTAACAATAATTTCAAGTGAAATATCTATTCCTCCCTTTTAACTTCAATATCCAAAATACACATGGTTCCTTAAACCCATGAAACTGAAATACTTTAAGGTTTTGGTATAATAGTCTAGATATTTTCACCCAATATCTTCACATAAGCTCATTATTCCTCACATGAATTTATAATTCTATGCCATACAAACATTATTCAATACATTATATGTCACAAAATTGATTCTGGATCCAAAACAATGAGCTAAAGTTCAATACTTTTCCATTCTTAGAACATCAACACAACTCTCAGGAGGAACCCACTATGTTATCATTTAAAACACAACCAAGGTAATTTCTATAAAAACATAAAACATGATCCCATGTCACTTGAGTGTCATTATAATACCCAAAGCATCATCACATGCACCTCTTTTACAAGGTCTCACCATATCATGCATATGGTAACCCTTATCTTCAATATAACATAATTTATGATTTATTACATAAATACACACATAATAAAATCCCAAAATATCATGAGGCCTATTGTATTTGAAAAATTAGGTAAATATCCTATTTACTTGAACCATGTGTATACCTATATTATTTAAAAACTTTAATACATCACTTATATTCGATAGATATTCTAATACAACATGGGATAACAAAGGGGAATACATAAGAAAAGGGTGATATGTAAACCCCAGAAAGGGAATAATAAAAGAATAACTTGTTGAAAGTAATACATGTTATTCAAGAGTCATATCAAGGCGAAATAAAAGGGTTGATAATTATAAAAATGATCATCAATTCATGATATAATTTGATAACATCAAGGAAATATTGGAATTTGGAAACAACATAAAACATGGAAACATAAGAGTAAATCAATTCTGTCCACCAATAGATCATAACGTAGTGTGCATAGGATAACATCCCATTCACCATAAATGAAATATCATGGGATAAAAACTTTACTCAATAAAATGGAGGGCAATATTATTTCAGTCACAACCATCACATTCATATTATGTACATGATTGTTTGTGCCACATAAATCATACAACATAAGAACACCATTAATAAGTTTTAAACCCAATATCAAGGAGTCTGAGTTTCATTCATGGAATTCCCCAGCAAATTATGTTTATATAAAATTAGGTGAATATCCTTGAGTTAAAATGGGGATTGGTATTCTCAATACAAATGTTTGGTATGGAAAATCACATAATAAATTTGAAAACATGGAAACATAAGAGTAAATCAATTCTATCCACTAATAGATCATAACATAGTGTTCTTAGGATAACATCCCATTAACCATACATGAAATATCATGGGATAAAAACATTACTCAATGAAATGGGGGGCTATATTATTTCGGTTAAAACCATCACATTCATATTATGTACACGATTTTTTGTGCCACAAAAATCATACAACAAGGAAATATAGGAATTTAGAAACAACATAACACATGGAAACTTAAGAGTAAATCAATTCTATCCACCAATAGATCATAACCTAGTGTTCTTAGGATAACATACCATTCACCATACATGAAATATCATGGGATAAAAACTTTACTCAATGAAATGGAGGGCTATATTATTTCGGTCACAACCATAACATTCATATTATGTACATGATTCTTTGGGCCACATAAATTATACAACAAGGAAATATAGGAATTTAGAAACAACATAAAACATGGAAAAATAAGAGTAAATCAATTCTATCCACCAATAGATCATAATATAGTGTGCTTAGGATAACATCCCATTCACCAAACTTGAAATATCATGGGATAAAAACTTTACTCAATGAAATAGAGGGATATATTATTTCAGTCACCAACACCACATTCATATTATGTACACGATTGTTTGTTCCACATAAATCATACAACATAAGAACACCATTAATATGTTTTAAACCCAATATAAAGGAGTCTGAGTTACATTCATGGAATTCCCTGACAAATTATGTTTATATAAAATTAGGTGAATATCCTTGAGTTAAAATGGGGATTGGTATTCTCAATACATGAAGAGGGATATTGATGAGTTTGTATCTGAATGATCAGTATGCAAAAAAGTTAACATGGATTGAAATAAGTATAAAGGTATAATGAACCACAAATTTTATTTTTTGACAATATATATTTTCATCCAAGTCACTCTATTTTAATGAATTCAAGAAATTTTAAAATAAATGACATTTTAATAATATATTATTATTAAATAATAATTTTTAAATATAAATGATAACATAATTTAATGAATTCAAATATAATTTTTATTAGGTTCATAAAATTGTTATTGTAAAAAACCAGCATTTCTCAATAAAAATGATTTTTTATTTAAAAGTGAAAATTATTATATTTATGGAATTATTTTGATAAAATAAATATTATTTTTGAAATCTTCACAATGATATTATCCAATGGTGATTTTTTTTCATAATTTTCTAAGTTAGTCAATTTTTTTGGTCACAATTAAATACAATATAAATATATGGTTTGTATTATGACAACGTTAAAGCCCAAAATTGATGTAATAAATTCTATTAATAGTATCTACAACCAAAATTATGCATCCCTTTAAAATAACGTGTTTTGAAGTTATTTTAATAATTTTATAAATCCTTAATGAATCATCCAAAACCTATATTTTATTTTATGGTTTTAAAATCAAATAATTTATAAATATGACTCACTTACAAATCACCACCATCATTATTATAATGTTTTCGGTTCTTATCATTATAAAATAATAAAAACGACTTCTATTTTTAAGAAATCATGAGAAAAAACCATGGTAATGTTTGTAGATTTGAATACTTTATCATATAGAGTCCAAAACCTGAGTTTGAAAATTAATAAAGGATTTCCCTCAATTTTTCTATATAAGTTCACCCAAAATCCCAGTCCAATTTACCTAAAACTATTGGAGAATGAATTTATTCTTCTTTTTCATCTCTAGAGACCTCCCAAGGTTCTTAATGATATTAAGAAGCTCTGCTCGAGCATTTGAAGCACCCTTACATGGTAAGGGATCCACTCCTTATCTTTATTCAAGAACCTACATTATGTCATGCATTTTTATCAACATTTTTCAAGTACAAATATACTATTACATGTAAATATTACTATATTTATTATTTCCACCTGTTTAGAAAATCATTTCACTCTCATTCACCCATTTGATAAACTTTTATGTACACTCCTTACGTTGCCGATTAAATTATTCTACGATTTTCCATGCCGAACATTTGTGTAGTAAATAACCACCTCCATTTACACTCAAGGCCATTCACCTAATTGTACCTATCCTTTATTTGTTTTGTATTTAAATATATTTAATACAAACTCCTTACTCATGGGGTTAAAATTGACGAAATACATCCTTATGTTGTGTGATATATGTGGCACACTTATGTATGTACATGATATGAAAGTGATGGGTGGGAACAAAATTATATAGATTTCCAATGCATTGAGTATTGTTTTTATCTCATGAGATTAGATGCATATTGAATTTTAGGTTATCCAAATCACATAACGATATGTTTTCTTATCGATTAGCCATGACATATGTTTGTGATGTCATGTTTTATATTGTTTCCACATTCTTATAATGCCTTTATATTATCATGTTATGTCATGACTCATTGTTCTATATTATCATTCTCACCCATATTATGTTACGTTGATATTCCCCTTGGATCACATGTATTTATTTAACTTATGTGATGCTTTTCTTATTCTCTTATTGGGATATACAGCTCACCCCTTTCGTTTGTTTGTCCCTAAGTTATTATTTGTTTTTTTAGAAGGTCCATGGAATATAAGATCTTGTTAAGATGTTTTCAAATAATTTATAGTATTTATTTTTCATGTTGTTAAGATATGTACCTAATTAAAAAAATTAACTCTGCCTCATGTCCTATTGGGGTTTCTTTAATTGTATCCTTATGTAAAAAATATTTAATTAATGTTTATTAATATATGGTTTGTTGTTTGATTTTCCACTAAAGAAAAAATTTTATAGAATACCAGAAGGGTTGTAAAAAAACTTGATATAAAGTCTATGTTAGGTATTGAAATTATAGAAATATTTTTTTTATATTTTTAAATGCATATAATACCATTTCTACATTAAAAATGTTGGTATTGTGCACATGAGTTTAAAATTGATAGAAAATCGATGGTTAAATCATAAAGAAAGAATTAATATTATTAATAAAAGTGATTCAACATCGTGGAGGTGGATTTATTGAGTTTAATTTGAGCATATTTTTTTTTCAAACTGATGTTTTTTTCACATTTATATTATTTGATTCGAAAATTTATTTATATAAAATAACTTGTCTATAATAAAATGAGATAATGTTTTGATACACATGGTTTATGATTCATCATATTATATAACATGTTTTAAATAAAGATAAGGAATAAAAGTTTTTTTATCTTGGATAAAAGATCTTATCCAAGTTATTTTTGCAAATATAAAGGAATGAGTTTCCACTACATAAAAAGTGGCATATTTTAATGGATAAAGTCTTTTTTTAGAGTAATACTCCAAAGACATAGAATATTATTTAAGATATGGTTTCTAATTTTTTATTTGTAGAATCTTCCCACTATAGGGATTATATGGTATTTTCAATCACAAAATACATCATTGTTATTAATATGATATTTTAAAAATATATATTTACTAAGAGAAACTGTGAGTATGTTTGATCTTATAGAATTTTAAAGTTTAAAAAATCAAAGATTATATCAGTTAATTCAAAGTGAGAGTCACTTAATTTCCTTGTGGAGTTTAAGACGAGTTAGTAAAGAAATATAATGTAAAGAATTGAATTTTCTTAACAAAATGATCTCAGAGGAAGGTTTAAATTTAATGGTTCTAAGATTATAATAGTGTACATTGAAAGAGTTATAAGTAGACAATAGAATTTTTTAACATTATAGCATTGGATGTTGCAAATTATATAAGTTTGTATAATTTTTCTAAGTATTTTTATTAAAAATATGATTGTTACACTCAAAATTATTCAAAAAACCTTTCATTATAGATGTTATTAACTAAAGTAGTAGTGAGTTCTTTTATCATATGGTTTCATATCATTGTAGTAGTAATTACATAGATATTTAATAAGTTCAATAAAATCATAAAAGAGAATAAAACATAAACCCACTTTGGTTCTCTATAATATGAGATATGATTATATGGGTTATTATGTATAGTACTGTTGGAATTATTAATAGAGAATAAGAATATAAAATATATCAAATTTTGAAAAAATAATCTACACTTTTCTATTCATTCATATTGGACATATATAAGTAGGAAGTGGAATCAAAATTAACCTTCTAAAGTATGGATTTGAGTTAACCCTAGTCTATGTTATTTATGGATTATTATTGGTTTTGATGAAATGTTAAGGTCATCATGGGTAGGATTTTAGATAGAGATTTGAAATATGATCATAAGACATAAAAAGAGTCATGTGTGCTATATGACCTACCTAGTATATTTATTGTCGTATCATACACTATGTCTTTGATATACAAGGGGTTAATGTTTCATATTGATTCCATATAACTAATGTTAAAAAAGGTACCTATCATGAGAACCTTCCTAATTTGAAACCTTACTTCTTCTGTCCTCAAGGATGAGCTAATAAATGGGTGGTTATGTATGCGGCTGATCATGTCATGTGTTGAGGTTTAATTTAGATGGAATTTATCTTCATGTATGAAAACTATGACATATGGGCCCATGAATATGATATGATTATGGAGTGTATTACAATAACTAGATATGTGGAATGTGATGTTCTTATCAACTAGGTGAAGTGAATGAGATATTCTAAGCCATAAAATTAAATAACAAGTGATGTGTTCATATGTTAGGTCAGTCGATATTAGAGAATAAAGAACATATGAATTACATACTATATGTCTCATTATTACTAAATGTCTTAAATAAATGGTATATTGTTATGTTTACTTCGATTTGATACAACTAGTAGAAACATGTATAGTTGTACATTTTTTTGGTGAAGATCATGCATGATTACTTTGTAGCTTGATTAAAACTGATTATTTTATAGAGTCTTATCTTTGATTATTTTTTTGTATCAGAGAATTAATAATTTTATTTCAATTATATAAATTATCATGGTTCATAATTTTTGGTTGACTGAATGGGGACTAATAATTTTAAAACATCAAGAGTTTCTCAATTTTTTTAGAGTTTACCCAAATTGATTTTTTGATGGAAATTCACAAGGCATTGAATCTAATATGATACATATTGAAATTAATAACATAATACCAAAATTCTTTTGGAAATATCCAAAATGAATTTTAGATAATATTTCAAACATTATTGTATATAATACAGTATAGTAAGAAATGATAAAAAAATTATAAGGCTTTAGTGAAAGTGTGAGATTTATTGATATATGACCTGGATCCGGATATTCCTATTATTTATTTTTTCTATATTATATTTTATGATATATTGTATTTAATAATATTCTATATACATAAAAACAAATAATATTTTATACATCTGTATGGTATATTATATAGTGGAATATAGATTTATCGCACCATTACCTTACCTATATCACATTGAACAATATAGTAATATAATAAAAGCGATAATATGGGCTTATCATATGGTACAATTAACACAGAAGTTGAGTATAAAATGTTAATGTTCGGTTCTCTTTTATGTAAAGAAATCATTAATTCATGAAACATATGTGAGATTCAATTTTCTAATTAAATATGAAATTCATATGTTTAAAGGGATATAAAAGGTTTGTAATTTCATGAAATTTAATTAATCCTTATATAACATTTCAGTAAATTCATGAAAGATTAGGGGGTGCACCCAAGGCTCATATAAAGAAGTCCAACCCATAAAAATGATATTTCATCCCTACCAATTATCCTTATCCAATGCTCTCATATCCTTCTTTATTTGGTACAGATTGGTACTATAATGTTATAATCCAAAGGAGAATCACACCATAGAATTTGGTGATTCATAAACTAATGGATTTCCTAGGAGGACGAAGTCCTCTGGATGCTTCTATGTGATTCTCATCAAGCTTGTGTGATTGAAGAAGGTGGATTTATCATGATCGAATAGTGAGGTACATCTTAATTTATATTATGAATGGTTTCTATTTAAAATCAAGGATAATCATGTTTTATGGTTTCTTAATATTTATAACATTACGAATAATTGTTATTAGATCCTAAGAAACCCACAACACCTCATTCCACAACCTCATAACCACTACCACTACCATAACAAAAATTTCATTCTTGACTGAAATAGACAGTATGAAGGGGGCGGGGGAGGGAATTGGAAATATATATATCAACCATATAAAAGATGTTTGGGGTTCACCCAGAACCCAAAATATCACATAGTAAATGATTAAGTTATCCAAAATGGGTGGTGGTTCAAAGTAATAAAAATATATAAAATGATAGATAAACTCACATAACTTAATCTTGGTTCCACATCATATCAAGGTCACATGTATAACCATAAAATCACTTACATCATATTCATCACACATTTCCCACATCTTACTATAAACCCAAACAAGAAAATTTAACAATCAACACATTCAATTTCCATTTAAAAAATTCACCAATCATCCTTCCTCTTCTTACTAATTTACTAATATTCCTCATAAATCAGTTAATATGCTAACAAATTAATTTCAGAAATCTATCAATTCATCCCACACTATGTATCCTATTTAATTCTTTATTATTTACTTTATACATTTATTTAATATTTAGGGTAATACTAATATAATAATGCCTAACCAAAATAATATAACTAAAAATCATCAACTAAAGTCATGACATCGTATATAAAACATCATTTTGAACCTATTATAATGTCATATTCCATAAAACACGCAAACCTAAACAATAATATAACATATACCAATTCAACTCACACCCCTACTAATTTCAATATTCTTTATCGGATTAAATAAATCTGAAAAATCTACTAAAAAAACTAAAATCATGATAATTCAAAATCAATAATAAATAAATATAATTGAGAATTATCGAATTAGATACCACATACTAATGATCAAATAAAGATTTCATTGATCAAATAATCATGATACTCAATAAACCAAATTTTTATAATGATTCTATAAAATATATAATTCCCATAAATATTGTATCAATTCTCTATCAACCTATTTCTTAGACAACAAATGAATTAGAAGAATGATAGAGAATGAATCAAGGTATAGGAACCTTTTCTCATGGGATCCTGACTCCTTGAAGAGGTACAATCAAAGGAAATTAAATGAGTATTCCATGGAATCTAAGAAACTATCTTTTCCACCAAAAGTAATGCAAGGGAAGAAGAAACCAAATAAATATATTGGAACCACATGAATGTGTAAATAAAACAGAATTATCAAAATCACAATCTTATGGAACTCAATATAGTGTAATAATTGTCGGTAAAATAATTATCTATAAATTAAAGCACAAATATTCACATCCTACCCTCTAATATCAAAGTTCAATACTTTCATACAAGATGATAACTAAAAAGATTATGACTTAATGTACTTTTTCACTCTATAATCCCCCTAGTCCAAGAGTAAATCCAAATTTCCTGGAACAAAACATTTTTATTCCGAAACATATTTCATTTATTTTATCAATTTCACATCCATCTTGAAATTATAAAAATATAATAAATACACCATAACATGATGAAAAACACCTTCAAATTATCCTAATGAATTTCAGGCATCATCCATGAATGTCAAACCCTAGCTTAGGCATGTATGAATGGATGTTGAGATTATGATGTATAGGATCTCAGAAACACCTATTCATATTCCATAGGATAAAACGTAATGGAAAGAGTTTGATAACCTTGTGGTGGAAAATAATCATGGTATCATAATGTAAAATAATAGTTAAATAATATAATAATCATATAAAATTAGAGTAAGCTCAACATTTTACAATGGATGTCCATCCATTTATAATATACAAATATCAACATGGTGTAACATAATGCACCCATTCAAACATACATATGTAGATAAAAAACCACTGGGATTATCTAGTAAAAAATAAATAAATAATTATATATAAAGAGAAAAAATCATAAAACCCATGCCGCTCTTCATCCCTATCTCATAATACACAATCTAGCTCCTTTGGTATAATCTTCTATATATTTTCTTTCCTAAAAAATATGAATAAGGGTCTCTACACACTCTATTTTGACCAAGGAGGGTGTGATTTTAAAACCCAATCGGTAACCAAATTTTTTTTACCTTATATATTAGTTTTTATTCATGTATATATACATAGTAAAATAAAAAATATATAATATAAAACATGAAATCAATCTTGTATGGTCATTATGTGTTAATCGAACAACCATGAAAATTGAACCCATTAGCTTTATCTAATGTTAGTGTATCCTATCCATCATCCCAAAATAGGTTAATATAAACCATGTTACATCCTAGACATAAGTTTTGTCTAACCATGTGTACTAGTGAAATGGAAAATAGAATCAGAGAATCACTATAATTCTAATTTTGGGTGACAAATTCGAGATGGTGCTTTGGAATTTATGTTAGCCGTACCATGGGGAGAATATTCTAGATGGTTTCCTATACTCTATTCTATTCTAACCATGGATGATATATTCTAGATTTCATAGGGATCTCTCTACCATTTTTACCATGTTTGGTAAATACATGATGGCGTCATAGTCTCACTGGTAGTCGGTCCAAGTTGCTAAATGCCAAATTATATCTTGGTTTCTATATTAATCTAACCATGGGTTATAAATTTGAAATGGTGTCGCATGATATATTTTTATATGAACATGGGTTCTAAACAAAAAATGTATTATAGAATGGTGTATAGTATCTAGAACCTAATACAATAACTTCTGGGTGGTTGAGTGTGACACCCCCAACCCCAAGACACCATATTATCAGTCATGAAATCCATACATATGTTTCATTAACATAATAATGATGAATAAAAAAGAATATAAAACATTTCCCACATTTTAGATATTTCCATAAACCCATCCATAACTATTACACAACTAGAGGTTTTTAACTAGTGCATCAATGCTAACTCATCTCACTCAAAACACAATAGTTATAAAATACTCAAGGTTTTATTCATTTATAAAAATTCTAAATTACTTAGTATATGATTGATCTATTTAATATAATCCACCTATCATACTTGGAAAAATCAATTGAATACCTATGTCTCACACATGGAAACAAAACATTGATTCATAAGGACATGGTCATTCTTACTCTCTAATAAAAAACCCTAATGAAACAACTCCTTAATGATTATTAAATTCAACTGATACCTTCAACCTACCATGTTATAATCATGTCATAAAAGAGCTCTCATAAAAAACCATTTCAACTACACTAAGGTATTATATTAATACATAATAAAAAAATATTTACAAGGATTATTACTAAAGGACTATATGCAATTGATCAAAATCCTTCTCTCTATTAGAGAGTGTGATACTTAAGGAATCCATATCAGTATTTTCAACTTCATTCTTTTACTAAGAATACCAAAGAATATTTTTTACACCCTTAGACCACTCTATGAAATCCATTCCCCAAGAACAACTATGCCTCTGAGAAAAATCATGGTCCACCCTTCCCATTTATATCACTGCCTTCCCTTCCTCAGAATTACACAATCACAGGGAAAGAATTGTTTCCCATTCTAAACAATCTAAAGGTTAGACACTAAAAAACCACTCCTAATGGATGTACACACTTGGGATTCCTTTATTTCAATCATTAATTCTCACCCCATTTTACTCATGATTTACCATGTGAACCCACACCCCTTAGAAGTTCATCATGCAAAACCAAAACGAAACCCCTTGAATGAATAATCTTCGGAAATATCTTAAGTACCCAAACCATAGAAGGAATTCATATTCCAATCCCTAAAGTTTCCATCTTATACCCTTATACAATTAAAAAAACAGAAACCTATATGAAATCCCAACCCTAATCCACAAAGAAAGGGAACACAAGCACTTGCATACATGACACTTGGTTAAGTATTAAAGGGATCAACTACATTGTATATAGAGTAAAAATCCCTTAGTCATAATTTTACATGAATCACTCAAGATCACACCAAGAAAAAAAAATATATCAAGCTTATAAATTATACAAAAAACCTCAATTAATTATTTATAATAATTAATAATCAAATTCCCAAATTAATTAAGAGTTTTATAGTCACTAAAACTCATTGAATGTCTCTATTAAATTGAAAACTTGACTAATGATGTGTATAATGTTAATGAAATTTCATAGACACCCATTATAAAAAATCCCCATGATTTTTTACTCAAACAATAAGAAATTCTGACCCAATTTTTTGAAATCCCTCTAAAACTCCCCTGGCTTACCTCTGCATAAACAGAAACAAATGGTTTTTATTATCCCTCTTTTAGAATCATTAATTTATTTGACAAAGAAACCCCTTGTTTTAGAGATAATTACACCCTGATTTAGGGGGTATTTCTATTTAATCTCAAACCATAACATCACTAAAATATAGAGGAAATAATAGGAATAATAATAAAGAGATATAAGAGTAGAAACCTACCTGTGATCTCTATAGAAGGGACTCTAGAACCACCCTTATTTCTGAGTATCAAAGGGAGAAGAAGAGATTGAGTGGAATTGTCAAAAATATCCTCTTTAAACCCCATTCTACAAAAAACCAAAAGACCATGATATATATTTCATGAAACTACTTAAAAAGAAAAGTAGGGAAGGAATGGTTACATAGTGAAAAAACACTAGACACTTGCTAGCCCCAGATATGGTGCCTTCCCCCTATAAACTTCACCTGGTACCAAACACACCTACACTAGTTACCTAGTGGACTCGTAATATATAAATTAAGAATAAAGGATACTATGACCCGTCTCATCACACTAAATTAAACCAGAAAAATCATAAAATCATTAAAAACTATCCTTATGTTTATACTCAATTACTAGAACTACAAACCAGAAAACTAATTGAAAAATTTTCACACACCCAAGAAATTAAAATTCAATTTTCCTCCAATTTATTGGCCCATAATGATGTTGTAAAATAAAAACTCCCCACTATTAAGATTCTCTTATTTGATAATCATCTATGAACATCTCCAAATTCAACATTAATATTTCAAAATATAATAAAACACCTTTTTAAGATTCTAAAATTATTCCCATTTGAATGTATATAACATTGTACAACTAAAAATATTTTCACTAAAAATTCTAACCTAACACTTCATTTTTATCATTTATCTCTTGAATGAAAGATTATAGACTACTATCACTTCATCATATCTGATCTTTCCGAAAATACATTGATTGATCCTCCTTCACACTAAAATTATATTTAATTTTCATTTCCATCTCATTGAAACAAAAAAACTTTTCATCCAACTATAATTTCTCTATTTGGATGATATATAAAAATTATGCATCTCTCATAGAATTCAATTTGAGTTCTTGATTTACTAATATAAACATTCCCTTAATATTGAAATTCATATTTGTACACTAATCTCTCATTTACATATCATTCCAATAAATGAAAATACTTCATCTCTTTATCGAACAACACCCCACTTCTACAACCTAATAAATTGGATTTATTTAACAATCACATATCAATTCTAATCCAAAAATATATCAAGGAGATATATGGATCTCACCTAATTACACCTCAACATCTCATTGAAATATTAATCACATAATTACATTATTTTACATAAATACAAAATTAGTTATCAATTTTTTCAATACATACAACATGGTGATCCCAAATATAGGATTGACAACATCAATATCTTGTTAACATCCTCTCACATGAATATTATCATTGTGTAAGGGTTACCACACTCAAGAACTATTTTATTGGACTTGAAAATCATTAACTAGGTGTTATTATATTAAATTATATAATTTATGGATATTTAAAATAACTCATCTCTTATTTTATTGACTTTTTATCATCACTGGTAAGAACTGAAACGTTCTAGACCACAGGGCCTTCCAAAATCCTTCAATGTAACTAAATATAAACTTATCCCAATGACCCCAAACCACTATATCTTAATTACTTGGAACACTCAGTGGGATACAACATTTATCTCATAAGGGGATTAAAATAATATACCAATGTCCCAATTTTATGTAGTTGTCACATTCCTTTTATCTATAATAATATAGAGCACCTTGTCATACAAAAACCTCACATTTTGTCTTCCAATATCGCAAATTACCATCATTTTTCTATAACATCAATCAAACTCACAATAGATTTACCTATAAATCCATACCAAACATCACATAATACTACAATTATTTTGTAGGATGTTCAAGGAAATCTAAAAAATGCAATGACCATCTCAATTTTTTCTTGAATCCACTTTCAAGAGTTCTAATGATCCACAACTCACCCATTTCCTATGTATTTCCACTAGGGCACTACCCATTAGAGAAATTTCATTTTTTCACATGAATTTATAGTAGACATAACCTATAGTGAACTTATTATGAATTCCAATCTATGCACCTAACGGTCATTTCAAGTGAAATATCTATTCCTCCCTTTTAACTTCAATATACAAAATACACATGGTTCCTTAAACCCATGAAACTGAAAGCCTTTAAGGTTTTGGTATAATATTCTAGATATTTTCACACAATATCTTCAAATAAGATCATTATTCCTCAAATTAATTTATAATTATAATCCATAAAAACATTATTCAATACATTATATGTCACAAAATTGATTTTGGATCCAAAACAATGAGCTAAAGTTCTACACTTTTCCATTCTTAGAACATCAACACAACTCTCATGAGGAACCCACTATGTTATCATTTAAAACACAACCAAGGTAATTCCAAAAAAAACATAAAACTTGATCCCATGTCACTTGAGTGTCATTATAATACCCAAATCATCATCCCATGCACCTCTTTTACAAGGTCTCGCCATATCATGCATATGGTAACCCTTATCTTCAATATAACATAATTTATGATTTATTACATAAATACGCACATAATAAAATCCCAAAATATCATGAGGCCTATTGTATTTGAAAAATTAGGTAAATATCATATTTACTTGAACCATGTGTATACCTATATTATTTAAAAACTTCAATACATCACTTATATTCAATATATATTCTAATACAACATGGGATTACATAGGAGAATACATAGGAAAAGGGTGATATGTAAACCCCAGAAAGGGAATAATAAAAGAATAACTTGTTGAAATTAATACATGTTATTCAAGAGTCATATCAAGGTGAAATAAAAGGGTTGATAATTATAAAAATGATCATCAATTCATGATATAATATGATAACATCAAGGAAATATATAAATTTGGATACAACATAAAACACAGAAACATAAGAGTAAATCAATTCTATCCACCAATAGATCATAACATAGTGTGCTTAGGATAACATCCCATTCACCATACGTGAAATATCATGGGTTAAAAACATTACTCAATGAAATGGAGGGCTATATTATTTCGATCACAACTATCACATTCGTATTATGTACACGATTGTTTGTGATATATAAATCATACAACATAAGAACACCATTAATAAGTTTTAAACCCAATATTAAGGAGTCTGAGTTACATTCATGGAATTCCCCAGAAAATTGTGTTTATATAAAATTAGGTGAATATACTTGAGTTAAAATGGGGATTGTTATTCTCAATTCAAATGTTTGGTATGGAAAATCACATAATAATTTTGAAATATTAACAGGTGTACATAAAATTTTATGGAAGGGGTGAATGAGAGTGAAATTTGGTATGTCATTTCATGGGAATCATAAGGACAATAAATGGATGTTTAAAAACATTTTTGAACAATGAAAATTGGAAATAAATAGGGATTACTATAAATAAATTATTTGAATTAAGAATAAGCAGAGTGAGTCCCTTACCTTGAGAGGGCACTTCTAAAATATTTGGAGGAGCTTATTAAGAGCTCGGGAACAAAATTTTTAGGTATTTATAGAGGTATACAAAGAGTTAATTTATTCTTAATGGGTTTTTAGTGAAGAGGAGTGGAACTGTGGCTGGGTGTTTATAGAAAAAAGGGGGAAATTCATTATTAGTTTATAAACATATGATTTAGACTCTATATAATAAATAATTAATAACCAAAATATTTACCATGGTTTTTTCTACCAAATAGGAACGATTTTCATTATTTTATATGTATAAGAACCAAAATCCTTAAAATAATACCCTTTGTGATGTGTAAGTGAGTCATGTTAATAAATAAATTATTTTAAAATCTTAAAATATAATATAGGTTTTGAAGGATTCATTTGAGGGTTTATAAAACTAATTAAATTACTTCAAACATATTATTTAAAATTAAAAAAATATTTTTGGATGTTTAAAAGATTTATAATATTTATTAAAATATTTTTTTTCTATTACGATGTCATAATATATACTGTATGTTTATACCGTATGTAATTTTTACCCAAAAAATTAATTGTCTCAAGAAATTATAAAAAAACCATCATTGGATATTTTCAACATGATTATTTAAAAAATAATATTAATTTAATCTAAATAATTATATAAATATGAGAATTTACACCATAAAATCAAAATTATATTTATTGGAAAATACTGGTTTTAATGAAAATAGTAGTTTTCTAACCCATCTAAAGATTATATTGGACTTCACAAAATGATATTAAAATTTTTATATAAATATTTTTTAATAATATTATTATATAAAAATAAAATTTCCCTCCTAATTATTTAATTTATTAGAAATTGTGTTTTAATTAAAACCATATATTTTTCAAAAATATAACTTTGGTTTCGTTTTATAAAAATTTGATCATCAACTCATATAAAAGTGTAATAAAGAAGTGATAAATATAATAATTATTTTTATTAAAAATTAAAATATATAAATTCATAATACTAGGGTATAAATACATAATCCATTATTACACCATCATACACATGAATGGTAGGGTGTGCGATGGTGGGGCTTTATTGGCATGGTTCTACGAACATGGTTTGGGCTGTAATCTCGATAATCTTGAACTTCTCCCATAATTGGTTTCATTCAAGATTTAATTATTGAATTTCATCATGGTATTCTTCAAGGTAAAAGACAAGTGATTCCATCTCCCTCAAAAGTCTATTATTGATGGGTTTGATAGGGTGTGATCCCACTAGTCGAGGTTGTCGCTCCATTTTTCTGTGAAAATTAGACTGCATAAAAACCTAAAACTATACTATCATTATCAATCACTGTAAAATGGTTATATTTTAAATTACTAATATTCTTAATGATATTTTAAATATGATAGACTATATTTCATAATTATTCCAGAATAAGTAAATTAGTGCATGTTTTTTCTATAACTATATTTCTCAATAAAAAATTTATTTATTCAAAAAGATAATTTCATTTATAAAATTCTCAGTCCTAACATTCTTCCCCCATTTAGAAATTTCCCCTGGAAATTTCGTCTCATATAGTAAAAATGATGAGGGCAATTATATTTCATTGTCTCTTCTAGTTCACACGTTGCATCCTCGGACTTGTGGTTTGACCAAAACACTTTTTCCATGTGATTTGTTTCATATAATTTTTTCTCGATAATAAAAGATATTCACTAGATACTCCTCATATGAATGATCATTATTCAAGGGTACCACCTCTAGATTCAGTAGATGTTAGGGGTTCATATGTACTTTCCCAATAGGGATACATAGAACACGTCATGTACGTGATATGGGTTAGATGGGAGTGAAAGTCGATAGGCCGGATCTTTGATGCGATCAAGGATATCAAAGTGGCTGATGTATATTGGAATAAGATTTAACTTCTTTCCAAGCATAATGAATTTCTTCCATGGTTATATATGAAGAAACACCTTATATATGACCTCAAATTCAATATATCATTGAATATTGTCTTCATTGGTTTTTTGATGACTTTGGTTAGATTCCACATGATATTTAATGTCTTGAACATTCTCTATCATCTCTTGGATAAGACCAGGTCCTATAAGATCCCACTCTCTAACTTTGAGCAAACATATTGGAGTCTAAAACCTCTTAACATATAGAGAAACATTAGTTTCCATTTGAAATAAAGTATGTAATTTTTTGATATATAAGAACTCCACTAGGGGAATATTTTGATCCCAAAGTCCTTGGAAATACATTGAAAAGTATCAAAGTGTTTCCTCTAGAGTTTTAATTGTTCTATCAGACTAGCCACCCTTCTTAGGGTGAAAATAAGTACTTAATGTTTTCTCAACATCCAATGATTACTAAATTTTTCTTAAGAAAATTTATGTTAACTTGATATCTCAATTATACAAAATGGAGATTGGAACTACATGAAGTATTATAACATAACATATTTATATTTTGGTGAATTTGTTGGTAGAGAAATCATCATCAGTAGAAATTAAATGTGCTAATATTTTAAGTAGATTAATCACTATACCAATGGAAGTATATTTCTTTAGATATATTGGGGTGTCATATGAAGAAATCCATGGCTATGTTTCCTCATTTAAATACTAGTATGGGAAATTTTTATATAATGCCCTTAAACTTATATCATGCATCCTTGACATGTTGGCATATAAAGCATTGAGATGTAAATTCTAAAATCTCCTTCTTCATGTTATCCATTATTTTTTTCTTGATATATCTATATATTTTAGTGATTCTTGGTTGAATATAGAATGATGGGATATTTTTATCATTAAGAAGCTCCCACTCGATCTCTAGATTTTATGGGACACATATCTAGTTTTCAGACTTTATTATTTTATTTTTTTGAAAGTTGAAATAAAAAATATTCATTAGTATTTTCTATAGAACATCATCATATTTTTTCCACATGAAACCTATAAATAATACATGTTAGAGAGGTTACTCGAGAAATGTTGGATGATATTCATTTTATATTGTCATATCCATCCTATGAATATCTAAAAAGATTGGATCCCTTTTAATCCTCATCATAGATAGGGTTTTGGGATCCTTTATAATCAGATTAGATACCACTTTGTTTACCTAATCTGGATGGTAATGGATTGAATAATCATAATAATTGATAATCTATAATCACCTTCATTGGTGTATATTGAGCTCATTTTTTTGTGAATATATACTTGATGCTTTTATGATTCATATATATGTTACAATTATCCCTATAGAGATAATGTAACCAAACATTCTATATGAATATCACTATATCCAATTATATATCATGTGTTGGGTAGTTATACTCATGGATAATTAATTGGTTGGAGGAATGGTCTATAACTTTTTCGAATTTCATGAGTACACAACCCAATCCATTTTTAGACACATCACTATAGATAAAAAATCCTTCCCCATAATTGAGAAATGTGGGAACATGTGTAGTGATTAGCCTCTTCCTTAACTCTTTAAAGATCTATTTTAATTTATCATTACAGAAAACTTTAACCCCTTTCAAGTTGTCTTTGTCAGTGGTCTTGAAAATCATGATATGTTTCTCATAAACTGATGATAGTACCCAACTAATCCAAGGATATTATGAATCTCCATCACAATTTTTTGTTTGGGACATCCTTCTATTGACACTATTTTTGAGGGATCAATAGGTATCCCTTTTTTGGTGATAACATGGCCCAAGAATATTACTTGATCCATCAAAAAATATCATTTAATATAATTTTCATATAAATATTCCTTTCAAAAGGTTTTTAATACAGAGTTCAAATTCTCCTCATGTTCCTCCTTGATTTTGGGGTAGAATAGAATATCATCTATAAAGACTATTTAAAATTTACCAATATAATCCCTAAATACTCTAGTACTTATGTCCATGAAGACTACTGGAGAATTATTGAGTCAAAATGGAATCACTATGATCTCATAGTTCTTGTACCTTACTCAAAAAGAAATCATGGGGATATCCAACTTCTTCTCATTTACTTGATAATATCTTGATCGAAGATACACCTTAGACAAGTACTAGGTTCCTTGTAGCTAATCGAATAAGTCATCAATCCATGAAAGAAGAAATTTTTTATTTATCAGGATCTTTTTGGGCTCACGATAATCAAGGAAGAGGCTCATTGACCCATCCTTCTTCTTGTTGAAGATGATATGTGCTCTATGGTGAAGCACTTATACATATAAACCCTTTTCCTAGATTCTCCTACAATTGCATCTTCAACTATTCAAGTTCCAATGTGGCAATTTTTATGGAGACTTGGATATTGGTAGAGATCTAGGTATAATGTTTGATATGGAACACAACCTCTTATCTTGGAGAAAGACCAATAAATTCTTTGGGTAACACATTAGTATATTCCCTTATAATGGGAATTCCATCAAGGATAATCTTTTCCACAGTCTCAATAATTTTATCAAGATATGATTTTTCATAAATCAATAATATCCATTATTGAGATGATTTTAACAAATAATATTTTTCCTCCTCCTTTTACTTTTATTGAATCAGATAACGATTCACGATACAGCGGAATATTTTCTTTTTTTGGGAATTTATGTTGGATAAATATTAGTAAATGTAATCCATACCTATAATTACATAAAATTCTAATAAATAAAGTTTCACAAGGTTTTTGGGGAATTTCACATCACAAATATGGAAAAGGATAAGTTATATACGTTGGATGAAATAATTTCCCAATTTTCCATTTTCACATATTGCTTCACTTCTATGTTTTGAGGTGGTAAATGACTAGTTCTAATAAACTTATGTTATATGAAAGAATGCATAGATATAAGATCAAATAGTATATTCTCTATTGTTTCATAAATGACAATTTTACCAATAACCACATCATTGTTGAGATCCACCTTTGTAGTTGAGATGGAATAAGATCACCTTTTCTCTTTAGGGCTTGGAGATTATCGAAATTGGTTATCATCGATAACCCTTATCTTAGGGAACTGATTTTCATAGTTTTCTTATTCCATGAATTTGAAACAATGTTAAATAGGCTAAGGGTGGATTTTATAATTCATTTATTCTATAATATTAATAGGTTTCTCTCATCCCCATTTTCATTCTTTGTTCGCTTCCTTCTTAAAACAAATAAATTTACCTTTTCCATTTAAGAAATTTCTAGGTTGCTTCTTCCCACTTGTTTGACAAGTGGTATGTTGGACATTCTTTCCCCCATGATATTTCTCAGTCACAACACTAGAATTAAATTCTTCTATCCTCTTACTATTTGTATACCATTGATACCCTTGGAATTTTCAGATCTCTGTTTCAAATTAAGGCAGCATCATATAATTTTCTCATAGCCGTAAAAGTTTTAAATCACCCAATATTTTCATATACTTGGATTTTCCCATGAAAGAAGTGGTTAACATTACTTTTTGTGGAAATGTCAAATATAGAGGTATATCATATAAGTGTTGTGTTATTTTCCTTATATACACTGATGGATTGATTATCCATTTTCTCGAGGCTAAGGAAATCCCTCTCTATTGTAATCCAAAAAGTGTAAGGAAAATATTTATCAAAAAAAAAATTATGTTATTCTTTACACCCATCACTTTGATATTTTCCCTTTACATAATATTTTTGATCAACATACACCATTAATCATCTTATATATTCAAACAATAAAACTCCAGGACAACCTTATACATCGTAGATCATTGAATTATGGAGAAGATACTTCCAACATAGTTGATCCATTATTTCATGATTAAAGGATCATATTATCCACCAAATTTTGAAGGTCTTTCTCACATAAAGGTCTCAATCACAATTAGATCTTAATTAAGGGGAATTGGATTTTATTTGAAATTCAAGTTTTTATTTAGATCTTGAGTTAATTGATTAAGGATTGACATAAATTTCTAGAATCCTACTCTATCAAGTTGGTAATTTCATTTGGGTAGCAATTACATAGCTCAACACATTACTTTTTTAATCGATCACTCTAATTCCTAACCGTTAAATAAAATAAAGGCAAAATTAGGGATGAGAATATTAAAAATTCTAAACTAATAAAAGGGAAAATATAAATATTGAAGGGGAAAATCATATGTTATATACATTCCTAAACCTAAGAATTTATAGGTTTCAGTCTAATTTATCCATGGTCTATTCCCTAATATATATTTTCTTGGTAATTTCTATACCATTCATTTTTGTTTGTAGATAAATTTTGAGTTTACCAAAGAATATTACCCAAGTTTTTCGAACCAGGTTTTCAACAACGAATATTTTACATTCACCAGGTGAAGATAGATTCAAATCCCAATTCACACATTTTGGGGTTGTTAGCCTAAGGTATTACTATTCCAGAATGAAATCAACTTGTAGTATCCAGATATGTATATTTTTAGAAACTACTTAATCTATACTCTAAAATAATTTAGGTATGCTTTACTATTATTAGTCTTTTACCTAAGTCTTTAAAAAGTTTTTCTAACCTAATACCCTAAAATAACTATGCTTTTTTCTAATACCTAATATGATAAACCATATATTTAATATTAATTATTTCATGGTTTATTACAAAATGATACCCATAATACAATACTATAAGATCATTTGGCCACATGTGTTTGGGAAATTAGGTATATATAAAATAAACTAAAACATGGGTATAATAAAATTATTTAAAATCTCCAAAACATTCCCTTATATTCCATAAATCTTCTAATATTACATGAGATAACCTAATTACATACATAAGAAATGGGATAATTATAAAGTCTAGTAAGGGAATAATCAAATAATAACATGATAATAGTAACAAATTTTAGTTAAGAGGAATATAAAGGTGATATAAAAGTTGTTAGAAACATAAAAGTGATCATGGAATCATGGTACAAGATGATAACATCAAGGAAACATAAGAATGTGGAAACAATATAAAACATGACATTATAATAATCAGACATGGATAACCACCAATTAATAATAACATAGTCTCATTAGGATAAACTCAAAAACACTATACATGAAATCTCATAAGGTAAAAGAATTTCCCAATGAATTCGAGTGATATACAATTCAAATCCCACCCATCTCATTTATATCATGTACGTGAATTTTTTCACCACATTGATCATACAAAATAAGAACACCATTCAATACTTTTAACACCATGATTAAGGTGGGTGAGTTACATACATGTAAGTACCCAATCATTTAATTATATGAAAAAAATAGTTTAATAAATAAGAATGGAGATGGGGATGGGTATTAACTTTAGAAATGTTTGGCATGGAAAATCACAGGATAATTTTGGAAGTGTAATGAGTGTACAAATAGGTTTATGGATGGGGTGAATAAGAATGAAAGGGGGTTTATAATTATATTGGAATCATAAATATAGTAAAGTTATGTGTAAAAAATATTTAAAAATGGAAAATTTGAAATCAAAAGGACTCAGTACAAAGAATGTAATTGTGATAAGAATAGGAGGATAGAGACCCATACCTTGAGAGGGTGCTTCTAAGAGATATGGAGGAGCTTCTTAAGACCTTGGGAAAACCTTGGGAGGGATTTTGAGAGGGATAGGGATATTACTTTCATTATCAATGTGTTTTAAGTGAATATTAGTGAGATTATGGGTGTGAATTCATAGAAAATGAGGGGTAATTATTTATAAATTTCTAAACATAGGTTTTAGACAATATGTGATAAAATAATCATAACTAGAAACTTTCACCTGGTTTTTTCCATGGGTTTATACAAAGAGATGTTGTATTAAATATTTTATTGTTCTAAGAACATAAATCTTTAAAATAATACACATGGAAATGTAGAAGTGATTCATTTTTATAAATAATTTATTATAAATCATTAAAATATAATATTGGTTTTGGAGGATTCATAAAGGGTTTATAGAATTAAAAAATAACTTCAAAAACACATTATTTTAAAGTTGAAACATTGTTTTGGTCCTGTATTAAATTTATATTATTTATTATATTGCTTTGGGCTATTATTATTTCATAATACATACTCTATATTTATACCATATTTAATTTTATCCAAACATCACCTGTCTCAAAAAATTATAAAAAATTTATCAATGGATTATTTTGATGTCTTGATTCCAAAAATATAATTTATTTATAAAAATAATTCTTTAAGTATAATAATTTACAATTTTAACTCAAAATTATCATTTATTTAAATATACTTGTATTTACAATGATAACAAATTTTCAACCCTTATAATGATTATATTGGACTTAAATAAATTATATTATATTTTTCACATAAATATTAATTAATAAAAATATTATATGAAACTAAAATTTATTTAAAAAGTATTCCTTATATCAAAAAGATTGTTTTAATTACAACAATATATTTTATAAAATTATATATTTTTTGGTGTCTTCATATTAAAATCTAATTATCAACTCACATAAAATTGTAATAATGAGAAGTGAAAAATATAATTATTATTTTATTAAAAACGAAGATATAAAAATTCATACTAATAGTGTCTAGATATATGTCACCTCATTACACTGGTGTACACTCTAAGGGTAATGTGTGCGATGGTGGGGATTTCTTGTGGTGGTTCAACAAACATGGTTTGGGTCATTATCTCGATAATATCAAAATTATCCTATAAATAATTTCATTCATGCTTAAATTATTGAATTTAATCTTGGTCTTGGTCAGGGGAAAATTCTAGTTATTCCATATCCCTCAAAATCCATGATAAATGGGATTTATGTGGTATAATCCTACTAGTTGGGGTCATCTCTCCTCCCCTCTATGAAAATTAGACTTTATCATAACCCTTAATATACACTAATCTTATCGATCACTATAAAATGACTATATTATCAATGGTTAATATTCATAAAGTTATTTTCAATCTGACATGATAAGTTTTATAATTGGTCCAAAATAACCAAAATAGTGCATGCGTTTTCTATAACTATATTAATTAATAATTCATTTATTCATTTAAAAAGGGAATTTCACTTATTAACGTTTGGGTCATTACAGTGATCCTTTCATAACAAGTAATACACACTTAATTTCTATCATGGAAAATGAGGATAAACTATCATAGTTACCAATGACCTCTACTGATAATCTAGTCAATTAAAAACACTAATTTTATTTCAAATTTCAAATTAATTCACACTATTAAGACTAATATATCTCCATCCCACTAAAAAAACATATCAACTCACTCAAGGATATCTAACCAACCAAAATATCTCCCAAAGGAACCACTCCATACCTCGGGCACATATTTCCTAGAATTAAAACAATGCACATCATTCCAAATACTACCCACTATAGGAATATTTTCTACTATGAACATAACAGTAATTATATCGCAATAAAAACAAATAAAAACAGAAAGGTAGTCTCAATTAATTAATGTCACCCCAATAATTTATTTAGGAAAATCCATAATAACTTATTGTTTATTCTCTAGCTAATTGAAACATATTTTACAAAAAAATATCTAATTTTTTCCTTAAAAACATTTTCCTAAATCAATTTTAGATTTTTGAAATCTATTTTTCACCCATAAACAATCATGCACATGTCCAGAATTCCTACATGGATAGTATGATTCATGAAAACACACCCTCTCACCACCATAACCCTAGAGTAAAACTACAAATAACAATATCACACTAAAAAATCATGATCAAATAAATACATCATTAAAAATAATGAAAAACATGAAAAATTAAACCATCCCAAATAACAATAAATTTCCTAATATAGTGGTTAGTTATACCCAAGAATAATGCATATCCCTAGCCCATATAAAAGAATCCTGCCTCCAACAACCACAAACAAGTATAAAGTCAACCAAAACAATGATATGATTCCATTTTTTAACGCCTCATCATACGCCCGCACAAATGACTTTTGATATGGTTTCATAACAAAAACTTATGTGAGACTCTACTAAACTAGAGGATACCAACCATCAATGAGATTTTGATAATAATGTGTGGATACTACACTGTTAGCATAAAAAATAAAACAATTGTTAAAAAACATAAAGATCATATTAAATTAGAGTAATAAGAAGTTTTTATAGTTAAATATCAGCCATCATAAATAAATAAATATCAACATTCAGTAACATAATAGACCCATGATAAAAGTAAATATGTATATCAACATCACCCACATGAGTTTTTGAGAAGATAATAGATAAAATATAATAAAAATGTTTATACCATTATAAAACCTGTGCCTCTACTCAGTATCATCTCCCAAAATACTATCAAGAACCTCTATTGAGATCTCTTATAAAAAATATTTCTTGAATTCTAGATATACAGGTTTTCACATGTGTGGTGTTTCCCATAATGAGTGTGAGTATAAATTTGGTAGGGTACCACCAATTATTCCACTTATATATTCCACACCATATATGTATGTATGTACAAAAAAAATAAACATGTAACATAAAACATATAATCAATTCTGTAAGTCATCTTGTTCTAACAAGTACACTGGAACACCCTACCCCACCTACTTTAGTTATTTCTCATATATCTTTTCTGTAACACCCCACCCCTACCTCATTGTCTTGAGGAGGCGGTGAGGGTTACTTGGCCTTAAGTGATGTTCCCAAGGAACCAAAGGCTAGCAATAAATGCTAAGGGATTCAAGGAATAATAGGGAACGATTTTCCCTAAAGATAAAACCAACTAAACCAACAACTAAATATGCATGCACTTTCAAACCCAAACATGTATTCCTAAAAGGCAGCCAATTTGTTCCACAATAAAACCCAAAACAAAACCAACCCACCATATAATAGTACAAGCGGAAACTAAACAACAAACACTACGAGCCATGACCCCACCACAGCTCCACACCAAGCTCCAAGCTCCAAGCTCCACCGAGACATCACGATGCACCACTAAAGGAGGGAGATGCCTTACCTTTGCCCACGTCACGATACACAACATCTGCAAAGAAACCAACGTGCCAAATCAGGGTGTGAGTACTAAAACTCAGTAGTATTTCCCCAAATTAATTCCCTCCACACACCACTAGGATAAAACTGTTAGAACATTTATATAAAACAATTTATATAAAATAATCACAAGTGCTACCATTACCATAAGCCAACCACACCCTTACCAAGCCATTTTACCCAAACCAAACCACAAAGGTAAAGCCAAACAAAAATACAAAAACCCTTCCATCATTTACACATTAGCACAATGATTACATCTTGAAAAGTAATGTACAACAAAACAACCATAACACCAAAACGAAGGAACTTCCGTCCAACCCGTTCACCCATTCACACCAAGAGGCACTTCCCGTCCACTTATCCTTGATGGTGGCCCTTTTGTCCACTATCCATCCCCTTTTTATAGTGGTATTTCTCTCCACTTCCACACAACATTCAAAACAAGCCAATGCCAATCATATAACCCACCAAGGACACAACCACATGAAATCAACCAATTCCATTGCATATAAACCCATTTCAATAAATCATCCATTTATTGAAAACCATTTTCCATGCCAAAAAACATTTCAATAAAACAATTTTTTTTATTGAAAACCATTTCCATCAATCATTTTCCCAAAACAAATAAAGCCTCCCATTTTAAAATCTTCATTTTAAAATCCATAACAATATCATTTCACCACAAAACCCTCTTTTTCCCAAAAATCCCCAAAACATCACCCAAGGGATTTCCAATCAATTTTGAATAACAATTCACAATTAATTTTCAGCACAAAAATTAATTTTAACAAGGAACCACTAGTTCTAACCAAGTGGAGTCGAAAGATAATCCACCTACCTTTAGGGTCCCTGATAAATTGACTCACGAACAACCGTGATTCAAATCCGGAGAACACACCACCGAAACCTCTCTAGATACTTCCCCTAGCATCCATAAGCCTTAAAATCATCATCCAAGGCAACCACAACCCTATATCTACACACAAAAAGTGTATATCCAGAAAACCAACAAAGAGGGAAGAGCATATTTAGAGGAAACACAAGGGAAACAAGAGGAGAGACTTGCCCAAGAGAAACCACCTTCAAACGCCTTGAAACCCCTTTGAAATGCTTCCAAATCGAGTGGGAGAGCACCCTTAACCCATGAGAACCCAAAATCTCGAGTGAGGCTTGAGTGGGAGAAATATTGGATTGAAATAGGTTAAGCCCGAGGGAGCTAGGAACTTATAACCCTATTTTTAAGTGCTCGCATAGTTATCCCTCACGGTTTGGAAAACCGTGCACTAAACATGCGCACGCTACTGCCTCGGGAGCAAGGGTCCGCACGGTTTCCTCTCATGGTTTGGAAAACTGTGCGTAGGCCATGTGAAGCCTACTGTCTCCCCTACACGGTTTCCTAGAGAACCCACACGGTTTCCACTAACCATGCTCAAACTGTGCACTCCTTTAAAAGCCTCCAAACTCATCCAAAACCATTCCAAACTCTCCCAACCTCTTCCCAACTCATCCCATGCACTTTAAACACATAAAAATTCATAAAAAAGGAAACATACCTAAAACCGGGGGTACTAAATTCTCCCCACCATTGGAATTTACGTCCTCATAAAGTAGTGAACGAACCCTTTGCCGAAAGAGCTCGGTCCACTGCTCGACCATCTTTTTCTCCCACTCCCAAGTGTCCTCTTGAATCTGAAGATGTTTCCACAAAACACGAACTAAACCGATTATTTTACCATGAAAGACTTTCTCCTGCCTATCCACAACCCGTACTGGCAAGTGCACCAACGAAGCATCTGGTTCTAGCTCAACATGATCCCATTGAATCACATGGTCACGATCCGACTGATACTTTTTCAACCGCAACACATGAAACACATTGTGAACTGCACTAAACTTTGGTGGAAATCCAAACGATAAGCCACCTCACAAACCCGCTCAAGAATCTCAAAAGGTCCAATGTACCTTGGAGATAACTTTAACTACTTCCCAAACCGACGATGTCCCAACCTAGGAGAGATCCTCAAGAACACATGATCACTCATCTCTAATGACAATGACCGTTGATGATGATCCACATACGATTTATGACGACTATGAGCCATCTCCATTCTCTTCCTGATCAACTTGATCTTCTCCATCGTCTTCTGGACAAGGCTTGTTTCAACCATCAAGGACTCACCCGTTTCCACCCAACATAGTGGAGAACGACACGACCGCCCATACAACGCTTCAGACGGAGCCATCTGTATGGATGCCTGATAACTGTTATTGTACTAGAACTCAACCAATGACAAGTGATCCTCCCACGAGCCACCAAAATCCCTGACACAAGCCTGCAAAATTTCCTCCAGAGTTTGTATCATCCTCTCGGATTGACCATCCATTTGAGTGTGATATGTCTTACTCATCGTCAAATGTGTCCCCAGGGATTGCTGAAAGGATTTCTAGAAATGAAATGTAAATCTCGGATCTCTATCTGATAAAATGGAAACTGGAACACCATGCCTCTTTACCACCTCCCAGATATATATTTTGGATAGATCCTCCACTGTATGAGATTCACAAATCGGGATGAAATGGGCCAACTTCATTAGTCGATCCACTATCACCCAAATGGCATCGTGCTTTCTGACCGTTCTTGGGAGACCTATAACAAAATCCATCGATATCTTCTCCCACTTCCAAATAAGGATTGGTAAAGACTACAACATTCCTTCTGGCCTCTGATGGTCTGCCTTGACCTGCTGACAAGTCAAGAATCTCGAAACCAACTCAGCCACTGTTCTTTTCATGCCAACACACCAGAACTGTGATTTCAACACTTTATAAATTTTCTGAATTCCAGGATGAACAACCCACCTGGAATGATGATACACCCTGAGAAGATCCTCCTGACAAGCAACTGATACAACCATCCGATTCTGAAAACAGAAAACTGAATCTCCATTCAGTTGCCATCCCTCAATGGTCTCCCCACCATTGAGCCTCGACCCCATGGTCACACACTCAGAATCAGATATATATGCATCTTTAAACTGGCCAAACAAGTCAGGAATCAACAAAACCGGAAAGAAGACCGCTCTATCACCCTGGTCCTCACATTCCAACCACATATCAGCTATAACTGACATCAACTGCCACTGGTCTGATGCCTGTTTCACCACCCGAGCATATGATTTTCTACTTAATGAATTCGCTACCGAATTTCACTTACCTGGTGTGTACATCAAGTCAAAATCAATCATATGGAGGTATTTCATCCATCTCCTTTGCCTCAAGTTCAAATCCCTTTTTGAGAAAATGTGTTCCAAGTTCTTATGATCTGTATATACCGTGAATTTCTCACCGAATAGATAATGATGACACACTTTCAAAGCATGGACCACTGCTGCCAAATACAAATCATGAGTTGGGTAGTTCTTCTCAGGCACTCTCAACTGCCCTGAGCCATATGCAACCACATGATTCCCTTGCAAGAGAACAGACCCCAACCCTTATCCCGATGCATCACAATACACCTCGTACCCTTTTCCTGATTCTGGAAAAACCAAGATTGGTGCTGATGTAAGGCGATCATTTAGCTCTTTAAAACACTACTGAAACTGCTCATTCTACTATAATGGAACATTCTTCCTTGTCAAATCTATCATCGACGAAGCCAAATGTGAAAAATCACGAACAAAACACCGATAATACCCAGATAGACCAAGAAAACTCCGTATCTCAAACACATTCTTTGGCAGTTTCCATGAGATAACAACCTCTATCTTTTCCAGATCCACTAAAACACCCCTTTCAGAAATCACATGGCCAAGAAAACGAACTTCCCATATCCAAAATTCACACTTTGACAATTTGGAATACAACTGATGATCCCTTAAGATCCACAACACTGTCTCCAAGTGCTGCTCATGCTCCACCCTTATCTTTGAATACACCAGAATATCGTCTACAAACACCACCACAAATGAATCCAGATATCTCTAAAATATCTGATTCATCAAGGCCATAAACACCATTGGAGCATTCACTAGACCAAAGGGCATAACCACATATTCATAATGGCCATATCTACTTCTGAATGGTGTTTTAGAAATATCCTCCTTCCTCACCCACAATTGATGATATCCTGACCTCAGGTCGATATTGGAGAACCACTGGGATCCCCTAAAGTGGTCGAAAAAATCATCATTTTGTGGAAGTGGATATCTATTCTTTATCGTAACTTGGTTAAGTCTACGATAATCAACACATGGCCTCAAAGTTCCATCCACCTTTTTCACAAACAACACCGGAACTGCCCACAGAGATGTGCTCGGCCGGATAAACCCTTTGTTTTCTAAATCTTCCAACTAGACTTTCAATTCCCACAATTCAGTAGGTGCAATCCGGTAACACAGAAGCGAGATAGGACTGGTCCCCGAAAGGAGATCAATCGTAAACTCCACTTCTCTTACGGGTGGTAACCCAGAGAATTCTTTGGGAAAAACATCCATGAACTGATCTACCACTACCGAAATAACCATCTTCTCAACACTTTCTACCGATTCTAACGACAAAACCGCCAACTGATATGATAATGTACCAACTGCTGGTGCCAACAAACCCGTTGCACCCTACCTTTCATGCTTCTCTCCTCTAAAGAGATGTATAATGTTATTGTGTGTCGTACAAGACATTGTTCGCGCATCACAATCAATGTGGGCCTTAAAATCCACCAGCCAATCCATTCCCAGGATTACATCTTACCCATCCATCTCAAGCATTGATAAATTACAGGTTATCTCAACCTTACCCACAACGATACAACATGCTCTACATAGAAAGGATCGACACTCTTTTCGACCCAGAGGTGTTTGAAGATTCAAAACTGAGGGAATCATTTCTACCCTTAAACCCAAAAAATCAACCACACGTGCAACAATAAAAGAGTTTGAAGCACCCGTATCAAACAACACTTGCATCAAGGTAGAATTTAAAATAATAGTACCTCGCACCGTGGATAATACCGACTGATCATCCACCACAACCTGCTCTGCTCCGAACACATGTTTGCTTGCCACACTCTGCTCTTTATTGCTCTGCTGAGGTGTCGTGGTATTCCGAGAATCACCATGACCCACTTTACTCTGCTGACGAGGGGTGTGTTGTTGTCCCCGTCCCGTCGAAGCATACGACACCTGCGATCTGTGAGGAGTGTCACGCACACCCGAACTTGGAGCATTCTGACAATAACAATATAGATGCCCCATCTGCATACAATTATGACATGCTCGAGGTTGTGTCGTACAATCATGCTTGATGTGGATCATAGAACCACACTGAAAACATCTCATCTTTCTCTGGGGATTCGAAGGAAGATTTACCGATCCCGCTGTCAGATTATATGCCATATTCTCATCATGAGAATAAGTGTCCCTCTTCCACTTGAACCTAGTGTTAGAGTTACCACTATTCCCCATGGGTACCGCCATTCTTCCCCCGCCCAGAGCTCCCAATAGATCCCACTCAGCCACCGAGGCTCTATTCACCAACTCTGTGTAATCATCTTTACAGAGTACTACTATCATTGAATTGATTTATTACCTTAATCCCACTTCAAAGATCCTTGCCTTCAACGACGTGCTACCCGCCACCTTGGGAGATAACCTCACTAAGTTCATAAACTTAGCTGCATACTCCATCACTGACATAAGCTCTTGCTTCAAACTGAAGAAATCAGTCGTACGATGAATTCTGAACGTATGTGGGTAGAATTGTTTATTAAAAAAATTCCCCAATGCCTTCCCACATCATACCTTGGTCAGTTCCAGCTTGGACTAACAACTCCCACCACTGAAGGTCAAGATATTCCAACATATACATGGACAACTTCACTTTTAACTCTACCGACATTCCCAAGAACTCTAAGATCTTGTTCATTCTGTTCAACCATGCCTATGCCCTCTCCAGCTCTGAATCGCCCCTGTAGATGGGTGGATTCTGCTTTTGAAACTGAACCGCATGATCCACATGCCTTGGTTCATCCATTTGGTTTCCACTTTCCACATCTTAGAAAGCTTGCACTATGCTTTGCACAAGCTGCTGGTTTACCTGAGGCTCAGGTGCTACCACATTTTCAGAAGCCTCCTCCAGTTGGTCTCTACGACGCCTACCCGGTTCCATTTCTATAAATAAGAAAACAAACAACCATGAGTCTCACTTCTGTAGACGTCACAAAATCCCATTTCAAATCACATTACACAACACTTTCACAACAAGCCTTTCCAGAAGTTCACATTTCCCACGTTTCACTATTTTGAAAATCATACCATTTTCAAAATACCAATTTATTCACATTACCATTTCACACATTCATATCACATCATAAATAATTATACCCTAATGAAATATGCATCCTAGAGGGAAGTCATTTCTACCATATATTCCATGCACATCTCATTGGCTACACCCACGACAATGAGATTTCCAATGCCTATAAGTGTCTCCAAAACACTTATGAACCCAACTCCCTGGTAACATGAATTTCAACATAAAAGTGTTAGCTATGTCCTTTTATACTATACATTCCAAGTTCCTACAATCCTACACCTTTCTACCATCCCGACTGAAAGAATGTAACCGAACGAATGTCAACACCAAATCTGAGAATCAACTCCAAAGGACTGAACAAACTGATACCACTTGTAACACCCCGCCCCTACCTCATTGGCTTAAGGAGGTTGTGAGTGTTACATGGACTTAAGAAACGTTCCCAAGGCACCAAAGGCTGGCAATAAATGTTTAGGACTTCAAGGAACAGTGGGGAATGATTTTCCCTTAAGACAAAACCAACCAAACCAACAACTAAAGATGCATGCACTTTCAAACCCAAAAATGTATTCCCAAAAGACAACCAAGTTGTTCCACAATACAACCCAAAACCAAACCAACCAACCATATTAGAGTACAAGTGGAAACTAAACAACAAACACTATGAGACATGACCCCACCACAACTCCACACCAAGCTCCAAGCTCCAAGATCCACCGAGACATCACGATGCACCACTAAAGGAGGGATATGCCTTACCTTTTCCCACCTCATGGTACACGGCATCTGTAATGACACCAACGTGCCAAAGAAGGGGGTGAGTACTAAAACTCAGTAGGATTTCCCCAAATGACTTCCCTACACACACCACTAGGATAAAACCATTAGCACATTTATATAAAACAGTTTAAATAAAATAATCACAAGTGCTACCATTACCATAAGCCAACCACACCCTTACCAAGCCATTTCACCCAAAACGAACCACAAAGGGAAATCCAAACAAAAAGCCACAAACCCTTCTAACATTTACAGATTATCAGAACAATTCTATCTTACAAAGCAGTGCACAACAAAACAACCATAACGACCAAACAAAGGAACTTCCGTCCAACCCGTTCACCCATTCACACCAAGCGACATTTCCCATCCACTTATCCTTGATGGTGGCCCTTTCGCCCACTATCCATCCCCTTTTTATATTGGTACTTCTCGCCACATCCACACAACATTCAAAACAAGCCAATTCCAAGCATAAAACCCACCAAGGTCACAACCACATTCAATCAACCAATTCCATTGCATATCAATCCTTTTCAATAAATCATCCATTTATTGAAAACCATTTTCCATGACAAACAACATTTCAATAAAATAACCCTTTTTATTGAAAACCATTTCCATCAATCATTTTCACAAATCAACCATAGAATCCCATTTTAAAATCTCCATTTTAAAATCCATAACAATAACATTTCACCACAAAACCCTCTTTTTCCCAAAAATCCCCAAAACATCACCCAAGGGATTTACAATCAATTTTGCATAACAATTCACAATTAATTTCCATCACAACAATTAATTATAACAAGGAACCACTAGTTCTAACCAAGTGGAGTTGAGAGAGAATCCACCTAACTTTAGGGTTCCTGAGAAATCGACTCACGAACAACCGCACCTCAAATCCGGCGAACGCACCACCGAAACCTCTCTAGATCCCTTCCCTTAGCATCCATAAGCCTTAAAATCGTCATCAAAGGAAAACACAACCCTATATCTACACACAATAAGTGTAGATCTAGAAAACAAAGAAAGAGGGAAGAGAAGATCTAGAGAAAACACAAGAGAAACAAGCGGAGAGACTTACCCGAGAGAAACCACCTTTAAACCACCTTCAAATCCCTTTGAAACGCTTCCAAATCGAGTGGGAGAGCACCCTTAACCCCTAAGAACCCAAAATTCTAAGTGGGGCTCCAGTGGGAGGAAGATTAGAGGAAATATGTTAAGCCCGAGGGTTCTCGGAACTTATAACACTATTTTTATGTGGTCGCACGGTTAGCCCGCACAGTTTGGAAAACCGTGCACTCACTGTGCGCAAGCTACAACCTCGGGAGAATGGGTCTGCACTGTTGTCTCACACGGTTTGAAAAACCGTGCATAGGCCATGAGAATCCTACTGTCTCCCTTTCCTATTTTCCTGGAGAACCCCACGGTTTCCACTAACCATCCTCAAACCGTGCACCCCTTTAAAAGCCTCCAAACACATCCAAAACCATTCCAAACTCTCCCAACATCTTCCCAACTCATACCATGCACTTTAAACACATAAAAATGCATAAAAAAGGCCACATACATCAAAACAGTAGTGCCACGTTTTCTATGATCACTAAACAAGATAACATGAACCACACAGCATCCCAGGAACAAGATTGTTCTAACCATGTGTGTTAATGAAATTAAAAATGGAATCTCAGACACACTTTAGGTCTAACTATGGGTGATAAATTCTATGTTGTATAATATTCTCTCTTATAATATAACTATGGATGATAAATACCAAATGTTTTATTTCATCTATACCAATATAGAATGGGATATAAATTCTATATGGAATCTTAGGCTCTCTACTGGTCTAACCATGGTTTCTATGTTCTAAATGGAAACTTAGGCTCTTTTTCTGTTTGAACTTGGTAACTAAATTAATGATGGAATATTAAGATATCTTCTAGTGTAAACATGGGTGATTAATAAGAAATGTATTTGGGAAATGTGTAATATAGGTGACATGTGTATAAGAACATTTGGGTGATGTGGTATGACACACCAAACCCCAGGCCCCCAAGTCACTATCTCATCAGTCACTCTATCCAAAGATATATTTCTTCAAAATGGCCAATATAAATAAAAAATTATAAAAACCATATCCCCATTCCAAAACACTTTTGTAAAAACCTATCCATACCTATTGTGCTGCTATCAGGTATCTTATACTATATCAATCTCATCTCATTTCACTCATATCCCAACCCTTATGCAATAACCATGGTAATAACCAATCCCTAAAATGATTTCCAAAGACCTTAGGGTATGATCAATATTTTAATCTTAATCCACATATCATACTAAGTTATATCAATCAACTATAATAGTCTCAATATGTAAACAACATATAATCCCATAATTACATATTCATGCTTACTCTGTAATTAGAAAACCTAAAGTAACCACTCTATGTTGATTCTCACATTTAACCCCCACTTTCACTCAAGTTTGATCTAAGATTTTTGGAAAATCCCATCCATGAAAATTAATTTAACGTACTCAAATATTTCATGATCTATACCTTTTATAAAAAAACATGCTTATATACTAAGAAACCCACTCTTTAAGGATTCACTCAATTTGGAGTCCTTAAACCAAATCACTAAGGCTCAACCCAAGATACCCACAATTTACCATGAAAAACAACACCCATTTGGTGTTCATAAAGAAAAAATTGAAAAAATACACTTGTAAAATTTTTAGGACATCCCTTGAATCAAAAAAAAATTGGTAACATCCCCATTCCACTACCATAAATCTCCTTCCAAGACCCATATACAATTGAAAATAGTGGTTCCCAAAACTAATTCTAAAACCCAAACCCCAAAGAGGGAACACACAAGAAAATTCATATAAAATATATCGTTAATTATTATATAGAAAATCTACCTCATATACAGATTTAACATCCCTTAGAAATGACTATCTAGGTCTTTACCAGGCTCTTACCAAGATTTTTCTAGCTCCTGGTCATATTTCTTTACACAAAGCCTCCATTAATATTTTATAAAAATTTAAAATTCTATTAAAAATTTAATTCATAGAGGAATATTCATTGAAAAATAACCAAGTATCTCTAAAACAAAAAACCATGAATAATAATGTGTTTAAGGACAATAATATACCTCTAACACCCTTACTAGTAAAATTCACAATATTTGGTACTCAAACAATAACCAATTTAAACCGAATTTTTAGAAATAGATAGAAAAAATCACTATAAAATTATCTCCATCAAAACATATAGTATTATGTGGTGTTCTCCCTAATTTCACATCCTATGTCAATTTACTCATGAATTCCCTTTTTGGTGATGATTCCATAATGATATTGTGAAATTATTCTTAAATACATAACCACAACAATACTAAAATATAGGGGAAACAATAGGAATAATATTTAGGATATTAAAGAGAAGAAACTAATATCAAATCACCATGAAAGGTCATATGGAAAAACCCACATCTATGGGGATCAAAGGGAGAATAAGGGACAAAGATTGTTAACCAAAAATGGCATCTTTGGTCCCCTATCCCATTTTAACCCTAGTAGGGGATGATTGTGAAATAATTGTATTTCCTGTCCTAAAAAATGAGGAAAGGTACTCCATATACCTAGTGAAACTGCACCAGAGACTTAGTGTCCCTAGGAAATGGTATTTCCTCTTATTTCTTCATAAGGTACCTTATGGTCACTTTTTATTAAAATTAAGTCAAAAGGACACCCTAAACCAACTTTAATTTTCAATGTTCACCACATACTTTTTAACTAACAAAAATCCATCCTCAAATTTATATTTATTTTTTTGGAACCTAAAACAAAAAAAAAACCAATTAAAACCCCCCTAATATTGACCAATAAAAATTCAAATTTCCTCTAAATTTACTTTCCCATAAAGATGTGGGTTAGTGCAATCCATGGAACTAATTTTTAATTCATGAACCACTATGGCGTAATTTCATTCATCATGTTATAATTAACTAAACCAAAAAATAATCTCTAAGAGGTAACATATATTTTTGAGACCGTACTTCAACTTCAATACATAAGAAAAATCATCTACCACTAAAATAAACGATGGGGTAATGGAACCTATTACAATTTGATTTTCAATTAAAATAGAAATGCACTCTAAAATTAGATCCAAATATTTCCTATCCTTATCTAACTAATAAAAACACACATAGGGATAAGGAACCAAAAAACCATGACTCCAAATTAGATACCTTTAAAATGATTCGTATCCTTGAGAACAAAAAATAATAATTAATAATAAAACAATGAAAACATAATCAATACATGATATTCCTATAAAAAATTTTCATTATCACTGAAAAATACTCAACCACAACAAGACAACACAAATTAAGAACACAATAAATACATTAACTATAAAAAATACCAAATTAAATACCAGGATAATTTTTTAGAGTAAATATATGATTGAAATTGTATATGTCACTCTTTCTCCTATGAATACTCCTCTAAGAAACCATCACCTCATATAATCTACATCAACAAAATGGATCTCCCATACAAGACCCTCTCCTAATATTTTTGTATCTTTATAGGTTATTACCTGAAGGTGGCATTCTCTAAAAAATAATACTCACCCTAATAAAGGATATGAAAATAATCATTAACATATCTATAAAGTTATGGCACATGGAGGCAATCATGTACTCTCTCCACCTAAGGTGAAATAATCAACTTGTAATCTACTTCGCTGAACTTCTCTAACAACTAGAAAGGTTCAAATAACTAAGGAAAAATCTTACTAACTACATTTAACTTCTATTTCACACAATGATTAGTGACATTTTGAAATACATTATCACCAACCTTAAAATATAGGGTTCTCCTCCTCTGATATGCATAAATTTTTTAATGATATTATGTAGCTTTTAAAAAAATTGATCCACTAACACCTTCTCTATCATACATTACCCTATTTATGGACAAATGATCATTGTTCCAAAAACCACTATATAGAAAAATGGTAATATACATACACACCAATATAATGAAAAAAATAACTCCATACTGATTAAAAATTGGTATCAATTATTAATGGAAACCTAAAAGCAAGTAAAAAGATTCTCTTAGGATCCTATAATATTTTTAATGTGCACTTGTATATTTTTTATCAATGTTTGGATCATATTATCTATATTTCCATCCATATAAATATGAAATCTATGATAATGGACAATCAGAGAAAAAATCATGTTTTATTAACTTTCAATCTATTGAAGTAAATCTTAGACTAAATCTTAGAATATTATCATTGGAACTCCATAGAGCCTATTTATCCCCAACAAACCATCAAAAATCCTCAACTAATTTTCACCCTAGAATATCCCAGTTATTTGAAAGTCCATCTAAAATGTAATTCTTAACATTAACCCGCCAACAAATAAATCCTAAAGATATGAAGTTTATCACAAACTTATTCATACTTGGACACCAAACTTGATACTTTAAATCATTATATGTCTTGACCCACCATTTTTTAGACTCCACTTGATCCTTCAATGACTTTTAGTGTGACTCCTATAGCCCACCTTCCATATGATATAGGTTTGAAACTAACAACAATGGTATATCACGACACATATATAGAAGGTATTACGCTTTATAAAATAAATAAACACATAAAAATGAATAATTTATTGTATATAACAACCATAATAAATGAATAATGTATATAAATTCATTTCATTTGACATAATACAAAATCAATGATTCAAGGAAACCATCAGTCTATCATCTCCGATATATGTTAGGCAAGGTATAATGTAACAATATCCAACAACAAATATCTAATGACCATTGTTAGGGTATCCTTCCACCACCAGCACTAAATCTATCTAGATAGTCAGAATGAAAAATTATATAAATAAAGGGTGATAATAATAAATATACTTAGTTGTTTCCTTCCTTAAACTCTCATGTGTCCATGTTAATGAAGCATATGAATGAAACCATGGATAGAATCAATAAAATAGTAAAAAATAAAATAAAATTATCTCCCAAAAATTAATAAAATGACTACTTATATTCAATACCACATCATCACACTTTCTAAAAAATATCACATCCTCTTCACGCATTATCATATAACCACTGATATGTGGAAACATACTACTGATCCACATTCAAGATGTTGTCTACCCATACAGAACCCACTATAATATTATTATATTATTTTCCACCAATAAATACCTTTTTATTTTTTCACCACCACCAAGTATTTATATACACATAGGGAACATTATATAACAACTTTATTATCAAGTATTTATCCATTGACATGAAAATATCTAAATATACACATCTTTGTGTTTTTGGCCAATTTAATGGATCTCAATAAGAATATACATAAACTAGTATAAATATACCCATATATAACTCTTGAATCATCCACATACATTAGTTTAGCCACAACCCACCAATAAGAAATCTCACTAGTTTTTCAGTTTTTGACCTTTAAGGGATTTCTCCATGACAACCCGCAATTTCTATGATTTTTTCCACTATCAAGAAATATTACTATATTACCAAGTTTAAACATTCAAGGAGTCTCCCCTCTTCAACCAACATCATCATTTCCACATTATATGTCCAGTATATATATCTATATAATCCACATCATCATTCCCACCATCCTCATCATCACCATTACTATGCTTCCCAAACCATTGACACATTACTAGTCACAAATTCTACATCACGTCCATATATCACAAATGAATTTTTACCCCAACTATGAATTTATTATACCTCTTATGTCACAATATATATAGGGCACTACAAAAGATAATAAAAAATCATACAAAAGTACATACATACATACATATATATATATATATCAAAATACCACCTAATTCTACTATATATTCTTATCCTTGGGAGTAATACACTGCATCATTAATATTCATCATATCTTGGGTATACATACATTCCACAACCACATCACCCAACCAACACATATCAAATACCCATTTAAATAAAAAGTACAAATTATCACCCTAATTTATTAAAAATAGAGAGTTTATCTAGGGGATTATACTAGATTTTATATTGACCAATTTTATCAACACATTCTACATTAAACTCTCCCCATAAGAATCAACTGGTAAAGTATAATAAAAAATTAAACAACTTCATTATAATGTGACATAACCCAATAAAATTTACACCATGTAATATGACTTGTTTTAATAAAGGTTCCAAAAATTTTGAATGTGGAATGACCTAGGGAACATATGGAATGGACACATGTAACATACTTCCTATTTTCCCCCAACCGTCAACAAAACTTAGAAAATTTTTCCAAGAATGTGTAACAACTCCAATGATTTATTTCATGAAACATTCTAAAATTCATAAATTTCACCCTTCTAACCTCCAGTATATTTTATATCGTTTTTAGAAAATTTAGGGTCTAAGTATAATATTTGGAAATATTTTATAAATATTTATAATCAATGACCATGAAAATTTTACCCCATAAAGAAATTATCAAATAATTCTAAAATGAATTATAATCAACATTAAACATCAATTAATCAATTTAATGTAATAAGATATTATCCACTTCTTAATTTATTTTCAAAAAATATATCTCATTCTATACTCTAGTATTATTCCACAAAAATCATCAATACTTTACTTATCTTATCATTGAATCACATTTCTTATTCATATTTATTTAATTCACAGATTACTAATTTCAGTGACAGTCCATCATTTCACAATTCCTCTCATTTCAATTGTACATCCAAAATAATTATCCAATAAATTACATATTCATACCCAACATTTATCATTTTCTAATGCTTATCTATTTCTATCTCTATCTATTCAAATTTTATTAACATAGAATTATATATCCTTTCAATTTCAATATTTCAGTTATACCAATATTAAATTTCCACAAATAAACTATTAGAAGATAATATATATTCATAAAAAATATTTTATTTAACATTTATTCCACCGATTTTATACCTATTTCTCATTTAAACTTTTCATTTATTGTATGTTCACAATTATATAATATTATGAATTATCAATCCATCATGGAAAATAAAAATCACGGTAGATTCATATGAATTGTAAAAGAGATTAGAATTCATGTCACCCACATCAGTTCCATGATTAATGAATTCCTCAATACTCTAATGAACACCATTGATTATTCATCCATCATCTTTTTCTGTATTAATCTTTCTTCAGTCCTCTATAACACACTAAGAACATAAGTTCTCTTTTGATGGAATTAAGAGAATATAGATAGGGTTATAAAAGAATGGTTTCATTGGAAAATGAATTCTACAAGGCTTTTATTTCCTCTAATTCCCACCTTTATAGTCCCAATTACATTCCATCCTTAAGAAATTATAAATTCTCCCACTGAATTTTGAATTTAATACTCCCATTAAATTTACCATTTAATATCTCTAACTTTCCATACCATAAAAATAAATATTTTTCTCCACATCCTCTAATATTACCTTATCACTTCCAACAAATTAAATATATAACAAGAATGATTATTTATTTTATTATAATAATCAATAAAAAATCACTTAAATTATTAACTAATAATTAAACTCCCCCACTATACAATATCGATAGGGAATTACAATCACCTAAAAAATTAAAAAATCACCAAAAAAAAGGAAAAAACATATATCATTAGTCCATAAAATAGATCAAAACTTCATTTAAAGAAAAATAAATTTAATATTTTACTTTTCATAACAAAAATCGATAAAATTTTACTTAGTTATAAAATTCAAATATTTGGGTCTCTATATTATACATCTTGGATACATCCAGATGAATCAATTGATGTGTAATATAGAACTCATATAGAACGAAATCTAAAATTGAACATGAAATGAGTAAAATACCATGAAATAACACATGATTTTCATCATCCCATGTTTTTATATCAAGATAATCTCCCTAAATAACACGATCTCTCTACACCTCCACCATATGATCTCCTTATTGAGTTTCGTCTAACTATTGAATCAAAGGATAATAAACCCTTTTTTTAATATATGGAAACACCACCATTGACCACATGTATTCCTAAAATAATAGAATCGATAACCTCTATCATCCTTGACTTGAAACAATACTCATGAGAAATAACATTATTTTCCCTCATTCTAAGCACATCATCCACCATGTTACCTTTACCTCGAGTATATGAGATATTGAAGTTATAATCCTATAATAATTACTTTAATCTATCAGAATTGAAATTTAAATTCCACTGAGAGAGTATAATTACAATATCTGATGGTATTTTATGACCAACATATTTTTTCTGATGATGTAATGTTTCCAAAGCTTCCTGGAAAACATCACCATTGCAAGATCAAGGTCACATGTAAAATAAATACACCCATAAGGATGTAATTTCCTTTACCCATAAAATATTAGCACCTGCTCTTACATCATCAAACATATAAGGCCAATATGGTATTCCTTTAAATAATTCTTAAACAATACACCCTCATTGGAAAAGATAAGAACATGATAAATGATCAGCTTCTCTTTTAGATATTTGAATATAATATGGATTTTATTTTACCACATAAAATCATCTTCTTTCTTTCTCAAATGAATGAAATGTTTATTGATAAGTGATAAGTGAAAGATAATCCTTTTATAATAACATATCATTCTTAATTAATTATACACCTCCATAATATTGTTTGGTGATCTGTAATAAATGGTTGGCATAATCTTAGCTGGATCATCTATTATGTCTGACTAAGAGATAACATGTCAAACTGAAATGTAATTCACATGTATAGAACTTATACTTGGATAAATTTCCATATATAATGTGTCTCAATAAGAATTACAAGAAAATAATTAAATATTATATATTCTCTTCCTCTATCTTTGAATACCCCAAAATATCCTTAATGAATTCCCGCATGAACAAATCTAGGTTCTTGGAAATTTTGAGTTCATTTATATTTACAATGCATTGGGGACTCCAAAGAGATAGGTTTTTTAGGATAATATCATGTCTATAATTCTAGAAGAAACCCATTTTAAATGTCTGATATATCATCACCAAATCAACATGGAATGAAAAATATAAAATATACTCATGTGTATGAACTATCAATCCTACTCTATCTCTGTTTAGTTTTTTATGTAAATCACTTAGTGATAATTGAATTAATATTAAATCCATAGCTAGTAGACCAACCAATGTAATCCTCATACACTATGAGTGTACACAAGAACTATAAATTTATGAAATCAACATCAACTTTTAAAAAAATAATCATGGAAGGAGATAGCTTCAATTAGGCTAATTAGTTTTATATAGACCAATTGAAGGATCCCCAACCTTTATATTGGTTGCCTTAATTTAATTTAATGATTTCAATCATCAAATTACAATTAATGGTAGCTAGCATATGTTATTATAACATATACTTTTTAGAGTCTTTGTGATTATCAAACATTTCAACAATATTAATTGGTTAGTTATTCCATAAATAAATCATCGTAATGATTCAAAACTAAAGTAAAATATTTTAAATATAGGGAAGTAGACCATGCGATTGATTTCTAATATCATAGTATAATAATTTCAAATGATAGATGAATCCCTATGCCTCTTTTGATATATCTTAATCATATATTATGATATGCATATCATGAATGTCAATTTTTATTATATAGATTAATCATAGAATAAAATTTATGTAGTTTTAGTGCATTTTAAAAAATATCCCGCTTGCACTAAAAATATTAATGTATAAAAATGATAATGATTAGACATATTATTTAATTTATATATTTATAGTTGGAATTTTACTTGAGTTTTAGTTCAAAACCCCTTCATTTTTAAGTTTTACACATTAAGTAAAATGCCAACTATCTAGTAAAATGACGACTATCAAAATATAAATAAAATAATAAGTCTAATCATTGTCATTTTTTACACATTAATTTATCCTAGTGAATTTCAAAAAATATCATTCTTGCACTAAAATAAATTAATGTGTAAAAAATTATAATGATTAGACATACAATTTAATTTATATATTTATAATTTACATTTTAATTGAGTTTAAGATCAAATCCCCTAGTTTTTTTGTTTTTGTAGCTTTAGTGTAGGGATCATTTTTAGTGGAAATAGTGTGAAAACCATGTATATGAATCTATAGATTGTTAGAGGAATTTCACATGATTGGTGCATGGTTTTTGAAAACCATGAAACCAAACCATGTTGTTTTCCTAATGGTGTCTAGATTTGATTGCATGGTTGGTGTATGGTTTTATAAATGGTGCTTTCAAATCATGCATGGTTCCAGATCATTAATTTTTTGAATTTCCTAAACTAACCTCCCAAGGTTTTAACATAACCCCTCCTCCATTCCAAACACTCAACTCACAGAGACTGAGAGGCTCTCCCCCTTGGTTTCCTCTTCTTCACATTATTATTTAACGACTTTTAATTAGGGTTTATAACCAATTTCTTATGGTAAACACTTATAAGCCTCCCCATCTCTAGGTTCCTTTTCATTTCCTCTTTCCTTATTATTGTAATGAGGACCAATAAGCTAAGGGTTTTATGTGGTTAAATATTTTATTAGGGTTTTTAGTGGTTTTAGGGTTACACTTTCTTATCTTCACCACTTTGGACTTTGCTGGGGTGGATTATCTCTTTAGTTTTTCAAATAGACATGTTTAAAGTGGTATTTCTTAATTGAATAATTATTAAATTGTCAAACCATGATAGATTCCACATTAAATCCCTATTTTAAATGTATGATGTTATTATTATACATATTTATGAAACATTTAAAATGGTAAATTAGGTTTCACTTGGTTTCCATTGAATGTGGATAATTTTCACATTAAAATGAGGGGTTTGATTTGTTTTGCTAGCTGTCACATATAAAAAATGTTTGATAAAAAGACTGAATGTATTTTATTTCGTCATTAAAAATTTTAAAATATTTATTGGTGTTTAGAATAGTTTTCAAAGGGGAACTTGAATTCTAATAGTTCATATGGATTTTAAATAATGGGTATTGAGATATTTTTTATGTTTTATTTTTTATGGTTATGGGTTTTAATTTCAAACAAGTTATTTAAAATATGGTTTCTTAAATGTTATTAGAAGGCCTAGTTAGAACTTTTTTAAATATTTTTAAATATTACCCTTGAAACATTACCCTTGGTGTATTTTAGATATTGAAATATTTGTATTTATATGATTTTTTCTACAAATAGGGAGTGTTTTTATAGGCTTTTATTCTTAATAAAAAAGAATAAGATGTTTCTATGAATGGTGGTCATAGGTGTTAGTGATTTTATTTTTTGATTGATTTGGTTATATTATTATGTGATAGTTGATTTTATAACCTCCATTTTTATTTCCAGGGATTCCATGGTTAACAAGGCATTAAATATAGGTACACATGTTTCACTAGTTTAGTTTCATAATATGACTGGTGTCCCTAAGATAAAATATAATATTTTTATGGGATTTTACCCCTTAGTTAGGAAAAGTAGGGAAATATCAAGTGTTTGGGTAGGTTATTTTTATCTAGGACCAGTCTCTTATTATAATGTTTTTTTATATGTGTTCTAGTTTTCCCCCTGAGATTATAGGTTCCTAGGACACTTTTGATTATTCTATTACTTACTAGTGGGTGAATTATTTGATAATTTTTTTATTTTATAAACTTATTATTATTTATGATGTTTTTAAAGAGTATTTATATAATGTTTATTTAATAAAAGAAGCATTGGCTGAGGAAAAATTTTCTATGTGATTATTTTTATTTGAATAAAATGATGAGAAAGTTTTATAAAATGACATAGATGTGACATTTTATTTTCATGTACTCATTTTAGAAAATCTATATTTTATATTTATTAGAGACATAAATTATAACAACCCATACTTTACATACATTGTTATTACTTCAGAATTTAAGCACACTTATTACAAAATATAGCAAAACCATTAAAGGACTGTATAGGTATAGTGTCTTTAGAAACTGGGAAACATAAACAACTAGTTCATAAAACATCTACATTGTCACCCTTTTATTTTATCATATCTAGAGTCCATTTTGGAATATCTTACCTAATATCCTTCTTCCTGACCTGGGGAAAAGAAAACATACAAAAGGGTGAGCTCAAATGCTCAGTAAGGGTAATTAAAAGAAATATCAATCACATCATATTCATAATAACATAACATTTTGGAAGTTTTAACCTGCAAAAGAGATCATAGTTTCATAACATGGGATAAATCATAGTAGTGAAATTTAATCCCAATAATCATAATGTAAAACATAAAACTTTGTGGCGTACACACATAATCATAAATAATCATTTCTTAGTAGTCAAGACTCATTTCCAAGACTATCTTAGCAGACAAAGTCAATTTCTGAAACAAGTTCACTCCTCATTTCAGTTATGTTTCACTGAACCGGATTAACCTGCCGTTCCAGCCATGTCTATCTCATGAGATATAAATCTTTACCCAATTCATTGGAAGGAGATATATGTCCCACCCATCTCATAATGAAACCATTCTTATGTGTGCCACAAAATCATAAACCATACATCATAGCATAACCCATGTAATAAAAATGGGATTCTTAAACATCATTCCATCATAACATAACCCATATAAGATGAAAGGACTTCATATAAATAATTCCATCATAACATAATCAAATCAATGTAAAAATAGGGATAGAAACAGAAACCTATATTGTCTTAGATGGAAAATAATTTTGATAAAACACTTGAACTTCATTCATGAGGAAAATATCATTTCTACTTAAAATTTTTTTTCCTTTCTTAACATGTCATACAATTTTAAATGACAAGAAGTTTATTAAAAATAAACTTGAAAACTTTTAAAGGAATCTTCATGGAAATAATGCTATAAAAATCCATTCAGGCCGTATAAGTTAAAAAAACATTCTTCTCGTACTTTGGCCAGAAAAGTCAAAAAGTACCTTGTAGGAAAAACGACAAAAGATTCTGTTCATATCTTTTACTAAAAACTTAATGAAGGGTAAAATTGGATTTAAACAATTGTAGGAGTATAGAAATAATATTATATATTGAGGAACATGGATGTGGATGATCAATATTCCCCAGTAATTACCGAAGTATAAACAATCAAGGATAAAAATTGAGATTGCGAGATTTTCCCTTACCTTAGGTCCGATTTGCTTCGTACGTGTCCAAACCTCATGTATAATGATTTAAATAATGTTATTGACTTATTCCAGAATCTTAATCACTGTTATGATATCATATATGGTAATATTCTTAGCTTCTTATTAGTAATATTTCATTGTTACTTGTTATTCGGGTGTTTATTGCTTTTTGTTCTTATGAGTGTTTTGTCGAATAAATTATTATTCTTCTTTTAGGTTATAAATACCTCATTTCCAGAATTGTATTAATGTAATATATATCATATTTATTCATTCAATTCATTTATATAATCATTATGCAATGAAGATCATGTAGAATGAGTCGCATCACATCGTGGAGACGGTAGGCCGTACGTACGCACGAGCGATGATATCATTCCCATGATCATGGAATTGTATTGAAGTGTATGTATACTATTTAAAAATTAATATAACTTTAAAATAATCATATATATTATTCTCTACACTATTATACCCATCCAATTATGGTGGTGGTGGAAAACAGATTACACCACGGCGTGGAGACGGTATTCCGTACGTACGCACGCGCGGTGATTTCGTTTTCCGTAGGATGGATAGAAGGTGAAATAGGGTTGTTTCATACTTATAATAACATATCAGTATATTAGTGATACTGGTTTTATTAATTCATAATGAAACAACTAAAGAAGAAGAAGTAGAAGAATAAATAAAGTTGAAATAATCGGTAACAGACATTACCTATTCTTTGAAGCGCCTCTTCTTAACCTCCACTTAGGGAACTAAAGATGGTCTTTGAAGAATAACAGGACCTCTATTATATTACTAGGGAAGTGGAGGAGAGAAATTTTCAGGGTTTGGATGAGATTGAAGGCTCAAAGTGGTGTGAGGAGGAGAGGGATGAGGTGCCCTTTTATAAGGGAGGAGAGGGGCACCTTAGGAAAAACTAAAAATATTATTTTATTATAAAGTCATATTCAGTTTTTAATAGTTCAAAATTGCTTTATTTCGAAGCTAAGGTGGGTATGGGTATAAATCCTCTCAAAAAATATTTTTTAGACAAGTTTAGGTTACTATTGTAACCTTATCATATAGATTTTACTCTAAGTTAAATAATTAAACTTTTACCGTGTCTTCTTGTTTTCTTACACTATATGGTTAATAATATTACTATAACAAGAAAAACGAACCCCAAGTTGTTTATTATTAATATATATAACCTTATATAAGTCATTTGGCCGAAATGTAGATTTTAGGAATAAAATAACAATTACTAATACAATATTTGTTATAAAAACTATTTTATGTCAATTTTGACACTATTTGGTAATTGATTTTTGTAAAAATCATAACAGCATGATTAGTTCAAAAAAATTTAATTAAATAAATACTAACATGTCATATTAACCTATAAAATTATTGGAATTCATAAAAAGTCTCAAATTACATTTATTTGGGTATTTATAACATCAATTATGTTAATATTTCATTAATAAGATAATTACTGCATCATCATTGTGTCATAAATAAATTAAATTATTTAATGTCTAAAAATTATAAATAAAATACAATTATGTATGAAATATTTTTATCTTTTTAATGAATATTTATAGTCTAATTTATATTATGTATAACCCTATATTAAAAATTATGTAGTTATTAAACTTTGATTTTAACTATTTTAACCCTTCTTTAAATAAATTAATAATAAATGTCCTAATCTAATCCAAGTAGACCTAAATGGTCAGTTTTTATTCCTAAGGTTGTTTTTGGTCGAATGACACTTATCCAACAGAATTAGGACAAGTTTTTGGGTAATAATAATACCATTTTTACCCTTAATTACCCAATTTACTTTTAACCGTGGTAAAAAAAAGTAAAAAGTTACTATTCACCGAAAATTATTTTTATCTTATTGAACCACATTTCACTCCTTGATAATAACCGCGTCTCTCGAATTTTCAAAATTCCACTCACAGAAGCAGTAAAATGATGTTTTATGTAAATTTTCAAATTCTCCTAGGAGGTGGGTAAAAGACGGTGAAAAGTTCAATAAAATTATTATATATCTAAAATTATTATAAAATGACTCCAATGGATTACATTGAACTTATATAGGTATTATGTATCAATTTTGACCTAAAATAAATTTAAATAAAAAAATAATTATTTAAATAAAAAGTCGGTTTTTAAATAGTAAACCAGTGTTTTCACTATTCATCAAAAACTGAAAGTTTTCATAAAAATAATAAAATTTCACCCTAGGCTAATTTCGATATTCCGAAACCAAAAATGAAGTCAAATTTGAAATATAAAATTTATAAAATTTCAAAAAGTAGGTATTACTATTCATAACGGCTAGTTTTAAGCATATCATTGTTTAGTGAAACTAGGTATTGCGTACAACGCAAGCTGTCGAGTAAGGTCACAGTTGCATGTAAAGCAAGCCAAGATAGTGTTGTGTGTAGTGAAATATTACATTGATGATGTATAAAAAACAAAATATTTCTCATAAAAGTCTCGGGTGTTACATTCTACCCGCCTTAAAATGAATTTCTCCCTCGAAATTCATCACTTTGTAACAAACAGATGAGGATACCTCTCCCTCATCATATCCTCACGCTCCCATGTAGCTTCTTCTAATTGGTGGTTCCTCCATAAAACTTTAACCAAGTGAGTGGTCTTGTTTCGTAGGACTTTTTCACTACGATCTAGAAACTCTATCGGCTGCTCTTCATAAGAAAGATCTTGCTCCAACGGTACAACTTCTGAGCTGAGTACATGTGAAGGATCAGGTATATACTTTCTGAGGAGAGATACATGGAACACATCGTGAACTTGAGAGAGATTCGGTGGAAGCGGCAATCGGTAAGCTACCTTCCCAACATGATCCAGTATTTTGAAAGGACCGATATACCTAGGGCTCAGCTTTCCCTTCTTTCCAAATCTCATTACTCTCTTCCAAGGAGATATTCGTAAGAACACTTTATCACCCACTTCAAACTCTAGGTCTTTTCTTCGGTTATCGGCATAACTTTTTTGTCTACTCTAAGATTCTCTTATGTGTTGTTGAATAGATTTGACCTTCTCTGCCATCTCATCAACAAGATCAGATCCTAATAGCTTTCTTTCCCCAACTTCATTCCAGAAAGTTGGAGTCCTGAATTTCTTTCCATAGAGAGCTTCATAAAGAGCCATCTGAATACTGGAGTGAAAGCTATTATTATAAGAAAATTCCACCAAAGGTAGGTGTTGATCCCAACCTCCTTTGAAATCCATAGAGAAATCTCTTAACATATCATCTAGAGTTTGAATTGTTCTCTCAGACTAACCATCTATCTGAGGATGATAAGCAGTGCTGAAACTCAACTCTATATCCAGAGTGTGCTGAAGAATTCGCCAGAACTTCGAGGTAAACCTTGGACCCCGATCAGATATAATGGAAAGTGGTACTCCATGAAATCATACCACTTCCTTTACATATATCCTGGCAAGCTGATCCAGAGAGAAATCCTCTCTAATAGCAATGAAGTGTGTAGACTTTTGTAAGATGATCAACTATGAACCAGATAGCATTATTGCCTTTGGATGTTTTAGGAAGTCCGGTGACAAAGTCCATAGTGATTTTTTCCCATTTCCATTCAGGTATGGGTAATGGTCATAACATCCCCTTAGACTTCTGTCTCTCAGTTTTAACTTGCTGACAAACCAAGCATCGAAAGACATATTCAGTAACATCTATTTTCATGCCATCCCACCAGAAGTACTCTTTCAGGTCCCTATACATCTTTGTGCTTCCAGGATGAATAGAGAATGAAGAAATATGAAATTCATCCAGTAGCTCCTTCTTTAATTCGGGGATGGGAGGAACACAAACCCGATTCCTGAAATTTATTATCCCATCACAATCAAGGTTGAATTCAAGATCATTTCTCACCTTCTTTTGTAACTCTACATCTTCTTTCTATGCCTATTTAATCTTCACATGTATAGATGGTTGAACATTCATTTGAGAAAGATAAGATTTTTTCCCTTGTATTATAATTCCAAGATTCATCCTTTGTAAATCCATAAATATTGGATCTTTTGTGATCCTCATCATGGATAAGATAGCATGGTCTTGTCGACTTAATGCGTCTACCACCTTGTTTTCTTTCCCAGGGTGGTAATGAATTGAGCAGTCGTAATCCTTAATCAACTACAACCATCTTCTTTGGCACATGTTCAGCTACTTTTGTGTGAAAATATACTATAAACTTTTATGATCAGTATAAAAATCACACCTTTCACCATAAAGATAATGTCTCCAAATCATTAATGCAAAGATTACTGCAACTAACTCCAAATCATGAGTTGGGTAATTTTTCTCATGGATTTTCAACTGTCGTGAGTCATAAGCTATCACCATATCATTTTTCATGAGAAAACACCCCAACCCCTTCTTGCATTCATCATTGTAGATGACAAACCATTCTCCACTACAAGGCAGTGTGAGCACAGGTGCACTGGATACCCTTCTTTTTAACTCCTTGAAATTCTCTTCACATTCCTCTGTCCAAACAAACTTAACTCCTTTCCGAGTCAACCTGGTGAGTGGATTAGATAACCGTGAAAAATCTTTCACAAAACGTCGATAATATCCATCCAAACCAAGAAAACTTCGGATCTCAGTTATTGTTGTTGGTCTTGACCATCTTTCGATAACCTCTGTTTTTTTTGATGGATCCACAAATATCCCCTCTTTTGAGATTATGTGACCCAAAAATGCAACTTTTTGAAGCCAAAAATCATAGTTGGTAAATTTTGAAAAAAGCTTCTCCTTTCTCAGGGTATTTAAAACAATTATCAAGTGATCTTCATGTTCTTCCTTGTTCTTTGAATATACAAGAATATCATCTATAAATACTACCACAAACCGATCAAGATAGTCTGTAAAGACTCTATTCATCAGATCCTTGAAGATAACAGGGGAATTAGTAACACCAAATGGCATTACTATAAATTCATAGTGTCTATACCTTGTATGGAAAGCCATGTTTGGTATATCCTCCCTTTTGACCCTTAATTGATGATACCCAGAACGAAGATCAATCTTGGAAAAGTATTGAGCTCCGCGTAGTTGGTCAAATAAGTCATCAATGCGCGGGAGAGGATTTTTGTTCTTGATAGTGATCTTGTTAAGTTATTGATAATCAATGCAGAGTCTCATTGATCCATATTTCTTCTTAAGAAACAAAATAGGTTCTCCCCAAGGTGGCACACTAGGGCGTATGAATCCCTTATCAAGATTCTATTGGAGTTTCTTCTTCAATTCTGGCAATTCAATTGGGGCCATTATATAAGGTGTCTTTGAAATAGGCAAAGCACCCGATATGAGTTCTATTGAAAAATCAACTTCACAATTTGGTGGGAGACCCAACAATTCCTCTGGAAAGACATCATCAAACACCCGTACAATGGGAATATTCTGAATCGTGAGTTTCTCACCAACCATTTGAGATAAATAACCTTCATTTAGTGGAATCAAGACCCATAAGATGGAAGAAATTTCCACTGGAAGGTTATGTTCATCCTTGCATCGATAGACGATCATAGATTGATCTGGAATATGAAATGTTACTTCCCTTCTTTAGAAAATGATATGAGCTCCATATAAATAAAGCCAATCCATGCAAAGAATCACATCAAATTCCACTATAGGAAGGATCAAAAGATTTGCAGGAAGCACTTTCCCACAAACTTCAATCAGAGAAGAATTATAAACTTTTGATGCGACTGTTGTGCCATTAGGGGTTGTCACAGCTAACTTAACATCTAATTATTGAGGTAATATGGCGATACCCTTATAAAATTTCTTCAGAAATAATAGAGCGTGTGGATCTAGAATCAAATAAAACATTTTCTACATTAGAGTGGATGGTAAGTGAACCTTTTACCACTTTGTTATCGTACTCCACATCGCTGATAGAAATTGCATGTTACTTTCCTTTGTCCTTATCCTTAAGAGATTGTTGACGTCAATCATCATCAATAACCCTTCGATTAGGGAATTGATTGGCATAATTCCCCATTTCCTTTCACTTGTAACATTGAAGTGTAGGAGGTTCACTCTGTGTGTCCTTTTCTTTGTTTTCATCACTAGACATCTTCATCCCATCATTGCGGCATTCAAATGCCCGATGATGTTCCTTTACACATTTGAAACATTTACTTGTCCCTTTAAGAAAACTCCCTCCATGTTTCTTTCCACACTTTGAGCATAAGGGAAAACTCATCTTCTTTTCAGTGTGCTCTTTAGATTTTCCTTTGAATTCCATTTTCCTCTTCTTATCAAATGCATATGATTGATGGGTTACTCCAATCTCCATCTCAACCTTGAGAGAACATCGAACGATTTCCTCGTAGCTATTGAAGTCCCTTTTGGCTAATTCCCTTAGAAGACTTGGTTTTAAGCCACTAAAGAATCGATCGATCTTACTCTCAGGTTGGATAATAAGACCAGAAGTGTACCTTGAAAGTCTTGTAAAATTTGCTTCGTAGGTACCAACAGATTCATCATCCTTTTGCTTTAGTTCAAGAAATTCCTTCTCCATCTTTGTTCGAAGAATACGAGGGAAGTACTTATTGAAAAATAAGTTCTTGAACTCATCCCATTCCATGGACTCAATTTCATCTATTGGACTCGTATTCTTGATAAGATTCCACCATTGATCAGCTTCACCTTCTAAACGATATACTGCTAAGATGACTTTATCATGTTCAGAACTTTGAAGAACTGAAAATATCTTTTCAGTGGTACTGATCCATTGTTCAGCCACTAATGGATCAGTAGACCCACTGAATGAGGGTGGACTCCGCCTCATGAAGGATTTAACAGAATGTTGCTCCTTCTTTTTCTCGTTTGGAAGTTCTTCATGATTCATTTCTTGAGAAAGTTGTGTGAGCATGGCTACAAGACTTTTCATTCCAGCACCCATAACATTTGGTTGCTCAGGGGGAAAATCATTGCATTGCCCGTCGCATTCTGCAATAACACGGTTCCTTTGGGTTCCATCCATTGACTAAAACCAGGAAGAATAGTGTGAGAAGCACTAATTATAATAGGAAAACCACATAATCAAGAATAAAATTTCACACTTAAGGTCTTATCATAGGTTGTTCATGGCCATTTATAAAACACTAAGATTGTGTTCTATGCTTAGACTTATCCTTAGCTTTCTTACTAAGTATTTCACATCCTAGTTTCCAAAGGTTGACTATAGGTTTCCTCTGATACCAACTATAATTACCCATACTTTACATACATTTTTATTACTGCAAAATTGAAGCACACTTATTACAACATATAACAAAACCATGAAAGGACCGTATAGGTATAGTGTCTTTAGAAACTGGGAAACATAAACAACTGGTTCATAAAAAATCTACATTGTCTCCCTTTTATTTTATCATATCTAGAGTACCTTTTGGCATATCTTACTTAATATCCTTCTTCCTGGCCTGGGGAAAAGAAAACATATAAAAGGGTGAGCTCAAATGCTCAGTAAGGGTAAACAAAATAAATATAAATCACATCATATTCATAATAACATAATGTTTTGGAAATATTAACCTGCAAAAGAGATCATAATTTCATAACATGGGATAAATCATAGTAGTGTAATGTAATGCCAATAATCATAACTTAAAACATGAAACTCTGTGGTATACACACATAATCAAAAAGAATCATTTCTTAGTAGTCAAGACTCATTTCCAAGACTATCTTTGCAGACAAAGTCCTTTTCTGAAACGAGTTCACTCCTCGTTTTAGTCTGGTTTCACTGAACCGGATTAACCTGCCATTCCAGCCATGTCAATCTCATGAGATATAAATCTTAACCTAATTCATTGGAGGTAGATATATATAACGACCCATACTTTCCTTACATTTTTAATACTTCAAAATTAAAGCATACTTATTACAACATATAACAAAACCATGAAAGGACCGTATAGGTATAGTTTCCTTGGAAATTGTGAAACATAAACAACTGGTTCATAAATCATCTACATTGTCTCCCATTTATTTCATCATATCTAGAGTCCCTTTTGGTATATCCTACTTAATAACCTTCTTCCTGACCTGGGGAAAGAAAACATACAAAAGGGTGAGCTCAAATTATCAGTAAGGGTAAAAAAAAAGAAATATCAATCACATCATATTCATAACAATATAACATTTTGGAAATCTTAACCTGCAAAAGAGACCATAATTTCATAACATGGGATAAATCATAGTAGTGAAATGTAATCCCAATAGTCATAACTTAAAACATGAAACTTTTTGGAATACACACATAATAATAGAGAATCATTTCTTTGTAGTCAACACTCATTTCCAAGACTATCTTAGCGGACAAAGTCCATTTCTGAACCGAGTTCACTCCTCGTTTCAGTCCTGTTTCACTGAACCGATTTAACCTGTCGTTCTAGCCATGTCTATATAATGAGATATAAATCTTTACCCAATGCATTGGAGGGAGATATAGGTCCCACCCATCTCATAATGAAACCATTCTTATGTGTGTAACAAAATCATAAATCATACATCATAGCATAACACATGTAATAAAAATGGGATTCTTAAACATCATGACATCATAAAACAATTAATATAAGATAAAGGAATTCATAAAAATAATTCAATCACAACATAATCAAATCAATGTAATAATAGGGATAGAAACATAACCCTATATTATCTTAGATGGAAAATAATTTTGATAAAACACTTGAACTCCATTCTTGAGGAAAATATCCTTTCTACTTCAAAAACATTTTCTTTTCTTAACATGTCATACAATTTTAAACTAAATGAGGTTGATTAAAAATAAACTTGAAAACATTTAAAGGGATCTTCTTGGAAATATTTTTTTAAAAATCCATTCATTCCGTATAAGTTAAAAAAAACATTATTCCCGTACTTTGGCCGGAAAAGTCAAAAAGTACCTCGTATGAAAAACAACAAAAGATTCCTTTCATATATTTTACAAAAAACTCACCAAAGGGTAAAATTGGATTTAAATAATTATATTTGGAGGGAAATAATATTACATATTGTGGAAACATTGATGTGGATGATAAATATTCCCCAATAAATTCTGAAGTATAAACAATCTCGGATAAAAATGAGATTGTGAGATTTTCCCTTACCTTAGGTCTGATTTGCTTCGTAAGTGTCCGAAACTATTGTATAATGATTTAAATAATGTCATTGACTTTTTAAAAAATCATAATCATTGTTATGATATCATATATGGCCATATTATTATCTTCTTATTAGTAATATTTCATTGCTACTTGTTATTCAGGTGTTTATTACTTTTTGTTCTTATGTGTGTTTTGTCGAATAAATTCATATTGTTCTCTTTAGGTTATAGATACCTCATTTCCAGAATGGTATTAGAGTAATATATATCATATTAATTCATTCAATTCATTTATATAATCATTATGCAATGAAGATTATGTAGAACGAGTCGCATCACATCGTGGAGACGGTATTCCGTACGTACGCACAAGCAATGATATCATTTCCATGATCGTGGAATTGTATTGGAGTTTATGAATACTATTTCAGAATCAATATCACTTTAAAATAATCATATATAGTTATTATTTACACCATTATACCCATCCAAGTAAGGTGGTGGTGGAAAATAGATTACACCACGGCGTGGAGACGGTATTCCGTACGTACGCACGCGCGGTGATTTCGTTTTCCATAGGATGGATAAATGGTGAAATAGGGTTGTTTCATACTTATAATAATATACCAGTATATGAGTGATACTGATGTTATTACTTCATAATGAAACAACTAATGAAGAAGAAGTGGAAGAAGAAATAAAGTTGAAAGAATCGGTAACGGACATTACCTCTTCTTTGAAGCGCCTCTTTGAGACCTCCTCTTAGGGCACTAAAATTGGTCTTTGAAGAAGACCAGGACCGTTAAGATGTTTATATGGAAGTGTAGAAGAGAATTTGTCAGGGTTTGGCCGAGCATGAAGGCTCAAAGTGATGTGAGGAAGAGAGGGAGGAGGTGCCCTTTTATAAGGGAGGAGAGGGGCACCTTTGGAAAAACTAAAAATATTATTTTATTATAAAGTCATATTCGGTTTTTAATAGCTACAAATTGATTTATTTAGAAGATAAGGTGGGTATGGGTAGAAATAATCTTATCCAATATAATTTAGACAAGTTTAGGTATCTATTTTAACCTTATCATTTAGATTTAACTTTAAGTTAGATAATTTAACTTTTACCGTGTCTTCTTGTTTTCTTACACTATAAGGTTAATAAACTTACTATAACAAGACAAAATAACCCCAAGTTGTTTATTATTAATGTATATAACCTTATCTAATTCATTTGTACGAACCTTAAATTTTTAGGAATAAAATACAATTAATAATATAATATTTGTTTTAAAAACAATTTTATGTCAATTTTGACACTATTTTGTAATTGATTTTTGTGAAAATCATTACAGAAATATTAGTTCGAAAAAAGTTAATTAAATAAATACTAACATGTCATATTAACATATAAAATTAGTGTAATTCATAAAAAGTCTCAAATTACATTTATTTGGGTATTTATAACATCAATTATGTTAATATTTCATTAATAAGATAATTACAGCATCATCATTATGTCATAAATAAATTAAATTATTTAACGTCTAAAAATTATAAATAAACTACCATTATTTATGAAATCCATTTATCTTTTTAATGAATATTTATAGTCGAATTTATCTTATGTATAACCCAATATTAAAAATGATTTACTTATTAAACTTTGATTTTAACTATTTTAACCCTTCTTTAAATAAATTAATATTAAATGTCCTAATCTAATCCATGTGGTCCTAAATGGTCATATTTTATTACTAAGATTGTTTTTGGTCTAATTACACTTATTCAATAGAATTAAGACATGTGTTAAGGTAATAATAATATCATTTTTACCCTTAATTACCCTATTTAATTTTAACCGTGGTAAAAAAAGTAAAAAGTTACTATTCACCAAAAATTATTTTCATCTCATTGATCCAAATTTTAGTCCTTGATATTAACCATGTCTCTTGGATTTTCTAAATTCCATTCACAGAATCGGTAAAATTAGGTTTTATGTGAATTTGGAAATTCTCCTAGGAGGTGGGTAAAAGACGATGAAAAGTTCAATAAAATTTTTATATATCTAAAATTATTATAAAATGACTCCAATGAATTGCATTGAACTTATATAGGTATTTTGTATCAATTTTGACCTAAATTAAATTTAAATAAAATTAATAATTATTTAAATAAAAAGTCGGTTTTTAAATAGTAACCCAGTGTTTTCACTATTTATCAAAAATTGAAAGTTTTCAGAAAAATACCAAAATATCACCCTATGATAATTTTGATATTCCGAATCCAAAAATGAAGTCCATTTTGAAAAATAAAAATTACAAAGTTTCAAAAAGTGGGTATTACTATTCATAACGGCTAGTTTTAATAATATTTTAATAGCATATTGTTGTTTAGTGAAACTCGGTATTGCGTACGATGCAAGCTATCGAGGAAGGTCGTGATTGCGTGTAAAGCAAGCCAAGATAGTGTTGTGTGTAGTGAAAGATTCCTTTGATGATTTATATAACATAAAAACAAAATATTTCTCATAAAAGTCTCGGGTGTTACATTCTACCCCCCTTAAACTGAATTTCGCCCTCGAAATTCGTCACTTTGTAACAAATAGATGAGGATACCTTTCCCTCATCATATCCTAAAGGTCCCATGTAGATTCTTCTATTTGGTGGTTCCTCCATAAAACTTTCACCAAGCGAGTGGTCTTGTTCCATAGGACTTTTTCGCTACGATCCAGAATCTTTATCGGCTGTTCTTCATAAGAAAGATCTTGCTCCAGCGGTACAACTTCTGAGCTGAGTACAAGTGAAGGATCAGGTATGTACATCCTCAGGAGAGATATATGGAACACATCGTGAAATTGGGAGAGATTCGGTGGAAGCGCCAATCGGTAAGCTACCTTCCCAACACGATCCAGTATTTCGAAAGGACCAATATATCTAGGGCTCATCTTTCCCTTCTTTCCAAATCTCATTACTCTCTTCCAAGGAGACATTCGTAAGAACAATTTATCAACCACTTCAAACTCTAGGTCTTTTCTCCGGTTGTCGGCATAACGTTTTTGTCGACTTTGAGTTGCTCTAATGTGTTGTTGAATATATCTAACCTTTTCTGCCATCTCATCAACAAGATCAGGTCCTAATACCTTTCTTTCCCCAACTTCATCCCAGAAAGTTGGAGTCTTGCATTTCTTTCCATAGAGAGCTTCATAAGGATCCATCTGAATATTGTAGTGCAATCTATTTTTATAAGAAAATTCCACCAAAGGTAGTTGTTTATCCCAACCACCTTTGAAATCCATAGAACAAGCTCTCAACATATCTTCTAGAGTTTGAATTGTCCTCTCAGACTAACCGTCTGTCTGAGGACGATAAGCAGTGCTGAAACTCAACTCTGTATCCAGAGTATGCTGAAGACTTCGCTAGAACTTTGAGATAAATCTCGGATCCCGATCAAATATAATGGAAAGTGGTACTCCATGCAATCTTACCACTTGCTTTATATATATCCTGGCAAACTGATCCAGAGAGAAATCCTCTCTAATAGCGATGAAGTGTGCCGACTTTGTAAGATGATCAACTATGACCCAGATAGCATTATTGCCTTTGGATATTTTAGGAAGTCCAGTTACAAAGTCCATAGTGATGTTTTCCCATTTCCATTCTGGTATGGGTAATGGTTGTAACATCCCCTTAGACTTCTGTCTCTCAGCTTTAACTTGCTGAAAAACCAAGCATCGAGAGACATATTCAGCAACATCTCTTTTCATGCCATCCCACCACAAGTACTCTTTCAAGTCCCTATACATCTTCGTGCTTCCAGGATGAATAAATAATGAAGAACTATGAGCCTCATCCAGGAGCTCCTTCTTTAATTATGGGATGGGAGGAACACAAACCCGATTCCTAAACTTTATTATCCCATCACAATCAAGGTTGAATTCCGGAATATTTCTCACCTTCATTTGTAACTCTAAATCTTCTTTCTTTGCCTCTTCAATCATCACATGTATAGATGGTTGAATATTTATTTGAGAAAGATACGATTTTTTCCCTTCCATTATAATTCCATGATCCATCTTTTCTAAATCCATAAATATTGGATATTTTGTGATCCTCGTCATGGATAAGCTAGCATGGTCATGTCGACTTAATGCATCTGCCACCTTGTTTGCTTTCCCATGGTGGTATTGAATTGAGCATTCGTAATCCTTAATCATCTCCAAACATCTTCTTTGGATCATATTCAACTCCTTTTGTGTGAAAATATATTTTAAACTTTTATGATCAGTATAAATATCACACTTTTCTCCATAAAGATAATTCCTCCAAATCTTTAATGCAATGATTACTGCAGCTAACTCCAAAACATGAGTTGGGTAATTTTGCTCCTGGATTTTCAACTGTCGTGAGGCATAAGCTATCACCATATCATTTTTCATAAGAACACACCCCAACCCCTTCTTGGATGCATCACTATAGATCACAAACCTTTCTCCACTACAAGGAAGTGTGAGTACAGGTGCACTGGATAACCTTCTTTTCAACTCCTTGAAATTCTCTTCACATTCCTCCGTCCAAACAAACTTAACTCCTTTCCGAGTCAATTTAGTGAGTGGATTAGATAATCGTGAAAAATGTTTTACAAAACGTCGATAATATCCAGCCAAACCAAGAAAACATCGGATCTTAGTTACTGTTGTTGGTCTCGACCATCTTTCGATAACCTCTGTTTTTACTGGATCCACAAATATCCCCACTTTTGAGATTATGTGACCCAAAAATGCAACTTTTTAAAGCAAAAAATTCACACTTGGTAAATTTGGCATAAATCTTCTCCTTTCTCAGGGTCTTCAATATAATTCTCTAGTGATCTTCATGTTCTTCCTTGCTCTTTCAATATAAAAGAATATCATTTATAAAGACCACCACAAACTAATCAAGATAGTCTCTAAAGACTCTATTCATCAGATCCATGAAGATAGAAGGGGCATTAGTAAGACCAAATGGAATCACTATAAATTCATGGTGTCCATACCTTGTACGAAAAGAGGTCTTTGGTATATCCTCCCTTTTGACCCTTAATTGATGATACCCCGAACAAAGATCAATATTGGAAAAGTATTGAGCTCCGCGTAGTTGGTCAAATAAGTCATCAATGTGTGGGAGAGGATATTTGATCTTGATAGTGATCTTGTTAAGTTCTCGATAATCAATACAGAGTCTCATTGATCCATCTTTCTTCTTAACAAACAGAACAGGTGCTCCCCAAGGTGACTCACTAGGGCGTATGAATCCCTTATCAAGATTATCTTGGAGTTCCTTCTTCAATTCCTGCAACTCAATTGGAGCCATTCTATAAGGTGTCTTTGAAATAGGTAAAGCACCCGGTACGAGTTCTATTGAAAACTCAACTTCATGATTTGGTGGAACACCCAGTAATTCCTCCAGAAAGAAATCATCAAACTTTCGTACAATGGGAATATTATTAATCGAGAGTTTCTCCCAAACTATTGGAGATAAATAACCTTCATTTAGTGGAATCAAGACCCATAATATGGAAGAAATTTCCACTGGAAGTTTATGTTCATCCTTGCATCGATACACGATCATAGATTGATCTGGAATATGAAATGTGACTTCCCTTCTTTGGAAATTGATATGAGCTCCATATAGAGAAATCCAATCCATGCCAAGAATCACATCAAATTCCACTATAGGAAGGATCACAAGATTTGCAGGAAGCTCTTTCCCACAAACTTCAATCGGAGGGGAATTATAAACTTTTGGTGCGACTGTTGTGCCACTAGGGGTTGTCACAGCTAACTCAACATCTAAATGTTGAGGTAATACGGCGATACCCTAAGAAAATTCTTCAGAAATAAAAGAGTTGGTGGATCCAGAATCAAATAAAACATTTTCTACTTTAGAGTGGATGGTAAGTGTACCTCTCACCACTTCGTTGTCGTACTCCACATCGCCGATAGTAATTTCATGTGACTTTCCTTTGTCTTTAACCTTAAGAGTTTGTTGACGTCGATCATCATCATCAACCCTTGGATTTGGGCATTGATTGGAATAATGCCCCATCTCCTTGCACTTGAAACTTTGAATTGTAGTAGGTTCATTTTGTGTATCCCTTCCTTTGTTTGCATAATTAGACATTTTCTTCCCATTATTTCGACATTCAATTGCCCGATGACCTTCTTTTCCACACTTATAACATTTTATTGTCCCCTTAAGACAATTTCCTACTTGTTTCTTTCCACACTTTGAGCATAAGGGAAAACTCATCTTCTTTCCAGTGTGCTCTTTAGATTTTCCATTGAATTCCATTTTCCTCTTCTTATCAAACCCATATGGCTGATGGGTTACTCCAATATCCATCTCAACTTTGAGAGCACATCGAACGATTTCCTCATAGCTATTGAAGTCTCTTATGGCTAACGCCCTTTGAAGACTTGGTTTTAAGCCACTAAAGAATCGATCGATCTTACTCTCAGGTTGGATAATAATACCAGAAGAGTACCTTGCAAGTCTTGTAAAATTTTCTTCGTAGGTACCAACAGATTCATCAGCCTTTTGATTTAGTTCAAGAAACTCCTTCTCCATCATTTTTTGAAGAATACGAGGGAAGTAATTGTTGAAAAATACGTTCTTGAACTCTCCCCATTCCATGGACTCAATTCCATCTCTTTGCATCATATTCTTGATAATATTCCACCATTGAACAACATCTCCTTCCAAACGATACACTGCTAAGATGACTTTATCATGTTCAGAACATTGAAGAACTGAAAATATCTTTTCAGCAGTACTGATCCATTGTTCAGCCACTAATGGATCAGAAGACCCGCTGAATGAAGGTGGACGCTGCCTCATGAAGGATTCAACAGAATGTTGCTCCTTCCTTTGCTCGTTTGGAAGTCTTGCATGATTCATAGCTTGAGAAAGTTGTGTGAGCATGGCTAAAAGATTTTTCATTCTAGCTCCCATTACGTTTGGTTGCTCAGGGGGACAATCATTGCATTTCTCATCGCATCCCGCATTAACACGGTTCCTTCGGGTTCCAGCCATTAACTAAAACCAAAAAGAATAGTGTGAGCAACACTAATTATAACAGGAAAAACACATAATCAAGAATAAAATTTTACACTTAAGGTCTTATCATTAGTTTTCATGGCCATTTATAAAACACTAAGATTGTGTTCTGTGCTTAGACATATCCTTAGGTTTCTTACTAAGGCTTTCACATCGTAGTTTCCAAAGGTTGACTATACCTTTCCTCTGATACCAACTATAATGACCCATACTTTACATAAATTGTTAATACTTAAAAATTGAAGCATACGTATTACAACATATAACAAAACAATGAAAGGACCATATAGGTATAGTGTCTTTGGAAACGAGGAAACATAAACAACTGGTTCATAAAGCATTTACACTGTCTCCCATTTATTTCATCATATCTAGAGTCTCTTTTGGAATATCCTACTTAATAACCTTCTTCCTGACCTGGGGAAAGAAAAAATACAAAAGGGAGAGCTCAAATTCTTAGTAAGGGTAAAAAAAAAAGAAATATCAATCACATCATATTCATAAGAACATAACATTTTGGAATTCTTAACCTGCAAAAGAGATCATAATTTCATAACATGAAATAAATCATAGTAGTGAAATGTAATCCCAATAATCATAACTTAAAACACGAGACTTTGTGGCATACACACATAATCATAGAGAATCATTTCTTAGCAGTCAACACTCATTTCCAAGACTATCTTAGTAGACAAAGTCCATTTCTGAACCGAGTTCACTCCTCGTTTCAGTCCTATTTCACTGAACCAGTTTAACCTTCCATTCCATCCATGTATATCTCATGAGATATAAATCTTTACCCAATTCATTGGAGGGAGATATAGGTCCCACCCATCTCATAATGAAACCATTCTTATTTGTGCCACAAAATCATAAATCATACATCATAGCATAACCCATGTAATAAAAATAGGATTCCTAAACATCATGACATAATAAAACAATTCATATAAGATAAAGGAATTCATAAAAATAATTCCATCACAAAATAATCAAATAAATGTAATAATAGGGATAGAAACAGAACCCTATATTATCTTAGATGGAAAATAATTTTGATAAAACACGTGAACTCCATTCTTGAGGAAAATATCCTTTCTACTTCAAAAACGTTTTCCTTTCTTAACATGTCATACAATTTTAAAATAAAATAAGTTGATTAAAAATAAACTTGAAAACTTGTAAAGGAATCTTCTTGGAAATAATTTTTTAAAAATCCATTCATGCTGTATAAGTTAAAAAAACATTCTTCTCGTACTTTGGCCGAAAAAGTCAAAAAGTACCTCGTATGAGAAACGACAAAAGATTCCTTTCATATATTTTACTAAAAACTCACCGAAGGGTAAAATTGTATTTAAAAAATTGTAGGTGGATGGAAATAATATTACATATTGAGGAAACATGGATGTGGATGATAAATATTCCCCAATAAATTCTGAAGTATAAACAATCTCGGATAAAAATGAGATTGTAAGATTTTCCCTTACCTTAGGTCCGATTTGCTTCGTAAGTGTCCGAACCTCTTGTATAATGATTTAAATAATTTCATTGACTTATTCCAGAATCATATTAATTTTTATGATATCATATATGTCCATGTTCTTAGCTTTTTATTAGTAATATTTCATTCCTTCTTGTTATTCAGGTGTTTTTTACTTTTTGTTCTTATGCGTGTTTTGTCGAAAAAATTCCTATTGTTCTATTTAGGTTATAGATAACTCATTTACAGAATGGTATTAGTTGAATATATATCATATTCATTCATTCGATTCATTTATATAATCATTATGAAATGAATATCATGTAGAATGAGTCGCATCACATCATGGAGACGATATTCCGTACGTACGCACAAGCGATGATATTGTTCCCATGATCGTGGAATTGTATTGGAGTGTATGCATACTATTTCAGAATCAATATCACTTTACAATAATCATATATAGTTATTATTTACACCATTATACACATCCAAGTAAGGTGGGGGTGGAAAATAGATTACACCACGACGTGGAGACGGTATTCCGTACGTACGCACACGCGGTGATTTCATTTTTTGTAGGATGGATAGATGGTGAAATATGGTTGTTTAATAATTATAATGACATACCAGTATATTATTGATACTTATGTTATTACTTCATAATGAAACAACTAAAGAAGAAGAAGTGGAAGAAGAAATAAAGTTGAAAGAATTGGTAACAGACATTACCTCTTCTTTGAAGTGCCTCTTTGAGACCTCCTCTTAGGGCACTAAAATTGGTCTTTGAAGAAGACCAGGACCTCTAGGATGTTTCTAGGGAAGTTGAGAAGAGAATTTGGTAGGTGTTGTCCGAGCATGAAGGCTCAAAGTGATGTGAGGAGGAGAGGGAGGAGGTGCCCTTTTATAGGGGAGGAGAGGGGCACCTTTGGAAAAACTAAAAATATTATTTTATTATAAAGTCATATTCGGTTTTTAATAGATCCAAATTGATTTATTTCGAAGCTAAGGTGGGGATAGGTCTAAAGCCTCTCATCCAATAGAATTTAGACAAGTTTAGGTATCTATTTTAACCTTATAATTTATATTTAACTTTAAGTTAGATAGTTACCTTTTACCGTGTCTTCTTGTTTTCTTACACTATAAGGTTAATAAACTTACTATAACAAGCCAAAAGAACCCCAATTTGTTTATTATTAATATATATAGCTTTATCTAAGTCATTTTGACGAACCTTAGATCTTTATGAATAAAATACAATTAATAATATAATATTTAAAAAAAACAATTTATATCAATTTTGACACTATTTGGTAAATGATTTTTGTGAAAATCATAACAGAAATATTAGTTCTACAAAAGTTAATTAAATCAATAATAACATGTCATATTAACATATAAAATTAGTTTAATTCATAAAAAGTCTCAAATTACAATTATTTTGGTATTTATAACATCAATTATGTTAATATTTCATTAATAAGATAATTACTCCATCATCATTGTGTCATAAATAAATTAAATTATTTAATGTCTAAAAATTATAAATAAAATACTATTATGTAGGAAATATTTTTATCTTTCTAATGAATATTTATAGTCAAATTTATCTTATGTATAACCCTATATTAAAAATTATTTACTTATTAAACTTTGATTTTAACTATTTTAACACTTCTTTAAATAAATTAATATTAAATGTCATAATCTAATCCATGTGGGCCTAAATGTTCGAATTTTATTCCTAAGGTTGTTTTTGGTCGAATTACACTTATTTAATAAAATTAAGACTTGTTTTAGGGTAATAATAATATCATTTTTACCCTTAATTACCCAATTTACTTTTAACAGTGGTAAAAAAAGTAAAAAGTTACTATTCACCAAAAATTATTTTCATCTCATTGAACCACATTTTATTCCTTGATATTAACCGTGTCTCTTGGATTTTCAAAATTCAAATCACAGAAGTGGTAAAAGTAGGTTTTATTTGAATTTGGAAATTCTCCTAAGAGGCGGGTAAAAGACGATGAAAAGTTCAATAAATTTTTTATATATCTAAAATTATTATAAAATGACTCCAATGAATTTAATTGAACTTATATAGGTATTATGTATCAATTTTGACCTAAATTAAATTTAAATAAGATAAATAATTATTTAAATAAAAATTCGGTTTTTAAATAGTAACCCAGTGTTTTCACTATTAATCGAAAATTGAAAGTTTTCAGAAAAATACCAAAATTTCACCCTAGGATAATTTCGATATTCCGAATCGAAAAATGAAGTCCGTTTTGAAAAATAAAAATTTGAAAATTTCAAAAAGTGGGTATTACTATTAATAACGGCTAGTTTTAATAATATTTTAATAGCATATCATTGTTTAGTAAAACTCGGTATTGCGTACGACACAAGCTATCGAGGAAGGTTTTGATGGCATGTAAAGCAAGCCAAGCTAGTGTTGTGCGTAGTGAATGATTCCTTTGATGATTTATAGTACATAAAAACAAAATATTTCTCATAAAAGTCTCGGGTGTTACAATATAGGTCCCACCCATCTCATAATGAAATCATTCTTATGCGTGCCACAAAATCATAAACCATACATCATAGCATAACCCATGTAATAAAAATGGGATTCTTAAACATCGTGCCATCATAACATAACCCATATAAGATAAAAGGACTTCATAAAAATAATTCCATCATAACATAATCAAATCAATGTAAAAATAAGGATAGAAAAAGAACCCTATATTATCTTAGATGGAAAATAATTTTGATAAAACACTTGAACTTCATTCTTGAAGAAAATATCCTTTCTACATAAAAAACATTTTTCCTTTTCTTAACATGTCATACAATTTTAAACGACAAGAAGTTGATTAAAAATAAACTTGAAAACTTGTAAAGGAAGCTTCATGGAAATAATGTTCTAAAAATCCATTCAGGCTGTATAAGTTAAAAAAACATTCTTCTAGTACTTTGGCCGGAAAAGTAAAAAAGTACCGCTTACGAAAAACGACCAAAGATTTCTTTCATATCTTTTACTAAAAACTTACCGAAGTGTAAAATTGGATTTAAACAATTTTAGGTGGATAGAAATAATATTACATATTGAGGAAACATGGATGTGGATGATAAATATGCCCCAGTAATTACCGAAGTATAAAAAATCTCATATAAAAATTGAGATTCCGAGATTTTCCCTTACCTTAGGTCCGATTTGATTCGTACGTGTCTGAAACTCCTGTATAATGATTTAAATAATGTTATTGACTTATTAAAAAATCATTCTCACTGTTATGATATCATATATGGTCATATTCTTAGCTTCTTATTAGTAATATTTCATTATTACTTGTTATTCGGGTGTTTATTGCCTTTTGTTCTTATGCGTGTTTTGTCGAATAAATTCTTATTCTTATTTTAGGTTATAGATACCTCATTTCAAGAATGGTATTAGTGTAATATATATTATATTTATTCATTCAATTCATTTATATAATCATTATGCAATGAAAATCATGTAGAACGAGTCGCATCACATCATGGTGACGGTAGGCCGTACGTACGCACGAGCGATGATATTGTTCCCATGATCATGAAATTGTATTGAAGTGTATGTATAATATTTCAGAATTAATATAACTTTAAAATAATCATATATAGTTATTATTTACACCATTATACCCATCCAATTATAGTGGTGGTGGAAAACAGATTACACCACGACATGGAGACGGTATTCCGTACATACACACGCACGGTGATTTCGTTTTCCGTAGGATGGATAGAAGGTGAAATAGGGTTGTTTCATACTTATAATAACATATTAGTATATGAGTGATACCGATGTTATTACTTCATAATGAAACAACTAAAGAAGAAGGAGTAGAAGATGAAATAAAGTTGAAAGAATCGGTAACGAACATTACCTCTTCTTTGAAGCGCCTCTTCTTAACCTCCTCTTAGGGAACCAAAGATGGTATTTTAAGAATACCAGGACCTCTATAATATTACTAGGGATGTGTAGGAGATAAATTAGCATGGTTTGGTCCATCTTGAAGGCTCAATGATGTGTGAGGAGGAGAGGTAGGAGGTGCCCTTTTATAAGGGAGGAGAGGGGCACCTTAGGAAAAACTTAAAATATTATTTTATTATAAAGTCATATTCAGTTTTTAATAGCTCCAAATCGATTTATTTAGAAGCTAAGGTGGGGATGGGTCGAAATAATATCAACCAATAGATTTTAGAAAAGTTTAGCTTACCATTTTAACCTTATCATTTAGCTTTAACTCTAAGTTAAATAATTAAACTTTTACCAGGTCTTCTTGTTTTTTTACACTATATAGTTAATAAACTTACTATAACAAGACAAAAGAACCCCAATTTGTTTAGTATTTATATATATAACCTTATCTAATTAATTTTTCCAAGCCTTAGATTTTTAGGAATAAAATAATAATTAATTATATAATATTTTTTTTATAAACTATTTTATGTCAATTTTGACACTATTTGGTAATTGATTTTTTTGAAAATCATAACAGCATTATTAGTACGGAAAAAGTTAATTAAATAAATAATAACATGTCATATTAACCTATAAAAGTATTTTAATTCATAAAAAGTCTCAAATTACATTTATTTTGGTATTTATAACATCAATTATGTTAATATTTCATTAATAAGATAATTACTGCATCATCATTGTGTAATAAATAAATTAAATTATTTAATGTCTAAAATTTTAAAATAAATTAGCATTATAAAGAAAACCTTTCTATATTTCTAATTAATATTCGTAGTCGAATTTATCTTATGTATAACCTTATATTAAAAATGATTTAGTTATTAAACTTTGATTTTAACTATTTTAACCTATCTTTAAATAAATTAATAATAAATGTCGTAATCTAATCCAAGTGGACCTAAATGGTCATATTTTATTCCTAAGGTTCGTTTTGGTTGAATTACACTTATCCAATAGAATTAGGACATGTGTTAGGTTAATAATAATACCATTTTTACCCTTAATTGCCCTATTTACTTTTAACCGTGGTAAAAAAAGTAAACAGTTACTATTCACCAAAAATTATTTTTATCTTATTGAACCACATTTTACTTCTTGATATTTACCGTGTCTCTTAAATTTTCAAAATTCAACTCACAGAAGCAGTAAAATTATGTTTTATGTAAATTTTCAAATTCTCCTAGGAGGTGGGTAAAAGACGGTGAAAAGTTCAATAAAATTTTTATATATCTAAAATTATTATAAAATGACTCCAATGAATTACATTGAACTTATATAGGTATTATGTATCAATTTTGACCTAAAATAAATTTAAATAAAATAAATAATTATTTAAATAAAAATTCGGTTTTTAATAGTAACCCCATGTTTTCACTATTCATCAAAAATTGAAAGTTTTCAGAAAAATACCAAAATTTAACCCTAGGATAATTTCGATATTCCAAATCCAAAAATGAAGTCCATTTTGAAAGATAAAATTTATAAAATTTCAAAAAGTGGGTATTACTATTCATAATGGCTAGTTTTAAGCATATCATTGTTTAGTGAAACTTGGTATTGCGTACAACTCAAGCTATCGAGGAAGGTTGCGATTGCGTGTAAACCAAGCCAAGCTAGTGTTGTGTGTAGTGAAATATTCATTTGATGATGTATAAAAAACAAAATGTTTCTCATAAAATTCTCAGGTGTTACATAAATTAAATGGATTTCCTTTTTAATGATTATCCATTAGTTTTGGTTTATTCGGAATACATACAAGGCCTTATGCTTACACTTATTAAATTTTAGGGATAGTAAGTCCCACTTAACCCTGGTGAGTGATCTCAGTTTCTAGGTTTTCTGTTTGCTGGATGAAACCAGTGTAGTTATCTCACTTGTGCATGGAGTTTAAGAGTAGTGGGTTTTATTTATTCTTTCCTTCTATTATCTATAATGTATCAGCCATGATGGATTCCTTTCATTGATTTTTCTATTGTTGGGCTTGTATGTTTTTGGGACTGTTTAATGCTTTAATTCATTTTTGGGTTATATAAAATGTTTTGTAGTAATAATTTATTTATAATTTTTATTCTCAAGTGCTATTTTTTTTCCTAGATTATTTTGGAACTATATATTTCATTATTTATAGATCTATGATGTCCAAATTTTCCATGCTATATTTTCAAGAAGAAGTTCATTCCTTATTTTTCCCCTTCAAGGTGAAAAAATTTCTATTAGAGTACCTTTGATTCCCTTTGGAACTAGTTTCCAAGATCAAACAATCAATGAAAATTCCTCGAGTATGTCACAGGAATGCTCAGGTGCCTAGTTCTAGTGTGGCCGGAAGTTAGTTCATTAACATATGGTATGAGTTCCTCAGTTATTAGGAGGGTATTGGTTCCAAAGTCACAATTTTTATTTGTGGAGTCATGGTAAACAAGATCTATTAACATAAAAACTTGAGAAGTAGATTATATTTCGTGTCTAGATAACACTTCTCTAATTAAACTCCCATGATTATAGGGTTTTACTAGATACATACGTCTATAATTCGAGCTTCATTATTGTTTTTTAAGATGTAGAGTCTTTTTTTAGTATACATGCTTTATATTGATAATTTATGGGTTGTTTGAGAGAAATTGTGGCTTTAAAGGTGAAAGTGGGAAGAGATCCAGGGTTCCAAAGTTATTATACATGATTTGAAAAAACATACTCTAACCATTAAGACCTACTTGGATGGATTCCAATAGAGGATCACATGGATAACCCATGGTTTTAAAAAGCTTTCGGTTAAACCATACCATGTTTTTTTTGGTTTTTTGAATTTTTGGATCCTTGAAAGTTTTTAGTGGGTAAATTCTTTCTTGATTTTTATTTTGAATAGATTGCTTTGTTTTTTTTTTGGTTTCTTGATGTTAATGGAGTTGAATTAATTTTAAACTATAAGAGAACAATAATTGGTTTTTAAAGTGGATTTATATTATAAAATCAATGATGGTTTTCAAGAAATATACATGTAAAATGATATTTTGTTTTATTGGAACCCTGTTTTTAATTTTAAATGATTTGAAACTTTCAAAATCTAGTTTTGTTAAATGTTTAAAATAATATTTGTTTGAAATTTTTTTAAAAATTCTATTTATTTTTCTTTGGTCATTTGAAAATTATCTATGATTTAAAAAGGTTGATTTTTTGAGGAATTTAAATGTTTTTTCTTGTTTAATTCAAAATGGTTTTGGAAAAACTTTCTGAAATGTCCATGGGAGATTTAAAAAAAAGGTTTGGGTTATATTCCATAGAGGAAGTTGAGTTTTAGAAATTGATATTTATTAATTTCTAAAATGATGCTAATAGATTTAGAGTTATAATTTCTTCGTTTAAAAATGGAATAGATTTTTGAAATAAATTTACTCTCATGAGATATTTTTTAATTATTGGTATAAATTGTTTGGTTACAAAATAAAATTAGGGGCACATAAATTTTTTCTTGTTTTGTGAGTTCTATTTTTGATTCTTTACTTTTATTTAATTTAAATTAATTTGATTTATTTTGTAAATTATGGATTTTATAGTCTTATGCCATTTTTTTAAAAAACTTTATCCTATAAAGGATGATGAAAGTGTAAATTCCTTCTCTTAGATTATTTTATAGGATTTCGTATTCCTCAATTTTGATAGAGTTAATTTTAGATTGGTGATTATTAAACAATTTGGATATTTAATCATGTTGAGGCTAGAGTACATAATGCTCCTAATTTTGTTCTTGGGTATCATAGCATTTTGGGGTATATTAGAATATTTGTTGATAGAATGTTGATCATATAAAATATGTACTTTTTTCCAAAATATACTATTATTTTATTGATTTGGTGGGATGATAGTGTCTCTATGTGACCATAACTTTAAAGAGTTTTGGATCATAAGTCTTGGGCATGTCTATGGGTAACTGGTAGGAGTATGTCCCATAGCACATATAGTGCCTAATATGGTGCCATGTTTCACTGGATGGGTTCACTAGGATTAGGTGTTTTATGGGTGATTCCCTAGTTACATTATCTTCCACCTCCATCAAAAGGATATCACTGTTTTTCCTTATTTAAAAATGCATTTTTTGAGGTATTTTTATCTGTGTTTTGACATTTTTTAATTTAATTATCATGATTTACTTTTTTTGAGGTGATGTTAGTCCTAATCCTTTAGAGGTAGTATCTTATTTCATGGAATTTAATATTTCATAGTATCCCTTTTGAATCATTCATTTTTTTGATTATTTTGATTATAAATTTCCTTAACAGTGAGTGGATGTTTTGGGGAGTTATTTTATTATTGAAGTTCTTAATATGGTGGGGAGAATACCATAGGTTCCTAGCATGACCCGACCCATGTTGTGGATCGAGACGCAACTACCCCAAGCCTGCATCCATAGGCTAGGGGGTGGAAATAAGTGTCGATGGCACAAAAAACTTAGGGAGACCTTTTCATAAGTACCTATACACATGCACAGAATCAACTCAATGAAAAGGGAAGAAGGAAAAGGAACAAAAGATGAAACACTACTATAAATAAATCAAACACCAGTGGAAATTTGAATATTACAGGTACAATAAAGTGAACTGAAAAAAATGGAGTAAAATGTACTCCCAACCAGAGAAGTGTCCTAACTTGATAGAAAATGAAAAATTAAAATAGCTAAGAGAGCCCCACTCTAGGATCCCAAGATATGAACATCGTATGTCATCAAATCACCCCATATCCCTAAGATCCACTAAAGTCCTGATCAACCTATTCGTCGTATGCATAAGGCACGACACATATGGGCAAATCCCATGCAGTGGCTAGTATAAACATACTCAGTAGGATTCCCTAAAAAGGAGAAGGGGTGGCAATAAGAGATACACTGAAGATGAAAATAGTATATAAAACAACGTATGGTAAAAGGGTGTAGCTCAACCCTTTAAGAGTGTGAAGTAAACTCATCCAAACACAAGGAGTGATAAGATGAGATTCTTGCTGAGTCTTCCCTACCTATAATAGGAGAGTATACTCGTTCGACCACGAGAAGATATACACGGAAAGCACATGGCATAGCCAGTGTGTCTTCTCCTCTCCTGTAAGGAGAGTAACCAAAACACAAGAAGTTGGTACTGAAACATGATATATATATATATATATATATGATCAAAAAAAATAAATCCAAATGAGAGTGTAAGGGGGTCTCAATCTTACAGCTCAACCTAAGAAGAAGAGTCACCAACAGTTCCAAGGTAAAGCCCATCTGTGACACCCAGCATCCCTCACGCCTTCCCAGAACACACAAGTCAAAGGTAAAAAATCACCACACCTTAATACTATCCAATTTGGACATAAATGACTCACCTACATGGTTTTAGGTTACTTAACAAGGATGTGCTTCGGTGGGGAAAGTATCCCTCTTTCTCGTGAGTCCAATGGTATGTCAAACCACAACTCATCCTTGATCTATATAGTCAAGAGGACATGTCTCAAGGTTGAGGACCCATAACTAGCCTACTTGGAAGGTCCCACTCTAGTCATCGGGGATCCATGCCCTAGTACGTCTGGGGGATCAACACCCTGAAGTAGTTTTAGAGGACCCTCATCCATGTCGATGGGGTATCAACACTCTATTCATCAGGGATCTATGCCCTAGTATGTTATTGGGATCCACAACCAGAAGTAGCTATAGAGGACCAGTGACCATGCCGATGGAGGGTCAACGCTTTGGTCATCCGGGATTCATGCCCTAGTGTTTCAGGGGGATCATCCCCTAGAAAAAAGCCTCTAATGATTCTGCTGATCATAAATATTATTGAGAATCACCTCAGATAAGCATCATTCTCGGAATGACCTACTTTGTATTTCAAAATCCACTACTGAGGGCACAATCTCATTCTACGCAGAAAAACACAGGATATGATAATTGCGGGCAAAAATATGAGTCCAAAAGAAGGATATAAGAGCGGTAGAATAATCAAAGTACAATACATGATGCGTATGGGGACCACATGACATGACCCCACCTAATTATCTAGTTGTGTGACCATCCATACTCGGGTACTAAAATTCATACAAGTACCCCTAGACATTCCAATGTACTCCCACAGTACACATCATATCTGATCAAAAGGCTGATGATCACATGACTCCCATTGTTGATCAGAAAGGAAAAATGTAATTCTACTGACATGAATCTTAAAAAGTCCTTGGATAACCATATGTATCACTCCATTGCGATCCTTTTGGAGAAGAGTGAAGGACCAACCATTCATTCACCCGAATCAGACACCCTGTAACACCCCAAGATTTTATGAAAAATATTCTTTTTAATTTCATTGATGTCTTGTGTTGTACGCTATACCAAAAGGAGCTTGCACTACACGCATCCCTGACTTGTCTTTCCTTACACGCAATCGCGACCTTCCACAATAGCATGTGTTGTACGCAATATCGAGTTTCACTAAACAACGATATATTATTATAATATAATGAACTAGCCGTTATGAATAGTATTAACTGAATTTTAAATTTTATGAAATTATTATTCATCTTACCTATTTTCTATAACATGGTATGAGAACAAAATAAATTTTTCGGGTAAAATAGGTATTTTTTAAAAAAATGCAGTTTTTCCGCCTTTTGATGGCGCACCCACTTTAAATCTAGTTTTCACATGTTTATAAGTTAAATTTGACAAAATAAAATTCTTCTTTGGAATAAGGATATAAAAATTTACTTTAGATAAATTTTTGATATTTTTCTGATAACTTTTATATTTTAATGAATAGTAAAAACACGCTATATTTTAATTAAAAACAACTTTTTTCATAATAATAATTTATATGGATAAAGTATAATATTTTATGGTTTTAAATTATAAATAGAATATATTTTTACCATTTTATATAATTTATGTCATTATCATTGATTTTACATTAAATTCGTAGGATAAATCAATTCAATCTTTTGCAATGTTTTAAACAAAAACCCGTTTTCTTTCGACAAAGGGGTTAATTTTAATTTAATTTCTGCAACTTCTTTGTATTGAATTTGGAAAAATGGATTCCATATTTGGAATCCGTGGGTCCAAATTATATTAATAGACTACTTTTTATTTTTGGACATTATGAATAGGAACTATGGTAAATTTTATTTACCATCGTTAAAGGTAAATCAGGTAATTAAGTGTAAATATAATAATATAAAATTACCCTAACACTTGTATTAATACAATTAGATGATTATATTTTGTCCTGAGTCATATTTGGGTCGAAATTGAATCCATTAGAACCCACTTGGATGTGATTAAGACCTTTAGTTTATTTTATTTAAATGAAAGTGAAATATGTCTCACTCAAACATTAAAAATTAATGTATTTTTAATATAAGGTTATACTGAATATAAATTCAGTTATAAATACTCATTTGAAATCTAAAATGTTTTTCTTTATCATGGTAATTTATTTGTAATTTTTACGAGTTATTTAATTACTGTATTAGCTTATACATTAATGATGGAGAAATAATTTATTTAGTAAAAAATCAATAATATTGTTTTTATTGAAATAGTAATACATATTAAAGGGCCCAGAAACCTGATAAAAACTTATTGGTAATGTATATCTACACCATAATCATCCAAGGACCGAATATATGACTGTTTGGAGTCTTATAAAAGTGATTATGAAACTTATATTACTTTATTGTAAATGATGTCAAAGTTTTCACCTTTATAATTTAATAATTATAACATTTTAAAATTTGGGTTTTTTTAGAAGATAAATCCGACTAAATGTATTATTATAAAATTTATAAGATTTATATTCATTCTAGTATTTTCTTTTTAATTTTTATGCAACAAATAAGTATATTTAATAATTATACAAAAATGTTGTAGTAATTATTTTATTAAGAGAAATATAAAATAAATGGTTTTAAAAATAGAAAAATAAATATTATATGAACTATTTAATGTGCTCCATTAATTTTATATATTACTATGACATGTTAGGAACCTATTAAAAATTTTATTTCGAATATATATAATGTGTGGATTTTATTTAAATTCAAATAAATGAATAGTGTCAAAATTGACACTATTGTTATTTTATAAAAATAACATATTATTAAATTGTTTTAAAATCACAAAAATATTTAAAAATTATAAATTGAAATTTATATAGTCGAAAATGTCATAAATTATCCAAATATGAAAAATTCACAACACATAAGTGATTATTTATAACCATTTATAATTTAAAATTTTATTACCACAAATAAAATTAAATAGATTAAATAAGGATAAATCAAAACGATAAGGTTTAATATAAAACCAAAACGTGTCTAAATTTGATTGGTTGATGAGATTAAAACCCTATATCATCTCATCTTCGAGTTGAGTAATTTTTTGAGGTTTTTATGTGGGGTTTTAATTTATATTAAACTAATATTTTTGAGGATTCCAAAGGTGCCCCTCTCCTCCCTTATAAAAGGGAACCTCCTCCCTCTCCTCTTTACACAACTTTTAGCCTTCAATCTCAGCCAAACCCTGCCCATTTCCCTTATCAAATTCCGTTGAAAAACACTAGAGGTCCTGGTCTTCTTCAAAGACCAATTTTAGTATCTTAAGAGGAGGTTTCAAAGAGGTGTGTCGAAGAAGTGGAGTCTCAGACACAAACAGAAGAAATTGGACATAAGGTAAGGGATAACTCTTCCAATCTCGTTTTTATCTGAGATTATTTATTCGTAAGTATTTCCTGGGGTTATATTTATCATCCATGTCCCTATTTTCTAAAAATGGTTTCATGTATGTTTAAAGTCCTTTTTACCCATTTTGACTTTTACTACATGGTATGTAAGGAATCTTTCTTTTACGAGGTACTTTTTGACTTTTCCGAAAAAAGTACGAGAAGAATGTTTTTTTAACTTATACGACATGAATGAATTTTTACGGTTTCATAAGGATTTTTCTTCATGAATATTACTCTAGAATATTTCATGATTATTTTCCACAAATTCATTTTCTTTTAAAATTCCATGGCATTTTTTGAAAAGAAAATGATTTTGAATAAGAAAGGATGTTTTCCTCAAGAATTCATTTCAGGTTTTTTTTCAAAACTATTTTCCATATAAGATTAAATTATGATTATGTTTCAAGTATAATGTATCTATTATTTACATGGCTTGATTTTTCTTATGATGAAATGATATCCATTTATTTTATATGGATTATGTAATTATGGGATGAAGTTTATGAAACCCATTTTATTCATTGGGTTATTATGAATGATGTATGTTTATTTTTTGGCACAAGTAAGAATGATTTCATTATGATATGGGTGGGACCTATATCTCCCTCTAATTCATTGGGTAAAGATTTATATCTCATGAGATAGACATGGCTGGAACAGTAAGTTAATCCGGTTCAGTGTTACAGGACTGGAACGAGGAATGAACTCGATTCAGAATGGGACTTTGCCCACTAAGATGGTCTTGGAAGCAATGCCTTGGCTACTATGGAAATCATAACATGTGATTAATGGTTTCCAAAATTATATGTTTTATTCCCATTCTAATTTATCATGATTAATGTTCCTTTATGATCTATGCCTTGTGTACTTCCAAGATTTATGTCGTTGCTCATGATTTTGATGTTTAGATTTTATGTTCAAGTTTTTGCATTCAAATGTTTATGGATTGTTTTATGTTCTCTATGCTTACCCTTACCGAGAATTTGAGCTCACCCTTTATATGTTTTCTTTTCCCCATTATTTAAATAAAGGTTTTAGTTAATAAAACAAATGGGGAAGATCTTTATGGGAGATATTGAAGATCTTTTACAACGATTAGAAGATTATTTTCTGAGTTCCCTAAGACACTAAACTATTATGATCCTTGTGTGTTTGTTTTTGTTATGTAATAAGAATTCCGCAAAAGTAATGTAATGTCCATATACATCAAGCTTTGGGTATCTACAGTTGGTATCAGAGGAAAGGTTTAGTTAACCTTTGGAAACTAGGATGTGAATACTTTAGTGAGATCCCTAGAGATATTTATAAGGAATTTCTAGGGATGTCCCTAAGGTTAAGTATAAGTATAGGTTATAGAGATAGAATTATAGTAATGATCCTATAATTAAACCTAAGATGTTAGATATTTAAGGTACTACCCCTTTATTATGTTGTTTTACCTAGCATGATTTTTCCCTCTCACACTATTCTTTTTGGGTTTTAGAAAATGGATGGAAACAGGAAGATACACGATAATGGAGAATATGATGGACAATGGAATGATATTCTTCATGATTAAGAAAATGAAATGGGATTTGGAAGGTGAAACATCATTATTTTTCCTAATCATAAATATCATAATATGATCAATAATCTAAACTTTGGTAAGTTTCCCAACTCAGATAATAAGAGAAAGATGTAGTTTCATGATGATCATAGAGGAAAGAAAGTTCAATTTCCCTCATGTAAATCATGTGGGAATAGGGATTAGGGAGATTGTTTCAAAGGAACTGGAATATGCTTTGGGTAGGGAAAATAAGGACACAATGCCCGTAAGTGCAAAGGAAAAAGGTTCAGTTAACACCATGGACAAGGATAATGTTATTGCTACGACATCAACAATGATTAAATGTTTTCAATGTGGGATGTATAAGCATTATGCATACCAATTAACTAAGGGAAAATCTCATTAAGAGAATCAACATGGTCGTATGGGTAATATTTATGTTGATGATGATGAAGAGACTACAAATGATATATGAGATGAAAGAAATGATGAAGCTCAGTCAGTGGTTTAAGAAAGTAGTGTAATGATTTATGTATATCAAGAGTTATTTTGTATAGGTAATGGTACTATGGAATAAATACACAACTAAGGATTGTTACACTATTGTTTTTCCAAAAGTATTTGAAAGTATATGTTGAATGGTACTAGTAACCATGAAATGTTATTCAGATATTTTTGGAAAGTAGATGATATGCGCATAATGAAGGGATAAGGAGAAAATGAAATGTTTGATAGTATTCATGAGCTCATGACAGATATAAGGACAATGTTATAACATGGTTTGAGTATATAATTTTTTTTTTTGGATTTTGGTATGTGGAAAGAGTTAACTTTTGACAGCATTCATGTTTTCACTAAGGCTCAATGGGTATTCATTTTTCAAGAGAATACATGATTAATGTATTCACATGATTGGAATGTGACCAACAAGATATATGAGGGATAAATGATGGTATTCACATGCTTGTTGTATTACCTTTTTAGTAATTGTTCTTTTTATACTATGAGTTTGTAAAGAAGTATTTTGGATAAGACTAAATATTCGAATGGATTATATAAGTTAGTATTGTTTAAGGATAGAATTTTTTTTATAATAGTATGTTTTAGAAAAAGGATAACCTATAGGACATGATACAACCCGTCACGTCGGACAAGGTTGTGGAAATCGAACCCACAACCGAAGTGCGAAAGGCCTTTATCGCCTACCACTGGCCTACACGAAGTCCTGGGTTAGTATAAATGTTTTTAAATTTATTAAGTGGTATGATATAAAATGTATACGTCCATTTTTGGAACAAAATATGATTAATCTCACTATAGATAGACTTATGGATATTTGACAACTTTTGCTAACCTTTTTTTTGAGACAAATGGAATGAACCATCATTCTATCACCAGATCTACTAACACCTCGCGAATGAAAAATTCAACTTCATTTCTTTAAGAGATGAAGTGGAAATTGTCCAAGGAAGGACCAACGGTTAGATTGTACCAAAATCAAGTAATTATTTCTTCTAATTCAAAATTTTCAACTTTAGCGAAACAATATTGAAAACCAAAAATGTTGTCCTAGTTCCCTCATATTCGATGAATCAAATGGTACCTTAGATCATCACAAATTTATGGCTTTGTGAGTGTTGGCTTTTTTATATCCATGTCCTCTACCACTCTTCATCAGAAGTTGATGGTTATATTTCTCTTCCATATCCATATTTTCACCTATGTTCTCCTATGTGGAAACATAGTGATTAGTTAATTTGAGTAACCATTACATTTCATACATTAGTTTTTAATGTCAAGTTTTGGTATTCATTTTTACGATGTGGGTTTCTATGAAAGAAACATTCAAGTAGTAAACCATTTATAACCCCAACGAATTTCAAGGGAGAAATTCATTTTAAGGGGGGTAAAATGTTACACCCCGATATTTTATGAAAAATATTATTTTTAATTTCATTGATGTCTTATGTTGTACGCTAATCCAAAAGGATCTTGCACTGCACGCATCCCTAACTTGGCTTTCTTTACACGTAATCACGACCTTCCACGATAGCGTGTGTTGTACACAATATCGAGTTTCACTAAACAATGATATATTATTATAATATTATAAACTAGCCGTTATGAATAGTATCAAATAAATTTTAAATTTTATGACATTATTATTCATCTTACATATTTTCTAGAACATGGTATGAGAACAAAATAAATTTTTCAGGTAAAATAAGTATTTTTAAAAAAATGCAGTTTTGCCGCCTTTTGATGGAGCACCCCCTTTAAATCTAGTTTTGACATGTTTATAAGTTCAATTTGACAAAATAAAATTTCTATTTGGAATCAGGATATAAATATTTACTTTGGATAAATTTTTGATATTTTTCTGATAACTTTCATATTTTAATGAATATTAAAAACACGCTATATTTTAATTCAAAACAACTTTTTTCATCGTAATAATTTATATGGATAAATTATAATATAGAATGGTTTTAAAGTATAAATAGAATATATTTTTACCACTTAACATAATGTATGTCATTAACATTGATTTTACATTGAATTCGTAGGATAAATCAATTCAATCTTTTGTAATCTTTTAAACAAAAACCCCTTTTCTTTTGACAACAGGATTAATTTTAATTTAATTTATGAAACCTTTGTGTATTGAATTTGGAAAAATGGATTCCATATTTGGAATCATTGGGTCCAAATTATATCAATAGACTACTTTTTATATTTGGGCATTATGAATAGTAACTTTGGTAAATTTTATTTACCATCATTAAAGGTAATCGGGTAATTAAGGGTAAATATAATATTATAAAATTACCCTAACACTTGTCTTAATACAATTGGATGATTATATTTCATCCTAAGTCATATTTGGGTCGAAATGGAATCCATTATAACCCACTTGGATGTGATTAAGACCTTTAGTTTATTTTATTTAATGGAAAGTGAAATATGTCTCACTCAAACTTTAATAATTAAAGTATTTTTAATATAAGTTTATACAGAATATAAATTCTGTTATAAATACTAATTTGAAATATAAAATGTTTTTCTTTATCATGGTAATTTATTTGTAATTTTTAAGAGTTATTTAATTACCTTATTAACTTATACATTAATGATGCAAAAATTATTTATTTAGTAAAAAATCAATAATATCGTTTTTGTTGAAATAGTAATACATATTAAAGGGCCCATAAACCTGATCAAAACTTATTGGTAATTTATATCTACACCATAATCATCCAATGACCTAATATATGACTGTTTGGAGTCTTATAAAAGTGATTATGACACTTATATTATTTTATTTTAAATGATGTCAAAGTTGTCACCTTCATAATTTAATAAATATAACATTTTAAAATTTGGGCTTTTTAGAAGATAAATCCGACTAAATGTATTATTATGAAATATATAATATTTATCTTCATCCTAGTATTTTATTTTTATTTTTTAGGCAACAAATAAGTATATTTAATAATTATGAAAAAATGTTGTAGTAATTATTTTATTAAGAGAAATATCAAATAAATTGTTTTTAAAATAGTAAATTAAATATTATATGAACTATTTAATATGAACCACTAATTTTCTAGATTACTATGACATTTTATGAACCTATTAAATATTTTATTTTGAACATATCTTCTATGTGGATTTTATTTAAATTCAAATAAATGAATAGTGTCAAAATTGACACTATTGTTATTTTATAAAAATAACACATTATTAAATTGTTTAAAAATCACAAAAATATTTAAAAATAATAAATTGAAATTTATATAGTCTAAAATGTCATAAATTATCCAATTATGGAAAATTCACAACACATAAGTGATTATTTATAACCATTTAAAATTCAAAATTTTATTACCACAAATAAAATTAAATAGATTAAATAAGGATAAATCAAAATGATAAGGTTTAATATAAAACCAAAACATGTCTAAATTTGATTGGTTGATGATATCACAACCCTATATCATCTCATCTTTGAATTGAGATTTTTTTTGAGGTTTTTATGTGGGGTTTTAATTTATATTATATTAATATTTTTTAGGATTCCAAAGGTGCCCCTCTCCTCCCTTATAAAAGGGCACCTCCTCCCTCTCCTATTTACACAACTTTGAGCCTTCAAGCTCTGACAACCCCTTTCCATTTCCATTCTAAACTTCCCTAGAAACATACTAAAGGTCTTGGTCTTCTTCTAAGACCAATTTTAGTATCCTAAGAGGAGGTTTCAAAGAGGCGTGTCGAAGAAGAGGAGTCTCAAACACATACGGACGAAATTGGACATAAGGTAAGGGATAACTCTTCCAATATCGTTTTTATCTGAGATTATTTATTCGTAAGTATTTACTGGGGTTATATTTATAATCCATGTCCCTATTTTCTAAAAATGGTTTCATGTATGTTTAAAGTCTTATTTACCCATTTTTGACTTTTACTACATGGTATGTAAGAAATCTTTCTTTTACGGGGTACTTTTTGACTTTTCCGGCAAAAACACGAGAAGAATGTTTTTTAACTTATACGACATGAATGAATTTTTATGTTTTCATAACAATTTTTCTTCATGAAGATTAATCTACAAGATTTCATCATTATTTTCTACAAAATCCTTTTCTTTTAAAATTGCATGGCATTTTGTGAAAAGAAAATGATTTTGAATAAGAAAGGATGTTTTCCTCAAGAATTTATTCCAAGTGTTTTTTCAAAACTATTTTCCATCTAAGATGAAATTATGATTATTTTTCAAGTATAATGTATCTATTATTTACATGGTTTGATTTTTCTTATGATGAAATGATATCCATTTATTTTATATGGATTATGTAATTATGGGATGATGTTTATGAAACCCATTTTATTCATTGGGTTATTATGAATGATGTATGTTTATTTTGTGGCACAAGTAAGAATTATTTCATTATGATATGGGTGGCACCTATATCTCCCTCTAATTCATTGGGTAAAGATTTATATCTCATGAGATAGACATGGCTGGAATGGTAAGTTAATCTGGTTCATTGTTACAGGACTGGAACGAGGAATGAACTCGATTCAGAATGAGACGTTGTCCACTAAGATGGTATTGCCAGCAATGCCTTGGCTACTATAGAAATCATAACATGTTCTTAATGGATTCCACAATTATATGTTTTATTCCCATGCTAGTTTATCATGATTAATGTTCTTTTTTGATCTATGGCTTTTGTACTTCCAAGATTTTTGTCGTTGATCATGATTTTGATGTTTAGATTTTATGTTCAAGTTTTTGCATTCAAATGTTTATGGATTGTTTTATGTTCTCTATGCTTACCCTTACTGAGCATTTGAGCTCACCCTTTATATGTTTTCTTTTCCCCATGATTTAAAGAAAGGTTTTAGGTAATAAAACCAAATGGGAAGATCTTTATGGGAGATGTTGAAGATCTTTTACCACGATTAGAAGATTATTTTCTGAGTTTCCTAAGACACTAAACTATTACGATCCCTATGTGTTTGTTTTTGTTATGTAATAAGTATTCTGAAAAAGTAATGTAATGTTCATGTACGTCATGCTTTGGGTCTCTACAGTTGGTATCAGAGGAAAGGTTTAGTTAACCTTTGGAAACTAGGATGCGAATACTTTAGTGAGATCCCTAGAGATATTTATAAGGTATGTCTAGGGATGTCCCTAAGGTTAAGTATAAGTATAGGTTATAGATCTAGAATTATGGAAACGATCTTATAATTAAACCTAAGATGTTAGATATTGAAGGTACTCCCCCTTTATTATGTTGTTTTACCTAGAATGATTTTTTCCTCTCACACTATTCTTTTTGGATTTTAGAAAATGGATGGAAACAGGAAGATTCGCGATAATGGAGAATATGATGGACAATGGAATGATATTATTCATGATCAAGCGAATGAAATGGGATTTGGAAGGAGAAACATCGTTATTTTTCCTAATCATAAATCTCATAATATGATCAATAATCTCAACTTTGGTAAGTTTCCCGACTCAGATAATAAGAGAAATATGGAGTTTCATGATGATCATAGAGGAAAGAATGTTCAAATTCCCTCATGTAAATCATGTGGGAAGATGCATCAGGGAGATTGTTTCAACGGAACTGGAAGATGCTTTGGGTGTGGAAAAGAAGGACACAAATCTAGTAAGTTCAAAGGAAAAGGTTCAGTTAACACCATGGAAAAGGATAATAGTATTTATACGACATCAACCATGATTAAATGTTTTCAATGTGGGATGTATGGGCATTATGCAAACCAATTCCCTAAGGTAAAATCTCATGAAGAGAATTAGCATGGTCATATGGGTAATATTTATGTTGATGATGATGAAGAGACTACAAATGATATATGAGATGAAAGAAATGACGAAGCTCAGTTTGTGGTTTAAGATGGTAGTGGAATGATTTATGTATATCAAGAGTTATTTTGTATAGGTAATGGTACTATGGAATAAAGACACATCTTCGGATTGTTACACTATTGTTTTTCCAAAAGTATTTGAAAGTTTATGTTGAATGGTACCAATAACCGTGAAATGTTATTCTGATATTTTTGGAATGTAGATGATATGCACATAATGAAGGGATAAGGAGAAAATGAAATGTTTGACAGTATTCATGAGCTCCTGACATATATAAGGACAAAGTCATAACATGATTTGAGTATATAATTTTTTTTTGGATTTTGGTATGTGGAAAGAGTTAACTTTTGACAGCATTCATGTTTTCACTAAGGATCAATGGGTATTCATTTTTCAAGAGAATACGTGGTTAAGGTATTCACATGATTGGAATGTGACCAACAAGATATATGAGGGATAAATGATGGTATTCACATGCTTTTTATATGACCTTTTTAGTAATCGTTGTCTTTTTACTATGAGTTTGTAAAGAAGTATTTTGGATAAGCCTAAAGATTCAAATGGATTATATAAGTTAGTATTGTTTAAGGCTAGAAATTTTTGTTATAATAGTATTGTTTTAGAAAAAGGATAACCTGTAGGACAGGCGACAACCCATCGCGTTGGACTAGGTTGCGGGAATCGAACCCACAACCGAAGTGCGACAGGCCTTTATCGCCTACCACTGGCCTACAGGAAGTCCCTGGTTAGTATAAATGTGTTTTAATTTATTAAGTGGTATGATATATAAAGTATACATCCATTTTTGGAACCAAATATGATTAATCTCACTATAGATGGACTTATGTATATTTGATAACTTTTGCTAACCTTTCGTTTGAGATAAATGGAATGACCCATCATTCTATCACCAGATCTACTAACACCTCGCGAATGACAAATTCAACTTCATTTCTTTAAGAGATGAAGTGGAAATTGTCCAAGGAATGACCAACGGTGAGATTATACCAAAACCAAGTAAGTATTTCTTCTAATTCAAAATTTTCTACTTTAGGGAAATGATATTGAAAACCAAAAATGTTTTCCTAGTTCCCTTATATTCGATGAATCAAATGGTACCTTAGATCATCACAAATTTATGGCTTTTTGATTGTTGGCTTTTTCATAGCCATGTCCTCTACCACTCTTCATCAGAAGTTGATGATTATATTTCTCTTCCATATCCATATTTTCACCTATGTTCTCCTATGTGAAAACCCAGTGATTAGTTAATTTGGGTAACCGTTACGTTTCATATATTAATTTTTAAAGTCAAGTTTTGGTATTCCTTTTTAGGATGTGGGTTTCTATGAAAGAAACTTTCAAGTGGTAAACCATTTATAACCCCGACGAATTTCGAGGGAGAAATTCATTTTAAGGGGGGTAAAATGTTACACCCTATGATTTTATGAAAAATATTCTTTTTAATTTCATTTATGTATTATGTTGTATGCTACTCCAAAAGGATCTTGCACTACACACATCCCTGACTTGGATTTCTTTACACGCAATCGCGACCTTCCACAATAGCGTGTGTTGTACGCAATATTGAGTTTCACTAAACAATGATTTATTATTATAAAATTATAAACTAGCCGTTATGAATAGTATCAACTGAATTTTAAATTTTATGACATTATTATTCATCTTAAATATTTTCTATAACATCGTATGAGAACAAAATAATTTTTTCGGGTAAAATAAGTATTTTTAAAAAAATGCAGTTTTGCCGCCTTTTGATGGAACACCCACTTTAAATATAGTTTTTGACATGTTTATAAGTTCAATTTGAAAAAATAAAATTTCTCTTTGGAATAAGGATATAAAAATTTACTTTGGATAAATTCTTGAAATTTTTCTGATAACTTTCATATTTTAATGAATAGTAAAAACACGCTATATTTTAATTAAAAACAACTTTTTTCATCGTAATAATTTTTATTGATAAATTATAATATTTAATGGTTTTAAATTATAAATAGAATATATTTTAACCATTTAATATAATTTATGTAATTAGAATTGATTTTACATTGAATTCGTAGGATAACTCAATTCAATCTTTTGCAATGTTTTAAACAAAAACACGTTTTCTTTCGACAACGAGATTTATTTTAATTTAATTTCTGAAACTTATGTGTATTGAATTTTTAAAAATGGATTCCATATTTGGAATCAGTGGGTCCAAATTATATTAATAGACTACTTTTTATTTTTTGGCATTATGAATAGTAACTATGGTAAATTTTATTTACCATCGTTAAAGGTAAATCAGGTAATTAAGGGTAAATATAATATTATAAAACTACCGTGACACTTGTCTTAATACAATTGGATGATTGTATTTCGTCCTAAGTCATATTTGGGTCTAAATGGAATCCATTATAACCCACTTGGATGTGATTAAGACATTTAGTTCATTTTATTTAAAGGAAAGTGAAATATATCTCACTCAAACTTTAATAATTAAAGTATTTTTAATATAAGGTTATACAGAATATAAATTCAGTTATAAATAATAATTTTAAATATAAACCGTTTTTCTTTATCATGGTAATTTATTTGTAATTTTTAAGAGTTATTTAATTACCTTATTAGCTTATACATTAATGATGCAGAAATTATTTATTTAGTAAGAAATCAATAATATTGTTTTTATTGAAATAGTAATACATATTAAAGGGCCCATAAACCTGATAAAAACTTATTGGTAATTTATATCTACACCATAAGCATCCAATGACCGAATAATGGACTGGTTGGAGTCTTATAAAAGTGATTATGACACTTATATTATTTTATTTTAAATGATGTCAAAGTTGTCACCTTCATAATTTAATAAATATAACATTTTAAAATTTGGGTTTTTTAGAAGATAAATCCGACTAAATGTATTCTTATGATATCTATAAGATTTATCTTCATCCTAGTATTTTATTTTTAATTTTTAGGCAACAAATAAGTATATTTAATAATTATACAAAAATGTTGTAGTAATTATTTTATTAAGAGAAATATCAAATAAATGGTTTTAAAAATAGTAAAATAAATATTATATGAACTATTTAATGTGCTCCACTAATTTTCTAGATTACTATGACATGTTTTTAACCTATAAAATATTTTATTTCGAATATATCCTCTATGTGGATTTTATTTAAATTCAAATAAATGAATAGTGTCAAAATTGACACTATTGTTATTTTATAAAAATAACATATTATTAACTTGTTTAAAAATCACAAAAATATTTAAAAATTATAAATTGAAATTTATATAGCCGAAAATGTCATAAATTATCCATTTATTGAAAACTAATAGTACATAATTGATTTTTATAACCATTTAAAATTTAATGTTTTATTACCACAAATAAAATTAAATAGATTAAATAAGGATAAATCAAAATGATAAGGTTTAATATAAAACCAAAACATGTCTAAATTTTATTGGTTGATGATATTACAACCCTATATCATCTCATCTTCTAATTGAGTCATTTTTAAGGTTTTTATGTGGGGTTTTAATTTATATTAAACTAATATTTTTGAGGATTCCAAAGGTGCCCCTCTCCTCCCTTATAAAAGGGCACCTCCTCCCTCTCCTCTTTACACAACTTTGAGCCTTCAAGATCATCCAACCCCTATCCATTTACTTTCTCAACATCCCTAGAAACATACTAGAGGTCCTGGTCTTCTTAAAAGACCAATTTTAGTATCCTAAGAGGAGGTTTGAAAGAGGCATGTCGAAGAAGAGGAGTCTCGGACACATACAGAAGAAATTGGACATAAGGTAAGGGATAACTTTTCCAATATCGTTTTTTCTGAGATTGTTTATTCGTAAGTATTTACTGGGGTTATATTTATCAACCATGTACCTATTTTTTAAAAATGGTTTCATATATGTTTAAAGTCCTTTTTACCCATTTTTGACTTTTACTACATGGTATGTAAGGAATCTTTCTTTTACGAGGTACTTTTTGACTTTCCAGCAAAAGTATGAGAATAATGTTTTTTAACTTATACAGCATGAATGAATTTTTACGGTTTCATAATTCTTTTTCTTCATGAAGATTACTCTACAATATTTCATGATTATTTTCCACAAAATCATTTTCTTTTAAAATTGCATGGCATTTTGTGAAAAGAAAATGATTTTGAATAAGAAAGGATGTTTTCATCAAGAATTCATTTCAAGTGTTTTGTAAAAACTATGTTCCATCTAAGATGACATTATGATTATGTTTCAAGTATAATGTATCTATTATTTACATGGTTTGATTTTTCTTATGATGAAATGATATCCATTTACTTTTTATGGATTATGTAATTATGGGATGATGTTTATGAAACCCATTTTATTCATTGGGTAATTATGAATGATGTATGTTTATTTTGTGGCACAAGTAAGAATGATTTCATTATGAGATGGGTGGGACCTATATCTCCCTCTAATGCATTGGGTAAAGATTTATATCTCATGAGATATACATGGATGGAATGGTAAGTTAATCCGGTTCAGTGTTACAGGACTGGAACGAGGAATGAACTCGATTCAGAATGGGACTTTTTCCACTAAGATGGTCTTGGAAGCAATGCTTTGGCTACTATGGAAATCATAACATGTGCTTAATGGTTGCCACAATTATATTTTTTATTCCCATGCTATTTCATCACGATTAATGTTCATTTATAATCTATGCCTTGTGTACTTCCAAGATTTATGCCGTTGCTCATTATTTTGATGTTTAGATTTTATGTTCAGGTTTTTGCATTCAAATGTTTATGGATTGTTTTATGTTCTCTATGCTTACCCTTACTAAGCATTGGAGCTCACCCTTTATTTGTTTTCTTTTCCCCAGGATTTAAATAATGGTTTTAGGTAATAAAACAAAAGGGGAAGATCTTTATGGGAGATGTTGAAGATCTTTTACCACGATTAGATTATTATTTTCCGAGTTCCCAAAGACATTAAACTATTACGATCCCTGTGTGTTTGTTTTCATTATGTAATAAGTATTCTGCAAAAGTAATGTAATGTCCATGTACGTCAAGCATTAGGTCTCTACACACCCAGTGAAGAAATTTCATTTCACCATGTTGTGCACAAATAGTGCCTCATGGGGCGTATCTCTCGATCTTGAAATAAGATATACAGATCACACCATTGTGATCCTCCTGAAAAACATACGGTATTGACTATTCATTTGTCCAAAACGGACACCTAGTGAAAAAGTCACATTTCACCACAACACGTATGAACTGGGATTCATGGGGCTTGCACCATGATTTTTATTTAAACACCAAAAATTGGTCTTGATATGTACACCTAAACTCTAGGGTTTATATGTTGTTGATGACATGACAATTGGACATCATAAGCAGAAGTTATGTCCGATACAAAAATTCCTCAACAATAATAATTACATTATTTTTTAAATATAATTAGGGGTTTTGTGCAACCAAGCCATGAGTCTGAATCTTTATATTTACAAAATATAAAAAAAAATTCATCTCAATAGTATGATCACATCTTCATAGAAATAATGTAAAAAAGGACACTCGGTTTAGGAGATATGGAGGTTTGAAGTTGTTGCCCAAAGACCCGCCTCGGTATGGACCATTCTGGCCTGGAATGCTCCAGCCCGGCCCGCTCTACTCCTGCCTAGCCCACTCCCATCTTGGCCTTCTCTGCTCTGTCCTGACCCTCTCACAGACCAACATTCTCTTACAGGCCCTCTCTAAATGCCTATGGATGTTGTGTGCCCCACGCCGCCCAGCCGCCGCCGGCTCCCATGGTCGCCGCCTCCTAGTGGCTCTACTACCACTGCCCAGTATCTCCACCACCAAATGTTGCAGATCCCGTGACCACTGCTGCCTCGTGACCCACTGTCGGACGCTGCACACTGCCCCTGACCACCGCACACCGGTGGTCCTTATCGCGGACCACCAAGTCTCCTTAGATGCTCAAAAAATGGAAACAAGACCAAATCTAGAAACCTTGGGTCATGATCTACAAAGAATCATTCTTCTCTCAAAGATTTTTTTCATGTTTTAACATATAGAAAAGTATAAAGACACTTCCACAGACCATCATGCTTTATCTGGTGCCCAAAATATGAAATAGTCATAGATTCAGAATCCTTGGATCGTGATCTACCTAGATCCATGGTCTTCTCAATGTTTGGATGTCATTTCAACGTGTTGAAAAATTTATCAATGATGAGAATGAAGAACGAGAAAGGAAAACAAAGAACATGGGATCCAAAAAATAGATCGTTTGATGACCATGTTAGTATGGACATCAACAAGACATTACAAAGTAGAAAATCTGATAAAGAAAAAATTTTGAAAACTCATAACTTCAATCGGGGATTCAAAATCTAAAAGAAGAATCCTAACTAGATTTTTGGATACGTCGTTGTGTTTTTTGTGCTCTGATCTGCATGGATTTGAAGCACCATCATGATCCATTGAATATCCAATGTAAATTTTCAAAGGAATGAGAGGAGGAGAGCTTCCTCCGGCCAAGGGAGGAATGATCCAAACCCTAGGTAATTTCCATAATGACCTATTTATAGAATTTAATAGGTCTCCTTCCATAAGTTGTGGGATCCGAACACCCCACTCCCTCTAACTTTATGTGACACTTAGGAAAACAAAGAAATTAAAAACACAATGGTGGTATCATATTTCTAATCTGATACCCCGTTGAAATGTTATTTGATATGACATCTGAGATAAAATAAAATAAAATAATTATTTTATTTTTAGTTACGTCCTTCGTGAAATTTTACAAAGAAGACCCACACTGACAGGAGTTATGTCTCTCCTAGGGTAAACACTGCTCTCCAAACTCAACCATGGCCTCATATTTCTGATTCGAGCTACCGTTTGAGTGATATATATTTTCCTTCACCTGTATAGTATTAAATATACATAATATTTTTATAAAATTAATTCTGGGAACACTAAACCTCAGAATCGCACTCCGCCTTAGAACCTATCTTTGTAAATTTATATATAAATATTTCAAAGTCTTACAAGTAAAAAAATAGGTCTCTAAATAATTCCCTCCTAAAATATTTTCATCCATGAAAAGAAAAAATATGAAAACAACTCGGGATACTAAGCCCGCTTCTGTATCTCCCTTTCCGAGAAACTCCCTGCACATTTCTGTGCTACCACAACATGTGAACCAAAGGGATGGTCTATCCACATAAAGTCTATTCCTGATGATGATTTGCATAGGATCATGTACATATATCCTAAATTGCAACATGTGGAAAATAGAATGCGCCTGATCTAGTTGTGTGGGTAGTTCAAGGTGATAGTAACCCTTTCCAACCCTCTGTAGGATCTCAAATAACCTGATGAACCTCATAGAAAGATTGCCTCCCCAGAAAAACACCATACAGAATCCCTCATCCAATCCTCCATCACCTAGATAGTGGGCTCAGTATAGCCATCAGTCTAGGTGAAATGTTGTACTCATCCTCAGTTAGGTCTTGAATGCCTCCAACATGCCTCTTGACAATCGTGACGTAAAACGCACCTCATAATTAAAGATAATCATCAAGGGTGCCCCATGATGGAGGATGATCTACTGCATGTAAAACTTCCCCAAACACTATAATGAACTCTTCTCCTTGATAGTAAGGAAGTGTAGTGACCTTTTTATATGGTATACTATTACCAATATGGATTTATGGACCTTCAATTTGAGTGGAATCCCTGTGATGAAGTCCATGGATATGTCATCCTATTTCCACCCTGGGGTCTCAAGAGCCTGCACCAAACCTGCCAGAACCTAGTACTCAACCTTCACCTAATGAAATGTGAGGCATCGTGAGATGAAGTTAGCTACGGTTTGCCTCATGTCGGACCACCAAAAATTACACTAAATATCCCTTTACATCTTCCCCACATCGGGATGTACAACTAAGGGAGAAGTGTGGAATTCCTACATCACCTCCTCCTGCATTGCAACTGAAACCATTTTTGCTCCCTAGAACAAGATCTCCTGATTCCCTTATTTTGAATAAAAATAGGGTGAAACTCTAAAGGATATATGCTCATGAAAGATCTCACAGTCTATGTCTCACAACTGAGGCTATCTCACATGCTCAAGAAGCGAAGGAGTCATCACTATTGACTGAAGAAAAATTGTACCATCCTACTCCACAAGGGTCAACTATTCATAAGCTAACATCTCAAAATATTTTTTCACTAGGATAGCTTGGGAATTCCTACCAAGAGAATTTTGTACAACATTATTTTTTCCTAGAGTATAGAGTACCTTGAAGTCATATTCCTTCATAAATTCAAACTAGCGCCACTATGTCAGGTTCAGGTCTCTATGAGTGAAGACGTACCTAAAACTCTAGTGATATGAGTAAACAAATAGTACTCTCTTAGAGGGTAGCACCTACAAAATATCTAGTTGAAGACTTCTATAACTAGAACCAAGTAGTGAGTCACATAGTTTTGTTCATGGGGTCTCAATAACCTTGACCTATATTTGAACATTGAGCACCCAAAGGTACCCATGAAGATGGTTGGTGAGTAAACTCACCAAACTATAAGAATCTAGACATAGAAAGCATGTGGAATACCCCGTTTGTCTTTACTTATCATAGAAGGAGAGTAATCCCTAACTAGACATTCCTGCACACCCACTAGTGGCATCCCAAGCAAAAGGATGTCAAGAAGAGAAACTCTATTAGCAATGTCAGGACCTACTCTGACTCTCCATCGTACAACCTCACATTGAATGAAAAAGTCCAAGGGAATCATCCATGACACCTCAGTACTATCCACTTTGGGAGGCACTAACTCACCCTCATGGTTTTTTTCGCATCAGAAAAATGTATATCGGGGGGTGGGGGAGGACCCCTATTCCTCGTGCATCCAAATATATGTCAAACAACACCATCAAAGGGTTATGCAGGCACCCCCCACATCACCCTAGTAAAACCTCAATAAAGAAGTTGGGATAAAAGATCACCTCACACAGTGTCTAATAATTACTAATGAAATTATTAGAAGATACACAGAGCATACCTATTATCATCTCGTGCACCATAGGATCATAGACATCCATAGCATGCAGCTACCAATGGCCCCAGCTGGAAGCTCCCATAGCCTGATGTGGGCTTCCTAGTAGTGGTGGTGGAAGGATATTGTAGAGTCTTCCACCACCCTCAACTCATCCTACTCCTCTGATAGCACTTCCTACTTAGGTACCACCCTTTCCCTGACTCAGAGATCCCTGATCACGGCACGGTATCTTCCGTGGAGGTTCATCTACTATTGGTTTGAAATGATCAACACGAATGGTCGGGCAGTCTCATGCCATGTGATCTCACCTATCACAATCATAACATTGACCCTCCCTAGGCTATCCTTGTGTTATGAGAAGTACCTGACCGTGTGTTTGAGTCTGATCATGGGGAGGCCTCTCGTGCTGAGGCCCTATTAACTAACGTCTACTAGTTATCACAGATGTCTCAGCTCTATTGCATCCACTGCCAGTACCAGATATATAAAATCCCACTGACAAAAATCTCTATGTCACCAGGGCCTACACTAGAACCCCAACATAGGTGGGGATGCACAAGGGTACAACACTAACACAAATATCTACAGATTCCCTACTCAACTTGTGTGGTCCAAAGTACCCATCATGGATAATGTCTAGTGATTACTGAGTCAGGTCTATGAACCTAGAGGAGTACTCTACCACTATCATCCCTCCCTATTAAATCTCTAGAATCTCCTGAATCCGAATAGAGTGTAAGATTAAGGGGTATTACTCCTCAAAGAAAAACTACGAGAATTTATCCCATGAGAGCGATGAATTTGCATTCATATAGGTGACCAAGATCCACCAAAATCCAACCATTTCATGGGAATGACCAGCTACCAAAGACACCATATGATCTATCAGGGTCTGAAGAACCCTAAAGGTGCAGACAACTGACTCCATACAATCCTCTACTACCTAAGTATTTGGCTCATTGTAGAACCACAATGGTCTTTGATGCTGGAACTTGTGGAGTGTTCTCATCCTACACACATCCTCAACCTTCTCTATTAGGATTATTTTCTACTCAACAGTTAGAGGTCTTTCTAACTTCCCACATGGTGTAAGGGGGTTGGATGATGGACCCTAAACTGAGGCCTCATTGCTCATAGTGTCATTGTCATGAACCAGAACTGGTATCCTAGTTGGCCATCATCGCAGAGGCATCCTAAATTTTATCAATGAGTATCACTGTCAGATGGTCTTATATATATATATATATATATCAAAAAATTGGGGATATGAATCAATAAGAAAATTCAAACACTGAATCCAATATGATGCAAGTACCATTGTTCCTTGCTACAAATATCTCAGGGTATCGAGTCGACAAGCAAGTAGTCAGGGACCTAGTGAATGGCTATGTTGGCCACCACACCATCAATGGAATCCCTGGCCCAAGAGTCACACTCAAGAAACTTTGACACTATTTCCCTAAACCAAACCAAGACCTTTTTATAGAAACTTCTGAACAACGTCCCAAGGGTTGAACAACCTATAATAAAAAAATTTCACCACCCAACCCATTTCAGGTTTTGAGCCACAACTACCCCAAGCCCACCTCCATAGGCTAGGGGTGTAGGAAACTGCCGAAGGCACAAAAAACTCAGAGAGGCCTTTTCCTATGTACCTACACACACACACAACCAACTCAATGAAAAATCGCAGAGGGAAAAGAAAAAAAAATTCAACAATCCTCTAAATAAACCAAGAATGTATGGACATACGAATAGTAAAAGTATGGTAAAGTAAATTGAAAAGAAAAGGGACAAGATACATGCCCAACCAGATAAGTGTCCCAACCTGATGGAAACCAAAAAAGTAAAATAGTTATGAGATCCCTGCTCCTGGATCTGAAGCTATGACCACCATAAGTGGTCCAAGATCCACGTACCCCTAGGATCCGCTGATTTCATGATCAACCTATTCATAATATGTATAAGGAACAAAAAGTTCAGGAAACTCTCAAGTAAGGGTGAGTATAAACATACTCAATAGGACACCCCGAAAAGGTGATGGGGGAGAAATAAGAGATACACAGAAGAGTAAAACAACAGATAGAACATGATACGATAAAAGGGTGCAAATCAACCTAAAAAAAGAGTAAAGTAAACTCATACAAACATATATAGCTAGAAATAGTGAGAAGATGAACTTATAATCAATTCTTATCTACCTATAGTAGGAGAGTAGATTCGTTAAACCACGAGAAGCTATACATAGAAAGCATGTGGCATACCCCACGTGTCTTCGCCTCTCCTAGATGTATAGTAACCAAAACCCAAGGAGTGGGTACTCAAACAGGATATATATATATATATATTTGTTTATTTATATTCTCAAATAAAAGAAACCCAAATAAGTGAGTAAGGGGACCTTCATCTCATAACTCAACCCAAGAAGAGGAGTCACCTATAGTTCCAAGGAAAAGTCCATCTGTGATACCCAACATCCCAGATGTTTTTTTTAACATGAAATTAAAAGTGGATCAATCCCCACAACTTGATACTATCCACTTTGGGTGGCACTGACTCACCTGCATGGTTTTAGGCCATGTCACAATGATATGTCTCTGGGGGAAAGTGTCCCTCTTTTTGATGAGTCCAAAGGTATATCAAACCACTACTCATCATTGATTCACATAGTTGAGAGGTCATGTATCAAGTTTAAGGACCCATTCCTAGATCAGCTGAAGGGTACCACTCTAGTTTCATTGAGGACCCATGCCCAGCCCAGCTGGAGGGTGCCACTATATTCATCAAGGATCTGTGCCATAGTATGTCTGGGGGATAAACACCTGGAAGTAGTTATAGAGGACTTGTGCCCATGCTGATGGGGGGTCAACACTATGGCCATCGGGGATCCACATCCTAGTATGTCAAGGGGATCAACACTCAGAAGTAGCCACAGGGAACCCACGCACATGCTGATGGGGGAGGGGGGTTAACACTCTTGTAATTGAGGATCCATGCCCTAGTGCGTAAGGGGGATCGTCACCCATAAGGAATCCTCCAATGATTCTTCCTAATCACAACCATCATCGAGCATCACCTCAGATAGGCGTCACTCCCAGATCATCCCAAAATCCATCTTGATATCCACTATCGATGGAACCATCATGCTCTACATAGAAAAACAATCAGGATAGGCTACTCATGGCCTAAAATCTGAGTAAAAAAGGAGATATTAGAGGTAAAAGAATCAAAGTATTGCAAAAGACGTGTATCAAGCCCACATGGCCTGACCCTGCCTCATCATCTAGTCATGTGCTCAGCCATACATGGGTACTAAACTGTATACAAGTACCCTTAGACAAGCCAGTGTACTCACAGAGTACATGACATATATGGGAAAAAGGATGATGAGCGCATGATGCTCATTGTTGATCTGAATGGTTAAAATGTAATTCTACTAATAGGCCTCTTCAAATGTCCAAAGATAACAAAAAATTCACACCGTTGTGATCCTTATGGAATAGAATGAAGGATTGAATATTCATTCACCTGGATCAGACACCCAGTGAGGAAATTCCATTTCACCGTATTGTGCACAAATAGTGCCTCGTGAGGCCCACATCCAGATCCTGAAATAAGATATAAAATTCACACTATTTCGATCCACATAGAAAAACTTAGGAGATCAATTATTCATTTGTCCAAAATGGAAACCTAGGGAAAAGGTCACATTTCACCGCAACATGCCCGAACTGGGATTCTTGGGGCATGCACAATAATTTCGATTTAAACACCCAAAATTGGTCTTGAAACATCCAACTATAATCCAGAGTCGATATTCCATGTTAGTTGAATGTCGTAAAGAGAAGTTATTTCCGATACAAAAATTATTCATTAATAATAATTATATTATTATTATTATACTTAGGTGTTTCATGCAACCAAGCCATGAGACCAAATCATTAATTTTCCAAACTGGCCTCAAATGGTCCATCTTGATTTCAGGATCACGATGCCCGAGAAATAATGTAAAAATGATGCTCCATTTATGATATATGGTTGTTTTATGTCACTTCCTATAGACACGCCTCGGTCTGGCCCGCTCCTGTTGGTCCATTCAGGCCGCCTCCATATGTCACGCACCTGTCGGCTCCTGCGACCTCCGGCACCAACCATGTGTGTCATTGGTCCCTACCACAGACCACCAGGACTCATCCGGTTCTCAAAAACGATAAATGAGACAAAATATGGAATCCTTGGGTCCCCGTTTACACAGACCTATGATTTTCTTGATGATTCATTGATGTATTGACATATCAAAAAGTATACGAATGCTTCCTATGACCACCACACATCCTATGGTGACCAAAACATGAAACACTCATAGATATGTAATCCTTGGATCATGATATACCCAAATCCATGCTATTCTCAATGTTTGGATGTCTTTTCAATGTGTTGAAAAGTTTTTTGTTGAAGAACAACTGAAGAACACGAAGAACGGAGGATCTTAAAAAAGATCAGTTGATGGTTATGTTAGTATGGACATCGACAAGACATTCCAAAGTGGAGAAATAAATAAACAATTTTGAAAACCCATAACTTCAATTGGGGATGAATAATTCAAAAGAATAATCCTCCCTAGATTTTCAGATCTATCGTTGCATTTTCCATGCTCTGATCTGCAGCACTATCACGATCTATCATAGATCCAATGTCAATTTTCTAAAGGAGAGGAGGGGAACTTCCCCCATCCATGGGAGTAATGTAATAAACCCTAAGTATTTTCATTAATGACCTATTTATAGAATTTAATAGTTATCCTACCAATGGTCATGGGATTTGAACATCCCATGCCCTCTCACTTTATGTCACTCTTAGGTAAAACACCACATTACAAACTCAACGATGGTCTGGGATTTGCAATCCGAGACCCCATTAAAAATATATTTGATACAAAATCCAAGATAAAATAAATATATTTTATTATTTTATTTATAGTTATTTCCTCTATCAATTTTTCCTTAGAAGACCCATGCCAACAGAATTTATGTCCCGCCTAAGGTAAACACCATGCTCTAGATTGAATCGTGGCCTCAAATTTTTGATCCAATCTACCGTTTGACAGATATCCCATTTCCTTCTTGTGAATAGTATACAATATACTTAATATGTTTTTAAAATTAATTCTGGGTGCACCGGGACTCAGAATCACATGTCATCTCAGCGAATAGATCTAGAAATATATATAGAAATATTTCAAAGTCTTACAAGAAAAAAACTGGGTCTCTAGTGTTCCCATCTTGTGGAATTATGTGTATCATTTATTGGGTGTATTTTTTTATCCCATGATTAACTAGTAATGTTTAGTTACAGACCTATTTTTTATTCTTCCCCAACACTTCCAACCATAATCCATAATTTCTATGAATAGTCTTTATTGATCCTTCAGGTCTTTAGTATTGGTTGTCATATTTTTTTAATTCTTTTCACATTTCCATCATTAATCTTGGTATTCCTTGGCTATGGAAACAACATTTTCCTATTTTGGTATCATCCACAAAATTTGAGTCCTTGGTGAACTCGGAGGGTCCTATAGGATTATTTTTATAATGGAATTGAACATTATTGTGTTCTATGTTTCTGTATTTAGGATATCATAGTTTATTATTGGAAGAAATTTTATTTGGAATTTTTATTTATCGAATCATTTCCTTGATGTAGGATTCAAAACCCATTATTAATTAATCATCCTTTTCATTCAAGGATTTATGAGGGAAGAAAACATTATGGTGAGGAGAATTTTCATACGCCAACATTGATTTAACTAATTTTTTTTCATATTTAAAATTGACATTGTCCTCGTGTTTTAGGTGAAATAATCTTGAAATTTCAATTTTTTTAAAATTTCAGTGTAGGGAACACGATTGGTGCACATTTAGTGGTAATCATTCAAAACTAATTAATATGTTTCTATAGGTTATCAGAGAAAGTTTCACATGGTTGGTACTTAGTTTTTCAATTCATGTGGAAAAACTATGCACTGTTACCTACGGTGTCTAGTGTGGATTTCATGGTTGGAACATGGTTTTTTAAGCAATGTGGCTAAACCATGCATGGTTCTAGGTAATTAAACAAATTTAATTTCCTAAAATACCCACTATGGATTGAACCCAAATCTCTTATCCCTCCTCCCAGTCAACTCGATTGGTCTAAGAAGCTCTCCCCCTTGGTTACCTCATCATCTAAAGATGATTTCTTGTAATTTCCTAAAGGTTTATGGTCCATTTATTATGGTAAGATCTTCCAACCATCCCCCCTCTTGGTTCTTCCATATTTACTCTTTTTTTCTTTCCCTAATGATGTCCCATGGAACTAGGGTTCAATATATATCAATATTATTTAGGGTTTTAGCGGTTTTATGTTTCTTCTTACTTCATGGTTGGAGTCCATTATGGTGGATTATCACTTCTTTTTGTGAAGAGTGTATGTTTATGGTTGGTTTTCTCCATTTCATAATTCCTTAATTGGTGAACCATGATTTCATGTGCTTTAAATTAATTTTTTAAATGTATAGAGATATTATTATACATATTTATAGACCATATAAAAGTGGAAACAATATTTTATCTCATTTCAATTGAATCTGAGTTATTTTCATATCTAAAACAAGTGTTTGAATTTTTTTTAGTTCTCACACATACTAAATGTTTGATAAAATTTCTAAATGGATTTTAATAAGGTATTTAAAAATTATAAAAGGTAGCTTCAAGTTAAAACTAGTTTTCAAGGAGAATCTTGAATTTTAAGGGTGTTCTTTTATTTTAAAGAATGGGTGTTGGGTTATTTTGGATGTTGGTATTTTTTAATGTTTATCTGTTTTTTCATAGAGTGCATTTAAAATGTGTTTTATCAAATAGTCTTAGAAATCCTAGTTGGCACTTTTCTAAATAGTTTTAAATCTTTCACATGAAATATTCCCCTTGGTGTATTTTGTATATTCAAACAATGGTTGTTATATGTTGTTTACCCTAAATAGGTAGTGTTTTCATTTGCTATTATTCTTAATTAAATTTGAGGTAATGCTTTTCTAAAGGCTTTTTATAGGTGATGTAGATCTTATTTATTGATCAATTTGATTATATTATTATATAATAGTTTATTTTCTGACCCCAATTTTTTTCATTGGAATATGTGGGTTCTAGGAAGGAAATATGGGCACTCATTTTACACTAATTTAGTATCACACAATGACTAGTAGTGTAAATCTCATGTCCCAGTTCACTATGAACATTCACTAGATCAGTTGTTCACATGATCCAAGGTGCACCTTACTATACACCATAAGCTTCCGACTAGAAGGGAAGGTCTAGGGTAGTATAATGGGGAGACTATACAACCACATCATAGTGATAAATAACTATATAAATAATACTAACATTAACCAAATATAATATTAAATGTACACAAGATTATTAATACATAACTATATGTAAATAAGTGAACATAGAAACAAAAAATCAGATAAGATCTAATCACACATCAGGTCGATAACATATACATGATTGAATAAAATAAATAAAAAAATACATGATGCTATAATACTATCCTCGAGCCTCATCTCATCCCAATATCCAATCTCATCCATAATATCCAACTCGATCAAACAACTATGAGGCTTTTCCCAAACTAAATTTACAACTAGTGATGTATTCTCGAGTACCTATATTCCATGGAAACCTGAGTAGGGTGCTAATAAAAATTAGTAGGGAACCACCAAAATGGTCCCACATATAAATAGTAAATGCAGTGTTCACAAGTGATTTTCTTGGAATATAAATAAAATAGTTATTAACAAATAAATAAATAACTGTAGTGAATCCTTGGGTTTTACATTGAAACCTAGGATCATCCAAAACTTACTTCGTCCAGTGCCAGAGTGGCTTTGAGCACATTAAGTAATCATTCCAACTAGAATTGGTCCCAACAGGCATATAGTAGAATGTGTAAATGTCAGATATAAGTAGAATATCCATGAAATCCCATAGTAGTAGGCTTAAAGAGTATCCTTATGAGGTAATCCTAGACAATCATTAATCATCAATAATCCTCACCATACCCTATGAGGTAATACTAGTAATTCCATATTCAGCTGGTATCATTCTCAAACTGAATGAGATAATCTTGGGTGCTTCGTAGTCATAAATTGTCATCACTAAACCCTAAGAGACAATCCTTGGGAATCCAATAATGATTAGGCTTCAATAAAAACACAAGGTGATATCCCAGTAATTTTATATTCATCAGGATCCAAGACGATCCTAAAGATGTAATCCTAAGAAATCAATAGCCATAAAGTGTCACCATTGAACCCCATTAGATAATACTAATCATTCCTTAGAATTAAATGACATCACCAAACCTTAGGTGATATCCTAAGTATTTTGTAGTAGTGGTTTAATTGTCTGAATCCAACGAGCTAGTCAAATTCATCCCATGTATCTTTATAAATCTTAGTGGACAATGCATCCCACCTAAACCTTCTCATTCCATAGGAACCACAACCTATCTGGATCACATCATCAACCTAGGTTTTAAGGTGACACCCATGATCATAACTACCAATTTCACATGCACCCACTAAGGTGAAAATATATCACTAAGGAAACCATCAAGGTCCCAAAAGTCACATCAATAATGAACACCCCCCACAGTTTCCATTATCTCATACCTGCCTCTTGGGTAAACACCCGTCTCTCAATGGAAATATGTTCCTCAACAATTTCAAGTATCATCAAGGCCTCACTAGCATCCAAGGCATGTATCATGATGATGATAGGATTAATCTGATTCCACTTATTGGTATATCTAGGTTAGTATAGACACCCTTCATATATATTCATCTAGTTAGGGTATACCCACCTAGGTTATCACAATCTTAGTGGGTAAGGATCACTATCCTTACTATAATCTCACTATCACATAGGTTTAAAGGCATATTAAGATTCTCATGAGTCCATTCCTTTGTCCAACCACGTTAATCCATCACACCCTCCACCATGAGGTTTCTAAGGTAACATAATACTAGAGCCACTAAATTTTGTTCATTTAATTTATTCAACACCCCTAAGGGTCTATATGTCTAATGAAACACATATAATATCCATACCATGTCCATCAATGGGAAAGGAAATCATGCTAGTGCTAAAAATCCTTAACAATTTTGGTACCTTATCCAATTCATTTGTAATACATATATTTTAATTAAATAATCCATTTTAATAAATATGTTAATTTACCTTTGTAGAGAGACCACACATCATATGTCTAGCACAAAAAAAATCATAAATACCATAGGGTAGATGGATAAGGACACCCAGACTTCAATCTCAAACCATTTTCCTTTTTACGTAATCGCAATAGATCTTCCAAGGCTCTTCAAATAACATCAACCACTTTTAAAAACACCCAATTCCCTATCTAATTCCAAAACATTCCAAAACAATTAATTATTATAACTTATTGTTAACTAAACCATTTATCTTAAGAGGGAATAAATTATTAATACTCACCGATTGACATAGTAATAAAAAAACTGCAAGTGATCGGTTGAATCCCACTCCCAAAGTACCCTTGATAATATGAAACAAATCATCCATAATTAATATCTTTGATGAAATGTAAAAATAATAAATTTCTGTTCAAAACCCTTGAAAAATAAAATCGGTGATGCAACTTTTCCAAAACATCATGTGATTACATGCACACGTTTTCTCAAGACATTGTCTCATTTGTCTTCAAAAAATTACCATCAAAATCAACTTATTCTATTATGATATAGTGGAATCAAAAAAAAATCTCTAAATCAGGAAAAAAAATCAGGAGAAAATAAAGAGGAACTAAGAATAGAGAGAATATGAGGAAGAATATTACCTTTTCCACTATGAAATTGAAACCTGAAGAACCCTAGATCAAGAGGGAAGAATTAGGGGGAATCATTGGACATTGTCCCTCCCCAACACACTCTATCAACCCAAAATGTTTAGTGGGTGGGGGGATCCCCTATCCAATATTTAAAAAACTACCAACACAATATTAATAGTTTCAACTTCTGGTTCACACCATGAATGGTCAACTCCTATAATTTTGCAGAAACTAGGCCAACTTTCCTTACTCTAACACATTCCCAATAACTAATGGAATTTATTGAGTCTTGAACTATATATAATAACACTATTAGTAGTTTTCTAATCCCTTTGAATATTATCCTGAAACCTGGACCTCAAAACAAACCACCCACCAATCTAAAAAATCAAAATTGTAATTCATTTCAGGACCCATCCAGACACTAGGTATTACAATGTCTCCACAACAGAACTTCTCATCCTCAAGATGTATTTTTGACAAATTAATCAAAAATCCTGACCTACTTGGGTCACCATCTCATGAAAAACCTATGACATTTTATCCTTGAACACCGAACGAGTTTCTATTGTGAAACTACTAACCTGAGGCAAACCATTCATAAAATGCCAAGACACCACTTATCACTATCACTAAAACACTTATATGGATCTTACCCATGCCTACATTCTTTACAGAGATATTTTTCATAAAAAAATCTATATTTATCTTATTATTCTCCCCTCTATAAGATTTATCTCTTAACAGCCAATCCCAACCACAATGCTTCCCACCATCAGAATCACCTACTGAATGTATCCTCAATGGTCTGAAACCCATCTCAGTCTGGTTTCCATCTCAACACACCCAAATGCATATGAAAACACAAAACAAAAGTTGATATTTCCTCTCAGTTCTAATTCCAATCTAAATCATATAAGCCTCCACTACCCATGAATAGGGCCCACATATGCCAAACTTTCATCCAAAGGTGTCATAAATACCATAGAATACCAAATTTTACCAAATAATATGTACCTAAGGCCTCGTACAAAATTCCATTACTTACCAAACGAGTTCATAAAAAATGACACATTAAACATGTTTCATCACATGATTCAACCCCTAAATCATGCAACAAAATGGGCTCACCCTATGAATCTAGTCACTAATTGCTAGTTCACCCCTTTAATAACATGAGGAATCCAATTCAACCCTATAAAATGTGATAAAACACCTTTAAATCATACTAAAACTATCCCTGTCTTATTTACAATGCATCAGATCATCCAGTATCTCATCTTATTTATAAAAATGATATTTTACATGGTACCAGATAAATAATATTTTTATCTCTTTAACAACTAAAAATCACACCAAACCATCCAAATACTATTCTCATTACACCCATAACCATACCCACATGAGGTAAAAACTTCATGGCTCATGCTCCGTCCATTACAACATTTAGTGAATGGATGTGTCCATCCCACTCATACCTGGGTACCTTAATGAAATTTCCATCATAATAATTTCCGATATCATGGGAAAACTATCCTCAACATACAAAAAAACTTCATTTATAACAAGGGTCACACCCTCAACCGGCCAATGGATCACTCCCCCAACATATGTGTTACCTTATACCACTCTGTGAGATCCACTTAAATGTGTTCTATCATCAAATGTGTGTCACTCCTCCCGATACATAGACATCTAATTTTAGGAAACACATATCTACGGTCATCTCCTAAATCAACCATTCCACCACACCTGATTCATTTATGGGGTATCTTTCACCATAGAGAGGCATTTATTATTTCATCATAACTACTGAGCAACCGTTCACACAACATATTTTCAAATTATTGGTCCATTTATAAAACATGGTTTCTCACTAAATAAAAATTCAACAACATAATGTGCATCCAACACATGATACATAGATATCATCCAAATGAAATTGGTATACGATCTCATACTACCTAGTCACTTAACCCGATTGAGGCTCCCAAGAGTCGTGTCTCATAAAACCTAGTCCCATTAACCCAAATCAATGACCATTCCCACTCTCATGTCAATATCATCAAAATAAAATAACCCTAGATACTCCTATTAAAAATCAAGCATCTAACCATCCCATGATCTATCAATAAATCACCCATCATCTAGGTATGAATCCAAAAAATAAATCAATTATCCATGATCAACCAATATGCCTCTCAGAAACACATCTATGAAATCAAGGGATAGGTGTCACACTGATATTAACCTTGACACTAAACCTTTATACCAAAAGAATCTACACTCATGGTTCTTTTCAACATATAACCAAAGTCACTCTATGCCCATATTGTAACATCCTTCCCTTCATCATTGGCTTGAGAATGCTGAAGGACAATACTTGGCCTTAAGAGATATCCTCAATGTGTCAAAGGCTAGAAATAAATTTCAAGTGTTTGATTGAAATATGGGGGTTGATTTTCCCTTTAAATATAAAACAACCCAAAAAACATTCCATAACAAAATAAAACTTCATTATTCATGATAAAAATGTAAAAAAACTCAAAAAACCATTGATATCAAATCCAAACTACAAAATAGTACCACAGTGGAAGACGACTAAATAACAAAGCACACCGTGGAAGGAAAGGTCAAACAACTCAATAAAAACCACATAACTTAAAATCTACAACATAATTTATGCTCTAAATCCCCAAAACAGCCCATGTATCATGATAAACCACTAGTGAAGTGTGATACTTTACCTTTGCCTATGTCCTGATAAATGGTATCTGGAAAATCACTAATGTTCCAAAGAAGGGGTGAGTAATGAAACATAATAGGATTTACCCAATTGACTTCCCTACTCACTCCACTAGGATAGAACATGTTTTCACATTTATATCAACCAATTTATATAACTCAATTTAAAATATTTTATATCCAAATATAAAACAAGTTCCATGGTAAAACCGTTTTCTCAATGAAACACCATGTTCCAAGGGAAACAACCAAAATAGTCATTCGAATCATTTCATTAATTTAATTGTCAATACCCAATCCATGTCACCTAACCACACACACCCATACACACACTTAACCATACAACTACGCATGCTTTGTGTTACCATTAATGATGGAACTTAACGTTCATAACCCATACCTTTGAGGGTTGTACTTTCATGACCATAATCCACCCCCTTCCATACATTCATAAACATTTAAGACAAAAACATTCCAATACAACCTTTTCCAATCCAATTCAATCATTTCAATACAACTACACATTTATTTAAAACCATTAAAATAAACCATTTCAATAAAATCAACCATTTATTGAAAAAACATTTCAAACAAACCATTTCAATAAAACCAACCCTTTTGTTGAAAACCATTCTTCCATGCATGAAAACCAAATAACCATTTTAAAATCAATATTTTAAAATAAAGTTACCATTTTCAATTTCCACCAAAAACCCAATTTTCACAATTCTATAAACTTTTCCATAAAAGTTTTCCATTAATAAAACATAACAATTTCATAATAAATTACACACAAAACTATATGTTTCAAATTAAGCATTCTAGTTCAGACAAGAGGTGTTGAGATTGAATCCACAAACCTCATAATGTTGGAGAAAATAAAGAACGACACTAAAATTCCAATTAAACCAGGTCGAATCTCTAAAAACCCACCTTAGATCTCTTCCCCTATCATAAAAAAGTCCAAATATAACCATTATTAGAAAAAAAAACATTAGATCTATCGACACATGAGTAGATATAAGAATCCGAGATATAAAGGAAAGTGGATATATGAAAACTGCCAAAAACTACCATAAATGATGACTTAACATGAGAATAAAGCTTCAACGCACCAAGAAAAACCTTCATATTAGCTATGAATTTATGGGTAAATCTTTTTAATCCTTTGGGAGGGAGAAACCCTGAGTTAGGGATGAAATGGAACAAAAATGATGGGTTAAAGGATAATCCCAAACTAAATCCTCTTTTTTATGGATATTGTTTTTAAACTGTGAATGATTAGTCGCATGGTTAGAAAATCAAAGCGCTAACCATGCACCAACCTATGCCTTAAGGAGGACCTCACATGGTTGGCTCACATAGTTAGACAAACCATTCACTAATCATGCAAAATTCCACTATCCCACTTTTCATGGATTCTCCTAGGCGGACACGTGGTTTGGAAAAACCACATGCCTACCTATGAACCTTCCCCTAAGACCCTATCTCATTGTGAACATTTTCCTATAAGATTTTAATAGTTTCCACTAATCATAAACCAATAATGCACCTTTAGAAAATCTGAAAAAGTATTCCAAAATCTTTTTAAACCCTCAAAAACATTCAAAAAAATTTACATACTTTAACATCATAAATAAAGGGTTACCTACATGAAACTGGGGGTGACAAAGCCTCCCTATAATTGGACTTTACATCCTCAAAAGGTACAAACCCATCATTTCTATGAAAGAATTTTAGAAATTTCTCTTTCATTTCCTTCTCCCCTTCCCATGTCTCTTCCAAAATCTGACTATGTTGCCACATAACCAATACAAAACTGATTATTTTCCTATGCAATACTTTCTCTTGAATATCTACAATCCACACTAGCACTTTCACCAATTTATCATTCAACTCTAGGTCAACTAGATCCCATCGAATCACATAGTTAGAATTAGCCTGATACTTTTTCAATTGAGATACATGAAACACATTATGCACCACAATGAACTATGGGGATAATTTCAACTGATATGCCACCTCCCCAACCCACTCTAGTATCTCAAAAGGGAATATATATCATGGATATAACTTTCCTTAATTTCCAAAATATTGATGTCCAATCAGTGGAGAGATTCTCAAAAACATATTATTGCTCACCTTGAATGACAACAATCGTCTATGATGATCCGCATATTATTTCTGACAACTCTGAGTTGTCTTCATTCGATTCCTAATCAACTGAATCTTCTCCATTGTTTCTTGGATAAGGATCATCCCAACTAGTTAAGTCTCACTAGTTTCCATCAAAAAAGTGGATACAGATAAGGATTCCCATGCAATTCCATAAAAGGATCCATATGTATATAGGACTAATAACCATTGTCTTGCGAGAATTCTGCTAACGTTGAATGATCTTCCCATGAGCTACCTAATTCCATTACACAAGACTGTAACATGTATTTCATCATTTTATCATTGTTTCAGATTTTAAATCCATATAAGGATGATATATTTTACTCATATTCAACTGATTTCTAAGGGATTTCTATAAGGATTTATAGAAACAAGATATAAAACATAGAACTATATTTGAAACTATCATAATTGGTATTCCATGCCTCTTTACCACTTATCAGATATAGATTTTTTACATGTCTTCCACCATATGAGATTCCTGAAATGGGGTAAAATGGGATGACTTTATGAGACAATCCACTATCACCCATGTGGTATTGTGATTTAGAACCATTCATGGGATTCTTATTACAAAATACATTTCTATCTTCCCTATTTACAAATATTAATAGGTAATGACTTCAACATACATGATGATCATTAATGCTCTGCTTTTACCTGGCAACAAGTTAAACATATTCAAATGAACTCATCCACCTTTCTTTTTATGTCGACCAACCAAAAATGTTCTTTCAATGGCTCATACAGCTTTTGTTTACTATGATGAATATCTTATCTCGAATGGTTGTAAAAATGAAGATTTTTTTACAGACAAGCCATAGGTATGACTATCTAATTTTTGAATCACAACACTGAACTCCAATCTATCCTATTTCCCAAAATGGTCTCTCCACCATTAAGTTTAGACCACATATCAATGCAATTAGAATAATAGTTTTGTTCCACCTTAACCATATTCACCAAATCTGAAAACACAAAAACTAGAAGGAAAACCATTGTACTCCCTCGATCTTCACAATTCAAGTGCATGTTGGCTATGACTGGAATCATCTACCACTCATCTGAAGCCTCTTTTCCAATTGATCATATGACTTTCTACACAATGAATCTACCACCGCATTTCCTTCACCAGATGTATACATCAAATAAAAGTTGAACATTTGGAAGTAATAAATCCATATAATTTGTCTCAGATTAAAATACTTTTTTGATAAAATATTTTTCAAGATCTTATGACATGTAAAAACTCTAAATTTATCATCAAAGAGGTTATGATTCCAAGTATTCAAACCGTGGACTATGGAAACTAACTCCAAATCCTATGTTAGGTAGTTTTTCTCGTGTAAATTTAACAATCTTAAGAAATAAGCAACAATGTGACCACCCTTCATGATGATAGATCCCTACCCTATTCTTGAATCATCACAATACACCACATACCCTAGCCCTGATTCTTATAACATCAATATAGGTGCAGATGTAAGGGAAATTTAATCTCTTAAAAAGATTTCTGACATTCATCATTACATTGGAATGTAGCATTATTCCATATAAAAGTTGTCATTGGTGAATCTAGTAATGATAAATCATGTAAAAATGTCAGTAATAACCATCTATCCCTAGAAACTATCAATATTAAAGACATTCTATGGAGATTTCCCAGAGAAAACCACATCTATCTTTTTTGGACTCACAGAAACACCTCTTTCTGAAATTACATGTCCAAATAACATACTTCTTATATCCAAAAAATCATAATTTGATATATTGGCATACAAATTATGATCCTAAAAGATTCCCAACATTATCTCTAAGTGTTTCTTATTGTCATCCCTTATCCTTGAATACACTAATATGTGATCCACAAACACCACCACAAAATAATCTATATACCTTTGAAATATCTGATTCCTCAATTCCATAAATACTTCCGATGAATTCATAATATCTAATTCATTACCACATATTCATAATGGTGGTATATACTCAGGAAATTTATCTTCGGAATATCCTTCTTTCAAAACCATAGTTTATGATATCCGGATCGCATGTCAATTTTGGAGAACCAGTGATCTCCCCTCATTTGATTGAAGAGATAATTAATGAATGGGAGTGGATACTAATTATTTATCATAAATTGATTTATCTTATGATAATATACACACAGAAGAATACTTTCATCCGCCCTTTTGAAAAACAAGACTGGTGCTTCCTATAGAGACGTGATCATCCAAATGATCGCTTGGATTTCTAGCTCTTCCAACTGCACAATAATTTCCCTTAATTCTGTTGGTTCCATATGGTAATATGGAAGAGAAATCAGATTGGTCCCCTGGAGGAGATCAATATTAAAATACACTTCTCTCATCTGTGGAAAACCCGATAAATATTTGAGAAAAAATATTGAAACTGATCAAAAACTAATAGAAAACCTTAATCCTTGATCACTTCTGTTAATGAAAAAGTCAACACTAGAAACTAGTGTCATATTGTTCCAAATATTAGTTCCCACAATCCAGTTTCACATACCTTTACACTCTGGTACCCTATAAAAAGATGCTTGATGCTATCATTAGTTGTGGAAATAACCATTCTGGTATAATAGTAGATGTGAGTCTTAAACATAGTCAACCAATCCATACCCAAGATTGTGTCATAGGAATCCATTTCAAGCATAAAGAAATTTCATATCATCTCTGTTTAATCAACAGTTATAGAACAGGCTTTACACACAAAGGCTCGACATTCTCTTTGACAAAGTGGATTTTTATGTTTTAGCATAGACATAATCATCTCAACACTAAAACACAAAAAATCAATAGGAGAAGAAGAAGTAAACTAATGGTTTTCACCCATATAAAACAATTCTTGCATAATGGTGGAATTCAAAATAATCATACCTCTCACTGTTGATTGTCTAGATTGATCATCGATAATAACCTATTTAGTTCCATATAATTGCTTGGTCATGGAACTTTTCTCCTTATTGTGTTGTTGAGATATCCCTTGTTGTGGAGTCTTAGTGTTCCTGGATTCACCATGTCTAGCTTGGTTATGCTAATGAGATATATTTTTCTACCCTCATCCCATTGAATCATACAATGTTTGTGACCCCATAGAAGTGTCCCAAACACCCAACCTCAAAGCACTATGATAATAGCATTAATGATGCCCCATCTGGTTGAAATTATGGCATGATATAGGTGGTTTCATACACTATCACTTCATGCGAGTAAGAGGACCACATTGGAAACATACTGGATTACTCTTGGTTCTTGGTGGAATATTCTTTAATCTATCAATTTGATTCCAAGACATCCCACTACCTTGGAAATATGTTTCCCTATTCATCTTTCTCATAGTAGTATAGTTACCACCATTTCCCATAGGTATCAATACACTTACTCCACCCATAGCTCCTGAGATATCCCTTTCTACCATATTTTCTCCATTAACCATCTCCATATAATCCGTTATACAGAGCATGAAAATCTTCGAGTGAATTTTTGGCCCTTTCCATGATTCAAGGATACATGCCATCAAGGATGCATTATTAGAAACATTGGGTGGAAAGAATACTGAATTCATGAATTTAGATACATATTCCATCACGATGAGGCTCTCCTGGTTCATGGTGAAGAAATATGTTATTCTTGCAATCTGAAACATTTGAGGATAGAATTTTTTATTGAACAATTTTTTAAAATACTCCCATGAAAGTCCTTGGTATAATTTGGCATTAACTAGTAAATCCCACTTTTGGCATGAAATATCCTCTAGGATATACATCAATAACTTGAAATTCATCTTTTCTGGTGTTCCAAGTAAATCAATGATCTAATTCATCCTATTTAGACATATTTTTTCCTTCTATGATTCCAAATCACCCTAAAATATGGGTGGATAATACTTTTGGAACTAGATAGAATGATCCACTTTCCATGGTTCATATTCCATATCCCCCATATATACATCCTGTTAATCATGGAAAATACTCTTAACTAGTTATTGGTTCACCTGTGACTCAAGTATAACCACATTCTTAGCGGCTTCCTCCAGTTGGTTTCTATGACTGATATCGGGTTTCATTTTCTAAAAACAAAACAAACTCCATAATTATCACTCTCTAGTAGCTAAAGGCTTAATAATTTCCAATTTTTTCACTTTATACTATCACAACATTACTTTCCATAAATTAATATTTTACACATTCAACCATTTATTTAAAATTCCATTAATCTTTTAAAAATCAAACCATTTTCAAAATAACCATTTCATACCTTTTAAAAATTTCACATTTAATCCCACCACAATCCAATACAACCTTTTCCGAACCAATTCAATCAATTCAATAAAATTGCCCCTATTTTTAAATCCATAACAAAAAACCATTTCAATAAAACCATCCCTTTAAAAAAACATTTTCCCATGCATCAAAACCAAATAATCATTTTGAAATCATTATTTTAAAATCAAGTTACCATTTTCACTTTCCACAAAAACACTCAATTTGGACAATTCCATAAACCATTTCCAAAGAAGGGTTCCATCAATTAATTACACAAAAATTTCACAATAAGTTACACAAAAAATAATAAATTTAAAATTAATCCTTCTAGTTTTAACAAGAGGAGTTTATAATGAATCTAACTACCCCAAATAATTTGTGAAAATGAATAAAAAAACTAAAAAACCAATGAAAAAAAGTTTAATCTCAATAAAAAGGCCATAGATCTATTCCCCTATCATAAAAAAGAAAAGAAACAACCAAGATGGGAATAAAAAACATAGATCCATCCATAATAGAATAGATTTAAGAATCCAAGAGAGAGAATAAAGTAGATCTAAGAAAAAACCACCAAAACCACCATTAAAATGACTTATCATGATAATCAAGCTTCAATTCACCAAGAAACTCCTTCAGATCAGCTCCAGATCGATGGGGAAAGCTTCCATAGCCTTTGGGAGGGAGAAATCCCAAGTTATGGATAAAATGGAGAAAATGGGTTAAAGGCTAATCCTGGCCTGGATCCAATTGTTAGGGATCTTAGTTTTAAACTATTCATGATTAGTCGCATGGTTAGGAATTTTTTTTCTAACCATGCTCCATCCTCTGTCTAAGGAAGAAATTTTATGGTTAGATAGCACAGTTAAAAAAACCATGTTCCAGCTATAAAAAGTCATACTATCCCAATTTCCATGGTTTCTCCTAGGTGGCTGAAGAGTTCGGGCAAACTGTGTGCCTACCTGTGCACCTTCCACTTAGACCATGTCTCATTATGTATAGTTTTCTGTATGAGTTTCACAGTTTCTAGTAGTTTTTCGCAAACTGTGAACCTTTATTAAATCCCTAAAAACATTCCAAAAGTCTTCCAAACCCTCCCAAACTTCACCCAAACAGTTTACATACTTAAAAATAATAAATAAAGGGTTACTTAATAGAAACTGAGGGTGTTACACAAATCCTACCGACCATTCCACCAACACATTCCATACCTATCACAACATAGAAACCCCTAGGATTCTATGTTTAAAATCATATAAGGTATCACCATGATTATATCTCATACCTAGTATCACCTCCTATAAACTAATCTCAACCCAAAATAATTTTCACATGCTTCAGTATCTATAGAACATAGATGAGCAAGCTAACCCCTCCCATAGATTACCCTCAAATACCTCATCTCTTCTGTATCACCCAAATCACCTACCCTAAGACATATCTTAATAAAACTAGGCTCTTCCACCTAACCCATAGGTCAAATCTCTTATAATTAAAAGCTCATGGTCAACCTCTCTAATATCATCTCAAATATCCCAAGGAAACAAACATACCAACTACCCACTTTATGGTTCTAACATATATAAATATCATGGATTACAAGATAGGTCACCAAACTACCCATGAAACTGATTCTCACATGACACCCAAATATAGGACTACCACTTAGAGAATGAAGATATCATCCAAACATACACAAAACAACATTATATACCAAAACATTGCCAATTAGGCCATTGATTCTCACTGGGAATCCATATACAAGACTATACCCTCAAGAATCAATAATATTAGGTCGATACTCATTATGACTTTTTATATGAGAGTCACCCTCTTGAGTACCATGGTATTAGGTTTTTATCGTATACATATATAATAAAATATCTCGAAAAAAATCTATGTTGAGTATCAAATAGTTAGACAGTTTGATTAAGTATAATTCCATCACTAATATATATGGGGAAACACCATATAGTTTGTTACTAGAACATTAAATTAATAAACCTATTTTGTTTTCTATAACCACTATAAAAATCTCCTATATCTGGATTATCCCTTGAGTAATATCATTTCAGTACTTACTTACTAGGGACTCTACACATTCATTACACTGAGGGACTGTATAACTATCATCCCTAAGAATTTCCCCATAGATCCACATGACATGTTATCAAAATAAGGATATACTAGTCCTATTGATTATAATTTAATTCTATATTATATAATAAAAAATAGTATAAGTTATTACTGAAACAATAAATTACTAAACCCAATACTATCAGTGATAATAATCATGCAAGATTGATAATTTCAGGGGATTCTTATGTGCTGATATGATTCTGGTACACTAGCCTATTACCATCAGGACAAATCCAAAAATCTAAAAAAATTGTCTCTTATCAATGGGATAAGAGAAAAAATCCATTAAATCAAAAATAATGAATATAAAAAACCCATGTGTGTCATACTAAATGAAAATCATACAAATATAAAATCAAAAACTGAAAATAGTAATCCCATATCATAGGTAATATAGACTTCTTATTAAGAAAAGTGTCCAGGATTCACCAATCCAATATCCATCACAAGCTTAGACACCCATATATCACCTATGAATATATCCCCAAATAGTAACATGAAGTAAAAATATCATCTTATGTTTTATATCAATCATGATAAAACTCTGATACCACTTTATAATTTTTGATCCCTAGTTCACTATGAACAAGAACCAGATCGGGTCACCATGTGAACTCAGGCATGCCTACATGTACTTCAGAGGTTGTAAACTAGTAGTGAGGATATAAGGTAGTATTACAGGGAGACTATACCCCCATATCAAAATGTGAAATAATAATATAAATAATCAAAAAAACAACAATGAAAAATAATTAGAGTACAATGAATAAATAAAACATAACCATTATTAAAAAATTAATGAATATATAAGAATACAAACAAAAATAATATGACCAACCACCAGACCAATGATAGTGGTGGAATAATATTTCTCATATTTTAACAAGAATATTTGTTATTTTATTCAAGAAAAATAATTTTATCTTACTCTACTTTTAAAACATGTTATAATATATGATGAATCATAAACCATGTATAGATTCTCATATTATTCATAAGAATATTTTTTTATAAAACAAATTCCCTTATCATATAAGAATAATTATATAGATTTATACATAATTTATTGAGATCCATATATCTAACATCCATACATTCCATGTAAATTCAATGATCTTCTCCAAATTACATCATGTATACTATAAAATTCCCTCCTATGGAAACATTTTCCTTCCTGATTTCTCCTTCAGGTTGTAATGACCATCTCTAGTTATTTGAATAAACATTGTTAGATTATCTAACTAAATTTTATTTTTATAATTTGAATATTTATCCTCTAGTAATATTAAACTAGATGAAGAACCTAAGCATCATATTCCTTGTTCATCTATCCTTAAAACATTGAAAATAATGAGAATACATTACTTGAACTTATTTATATTGTCTGAAAATATACAATGGTGATAGAAGAATGGATTCTATAACTAAAAAAATACTTACAGGAAAACCTAATTAAATAATTATATGATTCTCATAATCATCTATAATCATTAAATGGACAACTTCAATAGTTTTTTTCACAGAAAGGTCTTTTCTAACATATATAATTTTCTTCTTTCTAAAAAACTATTCTTAATTTTATGTGTCAGCCAAAAGATTACTAACATTTATTTTTTCCTTCTCTATGATAGTCCTCAAATTTAATCTTAATGACTATAACGAAAATATTATATCTAAAAAATATTTTATTAAATGAGTATAATTTTTTTAAAATCATTTAATATGTACTTTTATTAAAAGTGACCCCACTAAAATGATAAACGCATTTTAAATCCATCATATCCATCAGTGGGACAAGAAATATATTTCACAAATAAATGAGTATACTTTGGAATTCCTCTTACCAAAAAGTTATTTTGGTGGGAAATTATGAAAATCATATCATATATGACTATTTGAAGGTTCAGTTGAAAACCCTTTTTCTAATCCATTTAATGGATAAACTCGAGTTCATTCCTCTGTTATCCTTTCTATGATTTTTTCAGATAAGTGTAACAAAAATATCGTAGGGGGATTTTTTCCTAACATTTATAGTTATTCAACTCCAACAATCCTTACAAACACTGTCTATGGAAACCCCTCTTTAGTAAAACTTTCTCGGTTGAATAATCAAGGTCCTCATATGAGTTTTATTTGGATGGAATTTAATACATAGTATTCATTTTAAGAAGTATTTAATATCAACATCCTATCAAATGTATTCCCTTTATATGTATGAGTGCTTCTAATGATTTAGTTTAGAGTCATATTTCATACACCAAATCAATATGTTCAAATAATATTGATTTATAATTCTTTAAAAAACTAAATTATTTTTCTACAGCACCATATTAAATTCGGAATATATTTATACATATACAAATGAATCCTATGTATAAGGAAAATGAACGTTTTCATGAAATGGTATTTAATCACATGAAATCAATAATCTCTATATGAGTATACTAGGATTCATAAAGTGAAAACCCTTTATTTTTTAGATGAGGCATAAGAATATAGGCTAGGTCCCTCTACCCATGGTTACTTTCCTTCAAGTGTGATTTCAATTCCATAATAATTCTAAGACAAAATATGTATAAACTATAATTGACCTTTATATTTAATCACATATCCTAGTATAAGAAAAATTGAAAGTTTAAGAATACAAAATCATTTATCACACCTAATATATTACTCCTTAGATACTTGTATGAAAATCCGGTAGTAGTTGAACTATTTAAACTAAATTATACATCACAATTAATAATATAGAATTTATATCTATGGATAAAATAGTGAAAAATATAAATAAATAAACAATTAAAATATTTAAAAATGAGAGGAATAATTTATGAAAAAAATCTAACTATACATATTTTATAATTTAGCAAATCATTATAGAAATTCCATAATTATATAAATATAAAAACATTATATTTATTCCTAACATGAATGTTTATTCTCATAAAATTTGATCAACCATTAAATGGATATTGGAGGACTTGAGAATATGGAAAAAAGTCAAGAAAATGGTAAATGATATAATTTCTACAGAAAAGGAATTTTTTCATTTATGTAGCGATACTTTTTATATTGAAATTAACATTTTTGGTTCTAGGGTAGACACAATTTTCATTCAAATAAGATACTTTTGAAGAGGGTTAATTTTCATTAACATTGAAAATTTTCTTTGTATATACATGAAAGAATAAAAAGAAAGATTCATTTATGGTAGCTTGGTGTGATTCTATTTCATTTTCATATGAAGTCAGTAGAAAGTGTCATTTACTTAAATATGGAGATATTCTTTTTTCCTCCATATATGAATCCAAAAGTTGGTATCATTTGTGGTTGTTTGTTGAGATTCCTTTTTTGGTTCCAAAGTCTACATCCTTTGTGGTCACCTAAATCGTATGTGATTAGTCTAATTTATGGAAACAATTCAACCAATATTGGGGAATTTTTACATGATTGGCCAATAAATACAATCCTGACACACACTTTATGTATGAATCCTTTTCTCCTTAAATGAAGTTTAAGAAAACTAACACTATTTTTGAAGTGATTCTTTTGTAAAAGTCTTCAAGTAATCCCTAAAATATCTTTTGAATCCAATCCTGATAAGCGGGAAAGATTTTACATAAGTTATAAATTGTGATGTATATACTATATAAAATATTCATAGTGACATTCATGTATGATCGTTTGCAAATAATTTCCACATATATTATTTATAGAGGGATTTAAGTGAAATTTTTATGCAGATAGTATCCTTCAAACACCCATAAATTTGGTGGAAACTATCCAATAACATAGAACTACATTTTTATACAGAATTATGGATTCCTAAAATAAAAATTATAATTATTATAATGATTTATAATCATGAGTTATTTGACCTATGGTTAGTCACTTTGTAAAGGATACATATTTTGAATACTCAACCCCCATTAACACTCTTTATTCTTCCCATATTATCTATCTTGGTTGAATTAATCCAAATTACCTATTTGACATCTTTCTACCATGTTATAAATCATATAAATTTTGTTGTATAAAGGCCTCCTTCAAATACACTAAACTTATATGACCAGGTTACCATGAGAACTTATGATACACTTTTCTATTATGTATTTCAATGATAATGGGAATCAATTATATTATAATAGATCTCACCTAGTTTTCTTATATGAACAATAGAATCATAAGGATAAAATAATTAATTTATTAATTTTATGATAATGGATATAACTCTTGGATGATTAGTGGAAGCTTTTTTTCCCGCCTTCTCAAATTCATTTGACACGACTGTTTTAGTTTGGCACCATGTCCAAGAAACACCCAATTTCTATTTAAATTTTCCTCCAAATTATACATAATGAGATATGAATATTAAAGGGATCCTTATTAGAGATATCCCCAACCATACCCTATCTTTTTTAACTACCAAAATATAGGATCAACATGAAAGGATCACTTATGCTTGAGTTAAAAACAAATAATTTCTAGGTTCCTTTTACCTAGTAGTACATTTGTATGATGTAAAAGTACTCAAAACAAGTCCTAGTCATATTATCATAAAATCAAGACACCTAGGTCCTAATATTACTACTTTAAAATAAAATTAACCTCATTCCTAGTCACACAAACTTAAAATTAACTTCTATAGTCCCAAATACAAGACCATAAAATGAAATTTTATGGTCCTGGATACAACACCTTAAAATGAAATATAATTGGTCTTGGTTTTAAAACCATGAAATTTACCACATTGGCTAGTGTCACATGTACTTAAAATTTATGATTTTTTCCATTAGGTAGAATCAATAAACATGGGTTCTAATTCCATTTATAGTGGATACATAAGATGTTTCTTTTATGGGACTCATCCAAAATTTATATCACCCACCACCTCATCGGAAGGTGATAAGTCCTAGAGTTCCCAAATGTGTGCCTTTAAACTATATAATAATAAACTAGTGAAGGATAATATTGAGAACATATAAAACATATTAAAATTATGTCGATTCATGGTACTAATCATTCACTTTCACATCCAAAGTAACTAATATTGCTATCATGATGTATTTCATTAATATATCTAAAATATATAGCATATTTATAAATATCACAATAATTACCTTCATGGGATGACCAGACCTCCCATATTCTTGACCTCAACATTTAATTCAAATACTTATTAGCACGCCTTAATGATTTACCATATTGGGAAAATATGTCCCTGGACAAACCAAAATATGGGAGTGAATTCACGGGGGAATAAAATTGTTAGCCTAACCTGAAATCCTTTACTTTTGAAAAATATTTATTGATTGAGTAATTTTTCTTTTGATTATATGTTAATGAATTTTTTTTCTAAATTAGGATCTACCTTTAATCTAAATAGAATCATCACTCAACGAACGAACCATTGTTTGATTCTTTGGATATGTTATAGGCATTATAAAATTGAACAGGGTGAAAAAACATCACAAGAATTTTATAACTCAAACATAAACCTATAAAAAAATGAAAATTATATCCCCATATTCCTAAAAGAGCTCTTACAATCCTATAAACTTTAGAGTTTGGTGTCAAACTCTCGAGTATCAGAATAAAACCTAAATGGATATATCAAAACTCGAGAGGTGGACTATGAGAACCTCTAAGATATAAACCATTGTAGGTCGTATTTTTCATTGATAGATGACTAGGAAGTAATTATCTTTTGTCTACATGAGAAAAAACTTATGTAAAATATCCCTGAAGTAGAAAAAACTTATCTCCCTAATCATAGGGAGAAATAAAAGGACATCAAGTATATCTCTACCACTATTCAGGAGCTTACCGAGAGGGATCCTATTGGTCACCATCATCTACATTGTATTACCCCAACTACCAAAGAATATTAATGTGATAATACCTTGGAGATCCCACCCTCGTATTTCCAAACTAAGACACCCAGGAGTGGGGATCATCAAGGAAATCTAACACATAATTTCAAGAGTATGTTCACACCCCTTTTCCTAGGAATACCCTTGAATCCTATCTATATATCTTGAAGATAACTAGGTTTCTACCTAGGATGTCACATACCCAAAATATTCACTACCCATGTTTTGTAACCCTAATAATTTTTTAGGTTCTTCCCCTAGTCACATAATCGAAATAATAAAGTAGGGTGGATCACTGAGGGAATTCATAGGTTTAAATCTAGAATCTGATCCTTACCCCTTTGGGCATTGAAATCTATGATTTGAATACCCAGGCCATTGTTGGATGATTTTTTCACATCACTCACATAATTTATGATCAAATGTTTACAAGTCATGCTCCAATGACTAAATTTTAAAACTCATCATCAATAGTCAATGTCTAATATAGTTTTAGTGTTCCTCTACCTAGCACCATAACAAATGAATTTGTAGGTCCTTCCCAGAGTAACCATTGTGAAGGTTCTCCCTATGACATTTAAAATATAAACCACAAATATCCTCCTCATGGGAGAAAATAAGAAATAGTTATCCATGAATGTCCTCCCCATGGTCAGATGAAACTAAGAAGATCTAAAATAATCCACAGAGTAACTATCATGGAGGACCTCCAATAAACAAATTGAAGATCAATCATAAAGATATTTCTCATGATTATTGTTTCATAGGTTCTATTCACAACATAATTGTTGAAAGATAATAAGGTACCACATAAGAAAGTCATCATTAAAAAAATCTCATGGATTCCCTACACATGTAAACCAAACTAATAACTCTATAGGTCCTCCCTAATGATTTTTTTGCATAAGCCCTTTCTTGGAAAACGTAAACACTAAAAATAGAGGATGTCTTGATTAATCCAACCAAAAAATATATAATCATAGAGGCCCTAAATATAGAAACCATTATAATAACTAAATAGGTGTTCCCTAAGGAATATATTGTCTAATTAATCCCTCTGAAAAATATTTGGGATCCTCCCCATAATATAGAATCAAGAATCAACCATAAAGGCCTTCTCCATGGTGATATTTGTTGAGGCCCTCCTCATAATGAAACATATTATCAGTATCAAGGTTCTCCAAGTTATTATCGTACTCCAATGTTTCCCTTTTATTTAGAGGCACTAAAGAAACTAAGGCCAATAGCCTCAAGAACCTCATTATCAATCAACAGTATCTCCTCCCGGTGAATATACGATTTGAGGAAAATATCAACATATAAGACTACCCAAATCATAAATCCTTCAATGTAATTGTGCATGTCCAAAATTATTCCACTCGTATTGAAACATTTATAGAGAAATTTCTATTATGGTCAAATCATGTTAATGAGCCACTCGGTGAGGAATAAAACTCGATTTCCATTTGGAAGGAATTATCTAAAGACATAATATCCATCATGTCATAGATGATATCCTCTACTTTGTATCATATTCACAAGACATTGAAATAAAAACACAAATATTACCTTCATCACATCTTATAAGAAATTCATTGACACCTCAAGTTCATATACCTTCTGTATATGGAGTATGTTTACAATCATAAGAAATTGGATGAAATTTTTCACCACTTCAACCTCAAAACACTTTCACTAGGCTAAAATACTAAATCAAGAAAACATATAGAGTATCTATTAAAATTATTACTTTTTAGTTTAACTAAAATTTAGTTAATAGTGGTTGATACCCAACCGGACATGTATATCATCAGATGGGTTGAATGTAGATATTTACATTTCACTCTACTCACATGACAACATGGCTATTCCAAGATAGAATCTTATAGTGTTATCACTTCAAGATAAGCCCTAGATCTTGTATCTATACATTATATTTATTTTATCTAAATATTTTTTTGAAACCACAAAATTTAGGCCACACACTTTACTATAGAAACCAAAACAATGTCCTCACTCAAGATATACATGTCAAGTTTTAGAGAAAAGTAGATCCTTGGTTGAAGATTAATAAAATTGTATTTCTATGTGCTACAAGATTTATCAAACAATAAGGGTTTAATATTACTCAAAAAATTTCCCAGTATGGGGATAAGGTTGTGATAACCTCCTATTGAAAGTAGGTAATCGATTTCACACATTTCTAATGAAAGGGGTTTGATGCCTTGAAACCCACTTCTAAGGGACTTATAAGAACTCTTTGACATTGAAAAACAACTTCTATAAGGTATCTAGAGGTGTAGTAAATTCTGTAGGATTCAATTTTATAGTTTGTGGATCCAAAAAACATACAAATCAATATTTATTACTAATTTAAGTTTATATTCTTTTCTGAATGATGGAAATTTAATCAAGGTAAAATTCCTAAAACTTTACTTTATAATTCCAAGATAAACAGCCTCCTATTAATTCACTCACCACACAGTTTCACACTAATTTTTTACTTCTAATATGGGAACCCTTATGGATGTCTTCTTACAATGCGTCCACTCACTGCATTTACAATTCTGAGATAGTCACCCTCACATTCGCCCAATCACCATGCAGTCATGCCATTCCTTTGTAGTTATAAGAAGAGAAAACTCATATATATCCTCCTAGAACACATTGAATCACTCCCACTGACTTCCTTCATGGTTCTAATATGGGAATCTATTTGGTCACCCTCTATCTATATCAAAATCACTCATATGTGGATGCTTGGGGGGAACCCTCTATGGTTGAATAACCTATACCACATGAATAACCTATTTAAAAATTATTTTAACCATGAATTACTTAAAAAATTTTGGTTTCCAATTCGGTAGAGGACATTTATAGGGGGGAAACTTTTAGATGAATCAATTAGGGAAGTGGAGACCTCAAGAAACTACCTCAAGTAATTCACAACCTAAACTGGGAAGAGCAAAGGGACTTCAAGAAGTAAGCTCATGAAGGAACATCTATGTATCATCCATGTGATGCCTATTCTTGTGAACATACCATGAAAAGATTCAATCATATTTACACCTCCTACCATAGAAACAAATAATGTGAGTACATTATTCACATACTACCTTGTTAGTCATGAACCAACCATGTGAGTCCCATACATACACATCTACCATGTGAGCCCCATTAATTTTCACTTATTACTACATGGAACAACCTCTATGTATTCCTACTATGTGAATAATCCCACCTCAGACCCTATACTACCCATAACTACCCCCTTGTTTGACCCTACCATGTGAAATCCCCCATGTGGGAATCCCTTCACGCAGCTCTTATATGTGGCCTCATCTATGAGCCTTTTTGGAAAAGAATATTATATAGATGCTACTCAATGGATTTATACAAGGGTCCATACCATAGTGGATCTACCCTTTCACCCATAGTTGGTATCACTACTAGGTTTTGGGACTTTGTACTAGTCCCTTCACATCAATCACTGACCCCCATAAAACGTTGAGAGCTACCCCCATGAACTTTCTAAGATGGGTTTGACATATTTTTGAGTTGTAACACCTAAATCCCCAACATTGATCTAATATAATTCCTTTAGTTAAGATACTCCTCATGGATTAACAACAGAACTCATATATAGACACACATTTTGGATTTTTTATTTACACCTTCAGTCAAGATACTTATCTCAATTCCATAATAAACTTGAGTTAAGATACTCCTCTAGGATCTATCCTATCCTAAAGTTGATATACTCCTCTTAGATTACTAATTCGTGGTATTTACCCTATATATTAATCAATGAGTTGGGCCTCCCTTTAAGTGTAATCCCAACTGTACATTCCCTTGTTTATCCACTATAAATTGGAAAAAACAACAAATTGTGGCATCTATTCATAATCCATTCAAAATCCACTTGAGTTGATATGCTACTCTTGGTTTCATTATCCGCCTTGATTGAAGATCCACCTCATGGTCTCATAGAAATACATTACCCTAGATCAAGGACTAGAGTGACCATCGTAAGCACAACTCACATATAATCCCCACTTAGTCTCCTATTATCACTCATTTAAACGAACATGAATTCCCTATAGGCCTCCTGTTTTTTGTAAGCCCCAAAACATACCATCATTTAACTCAATTACTACATCAGGTATCAAAGGGTAGCTCGTGTGTAAAACCTAAATAGCCAAATATTCTCACCCCTTTATGGAACATGCATCTTCCACAGGTCTACTACATAGTGTATTCCTAGCTATAACTTCTCTTATCTAGTTGCCAATAGATAAGTTTAACCAAAAGGGAAGATCATGTCTAATCCCCACTCAATACTCTATTTTTATGTATCATGCAATATGGTTGATGTTGTATTATATTTTACATATCATACTAATAATTACTCCTGAATTCTTAGAGGTTTTATTTGATTTTTTAATTAATGTGATTGATTTGAATAATAGTAAAAATTAGGTAGAACGCCAAGTCTTAGGTACACAATATTAGACTACACAAAACAAGTCATTACAACACAATGTTAAACAGTATGGACCGGTCCTATCACATGAATATGAAAAATAATCTTTGAAATTTATATGACTTTATTCTTACTGACCATTAAATGTGTGATTCCTACCTCAGGTTAAATCTCTACACCCCCAATCATACCATTCTTTTTATATAATGAGTATAAGATGGACCACTTTTCTTGAATTTACCAAGTAGAGATACTCCTATTATTTTCCTTTTATTCCCTAAGTTGAGATGCACTTCTGGGATTCACAACATATGGAATTCCTAATAGGTGTAATACCTAACCATATCTTTTCCTGTTTATTCATTTACACATAAGATGGACCATAATGGGCCACTCATGTATAAATCCCATGCTAAAAATTGATAGGAACCCTTCAACATAATGGTCATTATCGCTGGATGTTAAACTAAATGGATTGTTCCTTATTACATGAAATTAAATGGTATAATGTATCCCATTAATTTCACTAAACAACATGGGTTCTGATTCCATTCATAGGGATATATAATAATCCCTCTCATAATCCTAAACATAACTTCATAAAACCAACTACCTCTCTTGATAGATAAAATTTTTGGAGTGACTGATTGTGGATATAAATCATTGTATCACAACCTAATAAGATATATTCAAAGAAACTATTATACAAATATATTTTCCCATTAATACCTAGTTTCAATTAGATTAGTTTAATCGGGGTAACAATTATGATTACAATATTTGAGAATAATTCATGAATATAACTTAAATATAATAAAGAGTCTAATATTAGGAAAAAATCCCATCAAAAAGTTTTTGATGAGACCAAAATAATACCCACTTGACCAATGAGCATTCCCAAGTGTCTCTAGACTAAGAAACCCATTGAAATATTTCCTTTTGAAACCATGTCAGCAATGATTATTTTCACTAAACTATCATGGATTTTGAATCCATCAGAAACACAAATGGTGAATCTGATAACAATCCTTAAACTATGATACTCTTTTCGCATATATAAAATGACCAATTTTTCATTGGAAATTTTATTTACCTTCTATCGATATTTCCACCAGAAATAGAATTTTGAACCCATCATAATTCCTTTAATTTTTAATGTTATTGATCAATCGTTCACTCTTACTTGTGATAATTCATTGGTAGGTTTCTTGTTCGTGTTTCCAATTTTGGACTTTAGGACTCCCTAAAATAAAAAATGGAATCACCAAATGCCCCCAACAAATTAAAATATCATTGAAAAATGAAACTATACCAATAAATAAACTCAATTCATTGTAAAAACCCAGCTGATACTCTAAACATATTCCTTAACTGCCATGATGTCAATGGCCTAGTGGCTTTAATATACATTTTCACCGATCCACCACCTCTAGTGTTAAGTGGTGAACACCCTACTATAGGTATATAATCTAAATGGACCTATCATGAATTTTTAGGTATCTCATGTGATCCTCTAGAGGATAAAGTCATATAGGATATCTTAACAATGATAGATCATAGAAGAGCATGTGGCCCTTGTTTTCACATAAAACTACTTGGGGAGCATATCCTCGATGCATAACAACACATAAATTCCATACCATTGGTAGTTGGGGGAGGAAATTTGATATATCTAGAAAACAATACATGATATTCCTAGAAGTGATCATATTTTTCATGGTCATTAGCACCAACATATGACAACAATTCTGCAGGAAGCTAAGAGGATGTTGTACTTTTTACAGTAATCCAAACTTACGAATGAAAAATGAGATCCCATAAGGGGAATAAAAATAGTAAAATAAAGATTAGTACTACATCCCTACCACTACCAATATCCTCAATACCATATGTGTGTACTAATAGTAGATCAAAAACAATTCTATATCACCACTCTCTAGAAGATTAAATCTTCACCACCATGAGACTTGGTGACTAAAACATCCTTGGGAAAACCCCATCCCATAGTTATGGAGAGTTATTACCATTTTTAACTCTAAATTCAACATATGTATCATAAAATGAAAATTAAACCACCATTAATATATATATTCCTCCTATAAGGAAATATATTTTTTTTGATCAGAAGTTTCACATTAGTAAATGTCTTCAATATTGACCCAAATGAAATTAAAACCATGATACTATTGAATAAAAAATAGGCGGGGCCACATTCAAAACCCACCCACCTCTCAATAATGGTAAATTTTTCTCATTAGAGGAAAATATTTTTAAAATTATTCCAAAATTACAAAATAGGAGTAGATAAATGATGAGTTACTCAGAAGAAACAAATCCAATGTGTATGGTCTTCATGATAAAGACACCTCAATTAGCTAACATACTTTAACATGGTGAGATTGATCAACCCATAAAGTTATAATCAAGGCAACCCATCAATATGAGATAATACTAATCAAAACATTTTATTTTGATAAAAATTGATTATTAAGAGTTCCCAATAATAGGGAGACATCAGCTTCCATCTTAGTTGGGTTACATGAGACTAACTCAAGAAATAATATATCGTGAAGTATTAGATGATCTCACTACTTGAATATATGATCTCAAAGGATGTCATGCACTGTTAAAACCCTTGATAAATTTGTATCCTAAGTTGGTGTATTTGAATCTTCCCCCACCCAACTTCAGGAATACCAACATCTTGACATTCGAAGGAATGTGAGATCTAGAATAGTGTCTCTTACATTTTTCTTCCTCATGTAGCCAAATTTTGGGATCTAAAATATATTAAGAGGCTTATAAACTTATACTCTTTATGAATACCTTAGGAGGTACCATATTTTATGGTATAATAACCTTACGACATGGTCTATTGTAATATAAGAAGATCTTCATCAGTAATTCCTATTCTAATTTAGCTCCACATTGAGAGAAAAAACTATAATTTTACTCCTAGAATTAAATAATAAAATGAATGAGTGATTCATGGGTTTTATTATAAGATTATAGGGTTTTAAATAAACATTTTACAAGATTCTTACCCAATAAAAATTATTGGATATCTTTATAGATAACCTAAATGATGTTTTTTCAACCATACTTATCCATATAATGTAATATGGTGGTTTATGAATGTTTTACGCCATTGGAAAATATATTTAGTATTCTATTCTCAAAAATAAGAAAATATCTCAGAAACCCCCTCCCACTATAACTTGTAAGTAATTCAAGGAAATAAAAGATGATCTCATGACAAAAATGATTAGGTGACATGAGATTGAAAGAAAAAAAGAATAAAATTTATTCTTTCTATAATGATTAGGTTCTAGGGTACTTCATATATTCCATAGAGGATAACCTGATTAAATTTTCAAAAATCATGAATCCAAATAAATAAAGGAAGGAAGATCACCAAAATTGATTCCCTTAACATCACATATCGAGTTTCATAATATAAAAATGCTTCATAATTAATGATATGTTACAGAAGGTGATCATTGTTGGTCAAGTGATATTGGATAATATCAAGGAATATATGGCATGTGTTGTATCCATTCACTTAAATAGGAAGAATAAAAAATTAATAATCCCAAAAAATGGTCCAATTGGGAATTGAACCACCAAATGGGATACTATACTTTTGAGGAATAATATATCTCCTATTTTTTCATCAACATGGTATCAACCTGTTCTAAATAAATTTCACCTTGTTCAGATGAGTACACTCTTGATAGTGATGACTTCACAATTTTACAATTATTTGAGCCTTGGTGGCTTATCCCATCCACTAATCCTAGGATTGGTGAATAAGGGAATAGTGATACCTCACCTATCTCGAAACAAAAAAAATTATCAACCTTGTAGATACCTCAAAGTGTAAATAGTCGATGATAATAAAATATGTAGTCCCTAGGGTTCACAATGTGACTCCCATTTTCATCATACACCCTTATTACCTTTGGGAAAGGCAAGTGTGCCAACAATTTTTCTACATTTGAGCCCTCTTATGTTGATAAGGTCATATTTACTAAAGAACAGATCAATCAACTCCAATCATAAAATGAACACCTTTATGGGATAATGATATATTTTCTTCAAGGATCTTTTACCCATGGTGAAATAATGATATCTTGTTACATAGGTGCTTTATGCAGTGAAGTCCCATATCCCATAGGGTTGGGGGTGTTTTAATATTTTCAAGTACCCCATCCCATGGGGATGGGGGAATTTTCATATTATTCACACCATTATCTAGTTCATTTTTGTCATTTTTTACCTCAATAAACACTGTATTTTCTTCAAGATACTTTTATTTCTCTAGTATATAAGTAGCATAATCAATGTCTCAACCATCAATAACTTCAAAATTTTTACCCCAATTGATCATGAACAAGGAACCACTACCCAGATCCCAAATTCAAACACATACTCTTTCCAACAGAGGCATATGTCACACAAAGGTAAAGTAGTGTTGTTTTTTATATCCCTATGATAGATGAACAAAGGTATTTTCCTTATAACCTGAGAAAGATCTAGGATATTTTATCTTCTATATAAAGAATAATTTACTGGAGATCCCATTGATTAGGATAAGGATACATAATGAATAATATCTTGGTTACCATTCTAATTACTTCAGCTACTATTTATTATTAAGGTATATAAACAAGAAGTGTTTCATATTTAATGATTATATTAAAAAATCATCTATATTATGGGAATATAAAGAAAATGGTTCCCTGGTCTATACTTATACAATGTGAAAACCCAAACCCTAACACAAAAAAGTGAGTGAAGGAATCAGTTCAGCCCATCTCTCGATGATAGGTAAAAAAGGTTTATTTATTTAGTCCTATGAATGAGAAAAAATACTTCATTTTTTCATTGTAACACAACAAACTTGACATCCTTAATATCAAGAGACTCAATGAGGAACCAATGAATGACCGTTTTAAGTATTTTTCCTCCCAATGAATTTTTAGGACAAATGATTTAATAATGTTTCATCTTTAAATATTGGGTCCATAAGTAGAAATATGGATCCTAATAGAGTTAAATTATCCTAAGAATGATGAGTCATAAATGATATTTATTATCAATCCACTAAATAATTTATATCCCTAATGAGATACTATTAGGACCTGGCCTTAAACATTACATATTCAAGTGACTTTAAACTAGAATTCACTTTCTTACAATCCCAAAGATATTTTAGGTTTATAATTTTAGATAGTTGGGTCATAAACGTTACATAAAAATCCCAAATACATGAAAAGTGGATATTCCTAATTGGTATCCATTTTTTCTACAATATAAAACTTTTAAAATAAAACATGAATTATTTGCATAAAAAATATTTATGAATTTTAATTGAATTCATCATTTCCCATACCCATCCTTAAACCTTATGAAAAACATTTTAAAACACTGGATGAGAAAAAAAACATAGTAAGATACATAAAAATAAAAAAGTTGTTAGTCTAGTGGAAAACATAAAAATCCATGAAAAAACAATTTTTTAAAAACATAACTTTTTACCCAAAAGGGCATCATTTTCCTTTAAAAATACAATTATCTTACATTTTTAAAATCAAATGATTTCCATAAAAACCCATTAGAAAACATAGAAAAGTCATTTAGGTTCCTTATAAAATGATATTTACATAACCCTTACATATTTGAATAACCATAAAGTAAAATTTGAATATAATTCTCTAAAGAACATAATGATTACCTAATTCATTGGAGGACTATCTGGACACAACCATCAAATTAACTATAAAGGGATCATTCAACGCTATTATTTTGGACCCATAATATAATATATATTGGGCTCACCAATGAGATCTAATGGGTCTCAACCCATCACATATAAAATTTCTATAAAAATCATGAATAAATTTTTTTAATACTACTTTTAACTTAATAACCTTGAAAAAATATTCTAAACCTATATGAGAAACTCTTCCTGAAATCAAAATAATATTTTATCCTAAAAACCATTTTTTTACCAAAATAACCATAAAAGGTGAATCTGTTTTTTTCTTTGAATAAAACATTAAATCTTGTAAAGGAATCCAAACTCCAAATAACATTTACAATGGTCTAGAAATTCGTTGTCACTGTATACTTTAAAATAGAACATTCATTTTGTTTTTATTTAAAAATTCCATATAAAACACATAAAAAATATTCCTTTTGAAAACTATTTGAAATAAATTAAATATATACATAAAATACCCTTTATAAATACTTTATGTCTATATAAATACATTTATAAAATAATTTTCAAAATATTTACATGGAGGAAAAATATTTGAGAAATAAATTTCTAAAAGAATATTTTTTAAAAGAAAGTCCCTCAACAATTTTTCAACATTAGAATCGTAATCCCCATGAAATAATATCATTAAAAAACAATAAATATATTGAAAATATTGAAATTAATTATATAACATATCAATGTTTTTGTATATATACATCATAAAATAATATTTGGTCATAACATCAAAATATGCCTCAATGAAACTAAATTGAGATGAAGTCCTTTACCTCAAGTTCAATTTGTTAGGTACATTATTTATCTTCTAGAATAATAAAATTTTGTTAATTTTTTAACTTATTGGGAAAAAAATTCAAGTTTATTTTTCCATTTATTCCACATGTATACACGAACAACATTATCATTTTTTAGTGAGTGTAACGGTAAGAAGGAAAATAATATATTATTTTTTTGAATGATAAATATGTCATGAATATAATAATTATTTCATATATATATCACGCATATTTTTTAAATTTATCCTTTTTACCTTCCATGAAAAGCATTAGTGAAAAATGAATCACATCTCTTCACGAGGTGGTAGTCCGTTGTACACATGAACAAGACTATCGTCTCCCCCATAGAATGGAAAGTAAGATGTTATATATGATATAATTATTCAAAAAGTATAATCATATTAAAAATATTATATATATACTTTAAATGAAACATTATAACTATACATGATAGGTGGTTATGATGAAATAATTACATCGGTTGACAAGGTTGTGGTCATAAGACCCTAGCCTTAAAAATTACATAATCACGAGTTAAGTCAATAATGTTAAATTATTTCACATCGACAATCTATTCATGTTCATAGTTTTAGAGAATTAGGTCATAACACATACATAAAAAAATCATAAAATATAGAGTGGACACTTACAAATTGTAACCATTTTTTCTATAAACTAAAACTTTTAAAATAAATTATGATATCTTTTATGAAAACTCTTCATGACTTTCAACATGAATTATTAAAATCCCATACCTATCATTAAATCCCATGAAAAAAATATAAAAATAAGGGGTGATAATAACAATCTTATTAAGGGATATAAAATGAAGGAAACCATTAATCCATTGATAAACATTAGAACTCATGAAAAACCATTTCTTGAAAATATAACATTTTACCCAAAAAGAGAAATATCATTATTTAACAAATTGAATTTATTTTATCTTTTAATAAACAAATTATTCCATGAAAACTCATTATAAAACATATAAAATTAATGTAGGTATGTTGGGAAATCATCACATTGAACCTTTATAGAACCCTTACAGAACCCTTACAAATTGGAATAATTATATAACCAGCTTCCAATATAATTATCCACAGAAAAGAATCATTAAATAATCCATTGGAGTTATATCTAGGCACACCTATCATATATGCTATAACAATCTCACCCATCTCTATCTTAGAACACCCATCATTTATAATTTCCAAGAACCATAACACAAAATAAAACATTTAATCATTTGAAAAACTCTATTAAAATTGTATGAAAATCACTTTTAGATATTTATGTACCATTTTCTTTGAAAAATACCATTATCAATAAAAAAAACCATTTTCATTACCAAAATAAATAAAAAATGGAAAGAAGGTTTTTAATTTCATAAATCCTGATATATTTCAACGGAATCCAAAAATAAAACAATAGCCACAATGGTGTAAAATTCATTTTCACTGTGTATGTTAAGAATACGACATTCCTTTTTTCATTTTTTAAAACATTACATATAAAAAATATAAAAATATTCCTTTTTTAAAACAATTTAATGAAATTAAAAATGTACATAAATTTTATTTTATAACACTTTCATTCGAATAAACGTATAAAGTAATACAAAGAATATTAACATGGATAAAAAGATTTGAAAATCCCAAGCTTTGTTTTTGAAATAATTGAATGGTATTTCAAATTATAGGTTTTTGTTTTGTTTTTCATCATCCAATATTCTTATTTTATTTATTTATGTATTGTTATGTCATACTCTACTAATATGATCATATTTAGGGGTACCCTTTCATGTGATGTTTCATAGACCATTCACAATTTCTTCTTCTCTCTTTTAATTGTAGTGTTTTTGTGGCTTATATTGGTCAATTGAACTATAATAAAAATTTTAAAGTCCATGAATATTTATTTCATGGTATCAAAAATAAATAACTTACAAAACTAGAAAATTCATCAATTTTTTCACTTGTTTCCTTAGTGAGTTTCTATTTTGAAGTTGAACACAAATCACCAAATCATCTGCGGTAATCAGTGAATCTTCATTTGTTTTTGAATGAAAACTTAGAGGTATCCAAGGGTAAACTTAGTAATATCCAAGATATAGGAGTTAAAACCATTGATTAAAATATCATTATCCTAACTCTTCAAGCAATGAAGGATGAGCATCATGAGATTTCCCTAGGTAGATCACACATAATTGATTCTATTCATTTATGTTGTGTTTTTATTTCTTTCATTTTTTCTATTGTCTAATTAAATCATAAAACCAAAAGTATTAAAAAATATCATTTACCTTTTATTTTAATAATCAAATCCATGTTTCTGAATTAATGATCTAAGTCTCCATCAATAGATGATTGAGGGTTCATGTTATACAAAAGAAATTCTAGTAAAAACTAAAAAAAATAATTTGATGTGCTCGACAACATGACCAAATTATAGAATTTTTTCTAATGATACAATATATTTTTTATTTATTTTATTTTATTTTTTTACTTCCTAATTATCTCTCTTTTCAATATCCCACATCCCTTTTGATTTTTTTTGTTTTTGTTTTTTCTTTAGTTTATTTTTTTGTGTTTCTGTTTCTCTCTATCTCTCTTCCTCTCTATATCTATAATTATAGAGTATAACATTATATTTTATTTCCCCCTTTTACCCTATATAATTCGTTTTATTTTATCCATATTAAATCATAAAAAGAAATAAAATAAAAAAAATAAACATTACAACTTATTTTCATGAACCGACCAGAAAAAGAAAAACTGCTTGATTTTGACCCAAATATTGGAAATAAACTTCACTCACAAATTATGTCATATAGTTTAAGAAAACCAAGTAACACTGAGGAACCCATTATATAACATCATTTGTTCCCAAACCAATTAAAAATTAAACCAAATCAAACCCTAGAAAACATGGATGCAAATAATCGAACCATAAAATAATTGACCCCCTTGATGTGGAGTACCAACTTGAATACATACAATATCCTGGGGAAGCATCCATCTTTTAGATGAGATTGTTCATAATTCACCTACTTCCTAAATTTCATGGTCTTCCTAGTTAGGACCCTCAAAAATATCTTAATGAGTTTCACATAGTATGCTCCACCATGAAACCCCAGAATGTGCCTAAGGACCTCATAAAGTTTAGGGCCTTTCCTTTCTCCCTTGATGGTGTATCCCAAGATTTGATATACTATATTCCTACCACAATTTAGGTCTATAATGTCCCTAATAAACTATTTGTAGAGAATAATTTTTCATGCCTCCAAAAATTCATCAATGAGAAAAGAAATTTGTGGAATTAGGAATTCATAAGGAGAGAACCTTCATGAATATCAGGAAAGATTCAAATGACTTTGTAAAAGTTTCCCCCACCAAAAATTTAACAAAAAATTTCTAATTCAATAATTCTAGGAGGGACTTGTCCCCATGGATCATGGAATGATATATGTTTTAGTTAGTGGTTCCCTAGTTGATAAAACTCCTTCTTCCACTCATGAATTAATAGCCAACATGGATCAAAATACACAACAATTTTTTATATGAGAGATTTCACCATTCCAAGGAGTTCATGAGATAATTCATTCATCCCTAGAAAAAATGGTAGATAATAAACTTAATTATATTCATACCCTCTTAAATAAATTATCCCAAGTACAAGGTAATTCACACTTTCCTTATGTTCCATTAAATTTTTGTTTTTGTTCAGAAAAAAACTCATTTTTGACCATTGCTCGCAAATTCAAGATTCATCTGAGTCATCTACAATAATATTCCTAGGGTTTCTTTTTTAGAAAGCACCACCCTTCAAAAAATAATCATTTAGGCCAAATCAAAACCCTAGGTGGAAATCACAACCACAGTACCAACAAGGAGGAATCCCAAGCTACCCTAAATAGAACTGGTATCAACAAGGACAAGGTATGAAACCTTCTTATCCTTCAACATATCGAAACAATATTCCTCCTCCCAAATCTAAACCAAGCCTCGAGGTCATGGTGAGGAAAATGGAAACCCAGGATCTCTAGTTCCAACAGAACACACAATCGGCTATTCGTGACCTTCGAACACAACTGGGAAAATTTGAAAACACCATTGGTGAGACAAAGATGTAAGTTTCTGGACAACTACCTTCCCAACCTATTGTTAATCCAAAATACAAGGGTAATTTTTTTTCAATAACACTTCATAGTGCTAAATAAGTATCTTATTCCAATTATTCTACCCAATAGGTATGTCCTCCTCTTGAAAAATCTCTTTCTTTACACACAATAGTTTCAAGTGAAGGGACACAAGACAAAAAGGGTAAACAAATAATCAGTGAGGATTCCTCTAAAAAATCCATTCCTCATACTTTCCTATAATTAATCTATAAATATATGATTTTTTTATAATGATATTGATAAATAAATAATGGATATATTTAAAAAGGTTCAAGTAAACATTCTTTTATTGGATGCAGTTAAAAAAATCCCTCACTACACCAAATTTCTTAAAAATATTTATAGCCATAGATAGTGAATGAAGGGGAATGAGATATTTAATCTAGGAAGGATTTTCTTTTCCTTGGTAAAACCATAAATTCTAACCAAATAAAAGTATTCAGGCACTTTCATGACGCTTTTAACTCTATGGGAGACCTTATTTTCTAATTTGGTTCTAGATTTGGGTGCTTCGATTAATGTGATGTCTTACGATATGTAAACTTCTATGTTACATGTAGAGAGTCAACCAATGGGAATCATCGTGAAACATTCCAAATAGAACACAACCCACCCATGTGGAGTTATCAAGGATGTCCTTGTTAGAGTAAAAAATCTTTTCTTTCCCAAAGAATTATACATTCTAGATATTGAAGATACCGGAACCCAAATACATGACCCTCTCATAAGTTTGAGGTCATTCCTCAAAATAGAAAATACAATCATCAATATTCAAAATGGTATGATTTCAATGGATTTCATTGTAGAAAAGGTGTGTTTTAATATCCTTGATTCCATGAAACACCCTGTTGAAGAGCACTCCATTCTTCCTATCTATTCGATGGAAGTGATCTCTAATGAAACACATAGACATAACATTCTATCCTCAACACATACTCTAATTAATTTTCCTATTCTTCACCCATGTATGATTTTGGATTTTATTCATGTTTTTAGTGTTGTTGGAATTCATAAAAGTTTATATTTTTGGGATTTAATTGAAGAGTTTGTTCATTCTATGGTACCCATTACTGACGATGATTTTAAAAATCTCATTTCCATTGATTCTCTTTCTTTAGAGAATAAACATGAGAATATAGATAGATTCATGAACCTCACTCCCCTAACTCCCCTCTCCCAATATAGAAACCGACGATGTGGGAATTAAAACCACTTACATATAATTTAAAATGTGCCTACCTTAAGGGTATTGAACAATTACTTTTCATTATTGCCAAAAACCTCTCTCCATAATAGGAATCAAAATTGATAGACCTTTTGAGAGAGTGTAAAAAGAAGATAGAATGGACATTGGATGATATTTCTGATATTATCCGATCTATTTTTATGGACAATATACTTTTAGATAAGGAGGTTAAGCCTGTAAGACAAGATCAATGTCGGTTGAATCCCACTCTCCTTGAAATGGTAAAATTGTAAGTCAGTAAATTACTTACTACTGGGATTATTTATCCTATATCTAATAGTAAATGGGTTATCCTAGTTTAAATTTTTCCTATAAAACTACAATAATATTAGTTTCAAATTAATGGAATGAATTGGTTCCAACTTGTGTGAAAAACAGTTGGCGAGTATGTATTGACTACCATCGGAACAATCAAGCCACATAAAAGGACCGCTTTCCTCTAGATTTCATTGAACAAATGTTATAAATATTAGCTCATAAGTACCATTATTGTTTCCATCATGTCTATTCTGGTCATTTTAAAATTCATAGCCCTTGAGGATCAAGAAAAGAAAACATTAACATGTTAATTCAAAACATTTTCATACAGAAGGATACCTTTTGGTCTCTACAATGCTCAGGGCATTTTTCAAGATTCTATGTTGAGTATATTTTTAGAGTACCTTGATAATTTCATTGATGTTTTTATGGATTATTTCATGGTTTATATAACATTATTTGATAACTGTTTAGCTCACCTAGGTTCTATCCTCCTTCATTTCATATAAAAAGATCTTGTATTAAATTAATAGAAATACCATTTCATGGCTTAACAAGGGATATTTCTTTTATATGTTATTTAAAATGATGTAATTAAAGTGGATAAATAAAAAATATAATTAATTTTAACCCTTATATATCCAAAATTTGTTCGTGAGGTGTTATCTTTCTTGGGTCATGTTGGTTTTTACTGCTAATTCATTAAAGAATTTAGCAACATCACACATCCCTAGTCTCAATTGTTGTAAAAGGATTCTAAATTTATTTTTCATAAAAATTTTGAGGATGATTTCAATTTACTAAAAAGGATTCTCACATCACCTCTCATAATCTAACCACCATGGTGGGATCTCCACTTCGAACTTATTTTTAGTTCCTCTAACATTGTTTTTGGGGAAGTTTCATTATAAAGGGTTGAGAAGTCCCATCATGCCATTGTGTATGCCTCATGTACCCTTGACCCTAACAAATAAAAATACAAAACCACTAAAAATTAACATATTTCTATTGTGTTTTATTTAGAAAAATTCCATTCATATCTTATTATGTTAAAAATCATTTTCTTTTATGATCATGATTCCCTTCATTTCCTCTTACAGAATCGTAAAGCTATGTTGTGCCTCATTTTGTGGATGCTTCTCCTCTAGGAGTTTGACCTTGAGAATAGAGATAAGATAGGAGTGTAAAATGTGGTAGTTAACCACATTATTAGAGTTTCACCACCACTGGACCATCATGTTGACTCACCCCTCCCCATTGAAGAATTTTTCCCTAATGAGAAACTTTGTGATGTTGTTGACCTTACCCCCAGGTATGCAGACATTGTGAATTTTCTAAAAATATATAGGGTCCCCACTGATTTCATCACTTAATAATCCCAACGACATAATCATGATTATCAATGGTACATTTCAAATAACCCATATTTATGGAGAATTTGTAGTGACTAAGTTTTTCGTTGGTGTGTCCCTGACCATGATCTCACCTATGTTTTTACCTTCTAACACACTTTTGATTGTGGGGCCCACTTTTTCTCTCAATGAATAGATTGAATGGTAGTTGACTTAGGAATTTATTCTCCAATATTGTATAGATATTCCCATCAGTTTTGTAAGTCATGCACATAATTTCAATTCACTGGGAATATCTCTAATGAAATGAAATCCCCCAAAAATCAATGTTTTTCTATGTAATCTTTGATTCATAGGGAATTGATTTCATGGGTCACTTTCAAAATTCATTTGGATTTGTGTATATCTTACATGTTTTTGACTACATCTCTAAATGGGTGGAAGAAAAGGCTACCAGGACCGATGAATCTTGAGTGGTTGTTGATTTTGCGAGGTCCTAAATTTTCAATAGGTTTGGTTTACCAAGATTCATCATTAGTGATCAGGTTTCACATTTTTTCAATGAAAACATGAAAAACATGATTCATAAGTATGGGGTTTTTCATAAATTCCCCACTGCATAAAATCACTAGACTAATAGATAAGAAGAATTCTCATATCAGGAAGTTAAGCGAATCTTGGAAAAATGGTACAACTTAATATGAAAGATTGGAGTTTGCACTTGGATGATGCACTTTGGGAGTACCACACAGATTTTAAAACCCTGGCCTGAATGTCACCATACATGATTGTATTTTGAAAGTATTGTATCCTCCATGTAGAGGTATAACACCATACATATTGGGTTGTTAAATAATATAATATGAATCTTTCATATGAAGGTGAGTATAGGAAACCGTAGATTCAAAAGTTAGAATAAATTTGGTGTGATTCATATGCGAACTCTTGAATCTGTAAATAGAATAAAAATAAATTCCATGATATGATGATTCATCAGTGGAAATTTCATATTGGTGAGAAGGTTTGGCATGAAAAGATTGGAAAAGGGTTTACTTTCAAAGAGTATAGGTTCAAACACTTTAATGAGGATTTTACAAAGCATCTCATGTAGTAAATCCAACTAATGGATGCCACATATGAAACAACTTAGCAAGTTGTACCTTCTCCCTACCTTTACTTACTTATCTATTTAATTAAAATACTTTCATTGAGGACAATGTAATTTTTATGAGTGGGGGAGTGTGACATTTTATAGTTAAGATTATAAAAAAACAAAAAAATGTGCTTTAAATTTTTTATTTCTTTTCCTTTATTTTGTGTTTTTAGATATATATTTATCTTAAAAATAATATCCAACTCATTTTTCATTCTTGAGTCAATTGTGTAGAAAATTCAATTATTTTTTGAATTTTTTTACAAATTAATGTTGTTATCAAATATTTTTCAATAATTTTTAATTTCAAACCATTCTTAGGTGTTTGATGGATTTCTAATGCCCATAACCCATTTTCACAAACCAATTTTTTATTCCCTTACCCGAGAGGCATTCTAGTCCCATTACTACATATTATTCCTTTTAATAAATTTATAAAGAGTCTTGGGTAATTTATAGAAATTATAACTTTCTTTAATTCTATTTTAAGATATAAGATTAAAGTATGCTACATTCATGATAGAGGCCATCATTCATTGAAAATTACTTTGTACAGGTAACCTCTATTTTTGGAAAAATTGAAATTGTACCCTTATTAAGGCTTAGAGACCCTGAAATACTTGTTAGGTAGCCACATTACAAGCTAATTTTTTCCAACCTACCCATCTCTTATGTTCATTTTTGTTTTACTTTTAGAAAGTGTGGTTAATATGGTGTTTCCATAGAAATTATTGGGAAGGAGTCAATGTTATGGGTTTATATAAATGGTTCCAATATTTTCCTTGGGCAGTGGGTTCATAAGCCATATTGTATCATTATTTTTCACATGTTTCCATATTCATTTCCAATGAATTTTTTTAAAAAATATAGTTTTTTAAATTGAAAAAAATATAAAAAAATAAAAAAAGGATAAAATAGGAAGTTTACTCATTTTTATTCATCGATCGGTTGTGACCCACATAAGTGGACAATGATAATAGTGGTTTGTAAGCGATACACTTTGTAAGGGGTTGAGTGTGTACATTCATTGTGAACACTTTCTGAATTTTTAAATGTTTTATACTTAAGAGATTAAACACCCCTCTTCTTATACATATTTTTATACATTAAATCCTACCAACCCTTGAACCTTAGAACAACCTGTTGGAAGTCCTCTTGAGTAGAACACTAATTTCTTTTGGTTGAGAACATATAATCTTGGAAATAATATTATTATATCATATGAACTATAAGAAAAGGGCATAAATCAAATTTAATATGTTCCTTGAGTAAAGACGGAATATTTTTATGTGAGATAGGTTGTGACATGTTTTATGGGTGAACAAATGAAGTTAAACAAAATTCAATGTGAGAGAATAAAAATGATAAAACATTTGATTACATAAATTAGAAATAATGAATTTCATTTAAAAATAATCTTATATGTTTAGTCACCTTATATTTTGGGATGTTAATTGGTTAGGATATAATACTTTTCCCAGGAGTAAAAATGTTTATGTATGGGGTGTGATCACACCATGATTTCCTTTTCATTTTTACCCTTACACCACTGTGGTAAACTGATTGTGTACTGAAAATTTCAATTATTATAACAACATTAACTTCATTATTGATTCAATAATTTTATATTTATAAATATTAAAAAGGTATATTTCATTTTATTTGATATTTTCATTGTAGGTGGGGTGATTTGTATGATCTACAATGAAGTTCAAGAAATACGGATCAAACTACACATAAATCAAAGAATTCTAGTGGAATCGACCACACATGTATACTAATTCGTTCATCCATTTGGGATGAAATTTATTTAGATGGTCAAAAATTTAGTGAGATAAAACTTTTATGAAGGAACACATTACTAATTCATCAATTAAGAATCCAAAACTAACTGATATGTCCAATAAAATGTGTCTTTGCAGATTCAAACATTTTCCTCTATATTTTGGAAATATATCTTATTATATACATTATTTTGATGCCAAATTTGACATGTAGAGATACATGGGGTCTTCTAATAATTTATTATTTTTGGGGAAAAGAGATATAATATTTTATAGTGTCCTAAAACCATGGCCCATGTTGTTTATAGAAATTTGGACACCAAAAACAACCTCCTATTTAGACAGTAAAATAACACCTTAGGAACCATCATAATCATCATTTATTTATTTAAGCTTAGTACAAGAACACCAACAACATGAAATGACAGTAAGTATAATACTAGAATAACCCCAATTTAGGTGGTCTGAAATGGTGAATCCTGAGAGTGTCACCTCTAATCAGATTCACCTCCTCGGGAGGAAGGTCGTACTCTTTGTGATAGAGTGAAACATCGGCCTCCATATTGGATATGGAATAAAGATAATCTACTACCTTGTGATCACCTATGGAGGAACATGTCATAAATCCTGATATTGTTTTGTAATAATTGAATGGTATTTTAAATTTTAGGTTTGTGTGTTGTTTTTAATTATCCTATATTCTTCTTCTATTTAGTTAAGTACTATAATGTCATACTCAACTCATATGATCATGTTTGGGGGTACCCTTTCATGTGATGTTTCACACACCATTCACCATTTCTTCTTCTCTATTTTAGTTATGGTGTTTTTTGGTTCATATTGGTCAATGGAACTCTCATAAACACTATAAATTCCAAGAACATTTATTTCATGGTATCATAAATAAATAACTTACAAACATGGATAGTGCATCGATTTCTTTGTGTGTTACCTTGGTGATCTTAGGGTGTGAAGTCGAATGGAAATCAACCAATCATCAGTGGTAAATGGTGAATCTTATTGTTTTTTTAAAACCCTTGGAGGTATCCTAGTGTAAAATTAGTAATATATTAGTTATATGAGTTACAAACTAGGTATTAAAATATCATAACCCTATCTCTTGAAGTGATGAAAGATGAGTATAATGACATTTCCCTAGGTTGATCACTCTTAATTAATTTTGTTCATCTCTACATTTTTTTATTGCTTTACCTTTTCTATTTTCTTCTTAAATAATCTAACCACAAGTATTAAAAAAATTCATTTCCCTTTTATTTTAATAATAAAAAACATATTTTTGAATTAATGATAAAATGAGTCATCAATAGATGAGTTATGGTTCCTGCTATACTATAGAAATTATAGTAAAAAATAAACATATAATTTTACATTCTCAACAACATGACCACCCATGCTTAATTCATTCCATCTAATGTGTGAATGTATCACATCTCTTTGTGAAGGTGGTAGTGTATACGTCTATAAATGATGTCATCATATTTAAAAAAATGGAAATCATGAAGTTATGCATATATAAAAATTTTATAAGTTTTAATACATCATAATTATCATATATATATATCATATAAAAATATTGTGTCCATCATAATGCCCAACCATGGTAGGTGGTAAAGGAAAAATGAACGACATCGTTATGTGAGGTAGTAGTTCACCGTACACTAATGGAAATTTCAATATGCATTTGATGGAAGTGTGTGTAGGTGCAGGTTGAAAACATAAAATAAATAATTTAAGTATATTTAGGATATGGATTTTATTATGTAATAATGGAATAATATGTAATGAAGATGTGGAGAATGAAAAAAACCCAAATGTACTTCAGGGAATGTTACATCTTTTTCCGATTACTCCTTTTGGTTTGCCCCAAATGACTTCTTGGTTGGATTTATACCAAAAAATGACTCTATAGTGAAGGGAGATATTTTGGGAGAATATTTGGGTAGGGATTGTATCATCCAAATGGTTTTTAGAGGTGTGAGAAAATGGTAAGGATGAGTAAATTTTTATAATGGAGGGGAGTGGCATTCTTGTATATTTTTGAAAAGAGAATTCCACCAATATTTTCCCATGTCATGTGGATCCAATAATGGTAAAAATTAAATAAAATAGATTATAAGGTCTAAATATTAACATAAAATGGATTTTGGAAAAGTTTATAAGTCATTTTAATTCTTATGTTTAAGGTTTAGTCCCTTGTTATGCTAATTTTCCCCTTATTCGCTATAATTAATTTCAATTATATTTACTAATATTTTTGGTCAAAAATAAGTTGACCATATTAGAAATTATAAATTATTCTGATTCAAATTAAGGAATGTGTTTTTTCCAATTCCAATCACATAAGTGTCAGAAAATTAATTTAAATATAGTCTCGTAGGTAGAATGATGAAGTGAGTTTTTAAAGTAAAAATGTTCAAATGTTTGCTAAGTATTTATATCTAAATTAAATGTGAAATTGTTTCCAATGAAATAAATTTATTTAAATGATATAAATTTGATCTAATTATATTTTAAAACCAAATAAAAAAAATAATTTAACTATATAAATAAATTATATGAAAATGCATTTTTGCACTAAAATTCAATATTATTAACAATTCATCAAATATGAAAGTTCTTGAAAAAATACCAAAAATTCACCAAAGTAAATTTTGATATTTGTATTTTAAAAATGAAATTTATTTTTTCATATTAAAATTATTAAAGTGTAAAAACTAATATTTAAAATGGTTTCATCATTAAAAGGCTGTAAAATTGCCTTTTAATAAAACAGAGCTTTTTATGATTAAAATTGGATTTATGCTTATTTTCATCCTATAAAATTTATTATATGAATGTAAAAATATTTAATAAACATTGTTGAACATAATATTGTTTTTCTTATTCATTCCCATTGACACAATAACTAAGTGATAACTACCATGTAAAAAATAATATTAATAATATATTGTTTTTTGGTATAACTCAATCTTGCATGCAACATAAGATTTTGGAGAAACTCATTGTTCTATTCCTGATATGTTATTCAATGTAGCATTTATTTTAAGGTAAAATTACTCTATAATTCATAAATATTAATAAATATGGAAAATTCATATTCTATAATTACATGGGATGTTAAATTCGTCCACCCTTTTGGAAATTGTGTCCTTGTTATTTTATTTGCTTATCAAATAAATGTGGATATTTTTTCCTCATAACATTTTTAGATTCCCATGTTTCCTCTTTAGTCATATGGGTTTTCCACAAAACTGTAACTTTATTAATCATTTTATACCACAAAACATTCTCTCTACAGTCAAGTGTGTGAACTTTTTGTTCCTCATAAGAAATATTCTCCTCTAGAAGAACCACTTAAGGGATTAAAACATGAGATGAATTTGGCACATAATTTATTAAAATTGAAACCTAAAATATTTTTTGTACCTGGTATAAACTCGTAGGTAAGCCACTTGGAAAGAAACTAATCCAACTTTCTCTAGGATTGCATACAGTCCAATCAACTATGCACTTAACTTCCCATTCTTATCAGAATGAATAAAAATTTTACATAGAGAAACTTTTAAAAATACATGATCACCAACCTCAAAGGAATGATAATTACTCCAGTTATCTTCATAACTCTTATGCCTACTCTGAGTTACCCTTATGTTTCATTGAATAAACTAAACATTATCTATTGTTTCCTCTATCAACTATGTTCCCATAAAATTCCTCTCTCCTACATCATCCCAAAATGCTTGTGTTCGACACCACCTTACATATAATTCCTATAAAGGTGACATATGTATACTAGAATGACAACAATTATTATAAGAAAACTCATACAAAGAAAGATGTTGTTCCCAATCTCCCTAAAAATCCATTGAGAACGAATGAATCATATCTTACAATGTATGAATCTTCCATTCAGGCTATCATTCAGATTGAGGATGAAAAGATGTACTAAAATTTAAATCAGTTCCAAAAAATTATGAATTTATTTAAAAAAAATTGGATGTGAAACTAGGATCATGGTATAATACAATGGAGAGAGGCACTCCATGTAATCTGATAATACCATTTAGATAGATTCATGAAATATGCTCTAAATACATTGTATCTCGAATAGGAAGAAAATGTGTAGATTTAGTTAATTGGTCAATAATAATGAAAATCACATTATTACCTTGAGTATTATTTGGAAATACTACCAAAAAATCAATTGATATATTCTCCCACCTCCACTATGTCACTAGAAATGGTTGAATAACCCCCTTTTCAAGTAGTCGTTCCGCTTTAACCTGTTGACAATTCAATCACTTCATTATAAATTCAACAATATCTCTTTTAATTCCTTCCCACAAGTAATACTCTCGAATGTCTGTACATCTTAGTGTTACCCAGATGAATGGAAAATAGAGAACTATGAGCTACAGTCAACAATTATTTCATAAATTGTGAATCAAAAGGCACACAAAATCTTTTTCCAAATCCTAAAACACCTTATTTATCAATTTTAAAATCAAGAAACATTCTATTATTAAAAGATTATACCTTTTGTTTAAAATATTTATCCACATTCTAATCCAACTTAATTCTTTGTGACACTTTCAACTGCACTAAAACTTGAAACAAAATAGATGATATCCCTACATCTACAACTTCGATGATAAAATTCATTAAATAATTAACGAAATGGTCATGTTTCAAATGTAACATGGTTAATGTAGCATTACTTTTCCAACTCAAATCATCGTGCACCTTGTTTTCATTTCCTAGATGATAATGAATCATAAAATCATAATACTTGATAAATACTTGACATATACTCTATCTCAAGGTCAATTATTTCTGAGTGAATATATACTTCTATCTTTTAGGATTAGTATATATTTCACACTTTACTCCATAAAAATGATGCAAAAAAAATTTAAAGGAAAAAAATAGCAGCTAATTCCAGATCAGGCATAGGGTAATTTAACTCATGAGGTTTAAACTGATATAAAGTATAAGGAATTACTTTATCATTATACATTAGAAAAAACCATGTTCTTTCATCTTGCATCACTTTAGATGATGAATTCACCATTTCTCGAAGGCAAGGCATAAATAAGATCATTCACTAATCGTTATTTTTATTCCTAAAAATAAACATCACATTCTATTATTTTGATGAAATTAACTACTTTCCAAGTTAACATAGTTAGTGGGTTAGGTAGTCAAACAATGTTTTCAACAAATTTCCTGTATTAACCCACTAAAACAATAAAACTACAAATCTCAGTGATATTTTTGGGTCTTTTACATTATTCAAAAAAACATTAGTTTTAGAAGGATCAACATTTATGTTATCTTTAAAAACAATGTAACCAAGGAATGATATTTTTTGAAATGAAAATTCACAGTTTCTAAATTTCCAATACAATTTATTTTATTTTAATGTTTTCAAAAAAAAACCCATACATTCCTTTCATATTCCTATTTACTTATAGAAAATTATAAAATTTCATCAATAAACCCAACCAAAAACTCATCCCATAACTCATCAAAAATTATATACATAAGATCCATGAATAGAAAAGTTTCATTACATAACCTAAATATCATAACTACAAATTTATTGTGTCTTTATCTTGTCAAAACACAGTATTTGTTATATCAGCTTCCTTCACTTTCAACTGATGGTACCCCAACCTTAGGTTATCCTTATAAAAATATTGTTCTTCCGGGAGCTAATCAAAAAAAATCATTAATGTGAGGCAAAGGATATTAATTCTTAATAGTTATGTTATTTAGTGTTATATAATCAATGAAAATCCTCGTTCATCCATCTTCATTTCCAAAAAAAATATAGAAGCACCCCATGGTAAAGTTCTAGGTTGGATGAAACCTTTATCTAATAAATCCTACAATTTATTTTACAACTTGAAAAGTTACACATGTTTCATTTGATAAATGGTTTTAGAAATAATCATAGAATAGGGTATGAATTCATTAGTAAACTCAACCTCTTGATCAGAAATAACATCAATAAAATCATCTAAAAACATCCATATATTAATTTACTACTAGAACATCACTAAATAGAATAGTTTCATTAATTTTAAAAATATGATCTAGGTATATTTCATTTTCATCTCTAATCTATTTCTCTAAATCATGGTATGTTATCAATTGAATAAAATAATTGAACACCCATTTCTTAGTACTTCAATCAATCTTAGCATGAAAAAATGAAATCAAATCCATACCAAGAATTATATAAAACTCTACTATGTTTGGATCAATAAGATATTCAAGAAATACCATCCCACTGATGATAGTAGAAAGATTCATATAAATATTGGTTTCATTAATACTTCCCCATGAGTTTTGACAAAAATTTCTATCTTAATTTCATAAGGAGATATTCCCAATTTTCAAGAAATTTTATCATAAATGAAATAATGAGAAGATTCAAAGTCAAATAGGGTATTGGTATAATTAAAAAACACAGGTAACATACCTGTAACCACTTTATTTGATGGCCCAACATCAACTGTTCTAGTAGAAAATGACCTCACTTCGCATTTTTGTTTCCAATCATGAATATTTCCATCCTCTTTAACTAACTTGGGACGTGTTTTTGCATAATGACCCATCACATTATAGATAAAACATATTACAATCAGATTGATATCATTAAACACATTCTTTGAATCCTTGGGATTTATTTCCTTGCATTCGCGGGCCTTGTGTCCAAACATTCCACATCAGTAACACTTCCCTATCTTTATAAAAAAAATCTAGGGAAATTTTTACCATACTAACTACAAGATTGGAACTTTATTTTATTACCTCCATATTTCGTTGTTGCTTGTTTCTCCATCACCTTCCATCTTGGACACTTATTACATTCATCATCACAAGGCACACAAGTTTCAGAAAATCCATCTCAACCTTTTCAGAACCATGAAAAACTTCTTCATAGATTTTAAATTCTCAAGCATCCAATGATCTTCATATACCCAGTTTCAATCTTGAGTAAAATTGATTAATTTTTTTCATCAATTTCCCGAATAAAATAGGGTACAAACATCGACAGCCTTGTGAATTTTCCTTCATTTCCAGCTATGAAATCTTCATATTTTGCCTCAATTATATGAAAAAAATTCCATTCGGAGTAGAATAGTCTTAGGGAATTATTTATCAATGAAACTTTCCTTAAATGTTTTCCAATTACATGGAATGAAGTTCATATTTCCTTATAGTATTCTTAACCAAATTCCACCGTAAATCAAATTCACCTTCATAATGATAAATAGAAAGGGTTACCTATTGACATTTCAAACAACCCTTGACATCAAATTTCTTTTCTGGAGAATTAATCCATCCATCAACTAAGACTAGGTCAGATGATCCACTAAATGATGGTAGATGTTGCCTCATGAAATTCCTTACCAAATACATGTTCCTTAAGGGTAGAATGGGTTCCTCTCTACCATAAATACCACCATTATTTATTTTTTTGATTCATTTGATCCGTTAATGTATCCAACTATTATGTGATGATTATGACCATATTGAGATGTTTATTTAGAAGGATATCTTCCTCTCAGTTTCTTTCCACTACCACTTCCATATTTACTATATGGAAAACAATTCTAAACAGACATATTTTAGATGAAGAAACATGATAATCTTCAAATTATTTAACATTTTAACTTTACCATAAGGTAAAATATTTCAAAGGAAAGTTGTTAATATTTCCCTAACATCTAAAATCATCTAAATTGACCTTTGATATCGACTAGAAGGCCCCACACTTAAACATTATATAATCTTGAGTTAATTAAATAATTTTACTTTATTTCACATTGAGGATCTTTTTAGGTATAGATTTTTAGAGAATTCGGGCACAAATCATACATATCAAAATCATAAAATACAGAGTGGGCACTTCAGAATAGTATACATTATTTTTATAAACATTAACTTTTAAAATAAATAATGATCTATTTTATGAAAACTCTTCACTAATTTCAACACGAATTCTTCCAATCCCTAATCCATTATTAAATC